>OX579676.1:86633764-89033764 GCA_951230905.1 Cheilosia variabilis
GATCGAACTTCCGTTGCAGAACTTGTAACTCGCGTCATCATACCCTTGTCCACTCACAGTCTTCTCAACCCTCGTCGACAAGTCCTGCAAACGTCCCTGAAACCTCGTCGTACAGTTTATTATCGAATTCTGCAATATCTCCAAAAGATAATTTGCTTAGTCCTAATCGTTTTAATCATTTTGCCCACTGCCGTTGTTCGTGTCTATAGCTGTTTTTTATTATCAGCTATGATCCATATAGATCATCGATTTATACGCGATTTACAACAACAGCTCATGATCCTTCTTCTCATCGAGATCACGAATCATGATCTATTATTTTCCACTAGATGGCTTCTGTTATCTGATGATGATCTGAAAATTATTTCTACTATTTTCCACTATTTTAAATGCTGGTGTGCCTGTACACGATAGCCACACAATCACGTTGCCATACTAAAAAATGGAACACTAAAAATCAATTGATTTTTGTCGCATTTGAATGAACTCCCCGTCCGTATTCCGAGTTATTTTGTTTTTTCTCGCTTTATAAAGGTATGTTCAGACCAACCAAACATTTGATAAACAATTAAATTCCTACATGTTTCACAAATATTTCTAAAACATTTATTAAACAAAAAAAATTTTAGGAAATGTTTATGAAATTTTTTGCTTGTATGGATCTGGACACAAAAAAAAAACATTTATGAAATGTTTTACAGTTACCCAATTGTGATGGGTAATAATTATTCATATACAATTTTCCCTGCAAAAAGTGAGCGCTGTTTTTCTATTATAATTCTTTTAAATAAAATAGTAATGTCCAGAATAGCTTGGAGTACCTAATGAGAAAGTGATTCATTTAATACGATTATTTGCATTAAATCGCGTGTCTCGTTATTCCCGAGACCAAAATTACAAAAATAAAAACTTTATTCGCTGCTAATAATCATACTACATTATTTTCTTTTAGTAAAAAAAAAATATAAAATTGAAACCTTTCATAAGCATTTAATAAATCAATTTCAGAAATCTTTTATAAGTGTTTATGAAATGTGTCCGCTTTGCTTCAGAAACATTTCTGAAATGTTTCGCTGGTCTGGACACACCAACTCAAGTGCTAGCAGCAAAATATTGTTCATGTGTTGCATATTTGAACATAAAATACTAAATTTGTTTCACAAAAATATAATTGAAAAGAAAAATTATGCAAATTTGATTCAAATATGGACGCACCCCCGACATTGCAAGTGAAATGAAATGTACCTTGTGTGACGTCACGTTGAGCATAATATTTGCAATATAGCTGCTGGCAATATGAAATTTGTAGTACCCTGTATTATATGTTTTGCTTTTGAAAGCAACTGTTCCCACAATTCAAAAATTTAACTTTTCAATAATTCGTCTTGTTTTATTTTCGTGATCTGATCCGGAACAAATCACGCTGATAATAAAAAACAGCTTATGATAGGCAAGGCACTCTACAAAACGTTCGCTTGTTGTTGAGGTTATGAATCGCTCGGAAAAATGCTCGCATCCCTGTCGTTGGTCTTGGTTCGATTTCAGCTGGAACTACTTACGGCATTGTAACACTGAAACTGTTCTCACGTTTTTCTCATGAAAGTGTGGAGGTTATTTGCCATGTCATCTCTAAACTTACGGCGTTAGTGCATTCCTCGTTTTCAAACATCCCTGATGCTTATATTTTCTCGACCTTTACATTGGCGGATCCAAAGTTAAATGTGCCTGGACATATTGACGTGCTCATTGGTGCTGATTTAATGGTTCTGCCCAATCTCATACCAACTATTTTTGGCGGGTTGGTTTGTGGAAATGTGAACAATCGCAGTCATGCAAAGAATAATATTAATTCCTTTTGCACTCAATAAGAAAATACACAGTCTTTCGATTTCGAGCGCTTTTGGCGTCTCGAAGAAATTCAACATGTACCAAGTATGTCGCTTGAAGATCAACGTGCCGAAGATATTTGCCAAATATCTACCTGAGCCGCCTAAGGTACTGAGAGTTGTAGAAAAAAGTAGGTATTCAGGTATGAGCTGTCCAATCTCAAGTGAACAGATATTTTATTCCCTTTACGACGACTCTTAAGAAAGTATTGGAAAGATCCCAAACTTATATCAAATGTATTGTAAAACTAAGCATTCGTTACTTGCAAACTATTAAAACGGGAATACCAATCAAAAAACAAGCACAAGTTAAACAAGAAAAAGCAGAGAAAAACATTAACCATTTCATTTAATCAAAATATTTGAAATATATGTTTCGAGTGTTCAGAAATAAAACAAAAATTCAATATTTTTCAATTTTGTGCATACATTGGTACAAACTTCTGTTTGCTAGACTGAAAAACCACTTGCATTGTGGTATTCTAACGAATAAAATCAGAAAACATTCACAGTTAATTAAAATTAGTTTATAAATTTACACGCTCAGGGTGAACAACAGCGTATGTAAATTCGCCATTTTGGGTGGTTGGGCAACACTTCTCTTGCAAATGACATTTATGGAAGATTTATTTAGCTAATGCCCGAGATAGACATGGGCATAAACTAACTACTACAGCTTCCGTGCCCTACCCGATTTTCCCCGCAAATTTCGAATGAGAACCCTCTCTCGCGCTCTCTTCTGTGAATACGTGTATTAGTGGCCGCCCGGTGGCACTCTTTCAATAACAAACAATTTGTAAATAGATTAAAGAAAAAGTACATGTTGATTATGTTTTTTTTAGGTAGCATAACTTGTTGTCTACCCATATTCTGCACCAAAAACTGTTTATCCATCACATTTCAGTTGTTTTTTAGTTTTATTTGTATGAATTCTATTTTTGATAGCAAAATTCATGCTGCTGCATAAATGAAATCCGTGGGGGTTGGTCAAAAAATGAGTTAGCAACATGCAATTTTCATGAACGTTGAATAAATTTCTATTAGGCTTGGTGAATGTTTCCAAATTCGTTTACTTAATACCGTATTTGTACAAAATTAAAATATGATTGGAAATTCTGTCGTTTAATAATACTAAATAGTGATGAATAACGTTACTTAGGAACAGTAAAAATGCAAATGCTATTCATATTTAAAAAAAAAGTATTAATATCGGAAACCAAAAAAAAATTGATAAAGCTCCTAACAAAAACACAATATAAATTATTAATTAACAAAAACAAATGCACTCTTTGTGCTTTTGGGATACAAAAAGTGATCAAAACATTTTTTTATTGTTCCGATATTTAACATAAATATAGGGCGATCTACAAGGATTTTTGTATTATGGCCTTTACAAGAAAAAACCAAGCGCATACAAATTTGACTGCAATATTATAAACAATAAAAATATAGAATTCATTTTTTTTAATTTAACAAATACATATGTACTTGCATATATTAATGTGCAAGTATTCATTTTACGTACCTACTAATAACAGATTATAAATTATGCTAAAAAAAATCACCCTTTATTTTATCTCAGGAACATTTGAGAAATCTTGATTTTTTCTCATATTTACATTTACTTTCACTAATACCAACGTGTATGACACACAGCTGGCGGTAACGAATTGTTTATCGTTGGAAGGATTGCTTTTTGAACTGAATTATTAATTTTTCGAGAATGGAAACGATTTTTATATTAAATTATTTCGAAATGAGTTATTATAAATGTGTACAAATCAATTTAAATGGATTTCCAGTGCAAGTAAAAACAAATATTTCTTGCGGCCATCTCAATACACAGAACCAATAAAATTCGGATTTAATGTTCGATTTGGCAGCAGAAATCTGAAAAGCCAAATCGAAAACGACAAGAACAATTGTTATTTGTCCAAAACAGTGGAGATACGATAATGAAATGAAAGCCCACCTTAGGATACCGACATCCGGTTTAAACCGGTAGGGTGTAGGTTGGTTTTTTTTTCAAGTATAAGTGAGCCCCTTTGATTAACATAGGCAAAAATACATGAATTCAAACTGGACTCCATCCAAGGTCAAATTCAGCTGGTAGGCGATTTCACTTTTTTGGCTGAAGCTGTCAGTCTATTTAGTAGTATGAACCCATGTTCTGAACATTAACAATTAACCCTACAGCTAGCGATATTCTGGCAACTATATTTGTTTATTGGTATCTGGTAAAGGGATTTTGGAAAATGTGGGGTCTTTGCGTAAACTGCCAGACTAAAGTTAATTGGTAAGGCCGATTGTATTGATCTCAGGCCATTAATAAAAGTTGATAAAATTAAAGATCTTGGTGTATTCCTTGATACAAAACTAACCTTTGTTACTCATATCGCGTATATAGTCGCTAAGGCTAATTCTCTTGTTGGGTTCATCATCGATTTTCAATACCCTAGTCAGATCTATACTTGAATACGCCGATGTTGTTTGGAATCCAAACTATTCATCACATTCGGGCCGTATTGAAAGAGTGCAAAGGCGGTTTACAAAATACGTCTTCTTTAAAATGCGTTGGGATTTTCAGCCCTCTTATAAAGCTAGATGTCAACTGTTAGGCTTTTTTTTTTTTTTGATGTTCCCATGTTGGCAGACACTGCGACCTGAAAGATATATTGTACCAATGGGGAGAGGTTTAATCTAAGAGACGTTCGAACTCCCTAATGAAGGTCAATAAGTCCTTGGTAGCAGAGTGCGCTATATCTGCTGGTGTACGAGTCTCTCTATTAAAGACACGTTTTCTTAACCAATGAAAAGCCGGGCAGTCACAGAAGATGTGTTCGGAGGATTCGACATCCTCCAGACAGAATCAGCATTCTGTTTCCGGACAGAGGTTCATTTTGTTGAGGTGGTATCTAAGGCCACAATGACCTGTGAGGAAGCCTACTAGCTTTCTTATATTATCCTCACTGAGTCTAAGGATTTCCTTATAGGAGTAGGGCTTAATTAATCGTTTGGATTGTCTAAGACCAGGGACATGTTCTCAGTGTTCAAGACGGTTTTCCCAATTGTTAATTTACCTTAGCGCAGTAGTCCAATTGACTGTGCAGTAGGGTTCTGGTCCACAGAGAAGAGATTCGGAACCAGCCCTAGCTAGTTTGTCTGCATGTTCGTTGCCTGCAATATCCTGATGGCCCGGCACCCAGCCAAGCCTAACCTTGTTGTGTTTGGCTAGGGCTTGCAGAGCAACGTGACAGCATTTAACTGTTTTGGAGTCCATTGTATTGGACGCTAAAGCTTGTAAAGCTGCCTGACTGTCTTACCTACCTTTTTTTGGATATGTTACAAAGCAAATGTTGCGAACTGCCAATGGCAACGACAAAGCACAATAATTAGGTGTTTAAGATTATACCGAAATTAAAAACAAATAAAAAGCGAGAAACATACGAAAGCGACCCGATTATTTGTTTTGAATTCTGTTCTGAACGATCATTCTGTCAAGTCACACAAAGAAAGAAACTACATGTCCGACCTTTGCTGCACTACTTAGCCAAGACAAGTACCTATGGCTGCGTTCACAACACTGGGTAAGGTAGAAGTCCAGGGCTGACACAAAGAAAATTATAGTTAAGAGAGATTTTAAAAATAGAGATTGAAACGGTTTTAACAAGGGTCCACAGTTAATAAAACGGCAAGAGATGAGAGCAGCAGTACTAGGGAAAAGGGAAATTATTCGGCTTTGCCGTTGAAAATTCCTTTGGCCTGCCATTCGCAGTTTGAATTTTTAAGCAGCCGGAATTACTGCCGAGCAAGCGCTCGAAGAGTTTAATTAGTATTGAACATAGTTAGATAGTGCGGTGGACCAAAAGCAAAATCACTACGTGAATAAAAGCCGAAAAAGCGATCAGCTTGAAGAAAGCAGGAGTACAAAAATTCTAGATAAAGGTAAAACAAAGCATAATGTTATATACATATAGTGAAATAGTGAAGATTTTTGTTGAAACAGGGAATTTGCATATACTCCCTAAAATTTGTCGTACCAACAGGAAGTGTTGGCCGCCAAAAAGTATCTCGGATTCCCTAAAATACGGAAAATTCCGGACAAAATCAAAAAAATAAATAAAAAGAAATTGGCCCAGCAGAAATTCGCAATTAGGACGCCGGAATGAAAACCACCCGTGGGCGCAGCGGCTATAGCGGCAGCGAAAGCACCGCTTGGAACGGGGAACTCCGGTTCGAATCCCGAAGAACACAACTAAATTTTTTTTTATTTTTGTTTCATTTGCTGAAATTTGATTTTAAAAATTTGCTCGCTAAATCTAGAAAATTTAAAATAATACCTGTTAATTGTCAAGTAAAAGATAAGAAAAGGAAAGTAATTTCAATTTATAGTTTGAAAGTAAAGTGCGGGGTACCAAATAAAACAAGTAGTTTCGTAGAGTATAGAATATAATAATTAAACGTTCTAAAGCGATACAGGTACCAACGAAATAAAGCAGAGTATCAACGCAATCGGGATGCTGTGGCCACGTCATCGCCAGTTGCTGAATAGTATCGGTGAGTCTGATTAGACCATTTTTATTATATTATATATATACGTAAAAGAAATAGTGGGTAGGGGAATATTGCTAGAGTGGTACAGGTATTAAGTGGGAGAGGGAGTTCTGTAAATAGAAGAAGTATAGATTTAAAATACTTTCTTTTTTATTTGAGTGAATTGCAATAGTTTGTTTAAAACAATAATAATTTAAAGTAAATTTTAAGTACCAGTCGTTAGCAATGAATATAACTAAATTTTAATGAATGTTTAAACGATAAACATGAGTTTTAATTAAGAAGGGTTGAGAGGATGAAGAGGTTTGGAAAGGGAAGGATGTTGCTGGTATAAAGGAAGGAGAGGATGCCAATTAAGGGGTCGCTGCCTTTCATTTTTCTTCGATTTCATATGTTTTTTTTATATTTTTTTTGGTTTTAACAACAATTGACTTCATCTACGTCATAAATCCCGATGACTGAATGATGCGCATTTTATATTTTTACATTTTATATTTTTTTGCTGGCTCGTAGTACTTCGGCATCTTCACCTTTCTCCAGCGGTATCTTTTCCCAGCCGCAATCCTCACCCTCGACCTGTTACATATATTGAATTTGATTTAAATACTATAGAGTAATTTAGATTGTTATCTCCACGCGAGTAGACACTTATACATACCTTTTCATATTTTCTTTCGCTGTTCCTTTTGAGATTTTTTTTGTTCTCACACTCTGGTAATTGTCATTGTATCATTATTTTCGAGATACATTTTTTTATTTTTCATTATTCTGAACTCGGTGATTGATCCTACTCAATTGAGTTGGAATCCAAGCCGTAGTAGGAACTACTGGTTTCGGTTATGAGTGGAGAAGATAGAGTAGTACCCGTACCAAACGACTCCTATCGATTTCCCACCACCTCAGCAGCTAGTTTCGAAAGGTTTGCTGGACGTTTTAACAGCACAATTGATCGCTTTAATTTTGATCGTTCATTCAACTACTCGCAGGAATTAAACTCGACTGTAGTCAACTCGACAGCGACGATGTCCGAAGAGGAACAGCAAGTTCCCCCCGCCAATTGTGGTGAAGAAGCAGCGGGCCCTGTGATGTCAACAGCCTGGCTGACCGAATTGACAAAACTTTATTGATCAACCAAATCCATTTCTTCCAACAATTCGATGTTGTTATGTCAAAGGTGCTGAAAAGTTTGGAAGTCAGAGTCAGCCAAGTCCCACTGCAAGGCACCAACCTAAGAGGAAATACCCAATAACCTGCACCAATGGGTGACCAGGCGTATACTAACGTAGCTCCACATATCCAACAAGCCAATCCGGTTGTACCTTCGGGTTCTAACGCACGAACAGAGGCTAACAGTAGCGCATCCGAAATCTGCCGGTTGGATAGGTGGAACATCAAGTACGACGGGACGGAAAACATTTCCGACTTTCTATTCAAAGTCGACCGTCTTCAAACTTCGTCGGCTTATAGCGACGAGTAAATGACGACAAATTTCCACACGTTGCTCGTGGGCAAAGAAAACTCGTGTTTTTTGGCGTATGTGCGTAAGAACCTATATGCGAGGCTTGCGGACGTTAAGGCAGCAATGAAAAATTAGTTCGGCCGCCAAGAAAATGATGTGGACGTCTTTATGCGATTGTTGACGAGGAAACAAGGGTATAAGGAGTCGTTCGACGATTTTTATGGTGCAGTCATAATCATTAGAGACAAGTGAACGAGATTAGGGAAGAAGATCCAGAGACATCGGGTTCAGAAGCAGAAGAAGTAGCTGCCATGATTCCAGGCAGAAGAAGAGTCTCTCCTACTGCACTTGTTTGCTGGAATTGCGACCAGCCAGGACATACGTTTTACCAATGTCCGTCCCACATTAGGAACCTTTTTTGTTTTGTGTGTGGGTTCAAGGGTGTGGTGAGAAACCAACAGGGGAACGAGACCAGACGCGGGGAGATCCGTTCCGGACAGAACAATCCCGGCCCCTCACACGATTAAGAATTAGTTCACCAAGTCAGGAGTCTTCTTCTCGCTCCTCTCCGACACACATTTTAAAAAGAGAATCAGCTAGTTCCTACAGTCATCCAATTAAGACCTTCTCCTTGAAATCCCTCCATGATCGTAAGCTGAACTACTATAAGGTTCGTTCTCAGATAATGGAAACAAATAATACTTCAGCCAGGGATCATATCCGAAAGTGCAGACATCGGTTTCGGAACCGACAAAAATTTCGCAAGCTAATTTTGTAGTCTATTCTCTGTTAAGAAACAGATGATAGAATGTACGCCAACGTACGGTTAGGTACAGAACAAGTCTTTGGCTTGCTGGACAGTGGCGCTTCTATCTCTGTTCTAGGTATTGGGTGTTGGGATTTGGTGGAAAGAAATGGAATCAAAGTGAACCCATATAAGAACCATGTGCGAACGGCAGATGGGAAGTCTCACGACATATTGGGTTATTGTGTGGTAGAAACTACTCTAAACGGTGTCACGAAACCCATTTCTTTCTACCTGATTCCCAACTTAACTCAGAAGCTATACCTAGGAATGGACTTCTGGAGAGAATTTCACCTTATCCCACAAGTCAGCGAAATCCGAACCGATGTCTTGTGGGAACAAGACGAGGTGAATTTCAAAGAACAGGCAGGTTTAATAGAATTAAATGCAGAACAAAACTTACTTACTTAAGGTGGCGCTACAGTCCGGGGTGGACCTGGGCCTCAACCAACAAGCGTCTCCAGCCAGCGCGATCTTTAGTTAGCTGTCTCCAGTTTCGCACGCTAAGTTGGTTAAGGTCCCCTTCCACTTGCGAGCGCCACCTGAGTCGCGGTCTTCCTCTACTGCGCCTTCCCTCGGGTGTGGATTCGAAGATCTTCCGGGCCGGAACATTCGTGTCCATACGCTCTACATGACCCAGCCACCTCAGTCGTTGAACCTTCACTCTTCTGACTAGGTCGATGTCGCTGTACAGCCCGTACAGTTTGTCGTTGAATCTCCTCCTCCATTCACCGTCAATGCAGACGGGACCAAAAATCACACGAAGAATTTTCCTCTCGAAACAACCTAGAGTTACCTCGTTCGCTTTTGATAGAGTCCATGCCTCTGCACCATATAGCTTGACTGGGACGATTAGGGTCTTATAAAGGGTCCCTTTAATTGTTCGAGAGAGGGCTTTGCTACTCAATTGCCTTTTTATCCCAAAGAAACAGCGATTGGCAAGAGTTATTCTACGTTTAACCTCAGCGCTGGTGTAATTGTCTGAGTTCATAGCGGAGCCTAAGTAGACAAAGTCCTTATCCACCTCAAAGTTATATCTGTCTATTGTGACGTTCTGTCCGAGCCGTCGGTGTTGGGTGTCCTTTTTAGTTGACAGCATATACTTCGTCTTGCCCTCATTAATCGCCAAACCCGTCTTCGCCGCCTCAGTCTCAATACTCACAAACGCGCCATTTACATCAAGCTGCGTTCTGCCAATTATGTCAATGTCGTCAGCGTACGCGAGTAATTGGACGGATTTTTGAAAGATCGTGCGTCTGGTGTTGGCGTTTGAGTTTTTCACTATTCTTTCAAGAACGATGTTGAAGAAGTCACATGACAGCGCATCGATTTAACACATGACAGCGGGATTTAAGTCGTCATCTGCAGAAGTAGTTCTTCCATATCCTCAGCATCGACTGTGATTCTACTACTATGTTCCCTTGTTCGTCCTTGCAGGCTTCGGTTCGGGCTCTGTAGCCTTGCGTGGTTCTTTTTACCCTTTGGTAAAACTTCCGGATCTCATTCCTGCTGTAGCATCTCTCTATTTCCTCGATCGCGCGCTTCTCATGCTCTTCTTTTTTCTTCTCAGAAGCCGGTGTTCGTCTCTTCTCTTCTGCGCGTAGAGCTCACGAGCAGCTTTTGTCCTTCTTTGCAGCGCCGCTTTGTATGCCTCTTGTTTCGCTGCATGTGCTTGCCGGCACTCGTCGTCGAACCAGGGGTTTCGTTGCGGTGGTCGGGTGAAACCCAGCACATCAGAGGCGGCGTCTCTGATGGCTTTTTGGCAATGTTGCCACTGGTCTTCAATACTTGATGCTGGCTGCATAGGATTTCTTGAGAGATTGAGAGAGACTCGATCGGAAAAGGATCTGGTGATCTCTTGCGATTGTAGCCGTCCGACGTCAAACTTCCTCACAGTGTTTACTTGTCTTGGCGGTGTTCGGGATATCCGGAGTCGTACCTTGGCTACAACAAGGTAGTGGTCCAAATCAATGTTCGCCCCTCGGAACGTTCGAACATCCATAATACTGGAGGAGTGCCTTGCGTCGATCGCAATATGGTCAATCTGGTTGACGGTTGATTGGTCGGGAGATCTCCATGTGCCTTTGTGAATATCGAGATGCGGGAACCGTGTGCTAGCCACAACATTTCGCCCCGCCGCGAATTCGATCAGTCTAAATCCGTTGTCGGATGTGGTGTCGTGTAGGCTGTATTTGCCGACAGTACTCCCAAAGATGCCCTCTCTTCCTAACTTTGCGTTAAAATCGCCTAAGACAGTTTTTTTCTTGCTTGCTTGCTTGCTTTATTCATCTACCGAGCTTAACTCTAACAGATTTGAGATATAATATATGGTGATATAATAATTAAAAGTATATAGTATAGTACAATACATTTTAAGTAACTTTAGGAATTAATAAATTAACAAGAAGCAAAATTTTATTATGATACATGAATATTTAAAATTACTGATTTAACTTTCTCTCTATCATCACATAAATCAATTTCTGTACAAACTGAATTGAATAAATTAATACATTTAGTAGTAAACTCATTAAGACCATAATTGTAAATATGCCTAGGATTAAATAATAAATTTCTAGATCTGAGAATTCTTTCAGGTGCGTAAAATAAAAAATTCTTTAGAATATCAGGACACTTTATACGATAAGAAAACACATCATGAACAAACAATATACACTGAACATTACGTCTTTTCTCAAGGGTATCTAACCCTATTAATGCACATCTAGTAGAATAAGAGGGTCTTTCATCAAGGTTCCATTTCAATTGAGCAATTACAAATCTTGTAAATGACTTTTGCACTCTTTCCAACCGATTTATGGAAGTTAAATAGTTAGGGCACCAAATAATGGAACAATATTCAAGAAAAGGACGAACAAGGGACATATAAACAGATTTAAGAGCATAAGGACCAGAAAATACGGCACATGATCGTTTGAGGAATCCAAGCATAGAGTTAGCTTTAGCAACAATATAGTCAATGTGACGTGAAAATGAAATTTTGGTGTCAAAAATCACCCCAAGATCTTTAACTTCAGTTACGTTAGAAAGTGAAATTTCTGAAATGTTATATTGATAAATAACTGGAGACGAAATACGATAAACAGATAAGGAATGACATTTTGTAATATTCAAGGACAGCTGGTTTAGCTTGCACCAATTGACAATTGAGTTCAAATCGGATTGAAGCCTATTGCAATCGAAAATGCTTTTAACACGCAAAAATATTTTTAAATCGTCAGCATACATAAGACAATGAACATGCTGAAGCATAGTTGGAATATCGTGGATAAAAATATTAAACAGCAGAGGTCCTAAGTGACTGCCTTGAGGAACACCCGATAAAACGTCAATAGGCCTCGATTGAGAAGAACCAATTTTAACAATTTGCTTCCTTTTTGTAAGGTAACTATAGATCCATTTAAGGAGGCTCGAATGAATGCCAAATGATCTTAATTTTTCGATGAGAACATTGTGACAAACAGTGTCGAAGGCTTTCACAAAATCTGTAAATACAACATCAACATGATAACCTAATTCTACGGAATCGAAGAGGTATTTACTGAAAAGCATTAGGTTAGTCACTGTAGATCTACCAGATACAAAGCCGTGCTGGTGTGGAGTGATTTGTTCTTTGAATGAGAAATTGAGTTTGGTTGTCAAAATTGACTCAAAAAGTTTTGGAATGGCAGAAAGTTTTGATATACCACGATAATTTTTTACTTTCTGCTTTGAGCCAGCTTTGAATATGGGGGCTATAAATGACGTTTTCCATTCATCCAAGAATGTGCCAGACGACAGAGATAAATTATAAAGAAGTTTTAATGGGAAGGATAACGACGATTTGTAGTTCTTTAGTACCTCAAAAGGAAACCTGTCAGGACCAGCACTTTGACAAGAGTCTAATGATTGTATGCCCTGCAAAACATCATCAGTGGAAAAATTTAATGATCCTAAACAAGAGTTAAATCCATAAATAGGATCTACTTGAGACCAACAAACATTAGAGTGATCGACATATACCGATTGGAAAAACTTTGCAAAGAGCTCACATGTTGAATCGATGCTACTAGAAACTTCACCATCAAATTCCATGTTTTGGAAAGTGACATATTCTTTTTTTTTACTTTTCAAAAATGTCCAAAAACCTCTTGGATCTTTAGTTATTTTAGACTCAATGTTCATTATGTACTGTCTGTATAGAAATTTGTTTAAAAATTCATATTCACGGCGCAGCTGTGAGAAACGTTTTTTGTCCACTTCAAGGTTTGACTTTTTAAATTGTTAAAAAGACTTGTTTTTAGCCGTTTTCAAATTAGTCAAACGATGATTTTGCCATGGCAGCTTAAAAGTTTGTCTATTCCTACATTTGGGGACATACATAGCAAAACCATTCTGTAATATATTTAAAAATATTTGATTTACATCAGCAAGTTGCAATCCTGAACAAATACTTGACCAATCAAATGAGGAAAGATATTGATTTAGGGCGGTGTAATTTGCTTTCGAATAATTGTATTTAATATCATTGTTATTGCAGTGGATTAAATCCGTAGACACAAAAGAATTAAATTGTAAATATAAACAAAGAGCATCATGATTTATAGAATTTTTCATTAATGGGCATAACACTCTACCAACAGTGCAATTAACGTTATGGCTCACAAACCCAAGATCAAGTAGTCTGTTTAAAGAATTATGACAGTCATTTTTTTGAAATAACCCTAACGCAAACATGGAATCAACAAAAGTATGTTCACAAGCAGATTTCATCATCATATAAATAAAATTGGTGTAGTTCTGTTCGACTAAGATTGAATTTGACTGCATGTCTTTAAATGCAAAAATCTTAGAAACTGCTGAATATATTCTGATGCATTTTTCTCAGTCCTATAGAGGATAAATAGGCCCACAATATCCACTTTGTTTCAACTCTATATCTTTACAAATTCCGGAAAAAATTGGACAAGAGTAATTAATTTTTTCGTTTCGTTTCGCTTTTTTCTTTGTCACGCTTTCCGTTCGAAAATACTGGGAGCATTTAAATATAGTAAACACCAGCTTATAGGGGACATCTGCGGCTACATTTTAGGATATCCATTAACTCGATAACTTAAAAGGTTTTTAAATAAATAGGCAAAATTTGAAACATTTCTACGATTTTCACCTGGGTGAGTGGATATGCACTTCATTCTCAAATCAAACACACTAACCGCGCAATATATTGACATCTCTTTTAACTTTATTTCATTCCTGTGGCGGAGAGGGAGACAGACAAGGGCAGTATGCTGTTTGGTTTGCTAAGAAAGAAAAAACCATAAGAGAAATGTCAAACAGGTATAGCTATCAGTGATCCCAGATCGTGGGTAATTACCCATTTTTGGGCAATTTGCCTTTCAAAAAAAGCTAAAAGAACGCAGAAGGGCATTTTTTATCTCGGAACAAAAAAAAAATGAAGTGCACGGTCGAACGAATCTTTCCCGTTAATCAAAAGTTTGGTTGGTTCTTTTCTTATTTTATTAAGTAGGTAGGTAAAGATCTGAGAACAAGCTATGGTTAAAGAGTTAAAAGCGTCTACAGTACTATTTTATAAGATCTTACACTTAACAAGATTTGTGAGTACAAGGCAAAGTGTAGCAGGATTTTCTGTTTTCTGATGTTTTTATTTTTGACTGGAATATATTAGTAACGCTGGTGTCTATAATTGGAAGTAGGGTACGTTAGACCGATATCATCATATAAATAAAATCATCATATAAATAAAATTGGTGTAGTTCTGTTCGACTAAGATTGAATTTGACTGCATGTCTTTAAATGCAAAAATCTTAGAAACTATTGAATATATTCTGATGCATTATTATCAGTCCTATAGAGGATAAATAGGCCCACAATATCCACTTTGTTTCAACTCTATATCGCTATAAATTCCGGAAAAAATTTGACAAGAGTAATTTATTTTATCGTTTGGTTTCGCTTTTTTCTTTGTCACGCTTTCCGTTCGAAAATACTGGGAGCATTTAAATATAGTAAACACCAGCTTATAGAGGACATCTGCGGTTACATTTTAGGATATCCACGAATTCAATAACTTAAAAACTTTTTAAATAAGTAGGCAAAATTTGAAACATTTGTACTATTTTCACCTGGGTGGGTGGATATGCATTTCATTCTCAAATCAAACACACTAACCGCGCAATATATTCACATCTCTTTTAACCTTATTTTATTCCTGTGGCGGAGAGGGAGACAGACAGAGGCAGTATGCTGTTTGGTTTGCTAAGAAAAAAAAAACCCATAAAAGAATTGTCAAATACGTAGGAAAAATATGTTTACCTCTGTTTTGCTTACAAAAAAAAAAATTCTATGAAAGAAATATCAGATAGGTATAGCTTTCAGTGAAACCAGATCATGGGTAATTACCCATTTCGTATTTTTATAGAGTAGAGTTTTTAAATAGCGTTTTTAACAGCCCATGGCCTCAATGCTCATAAAATGGTATTAAATGTTGGAGTTCCCATAACATAAGCAACATAATGCTTGACATGAGGCTTTAATTTTAACTGGGTGTGGTAAAGGAGATGCGGTGTTTATACCAAGAATACAAATAATTCACAGTAATTATTCATTTCAGTTTAAACCGATTCGATTGCCTATTAATGTTTGTTTTGAAATGACAATCCATAAGTCACAGGATCAAACTTTAAGAAATGCGGGAGTTGATTTAAGCAAGAATTGCTTCAAGCACGGGCAGTTATATGTAAAGTGCTCCAGGGTAAGTAATGCAGCAAATATCACTATCTTAGTCGATAGAAACAAAACAGCCAAAAAAATTTGTCCCCAACAAGACAGCAAATTTCTTAATTTTGTTTCCATCAACTGTTCTGAAACTACATTTTACACGGGCGAAGCCGGGTGGGTACAGCTAGTCATATAAATAAAATTGGTGTAGTTCTGTTCGACTAAGATTGAATTTGACTGCATGTCTTTAAATGCAAAAATCTTAGAAACTATTGAATATATTCTGATGCATTATTATCAGTCCTATAGAGGATAAATAGGCCCACAATATCCACTTTGTTTCAACTCTATATCGCTATAAATTCCGGAAAAAATTTGACAAGAGTAATTTATTTTATCGTTTGGTTTCGCTTTTTTCTTTGTCACGCTTTCCGTTCGAAAATACTGGGAGCATTTAAATATAGTAAACACCAGCTTATAGAGGACATCTGCGGTTACATTTTAGGATATCCATGAATTCAATAACTTAAAAAGTTTTTAAATAAATAGGCAAAATTTGAAACATTTGTACTATTTTCACCTGGGTGAGTGGATATGCATTTCATTCTCAAATCAAACACACTAACCGCGCAATATATTCACATCTCTTTTAACCTTATTTTATTCCTGTGGCGGAGAGGGAGACAGATAGAGGCAGTATGCTGTTTGGTTTGCTAAGAAAAAACCCATAAAAAAAATGTCAAATATGTAGGAAAAATATGTTTATCTCTGTTTTGCTTACAAAAAAAAAAAAAAAATTCTATGAAAGAAATATCAGATAGGTATAGCTTTCAGTGATACCAGATCGTGGGTAATTACCCATTTCGTTTTTTATAGAGTAGAGTTTTTAAATAGCGTTTTTAACAGCCCATGGCCTCAATGCTCATAAAATGGTATTAAAAGTTGGAGTTCCCATAACATAAGCAACATAATGCTTGACATGAGGCTTTAATTTTAACTGGGTGTGGTAAAGGAGATGCGGTGTTTATACCAAGAATACAAATAATTCACAGTAATTATTCATTTCAGTTTAAACCGATTCGATTGCCTATTAATGTTTGTTTTGAAATGACAATCCATAAGTCACAGGATCAAACTTTAAGAAATGCGGGAGTTGATTTAAGCAAGAATTGCTTCAAGCACGGGCAGTTATATGTAAAGTGCTCCAGGGTAAGTAATGCAGCAAATATCACTATCTTAGTCGATAAAAACAAAACAGCCAACAAAATTTGTCCCCAACAAGACAGCAAATTTCTTAATTTTGTTTCCATCAACTGTTCTGAAACCACATTTTACACGGGCGAAGCCGGGTGGGTACAGCTAGTATTAAATGGAATTAAAAATTTATCATCGTTAGAATAAGACCAATTTGTCTCCTAAATTAGGGTCACCTAATAAAGGGTGATTTTTTAAGAGGTTTAGAACTTTTTTTAAAAAAAAAACACAAAAAATTCGAAAAAATGAATGAAATATTTATTTGAATCGATAGTTTGAACCTTGCAATTTAATGTTTAAAGATAATTTCATGCAAATGTTGACCGCGGCTGCGTCTCAGGTAGCCCATCCGCTGAGTCCAATTCTGGCATACTCTTTCACACATATCGGCCGGTATCTCACGAATGAATGCATGGATGTTGGCTTCCAGTGCGTCAATCGAAGCGGGCTTGTCCCTATACACATTAGCCTTGGCATACCCCCACAAAAAATAATCTAATGGTGTCAAATCGCACGATCTAGGCGGCCAATTGACCGGCCCGAAACGTGAAATTAACTGTTCACCAAACTCGCCTCGCAATTGCGCCATTGTTTCGCGTGCTGTGTGGCATGTGGCACCGTCTTGTTGAAACCACATATCATGCAAGTCAAGAACTTCCATTTCGGGCAAAAAAAAGTTTGTTATCATCGCTCGGTAGCGTTCACCATTGACAGTAACGCTGCGATTCGCATCATCTTTGAAGAAATATGGCCCAATAATGCCGCCGGCCCATAAACCGCACCAAACAGTGGCTTTTTCGGGATGCATTGGTAGCTGTTGCAATGCTTCTGGCTGATCTTCACTCCAAATGCGGCAATTTTGCTTATTTACGTACCCATTCAACCAAAAATGAGCCTCATCGCTGAACACAATTTTTCGATAAAAAAGCGGATCCTCGGCCAGCTTTCCAAGAGCCCATTCACCAAAAATTCGGCGTTGTGGTAGGTCGGCTGGCTTTAGTTCTTGCACCAGCTGTATCTTAAAAGGCTTTACGCCCAAATCCTTCCGCAAAATTTTCCACGTAGTGCTGTAACAAAGGCCTAACTGCTGGGAACGGCGCCGAATCGACATTTCGCGGTCTTCTGTCACACTAGCTGATACGGCCGCAATATTTTCTTCACTACGCACAGTACGTAAACGTGTTGTGCGTAGTGATGGTTTAATGTCCAACAAAGTAAATTTGGTGCGAAATTTGGTCACAATCTTCCGAATAGACTGCTCAGAAGGTCGAGAATGCCGATCATAAAATGGAAGCAGCGCGCGATGAACATTTCGAACCGAGCACGAATTTTGATAGTAAAATTCAATAATTTGCAAGCGTTGTTCATTTGTAAGACGATCCATGGTTAAATTGCAAACCAAACTGAAGCTGTTTGACAGTGACACAAGGTACTAAACACACGTCAGCTGTCAAAACCAGTGTTGCCAAAACCAAACCAGCTAAAAAATCACCCTTTACAAATAAATTTTGATCTTCACTCAGCAGATTAGAGATGAATTCAATGTTGACAATATGACCTTCATATACACATAGTTGACTTCTTGGAGGTATGTAGCTTGCGATGAAAAAGTGTTCTTGGCAATTTACAGTACCTTCACCAAGAACAACAGAAACACACAGCTGTTCAATCATGAAGTCATCATTCGGGAGGGACACAGGTTTCATTTTCAAAGTTGATCGTACAGCAATGACTACTCCCCCGCCACGTTTCTTGCCAGTCAAACAGCTACGATCAATATGATGAACAGTATAATATCCATCAAAAATTTCAGCAACAGAGAAACTGTCATTCAGCCACGTTTCAGTGAGTATGAGTATATCATATTCATGTAGAGAGATGGCGAGATAAACATAATTTATTTTGGTTCTCATACCTCCAGCATTTTGGTAATAAACTGTTATTACATTGGACACAGAAGAAAACAACGAAGAAGAATGAGAGTTCAATTCATTGTTTACATTTGTGCATTGCCCTCGCTCTCGTTTCTTGGGATAAAACGAAAATTTCTCGACGAAAGTTAACATACTTGAATGTAGACAAGTCAGCATCTTTTTTGTAAAGGGGGAAGCAAGAAAGAAGGTTCGTTGGAATACTTAGCTTTTTTGACGCATAGGCTACTATTGATTCTGCTTTGGTAGATGTAGAAAAGCGAGAGAGATGGAGCCATTTTATTGCCGATATGACTTCAACATTAGTGTAAGCAGGATCTTTGCCAATGATTGTTTTTCGGTTGTTCAATGTCCGCTTTTTCTTGATTGCATTATTCCATTGCACGTTAACCTGATCAGTATGCACATCAGTGTTGGCACTCGATAGAGGGTCATTGACATTAAGAGAACCAACAGACGGCTTATCATGGGCAGTGATTTTGTTTTGCTGTTGACTTGGTTCACACAGAAATTGAGACACATTAACGGAGCCATCAGATGATTTTTCAGGGGCTGTGGTATTGTTTTGCCGTTTATTTTTATCATTGTTTTTATGAATTATTTTTTTTGTTGATGTGGTCATTGAAGAAATTGGCTCACATGCACTGGTTTTATTATTGTTCTTAAGCAATTTAATTTCGTCACACAGACTTTGAGCAGTTTTACTTAGTTCAGCAATCTTACACATTAAGCCAAGTATAGGCACACTTGAGCATACATTACACTTCCAAGAGAAATTTATGCTTGACTTTAAAAAGTTCAAGGCACTATCCGATACAATGGCACATTTATCGTGGAACTTCTGTCCACAAATACCGCCACAAACAATAAAGTCATTACTTATTACTTTATCACACTTGTTACAATTTTCAGTTTATAGTGATAAGCTAAAAATTACTTTAATGAAGAGCAAATCGAAAGCACGTCTGCTTGCGTCGACAACGCAATCGACGATTCGAATCGAATTTTAGTGTCATAGCTAGGGCGCTGCTCGTAAGTTTTGTCCAAGAGCTCGTAGAACCTCTCTTTGGTGTCGTCGTCTTTCTCCTCTGTGGGGGCATGCGCGCATATTAGGCTAATGTTGGCGAATTTAGCCTTGATGCGGATCGTCGTGATGCGTTCGTTCACATAGTTGAAACTTAAGACTTCTTGCCTAAGTCTGGCGCCAACGTCCGAATAAGCGCTGTTTTTGTTGCCGATAGCAGTCGCCGTAATAAATATCGCAGTTTTTCATCCTCTTTTTGCCCGGGCCATCCCATCGCACTTCTTGGATGGCGGTTAAATCCGCTTTATAGTGGTCCAGGGCCTCCGCTAGTTGTTCGGCTGCACGCGGTCTGTTAAGGGACCTAACATTCCACTCACAGATCCGAAATTCGTTGTCCTTGTATCGTTTGCCAGGTTCGTCATCAGTAAAATCATCCGTATCCGAGGCTTGTTGATGCTTCGCAACTACAAATGTTTTACGTAGTCGGGCAGTTACCCCGGCGTACAACCCCCAACCTGGAGGGCCAGGCCCTTTGTTGGACCCCTTGGGCAAAAGGGGCCGAATCTTCCGGTGTCAGTAACCCACTTCGGGGATGTGAGAGCTGCCGTTGGCCCATAAAGGGTTCATCAGCCACCATCTCCTTTTCAGTACCCTGACTAGTGCTGAAAATTCCTCACTGACCTCAGCTCCAAATATGTTGGAGTAGCTCAAGTAAGGTATCTGCCAATTGACAACGCCGTTGATTCAATCTAGTGAATTCATCCGCCATTTGTCCTCTTTCTGAGGAGCTCATGTTAGACTTCTGAGATTCGTTCAGTCAGTCATTCCGACAGAGCTTTATAGTGTTGCTATTTTCTTCGTGTTCAACACTCGCGCTTATAAGTTTAGCAAGTCATGCCCGGAAGGGCAAGACCAGTACCCGGTGGCTACCACGCGGAGGTAAAATAAGCACAATTGATGTGTATGAACCAGTTACAACGCCTGGGCATCGCCAAGTTGAAGCCAATCAGTGCCTACCCTATTCATACAACACCCAACCCAACCAAATGCAGAACAAAAACTCCACTTAAGTACTGTAAAAAAGTCTTTTCCAAATTTCGTCGATGTAGGCCTTGGTAGAACACACCTGGAGACGCATTCTATTGATGTTGGCAACGCAGTGCCAATAAAATCACGACACTACCCATTGTCTCCCGTCCGACAGGAGGAAGTTTTTAAGGAATTGGACCGCATGTTAGGACTTGGGGTAATCGATGAGAGTAACTCGCCCTGGTGTTCAACGCTGCACAAAGGATGTGTCGCCTCATGGATCGGGTGATCCCCTCACGTCTACGAGAGCATGTCTTCGTCTACTTGGATGACCTGTTGATATGTTCGGCGGATTTCGAGTCTCACATTCAAATACTGACCGAGGTGGCTGGCTGCCTACGGAGTGCGAACTTAACCATCAATCTCGATAAGAGCAAGTTCTGCATGCGGGAGAATTGAATGAATTGAATTGAATTGAATTGAAGACCGCAAGACAAATTCGAAGGTTCCTAGGCTTAACCGGTTGGTATAGAAGGTTTATAAAAAAACTATTCAGAACTCGCAGCCCCATTGTCTGACTGTCTAAAGAAAAGGAAGAATTTCGAATTAACACCCGAAGCGATCGAAGGTTTCAACCAATTGAAAACGGCGCTTCCCTCAGCACCAGTCCTTTCACAGCCAGATTTTGGTAAGCCGTGTATTATACAGTGCGATGCGTCCTCAGAGGGAGTGGGTGGGGTTCTCTATCAACTTGATGAGAGTCAAAACGAAACGCCGATAGCGTTTATGTCAAAAAAGCTTAATAAAGCCCAAAAAAATTACACCGTCACTGAGCTGGAATGTCTGGCCGCGGTCTTAAGCGTTCGAAAGTTCAGGGCCTATGTTGAGGGTCTCCCGTTTCGAGTAGTAACCGATCACTTAAGTCTCAAGTGGCTAATGTCGCGAAAGATATACAATTGTCTCCCATTCCAGGGACCTGGTGGCGATCCTCATAGAACGTCACAACGGTCGAGAGCTGCAAAAAATCGTGTGCGCATCGGCGTATTTTGCTGGAGATGATGAGAATATACCACCAACGCCAGTACAGGAACTCGTTCTGTACTGCCAATCCCAGTAACTTCAACTTATCATCGGCTGCGACGCAAATGCTCATCATCCAGTTTGGGGTAGCCGAGATACAAATAAAAGAGGTTCTTTGTTAGAATACCTTTGTAGTAACAATTTAGTTATTCTAAATAAGGGAAATAAACCAACTTTTAGAAACTCAATGAGAGAGGAAATCTTAGACCTGACTCTTTCAACTCCTTACGTACAAAACATCGTTGAAGACTGGCGCGTGTCCGAAGAGGCATCTCTGTCAGATCACATGCACATCAAATTCAGACTTAGATGCAACACCGAACAGGCGCTGGTTCGATACGATAACAAACTTACAAATTGGAGAACCTATCGCGAAAACCTAGCGATCAAATCTGACAGGCTTCCAACACCGCCACTACAAACAAATGATGCTGACGATGCACTTAGCCAGTTAAATGACACTATTCTCTCATCTTTTGCAAATAGCTGCAAGGTGAAACGCACTGTGGTAAAGAGGTGCGTACCATGGTGGAATTCAAACCTTGAAAATATTTGAGGAAGCTTTTTAATAAAGCCAAACGCACCGGTGAGTGGGATCAGTATCGAGCCCTCCTTACCCAATACAACCTAGAGTTGAGAAGATCCAAAAGAGTTTCTTGGCGGAGCTACTGTGAAAAGCTTGAAGAGCTTCCTGCAGTGGCTCGCCTGCAAAAAGCACTCTCGAAAGATCAATCAAACTGCATGGGATTGCTAGTCAAATCTGACGGAACAATCACACGCGACCGGGAGGAAACTTTGATTACCCTACTTCAAGTTCACTTCCCTGAGTCTAAAATCATAGATGAAGCCTACGAGCACAATGTCGAGGAGCTTATCCGGAAAGCTTTTCACTCCGGATAAGGTTAAATGGGCTGTCAACTCATTTAAACCATACAATGCACCAGGTATAGACGTTATTTTTCCAGCACTTATACAGAAAGGGCTGGACTTCATTCTACCTACCATGATTGCCTTATTTAGGTTCAGTTTTAACTGGGATTATATACCACGAGCTTGGAGGGAGGTAAACGTGGTATTTATCCCCAAACCAGGCAAACCTAGCGAACTACCTAAATCATATCGTCCTATAAGCTTAACCTCGTTTTTCCTGAAAACGATGGAAAGAATAATTGACATACATATCAGAGAATGCTTAACAAACGGCACAAAAAGGCAAATTCACTGAAGCTGCTTTGTTAAACAAATAAAACATGCATACCGAAATAAAGAGGTTGCACTTTGCGCCTCCCTTGACATAGAGGGTGCTTTTGATAACACCGGATATGAATCCATATCAAATGCTCTTCTTCAAAGAAATGTAGATCATCCATCTATCAAATGGATCAAAGCGATGCTTGAAAGTCGGAAAATAACCGCATCATTAGGAAAGACCTCAGCATCAGTAACAGCTGTAAAGGGCTGCCCGCAGGGAGGGGTACTTTCGCCCCTACTGTGGTCTTTGGTAATCGATAATCTGCTACAAATTTTAAGCAATTCAGGCTTCAATGTAGTCGGATATGCGGATGACTTGGTCATCATCGTTAGGGGAAAAGTGGCAAACGAAGTGACAACACAAATGCAAAACGCCCTTAAGATAGTCTTAGAAGGCTCATAGTTCCCTTTACTTAGAGAAGAAATTTGAACTTACGTCAAATCTCGATCAACGATAAAACTATTGAGTACTCCGACGAAGTCAAATATCTCGGAGTGATCCTAGATAAAAGACTAAATTGGAACTCCCATATAAACAGCAATATCAAAAAAGCAACCAGTACGTTCTGGGCTTGTCGTTGCATGGTAAAACATGGGGAATCTCCCCAAAGATCACTCATTGGATCTATACAATGATGGTTAGACCCATCATTACTTACGCTTCCATAGTATGGTGGAACAAAGTCACACAGAAAACCGCCATTGTAAAGCTCAACAAGATACAACGTCTAGCATGTCTAGGCATTTCCGGAGCTATGCGGACCTGTCCTACGGCTGCCATAGAAGCCCTAATGAGACTAACACCACTCCACATTTACATAAAAAAAGTGGCAATACGCAGCTCAACAAATCTGCTACAATTGAAGGAGATGGACATCGGTGATCACTCGGACCTGATGAACCTTCTGTCGGAGATTAAAGAACTGAACGTGATCTGCGCGATTACAGACCGCCTCCCAAGAACACTATGTTTTAACAGAAGATTCTCCACGGAGATCACTAATAGAGAGGCGTGGGCTAGCGGAAGCCCACCAAACTGTCAAAAAGGCATAAAGTGGTATACGGATGGTTTCAAAATGGACTCAGGGGTCAGAGCCGGCATATTTGGACCAAACCAAAATATTTCAATACAAATGGGAAGAAGCCCAAGCGTATTTCCAGCAGAGCTCCATGTCATTAAAGAATGCGCAAGCCTCATTTACAAATCAGGTATAAAAGGCGCAAACATCCACATATTCATGGATAGTCAAGCAGCTATAAATGCCCTTAGCTCACCCACCATTGACTCCAAAT
This sequence comes from Cheilosia variabilis, assembly GCA_951230905.1. Lineage (NCBI taxonomy): Eukaryota > Metazoa > Arthropoda > Insecta > Diptera > Syrphidae > Cheilosia > Cheilosia variabilis. Next base: position 86,658,069 of record OX579676.1, read on the forward strand.
CAGTCTTACACTGCTTCAATACCCTCCAAACACTCTGCACCAGAAACAGTACCAAAATATGGTGGGGTCCTGGGCACGAAGGAATTGAAGGAAACGAAAGGGCCGACGAACTGGCCAGAAGAGGTTCGGAAACACCTTTTACAGGACCTGCACCTTACTGTGCAATCTCTAAATCAGCGGCGAACGACGCCATAAAAAGCTGGGAACACAACAAGTGTATTTCACATTGGGAAAGCATCCCAGGCCTAAGACAGGCCAAAAAAGTAATCAAACCTTTCAGAAATAATGCCAAAAAGATTCTAAATCTACGTAGGCATGATGTCAAAAATCTATTTGGCTACCTAACAGGGCACCATGGTTTGCGATATCACCTAAATAAAATACATGTAGCCGACTCTTCGGAGTGCCGCCTATGTCTTGAATAAGACGAAACAACTGAGCATATCTTATGTGAATGCCCAGCCCTTTGTGGTATTAGAAGGAACTTCTTTCTCAGGGAAATTATAAGCCCAGAAGAAGTAAAGACATCCTCTGCTGAAATCATCATCAGCTACATTAGGAAAGTAGAAACTCTAATAGCCTAAACAAACCTTTTCTGATCCTATGGCACAATAGATCTACTCAGGTCGAAGTGCCTCTTTATCGCGTTGGCGAGTCAGAAATATCAAAAAAAAAAAAAACATACAAAAGAAACATACGGGGAAGTTGGTGATGAGGACTCGCTTTGGCGCCTGCGGTTGCCTGACGCACTCACACAGACTGCGGCCGAAATGGCCCATAATACGAAGCTTTGCTCGCACAGCGGATTTCCAAAAACATATGCCCGTATACGCGACAAGTATTATTGGCCCAGAATGGCAATGGTCATCAGACAGTTTGTGAGTGGGTGTGGCATTTGCAAGTCCGTAAAGGCAGCAAACATAACTCTTCGTCCCCCAATAACCCGGCAGATAGTTTCTGAGAGACCGATGCAACGGGTGTACATCGACCAAGCGAGGTAATGTGTCCGTGTTCATAGCGGTAGATCATTTCACAAAGTATGCTTTCCTTAAAGCGCTCCCGAAAGCTTCTCCACGGATTGTGCAGTATCTGGAGAGTGAGGTCTTCCGCGCTTTTGGCACACCCGAAGTAATCCATTCGGATAATGGGCGACAACAACAACAACATCTCCGAAAGGGTCAACCGCAGCGTCCTAAGTAAGCTGAGAGTTTTGATAGCTGAGAAGCAAAATGATTGGGATTCGCACTTGTCTAGCAATATATTATATCACAGAAAGCAAAAGCCCTGTGTTACAAAACAAATGCTGCGAACTGCCAATGGCAACGACAAAGCACAATAATTAGGTGTTTAACATTATACCGAAATTAAAAACAAATAAAAAACGAGAAACATACGAAAGCGACCCGATTATTTGTTTTGAATTCTGGTCTGAACGATCATTCTGTCAAGTCACACGAAGGAAAAAACTACATGTCCGACCCTTGCTGCACTACGTAGCCAAGTCAAGTACCTATGGCTGCGTTCACAAGTCTGGGTAAGGTATTTAGAAGTCCAGGGCTGACACAAAGAAAATGATAGTTAAGAGAGATTGAAACTGTTTTAACGAGGGTCCACAGTTAATAAAACGGCAAGAGATGAGAGCAGCAGTACTAGGGAAAAGGGAAACTATTCGGCTTTGCCGTTGAAAATTCCTTTGGCCTGCCATTCGCAGTTTGAATTTTTAAGCAGCCGGAATTACTGCCGAGCAAACGCTCGAAGAGTTTAATTAGTATTGAACATAATTAGATAGTGCGGTGGACCAAAAGCAAAATCACTACGTGAATAAAAGCCGAAAAAGCGATCAGCTTAAAGAAAGCAGGAGTAAACAAATTCTAGATAAAGGTAAAACAAAGCATAATGTTATATACATATATAGTATAGTGAAATAGTGAAGATTTTTGTTGAAACAGGGAATTTGCATATACTCCCTAAAATTTGTCGTACCAACAGGAAGTGTTGGCCGCCAAAAAGTATCTCGGATTCCCTAAAATACGGAAAATTCCGGACAAAATCAAAAAATAAATAAAAAGAAATTGGCCCAGCAGAAATTCGCAATTAGGACGCCGGAATGAAAACCACCCGTGGGCGCAGCGGCTATAGCGGCAGCGAAAGCACCGCTTGGAACGGGGAACTCCGGTTCGAATCCCGAAGAACACAACTAACTTTTTTTTTATTTTTATGTTTTATTTGCTGAAATTTGATTTTGAAAATTTGCTCACTAAATCTAGAAAATTTAAAATAATACCTGTTAAATGTCAAGTAAAAGATAAGAAAAGGAAAGTAATTTCAATTTATAGTTTGAAAGTAAAGTGCGGGGTACCAAATAAAAGAAGTAGTTTCGTAGAGTATAGAATATAATAATTAAACGTTCTAAAGCGATACAGGTACTAACGAAATAAAGCAGAGTATCAACGCAATCGGGATGCTGTGGCCACGTCATCGCCAGTTGCTGAATAGTATCGGTGAGTCTGATTAGACCATTTTTATTATATTATATATATACGTAAAATAAATAGTGGGTAGGGGAATATTGCTAGAGTGGTACAGGTATTAAGTGGGAGAGGGAGTTCTGTAAATAGAAGAAGTATAGATTTAAAATACTTTCTTTTTTATTTGAGTGAATTGCAATAGTTTGTTTAAAACAATAATAATTTAAAGTAAATTTTAAGTACCAGTCGTTAGCAATGAATATAACTAAATTTTAATGAATGTTTAAACGATAAACATGAGTTTTAATTAAGAAGGGTTGAGAGGATGAGGAGGTTTGGAAAGGGAAGGATGTTGCTGGTATAAAGGAATGAGAGGATGCCAACTAAGGGGTCGCTGATACGAGTAGGTGACCATGGTAGGGTGGGTAAAGTACGATATCTCGTCAACGTTAACATCACCTCAACGTTAAAAAGACTGGCATGAGTTGAATTTTTTTGTGACGTATTTGGGTCAAGCTCCCACGCCCTCCGGCGATCTTAGAGAGCGGGTGCAAGCATGTCAGCAAGGACCCTAGGCTACGCAGTAGCACGTAACAGATATTAGATCAGCGCAAATTTCGATCGCATGGATTTCCGCTTGAAAAACCGTGGGACACATTTCCATGGGTATCGAGACTTTGGTGTTGGGTCCAAAGACACCAGCTCCAACTCCGGAATCCATTTTTGATCCGTCGGTGTACCATACCAGGCTTTTTGGGTCAAGTGTCGGAACACTATTGGTCCAAATAGCGCGTTCAAGTATTTCTACCTCGTATAATTTCTCAAAACTACTCCCTAACCATAGTGTCAGGAACGGAGCAGAACATGTCCATGTTTGGGATTAGGTTAAGAATTTTCATATGTCCCACATGGTCAACTGATTTAAACCTATATTCTAGTTCCAGTTTAATGGCGCATGAGATCCCAATAATGGCCTCAAGTGCTGTTGTTGGGCAAGTGCGCATTGCACCTGTGATGCCGAGATAGGCGATCCTTTGAAGCTTCTGAAGCTTGTTTGCCACGGTTCGTTCAAGTACTTTCGGCCACCAGACGATTGCCGCGTACGAGATAATGGGTCTTACCATCATGGTATATAACCAGTGTATCATACTGGGATTAAGACCCCAAGTTCTGTCGTACAGACACCTACAGGCCCACATGGCTCTAGAGGCACGCTCGGTGGCGGACTTGATGTGTAAGTTCCAGTTTAGTTTCTTATCAAGGATGATTCCGAGATATTTAACTTCGTTGGAGTAGTTTAATGTAGTTCCGTTCAGGATAAGGGGTCCTAAATTTAACAGTCTTCTTCTGGTGAAAGGAACTAGAATAGTTTTGCTAGGATTGATAGATAAGCCTTCCGTAGTACACCATTCTGAAACATGTAGTAGAGCATTCCTCATTCTACTATTACTGGTAGCACAATGATTTCCACTAATGATAATTGCCAAATCGTCGGCATATCCGATGGCGTCATAACCTAAATTATGTAGCTTGACTAGTAGGCTGTCTATGACGAGTGACCACAGCAATGGGGAGAGCACACCCCCTTGGGGGCAGCCTTTGACTGCTGTCACCGACACAGCCACTCCTGACGAGGATGTTATTACTTGACATTCTAGCATGGCTCGGATCCAACGGTTAGTCGAGTCTTCGATACCTTTACAAATGATTGCCCTAGCAATCGAGTCGTATCCGGTATTGTCGAAAGCACCCTCAACATCTAAGAATGCGCCTAGGGCAATTTCCTTGCGGTGAAGATCGTCTTCTATCTTTTTGATGAGATGGTGAAGAGCACCCTCAGTGGACTTGCCTTTTCTGTACGAAAACTGACTTGAGTGAAGAGGGTTAGATATTAATATCTGGCCCTCTGATATGAACACCAATTAGTCTTTCCATGGTTTTAAGAACAAAGGATGTTAGACTGATAGGTCTATATGATTTAGGTAGTTCGCTTGGCCTGTTGCCCTTTTTGGGAATGAAAATTACGTTCACCTGTCTCCAAGTGTAAGGAATGTAACCCCAATTGTTACCAGCTCTAAATAAGGTTGTAATTGCTGGCAGTATGACGTCAATAACCCTCTGAAAAAGGGCTGGGAATATGCCGTCCCCACCAGGTGCTTTAAAAGGTTTGAAAGAGCCCATCTAACCTTATCTGGATTAAAAATCTTGCCAGATAGACTATTTACTCGTCTGGAAACAGAGATCCTGGAATCAGTGTCGTATGAGTATTCGTGTGATTCACGGATGGTCGAACCCGGAAAATGAACCCGAAGTAAGGTTTTGATTGTTTCCGTACGGTCCGTCGTGTAGGTTCCATCTGTTTTCTTAAGTAGGCCTACACAGTTAGAATGATCTTTTCTCAGAGCCTTGTGGATACGAGCTGCCACTGGCATATCAGATATGTCTTCAGAGCATTTTCTCCAGGAGGCCCTTTTAGATCTTCTCAATTCTAAGTTGTTATCTGTGAGAGCGGATCTGTGTTCGTCCCACATTTTGTTTTTGTTTATTTGCTCGATTGAAGGGTTTTCTAACCTTCCTTCTGAGTTTAGCTAGTTGGTCATTCCACCAGGGAACCTTACGTTTACTCAAACTGGTTTTGCTGACACAACTACCACGATAGGAGGCTATCAACACGTTGCTGACCTGGTCAGCAGCCTCATCAATGTCCCATATGGATTCAATTTGAGAGACAAACATATTCGTTTTTGAAATGGCAATTTCTCGATACTTTTTCCAGTCCGTCGACTTGGGATCGTATCTATATTGTGCAAGTGCAGACTGACCGGGTATATCAAACCTAATATGTTGGTGGTCCGATAAAGAGGCTTCGTCAGAGACATGCCAGTTTACTACGTAATTAGACATAAATGGACTGGCAAGAGTGAGGTCAAGTACCTCCTCGTGTATCGCATTTATAAAGGTTGGCTTAGAGCCTTTGATTAAGATGTCAACGTTACTACCAACTAGAAAATCTCAAAGACACTCACCTCTTTTATTGTTATCGTTACTGCCCCATACCGTATTGTGTGCATTTGCATCGCACCCGATGATGTAGTGCAGGTTGTTTCTCATGCAGTAGCGGATCAAGTTCTCAATTTCGATGGGCGGAATATTGGTGTCGTCGCCAGGGAAGTACGCTGAGGCATAGACGATGTTATGTGTGCCTCGTTCCGTTGGTACTTCTATTAGGAGGGTCGCCAAGTCTTTTGTGATGAAAGCTGGAATTGGAAGAAAGTTGATATTTTTGTCGATTAGGCCGCTTGTGGTACTGGCTCGTCTCGTTTGTAAATAAGCTCACCTGCTTTATTACTAAGACCCTTTATATGTCTGCTGATAACCCATGGTTCTTGGATGATGCCAAGAGCTATCTTTTCCTCGGCGAACCTTTTGGTAAGGGTAGCGGACGCGCCCTTAGCATGAAGGAGGTTCGCCTGAAACGCCTTGAAGGTGCTCATTGGTCCTTTTTGGAGGAACCGGCCGGTCTGATCAGGACGACCTGTTTTCTAGATCCTGTCAGACTCGTCTTTCTTTTTGTAGGTAACGCGTCCAGAGGCTGCGTTACTCTTCGAGTAGCCGGCTTTACCGCTATTTTTGTTGGCCATTCTACCCGTTGGTTGAAGAATGGGGCGGTTTGACGAGGCGCCGATCGCTGACCCCGTACAACACCCAGAACCACTAGGAGTGGTATGCCCAACAGCACTGCCACTGCCCAATTCTCGGGTGCGACTCCGAGCTGGCTTCCGCTCCTGCTGAGGGGGTACCGTTGTCAGACACTGGATTCTTGTCGGTGCTCTTGAGAATCAGCTTTATCTGACCAAAGCGGTAGGAGACTTTACCCTTCAGCTCAAGAAGTTTGGCCATGGAAGCGTCGTCAATTGCCAGAACAAGGTGAAGGAATGCACCATCCTTATGTTAACCCAGGTGTTAGCCCTTAATGCGGCAATTTGAGCCGTCAGGGTGGCAAGCACTTTCTCCTTTGAGAGTTCCAGGCTATGCGGAAAGAAACCCCGAACGATGTGTGGCTTTGGAAAGGAGTCCTCCTACACCAACATCAGGTCCAGACCATTTGGCTCTGATACTCCCAAAATTTGAGCGCATCCATCCCGCGGTAGCACCATCTGTGCAAATAAACATTACCCACCCCGACTTTGGAACTGATCCAGAGAACTTGGGCCACACGCCACTGTTGGTCAGTTCTATCGAGGTGTCAATGACCGCCTCCTGCACAAGAGCCATTTGCTCAGAGGAGAGGGATTGGTTAACCAAGTCGGTCGGGACGATACCTAACCTAACTAGGTTCGCCACCTGGGTAAAGGTGGGGACCTCAGGTAAAGGACCCTTCCTAACTTTCTTTCTTTCCGACTTAACTGGTTTAGAGTGTCGGAATCGGAGGTCGAAGATTCCCTGTGCTCAAATCTGGCACAGCCCTGATCAATAGATGGAGCCCTCATGACATCGTGATCCATTTGCAGGGGATTCGGTTGCCCAACAGCAAACCGAGAGGCTGGGGTCACATTTGGCTCTTCAGCGCAAGTGATGTTGACCCTCGGGGCTACCCGATTTGTTTGTTCCTCTGGTTGCCCAACAGCAACATCAGAGGTTGATGCGGTTTCAGAGGCATCTGTCTGTAAATTTTTTAAATTTGGTTGAGAAATATTGGTCCCACGAGAAACCGGGAAAGAAACATCACCCATGCCGGAGCCCGGTACGCCACGGGAAGGCTAGTGATAAAACCGAAGGTCACCAGGTATTCGGAGTTCGCATACTTACGACTAATCTCTCTTATAGCCACGCTTTACAAAAAGGCGCACACGTCAGGGTGCCTACCATCGCGGAGGAACTGTTAGGCTTAATGACACTTAAAGCAAGAAGGAATGCACATGACATAATGTTTTCGAGAGACGTACTGTGTTCACATATCGATAGTTGTACACTTTTGTCCATGTTTCCAATTAATGCTCCGGGGAGGGCTTTAAGGGGTAATCACTTCTTTTACCAACTGTGGCATAGAACAAGTTATGGTCGGAACGAGCCAATAACTAGATGCTTTAATTCATTCAATGTTGTAAGAACAGTAAAAACTCTTTTATCCGGAATGCTTGGGACCGACAGTGTTCCGGATAATCGATTTTTCCGGATATTAGAGGTTAAGAGATTTGGTGAAGGAAAACAAAACTATAAGTCTGCCTTTTAGTCTAGACGACAAACGGTAAACTTATTTTTCAGACTAAAACGCAGACGGCAAATTTGTTTTCCTTTTCAGGCACGCATTCTTGTGCAAATCGCAACATGCTTGAACATTTACATGCTTGTGTAAAATCATCAGCACACAGCATTGCGGATATTAGAGGTTTCTCCGGATAGTAGAGTGTAAATTTCACAAATATTTTCTTAAAAAAATTCCGGATATTAGAGGTTGCCGGTTATTGGAGTTCCGGTTAAAAGAGTTCTTACTGTATACATTTAGATTTTCATATTTCGAGAGATCGCTTCAAAAGAATTTTATTTAGATTGCTTTCAAACTAATGTCAAAAGTATTATTTATTTAGTAAAAATATTTGATGAAGTAAATAAATACGAACATAAATCGGGTGCCGGAATCTCTTCCGTAAGGTAGTTCAAGAATGCGTTCACTGTTTCCGATATTGAAAGACTGCCTCCGAGCAACTTATGGCCAATTTGCCGGCTGAGCGTGTTCAGTATTCGCGTCCCTTTAGTAATGTGGGTGCAGATTACGAAAGACCCGTAGCATTATGATTGCCAAGGCGACGAAACCCCAAGTTCGTTAAGGCCTATATTGCACTTTTCGTGTTTCACAACGAAGGCCATACATTTGGAATTGCTCAGTGACCTTTCCTCGTCTTCCTTTCTCGCCGCTTTGGATCGGTTCGTGTCGCGTCGTGGAAAACCTGCAGAAATTTGAAGTGACAACGCAACTAATTTTCATGGTGCTAAACGCAACCTCGACCAAATGTTCCAGCTTATCCTCAGCCAACAGCATAATGCTATTGGCGCAAATCATCTTTCCAGAGACAATATTGCTTGGAAGTTTATTCCCCTTCATCTCCTCACTTCGGTGGTTTATGGGAGGCAGGAGTCAAATCTACCAAATTCCAACTAAAGCAAGTTATTAAGGATCATCTGCTAACTTATGAGGAAATGTGTACGTTAGTTAGTAAGTGGAGGCGTTGTTAAACTCTAGACCTATGTGGCCGACTTCCGATATGGAAGCCCGGCTCACTTCTTAATTGGTGAAACCTATACATGTGTTCCTTGTCCAGATAATTATAAACAAAGTGTTGGTCCTTTTATTAATTGGTCTCTGTTACAGACTCAAACAGGGATTCTGGAAGAGGTGGCATGCTGACTATTTAACTTCTTTACAACAGCGCCCAAAATGGCAAAATGTGAATGCAGCTTAATGACGTCGTAATGCTGAAGAATCCAAACATCCCGCCATCTAAATGGATTCTTGGACGAGTTAAGAACATCCATCCTGGTAGAGATAATCGTGTTGGAGTTGCTACCATTTTCCAAATAAACTGGCGATTATGTCCGACCTCTTGTTAAACTAGCGCCGTTACCCTTTCCTGAAAAACCTGCGTCTTTCAGGGGGGGGCTGAATGTTCAGGATTCATAAATATTTCCATTTTTGTTTCATTTATTATGTCTAATTGTTGTAATTTGTTTAATTCGATGTTTTGTTATGTTAACTAATTAGTACCAATTGCTCATTATTTACCCTATGGAAACCAAGTGTATTAGCTATAATCGTTTTCTCTTTAACTACTCCTTCTTAGTTTTTGATGTCACAAGCATATTGACAGAGTGCACGGTTCCTTCTTCCCTATTGGTCAGACAACGAGGTTTTTTTTTTTCGGTGTTCTTTCGCTCGTGTTCGTTTTCGGTTTTGCTGTTGAACGACCAGTTCTTTAACAAAAAACCGTTCGCTTAACACTATAATAGTGTTGGGATAGGCAAACGCTATACATTTTTATCATATTCATTTTTTTTAAGAGTAAGACTAGAAAACACGCTCTAATGAATGAAATGGCATGTTTGGGCACAACAATATGTGTGCATGAGTATGAGTATCCTTATGCATTGGAAAAGTTCCAATTGAAAAGGATTAAGAGAACACGGTTTAATGAATGGAGAATTGGAGATGACTGAGAGCACTAACGCTAGTGTGGACTCTGGAATCTGGATGGAGTGTGGTGTCGGTGTATTATTCAGTATTCATTGCAAGTTCCAGTCGATGTATCGCTACCATTGGTATTTGACGTTTAATTGGAGGTTATATCGGATGTTGTGAGCTTTCAGCATTCTACGTCAATTAGTTTCTGAGATAGACCTAGGAACAAAATTGGTCTAGTGGGTTCGGACAGACATCGTAGCGAAACTAATAAGTTGCCGTTTTTTCTCTTTGGGTACGGAACCTTAAAAAGGGACAAAGAAGCAAAAATTGTATCAGTGTGTTTAGAGGTTCCTTTACTGGTTACTCATTGTGAACCATTTACTACCGTTGATAAAGCCAAGAATGTTGGCAGCGCTGATATTGCATAGATCAATAAGATCATTGAGGAAGTAGTTTGCTAAGTGCGCCATCCTTAGGTTGGATAGAGCTGGGCAGCTACAGATGAGGTCGGTGACGGATTCGTCCTCTTCCTCATCCCTACAGCTTCTGCAAAAGTCATTATGTGGCAGTCTAAGTCTCTGCGCGTGTCTGCCCAGAACACAATGACCGGTGATGACGTTAGCGACCAGTGAAATACTACGTCTATTAAGACGCAGAAGCTCTTTGGATCTTTTTGTATCCAGTGTCGGCCAAGTAAGCCTGGCAACATCATAATATCCTTTTCCTGTTCCGTTCGCATTGATAATTTGTTTAGCGTAATACAGCGGTGCCTGCATGTTGTGCAGACTAACACTTTCAACGCCGGAGGAGCCTAATCTATCAAGTTCGTCAGCTGCGCAGTTCCCTGGTATATCACAGTGTCCCGGAACCCAGCAAAGGGTAAGGTTGTACTGTCCAGCTATCTCGTTAAGAGATACGCGGCAATCTTCCACCGCTTCAGATCTTATTTCGCTGGATACTAAGGATCTGATGGCAGCCTGACTGTCAATATATATTACAATATCCGTGTGCAATATTTCATTAATCAACAGCCACGCTGTGGCTTGACGAATAGCTGTGATTTCGGCTTGGAAGACACTACAGTGTATCGGGAGAGAGAAGAAGGCTCAGTTCTTCTGAGAAAACCCCTGCTCCGACTCCCTCTGATGTTTTGGAACCGTCCGTAAAAATTTACAGTGCTCCTTCGTGTAGGACATTTCGTGAGTCCTATATTCCTTGAATGAAAGGGACCTTTCGATCGAGCCGACGCGACGTTTGAATGAAGGGCGGTCTCGGTGGATTTGCCCTTTTGATAGGCATGTTGATAGCTAGAAATTAGCGCTTGGTCAACAGTACTTTTGATGTGAAGATCGATGATTCTCTCAAGTGTTTTCAATAGAAAGGAGGACAGACTGATTGGTCTGAAGTCCTTTGGAAGTGTATGTGAGGTCTTACCTGCTTTGGGAATGAAAACAACTTTAACCAAGGTCCAGGATGAAGGAATGCTGCCCAGAGCTGTGCAGTATGCCAGAATCATCCCGAGACTGTCTTTGACAATGTCAAAGACGTTCTGTAGTAACGCCGGGAAGATGCCATCAGGTCCTGGAGATTTTTGCGGCTCAAAGCTGTTGACGGTCCACTTCAGCTTTTCCTCGCAAATGGTGATTGCATTTGGAAGGGTACCCAAAGGGACATCCCTACTGATTCTGCCCATTGGCCATTGGGGTCTTTTAGTACGCAGGGTACTAGGGTGGATTTAGAAAGAACTTTTCGCAATCTGGAGCACTCATTAGTGTTGTTGATGTTCTCACAGAAATTGCGCCAGGAGCTACGTTGTGCCTTTCAGACTTGCTTTTTAAAGAGTCGTAGGCTGTCTTTGTAAGCTTCCCAGTCCGTGTCTAGCTTCGTTGTTTTGGCTCTGTTAAAGTGCTTCCAGCTCTTGCAGCGAAGCGCAATAAGTTGCTTGCACCACCACGGGGGTTTCCTGCCATCTCTCACTATGGTGGGAGGACAGGAGCCCTTACGTTGTTTAGCAAATCTAGTTCGGCCTGATCGCTAGGTGGCGAGGGTCTGTGGCTATCTAGATTCGCAGACAAGATTGTATTGTGTTTGAACCAGTGGGGATGAAGCTACAGTCTAGAGTGAAGTATATGTACCGGTGGTCCGAGAAAGATGGACTGTCCGATACTGCCCACTTTGAAATAGCCGAGGAAATATTAAGAGAGGCTAAAGTAACATCTATTACCTCTTGCCTGTTTTTAACAATGAAGGTTGGACTATCCCCTCTATTGCAAATTACTAGGCTAGTTTCTATATACTAGATACCCAAATAAAGACTCACCTCGAGGGTTTGTGTCGGTACTGCCCCATAGGTCATGGTGTGCATTTGTGTCACACCGTATCACAACTCCGGTCTTTTTGTCCTCCACTTCCTTAACCATCCGTTGTAGCTCAGCAGATGGCGGGTTGGCTACCTCGTATGGAAGGTATCCACACGCCAGCCAAACCGGATTGCCGTCGTTCGGAGTTAGCTGCGCTGCAGCAAGATCGCCTGTGCTATGCTGGGGGATAACGGTAAGTTTTAACATTGTTTTAGCAAAGATGACCACCGACCTGTCTTTTTGGACTCCTCGGAGCCACGGGGATTTTCAACGTCCTTCCAGTCTTTGACAGGAAGGCCCGGGTTTTGGAAGCCCCTTAAGGGTAAGTACTTTGGCGGGATCGCGTGGTTCGAGAAGAACACAGACCCTAGCTCTTGGACGGTGGGGGATGGAATTCCGGTCCACCACCTCAAGCTTGGCCCCAGGCCACACTTCACCGAGGCTATCCAGCGTCCTTAAATATGATGGGCTGCTGGTTACTGGACATGTACTTACAGAGACAGTTCATCACTCTGTTCTCTATGAGTAGGAGAGCTTACCTTCCTCATCCGATAGGTCCACTACCGCGACTATCAGGTTGTCCTTGACCGAGTCAGAGAAGGATTTGGAACACACGGTGGAGCTCCTAGCCTTCTTCGATGCGTTGGACACCTCATCAAGGGATCTGCGATTTTTGGGTACAGATCCAGTCGCTACTGCGGTCCTACCCCCTGTAACTCTCGATGAGCTGTTAGCTAGGGGGCGAGTCTTCCGAGTCTGGGTTTCTCTCACGAGCGGTCTCTTTGTGTGAGTAGGAAGCTCTCTCCGGCTCGGTCCATATTTTTTCCGCCTTCGAATGAAGACGGGCAAATATGCGCAAAGCTGCCTTGGTCTCGCGACCAAGTGACCTGTTTTAAAGATCTGCCGGTGTGGGTGTAGGGGGACGCGGAAAACTGCGCAAAGCAGCAGTAGATTCAACAGTGATTTCGTCTGAAAGCAACGAGCAATCACTGGCAGCATCCTGCAGATGCTCTTCCACGCTTTGCATGGGGATGGCGCCGCTGGCTGCCGAAGTTGTTTTGTTGGTTTTTTTGAGGTTTGAAATGTTGATCCCACGAGTAGCTAGGGAAAGCACGTTCAATCTGCACAGAGCCCCGCATTATGCAGACAAGGCTAATTAATCCAGAGGGCGCCCGGTATCTGGATACACCGTATTCGACCAGTGCTGTTTTTGTTGAGACCTGGGCCCACGGCCTGGCTGATCCTCGGCACGGTACGTCTGACGCCTTGATCCAGCCCAGGGGGAGTGAAGGGATGAAAAAAGGAGGGATGGGATAGGACGGGTTGATTAAAATAGGTTTAAGTCCCATTCACTATTATTATTTGGGCGCTCTCAGAGCAATTTTTATGTTCGTTTGGTACAAAAAAAAACAATCTTTTTCAGATTTCAGAGCACTTTTGCGAATCAGGATTTTTTCTCATATTTGCTTCAGATTTACGAATGTTTAGAAACCAATCTGGGCGAGCATTGTTGTGAATGGATATTCCAATCGCAAACACAAAAAAGAGCAAGTGACGTTTTTAGGTGATATTGTTGGGGTATTCGAATTGCTTTTCCTCTAAAGATCAATACCTTAAGTGCGAATAGTGACTTCGATAATAAGCATTCTTGCTTAACCCTAAATATTGTCTAGAAATATTCCGTTACCTTATTTTTCACCCACTCTTCTGATTTTGGCAGCTTGGGTTTCCTAGTCTATGCCAAGGTGCTTCGGTAGTTTGGTCACGTTAAACACATGTTCCCAACTAGGATTTCAAGTCATGCCATGGAATCCGTTCCATCAAGGGATCCTCAAGTAGAGTCTTAAAATTTAACACAGAATTACTTTAAGCTAGGTGGCACAAATTGCTTTTGGCAAAAATATTTTATTTAAATTACACACATTGTGACAAACATTTCTCATTTAATAATTTTCTTGGTTGTTTCCAGGACCTAAATACATAAGCAGTAAGCAAATTTATCCATTGCAAGCGTCTCGCCATATTCATCTGGCAATTCGAAGATATAAAGAAAGTGCTCCTACATCCGGTGGATCTGATGGCGGCAAGGATCCTCCGAGCAATAAAAATGTTTTATCGTGCCCAAAATGTGGAACACCTTGTACACATGTGGAAACATTTATTAGTTCCACTCGCTTTGTCAAATGTGCAAAATGCAACCACTTTTTTGTTGTATTAACAGAACTTGAATCTAAAAAAACGTTTAAAGAAGGAGTAAGAAATCAAAGAAAACCCCCGCCCCCACCAAAATCGATCATGGAATACTTAAACAAACATGTTATTGGACAAGAGTACGCTAAGAAGATACTGTCTGTAGCAGTTTACAATCATTACAAACGTATTCATCATAACAATCCACAGTTGGAAACTAATGCGCAGACTGGAGAGCAAATGGGTAGATCTGATTTACTTTACGTTTCTGAAATGAGCCATACTATAATAGGTGGAAATACAACCGATAACTCAAGATCACAGTTTCATAACGTTACCGGATCAGATCTCTTGAAGGAAGATTTGCATGAGATTAAGTTAGAAAAGAGTAACATTCTTATGCTGGGGCCAACAGGTTCTGGTAAGACACTAATTGCTCAGACAATAGCTCGATGCCTAGATGTTCCCTTCGCAATTTGTGATTGCACTTCCCTTACTCAAGCGGGATACGTAGGGGAAGATATTGAAAGCGTTATCTCCAAGCTCCTTCAGGAAGCTAACTATAAGTAAATATTTTAAATTGTACACATAATCACGAATCTTTTGACATATAATCGTTTTTCAGCGTTGAAAAGGCTCAAACCGGAATCGTGTTTTTAGATGAAGTAGATAAAATTGGTGCTGTTCCTGGAATCCATCAACTTCGTGATGTAGGAGGAGAAGGCGTTCAGCAAGGAATGCTGAAAATGTTAGAAGGAACTGTCGTGAATGTTCCTGAAAAAAATTCTCCAAGAAAATTGCGAGGGGAAACGGTTCAAGTAGATACCACTAATATTCTATTTGTAGCGAGTGGAGCATATAATGGCTTAGACCGCTTAATATCAAGAAGAATTAATGAAAAAGTTCGTAAGAAAAACATAAAAGTAAACTGATACACATCTATTGTTTTATATTTTTCCATCTTAGTACATAGGTTTTGGAACACCTACTACAATCAGCAAAGGAAGGAGAGCTGCGCAAGCTTCTGCATCGAAAGATAATGCACAAGGAGCTGGTGATAAGTGCCTTAATAACGTAGAAGCAAAGGATTTAGTAGAATTTGGGATGATACCGGTAAGTATTTATCTTACTAAATACTTGTCACGGGTTTTATTCTCTGTCTTTATTGAATTAACAACGTTTTCTGCAGAGTTTTACAAATTGTCAAAAGTGCCAAATCATCTTAACGTGCTTTGTCGTGAACTTGAGGGTAAAGGGGCGGAAAAGTGTGGGTGATAGCCAAACACGGATGATCAGCGAACTCCCATCCAATTTCATATTCTCTTTTAACCTCTTTCGTATTTTTCTGTGTCTGCCTTATATAGAGTATCGAAATGGTAATGCAGGTAATATTATGTGAATATGTACCCGGGTACAAAATATTCAAACGAAAGTCAGTTTAACCATAAATATTAATAATGTGTAGTGGCAAAAACTCACGCTCTCAAGAAATATTGAGTATTTATAATACTCACTTTTATTTCAAAGTTATTTTTATTTTCCTAGGGACTTTCAAAATCATTGCAATGGCTGTAAAACCAAATTAAAAACATTATCTCTTTCCTTTTATTTAGTTAACATATGTATTTAAAGAACAAAAGAAGTTTCGAATTTCAATAATTCAAAAATAAATATTTTTTTTGTTGATAATGTTTTTTTTTTTAGAGCTATAGAACTTTGAAATGGAATAAAACAAAGATGATTTTTTTAAATTGACATGAAATTTACTTTATTCGAAAGATAATCTTCTGGCATTATAATTTTAATATGATTTCTGGGATATGACCGCCACGGCTGGCTCGGACGTAGTCTAATCTGGAGGTCCATTTTCGATGACTTTTTCCAATATTTGTGGCCGTATAACGGCAATAACGCGGCGAAAGTTGTCCTCCAAGTGGTCAATCGTTTCGGCCTTATCGGCGTGGACTAGCGACTTTACATATACCCACAGAAAATAGTTAATCGGCGTTAAATCGCACGATCTTGGAGGCAACGTGAAACGGGTCCGCAACGTGAAACCACAGCTCCTGCACATCATGTTTGTTGAATTGACTCCGCAAAATCTTCCATAAAGTGGAGGGAAACATATCCAATATCTTCTTCTACGCTGCGCTCTACAGCAGCAATGACTTCTGTACGCACAGTACGACATCTCTGTGGATGCGTATTATCACTAAACGTGGTGCGAAAACGTTTCAGAGTTAATCGAATTAATTGCTCTGATGGACGATTTTGTTGACCCTAAAATGAACGTAGTGCGCGATACGTATTTCGAACAGAACCGTGATTTTCAAAATAAATTTGCACGATTTGCAAGCGTTGTTCATTTGTCAACTTGTTCATGATGAAATGGCAAACCAAACTAAAAATAAATCACTTGATAGCTGACAAAATGGCCGGCAGTTAAAATAGTGTTGACAACTTAAAGTTCTATACCTCTAAAAAAAACACCCTGTACTTAAAGAAAACCATGACGATCCGCAATCTGGACATTCCGGTTTTCGGAAAACATATAATAGAATTGGAGATGTTGTTGTTGTAGCAGCGTCATTCGTCGGTCCATCGTTCATTAGGAATTGGGTCACTTCGGTTGAATGGGTCCAAAGCATTAGTGGTGTTAGTGTGGTTGGTTTGGCCGGACAATTGAATAGGTGTTGTACATAATGTGGGCTTACGTTGCAGTGTGGACATTTATCTTCAGCGTTAGGATCAAGGCGTGCCATGTAGTTATTCAATAAGTCGCAGCAGCCCGAGCGAAGTTGGGCCAGAGTTGTCCTGGTTAGTCTAGGAGACCTCTCAACGGAGGCAATAGGTGGGGGCCTGCCGCCAAGTAACACGTTCGCTTTGTAGCTGGCGAGACGAAGGTCTGGTGAACATGGTTTTTGCCAACATGGTACTGTTCTGAGTTGATGTGTGGTTGTTGTGTGAGGTGGTTTATCTCGTCCTGAAGATCCAAGATGCATCTGCGTATGCTGCGAGGTGGTTTCGGAGCCGAGGTAAGGTTGTAATTGGGGTGTTTGGATAGATGGCAGGCTATTTTTTTTTTTTTTTTTTCTTTTTTTTCCTGTTGGGGGGAGGAGAAATGCTTTGTGCACCGTAGGGAGGTCTTTTTGGCGTTGACCATCCCCGTGTGTCCGACTCCCATTTGTACAATGCGTTGTACAAGGTTTACGGACTAAAACTCCTCCTTCCCTTCGGTTTCTGACCCGCCCCCCTGGGACCGCTGTTCGCATTACTTCAGGGGGGCTGTGATCATACGCCCTTTCGGGCTCACTCTGTTTCGCGGGATTGCTCTTCTTCTCTTTTCTTTCTTCTGAGAATGCGTTGGACGTAGGCGCAGATCTTGTTCCAGTTCTGCTCGCTGGCCAGCATCTTTTCGGTAATGTTGTCTGGAGTGATGATACCGATATTCGTCTCCAGTTCTCTTCTTTTGGATTCCCACCTGCTGCAAGCGAAGAAGGTATGATGCGCGTCGTCTTCCTGGGAGTCCCCGTACTGGCAGGCTGGACTGTTTGTTTTCCCGATCTTGTGGAGAAAGGCGTTGAAGTATCCGTGTCCGGTGAGTAACAGTGTGACGTAATAGTTAACTTCACCGTGTTTCCGGTCATTCCACTCAGCCACGTTCCTGATAAGCCTCGCTGTCCATCGTCCTCTGCTTTCCGAGCTCCAGCGTTCTTGCCACTTCTGTTTCGTGAGCTCTCTGGCCTCTTCCGTAGCCCTTTCTACTCCAGCTTCCGTCTTTTTGTCGTAGACGTACTTCTTTTCTGCCGCTAAGAGGTCTATTGGGGTCACCCCTGCGACAACAAGAACGGCTGGCTCCGATACGGTTCGGTATGCGCTTGCAACACGTAGAGCTCCGCGTCTCTGCACCGCTGCCATCTGCTTTCTGTACTTTTCCTTTCGAAGTGCATCTGCCCAGATCTCACATCCGTAAAGCAGAATGGCGTGCGTTATCGACATCAGGAGCCTTCGTTTGCTGGCCGTTGGGCCACCTACATTTGCCATCAGCCTGCTCAGTGACGCAGTCACTTTCGACGCTCTTTCCGCTGCATTCTTAATATGGTGCCAGAAAGTGAGTTTGGTGTTGATGGTCACCCCCAGATACTTCACGGCGTCTTTGCTTCTTATTACTTCCTGGCCGATTTGGAAGTCGATTAAGGTCGGGATCCTTTTCTTCGTCAGAAGCACTATCTCGGTTTTTTCTGTAGCCAGGCCGAGACCGTGTTCATCCATCCAAAAGGTCACTCGCCGCATGACCTGGTTTAGCTTCAGTTGCGCATTTTCAGTATCTTTTGCCATTATGACCGCGGCGATATCATCTGCATACCCCACCAGGAAGGTGTCTGGCGGCATCTCCATGCGAAGGATGCCATCATACGAGATGTTCCAGAGGTCAGGCCCCAAAATTGACCCTTGGGCTGCTCCTGAGGTTACTTGCATTCTTCTTTGGCCTTCTGTAGTCTCGTAGATCAGCTCCCGGTCCCTGAGGTAGTCTTTAACCATCCGTAAGAGATAGGCTGGGATGTTGAAAGTGTTCTCGAGCGCGTTCAGCATGTCACTCCACCTGGCTGAGTTAAAGGCGTTCCTGACATCCAGAGTTGCCAGCAGTACGATCTTCCTTGAGTAGTTACTGCCCCTTTGGACGGATTGGGTGGTCCTTACTACTTCTTCGATCGCTCCAATAGTAGAGCGACCTTTTCTGAAGCCGTACTGTCTTTCCGAGAGGTCTCCTCCTCGATATACTGCAGCGGTGAGTCGCGGTCTCAACATCTTCTCCAAGAGTTTCCCTAGCGTGTCAAGCATACACAGAGGTCTGTACGCTGATGCAGAATCTGGGTCTCCTTTGCCTTTGCTAATTAGCACTAGGCGTTGTTTCTTCCAATTTCTAGGGAAGACTCCATCTTCCAGGCAGCTGTTCAACATATTCAGTAGTAGTTGGGGGCATGAGTTGGTGATCGCCTTTAGCGCTTCTGATGGTATCCCGTCAAGTCCAGGGGCTCTTCTGTTTTGTAGGGTTTTCACTGCTGAGCACAGCTCTTCTTCATTAAAGAGTGGTATTTCCTCACGTTGGACCAGTGTGGTGTCGAGGGGCCTAACGGGGTGAGTTGGGAAAAGCGTGTCCACAATACCCTTCATCTTTTCTTCGTCGAGAACAGGATTTCCTGTCTGGGCTCCAAGTTTTCGCATGACGATCCTGTAGCCCAACCCCCAGGGGTCGTTGTTGATGTCTCGACGAAGATCCTCCCACTTCTGTTTTTTGCTCGAAATGATGGCCTTCTTGAGCTCGGATCTTTTGCTTCTGTATTCCGATAGACCTTCCTCCGTTGACTCTGCATGTCTTCTCCTTCCCCTTGTGACCTTGCGTCTGAGATGTAAGCATCTTCTGCGAAGCGCCGCTATATTCTCCGTCCACCAGTACACTGGGTCCTTGTTTTGATAGGTGCCGTTTTTCCGTGGCATAGAGGCGTCACATGCGAGCCGTATTAGTTGCATCGTGGCTTCAGCTTTTGTTTCCGCCGATCCCTCCACTTGAAGTACGGCCTCTTTTCCGTCTTCTATCACTGAAGTGAGGAGCTCTTCGTTTAGTCTATTCACGTTCCACCTCGGAGCTCGTGTTTGGTTCCGATTTGGAGCTCGTTGGTAACCATCTAAGTCAAATACGATGTATTGATGGTCGCTGCCCGTGTAGTCCTCGATGACCCTCCAGTTTCTAGTTCTCGCGAATGTGTATTCCGAGGCAAAGGTTACGTCCGGGATGGTGCCTTCGCAGCCAGGTCTCCTAAAAGTAGGCGTGTTTCCTACGTTTACTACGATGAGGCCGCGTCTCGCTGACATTTCTAGTATTTGCCTTCCTCGTGAGTCCGTAGTTGGCATTCCCCACTCCTGGGCTCTGGCGTTAAAATCTCCGGCGACTAAGATTTCGCCTCCGACGTCACACATAAAGTCCTCCAAGTTTTCTAATTTTTGTCGGAACTCGTCGATTCTATCGTTTGGGCTGAGGTAGGTGCTGATTAATGTGAGTCCATCGCATTTCACCCATGCAAAGCCTCTTTGTGCTCCTTGACTTTTTATGGGGAATTTACTTGCGTCTGGGATCCATATGGCAGCAGTTCCCAAGGTGTCCACAATCCAGTTTGGTCCTTCTTTGTTTTTATACTGTTCACTGACGATAACTACATCAGCTTGGAGCTCTCTTTTGATTTTAGCCAGTAGATTGTCAGCAGTTTGACTTCTGTGGAGGTTGCCTTGTAGTATTCTGGTCATTGTAACACACTCTTCTTCGCCTTTTCAAGTGCTTCCCTGAAGACTTGACATTTGCCCGATCCCGGCATATGATCTAGAGCTGTTGATGGGGGTTTCCGATCTGCGCATAGACAACATTTTGGGGCGTTTGGGCAGTCGTTTCTCTTATGTCCCTTTTCTCCACAATTGAAACATAGACCTTGGCCTTTCCTGTCTGCACCATTGCAGGTTGCCTGCATGTGTCCGTAGCTAAAACATTTGAAGCATCTTTTGACTTCCACCCGTCGTCGGATTCGGCACTGAATCCATCCTATTTTTATCCGATGGGACTTAAGCAGTTCGTTGGCTGATCTCACGTTTATTTGGACTATGGCCATCTTTAGGGAGCTTTTGTTCTTCCCGGTGATCGCTACCTGGAGCTCGATTGTTGGGTCGGAAATTTTAATTTTTATTGCTTTTTGGACTTCCTCCGCCGTGGTCAGCTCATCTAAATCCCTGATCTCGAGCGTTATCTTCTGTTCCAGGTTGCGGACCTTTGCCCTACTTCCTAGGATTTCTGTTAGGTATTTCCCGAAGGCTTCTTTGTCTTTCGTCTTAGGATCAAGTTCGAGAAGTAGTTCGCCGGATTTCGTTTGTCGTACCGTTCTGATTATAGTATCCGTTTCATCTGGGTTCGCCTTTTCCCGGATTTCTTTCAGGATGTCGGTGTATTTATCGCTTCCGTTCGGTCTTATAAGGATCGCTTCTGGTTTGGATTTCCTGTGTCTCTTCTTTTTTTTGGTGAGTTTTAATACCGTTTTAGGATTTCCTTGGTTTCGTTGTTTTTGTTTTCCTGGTTTCTCTTTCAGAACCTGAGAATAACTCCGTTGCGTGTCGTTTGTTGTATGTGTTACAGCTGGTCGGTCTGTTTCATTCTTCTTCTTTTTGTCGGGGCCTTTCACTAATGGGCTCGGTGGTGGTCTCTTGGTTGAGCTTTTTCCAGTAGCTTGGGTTCTCTCCCCCTCTGCTTTGCCGGTTTCCACTGGTGCAGCTTTAGCATCAATCCTCGGAGTTGAGCGCCTGTTATTTTCGTCCCACTGCATTTTGTCTGACATGGGTTCGCTTGGGTTTCCTTTCTCCTCTCTGCAAATCCTCCGAGCTGCTAGGGGTTTTGCTGCAGATTGCGTCGATCGTGTAGGATTTTTTGCTGCAGATAATGGAGTCCGCTTCAGCCATCCTAGGAGATCTCTCCTGGTTTCACTTGTCGCCGTTTGTTCCCCGGAAGCCAAGTGTGCCACTATTGGGGTTTCCACATCCTTTTGATTTTCGTTGTCATTGCCGCTTAAAGATGTCGCTTTACTTGGAGAGCGCGCTAACCTAGTGCTCTTCCTAAACGGATCAACCACGATTTCGGCTCCGTTTGCCTCTTGTCTTGTAGCATTACTGGCTACAGTATCCAAGTTTACCAATACTGTAGCAGGTGCATTAGCACTATAAGTTTCCTTTATTTTGCAGTCGTTGTATCTCGACGACTTTGAGCCTGCTTCCGCACTCTCCGCCGCCGGTACTGGGGATCCGACTCCCTGCACCGTAACTTCGTTCCTTTTTGTCTCTTCCATATTAGATTTTTTTAGAGTATCCACCTCCTGCCAGTTTTTTGGTCCGCGAGTGGTATTGGCTATTTCCACCAGCCCTGCGAATGTGTATTCATTTGAACACACTCACAGGGACCCCCTCTCCGCCGCCTGGGGACGCGCACGATGGGAGAACTGACTAAACTCCACACGGGCAGATGGCAGGCTATGGGAATCGTTGAGAAAGCATGTTATTGTGTGTTTTAACCGGGAGCATCATTATTTCTGTGTGAAGGTGGTCTTCGTCTGCCATGAGATGACATCCCGTGATGGTACGCATGGCTATGTTGTGGAATACTTGGAGGTGCTTCCAATTGGTGTCGCTTAATTGTGGGGTCCAAATACATAGGTGCTGAATAGTTGAGAACTGATCGACCGATCGCTTTGTAAGTGGCGAGGAGTGTTACCTTATCTTTGCCACACGAACTTCCGGCGAGTGATTTGATGATGTTGTTTCTGTACCTGAGGCGATTTTTGATGCTAGTGGCGTGTGTCGAGAAGCTAAACATATTATTGAATGTGACTCCCAGGAGTTTGGGGTGTGTGATGGTAGGGATGCGTCTTTCGGGAATGAATATGTTCAGCTCTAGTCTCACATCCTTTGTCCACGACGTATATATATATATTTCGAGAGATAATCGAATCAGACCACCATTGTCGGGTCTCTTTTCGTCTCTCTGCCACTGTAAATATTACTCAGAGAGACTCTCTGGATTTCTCCACAGTTCTTCTTCTTTGGGCTCAATTCCAAGTGTTAACGCTAGCATCTGTTTATGGGAGATCCGTTTCATCGACTGGTTCTCGACCCATTGATGTCCCAAGATCCTTATTCTCCTGCCAGCTGTTCTACCATTCCTCTGCCAATTGAAGAGAATGGTTCTGGTCCCAGCAACTTTTCAGTTGACCCCTGTTTTGCAAGGGAGTCCGCCTTTTCATTGCCTTCGATCCATATGTGTCCTCGTACCCAAGTCAGTGTTACTTCATTTTTAGATGAACACTTATTGAGTTTAAGTACACATTCCAGTACCAGTGATGTTGTGATGTTTGTTTGTTCCATGCATCTGCTCACCGCCTGATTGTCCAGTGCTATAAGGATATTTCTTCCTTTCACCTGACACTCAAGCAAGTAGACCAATGCATAAAGCAAAGCAATCATCTCAGCCTGGTATACTGAAGTGTATTTCCCGAGGCTAATTTGACGGGCAAGTTCCAGTTCTTCTGAATAGATACCGGCCCCCGCTCCGCATCCATCATGGATCCTTCCGTGAAAATCACTATTTCACCATTTCTTTTTTCTGGAAGTAATCCGTTCTCAATACGAGCTTTGTGATTTCTTTCTGTTAAAATACTTAAGATTCATTCACAAGACACCTTACTAAATTACTTTACGTGAATTGATCTAAGTTTCATTATTAATTTCAGTTATTGAAAAATATATTTTTTCAATCAGTCTTTCTAAAACTCGAATACAAAATTGACCTAAATAAAATATTCTTAACTAAAGAATTTACTTGTCAATTTCTTATTATTTATTAAGTACGGGACTGGATATTCTTAACAGGTTATGGGCCCAGACCCTCGTACCTTGAAAAATAAGAAATAAGAAAAAATAAAAAAAAAAGGAAGTTTCGAGAAATGGCAGATGGACTGAAATTTTCGGTAGCCAAACTGAACAGTCAAAACTACCATATTTGGAAATATCGGATGCAACTTCTTTTAATGAAGGAAGGAGGATGGTGTGCGATTACTGAATCTAAGCCTGATCCAGTTACTGTGGCATGGAAAACAGCCAATGATATAGCCACTGTCCTTATTGGTTTGTCGGTAGAAGACAATCAACTCATCCATATAAGAAGGACTTCAACAGCCAAAGAAGCATGGGAAAAATTGCAGTCGTATCATGAAAAGTCAACACTAAGTAATAAGGTACAGTTGATGCGACAAATATGCAATCTAAAACTTAACAATGGTGGAAACATGGAGATCCACATTCAGAAAATTACAGAGCTTTTCGATAAATTAATGGCTCTTGGCGATCAGTTGTCAGAGAATTGGACTATTGCTATGTTGTTAAGTAGTCTTCCTAGAGCATATGATACACTCGTCACAGCATTGGAGACAAGAAACGAATCCGATCTTACATTAGATCTTGTTCAATCGAAATTGATTGAGGAGTGGAAACGGCAGAAGCACTCAGACGGGAACAGTCATTCATCTGAAAGGGCATTGAAGGCAATATCATCGACATCACAAAACATTCGGAAATGTTTCTTCTGTAAGAAACTAGGCCATATGAAGAAGGATTGTTATGAGTTCAAGAAATGGAAATCTAAACAAGAGACGGCTGATAAAGTAACAGGAGGGACTTGTTTTAATGTCAACGGAAGCCTAGATGCAGACCACTGGGTGGTTGACTCTGGAGCGTCGAGTCATATTTGTTGCAACGCCAAACAATTCTATCAGCTAGATCATGCATTTAGAATGAAATTGTATGTCGCTAATGGTGAAGAGGTTGAAGTCATTGGTAAAGGAACTTGCAGTATAAGCATTCTGAACAGCAATAACCAAAAGGACATTGCTCGTGTTGAGGATGTTTTGTATGTACCATCTATTCAGGGTAATCTACTTTCGGTTAAGAAACTAGTGCAGAAGGGACTAACCGTAAAATTTTCAAAAGGCGTCTGTAAAATATTCAAAGAAAATAAAGAAGTTGCAGTCGCTGATCAAATCACAGATCTTTACAAGCTAAGACAAAGTCCATTACAACAGGCTTTAGTTATTACTACTCATAAGACAAATTGCGTCCATCAATGGCATCGAGTGCTTGGTCATCGGGACAAAAATGCTATACTAAATCTAAACAGCAAAGGTTTGGTAAGGGATATTCACATATCTGACTGTAATGTCAAAGAAACATGTGAAGTATGTTTGAAAGGAAAGATGACTCGCTTGCCATTTCCAAAGATTTCGGAAAGAAGGAGCACAGGTCCTCTTGATTTAATTCATTCAGACCTTTGCGGCCCTATGCAAAAGGTTACTCCAAGTGGAAATAAATACTTTCTGACATTTATTGACGACTTTAGTCGATTTACTGTCATATACCTATTAAAGAAGAAGTCGGAAGTGTACGAGAAACTTGTAGAATTTGTTCAGATGGTTAAAAACAAATTTGAAAAATTACCGAAAGTTATTCGATCCGATAATGGTAAGGAGTTTGTGGAAAGAAGAGTTGTCGAGTTTCTCACTTCTAAGGGCATTTCACGTCAATATACAACCAGATACACACCAGAGCAGAATGGAGTGGCTGAGCGTAAAAACCGATCGCTCGTCGAAATGACAAGATGTTTGTTGCTAGATGCAGGACTAAACAATGAAATCTGGGGGGAAGCCGTTATGACTGCCAATTATTTGCAGAATCGCTTACCATCATCCGTAACGAAGAATACGCCGTTTAAACTATGGGAAGGACGAAAACCATCCATGAATCATCTTCGTTTGTTTGGGTCCAAAGCGTATGTTCATATTCCTAAAGAAAAACGAAAAAAGCTTGATAAAAAGGCTGAAATAAGAACTTTCGTCGGATATGATAGACACGCAAAAGGTTATCGTATGCTTGATATTCGAACAAATTGCGTCATCGTGAGTCGCGATGTGAAGTTCATCGAGCCAGTGAATGGAAAACAAACCCTGGATGAAGCAGTTCCGATAAATTATAATAACAAGAAAAACGTAGTAGAATCAATGAACACTTCTACTGAAAAAGAAATGTTCTATTTTAAATTGAAATCTGCTGGTATTAATGATCACAACAATAATGGAGAGCTATCATATGAAGATAAAGACACAACTGAACAGCCACATGAAGATATTGTACCAGAAATTAGACGTTCAAGCCGTGTGAATAAGGGCAAGCCACCGAATAGATACCACACGTTGAAGGTTACACAGCAAATTGAACCCAAGAATCTAGCAGATGCATTAAAAAGTATTCAGAAGGATCAATGGATAGAGGCAATGGAAGAGGAAATGAGATCACTTAAAGACAATTCTACATGGGAATTAGTGGAACTGCCTCAAGGACGAAAACCAGTCGGCTCAAAATGGACATTTAAGTTGAAAAAAGATGCTAATGGGAATATCAAGCGATACAAAGCTCGTCTAGTTGCTCAAGGTTTCAGTCAAATTTTTGGGGTTGACTATGATGAAGTATTTGCACCTGTGGTTCGTCAGGCAACATTTCGATCGTTATTAGCAAAAGCTGGAGCCGAGAATATGATTGTAAAACATTTCGATGCAAAAACAGCCTTCCTAAATGGTGATCTGGAGGAGGAAATATACATGAAGCAACCACCAGGATTCGAGCAAGGAAGAAAAAATACAGTCTGTTTGTTGAAGAAAAGCTTATATGGATTGAAACAATCAGCGAGAGTGTGGAACAATTCTATTCATACTGTGTTAATTGAAGCGGAGTTTAACCAGGCCGACGCAGATCCTTGTCTTTATTCGAAACAATATGGTACTGGTATCTGTTTTACCATCATTTACGTTGATGACATTATCATTGCAAGTAAAAATGAGGAATTAATAAAAGAGACGGAAAAATATTTGAAGTCAAAGTTTGAAATAAATGACTTAGGAAATGTCTCTAACTACCTTGGAATAGAAGTGAGCAGGGATAAGAGAGGTGTATTCAGTATTAACCAAACCACATATATAGACAACATACTAAAGGATTTTGGACTGGACTGTGCTAAATCATCTGCATACCCATTGGATCAAGGATATGGAAAAGAGACAGAACAAGAGCATTCATTAGTAGATAGCAAGAAGTATCAACGGCTTATTGGAAGTTTATTGTATATAGCTGTAAACACTCGTCCAGACATTGCAGCTGCAATTTCTATATTGGGACGGAAAGTAAACAATCCAAGTGTTAATGATTGGAACGAATGTAAGCGAGTTGCAAGATATCTAAAAGGCTCATCGGAATTGAAACTCAAAATTAGCGGCAATCGAGAAACAGTTATGCATGGGTACGCCGACGCAAATTGGGCTGATGGAAGCACAGATAGAAAGTCAAATAGTGGCTACATATTCTTTCTAAATGGAGGGGCGATTAGCTGGTCATGTCGAAAGCAGACTTGTGTTGCATTGTCATCGACAGAAGCGGAGTTCATTGCTTTATCGGAAGCATGTCAAGAAGCATTATGGTTACGAAAGTTGATGAGAGATCTTAACATTGACGTAAATAATCCCACCCTAATATGGGAGGATAACCAAAGTGTACTGAAAATGATTAAGGAGGAGAAACTCAGCAAAAGGACAAAACATATCGATACCAAAATTCATTTTGTAAAGGATAATGTTGAAAAACGATTGGTGCAATGCAAATACATCGAAAGTAAAAACATGATAGCAGACCTAATGACGAAGCCCTTAACAGGCCAGAAAACTAAAGATCTAAGAGAGATGTGTGGACTCAATCTTGGATCTAATCTTGAGAATGAGGAGGAGTGTTAAAATACTTAAGATTCATTCACAAGACACCTTACTAAATTACTTTACGTGAATTGATCTAAGTTTCATTATTAATTTCAGTTATTGAAAAATATATTTTTTCAATCAGTCTTTCTAAAACTCGAATACAAAATTGACCTAAATAAAATATTCTTAACTAAAGAATTTACTTGTCAATTTCTTATTATTTATTAAGTACGGGACTGGATATTCTTAACACTTTCCATAACACGCACCCTTGTTATTCGATCCATAGGCATGTTTAGCTCCCTAATCTCGTCTTTGGCAAGTTCCAGGATCTTCCCATGTCCATAGATCGTACCATGATTGTACCATTTCGCATCTCGATGCAAGCGAAGTTCCGTTTGGGCCGCTGTTTTCTTAATAAATAAGTCTAGCGGTTATATCCCTGTCGGGGATTATTCTTCCGATCAAAGAGTGAAGTTAGAAAAGAAAACAAAAGACCAAGTACTTTTTGTTCAAACTTTATTGGTATCTCTGCCCTAGACAGAGTTGTGGAAATGACTGCGCCGAGCTTCGCCAGTCGAAGTCGCTCATCGCCATCGAACACCCCCATGGGAACCGAAACGCTTCGTCGTCGAAAGTCCCATAGATGCAGGGAGTCCAGTACCTGATACCAAGCCCACGCCTTGGATATCCACCGGCACAGTAGTAGGATACAGCCGACGCCAGCAATCACGAGTAGTAGACGTGGGTAATACATTTCGACACAGAATATTGTTGTTGCCGCCGCCGATGCAGTATTTATCCCAAACGGCATTAGACCATCAACGGCGGCGCGAGGTGTCAAGTACCCATGACCAAGTCATGAGTCCGACGACCAAGTTCAAGCAGCGAGCCAGTCAGGTGGTGTCCAGTATCAGCACGATGATACGTCGTATGAGTTGCTGGCGAGGATAGGCGACCGGAATGTGCCTCGTAAGCGGTGCACTATGAGTAGATAGTGACCAGTGCGGTTCGATTCCCAATGTATGTCACAATGCCTGGGTCATCGAATAGCTGTCGTTGCGGTTGTCAGGGGTTGCCAACCTTGAGTCGGCGCGTTTGCCAGTGGGAGGCAACCTTGATGGAAGGCGAATTCGGTCCAATACCGAACATTCTGCCCGGTCGGACCATCCGGTTCGAAATGGATCCAGAGTTCGTCTCTCGTTAATCAGGTGAATCCAGCAGCCGGCAGAGCTTCTGGACTGGCCGACGGCATTCACCAGAACTCGTGCGTAGCGTGGCGTTGCGGGTCAAGCCGTCACTGCCCGGGTGCACGGCGATTACTCGACCCAATCTCCAATGTGTAGGGGGTAGATTCTCGTGACGAACGAGAACGATGTCGTTGACCTGAAGGTTCGGCTCCCTCCTCTCCCACTTGTTACGGGTCTGGAGGGTGACGAGGTATTCGTCGCTCCAACGCTGCCAAAAGTCCTGATGGATCTTGCGTATCCACTGGTACTCCTTCAGCCGATTGATTGGTACGTCCCCAACGTGCGGCTCTGGTACTGCCAGGAGGGGGGCACCGATGAGGAAGTCACCCGGGGTGAGTGCCAATTTGTCTTCGGGATCGTCGTGGAGTGGCACTATTGGGCGGGAGTTGAGACAGGCTTCAATCCGTGTTGCGAGGGTATATAGCTGGTGGTACCACAACGACTGAGATCCCACCAGGCGAACCAAGTGATGTTTTGCAGACTTCACAGCAGCTTCCCACAAGCCACCCTGGTGAGGAGCTGCGGGGGTAATGAAGTGCCAACTCGTGCCGGTATGGGCCAATGCTTGTCGGTTGTAGCGAGAGTGGAATACTGCCAAATCCTCTCTGAGGAGCCGGTTGGCGCCGACGAAGACAGTCCCATTGTCGCTATAGAGATCCGGGCACGGTCCGCGTCGGCTGGTGAAACGGGTGAAAGCATCCAAGAATGCCTGCGCGGAGAGATCTTCGATAACTTCAAGATGTACAGCCTTCGTAGCCATACATATGAAGATACCCAAATAGCTTTTAACAGTGGCACGAGAGCGCTTTGTACCCACACGGACTGTGAAGGGGCCACAGTAGTCCACTCCGGTAGCTAAGAATGGGCGAGCAGCGTTGACTCGTCGACTGGGGAGCGAGGCCATCTGTTGCCTGATGACCGTTCCACGCTGTCTTCGGCAGATCGTACACTTGTGGAGCAGCGTTCGGATCACTTGTCGGCCATGGAGGATCCAATATCTACGTCGCAGCGTCTGCAGCATGAGTTGGACACCGCCATTATAGAGTTTCTTCATGGGTGGCGAGTATGAGCAGCCACACCAGGGCTCCTGTCTTTGGTAGCACGATCGGGAATCGTTGCTCTAGTGGAAGTGATGAGTGTGTGAGTCGACCTCCGACTCGGAGCATACCCCGTGCATCCAGGAAGGGGTTCAATGACAGCAGTGTACTCGAACTCGCCAGGGGAGCCTGAGTGCGTAGCTGCTGGATCTCGGATGAAAAATGAGCGGCTTGCTCGATGAGGGTCAGTCGGTCCATGGCCTCCCGGAGCTCATCCGCTCCGATCACGGGTTCCATCCTCAAGTGACGAGAGGTGCTTCGCCATCGAAGCATGTAGGCAACGGTATGTAGGAGCCGTCGTATGGAGCTAAATCGTTCAGTCAATGGGACGATGACGCCGTCCCGACGTCGTGTCGTCAGCTCGGGTATGGTGATGGCTACGCCAGTGATGACTGTGTGCTTGACCTCCTCGGAGATAAGCGCCATATCCTCATCGCGTAGCTGCCCGGTTGGGCGTAGTGGTAGCGGCCCATCGACCAACCATCTCGGACCCTCCCACCAGAGGGTATGCTGGAGAAGATCGGCGGCGCTGAGGCCTCGGCTTGCGCAATCGGCTGGATTCTGAGCAGATCGGACGTGGTACCAACGCTCAGGTGAGGTCAGTTCTTGAATCTGTCGGACTCGGTTCGATGCGTAGGGTCTGAGCGTGGAGGGCTCCTTTCGTAACCAGCACAAGACGATGCTGGAGTCCGACCAGAGGTAATAGGGTACGGCCTGCAACCCCAAGGCGCAGCGGACGTTCTCCAAGGTGAGTGCAAGGAGGCTGGCAGCGCAAAGCTCGAGGCGAGGAATGGTAGCACCCCTGAGAGGGGCCACCTTGGTCCGTGCGGTGAGCAGGGACACTTGACTCTGGCCATCTGACGAAGTCGTTCGCAGGTAGATGACAGCGGCGTATGCTCGTGCGCTAGCATCACAGAAGCCGTGGATAGTCGTAGCATGCTGGCTGTGCATGCCTAGCCATCGTGGTACTCGAACCCGATTGAGCGCAGAGAGACCCTCTCGAAAGGATGTCCAGGTTTGTTGTAGTTCGGTGGGGAGCGGGACGTCCCAGGTGACGCCCGCGGACCAAAGGGTCTGGATAAACATCTTCCCCACGATGATGACCGGAGCCAGAAGACCAGTAGGGTCAAATAGCTTTGCCACCTCACTGAGCACTCGTCGCTTCGTTGGAGGTGCATCCATGTCTTCTACCTCCACCCGAAAGAAGAGCTCGTCCGCTGCCGGATCCCACCTCAGTCCAAGTACTGTTGCCGTTGGGCAGTCGATGACAAGCTCTGTGGAAATAGACGAAAGGGAAACATCGTTAGAGACCAAAGATATTACCTCTGCGCTATTGGAGTTCCATTTGCGCAGTTGGAAATGTCCTGCCAATAGGATGGTGTTGACATCAGTGGCCACATTGACCGCCTCGGTGACACTGTCACAGCTCGTCAGCAGGTCGTCCACGTAGAAAGCCTTCTCGATCGTCTCCTTCGCAGCTCGGGCTCGCTCCCGATCAGGAATCAAGTGGTGATTGTCGCTGGCACACTGCACCATGCATCTCACTGAAGTGTATGGACTGGATGCAGCTTCCAGAAGTTCTTCACAAGTTCCTCCAGGGAGTACTCCGGGGTCGACTCTTCCGCCAACTGAGTGTGTAGTGCCTGGATGGCGGCTGGCGGCTGCCCCAATGCAGCCGGACCAAATACTACCCAACCGAATTGAGTTCGTTGAGCATGAGGTTCTTGGGGTCGTCCATGGATGATCCCGTCTTGGATGATCAGACCCCAGACATCAGCGCCCAGCAGTAAGTCGATGGTTCCAGGCGTACCCAAGTGCCTGTCTGCCAGGGGAATACCACGCAAGTGCGGCCATTGCGAGATGTCGACATGCGCGGCAGGCAGCATGGCCGTGATGGTAGGCATCACCAATGCCTTCAGGGTGATGGTGAACGTTGACCGGGTGGAGCGCAGTGACAGCGTCACGTGGCCCGTCGCCATGGCGTGTCTAGAGGCTCCAATGCCTTGCACGGCCACATCGAGTCTGCTTCTACGAAGACGAAGTCTATGTGTTAGTTCTGTGGTAATGAAACTTACCTGCGACCCAAGGTCGCATAGGGCACGGGCGAGGTGAGACTCCGAGGCGGCTCCGCGTGCGTGGACGAGCGCCGTCGCCAGCAGCACTGTGGAGCTAGGATGAAAGAGTCACTCTTGCTCTTCGTCATAGAGCTCTGGAGGCCCCCGGAAGGAAACCCAGTTTGACGGGCCTGCGTACGACTGCGGGGCTGGTTGTGGTGGCGTAGACTGTCCTCTGCTGGGCTGCGGTATTACTGCTTGGATAGGTTTACACAGCAGGGTGTGGTGTTTGCCGCTACACTTGCGGCAGGTGACCTTGGATGGGCACTGACCGGCACTGTGGCCCGGTCCCAGGCAGTTGAAACACGCATCCACTGTTCTCGTCACCTTTAGGCGCTGGTTCGTGTCCATGTCGATGAACTGCTTGCACTGGTATAGGCGATGTGATCCCTTGCAGTGACTGCATCGCCTCTCATCCACCGCGGCGGCCATTGCCCGAACGGTGGGACGTTGTCTTGCAGGCGCCTGGGCGCGGACTTCTTGGCGGCGAGACGTCGAAGGGACTGCTATCTCTGTCGCCAGGCTGTGCGCACGCTGCAGCAGGAACTCCATCAGCGCTGCTAATTCGGGTATATCCTTGGCGGGGCTATTCATCCGCCAAGCTTGTTG
The DNA here is from genome assembly GCA_951230905.1 of Cheilosia variabilis. Classification (NCBI taxonomy): domain Eukaryota; kingdom Metazoa; phylum Arthropoda; class Insecta; order Diptera; family Syrphidae; genus Cheilosia; species Cheilosia variabilis. The sequence continues at coordinate 86,690,713 of OX579676.1, forward strand.
TGTCGTTGGTGGTAACCGCGATACCACCAAGGGGACCATGAATGTGTCCCATTGCTCCACGGGCTGCTTCATCACCCGAAGAGCTCGCAACGATTCCTGGACCGTGTCCACAATCCGGTGCAGCATGGCAGCGCTCTCCTTGTGCGCCGTCTGAAGATTCAGCAACCGACACGCGTGGGTCTCCGCCAGCACCCGTGGATTGTCATACCGGTCGTTGAGCTCCTTCCATAGCTCATCGTAGCCACCCGAGTAGATGTTGCCGACCAGTCCCACGTTACGGACGGCAGTCCGCAGGTGCTGAAGCTTGAATGCTTCCGGGTACTCGTTATCATGCACCAAGTGCATGAACGCATCCTTGAAGGCGAGCCAGTTCTGCGCCTGTCCGTCGAAAGTTGGGATGGAGATGGGGTCCAACCGCATGTCCATCCTAGCCGAGCTCGGCGCTGCCCACGTACCCGGAGCCGGTGATGGTTGTGCTGACCCTGACGGCCCCTGTGCCGCCAGCATCTTCAGCTGTCGGTGTAACACCACGCTCGCTTCGTCGAACTGGCGTTCCACGCGTTGCGCCAGTAGCTCATGTGCTTCGAGCTCCTCTGTCGTGGATTGTGCCACCAGCGCATCCTGGTTCACCGTGAACCGTGAGAACTGCGTGTTAAGCGCTCGCAGCTCTTGCTCGAGTTGTGCCTCGTCTGATTCCTTCAGATCGGCGGCCATGATCCGCACGTGGACCCGTTGGATGGCGTTGCTCGCCGCCGTGCGGAGGTTCAGTTCAACCATTTAGAGAAGCGTTAAGAGTCCGGATAGCGTACTCACGGCGTATATCAAGGCAAAGAACGCACAAACAGTTGTCACACACGCACAGATCACTAGGCACTGGTCGCAGACACAACCACACATATATAGTCAATTTGTCAATTCACTTGGGTAAATCACAGCGAGGGGCAGATCGTTAGGGGTAGACCGCGAGGGGTACTTTACGACGTAAAAGTTCACTAGATTCCTCACAGGAGGCACCAAAATGTCGGGGATTATTCTTCCGATCAAAGAGTGGAGTTAGAAAAGAAAACAAAAGACCAAGTACTTTTTGTTCAAACTTTATTGGTATCTCTGCCCTAGACAGAGTTGTGGAAATGACTGCGCCGAGCTTCGCCAGTCGAAGTCGCTCATCGCCATCGAACACCCCCATGGGAACCGAAACGCTTCGTCGTCGAAAGTCCCATAGATGCAGGGAGTCCAGTACCTGATACCAAGCCCACGCCTTGGATATCCACCGGCACAGTAGTAGGATACAGCCGACGCCAGCAATCACGAGTAGTAGACGTGGGTAATACATTTCGACACAGAATATTGTTGTTGCCGCCGCCGATGCAGTATTTATCCCCAACGGCATTAGACCATCAACGGCGGCGCGAGGTGTCAAGTACCCATGACCAAGTCATGAGTCCGACGACCAAGTTCAAGCAGCGAGCCAGTCAGGTGGTGTCCAGTATCAGCACGATGATACGTCGTATGAGTTGCTGGCGAGGATAGGCGACCGGAATGTGCCTCGTAAGCGGTGCACTATGAGTAGATAGTGACCAGTGCGGTTCGATTCCCAATGTATGTCACAATGCCTGGGTCATCGAATAGCTGTCGTTGCGGTTGTCAGGGGTTGCCAACCTTGAGTCGGCGCGTTTGCCAGTGGGAGGCAACCTTGATGGAAGGCGAATTCGGTCCAATACCGAACAATCCCCATGATGACTTCCAATGCGCATGTTGGGGTTGTACGTATTGCACCTGTAATTCCCATACATGCTAAACGTTGAACCCTATCCAGGTGCTTTCTCACAGTTTTCTGAGAGGCTTACGCCCACCATACAACCGAGGCGTACGTGATAATGGGTCTAGTTATCATCGTATACATCCAGTATGCTGACCTAGGCGAGAGTCCCCACCTCTGTCCACATACACGTTTGCACTGATGTAGTACCCTTTTTGCCTTCCGGACCTTCTCCTCAACATGGTAATTCCAAGTAAGTCCAGTATCTAGATAGACTCCCAGATACTTAACCTTCTTAGTCATTGTTAGTTCCGATCCGAAAAGTGTTAAGGGCCGAAATTCCAGATTTTTCCTCTTCCTAGTGAAGACTATTATATCTGTTTTCGCCGCATTAATGGAGAGCCCTTGTTCCAGACACCACCGCTCAACCACTCAGAGTGCGTTCCTCGTAATATCTGCGGTGACGTCCATGAATTTGCCTCTGACCATTATTGCTATGTCGTCGGCATATCCCACTGTGTGAATGCCCGTCGCCTCGAGTCTGTCGAGAAGAGAGTCCACAGTGATATTCCACAGTGTAGGTGAGAGAACACCTCCTTGTGGGCAACCTCTGCTAACCCTTCCTCTGAGTTTTGAGGTTCCCGTCTGAATATTAATCGCCCTTCTATTCAACATATTGTCCACCCATCTTACCACCAGTGGGTTAACCCTATGTTTTTCCAAGGCTTGTTTCAGACTTTCAAAGCATATCTTGTCGAAGGCACCTTCAATGTCCATTATAGTGGTCATCGCAATGCCCCCGGTATTTAGCTCTTCCTCCGCAACGCGTACTACTTGATGTAGCGCTGTTTCTGTAGACATACCTACCCTGTATGCATGCTGTCTGCTATTTAAAGGATACATCTTAAGCGCAGTACTCTCCATATAGTCCACCATCACCCTTTCCATTATTTTTAACAGGAAGTATGTTAGGCTGACTGGTCTGAATGACTTTGCCTCGGTGTAGTCCTTTTTTCCCGGTTTTGGAAGGAAGACCACATTTGCTTCCCTCCATGTTATCGGGATATAGCCTATTGCTAGGCATGCAACGTATATATTCCTGAGCCTTGGTGCAATTACGTCTATACCCCATTGCATTAGACCTGGAAATATACCATCCGGCCCCGCAGTTTTGAAGGGGTTAGAATGTTGCTATCGCACCCTTGACCGCTTTTGGTGTCACGATCCGTTCTGCTTCCGTCCTATCCATCCTGTTCGCTAATTGTTTCCTTGGAGCAAAGGGCTGATCTGACTTATAGCTTCCTGGAAAGTGTACCTCCATTAGGACCTCATTTGTGTGATCCAGCGTTTCAACCATCTCCCCCGCTCTATTACGAATGAGTCTGATCTTGGAAACTGGATCTCTCGAGACAATCTTTTGTAGTCTACTGACTTCAGATGTACTCTTCATACTCGAGCAAAAGTCCCTCCATGACTCCCTTTTACGTCGTCGCAGAGTAACGTTTAGCTCTTTCTTTTTCGCCTTATATCCATCCCATGCTTCGGGTTCTCCCCTCCTCATGGCGTGATTGAAGGCCTTCCTCGCAGCCTTTTTTAGCTTTTCAAGTTCCCGGCACCACCAAGGCGCAGGATCTTGTTTTTCCACTAAAGTGGGTGTACAAGCCACTCGGTACGCAACTTCAACAGCTGATTGCAGATGCTTCAGCTGTATTTCTACATGCCAAGTGTTTTTCGGTATTCCGAATGTCATTACATTCAGTTTTTCCTCCAACACTTCAAGGTATTTTATCCTATCTGTGTTCTTCGGAATTCTGAATAGGCAGAGATCCCCAACACCTATCCTACTCAACTAAATTACAACAGAGGATTGAGCTGCCCCTGAGGAGTCTCCATTAGCGGTTCAATTACCCCTGAACCCTGTGAACTACCTACCTTATCACAGCTCCCTCGACATTGCAGACTAGTCATCTTGGAGTTTAAGGGTTGATCGTTTGATCGGATTGGGTCTTGGTTCTTCAATTCACATTCAGCTCTGCCAGAGGAGTTGGGCCACTACCCTGATCTAGCGTCCTGTTAATCTACTTAAGCCGCCCCACCACGACAAGGTGCCCAATCTTCGGATAAAGGTAGATGAACTTACCGGCGGTATCCACGACGTAAGCAATGTTGCAGTTGATTTTTCTGGTGATAGTTTAAGATTGAGGTCTTTGAAGAATGTGTGTACTGTTCCTATGTAAGTGGTGATCGATGTGGAGCGAGGTCATGATTGTTGGGACCTGATGCTAGAATTGTGCAATCGTCTGCATATGATATTAGGTTTATGCCTGCTGGAGGTAGTGGTAGCTTTGAGATATAATAATTGCAGAACAGGGGGGACAGTACACCGCCTTGCGGCACACCTTGTTTGGCTTTACTGTGTTTTGATTTGGAGTTCCGGAATTCCACAAATGTTTGTCTGCCGCTGAAGTAGTTTGCAAGCCAGCGTTTGGTGGAGTTTGGTAGTGACGATTCAAAGATATCTTTGAGCAAAAAAGCTTGGCCTACTGTGTCAACGGCTTTGGATAGGTCTAGGGCCACAGCTATGGTTCTGTGGCAGGGTCTTGGTTGGTTTAAGCAGTTGCTGATTTGACTGGTGATGGCGCTTAGGGCTGACGTGGTACTGTGAAGTTTGCGGAATCCGTGTTGGTGGTTGCCTAGCGGTGCTCGGAAGAAGAAGGGCCTCAAGGATTTTCGCGACTGGAGACAGAAGAGAGATTGGTCGGTATGATTTTGCTTGATCTGCTGGTTTCCCTGGCTTGAGCAGTGGGATCACTCTGCCGATTTTCCATGATCCAGGGAACAGTAAGCTTTGAGTTGAGAGGTCGAGAATTGCTGTTACGTATTTAGTACCAGAATCTCTTAGGTGTTTCAGCATAAGCATTGATACCCCGCCAGGTCCGAGTGTTTTGGATGGTTTTTCAACTTGAATTGCTGCTGACACTTGATCTGGGGTATAGTGGTCGCTGAGTTTAAACTATTTGCAAGTGGTGAAGCTTATGTTACGTTCCTCTTTTGTCGCGGTTGTGGAATGTTGGGTGTTCATTGAAAAGTCTGTTGGTTGCTAAGTTTGTCGCGGAGTTTGTTTGGACACTTGTATTCCATGTAATGTTGTCTAGCATAGTAGCGTGGTGAGCATTGATATCGCCTAGGATGAGGATGGCATCACTGTTGAGAACGTGGTCTAAAGAAGGCAAGTATCCTGATGCCAATAAAGTTTGTGGACCACATTCTATGGTTTCTCAGGCCTAAGCAATTGCGTAGGTGGCACCATCGAAGGCTTTGATTACATTTCACTGAGGTGAAGTTCTGGCGAATTATGTTATGGCAGGTTGAGCAGATCCACACTTGAGGGTTGGAATACTGTTGTGGAGTTCTGGTGGTGATGTGTCTGGAACGGCATCATCGGCCCTTAAATTGAGTGGCCCATTCTCTGTGGTTGTTAAGTCCAGAGCAGTTGCGTAGGTGACACAATTCTAGGCACTCGTTGCATTTGACTGAGGTGCTGCAGTTCGAGCATATCCTAACCTGGGGGCCTGGATTGGGTTTAATTCCGGCGATGAGGAGTAGTTGTCGGAAGAGATCTGCCGGAGTTGTTGTACTTGTTCGATATTCCTTTGGTTGGACTTGGTAAGAATGACGTAATTTGACGAATGTTTCTGATGGGATAGACGATCTTTGGTCGTGGCCAGGCTGAAGTAGTCCGGCTGCGACTCGCTTCGGTACGTAGAAACAATCGTCGTGGAAGCGAGAATTCCAGATCGTTACCATAGGCATAAAATTAAGAAAACGATAAAATATTACATAAAATCCTGTGAAAGTTGAGGAACATATAAACATATACAGCCTCTATGGAAATAACATCGATTTCAAATCAGCCATTTGACCTATAATCTTAGACGAAAATCGCTTACAATGCAAGATGATCTTACAAAATCTACGCAGGCAAATGTAATCAAAGATCACAAAGCAGTAACAGACGCAGAAAACTTACTTAAATCTATTAGCCATTATGGAATTCCAAAAGCAGTGCTTACCGACCAAGGCTCAGACTTCATGTCTCATATGCTTAAAGAATTTTCCAAGTTTTTTTTTTATCATACCCAGAGTAATGGAGCGGGAGAACGCTGTCCTTCAAAAATTAAGGATTATTGAAAGCATTATACTTATACATATTAATGAATAGCAAAATAACTGGGACACATACAATATAATATACTTACAACAATTCGGTCCACAGTACTATTAAGTTTACGCCGTATAAATTAGTTTTTGGATACAAGTTTAGTTTTTCATCTTCATTAACTCAAAGTCCGGAATTTAAATATACCTATGACGACTATTTACATTGACTCAAATATAGGTTGAATAAATCTCATGTAATCGCAAAGAATAATATTGGAAGTTTAAAAGAACTATCAAAATTATATTGCGATAGGAATATTAAAAGTCCTTCCTATGAAGTAGATGACAAAATATATTTACATAACAATACTATTCGGAAACATGAAAGTTTATCCCCAAAGTTTAAAGGTAAATATTCATTCAAAAGTTGACTATAAAAGTTAAAAAAAGCCTGAGAGTACGAACAGACTAAAATCGTCTTCTTAATTTAAGGTTTACTCTTATTACGTACCTAATTCTTTTGCACTAGTATTTAAAGTCGACAAATTCAACAACGGAAGCGGCTATATTTCGAAGATCTGAAACAAGTTTCTCATAATTCAAACAATATCCAAGAGCAAATTAATCAGGCTGGTAAACATCCTAAACATTCGATACCCTTCAATATTTTCTAGCATTGTTTTCATCGTAATCATAATAATAACGTTCTATATACTCTTAAAATGTTGCAAGAAATTTGAAAATCCTTACTATAATCAAACTGTAACTTTATTTCCGGCCGTAAGGTGTTTGCCCGGAATAGAGTAAAAAAGTAAAAGCACTGAATCCGGTTTTCACAGTTGCATTGAAAATTGTCGAGATTACCAGATAGGATATGTTTTACTATTATCCTCTGTCCGGATGCGGAGATCTAAACTGATATCTAAGAGAAGTTGTAATTCTCGAATGCCTTCCAGCTCCTAGCTTTGGAATGACTCATCCAAATCAAATAGATCTATTTTTAATATAAAGTTCAAAGATTTTAAGATATAAATCATCTTTGTACGCTATCCTGAAGTTGAACAGTTTGATTGAAGCTAGATCGTTGGATTTTCCCAGCGTTCAGTGGAGGAAATTTTATGTGTGTGTGCGGTAAAATCTGTTTCTCTCTCTCTGTACCCTTAGTGCTTTTTCTTTCTTTTTTTATGCACCTTTTGTGCTTTGTGTTGTTTTTTTCTTGCTCTCTTTTTTAAATTGCACTGGAGTATATATGATATGAGTAGTAGAGCGAACTTGGTGCATGGGATTGAGAGAGATAGGGTACGAAATGTAATTCAGATTGAGAGGGAGTCACACTCAATTGTGATTTAAAATGCGCTGTAGTGATACATGTGCAAAGTGCAATTGTGCATGCCACAAAGCCTGTTTGTGCTCGGCATTGTTTTTTTTGGCTCTCCTTTTTTTTTAAATCATCTTCGTACGTTATCCTGGAGGTAAACTGCAGGTTTATTAATAGATCCCTACTATTATAAAACTAATTGTTTCCTTTGTTTCTGGCTACACTTCACTTATAGCAGCTAAACGATATTAATGGTTCTTTTTTTAGAACATTTTGCGGGGTGGGTTTGATAATGCTAATTATTTTGTTTTTAAATTTGAGAAGTCGAACTCTGGCAAAGCAAGGCGAGCACGGATCAGCTAGTTTTAAAATAAGTTATCAAAGAGACAGCCAACCAGAACATACTGGTTGCCTAGTTCGGGTTACAAATAAATGCATTACAATAAAGGAAACTAGCCATGTCGAAAACGCAGATCTTCCAACTGTCCATTATCAAGCTGATAGTCCCAAAATTATTATCAATTCAAAATGTTTAGCTTTTGGTCTTGCCAAAATACTTTTGCCGATGACTGTATGAGCAATGCCGGTGCCATTGAGCATTAACCCAGAAATGGTGACCCGTCTGGAACAAGACCAACTGCCTTACCATTTTAAAAAAGTTTTTTGGCATAAACATCAATTTTGACAACTTACAAAACCGAGCAACTTATTCTTTATCCCATGTCGAACTTTTGGAAAACAAAAACTTCCATTTTTTCTAGGAATTTGTGGGTCGTTTTCCAGTGATAGTTCCTTTCCATAGTCTTGATGAAAGCATGCTAATACGAATATTAACGGAGCCTCAAAATGCTCTTATACCACAATATAAAGCATTATTACGACTGGACGAAGTTGACCTTACGTTTACAATGAATGCTATTAAATCGATTGCAAGCCTTGCTTTAGAAAAGCAAACTGGTGCTCGTGGACTTCGATCTATAATGGTAAGTTTATTTTTGTTTTTTACATTAACAATAAGTATGGAATTTGCAAAAGACCAACAAAAACTACTATTGGCGTAAAGGTCTACTAATGATGAGTTGAGTAATTATTACAAAGCTCAATATTGAAAAACTCGTAGATTAAAGAAAAGAAAACACTGACTTTTATATGCATATATGTTATTTTGATTCCTTAGGAGCAATTATTGCTTGATCCTATGTTTACTGTTCCGGCTTCGGATATCAAAGGAGTCCATATTACAGAAGAATATGTGAAAGGAAAAACTAGTCCCGTTTACATAATAAAACATTTGAAAACAAATGAATGCGCAGACGATAACTCCGACGTACAATCCAATGCCAAGGTTCGTATAACGCAATAAAAGAATATAGGAGAAAATAAATAGCTAATAATATCTGATAAGTACCTTTGTAAAATATAATTACAATTTTATGTGCTAATAAAGGTTTTATTTGTATTGATGACTGATTTTTTACTGACTTGAAACACACGCTGTAATAAAAAGGTGCACCTGTTAATTTCATTACTCTGTTATCTTTGAAACTACCAAGGTATTCATGTACATTTTATCAGAAATGATACCATAGATGAAGGAGAAGGTGTCTTAATGCATTGCAACTATTAAAGTAAAGTAAACTGCACTGATTATTGAAATAAATAAAATTAAAATTAAATAGAAGCTTCCAGTTTTCATACTACAATATTGTCTAACTTTTATAATGAATACAAAGACTATCCAAACTAGAGGGTCAGCTTCCGTGCACCTACCCGATATTCCCCGCAAATTTTGTACGAAAATCCTCTCTCGCGTGCCCTTTTTTCCATCTTTTAACTTTGAAGCAGTATTGCAAGTGTAATATAAATTCTACACAATAAAGTTTGGTTTTGATCCTAAATTTGCAAGCTTTGGTAACTTATTACCAAGTGAATATCAATATAAACAAATTTGGTTGTCTTATTGTTGAAAATTCAAAACAAGTCAAACTGCGTACACTTGCCCATATGTGTGGGTGATTTATTATGTTTGAATGTCCGCTTTCAAAGAGAGTGAGGCATCTGCTTTATTCTGCATTTTCAAAAATCGTTATTTCCATATTTCATATTTTATATGAATTCTTATTTTTGACAGCAAAAATCATTCAGCTGCATATATGAAATCTCTGGGGGTTGTTAAAAAAATGAATTTAGAATAGGCGTTTTGCTGAGCTCTGAACGGAGCTCGACCATTATGAGCGCGCTCTGAAGCGAGCGTGCTCAGATTGTTCTGAGGTATTTATGAAACACACTTGAGCACATCGCTGTCATTTGTTGTAAATATATGTATAAATTGAATATTTAGTAATTGTTATTTATTAAATTGTTTAATATTCAGTTCCAGAACAGCAAGGTTCGTCCGCCATTTCAACTTTTTTGCTTATCCTGTTTTTTTTTCTGTCAAATATGACTGGATGTGTGTAATCAGCTTTTCACTCAGCATGCTCAGTCTCTGAACTACAAAAGAAAAACGCCTAATGACAACAACATAGATATAACAAAAAAAAAAAAAAAAAACAAAGCTGTTAACACGTAATGAGAGTAGCAAGAGCAGCAATCGCAGCAATAACTGCAGGAGACAACTGAACAATGAAAATATCGATGCAAAAAAAAAAAATCGGTCCAAAAGAATCGATAATACCAATAATACTTGGTTATACGATTCAAGATTTCGGTATAGATAAATTTAATCAATTCGTATCCTTGTAGGTAGTATAGGAAGGCACCATCAACATGGAATTGCAAGAATTTATAGCGAAAAGTATAAGAAATAAGCCAATGGCATCCAAATAAAACATGCATTTAATTAATTAAAAAAAAACAAACTATATTTTCAGTTATTAAGTGTAATTTCAGTAACCCATAACTGGCATCATGATGCGTGTTAACAGTTAATAATATAATTCAAATACAATGGCAAGTCATATAGTTATAGATTCCACACTTTGTGGACAGCTGTCAAAAACCAATGTAAATAGAAAAATTTAATGTAATATAATTTATATAAATAGTTTACTTCAACAGTTTTCTTTTTATACAACTATTCAAATAAATATTATAACGTTTAAAAACAGTATACGCAAAAGAACGCCTTTTAATTTTCCCTCCAAATTTCAAGAGTTTTAGAGAAAGTGTGTGATAATAGATTACAGCCCAACCCAAAACATTTTGGTCCTTCGAGCCGGATTGAATCTATGAAAAAACAATAGACAATTATTTTTTCATTTATTTTTTCAATCAAATGAGTACATCTACTGTTCTCGCTAGATTACAAAAATATTTTTAAAAACGACCACCAAAGCTTAACAACAGAATTAATTTATTCCTAAATGACTCCCTACTAAGATGAAAATCGAGTAAATTACTATATTTATTGAATTCCCTAAGGCATCTAGAAATTGGTTCATTGTATCCATAATTAACTCTATGATAAGGTACATAAAATAAAAGACGATTTCTAAGAGCTCTCGAAGGAGCATAAAATCCAATTAATGATAATATGCGAGGGCAATCGATATGATCATTTATTAAATCTCGAATAAACATAATAGAAAAATATTGCCTCTGTTTAAGAATACCAAGTAATTTGCACCTCGTATCGTAAGATGGCATTTCAATATTCCATCGCAGTCTACGAACAGCTACTCTAGTAAGACACTTTTGGATCCTCTCTATTCTAATAGAATGATCTTCATAAAATGCATCCCATATTATACTGCAGTACTCAAGATGAGATCTGACAAATGCAAATGTGGTTGCAAAAGCTAAGTTTTACGTCAAAGATAACTCTAAGATCTTTTTTGGATGAAATAATGGACAGAGGGGTATTATCGATTACGTACGTAAATTAAATTAAACATTTTATTTAACAATTCATCGATAATTTAAATTACCTTGAAGTGTGTAGTGTGCTTTTCGGGCCGAAGTATTCCAACAACGCTGCAACTCATCAAAAATTCAACACAACCCAATTTTTTTTTGTTTGCTGTCGGCTGCTGTGCTTTTTACAACAACAATTTACAGAGAAGTCTCAAATCAGTACGAATACGTCCAACACCGTTTTCAATTTTCTTTGTCCGCAGGTGAGTTCTGCACATTTTTAGTATTTTCTCATTTGTTCTTGTGTTTTATAAGTGAAATATATTATAAAACGTCATACGGCAAACTGCAATTGAACATTATTGCAAGCATTAAGCAAGATAGAGTTAATTTTAGTAAAGCTGATAAATCGAGATTAGCAAAACTAAATTACCTCAAAACTCGCGTCGATATGATGGAAAAGCAGTTTGCATTGGCTGAGCATTATCATCAACAGATACTCGGTACTGGAAAGGTCGAAGCTGAGCTGAGTGTGGATGATTTGCAAACAACATATACAACATTAGATGCCATCGACAAATTGATACCAGAGGAATCACCGAATATTTCCGCCAAAACCAAGGACGCTTCAACACGTGATGGAAAGGTGACCGAGTTAAGGCTGCCCGTAATCACGTTGCCAACATTTTCTGGTAGTTATAAGTCATGGAGGTCTTTTCACGATATGTTTATATCTCTGGTACACACCAACACAACATTATCAGATGTGCAAAAGATGCATTTTTTGAAGTGCAATGTGAGCGGCGACGCAGGAAGGCTTCTTCAACACTTGGCAATTGACAAAGGCAATTACTATCGAGCTTGGGAGATTTTAACTGAACGTTATGATCACAAGAGGGTGCTGGTCAATACCCAATTAAAACTTTTGTTTGGCCAAGCTTCTATGAGCAGCGAGACAGCTGATAACATCAAGCGAATTCTGGATACATCTAGAAGATTATCCACTCTTTGGAGAATTTGGAAGTACCAGTCAAGCATTGGGATGCTATATTAATTTTTGTTATTCTCCAGAAATTAAAAGATTTTTTGCAGTGTAGGTTCCGAACTTTGGAAGCTGTGGAACAGCAGTCCCTCGCGAAAACGGAAACGAGGCAAAACCAACAGCACAAGTTCTCCATACTCGGCAGGTGCAGAAACGACAAATAAACTGCAAGGTCTGTCAGAAAGGACCACATTCGCTGCGGGAGTGTAAACGATTTTTAGATATGGATGTAGGCCAACGAAAACACACCGTCTTCAATATCAGAGACTGTGAGAACTGCCTTGCTTACAGCCATTTCAAGAACAAATGTCCTAGCTCAAAGTCCTGCTACCACTGTAAACAACGTCATAATTCTTTGTTACATCCCATCCCACAAAATATGTCAAATTGTACTAATATTATTATATATTATTATTATATATTAATATTAATCCTAATGCTCCACAATTTGTAACTAATTCAACCCAAATGCAACAATATACGGTCTACAGCGAACAACAACTGCCAAAGCCAGGGCATTCAACAAAATAATCAAAATGTGTATAGAGTATCAGGTTTTGCTAATTCCCTACTTGGTATCCCCTTTGAAAGCTATCTTCGACTTCGCACTGTGACACTGTTATCAGATTTTTTGCTAACTCAACAACCTCAATACTGTACTGAAAGAATTATGCGGGTTTCCTTTACAAGGAGTTGTGACTTGTCGCTATCGCGTTGAATGCTTTTGAACTGAGCACTGGGACACCAGGTTTTCGATCTCAGTTCTCAAGTGAACAATACAATGCCTGTTAAAGAGTAGCTGATTATTGTCACAGGTATAAAGATTATATATATATAGGCTTACCTTCGCGTAATACAAAATAAAATTTAATTGCACGGAATTTGGCATATGTACGGCGGTCTCAGGCAAACTATGTTTTTGCCGCGAATGGAGGATTTTGTCCACAGATTCCAGCGTGCTATTCGCCTGGTTCTACCTTTTTCGGATTTACCCGGTGCCATGCTGTTGTGCAGAATCAGTAGAACGTAATTTCCAGAAAAAGAAAGAGAGCTAGATAAGCGGTGGCTTAAATAGCTTTTGTGTTCGAAAGAAAGTGACAAAATGGACTTCGACATCGAAAATGCCACGACAAAATGGTATAGACCACCATGAGCAGCGTTCATACAAATGGATCCGGTTTCCGTGTCGGATAGGTAGATTTGCGGTTGTGTTTCAAAAAAAAATTGTATTTGCATGGAGGTAACATTCAGAATTTTTTTTAATTTTTTTTTTTTCTATTTTTAATTGTTTATTTGTGTATGAATATGCCACAAAATCGTGAATTTCTGAGACTTCAAAGGATGGGAAAGGCATGAAAACCGTAATTCATACCTACATCGCTGTCAACATTTTTGATCATAATCGACCCATGACCCTGACTACACCGGGAAGTCTGCTCAGGTGTTAGTTGCGCAAATCTTTGGCATGATAGACACCAATTCTTTTTCCGTCCAGGTTCTCTAGTTCATATAATGAGTTTCCTATTAAACTAACAACTCTGCATTTCAAAAACTTTGCACACAACTTAGCGTTGATATTCTTCGATGCATCGCTCAGAACGAAATTTCTTCTGTAGACTATGTCTCCAGGACTAAAAGATCTTTTCGAACTTCGCAGGTTATATGTCTTAACGTTTCGATCGTAGGCAAGTTTAACATTGTCTGTCATCTTATATCGTTCTGTGGTAAACAGTGCAATTCACAGACAGTACACAGGGCCTGTTGGATCTCGGATAGATGCTTATCCCAGTCTTTTTGATCTTCCTTGAGATAAGTCCGTATAGCTGAAAGAATAGATTGGTTAACTTTTTTCCGATGCGTTAGCTTGTGGAGAGTAAACCGCATTCCGTATATGTGTGCAACCGCATTTAGCAATAAATTCTTGAAAATCTTTTGACACAAACTGTTTGCCAACTGCTGGAAGATGTTCTGCTCCAAGTATTCAACTACTGCGCTAGTGTTGGCTTTTCGCATTGCTTTAAGTTGTACGTACTTGGAGAATTCGTCTAACACTACGAAAATAAATGCATTCCCCCGCTTCGTCCGCGGATAGGGTCCCATGAAATCGATATAAAGTTTTTGAAAGGGACGATATATTTCATGTTGAGACCCCATCGGAGGTCTAAGCGTCATATTAGGAGACTTGTTTTCCTTGCACTCAGTGCAGTCGCGAATAAAGTCCCTTGGCCAAAAATATAATTCTTTAAGTTTTGCTAGAGTCTTAACTATCCCTCCATGAGAACAGTTTGGCGGATTGTGAAATTTTTCAATCAAGATTAACTTTAACTTTTCTGGTACCCACAGCTTCCATTCAAACTCAGAATCAAGACTGTTACCTTCCTTATGACCTGCTTTCTTGTAAGCAATACCATCTTTTACCTTTATATCTGGGAAGTTGAGTGGATTCTGCGAGACAATGTTTATAAGATCGAGATAATCGGGTGACTTGAACTCAGGTGATTTAGGGTCTATGCAAGCAGATGTTGGATTCGCGGATAGCTCTTCATTAAATGCACGAGAGAGTGTATCTGGCACAACGTTCTGTGATCCTTTCCGATGCTGTATGTCAAAGGTAAAAGCCTGAAGTTTCAGCGACCACCTAGCCAATCTGCCACTCAAATCTTTAAGACCCATGAGCCACTTTAAGCTGGCATGATCGGTTACGATGGTAAAAGCTGACCCTTCGACATACGCACGGAACTTTTTCACAGCTTGCACAGCCGCATAGCACTCTCGCTCAGTAACGCTATAATTGCGTTGACATGCGTTTAGCTTTTCTGAGAAGAATGCTATGGGCTTCTCTTTCTTTTCGTCGTCGTACTGATACAAGACTCCTCCTATCCCATAACTAGATGAATCGCACTGAATAGTGAATGGTTTTGAAAAGTCAGGATTCGATAAAAGTGGTGCAGAAATGAGCGCATTTTTCAAGGCGTCGAAGGACAGCAAGGCATCGGGAGTCATGACAAAGAGTTTATTTTTCTTGAGGGTATCCGTGAGTGGACTAGCAATCGCAGCAAAGTTACGAATGAATCGGTCGGTACCAACCGCACAACCCCAGAAATCTTCTTACTTGCTTTTGTGATGTTGGCACCGGGAAGTCTTTGATTGCTGAAACTTTGTTTGGATCTGGTTTTATATGACCCTCTTCGACGATATACCCTAAGTATTTCAACTCCCTGAAACAGAAACTTGATTTTTCAACGTTTATCGTTAAATTCGCCTGTTCCAAACATTTCGCTACTTCCTCTAAGATTTTTATGTGGCCAGAAAAATCCTTAGAAATGATTAACAAATCATCCAGGTATACAAAGACTTGTTCCCTAAGTGCACCGGGGACCACCTTATCCATCAGCCAACACATCCTTTGAGCTGCGTTGCACAACCCAAAAAGCATGACGGTGAATTGATAAAGTGGGCTTCCCGGCACAGTAAACGCTGTTTTCTCTCTGAGGAATTTGTTAAAACGCATCCTTAAGATCCACACTACTTATATAGTGCGTATCTTGCAGAAAGCTTAGCATTCCCTCTATGTGAGGAAGAGGATACGCATCTTTCTTTGTTAGTGAGTTCACTTTTCGTGAGTCTTGGCAGAGTCGATTTTTACCAGGTTTTCTGATTAGGACGATTGGTGAACTCCAAGAACTCATACCCTGCTCTATCACTCCCAAAGAAAGCATGCGATCTAATTCGTTGTAAATCATTTCCTGAATTGGAGGCGAAACTGGATCGTGCCGCTGTTTGACGGGCTGGGCATTGCCAGTGTTAATTATGTGCTTCTCCAGTGAAGTTTTACCTAACCCGCGCTCAGAGAAAGAAGGAAACTTTGATATTGCTTGTCTTAAATGTTCGGCTTCACAATCGGTTAACTTAAGCTGCTGCCTCTCCGCATTCTTTGACTTTATCTCAGAATTTGGATCCTCAGCTAACTCGCTTATAATGTGTGGTGCAATTTTGAATGTTTGCCAGAAGTCAATGCCTAAGTAAAGAGACTAAGATAACGACGGTATTAGATAAAAATCCAGTGTTTCCCGCTGATTGTTGAAAATTACTTCGGTGCTAATTCGGTCTATGATTGATTGCTGTTTTCCATCGGCTGTTCTGATGAACGATGAGAATTCAAGGATTGGAATGTTCAGCTCAGTAACGGTTTTCAAACAGTCTTTGCCGAGGCACGAAATGCTTGCTCCACTATCTAACAATCCGATCATCTCTTTACCCTGCATTGTGACTTCGGCATAAGGTCCTGAATCTACAGAACTATTCAACATACCAGAAGAAATAATTTGCTTGAAGATTTTTCACTTATTAAAACGCAAGCGTGTTTTGAAAAATTTGCTTGTATTATGGATATTCTTAAGTGCTTAATTAATTATTCTTAATTTGCGTTATTTTTGAACGAAGTTGATTGTATTGTTTTAGACGGTTTTCATATGACTGCTTTCGAAACATATGTCTTTTAAATTCATTTGAAGTAATATTTATCTGATTTTGTAAAGGTGTTATGTGGTCAAGGTTGGTGTTCGTACATGCATCAACCATTGTTAGTCGGGGCCGGTTTACGTCGAACCAGACTCCCCGTAGCTCATCTCGTTCGATTGTGGGTTTTCGCGTGAAGGATTGCATCGGACACAATCTACAACCGTAAACCCGTCCGAACCACATCTATAACAGAAAAGTCTGTTAATCGGCGACGAACAGTCAGAAAAGAAGTGACCTTGGCGCTGGCAGTAGAAACAAATTGGCATTTCGGGTGCAGAAGGTTTTATTTGTTTGCCCTTCAAAGGTACTCTGCCAGCAGCGCCAGAAATCGCTGAAATATTATATGATTCCTTCTCCGCAAAATGATCTTCTTCATCCTCGAGTTCATGAACTGTATGATACGGCATACTTCGGTTTTGCGAATTGAATCGGGAATTGATCATCCGTTCGGTTTTTCTGCACTCGTCCTTGAAGTGCTCGAGAGTGTAGAATTTCATTGGATAAATAAATTGCATTTATTTTGAGTTAATGTTCGATTTGAGAATTTGAATTAAGTCGTGAGTAGGTAATGGGGCGATTGAGACTGGGAATTCCGTGCTAGAGCGAGAGGGAAGACATGACCTTGGAGTGATAGTGTTGTCTTTGTCGCTCGTATGTTAATTAGATATGTAGTGTGTTTGATGTGTCGCCGCCGGCGCGCGCCGCCGCCTGTGGTTGTTAGTTGTTGTTATCAGTTTTGTGTGTGGGTGTGGTGAGTGGGTTGAATTGTTTGTAGATGACGTAATTATTGGTATTCGTCGTGGTCGTCGTCGTCGTCGTCGTCATCGTGTTGGGTGTGTGTGTTGTGATGCTGAAAATTAAAAAAAGCGAGATGCGTGGCTGTGGTTTGAACCTGGTACGATGAGTTTGGGAGTCGGGTGTCGTAGCTTAGCGCTATAGCGTATGCTGTGAGATGTAGGTTCAAGTGTTTAAATATATTGCTGGTTGGTGTGTGGGGGCTGTGTGCGCGCGCGACGGTTATCGTTGCCATGCGACGGTTACCGTGTATGGTGGATCGTTGCCATGGTCGTGTGGCAGAGGATGTAGGTGTCGTTGCCGTTGTCATGGGTCGCTTGTGGGATTGTTATAATTGGTAATCGTATTCATTGTATAAAAGAAGATAAGTAAATGATAAGAGATCATACATTAAGTAATGTTGTATGAGAATAGAACACAGGAAGTTCATGTGAAAATATCAAACGATAGTTCAGTTCATAGATCAAAGAGACATTTTAGGGAGCACTTAGTAAGGTTCAGATTGACAGCGAAACCAATAAGAAGGGGTCTTCAGATATTATTGAATATACTTGCAAAAGCGAAATGTTTTGGTGTGAATCATTGAGAGAGGGTGATAATCTATGTATTTGTGAAGTAGGATGGACGGAGATAAATTTCTCATACATACAATTTCATAGGACGACTTGTGAGCTTTATATGACTCCTGAAAATGGAAACAGCTGTTTAATTTTTCGCTTAAGAAATGGAGAATCCACATCTTCTTTAGCTAATTTTAAAATAAAACTTCACAGATTTCAACATGTCAAAATGTATGTTGTTGGTGGTGAATTGACAATGCATGGGACAGTTTCATCAAAACCAAAAAGGAAAACCAATCGTTTTCCAACGGATTGTCCCTTTGGTGATGATGTTGAAACATTAAAATTGGTCTTATCTGAAGGTAAAAGAACCAGTGCTCGAAATACTAGGGCAACGGTTGAGAAGGAGGAGGAGCAGGAAAATGCTGTTGTAGAAAATACTTTATAAATTAAGGATATAATTCGCAGATTGTGATATTAATTTATGATTTAAAAGAAGTTGTTGACTTTGAATTATTCATTTCAGTGATAGCCTCTGACGAATTAAGACTTATTTAATACGAGAATGTTTTTAATTGTTTTATCGATTTTCTCAATTTTTCCATTATTTCTCAATGGATTACCGCTTGAATTTGACTTAAGAAATATAAATTCTATGGAAAATGTAACTTTTGCATTGAGTTTGCCCAATAATGACACAGTAGAAGTTGGATTATCGTTTCGCTTATTGACGGTTTCAACATTAAAAACTAACAACAACAACAACACTACTGCAAACCCATCTCTAAATAATGACATCATAACACCAACAACAGAGAGAATCGAAGGGAAAAAATTTGTTACTGTGCATGAAGCAATCGAAGGATTTAGGCAAGATTTGATTAAAAAAGAAATCGAAATATCAGGGATAATCGAGAGCAAAGAAGTTTTTTATAGACATTTTAAACTGCAGTTCGATGACGACAAGGAATTAGCTATTCGCTGTACATATGATAGCAATTATAAGCTACGATCTTTAGGTATTTCATGCTTCGAGTATCGAGAATATGAACAGGAGAGGATTTTAAGTAATGGTGAAATCGAGTTCTTTACAAACCAAGAATTGAGGCATGAGCCCAACGTGGAACTAGTGAATCTCAAATCAATGAAACAATCATATAGAATGACCATTTCATAAATTGTTATTTATTTTTAGTAAAATAAAAAAAAATAAAGCCATTAAGTTAATTGTTTTTTTATTAACCTATGAATTGTTAGTGGACAGGGAAACCCAACTAAATGTAGCACGATGGAATATGTTACTCTTATCATTCTAATCATATTGCTTTTTCTGGAATTTCTTTAAAGAAGTATAATGTTATTCGAAAAACTAGCCGCTAATGAGGCACAATGGAATACATTACTCTTATCTTACGGACCATATTGTTTTTCGGGGATTTCTTTAAAGAAGTATGATGTTATCTGAAAAAGCCAGCCGCTAATGTAGCACGATGGAATATGTTACTCTTATCATTCTGACCATATTGTTTTTTCTGGCATTTCTTTAAAGATTTTTAGTATAAAAACTCTTTGGAATCTAAGCATAGCATTACTTCATTTCACAAACCTAACTTGAGAACACGACGACGACGACGAGTAAAAATGGAAGCCTTGTTAAACATTTTCAAGGAGGAGAAAGATAAGTTCTCGGCGGTATGCTGGGAGTTTGAGGATCTGAAGAAGGAGCTGGAGGCCTCTATAAAGGAGGTCAGCAGAACCAGGAGCTGGCTAAACTTAAAAGCAGCTATTCATCTATTGGCCGCATACAATGCGAGAGCCATGGTTGCAGATTTCATAGACAGCGACATTAGTCCTGTCTTACTAGCACTATTATATTTTAAATAAATAAAAATAAAAATAAAAAATAAATACATTATAACAATTGCTTTTTATTAATCCAGGAGTTGTTAGTGGTTGGGAAACCCAACCATTTGACATATACATTTTCGCCTTTTGTTGCGAGAATCTTTTCCACGAGAAATATGTTGGGGAAGTTCGTCTTTTGTAATTCGTGTGTATAGAAACTCCCTCTAATAGGTTGGCCTTGAAAATCTTCAACTAGATATGTAATAGGGTTTGTTATCTGAACTTTTCTTATTTTGAATATTTCAGTCGTCCAATTTGGTGTGTATCCTTTTTCGAAAGCATGTTTAAACTTGCTTATTCGAACGCTATTGCCAACTTCGTATTTTCCCTTCTCAGAAATTTTTATTCGTTTATAAACTCTTGATAGTAGTTCTTTGGCATTGTTTTTATTTATATCGACGGGACGTCTTTTTATTGTTCTATGTATCGTGTGATTATATGCATGCACCAAATCCTTATAAATGGGTAGCCATTTGTAGTTCCCATTGAAACTGAATTCTTTCCACATTTTCTTCTTAAGGGTGCGGTTAAAGCGTTCAACAATTGATGCTTTTAATGTACTGTACGTTGAGTAGTGATTAATTTCGTAGGTATTCATCAAATTTTGGAAGACCTTGTTGAAGAATTCTTTACCATCGTCGGTTTGTAGATTTTTAGGTGCTCGATTTGAATTGGTAAAAATTGTTCTCATAGCTTGTGTTGTAGCTGATGCAGTCTTATGTTTCAAAGGAACGACCCAAGCATACTTTGAAAAAGTATCGATTACGGTTAGTAAATAGTTGAAGCCCTCATTCTCATCACTGTATGGTATCATTTCAACCAAGTCTGCTTGCCACAGATCATCAAAACCCTTAATAATAACTCTACGCCTTTTGAAATTCCTTCGGGCTGGCTTGTGCAGCTCACCAACAACTTTTCTTTTACTCATTATAAAAACGAATGAATAGAAACAAGGAGAGTTTTTGTATTTTATTAGATATTTTATTTGACCAAACGTCGATAAAGTAACATCAATTTCTTAATTCTAATCAATCTGCTTTCAACCATATAGCATGCGCAAGTATCTGGTCCTTCTTGACAGAGATTTGCAGACCAGGGACAGTTTATAAAATGACACCCATGAACAGATGTGGTGGAGGATACGTTTTCAAAGTTCCTCAGAAAACTAATGCAATCAATAAATTCATTGAAATGTTCCTCAAGAAGAGTTTGGTTATTTGTTTTTAGAAATTTTAACATCTCATCGAAGATCGTAGACGTATTTACTGTAGACATCATTTCAAATCGAATTCCGAGCGCGTACTAAATTGGTGAAAAACTATTTGCTGTCCCGCTAATAGGTTCACCGCTATTTTTATACTTCTCGAAAATATCCAACATATACTTTCTAATTTTGTTTAATAATTCAAGAGTCTTCAAATTTTGCTCATCAGTGTATGACCGCAAATCCGCATCCATTTTTCCCAGTTTATCTTCGATGATTTGCAGTTTCAGTGTCTCATCATTTATGGTCCCCATGAGTGCGCTGAAATTGTTGTCTACATACCGTCGATGATTTAACATGTTTTTATCATTAATGACCATAGTGCTATCTACATATTCCTTATTTGCCGCCTGTGTTGGGTTTACAGGTTTTCCGACATTGTTTAGACATTTTCCCTCAACATCGAAATCACCATTAGGTAGTAGTCTAAATCCTACGCCAGCAGGTCCTCGTGAACTCTCAGTTGTTGTATGAAATTGG
The DNA here is from genome assembly GCA_951230905.1 of Cheilosia variabilis. Taxonomy (NCBI): domain Eukaryota; kingdom Metazoa; phylum Arthropoda; class Insecta; order Diptera; family Syrphidae; genus Cheilosia; species Cheilosia variabilis. Next base: position 86,712,373 of record OX579676.1, read on the forward strand.
TTGGAGCTTCGACCGAACTTGTCAACACTCATTTTATTAATAATGAAGGTTATTCCCAAACGATGTCTAATATATAGATAATGTTCGTTTCCAACACGAATTGATTTTATATAGGCAAATTCCTGAACCAGTTGAGGTCAAATCCGATCGGTTCCTATACGAACGGTTCCTATCCAGATGATTCCTATCCGGTCGGTTCCTATACAGTCGGTTCAGGTGTGGGACCATACTGATTTGCTTGTTTTTAATGGATTGAATTGGTTATTAGTGTATGATATTTGATTCACGTAATTCTTCTACAATTGAGTTAACCTCATTTTGAAGATTATTATTGCCGGCTCTTTGAGATGCAATTAAAATCCTTAATCTATTGACGAGTTCATTGGGGCTATCCCAATACACATATTCGAAGGGCTTATTCGAATAACTCATATCAGATGAACTACTATTGTATGCTTTTCCAATTTTCTTTATGACTCTCGGCGTTAGGTGTTGAAGTAAAGGCTGGATTATATGTTTATACTTATAACCTCTATTGCCTTTAACTTGTAAGTTACTATCATAGTTTTTCAAGTGTGTTTTTGTTTTTTGTAATATCTTTAGATATTGATTCAAGTCTTCATCGGTATATCGATCTTTTCTAGGATTTTTTCGAAATATTAACTCATAAAGGCCATTCGTTCCATGGAAGATTTCATCATCAATGACGAAATTCTTGTGTTCGTTAATTACAAAACTTGATCTACCTAATTTCATTGAATTTGATTCCACGTCGAAATGTGGACCATAGATTTTGTCACGATTCGAATCTGATGGGGATGATCGATTAACTGGAGTACTTTGATCAAGGCTATTGTCGTAGGGTGTCCTAAATGAATTATCATTGTTTGTTGTCTGATTTGATTCTGGAGATGAGAAGTCAAAACTTGTATTAGAAATGGATTTTTTTTCTTCTTCTGGATATTGTAAACGTCGTCGTTGTAGTAGTTGTTGATTCTTTATTTTCATATCTATATTATTGTAAGCAACATCTGCAGCAGCAGTAGTATCATTTTGAGTATGAGTACTTTTGACATTTTTCACGATTTCCTTTAAAGGGTCAACTATTGGTTTAAAAGTAGTCTCAAGTTCCACATCCTTCATAGTTTTTCCAGACTGAAGAAACATATATTTTCTCTTTAAAGCTTTTTTAGTTTTTACTAAATCTTTAAGTAAATTTTCATCAAAATCCATAATTGACGAATGTAGGGGCGAATGCTCTAATCGTATGTAATCATTTAAACAGTTGATTTACGACTGAATAGATTTATATAGATACAGTTTCTTTAAATGAATTATTATATCGGCCTTTATTCAAGCTAAAATCTTTATTAATAACCAAGAACCCATATGTATCTTTGCAACATTTTTTACACAATTCCTTGAATTGATTGAATGTCATGTCAGAGTTGACATGATCGTTGTATATATGCTTCAGGTTAAGTTCGTCTTGCTTAAAAATAACTAAATAGTTTGCATTGTCTCGAATCAAGTGTTTTGGTATATGTGTATAAGATTGACACAAGTAGAAGCTATCCACGTCATTATGTCGACCCATGCAGAAATATTCTCGAATACTGTTTAGCTTATCACAGGCCACATCATCGAATATAAAAACTGAGTTTCGATTTGCTTCAGAGGGCGTAATAATTTCACAATTATTTGAAAATTCATTATATCCCATACCCTTGATGGACTCTATTAGCTTTCTCAGGTATGTGTACTTTGGTTGATGCAGAGACTTTGAGTATATGTAGAGATTTTCAAATTTTAAACCATTTGGATCGAGGAGAATGCTCAACATGACATTGGTTTTTCCACAATTTGATGGACCCACAATTATTCCTCTAATACTATTAGGAAATATTGCTCCATGTTTCCTGCGTACTTTAATTTTACTATCAAAGTTCTTGACTTTAATAAAATCTCGTTGTTGTTGTTTTATGAACCTCATTCTGCTAATGAATGAAACTAATCAATATAAAAGATCATGTTTTATAGTTGAGAAATTCATAATTGTTCAACATATACAACAAGAAAGTCGTATAAAATGATAGATTATAGTGTGAAAGCCAGCAGTTGGAAAGATACATTCAAAGGGTACGGATTAGTGAATTCCTTAATCGAAAAATTACCAATTGAATTACATCTTCCCTCATATAACTTCTGTGGGCCAGGGACTAAATTGAAAGAGCGCCTTGCTAGAGGAGATAGGGGAGTTAATCAGCTGGATGAAGCTTGTCGCGAACACGATATTGCATATGCTAACAATAAAAATCTACCTGAACGACATATTGCAGACAAAATTTTAACTGAAAAAGCTTGGCAGAGAGTAAAGGCAAAAGACTCATCGATAGCAGAGAAAATAAATAGTATATTAGTAACGAATATGATGAAAGCTAAAACGAAACTTGGTATGGGTTGTAAAGCCAAGAGAGGGAAAAGAAACCCTCGCAAAAAGAATAATTTATTTAAAAAAGCCATTATGGAGGCTAGAAATGCTATTCGAGACACTAGAAACGAAGATCCTAACGTAATTGCAACAACTGCTCTACAAGCAGCTAAAAAGATCATTAAAAATAAACGAAAGAGCATTACAATTCCTCGAGTAATACCTCTACCGAAAATTGGTGGTTTCCTACCATTGTTGCCTATTTTAGCTGGGCTATCGGCTATTGGATCAGTAGCTGGAGGAGCTGCAGGCGTAGTTAAAGCTATAAATGAATCAAAGGTAGCCAAGAAACAATTGGAAGAGAATAAACGTCACAATCAGACTATGGAGGGAATTAAAATTAAGCATGGTAGTGGACTTTATCTACAGCCATATAAAAAAGGATTTGGACTTTTCCTTAAACCACACGATTCAAAAAACTTTTAAATTCGCTACCTAATCGTCCACTCACCAATATTGATATTATGAAATTTGGAAAATTGAATATACCATGCTTCAGGGGTGTTTACATGAGAGACAAATTACCAGTAAGATCTGATAACAAGGAATGTGGTGTAATTAATTTGGACAATGAGAGTGGTCCGGGGACACATTGGGTAGCATACATTAAGAATAAAAATATTGTCAAATATTTCGATAGTTTTGGTAACTTAAGACCACCCATAGAGGTTGTACGATATTTAGGTGAAACTATTCACTATAATTATAACAGCTGCCAAAATTTCAATACATTTATATGTGGTCATCTATGTTTAAAGTTTCTAATTGAGCAAAATATAAATAAATAGAGTAAAATCAAAATATTGTGTTTCATTTCTATTCCAATAGTTATGTCGTTAACACTCACTTTAAGCGGAAACCAATCTACTCTCACTGCAGAGTACTTTCCTCCAATTATCCTAAATTCTGATTATGTATGTGGGTTAGTTGATATGCAGACCTATAATTCCATACCTAATGTGGATGAATTAAATAATTTATTTCACTGTGGTGATGGTGGTGGTAATGATGGAGGAATCGAAGTTGAATTTACAGTGGGCTCTTATGAAATTGATGATATTAATAAAATAATTCAGAAGGTTCTGAACACACACAATGAGAATGACGTTGAAAAAGTTATAATCAAATTAAAAGCCAATAATAATACTTTGAAATGTGAACTGTACAGCAATGTGGAAATCGATTTTACACAAGTCCGATCTATTGGCTCTCTTTTAGGATTCAGTAAGAAGAAACTAGCTCCTAATATTCTGCATGTATCTGATCAGTATGTTAATATCAATAGAGTGAATATTGTACGAGTTGAATGTAATTTAATTGACGAAACATATATCAATAGTCAACCTGCTCATATACTACATGAATTTTCAGTCAACGTTAGTCCAGGATATAAAATAGTTGAAGTTCCACACAATGTCATCTATTTGCCAGTGAACGCTAAGAGGATAAGTTCTATAACATTGAATCTCTTGGATCAGGACGGAAATCGTATAAACTTTCGAAACGAAATCATAACAATTCGCTTGCATTTGAAACCGCAATAATGATAGTATATAATTACCCCTCATGTTATAAAAGAGCAGGTAACGCTACTAACTCTAGCAATATACTATCATCTTCTGATAAGAGAACATCAAAACTTACTATAGAAAATCAACAATTTCTATTGTCATTGGGATATAAATTAAAACATTAAATCAATCCTAACAACATGCTGAATATTTTCGAAGAACCAAAGTTTGAGGAGAGTATCTCAAAAATGGATTATCACACCTATTCACCATATCTGAATAACTTTGAGAAAAATGACATTATACAAATTTGTGTCCAACATCAAAACCTTAATATTTTGCCTTCAGAAAGTTACATTTATATTGAAGGTACTGTATCGAAATCTGATGGATCGGCAGTTACGAAAACAAAACTTGTAAACAACGGAATAGCTTTCTTATTTGACGAAATACGTTATGAATTAAATGGCGTGGAAATTGATAGCAATCGTAGTGTCGGCATAACATCAACTATTAAAAACTACATTTCTTTAAACAAAAACGAAAGCGATATGCTATTGAATGCATCTTGGTCGCCCAACTCTTCAATTAATCTGGATAGTTTCTACTTTAATTTTTGTATACCTCTAAATAAATTACTGGGTTTTGCTGAAGACTATAAGAGAGTAATACCCAACGGACGCCATGATTTGATTCTAACACGATCACGCACAGATGATAATTCATTAATTGCTGATGATGATGAAAAAGCAAAGATAAAATTACTTAAAGTACAATGGAAAATTCCTCATATTACACTATCTGATTCTTACAAATTAAAACTTTACAAACCTATTAATAATGGTCAAACTATAAAGATTGCCTTTCGTAACTGGGATCTCTATGAATATCCTACTTTGCCCAGCACCAATCATCATATTTGGAACGTGAAGACAACCTCACAAATGGAGAAGCCACGCTACATTCTCATTGTATTGCAAACTAACAAACGTAATCTACTAAAAGGAAATCCAACTTATTTCGATCATTGTGATATTACAAACGTGAAGGCATACTTAAATTCGGATGCTTACCCTTGTGAAGATTTAAATTTATCCTTTGATAAAAATAATTACAGTTTACTATACAATATGTACTGCGACTTTCAAAAAACCTACTACAATCGACTAGTTGCTGAACCACTCTTATCAAGAGATACATTTAAATCTCAAGCGACAATTTTCGTTATAGATTGCAGACATCAGAGTGAAATAATCAAAAATGGTCCAGTTGATATTCGCATTGAATTTAAAACAACAGGAACAAAACCAATCCCACCAAATACGTCAGCCTACTGTTTAATGTTACACGATCGCGTCGTAAATTATAATCCACTCAGTCAAATAGTTTCGCGAGAAATCTAATTTCTTAGTTCAAAGTTAACTATTGCTGGGAAAAGACACGCGCACATAAACCATGTATTTTATACTTGACGTACAAGGTTTCAAAGGACCTAATAATAAGTTTATCGTTAAAGAAATGGCAATACTACACAATGGCCATCATCATCATTTCATCATCAAACCACCATTCAACTCTGACCAATTATCATCTGCATTAAGAAGACAAGTTCAATGGCTTTACCAAAATCATCATGGCCTAGTTTGGGATGGAGGTTTCACCGAATTTAAGAAAGTTCGGAAATACCTTCGTATGAAAATAAAAAATACAATTTTGTACGTCAAGGGAGTTGAAAAAGTTCAATGGATGAAGGAGTTAATTTGTGATGAAAATGTTGAAGTGATGAATATCGAAGAAGTTGACTGTCCTAATTTCAACGAATTGAAGCGACTCTATCCTTGTGAAATAAAATGCTCGCTCCATAGCAAAGGTTGTGCCCTACAAAATGTATACCTGTTGGACAAATTCTTATCTGGAAATTAAATAAAAAAAAACAAAAACAAATTTCTTCTTTTTTTCTTTAATTACGTCTTTTATAACCATATGGAAGGGAACTATTGTCTTCGAGAAATCTACGTTTTTCCGACCTGGGTTTGTATGTTTTTGTTTCGGCAATTGTTATGACCTCGTGCTCTCGTGTTCGGCGAATATTATTTGATAAAATTTGGATATCATCGGCATTCGCAGCATTAAGTACAGCTTCTTTGATTGTCTCAAAATTTACCTTCTTCGATGCTGAATAATTCAAATTGATTCCTTTTACTTTACACACGATTTTTTCAGTGCCATCTTTTGTGCTAAAGACTTTGTAGGAATAATTTTTGGGGCCTCCACTTACGAATTCAGTAATATAACTTCCAGTCCCATAGCATTGTAATTCGTCAGTCATATCCCCTATAAATTCACCAGTCTGTGGATCAGGTTCTCCTTCACGACTTACATAGATTACGGAATCGGTGTCGTAGTACAAAACTCTACCTCCTAATATTTCCAGGTAACTATACAATTTCAAGCGAGCTTGTGTGGTAGTATAAGCTGCAATACACACATTAACGGTTGATAAGGTCTCCGCTTCTTCTTCTTCATACAACCAACTTACTATAACGTTTTCCTCATTTATAGGTAGAATGTGACAGACTTCAATAGTTGGATTTGTAATCATTTGGAATAATTCTGATGGACTATTAATTATACATGTTTTCTGCTGATTTTCTCTTTGTCCGAATTTACCCCAAAATGAATTAAGTATGAGTTTAGCAAAAGATCTCTTCCCAGGGTTATCACAAATTTGTTCAAAATCGAGTTTAACATCTTCATTAGCCAAAAAGTCAGCTACATATTTCTTTTTCTCTTCCATTGTAGCGCATTTATTTGGCCAACCTGATGCTTCTTGTTTCATTTTAATGAATTTATTCATCATTTGACTGAAAAGGCCATCTGATTTTTCCATTTTATTATATTGAACCATAGAATATTCCCATATTTCGAAAATATCTACTATCTTCTCTATTGCTTTTAAGACCTCATCAATAATCCAAGTTCCGTGTATAGCTCTTTCATCATCAGTATGGGCGCAGAGTTTGTCTTGAGACATTTGTTTACTGCATGTTCTACACAATGTAAATATAAGCTTATTATTTTGTTTAATAGGCAATACCGGATGTAACAATTGCTCTGGAGGTATTATTTTACATTTTATAATCCCATTCGTGTTTTTTAAATCGATTTGAGAACAATCAGTGGTGTGAACTTTAGGGTGATCCACCGGATATTTTCCGTATTTGCAAACCCACGGGTATAGTGAACATACATCTATGTATTTGATTTTTTCACCTTCCTTACATTTATAATAATTATATGCGTTCCCCGTACGGCCCCCGTAAAATGCGTCGCGAGGATTTAACGGGCTTTGTTGTATTAAAGGATGTGTTTTTAAATAGTTGACATCATCGATACTCAATTGTTTCTCGAATTCACAAGCCCACATTTCAATTACCTCGTAGCCGAACTGCCTTAACCGTGTAGATTTAGACATGGTTTGTTCATAGCGTAGATTTAACGTGTCGCATGGATCTTTGCTTAAAGGCATGTCGCGAATCGTTTTCAAACATGAATGGCCATGATAATAACAACCGTGGAACTCAAACACCTCTTTGGTTTCCTTGCAAAAACCGTCAACTTTCACACCACATACTATCGCTTCTCGCTGCTTAGCTGCATGTTGAATGTAACAATTCCGTCTCCTTTCTTCCAAAATAAGCCATTTAATTGCCTGGATCGACTGATTATCAGCTTGTCTATATCCCTTTCTAGGTATTAAGCCTATAGTGTCGGGTTTAAGAAAATTACGACGATACACCAAGCTGCATGCCGATGCTATAGTCACAGCCTCCAAAAACGGTTCCACATTACACTGCTTAAGGAAAATATTTCTGAATTTTATACATGCTTCAGATAAGATCTGTACATCGCTTTCACAGTATGCAACAAGGTCACGTTGCATATTAAATTCACTTTGCTTATTTTCTTCATACCATTTAAAGAATACATCCCGATCATTTACCTTCATGGCATCTGGATTGTAATATTCTGCAGGCGGCAGTGGTCCAATATAGTTTTCATTTTCGATGGTATTAAAGAAATGCGGAAAATACCCCTTTTTTAACTCTTGCGGTAAATCGAAAGCTTTTGGAAGAACTGATAGAGCCATGGGAAAATAGTTCAATGAGTCTATGAATTTCACATTCCCCAAGCCCATGAGTATTATTTTAGTTCCTCTCATAATCAATTCGGGTTGAAATTTTGTATTTTGCAGGATATAGTTTAAAATAAATTGATGATCATACGCCTGTCCATTATGAGCCAAAACAATAACTTTTGTGAAACTTTTTCGGGCGTTCAAAATGTGCTCTAAGAACTCGGATATAACATTCTGGCCCTTTTTTATATTAAGTCTGAATTTACATTTCTGACAGAAGCGTAGATTATTCTCACTCAAACAAAGGTCACATCTTTGCTGGAAAACACATAAATTCGGTTTATGAAGTTTTACCGGAACAGTATAGTCTTTTATCACTTTTTCACCAATAATCGTTTCTTGACGACTCTCCAAATCATAAAACACATAGAGAACATTGCCTAATTTAGGGCTTCTAGTGTCGCGTCGAATATAACACAAGTGTTCTTGGGAAACGTGTTTATTACAATTTTTACAATAGTATTCATTGCAAGTATGTTCTCTATCTCTTCTATATGTTTTCAGACATTCAACACATTTTTTCACTGTTTCACAAATTGCTTGGTTTCCTGTTGACCCCGAAGTCTTATGGTTATCAAAACATTCTCGTCCTCTAAAACTTCTATTGCAATCTTTACATACAATTTCGGATATATTTTGAGGACATGTAGGTGATTGCTGACATTGAGGGCATGACTTTACGCATCTATGATCGGCTTTATTATTGAATGGTACACTGCAAATTTCACAAAAATAACTACAACAAAATGCCGCTGTCAAAGATGTTATAACATTGAAGTGTCCTTTGTAATACAGTAAATTTATTCTCTTATCACTGTTATATGTATCGTCTTCGAATATAATACTTCGTCCTTTTTCCTCATATTCGTAGACTGTGATCTTATAATTCTTCAAATAACTTTGAAAAGTGCGAAGCTCTGGAATACCGCAACCTTCGGAAGGTATACTAACTCCGGTCAAAGTTATTAGATTAGCCGCTCGAAGATCTTGAGATTTACCAATATTGCGCCGAATTTTTACATATTCTGAGTCTTTATCAATAAAGGCAATTGCAACAACTAAAGCACGAGGTAAACATAGGTTGTCTTTGTTTCTTATTACAGTGATTCCTCTCCGCTTTTTGCATTCTTCATCGAAAGAATTGTATTTATTATTTCGAACACCTTGTCCTTTAGGAAGTCTTATCGACGTAAGATTTATACGGAAAGTATCCGTGCTTAAGCCCTCGGAATTGCTTTGGAAAATTTTAGTGATTAAATCCCATACCTCGCTCCACTTTAAATCGGATGCCTTTCTATAACTCATCCAACCAGGACCATAATGTTCGAAATTCTTCCCTGTAAATGTTATACCCACCATATCAGAAGGATCCAAATCGTCAGTCACTTTTTTAAATATTCCTTTTACTGCATTCTGAATCCAGCTAGATGGTTCAATGTTGTCTGCTACATCCCTAATACGGAATTCAATTTTACGACCACGCAAATTGAATCTTTTCACAAAGGTTGGGTAATCTTTAACCGCCTCAAAACACTTAAAAGTCTAATAAACCAATAAAAAAGAACAGTTAATTTCTTTGTTTCACTTTTTAATTTATTTTTTCTTTTTTATTTTATAAAAATGGTTGTGAGTAGGGAATATGCACCTCATCGTCTTCCTCTGCAACGGGATGGAACTCCAGCTCAAAGGAACTTCCAGCCTCTTTGATGACTTCCATCTCATATAAGGGGAGTTGTTTAATGGCGTCCTCCTCCATTGCGTTGAATCGTACAGGCAAAAATACCTTTTTCGCCTCCAGCTCTACCAGTACCCTTGGTCCATACTTGGTCTGGCACCGCATCGCCTTCAAGATACGACACCGTTTCCCCAATTCGACCGTCTTCAGACCCTCTAGGGGCTTTACTTTACCCAGTTGGTTAAGGAAATCCATGTTCTTTGCAACGAATAATTTGAAAGTAAACTGTTGCCTAGTACCTTCAACGCTCGCCTTTTATACATGAAAATACCTCCGAAAATATCACAATTTCTTTTCAAACAATGTGGTCAGTAAGATAAGAGTAACATATTCCATCGTGCTACATTAGCGGCTGGCTTTTTCAGATAACATCATACTTCTTTAAAGAAATCCCCGAAAAACAATATGGTCCGTAAGATAAGAGTAATGTATTCCATTGTGCCTCATTAGCGGCTAGTTTTTCGAATAACATTATACTTCTTTAAAGAAATTCCAGAAAAAGCAATATGATTAGAATGATAAGAGTAATGTATTCCACTGTGCCGCATTAGAGGCTAGTTTTTCGAATAACATTATACTTATTTAAAGAAATTCCAGAAAAAACAATATGATTAGAATGATAAGAGTAACATGTTCCATCGTGCTTCATTAGCGGCTGGTTTTTCGTATAACATTATACTTCTTTAAAGAAATTCCAGAAAAAGCAATATGGTCAGTAAGATAAGAGTAACATATTCCTTCGTCCGTCCCATGGCAACCCCACACGATAACCGTCCCATGCCAACGGTCCACCATACACGATAACCGTCGTATGGCAACGATCCATCGGCAACCATCCACCATACACGGTAACCGTCGCATGGCAACGATAACCGTCGCGCGCGCACACAACACACACACCCAACACGATGACGACGACGACGACGACGACCACGACGAATACCAATAATTACGTCATCTACAAACAATTCAACCCACTCACCACACCCACACACAAAACTGATAACAACAACTAACAACCACAGGCGGCGGCGCGCGCCGGCGGCGACACATCAAACACACTACATATCTAATTAACATACGAGCGACAAAGACAACACTATCACTCCAAGGTCATATCTTCCCTCTCGCTCTAGCACGGAATTTCCAGTCTCAATCGCCCCATTACCTACTGTCGTGGTCTCGCATTGGTTGACGCAATTGATTTTTCAGCTGATGTATTGAATTGTAAAATTCTTCGAAACACTCCCGCGGTAATTGCCTTCTCTCCATAAGTTGCTTTATAATTTCAAAATCATTTTCATGATTTCGAAATTGTTTAAGCAAATCTCGACGTAAGCCTGGCAAATCACCGCGAGGATTGCTTCGAATATATTGTCAATACCAATCCTGAGCGACTCCTTTTAATAAGTGATGGAAATGCATCAAAACGTCACTCCAGGATGCATTGTAATTAGTTTTCAAAATATCTACCCGATACACGAAATCTTCAACCGATATACTTTTGGATGAGCCATCGAATGCAAGTCCCCACTTATCTAATCGAAGCCAGGATCCATCAGTTGACCTTGGTTGGATTACCCTATCATTAGGAAATGCTGCGTCCAAACGCACACTATGACGAGAATCATTATTTGAACAATCGTCTGGTTGAGCATTATTAAAAGCATTATAATGTTGTCGACTTTGAGGATTCACAGGTAGAACAGATTCGTTGGTGTTACAATTTGAATTGATAAATGGTTGTAGTGCCTTGTCTATATTTGTTTTTATTAATTTCGGAATCAAGTCCCCTAAAGAATTTTGTACAACTTTTTTTATATGTTCATCCAGCTGTATCATTTTTGGTGCGTTGCTGGAAATGAACTGCGTATGTGGTACATTATGTAGTGGATCAGCTGGCTGAGAGCTTGCTGCATTTGTTATGCTTGCATGAGCGGCGTTAAACAAATTATCGACCTGCCGATTAACCGTTGGCATTGGAAGATGTTGCATAACATTGTGTACATCATATGTGCCGCCAACTATCAATTGGGTTTGACGCACTAGTAATAGTCGTAGTCGTAGTTGTTTGTGTAACTGCACTATTTGTATACACAGATTTGGAGGCTTAGTGCATAATAGAGAGCGATTTATTAAAACTTTGGTCAAAGCACATGTTTGGATCATTTAGAGAGTGGTGGGAATTTAGAGACATTCTTGTAGGAGAGTGTCTAACAGCTTGAAACTTCGTATGGGAAATGGGTGTGTCTGAATTACTCATGGTCTGAGAACGTGTTATAATTCCTTTCGACGGCTTAGGAATAGCTCCGTTGCCTGTTTTGTTTTTGTTCATTTTCTGTTTTGATTCTAGTTTCTTTAAGAGTAACCAAAGTGGAATATTAGGAGTGTGATAGAGAAGAAGTATTGTTTTTGTTGTTGGTAAATGAGAAATTTAATTCATTAAAGTCGTCGTTGAGACGTTTGCTTACCTGAAATATTTGAGAGAGTGCATAATAAGAAGTTCATGTTGATTGAAAGAAAAGGAGAAATTAAAATGTTTTGATGAATGAGAATTTGTTGAAAATTTTTTTTCGTTTACGTTATGCTCTGGACTATTAGGCGATTCTCCCTAACGACTCAGGAGAAATAAGCGAAAACATTTGTAACTGACGGCAACTGCTTATGGTGGCGCAAGCTCTTTTGATAATTTTATAAAAATTATCTTCTTAGTATGCTTGGACTCATTTGCGTTAATCCTTAGTAGTCACGTGAAGTCAATGTCAACTCATTCTTGACTAAGGTATGTTGCATTTCAGATTTTCCAGTGCGCAAAGGAATGGTCTGAAATACAAATTAATTACCCAAGCTTCCGCAAGAAAGCTGGTTTTGGTGATGATGTACACTATATATGTATACGGATGGTATTTGTACGCCACTTAAACAACAAGTGTGTTGAAATGAAAGGTACATTCATTTGGATGCCATTTAATAAACAAAGCTATTGTTTCTAGGCTTGGCATCTTTGAGTTGCAAGTTGGGCGCCATTGTAAGTTATAGGGATCTAAGAAAGAAGTAAAGTATCCTATTGATTTTGTAGCATTATTGCGTAATGAAAAGGTGAGTATTATGAACTTTCTTATTATTGGATGGTGTCTTGGGTATTATGACACATGGAGGAACCCTCCCCTTGCGACTGGTAACGGCAGGCGCACCATGACTATCCCATCCTCAACCTCTGTTGGGTCCCTAACTCTCGATTACAAACACTTTTTTTTCTGCGACCCTGTAATAATTTTAGGACTTGACTGAACGCCTTGACCCTCACCCGGATATTGCGCCCTGGTTCAAACTCTCAGCACGTATGCGGTAGGACGGGTAGTCTGAAAGGGATTTGGGCTGTATAGCCAGTAAAACACCTTTCTGTTTGACTCTCGCGTGAAAAGTGAGTTTATTATTAAAATTTCGGGTTTATATACAGTTTTCAATTCTTAAAATCTATACCTACTTCGATTCTTGAACCCTAACACCATTAACCATATTTATTGCATGTTATGCATAATTCTATGACGACCGGGGGCATCGTTGTCATTGCCTGCGCTCGGTAATATGAGCGTTTTTTTCACGTCGTCTGCTTTGAACATGTTTTTCATGTGCAGTATGTGTATCTAAATAAATATGGTTAACGATCTATGGCATGTGCCGAGTTCAAGAAACGAAATAATATCTTTAAACAATTAGTTAAGTGGTCGCTGGTGCGATCCCATCACACCACCCTTCTAGGGGTAAAAGGAGAAATCTTATATTGTCAAGATTTCTTCTTTTACGCGCCACTTTTACAATAATGGGATTTCCGAACTAATTGTAATGTGTGAATTGTAAATTAGAATTTTACGTTTTCAATGAAAAGAGTTTTATTATTCTTTAGTCCGTAAGACTTTTCCTTACATGTATAATATGGTACTTATAAGTATACTTTCTTCTAGTTTATTTTTCATTCTATGCATTCTGATTTCATAAAATTTTCCGTTTTACTTATAGTTACGTTATTTTATACAATGTTTCTTATTCCATTCTACTTTTTATACTTTTAAAAATTACATAGGAATTTTATATTTAATCTTAACATACTTAATATTATTTTACAGAGTTTATATTTCATAGTAGTTTTATATTTAATTTTAACATCCCTTAGGTTCTTATTCTAGGTTGATCAACATATAATATATACAGTGTACACGTGTTTCTCCCTTAAACTTAATAAAAAAAAATGTTTATTATAATTTTTTTTTTTTTATACATATTAATGCTATATAGATATAAAGGGTGATTTTTTAGCTGGTTTGGTTTTGGCAACACTGGTTTTGACAGCTGACGTGTGTTTAGTACCTTGTGTCACTGTCAAACAGCTTCAGTTTGGTTTGCAATTTAACCATGGATCGTCTTACAAATGAACAACGCTTGCAAATTATTGAATTTTACTATCAAAATTCGTGCTCGGTTCGAAATGTTCATCGCGCGCTGCTTCCATTTTATGATCGGCATTCTCGACCTTCTGAGCAGTCTATTCGGAAGATTGTGACCAAATTTCGCACCAAATTTACTTTTTTGGACATTAAACCACCAACACGTTTACGTACTGTGCGTAGTGAAGAAAATATTGCGGCCGTATCAGCTAGTGTGACAGAAGACCGCGAAATGTCGATTCGGCGCCGTTCCCAGCAGTTAGGTCTTTGTTACAGCACTACGTGGAAAATTTTGCGGAAGGATTTGGGCGTAAAGCCTTTTAAGATACAGCTGGTGCAAGAACTAAAGCCAGGCGACCTACCACAACGCCGAATTTTTGGTGAATGGGCTCTTGGAAAGCTGGCCGAGGATCCGCTTTTTTATCGAAAAATTGTGTTCAGCGATGAGGCTCATTTTTGGTTGAATGGGTACGTAAATAAGCAAAATTGCCGCATTTGGAGTGAAGATCAGCCAGAAGCATTGCAACAGCTACCAATGCATCCCGAAAAAGCCACTGTTTGGTGCGGTTTATGGGCCGGCGGCATTATTGGGCCATATTTCTTCAAAGATGATGCGAATCGCAGCGTTACTGTCAATGGTGAACGCTACCGAGCGATGATAACAAACTTTTTTTTGCCCGAAATGGAAGTTCTTGACTTGCATGATATGTGGTTTCAACAAGACGGTGCCACATGCCACACAGCACGCGAAACAATGGCGCAATTGCGAGGCGAGTTTGGTGAACAGTTAATTTCACGTTTTGGGCCGGTCAATTGGCCGCCTAGATCGTGCGATTTGACACCATTAGATTATTTTTTGTGGGGGTGTGCCAAGGCTAATGTGTATAGGGACAAGCCCGCTTCGATTGACGCACTGGAAGCCAACATCCATGCATTCATTCGTGAGATACCGGCCGATATGTGTGAAAGAGTATGCCAAAATTGGACTCAGCGGATGGGCTACCTGAGACGCAGCCGCGGTCAACATTTGCATGAAATTATCTTTAAACATTAAATTGCAAGGTTCAAACTATCGATTCAAATAAATATTTCATTCATTTTTTCGAATTTTTTGTGTTTTTTTTTTAAAAAAAAGTTCTAAACCTTTTAAAAAATCACCCTTTAAAAGGTGTAAAGTTGGCTGGTCCTATGGCCAACTTTCTTGTTGTTGGTACCCACTAGCTCTGGCTAATGCGCCTTCAGCTTAAACCTTCCGGCAGTAGTCTGCACTCAAGGTGGGGATCCCAAACAACTCAACGTGTCAACCTGGATTTGGGGCTCGCAAGCCAAATAAAAAGCAAGTGTTCTTGTTGAAGATGGAAGTAGAAGTTTCCTTCTTTATTTAAATTCTTTGCCTTTTATACTACAGAGAATGTTATCGATATATCCACCTCGAATATCGATACCCCAACATTATGCCTAATCAGCATATTTGCGTGACGAGGGTAAACGGCCCAACACTTCAAGTGTTTAGGGTTCACTTGCGTACGATGCTTAGTTGACATATTTAGTGTCGTCCACAAGTGTACCCTGATCGTGCCCTCGATCCAGTATCGCATATACATAAATTTGTATACTCATTCGCTTCATGCACCGAGTGTGCCATCAGAGTAATATGACTCTTTCATTTAATTGTTCACTTCAAGAGTGTCTGTATGTAGTTCATATCACTCTGATGTTTGAAGCAATGTTATGTACGACGCCACAAGTTGGGCGAGTTCTGGGTATCAGATATCGAAGTGGATTTGGATATTACTAATTGCTTTTGGCAATTAGTTAAATGACCGCTGGTGCGATCCCTTCACAAAGGGTTTAAGTCTATTCTTATGAACTAGACATATTTTGTTTTCCTGCTTTATTTCGCAGTTTACGCCTTTCTGCGCTATTACCTCTTATGGCCCTACGTAGATTGGATCTAGTTTCTTTCTGTTCTCATTTCGTAACAACACTAGACTTCCTGCCTCAAAATTAACACTTTTTGTTCGCCCAGTTGCATCGTATTGACATTTTCTAGCTTTTTTCTTCTCTATTAAAGTTTCCCTAGCGTCCCTATGTGCTACTTGTAGTTTGTGTTTTAGATCAATGACGTAATCATCATAGTTATACACGGGTTCTACCTGTTTCGTTAAGTTTGAGGGTAGATTACAATGTCTTCCAAACATTAGTTCAAAAGGTGTGTACCCGGTTTCTGAGTGGACAGAAGTGTTGTAGCAGAAAACATAGTAAGGTAGCCATGTGCTCCAATCTGAATGTTTCTCTGATACATAACTTCTGAGATACGCTCCTAGAACTTTATGAGAATTTTTCAGTGCTCCGATCCTTTCGTGGTGGTATGGCGTGGACTGAATTTGTTCCACTTTCAATAGCGTACAAATACTCCTGAACACTTGATTTAGAAACTCGGTACCCTGGTCTGTTGCTATCGTTTTGGGTACTCCATACCTTAGAATAAGACATTCTACCAGTCCCCATGCTACCGTGGTTGCTTCTTTATTCGGAAGTGGTATTGCCTCGATAAACTTGGTTAGCTCATCTTGCACGGTCAGGATGTGCTTTGATCCATCTTCGGCTTCATCTAAAGGACCTACTAAGTCTAAGAATAGTTTGTCGAAACTTGATTCTGCTGTTGTTGTTAATGTCATTGGTTGTTTTCGAGGTTGTATGTTTTTATTCCTCTGACATATGGTGCAATGCTTAACGTATGTCGTCACATCGTTTTGCATGCCTGTCCAAAAATATTTCTTCTTGATATTTCTTATCATACGGTTTATACCTGCATGTCCACTGGTTGGTAACATGTGGTAGTCGTTGAGTATTAGTTTCCTTTTATATGGGTCGGTGATTTGTGTTGTATTATTTATTAAGTGCACTTTTATATTACTCGAGTTAAACATTTCTCCTAATATTTTCTTTATATTATTAATTGTACATGTATGGCGGCCAATTGGAATTTTATTTAATTCCTCTTTAGTAATAAAAATTCTTTTAATTAATAGGGGTCCGCAGATTGTTCGCACGTCCCTCAACAACATTCTGTCGAATGATGCTGATCGGGCTATAGTGCAATCCTTCTCCCATCTTAGGAGTATACAATTTTCTTTCGGTATGTAGGCCAATATTTTACTTGGACCTATTATTATTTCCAAACCCTTATTTGGTATGTTATCGAAACTATCTATTAACTTTAGTTCAACGAGTTTTAAACCTGTCTTCGGTGGTTTCAGCAGTATGGTAATTAGGCTTTGTTTTTCTTCGAAACTTAATTTGTCTTTGGTGATAATCGTATTATCTGCAGGTGTTGCTTTTGACCTTGTTGTCACGCACACATAAAGTTTTCTTAAATCTTCAGAATCTAGCTGTATTCAGCTGAGAGCATCCGCGGTACAGTTATCTTTTCCCGGTGAATATTCCACATAGAAATTATATTCTTCCAACAATAATCTAAATTTTGTCAATCTACTTGATGGTTCTTTCAATGAAAATAGGTATACTAATGGTCTATGGTCGGTGAGAATCTTAAAACGTCGTCCGAAAAGATACGGTCTATAGTGTTTGATTGCCCAAACTATAGCTAGTAGTTCCTTTTCTATCGTACTGTAGTTTCTTTCGGCGTTATTTAGGGTTTTACTAGCATAAGCTACGGGTCTATCGTCATAGTTTGATAAGACTGCTCCTACGGCGAACCCTGAGGCATCAGTTCTTAGGATGAATTCCTCCTCAAAGTTCGGAAATTGTAGAACTTGCGGACTTGCCAGTATTTCCTTAAGCATATTGAATGATTCTACGCAATCTTGGTTGAATTTGAATTATGTATCTTTTTTTAGTAGTTTATTTAGTGGAATGGCTATTGTTGCGAAATTTGGGATGAATTTGCGATAATAATTGGCAAATGCAACGAATCTTCTTACTTCGTCTGCATTGGTAGGGATGGGGAAATTTCGTATAGCTGCTGATTTAGATGGTTCGGGTACAATGCCTTTGTTTGAGATAATATGACCCAGGTATAGTACTTCTTTGCGGAGAAAAGAAAAAAAATTTTCCAGGGTGTATTTTTAAGTTCACTTCTCTATTGAAATACGTCCATTAGGTTTTTGTTGTGTTGATGTAAACTATTACCAAAAACAATTAGGTCGTCCAGGTAGACAAAACACCTTGAATATGTAAGCCCGGATAACGCGATGGACATCATCCTGGAAAAAGTACTTGGTGAGATCTTGAGTCCCATGATGCGCAGGCGTTTTAGCTGGTAGTGCCCGTTTTCCGTCGAGAAAGCTGTACATGGTCTGCATTCAGTTTCTAACTCCTTTTGGTAGTAGCCTTGACTTAAGTCTATGCATGAAAACCATTTGGCTCCTCCTACCATATCGTAGATATCCGTTATGTTAGGTAACGGGAACTTGTCATCTTCTATGACTTCGTTCGGTAATCGATCACGATCCTAAATTTTTGTAATCCGGTCACAGGGTCTTTTTTCTTTGGCACGATAAGGATGGGTGAGTTCCAAGCGGATACAGATGGTTCTATAATGTCGTCTTGAAGCATTTTCTGTACTTCCTCCTCTATGTTTTGCTTTTGCGAATGTGGTAGCCTATATGGTTTTGTATACTTTGGAGTAGTTCCATTCTTAAGTTGTATGTTGGCGCTTCCTATGTGTGTATAGGTAAGTTTGTCGCCACTGAGATGAAAGATATCTTGAAACTTTGTGCAGATGGATATGATTTCGGATTTTTCTTCTTCATTTAATGTGGTGAGATCCATTTCTTCTATCAACTTTTTAGTTATTTTTGTCGGTAATTCCTCTGATTTGTCGTATTTTAGAACGTAATAATCGAACAATGGCGAGGACACTGGTTCTACCCATTTCAAAACTGCTTCCGTTTCTCGAGTATTAAGAATTTTTATTGGTATTTTGCCATCTATTGGTTTGGAAATTGACCCTGCTATGAAGATTCCTTCGCAGAGTTGTTGGGGGTGGAATATGCGATCGTCTGCATGCTTCGTATCGAACCAATAGGTGGCTTCGCATCTTGGAGGAACGGTAACGGAATTATGATGGTTTGAATTTACTATGGGTATGGATACAGGTATCCCCTTTTGGAGTTCTAACGTGAAGTTTTCTAAATTTATAATTGCTCCATAATCTTGCAAAAAGTTGGCACCCAAAATACCATCAGTTGGTACTGGGAATGAATCTGGTACCATATGGAAACCATACTGAATTTTCCGTTCACCAAGGAATAATGTATTGGTGCAGGTACCCTCGGATTGTATATATCCGGCTATTCCCATAATAGACGTGCGCGCCTCGCTGTTAATGCGCGTTCGTCCTCCGGGTGCTTGTTTTCTCAAAGTGCATATGGATGCTCCTGTATCTACCAAGAATTTTATTTCGTTATTGTCTATAGTTTTAAAAATGACATATAGGCCGTTCGCGATTCCTCCCGTGCAAATGGCAATGGGTGGTGGCGTACTTATTGTACCCCCTTCGACGGGTTGGCTTGCCCGCCGTGGGGTATGTCGTTTCCCGAGTCAAAAGCTAGAACTTGGTTTTGACCATTATATTGGTTGCTGTTAGAGCCGTAGTTGTTGTTTCTCCCATTGGTGTTATGGGGACCCCGATTCGTATGTCGGTTATTTCCTCGATTTTGGTTGTTCCGTCTATTATTACGATTATTCGATCGTTGTTGGTGTTGATGTTGGGATTGTTGGTAGTTACTATTTCGACCTTGTTGCGCATTCCTCGCACCTTGATACGAGTTTCGGTTATTGTAATTGGGGCGGTTTTGGGACCCCCCTGTAACCATGTCTGTAGCTACCCCTGTTTGTATTGGGTGGGTTATAGCCGTTTGGATGCTGTCCATATTGATACTGTTGCCGTGGTAAAAAACCATTTGTGTATCGGACTGTTTCAGTCTAAGGAAGAGTGTTACCAGGGTCTAACTCTAGCAAATGCTCAATTGCGCTCTGCATGTTGGCATGTCGAGCACAATCCAGTACAAGCTTGTACCTTTCATTTACCCCCTTCTTTAAAAAGGCGAGACCTCGGCGGTCATTCGCAGTTGTTAGCGTAGCCCGTGCTGATTCTCCCTGGGCGGATACTTCCAAAGTGGTCATCCTAGCGATTAGGTTTTCCACATCGGACACGTACTCACGCATCATTGCCTTGTTTGAGCCTGTCTAACCTGTACTGCAGAGTCTCGAGGTTTTCTTTGGGACCGCATTTATTGTTCAGGGCGGTCTTTAGCTCTGCAAAGGTGGATGGCTGGTACGACCCTAACTCGGTTAAAGCTTTCCCTTGTACCTTACATTTTAAAAGGAACTTGAGCAAGGTTGGTTTGCTTGTGTTGTTGAGGGTGTCGTGATAGAATTCTGTACTATTCACAAAGTCCCTGATTTGTTCTGAACGCTTGTCGTCCGTGTCACAAGTGAGAGTGGGCAGTTTTTGGGCGGTGCTAAAACTGAAATCGTCACCCATATTGTTGGGTATGGCTTCTGTTTCAACCGTGACTGGTATCGGATTATCTTTCCCTGTTTTTTGATGTTTGGCCAGATTTTTGTTGCCTACTTCAGAGTCTGTCCCCTCGGAGTCTGTTTCGGAGCTAGAATCGGTGTCGCCGAGACTATTCTTTACTAAGTTTTCCGATCCCTCCTTATAGCTTTGAGCGATAGTTACTGTACTTCTTAGTTCAGTACGTTCTAACTCGGAAAGACTGGTCTGGTCTATAAGAGCGAGTTGGTAACAAAAGGCAGCCCAGAGCTGATCTATTTGCTCGAGCTTTTTGCTGACTCCAGCGGCTTTTCGCTTTCGCTTTGGAGACTTTTTTAGGCTGTTGTAACAGACTTGGAGCGAAGAGAGACTTTCGCGGAGCGTAGCAAAGTTCATGGAACCCTGAAGCTATGATCAAGAGATCAAAAAAAAAAAATTTTAAATGTGTATGAGACGTGAAATCAAAGGAAGCTAGTGATCAAGAGATCAAAAGAAAAATAACAACGATGAAATGTTCATGAGAGGTGAAATCGAAATCCAATCCTATTTATACAATTATTTTAAAGGTCTATAAACTTTATTTATTCATATTTTTTTTTTTTTTTTTTATTTATATTTTTTTTTTCTCTAGTAGACAATTTG
The DNA here is from genome assembly GCA_951230905.1 of Cheilosia variabilis. NCBI lineage: Eukaryota > Metazoa > Arthropoda > Insecta > Diptera > Syrphidae > Cheilosia > Cheilosia variabilis. The sequence goes on from OX579676.1 coordinate 86,733,921, forward strand.
TAATGATAATGATAAGTTAACCTATACCGTGATATTTCTCCTCTCCAGGTGGCGGACTGTATCGGCAATGATTTTCCGTCTGTAATGTTGCAGACCCAGATAGGCGAGTTCGACTATTATTGCTGTGATGAATATTAACATCAGTACAGCGGCGGTCAGATCAGTGCGTTGGGGTTGGGCTATGTTGGCGGCTAGCATTTGGGGCCCGGTGTTTATTGTTTCCTGCTTGCTTTCGGTGCCTCCCATTTAGAGTGGTTCTCTCTGGTCTTCTTCTTTAAGGTAGCTTCGGCACGCTGCTGTCGTCGTAGTTCGCTGAGCTGTTTGAGGAAGTCGTAGCGTTCGGCAGTGGCTAATCCGGGTATGCCGGCTAACCTTTTTAGCTCAATTTGCCGCAACCTTCGTCGGTGTTGTGCGCCTCCTCGTGTTTTTGGCTTGGGGGCTTCCGGCTGCTGGGGTTTTGGCGGCTGCTTATTCTTTTGCCTTTGCTGGTATTGGGCAATGGTCAGCGGCTTGGGTCCCGCAGTTTTCGGTGTTGGTTTCTAGAATGGGACTTCGTAGGTGAGGTTACCTTCGGGAACGTATTCCTCTACGGTGGTGTAGCTGGCATCTAGACGCTCAAACAGTTCATCTAACTCTTGCTTTTCGTATGACATCCGGTATCTGATGTGCTTATAGTGATGGAGATGGGTTGGCAAGTTTATTGTTAGCGGCGGTGGTTTGCTCCTGGCAGGATCGCCATGTAATAATTTCAGGACTTGACTGAACGCCTTGACCCTCACCCGGCTATTGCGCCCTGGTTCAAACTCTCAGCACGTATGCGGTAGAGCGGGTAGTCTGAAAGGGATTTGGGCTGTATAGCCAGTAAAACACCTTTCTGTTTGACTCTCGTGTGAAAAGTGAGTTTATTATTAAAATTTCGGGTTTATATACAGTTTTCAATTCTTAAAATCTATACCTACTTCGATTCTTGAACCCTAACACCATTAACCATATTTATTGCATGTTATGCATAATTCTATGACGACCGGGGGCACTTGCATTGTACCTAATTGAAATGTTATGCCTAATCGGCATAATGTTGGGACAGGCAAACGACCCTCATCGTTGTCGTTGCCTGCGCTCGGTAATATGAGCGTTTTTTTCACGTCGTCTGCTTTGAACATGTTTTTCATGTGCAGTATGTGTATCTAAATAAATATGGTTAACGATCTATGGCATGTGCCGAGTTCAAGAAACGAAATAATATCTTTAAACAATTAGTTAATTGGTCGCTGGTGCGATCCCGTCACAACTCATCTCAACGACAAAAAAAAAACTTGATTAGCACACGCTCATATTTATGTCAGGAAACAAAGAGAAACGAAAATGTTTAACAGTTCAATATTGAGAGCATCAATAACCATTTATTGGAACAAACAAATCAAAACCATATGCAAATAGTATGTGTGCATGCGCATCTAGCGAAGAGAACCAAATATTGCTCTTAAATATATGCAGTTTGTTTACATATCAAATAGATTCATAGAAAAATTTCAAATTGTTAAGCCGATTCAAGGTATTAGAAAAAACGCGATAAATTCAAATAAACGTAGTGATTATCGTTTGTTACATAATAAATCTTAACTATATATATATATGTAAATCAAATTCTAGTAAGTAAGTTGATATTTAAATGTAAAAAGTAGGTATAAATGTAAGTCAAAGAAAAATATTTTTATAAACGAAAACGATATCGTAAGCCAAAGAAAATAATGTCTCCTATATTAGTAATGTACTCACGTTTTGTGTGTTGATTCTGGAGCGATGAAATTTGTGCACAAAGTTCCGCTGATAATGATCGTGTACCTTTTTCTTTGGCTATGTTTTTTGTTTTTATGTTACGTGTAGAATAAAATATATTAAATTTAAGCCATTACTATGAACAAAGCAAGAGAATAATTCGTTACGTTAAGATGTTATATCTAACTAGCAATTAGCGATAGTGTGGAATGAAATTCTTGATTTTTGGGTACTTGATCGAAGAAATGGGATGCATGTGCTTGATGATTTGGTTTTTTTGTTTTATTGTTTGATCTTGCGGTATGATGTATGAATGATGTCACATTTTTATAGCTGATTTAGTTTAACAGGATAGATGAATTGGGTATTTTTTGATGAATTCTATATTAGTTTTCTTTAATTTAGTAGCACTTTTAAAACACTTCAGTGGCAGTTTTCTTGGGCTGTTTTGATTAGCATTTGGCTGCACTGCACGAATGGTGGTTAACGAGGGAATGGGACGATATGTTTGTGGAGCTATGTAGTCCTCTACGAAGGTTAGCTTGAGACCATGTGGAGGATAATAACGCTAATGCCACATCACTTTGATGTGGGTTTCCTTTACAAGGAGTTGTGACTTGTCGCAATTGCGTTGAATGCTTTTGAACTGAGCACTGGGACACCAGGTTTTCGTTCTCAGTTCTCAAGTGAACAATGCAATGCCTGTTAAAGAGTAGCTGATTATGGTCACAGGTATAAAGATTATATATATATAGGCTTACCTTCGCGTGATACAAAAAAAATTTTAATTGCACGGAATTTGGCATATGTACGGCGGTCTTAGGAAAACTATGTTTCTGCCGCGAATGGAGGATTTTGTCCACAGATTCCAGCGTGCTATTCGCCTGGTTCTACCTTTTCCGGATTTACCCACTCTATATAATCAAAAGATTACATAAAAATCTAAAAACGTTTCAAATGATTGAATTAAAAAGAAATCGCAGACGCGAAAATCTAACCTCAAGGTGCCATGCTGTTGTGCAGAATCAGTAGAATGTAATTTCCAGAAAAAGAAAGAGAGCTAGATAAGCGGTGGCTTAAATAGCTTTTCTGTTCGAAAGAAAGTGACAAAATGGACTTCGACATCAAAAATGCCACGACAAAATGGTATAAACCACCATGAGCAGCGTTCATAAAAATGGATCCGGTTTCCGTGTCGGGTGGGTAGATTGGCGGTTGTGTTTAAAAAAAAAATTGTATTTGCATGGAGGTAACATTCAGAAAAAATTTTAATTTTTTTTTCTATTTTTATTTGTTTATTTGTGTATGAATATGCCACAGAAGAACCAGAATTTTTAAGGCATCAGTGGGATGCAATCTACCCGGAGCAACCATCTTGTCTGGAAACACACCAAGAAGCTCGTTCCGCAACTGTTCTTCACTGTTTGGAAAACAAGGCCATTAGTTTGGTAAACCAAATTTTGCAAAATTGTTCAACCCTAAGTTCGAGTGGTTGCATATTGCCTACGCATGCGAACCAAAGTCAGGCCTTCTCAACAGTACACGGACATATTATCGCCGCAGGAATTTGAGAAGGCCTTAACGCGTATAATTAAAGCGGTTCAGGAAGAGACATTCATTTCAGAACACGGAGACGGGATTTTAAGAGTTGGGGAGAGACTGTCGAAATCCACACTCTCATTCAACAGAAAACACCCAATTCTACTAAAGGCAGATCATCTTTTGTCAAAACACATAATCAGTGATGCCCACGAAAAAACGCTTCATGGAGGAAACGAAAAGATGATTGCCTACATTCGTCAACGATTCTGGATTTTTAACCTGAAAAACGCAGTCAAACATGTCCACAACTGCAATATTTGTTTCAAATTTAGGGCAATACCTTTAAGACAGTTAATGGGTAATCTTCCGCCATCAAGAACGACCATTTCACGTCCATTTACATTCGCAGGAGTTGACTATGCAGGACCCATTGATGTCAAAACCTGGAGAGGACGCAATGCTAAGATCCTCAAAGGATACATCGCGATTTTCGTCTGCATTGCAACAAAGGCGTTACACGTTGAATTGGTCAGTGATATGACTACCCAACATTTTTAAGAACGTACGTTCAGGAGGTTGATTTCAAGACGAGGCCTATGCAGAGAGCTTTTCAGCGACTGTGGTCGAAATTTTGTAGGCGGCAACATAGAACTGAAGAAACAGTTGAAGGGGGCACAGTTTGACTGGAAAAATGTGGTACTAGCCAGTGAAGGTACTAAGTGGAACTTCATTCCCCCTGCTTCTCCACACTTTGGAGGTTTATGGGAAACGGGAGTGAAATCCGTGAAATTTCACCTCAAGCGTGTAGCTGGCAAACAGATTCTGACGTTTGAAGAGCTCACCACGCTTCTTACACAAGTGGAAGCTTGTCTGAACTCAAGACCTTTGTGTCCAACGTCGGATGATATCAACGACCTTGGAGCAATAACACCCGGCCACTTCCTCGTGGGAGAACCACTAATAACACCTCCACAACCAGAATATAAGTTAGGTTAGAGAAGATTTCGCATTTAGATCGCTGGAAGCAAGTCCAAGCCCATTGTTAGAAATTATGGAGCAATGAGTATCTTACCCGGCTTCAGCAGTGCCCAAAGTGGAAAAAAATCGTTAACTCAAATCTGAGGAAGGGAGACTTAGTTTTGATAAAGGACGAACGACGAACCACCACTGAAATGGAATCTGGGCAGAATACTAAAATTACACCCGGGACCTGAAAATTTAGTACGAGTAGTAACACTCAAAACAGCAACAACCGAACTGAAACGCCCTATAACCAAAATTTGTTTGCAGTAATTCAACACAATAAAACCAGTTAAACTGTATTTTTAAACGACAACCAATAGTCGCTGTAACCGAACGATTTTTCGGTAAATAACGTCGTTCAAACCGGAGTCGCTGTAAACGGATGTTCGTTCATAGCGATTAGTATGCAAACCTAACAAGTTGCTGTGTCTACGTCGCTTAAAACGGTTGGTCGTTATAAACGAAGTCGTATTAAACGGATTCCACTGTACTTTCATAAAAAATTATACCATATAGTCTATCAACACATTTAATATACAATACAACTAAACAATATATCACATTCATTCAACTCAACACAGGACATTATTACATTCACTTCAACACATCATAACACAAAATAAAACTAATTTCAAAAACTCTAATCAAATAAGCAACACAAATCTTTAATTCAACACACTCTTAAAAAAAATATATATATATATATATCCAAAAAACAAAAAAATCAACACTATATCTATTTATTTAACATCAACACAATTTAAATCAACACAAAACATAAAAGAAGTCAAATATAACATACAATAATATACCAAATGCCGCACAGTGCTAGTAGTATGGCAACCCATTTTACGAAATAAAAATATCTTGAAGAAACTATCATTCACAGTCAGAATACAGTCCACTTCTATCAACAGACACATAGCATAAATAACGACACTATGATTTGGAATAATTTGTATTGAAAATAAACCAATAATCACACTACAAAACTCACAAAATACACTATTAAATCATTCATTTAAACAAATAAAACAATAAGGTTGAAACAAATTGGCATTTCGGGTGCAGAAGGTTTTATTTGTTTGCCCTTCAAAGGTACTCTGCCAGCAGCGCCAGAAATCGCTGAAATATTATATGATTCCTTCTCCGCAAAATGATCTTCTTCATCCTCGAGTTCATGCACTGTATGATACGGCATACTTCGGTTTTGCGAATTGAATCGGGAATTGATCATCCGTTCGGTTTTTCTGCACTCGTCCTTGAAGTGCTCGAGAGTGTAGAATTTCATTGGATAAATAAATTGCATTTATTTTGAGTTAATGTTCGATTTGAGAATTTGAACTAAGTCGTGGTCTCGCATTGGTTGACGCAATTGATTTTTCAGCTGATGTATTGAATTGTAAAATTCTTCGAAACACTCCCGCGGTAATTGCCTTCTCTCCATTAGTTGCTTTATAATTTCAAAATCATTTTCATGATTTCGAAATTGTTTAACCAAAGCTCGACGTAAGCCTGGCAAATCACCGCGAGGATTGCTTCGAATATATTGTCAATACCAATCCTTAGCGACTCCTTTTAATAAGTGATGGAAATGCATCAAAACGTCACTCCAGGATGCATTGTAATTAGTTTTCAAAATATCTACCCGATACACGAAATCTTCAACCGATATACTTTTGGATGAGCCATCGAATGTAAGTCCCCACTTATTTAATGGAGCCAGGATCCATCAGTTGACCTTGGTTGGATTATCAACCAAGGTCATTAGGAAATGCTGCGTCCAAACGCACACTATGACGAGAATCATTATTTGAACAATCGTCTGGTTGAGCATTATTAAAAGCATTATAATGTTGTCGACTTTGAGGATTCACAGGTAGAACAGATTCGTTGGTGTTAAAATTTGAATTGATAAATGGTTGTAGTGCCTTGTCTATATTTGTTTTTATTAATTTCGGAATCAAGTCCCCTAAAGAATTTTGTACAACTTTTTTTATATGTTCATCCAGCTGTATCATTTTTGGTGCGTTGCTGGAAATGAACTGCGTATGTGGTACATTATGTAGTGGATCAGCTGGCTGAGAGCTTGCTGCATTTGTTATGCTTGCATGAGCGGCGTTAAACAAATTATCGACCTGCCGATTAACCGTTGGCATTGGAAGAAGTTGCATAACATTGTGTACATCATATGTGCCGCCAACTATCGAAGAGACAGTTGGGTTTGACGCACTAGTAATAGTCGTAGTCGTAGTTGTTTGTGTAACTGCACTATTTGTATACACAACTTTGGAGGCTTAGTGCATACCAGAGAGCGAGTTATTAAAACCTTGGTCAAAGCAAATGTTTGGATCATTTAGAGAGTGGTGGGAATTAAGAGACATTCTTGTAGGAGAGTGTCTAACAGCTTGAAACTTTGTATGGGAAATGGGTGTATCTGAATTACTCATGGTCTGAGAACGTGTTATAATTCCTTTCGACGGCTTAGAAATAGCTCCGTTGCCTGTTTTGTTTTTGTTCATTTTCTGTTTTGATTCTAGTTTCTTTAAGAGTAACCAAAGTGGAATATTAGGAGTGTGATAGAGAAGAAGTATTGTTTTTGTTGTTGGTAAATGAGAAATTTAATTCATTAAAGTCGTCGTTGAGACGTTTGCTTACCTGAAATATTTGAGAGAGTGCATAATAAGTAGTTCATGTTGATTGAAAGAAAAGGAGAAATTAAAATGTTTTGATGAATGAGAATTTGTTGACAATTTTTTTTTCGTTTACGTTATGCTCTGGACTATTAGGCGATTCTCCCTAACGACTCAGGAGAAATAAGCGAAAACATTTGTAACTGACGGCAACTGCTTATGGTGGCGCTAGCTCTTTTGATAATATTATAAAAATGATCTACTAAGTAAGCTTGGACTCATTTGCGTTAATCCAAAGTAGTCACGTGAAGTCAATGTCAACTCATTCTTGACTAAGGTATGTTGCATTTCAGATTTTCCAGTGCGCAAAGGAATGGTCTGAAATACAAATTAATTACCCAAGCTTCCGCAAGAAAGCTGGTTTTGGTGATGATGTACACTATATGCATACGGACGGTATTTGTACGCCACTTAAACAACAAGTGTGTTGAAATGAAAGGTACATTCATTTGGATACCATTTAATAAACAAAGCTATTGTTTCTAGGCTTGGCATCTTTGAGCTGCAAGTTGGGCGCCATTGTAAGTTATAGGGGTCTAAGAAAGAAGTAAAGTATCCTATTGATTTTGTAGCAGTATCGGTACGCTTGCGGATGCACGGCGTGAACTCGTCAGTGGGGTCGAATCTTGCTACTGTTTACCCTAAGCTTACTTAAATATCGTACCGAAATTATGTAGAGGAAAAAACAAACGAAATTGTGACGTAAGATCAGGTTATCTCTGCACAGGGGCAGAGATACTATTGCGTAATGAAAAGGTGAGTATTATGAACTTTCTTATTATTGGATGGTGTCTTGGGTGTTATGACACCTGGAGGAACCCTCCCCTTGCGACTGGTAACGGCAGGCGCACCATGACTATCCCATCCTCAACCTCTGTTGGGATAGTCCCTAACTCTCGATTACAATACCGATTCAAGCTATTAGAAAAACGCGATAAATTCAAATAAACGTAATGATTATCGTTTCTTACATAATAAATCTTAACTATATATATATATGTAAATCAAATTCTAGTAAGTAAGTTGATATTGAAAAGAGTTGATATTAAAAAGTAGGTATAAATGTAAATCAAAGAAAAATATTTTTATAAACGAAAACGATATCGTAAGCCGAAGAAAATAATGTCTCGTATATAAGCAATGTACTCACGTTTTGTGTGTTGATTCTGGAGCGATGAAATTTGTGCACAAAGTTCCGCTATGACTAAAGCAAGAGAATAATTCGTTACGTTAAGATGTTATATCTAACTAGCAATTAGCGATAGTGTGGAATAAAATTCTTGATTTTTGGGTACTTGATCGAAGAAAGGGGATGCATGTGCTTGATGATTTGGTTTTTTTTGTTTTTTTGTTTGATCTTGCGGTATGATGTATGAATGATGTTACATTTTTATAGCTGATTTAGTTTAACAGGATAGATGAATTGGGTATTTTTTGATGAATTCTATATTAGTTTTCTTTAATTTAGTAGCACTTTTAAGACACTTCAGTGGCAGTTTTCTTGGGCTGTTTTGATCAGCATTTGGCTGCACTGCACGAATGGTGGCTAACGAGGGAATGGGACGATATGTTTGTGGAACTATGTAGAGAGAGACTATGCTTGAGACCATGTGGAGGATAATAACGCTAATGCCACATCACTTTGATGTGGGTTTCCATTGCAAGGAGTTGTGACTTGTCGCAATCGCGTTGAATGCTTTTGAACTGAGCACTGGGACACCAGGTTTTCGTTCTCAGTTCTCAAGTGAACAATACAATGCCTGTTAAAGAGTAGCTGATTCACAGGTATAAAAATTATATATAGGCTTACCTTCGCGTGACACAAAAACAATTTTAATTGCACGGAATTTGGCATATGTACGGCGGTCTCAGGCAAACTGTGTTTCTGCCGCGAATGGAGGATTTTGTCCACAGATTCCAGCGTGCTATTCGCCTGGTTCTACCTTTTTCGGATTTACCCACTCTATATAATCAAAAGATTACATAAAAATCTAAAAACGTTTCAAATGATTGAATTAAAAAGAAATCGCAGACGCGAAAATCTAACCTCAAGGTGCCATGCTGTTGTGCAGAATCAGTAGAATGTAATTTCCAGAAAAAGAAAGAGAGCTAGATAAGCGGTGGCTTAAATAGCTTTTCTGTTCGAAAGAAAGTGACAAAATGGACTTCGACATCAAAAATGCCACGACAAAATGGTATAAACCACCATGAGCAGCGTTCATACAAATGGATCCGGTTTCCGTGTCGGGTGGGTAGATTGGCGGTTGTGTTTAAAAAAAAAATTGTATTTGCATGGAGGTAACATTTAGAAATTTTTTTAATTTTTTTATATTTTTATTTTTATTTGTTTATTTGTGTATGAATATGCCACAGAAGGACCCGAATTTTTAAGGCATCAGTGGGATGCAATCTACACGGAGCAACCATCTTGTCTGGAAACACACCAAGAAGCTCGTTCCGCAACTGTTCTTCACTGTTTGGAAAACAAGGCCATTAGTTTGGTAAACCAAATTTTGCAAAATTGTTCAACCCTAAGTTCGAGTGGTTGCATATTGCCCACGCATGCGAACCAACGCCAGGCCTCCCAACAGTACACGGAAATATTATCGCCGCAGGAATTTGAGAAGGCCTTAACGCGTATAATTAAAGCGGTTGATGAAGAGACATTCACTTCAGAAGAAGAGAGTTTCAAGGGGTACAAAATACTCACACCATTCAGAGACGGAGACGGGAGACACTCTCATTCAACAGAAAACACCCAATTCTACTAAAGGCAGGTAATTTTTTGTCAAAACACATAATCAGTGATGCCCACGAAAAAACGCTTCATAGAGGAAACGAAAAGATGATTGCCTACATTCGTCAACGATTCTGGATTTTTAACCTGAAAAACGCAGTCAAAAAACATGTCCACAACTGCAATATTTGTTTCAAATTTAGGGCAATACCGTTAAGACAGTTAATGGGTAATCTTCCGCCATAAAGAACGACCATTTCACGTCCATTTATATTCGCAGGAGTTGACTACGCAGGACCCATTGATGTCAAAACCTGGAGAGGACGCAATGCTAAGATCCTCAAAGGATACATCGCGATTTTCGTCTGCATTGCAACAAAGGCGTTACACGTTGAATTGGTCAGTGATATGACTACCCAACATTTTTAAGAACGTACGTTCAGGAGGTTGGTTTCAAGACGAGGCCTATGCAGAGAGCTTTTCAGCGACTGTGGTCGAAATTTTGTAGGCGGCAACATAGAACTGAAGAAACAGTTGAAGGGGGCACAGTTTGACTGGAAAAATGTGGTACTAGCCAGTGAAGGTACTAAGTGGAACTTCATTCCCCCTGCTTCTCCACACTTTGGAGGTTTATGGGAAACGGGAGTGAAATCCGTGAAATTTCACCTCAAGCGTGTAGCTGGCAAACAGATTCTGACGTTTGAAGAGCTCACCACGCTTCTTACACAAGTGGAAGCTTGTCTGAACTCAAGACCTTTGTGTCCAACGTCGGATGATATCAACGACCTAGGAGCAATAACACCCGGCCACTTCCTCGTGGGAGAACCACTAATAACACCTCCACAACCAGAATATAAGTTAGGTTAGAGAAGATTTCGCATTTAGATCGCTGGAAGCAAGTCCAAGCCCATTGTTAGAAATTATGGAGCAATGAGTATCTTACCCGGCTTCAGCAGTGCCCAAAGTGGAATAAAATCGTTAACTCAAATCTGAGGAAGGGAGAATTAGTTTTGATAAAGGACGAACGACTTCCACCACTGAAATGGAATCTGGGCAGAATACTAAAATTACACCCGGGACCTGAAAATTTAGTACGAGTAGTAACACTCAAAACAGCAACAACCGAACTGAAACGCCCTATAACCAATATTTGTTTGCAGTAATTCAACACAATAAAACCAGTTAAACTGAATATAATAAACCTATAAATTCAACCCAACCCAATTCTAATTCCAGATAGCAATATTATATTAATTCTATACACTTTCGACACAATATAAAATCTAGTACAGTAGAATCCGGATACAGCGACGGTCAAGAGCCCGGCGACTTAAGTCGTTCTAACCGGACGACGCACAAAACGAACTGAAGATTTTATCTATTTTGTTTCATTATTATGCTTCTGTCTTTGGCAAATACATGTGTATGTATTAACGTATCTGTAGGTAAAGAAGTAATGTCAATGAGAAACTTTTCTTTTTAACTGAAATCATTTTCACTCACAAAAAACTTACACCGTCGAGTAGCTCTGTCGCGTAAAAACAGCCGCCGGTCGCGCCAATTATTACAGTACCTTCTGCTATTGCATAGAGAAGAGAAGAACCAAAAAGAGTGGCATACTACGATTGTTTTTTTTTTTTAAACGACAACCAATAGTCGCTGTAACCGAACGATTTTTCGGTAAATAGCGTCGTTCAAAGCGGTTAGTCGTTCAAGCCGGAGTCGCTCTAAACGGATGTTCGTTCATAGCGATTAGTATGCAAACCTAACAAGTTGCTGTGTCTACGTCGCTTAAAACGGTTGGTCGTTATAAACGAAGTCGTATTAAACGGATTCCACTGTACTTTCATAAAAAATTATACTATATAATCTATCAACACATTTAATATACAATACAACTAAACAATATATCACATTCATTCAACTCAACACAGGACATTATTACATTCACTTCAACACATCATAACACAAAATAAAACTAATTTCAAAAACTCTAATCAAATAGGCAACACTATCATACAAATCTTTAATTCAACACACTCTTAAAAAAATATATATACCTATATATATATCCAAAAAACAAAAAAATCGACACTATATCTATTTATTTAACATCTACACAATTTAAATCAACACAAAACATAAAAGAAGTCAATCAAATATAACATACAATAATATACCAAATGACGCACAGCGCTAGTAGTATGGCAACCCATTTTACGAAATAAAAAAATATCATGAAGAAACTATCATTCACAGTCAGAATACAGTCCACTTCTATCAACAGACACATAGCATAAATAACGACACTATGATTTGGAATAATTTCTATCTCTCCATTAGTTGCTTTATAATTTCAAAATCATTTTCATGATTTCGAAATTGTTTAACCAAAGCTCGACGTAAGCCTGGCAAATCACCGCAAGGATTGCTTCGAATATATTGTCAATACCAATCCTTAGCGACTCCTTTTAATAAGTGATGGAAATGCATCAAAACGTCACTCCAGGATGCATTGTAATTAGTTTTCAAAATATCTACCCGATACACGAAATCTTCAACCGATATACTTTTGGATGAGCCATCGAATGTAAGTCCCCACTTATTTAATGGAGCCAGGATCCATCAGTTGACCTTGGTTGGATTATCAACCAAGGTCATTAGGAAATGCTGCGTCCAAACGCACACTATGACGAGAATCATTATTTGAACAATCGTCTGGTTGAGCATTATTAAAAGCATTATAATGTTGTCGACTTTGAGGATTCACAGGTAGAACAGATTCGTTGGTGTTAAAATTTGAATTGATAAATGGTTGTAGTGCCTTGTCTATATTTGTTTTTATTAATTTCGGAATCAAGTCCCCTAAAGAATTTTGTACAACTTTTTTTATATGTTCATCCAGCTGTATCATTTTTGGTGCGTTGCTGGAAATGAACTGCGTATGTGGTACATTATGTAGTGGATCAGCTGGCTGAGAGCTTGCTGCATTTGTTATGCTTGCATGAGCGGCGTTAAACAAATTATCGACCTGCCGATTAACCGTTGGCATTGGAAGAAGTTGCATAACATTGTGTACATCATATGTGCCGCCAACTATCGAAGAGACAGTTGGGTTTGACGCACTAGTAATAGTCGTAGTCGTAGTTGTTTGTGTAACTGCACTATTTGTATACACAACTTTGGAGGCTTAGTGCATACCAGAGAGCGAGTTATTAAAACCTTGGTCAAAGCAAATGTTTGGATCATTTAGAGAGTGGTGGGAATTAAGAGACATTCTTGTAGGAGAGTGTCTAACAGCTTGAAACTTTGTATGGGAAATGGGTGTATCTGAATTACTCATGGTCTGACAACGTGTTATAATTCCTTTCGACGGCTTAGGAATAGCTCCGTTGCCTGTTTGTTTTTGTTCATTTTCTGTTTTGATTCTAGTTTCTTTAAGAGTAACCAAAGTGGAATATTAGGAGTGTGATAGAGAAGAAGTATTGTTTTTGTTGTTGGTAAATGAGAAATTTAATTCATTAAAGTCGTCGTTGAGACGTTTGCTTACCTGAAATATTTGAGAGAGTGCATAATAAGAAGTTCATGTTGATTGAAAGAAAAGGAGAAATTAAAATGTTTTGATGAATGAGAATTTGTTGACAATTTTTTTTTCGTTTACGTTATGCTCTGGACTATTAGGCGATTCTCCCTAACGACTCAGGAGAAATAAGCGAAAACATTTGTAACTGACGGCAACTGCTTATGGTGGCGCTAGCTCTTTTGATAATACTATAAAAATTATCTACTTAGTAAGCTTGGACTCATTTGCGTTAATCCAAAGTAGTCACGTGAAGTCAATGTCAACTCATTCTTGACTAAGGTATGTTGCATTTCAGATTTTCCAGTGCGCAAAGGAATGGTCTGAAATACAAATATTACAGTGGGGTCGAATCTTGCTAATGTTTACCCTAAGCTTACTTAAATATCGTACCGAAATTATGTAGAGGAAAAAACAAACGAAATTGTGACGTAAGATCAGGTTATCTCTGCACAGGGGCAGAGATACTATTGCGTAATGAAAAGGTGAGTATTATGAACTTTCTTATTATTGGATGGTGTCTTGGGTGTTATGACACCTGGAGGAACCCTCCCCTTGCGACTGGTAACGGCAGGCGCACCATGACTATCCCATCCTCAACCTCTGTTGGGATAGTCCCTAACTCTCGATTACAATACCGATTCAAGCTATTAGAAAAAACGCGATATATTCAAATAAACGTAATGATTATCGTTTCTTACATAATAAATCTTAACTATATAAAGGGTGATTTTTTAGCTGGTTTGGTTTTGGCAGCACTGGTTTTGACAGCTGACGTGTGTTTAGTACCTTGTGTTACTGTCAAACAGCTTCAGTTTGGTTTGCAATTTAACCATGGATCGTCTTACAAATGAACAACGCTTGCAAATTATTGAATTTTACTATCAAAATTCGTGCTCGGTTCGAAATGTTCATCGCGCGCTGCTTCAATTTTATGATCGGCATTCTCGACCTTCTGAGCAGTCTATTCGGAAGATTGTGACCAAATTTCGCACCAAATTTACTTTGTTGGACATTAAACCACCAACACGTTTACGTACTGTGCGTAGTGAAGAAAATATTGCGGCCGTATCAGCTAGTGTGACAGAAGACCGCGAAATGTCGATTCGGCGCCGTTCCCAGCAGTTAGGCCTTTGTTACAGCACTACGTGGAAAATTTTGCGGAAGGATTTGGGCGTAAAGCCTTCTAAGATACAGCTGGTGCAAGAACTAAAGCCAGCCGACCTACCACAACGCCGAATTTTTGGTGAATGGGCTTTTTTTATCGAAAAATTGTGTTCAGCGATGAGGCTCATTTTTGGTTGAATGGGTACGTAAATAAGCAAAATTGCCGCATTTGGAGTGAAGATCAGCCAGAAGCATTGCAACAGCTACCAATGCATCCCGAAAAAGCCACTGTTTGGTGCGGTTTATGGGCCGGCGGCATTATTGGGCCATATTTCTTCAAAGATGATGCGAATCGCAGCGTTACTGTCAATGGTGAACGCTACCGAGCGATGATAACAAACTTTTTTTTGCCCGAAATGGAAGTTCTTGACTTGCATGATATGTGGTTTAAACAAGACGGTGCCACATGCCACACAGCACGCGAAACAATGGCGCAATTGCGAGGCGAGTTTGGTGAACAGTTAATTTCACGTTTCGGGCCGGTCAATTGGCCGCCTAGATCGTGCGATTTGACACCATTAGATTTTTTTTTGTGGGGGTATGCCAAGGCTAATGTGTATAGGGTCAAGCCCGCTTCGATTGACGCACTGGAAGCCAACATCCATGCATTCATTCGTGAGATACCGGCCGATATGTGTGAAAGAGTATGCCAAAATTGGACTCAGCGGATGGGCTACCTGAGACGCAGCCGCGGTCAACATTTGCATGAAATTATCTTTAAACATTAAATTGCAAGGTTCAAACTATCGATTCAAATAAATATTTCATTCATTTTTTCGAATTTTTTGTGTTTTTTTTTTAAAAAAAGTTCTAAACCTCTTAAAAGATCACCCTTTATATATATATGTAAATCAAATTCTAGTAAGTAAGTTGATATTGAAAAGAGTTGATATTAAAAAGTAGGTATAAATGTAAATCAAAGAAAAATATTTTTATAAACGAAAACGATATCGTAAGGCAAAGAAAATAATGTCTCGTATATTAGCAATGTACTCACGTTTTGTGTGTTGATTCTGGAGCGATGAAATTTGTGCACAAATTTCCGCTGATGATGATCGTGTACCTTTTTATTTGTTTTCAAACACTACTATTTTCATTGGCTATGTTTTTCGTTTTTATGTTACGTGTAGAATAAGATATATTAAATTTAAGCCATTACTATGAATAAAGCAAGAGAATAATTCGTTACGTTAAGATGTTATATCTAACTAGCAATTAGCGATAGTGTGGAAACAAATTCTTGATTTTTGGGTACTTGATCGAAGAAATGGGATGCGTGTGCTTGATGATTTGGTTTTTTTGTTTTTTTGTTTGATGTTGCGGTATGATGTATGAATAACGATCGTATCTTTTTTTAGACAAAAAACAGTATATTTGGACCAAAAATTTAAAAAAAACAGTAAATCGATTTAAAAAATACAGTATTTTTCGCAGTATACATTTTAATCAATGAAAATCAACAAAAAAAACTATTCATTTCGGGGCGATTCGTTTCCATCATCTAAATCGCTTTCCATTTCAATGTCTTCTCCTGTTGTTGATGTTTTGTATTTGTCCTTTGAAGCAATTTGACGAAGCAATTCCGGCTTTGATTTGAGATAATGATAGAATTGAACGCATGGATATTTCAAGTTACATTTGACCATCAGAATTGCTTTCAATGTTTCGACTTCCAATTGAGTTTTGTCTGACGTTCTCAGTATTAAAATACAGTATTTTGGGCTGAAAAAGCAGTATACAGTTTTGGAGTTGCAAAAGCAGTATAATACTGCGAAAAACAGTATAGATACGATCGTTATGTATGAATGATGTCACATTTTTATAGCTGATTTAGTTTAACAGGATAGATGAATTGGGTATTTTTTGATGAATTCTATATTAGTTTTCTTTAATTTAGTAGCACTTTTAAAACACTTCAGTGGCAGTTTTCTTGGGCTGTTTTGATCAGCATTTGGCTGTACTGCACGAATGGTGGTTAACGAGGGAATGCCACATCACTTTGATGTGGGTTTCCTTTACAAGGAATTGTGACTTGTCGTAATCGCGTTGAATGCTTTTGAACTGAGCACTGGGACACCAGGTTTTCGTTCTCAGTTCTCAAGTGAACAATACAATGCCTGTTAAAGAGTAGCTGATTATGGTCACAGGTATAAAAATTATATATATATAGGCTTACCTTCGCGTGATACAAAAAAAATTTGAATTGCACGGAATTTGGCATATGTACGGCGGTCTCAGGCAAACTGTGTTTCTGCCGCGAATGGAGGATTTTGTCCACAGATTCCAGCGTGCTATTCGCCTGGTTCTACCTTTTTCGGATTTACCCACTCTATATAATCAAAAGATTACATAAAAATCTAAAAACGTTTCAAATGATTGAATTAAAAAGAAATCGCAGACGCGAAAATCTAACCTCAAGGTAACTCACACGGTGCCATGCTGTTGTGCAGAATCAGTAGAATGTAATTTCCAGAAAAAGAAAGAGAGCTAGATAAGCGGTGGCTTAAATAGCTTTTCTGTTCGAAAGAAAGTGACAAAATGGACTTCGACATCAAAAATGCCACGACAAAATGGTATAAACCACCATGAGCAGCGTTCATACAAATGGATCCGGTTTCCGTGTCGGGTGGGTAGATTGGCGGTTGTGTTTAAAAAAAAAATTGTATTTGCATGGAGGTAACATTCAGAAATTTTTTTAATTTTTTTTTTCTATTTTTATTTGTTTATTTGTGTATGAATATGCCACAGAAGGACCCGAATTTTTAAGGCATCAGTGGGATGCAATCTACACGGAGCAACCATTTTGTCTGGAAACACACCAAGAAGCTCGTTCCGCAACTGTTCTTCACTGTTTGGAAAACAAGGCCATTAGTTTGGTAAACCAAATTTTGCAAAATTGTTCAACCCTAAGTTCGAGTGGTTGCATATTGCCCACGCATGCGAACCAACGCCAGGCCTCCCAACAGTACACGGACATATTATCGCCGCAGGAATTTGAGAAGGCCTTAACGTGTATAATTAAAGCGGTTGATGAAGAGACATTCACTTCAGAAGAAGAAAGTTTCAAGGGGTACAAAACACTCACACCATTCAGAGACGGAGACGGGAGACACTCTCATTCAACAGAAAACACCCAATTCTACTAAAGGCAGGTCATCTTTTGTCAAAACACATAATCAGTGATGCCCACGAAAAAACGCTTCATAGAGGAAACGAAAAGATGATTGCCTACATTCGTCAACGATTCTGGATTTTTAACCTGAAAAACGCAGTCAAAAAACATGTCCACAACTGCAATATTTGTTTCAAATTTAGGGCAATACCGTTAAGACAGTTAATGGGTAATCTTCCGCCATAAAGAACGACCATTTCACGTCCATTTATATTCGCAGGAGTTGACTACGCAGGACCCATTGATGTCAAAACCTGGAGAGGACGCAATGCTAAGATCCTCAAAGGATACATCGCGATTTTCGTCTGCATTGCAACAAAGGCGTTACACGTTGAATTGGTCAGTGATATGACTACCCAACATTTTTAAGAACGTACGTTCAGGAGGTTGGTTTCAAGACGAGGCCTATGCAGAGAGCTTTTCAGCGACTGTGGTCGAAATTTTGTAGGCGGCAACATAGAACTGAAGAAACAGTTGAAGGGGGCACAGTTTGACTGGAAAAATGTGGTACTAGCCAGTGTAGGTACTAAGTGGAACTTCATTCCCCCTGCTTCTCCACACTTTGGAGGTTTATGGGAAACGGGAGTGAAATCCGTGAAATTTCACCTCAAGCGTGTAGCTGGCAAACAGATTCTGACGTTTGAAGAGCTCACCACGCTTCTTACACAAGTGGAAGCTTGTCTGAACTCAAGACCTTTGTGTCCAACGTCGGATGATATCAACGACCTAGGAGCAATAACACCCGGCCACTTCCTCGTGGGAGAACCACTAATAACACCTCCACAACCAGAATATAAGTTAGATTAGAGAAGATTTCGCATTTAGATCGCTGGAAGCAAGTCCAAGCCCATTGTAGAGGATTAGAACAATCGACCAAGAAAAAAAAAGGGCAACCGCTCTCGTTGTTAGTTAACCTCGATCTCCACGTTTTTTATTTTAACATTTTGACATTGACATTAACAGAAGAGTAACTACAAAAGAATGAGACAAATACATTGCCAAAGGCTAGTACATACTAACTCTAGTAATTATAACAGGGTGATAAACTTTTAACGAAAAAATATAATGAACAATAAAGATAAGATAAGATGAAATAAATATATTAAGGCAAGAATTAATAAACGAACAAACTTCGCACAATAATCCAAAACATACTGCCGCCGGCTGAAAGACTAGTCTTTCAGGACCGGAAGTAGGACCACCTTCGTTATCGGACGCAGAAATTCTCCGTGAGCTGTCTTTACGGAAAGCACTCTAGCACATCGATCTTTGCCCTGTATTGACTGCTGCACGATTCCCATAATCCATTTAGATTGTGGTAAACGTTGCTCTTTCAGAATCACCATATCTCCGACCTCAATGTTGCGTTTAAGTTGGTTCCTCTTCGGAGTGCCAACGCTTCCAAAATCCCTGGGCCATATGTTGAATTCTCTGCCAATTAGAAAGTAAATTAGGATTGATTTCAGTCAATGTAGGTTCTGAAATAGATGTAAAAGGACGACCGATTAAAAAATGAGCCGGTGTAAGTGCATCAAAATCATCATCTGAACGAGCACATAATGGTCGAGAGTTAAGCAGAGCCTCGATGCGTGTTAATAACGTGTAGAACTCCTCGTAGGTAAGTATTTGATCACCAATAACACGTTTAATGTGAAGTTTTACGGACCTTACGCCGGCCTCCCACAAACCTCCGAAATGCGGTGAAGATGGTGGTATGAACTGCCAGGAGATCCCGTCTTTAGATAAGTGATTGGCAATGACTCCCTCGTTGTGTTCGGCTAACAAAAATGAATGCATTTCAGTTAATTTACGATAGGCGCCTCTGAAATTCGTTCCATTGTCCGAAAAAAGTATTGTCGGTTTTCCGCGTCGGGCCACGAACCTGCTCAAAGCGGCCAAGAATGCATCAGTGGATAGGGCACCCACGAGTTCCAAATGTATAGCTTTGGTAACGAAGCATACAAAAAGCGAAATGTACGCTTTGATAAATGTAGGACGCCGACCTCGAACTAATCGCAAAGTGATTGGTCCAGCGAAATCAACCCCAGCACGATCAAACGGCATTGCAAAATTCACACGCTCTTCTGGAAGGTTTCCCATTAATTGGGAGCATGTAGTTTTCCGTTGTTTAGCACATAGGACACATCCATAAACAACCTTGCGAACTAAATTACGGCATCCTAAAATCCAAAATTTTCGCCGCAGGATGCTAAATAATTCCGCAGCTCCAACATGTAGATATATTTCATGGTAGTAACGTACAAGAAGAAACACCATTAAATGATTCTTAGGGAGAATAATAGGATGTTTCGTATTAGCTGTTAATGAAGAATGCTGGATCCTGCCCCCTACGCGGAGTAGTCCCTGAGTATCAGTGAATGGAGTTAGTTTTAATATCCGAGATTTTTGATGAAGAGGCTTATGCTTGCTGATATGATTCAGTTCCCTCGAAAAAAATATCTTCTGTATCCTCATGAATAGGAATACCTTCGCACGCTGTATTTCAAATGCATTCAACGGACTAGGAGTACGTTGAGACGATGACATACGACAATTTACAGCAAAGCGGAAGCAAAAGGAGATTGTTCGTACAACCCTCATATACGAAGACGAACGAGACACAAGATTGTCTATGAGATCGTCATCTACGTGATTAGCTGCATGTAAAACACAAATAGCTGAGTTTTTGCGTAGTTCTAATAACGGCCCTGGAAAATCAGTATCCAAAGTGATATCTTTATTGCTGGGCCAATGCTGGGATGATTCCGCAAGCCAAGGGGGTCCAGTCCACCACAGGTCGAGTTCCTTTAACTTTGAAGGGCGAATACCCCTCGAAGCGCAATCAGCTGGGTTTGATTTCGAAGAAATATAACTCCATCAAGATGAAGGAATTATTGAGTCTATTTCTGTAACTCGATTTGCAATAAAGGTTGCCCAGCGGCTGGGATGACCAAGCAACCAATGAAGAACTATTTGAGAATCACTCCATGCGTGTATTCGCAGTGATTCATCTTGCAATGAAATTTTCAATTTGGAAAAGAGTCGAGCGAGGAGGATAGCACCACATAATTCCAGGCGAGGAATTGTCAACTCTTTGATCGGAGAAACTCTACTTTTTGCAGCAACTAATGAAATTACAAAGGATCCATCGGACGCCATACTTCGAGAATAAATCACAGCTGCATAAGCTCTAGATGATGCGTCGCAAAACCCATGGTACTCAACATCATGACTATACCAGATTCGACGACGTATTTCCAACCCTTGAAGCAATGGAAGTTCGGATCGAATACTCAACCAATCTTGTGCAATATCATCAGGAACAATATCATCCCAGTTCAGCTTCAAACGCCACAGCTGTTGAAATATAATTTTTAACGCAATGATGCTTGGTGTCAAAAATCCGAGGGGGTCGAATACTCGAGATGTGTCTGATAGAATTTGACGTTTAGTGCAATTATTGTCTCTATCGGGTAGCGAAACCTTGAATAAAAAAGAGTCTCTGGAGGGACTCCAAAGTAGTCCCAACAGTTTTATAGATTCAAAGAATTCATATTCGAAGGTTGAATGTTCACGAAGGTTGTCAGGAAGTGATTCCAAGAACGTTCGAGAGTTTGAGCTCCATTTCCGCAAATTAAACCCAGCGTCACTCAATAGGTCAGTTAACTCCCCATGCAGTACAAAAAGTTTCTCAACGGTGTCTGCCCCGGTCAACAGGTCGTCCACATAGAAATCATTTAGGACGATATTCGATGCAACTGGATACTTTTTCGACGAATTAATGGCGAGCTGGCGTAACGTACGGATTGCTAAATATGGAGCACAGGATGTTCCGTATGTAACGGTTAAAAGACGATAATTTCGAATTGGTTCAGAGGACGTTGTTCTCCATAAGATCCTTTGGAAATCGACATGTTTTTTGGCAACCCATATTTGCCGGAACATTTTTTCAATATCCCCGGATATTGTATATCTATGTCGCCGAAAACGCAGAAGAACTGAAAATAGATCTCGCTGTATAGGAGGACCAATCTCTAATGTTTCGTTAAGAGAAGGCCTTGCACCAGACTTACAAGAGCCATCAAAAACAACTCTCATTTTCGTTGTTGTACTATCTTCCTTAAACACTGGGTGGTGTGGAAGATAATACACAGCTGTCGTCGGTTTACTGATATATTGGTTTTCTACTTCCTTCATATGGCCTAGGTTTATGTACTCCGACATAAATGAGCAGTATTTACTTTGTAGGTCAGGGTTTTTCTCAAACCGTCGTTCATTACTAAGCAAACGCCGGAGAGCTCCTGAGAATGAATCGCCATAATCAACCAAGAGATTCGATCGAAATGGTAGTTCAACAATAAACCTTCCATCCGACGAACGAGAGTGGGTAGTTACGAAATGTTCTTCTATCTGTGAGTAAGACGAACTGGACACTACTGGATTGCTCACATTTTATTCAATTTCCCAAAATTTTTGTAATTGCATATCCAAACCGATACTATCAAGAACAACATTCAATGTGGTAGATTCCTTTTCGCTGCAAGTGTCAGCTATGGTGCCTCCAAAAACCCAACCAAATATTGTTAATACTGCATCGGGAAAGCCAGTTTTACTTCGGACAGGCGCTGACTCGATTATGTTGAAAACAGAATCAACTCCCAAAATTATATCGATGGGGGCCCTTAAATTAAATCCAGGATCTGCTAATTTGTCATGTATATGACCAATACTATCCAAAGAGTAGTTAAATGATTGTTCAGGTAAAGGATCAGTCAATTTGGCTACGATATATACGTCGATATGAATGGAGCTATGATTGAAACGAGAATAAAGTTGAATATATACTCTTCCACGAGTGCTTCCAGCAATTGAGCCACCTACTCCTTTGAGAGCAAAACGTGCAGAATGCCGAGTGAATCCTAGCCTGCGAACACACGATTCAGAAATAAATGATGCCTGAGACCCGCTGTCCAAAAGAATTCGACAGGCTTGCAAATATCCGAGTGAGTCAGGAACCAATACGAGAGCAGTCGGCAATAAATTGTTAGAAGTGGGTGACGAAAGACGATGGTGATAAGAAGAAATTCCGTTGCTAGTAGATGGCAAATTGGCTTGGTTATTAGGAGTGGGAAATGAAACACGATTGTGGTAAAAAGACATTCCCTGGCTAGTAGATGGTAGGCTGGCTTGGTTATCAGAAGACGATGACTCGGACGATAGTGGTGGTGGATGAACAAGTGTATGATGCCTTCCATGGCATTGTCGGCATCGAAACTTCGAGTTACATTTTACTGACTTATGTCCGGATCGAAGACAATTAAAGCAGACTGAACTTTCTTTGACGAACGATCGTCGTTGTTCCGAGCCAAGCGCCAGAAATTGAGGGCAATGCGTTAGCTCATGCTGCTGTTTGCATTTTGTGCAGCCAGACCTTTCAGCACTTATATGGTAATTTTTCAAGAAATGGGGCTTAGAATTAGATTTAACTTTTGGTGTATCATGACAAACTTCGATTGAGTCACAACGTTGTTCAAGAAAACAAAAAAATGTGTCTATATCAGGAAAGTCCACTTCATGAGTAGAATCAGCCCACTTTTGCAGAGTATCACTATCCAATTTGGAGCTGATTAGATGGATTAAGATCACATCCCGACCTTCAGCTTCTGGTCCCAATGATTTTAAACCACGCACCAACTCATCCGCTTGGTCTGTCAACTTCCTTAAATTGGTTGCATTAGAAACAGATGGAAGGGATAACAACTTTTTAACTAAAGACGACGCAATAAGTCCTTTTTTGTTATACCTGGTAGTCAATTTCTCCCATGCTATCAAGTAAGTACTGTCAGAAATCAGAGTATGCTTTAAAAGACCTGCAGCCTCCCCATCCAGAAAACTTTTCAAATAATGAAATTTTTGTGATGGCGTCAAATTAGGGTTATTATGAACACTACTTACAAATAGATCGTGAAATGTGATCCAATCACTGAGGTCACCTGTGAATGTCTTAATGACAATATTTGGCAGCTTCTGATCCATACGTGCTGAGTTTAATGACATCTTGCCCATGAGTTCTGTATGTTGATCCGTCATCTGTCTCCAACGATGGGCCTTTAATTCTTGCCATTAGTTTTGCCTTCAACTCGAAGTATTTGGTTTCACAATCTGCAAAGTCGCTGTCGTCTATGAAACCTTCGGGGTCGTCCAGTTTTTCCAGCATTGCCTCTTGAATATCCTGATATTGTAGCCAAGCAGTCTCCAGTCTCTCCAACCTCAATTGGCACTCGGTGCTGCTCACATTTTCTGTGATAGAAGATACGAAATTTGCAATTCGCGTTATGCTGCCTTTTACCACGGAACGTTTAGCTTTTAACACTTTCATCTTTGGACTAATTTAATATAAAGGGTGATTTTTTAAGAGGTTTAGAACTTTTTTTAAAAAAAAAACACAAAAAATTCGAAAAAATGAATGAAATATTTATTTGAATCGATAGTTTGAACCTTGCAATTTAATGTTTAAAGATAATTTCATGCAAATGTTGACCGCGGCTGCGTCTCAGGTAGCCCATCCGCTGAGTCCAATTTTGGCATACTCTTTCACACATATCGGCCGGTATCTCGCGAATGAATGCATGAATGTTGGCTTCCAGTGCGTCAATCGAAGCGGGCTTGTCCCTATACACATTAGCCTTGGCATACCCCCACAAAAAATAATCTAATGGTGTCAAATCGCACGATCTAGGCGGCCAATTGACCGGCCCGAAACGTGAAATTAACTGTTCACCAAACTCGCCTCACAATTGCGCCATTGTTTCGCGTGCTGTGTGGCATGTGGCACCGTCTTGTTGAAACCACATATCATGCAAGTCAAGAACTTCCATTTCGGGCAAAAAAAAAGTTTGTTATCATCGCTCGGTAGCGTTCACCATTGACAGTAACGCTGCGATTCGCATCATCTTTTAAGAAATATGGCCCAATAATGCCGCCGGCCCATAAACCGCACCAAACAGTGGCTTTTTCGGGATGCATTGGTAGCTGTTGCAATGCTTCTGGCTGATCTTCACTCCAAATGCGGCAATTTTGCTTATTTACGTACCCATTCAACCAAAAATGAGCCTCAGCGCTGAACACAATTTTTCGATAAAAAAGCGGATCCTCGGCCAGCTTTCCAAGAGCCCATTCACCAAAAATTCGGCGTTGTGGTAGGTCGGCTGGCTTTAGTTCTTGCACCAGCTGTATCTTAAAAGGCTTTACGCCCAAATCCTTCCGCAAAATTTTCCACGTAGTGCTGTAACAAAGGCCTAACTGCTGGGAACGGCGCCGAATCGACATTTCGCGGTCTTCTGTCACACTAGCTGATACGGCCGCAATATTTTCTTCACTGCGCACAGTACGTAAACGTGTTGGTGGTTTAATGTCCAACAAAGTAAATTTGGTGCGAAATTTGGTCACAATCTTCCGAATAGACTGCTCAGAAGGTCGAGAATGCCGATCATAAAATGGAAGCAGCGCGCGACGAACATTTCGAACCGAGCACGAATTTTGATAGTAAAATTCAATAATTTGCAAGTGTTGTTCATTTGTAAGACGATCCATGGTTAAATTGCAAACCAAACTGAAGCTGTTTGACAGTGACACAAGGTACTAAACAGACGTCAGCTGTCAAAACCAGTGTTGCCAAAACCAAACCAGCTAAAAAATCACCCTTTATAATCCGGCTCAAGAAGGACCAGCTTTTATGTAGAGGATTAGAACAATCGACCAAGAAAAAAAAAGGGCAACCGCTCTCGTTGTTAGTTAACCTCGATCTCCACGTTTTTTATTTTAACATTTTGACATTGACATTAACAGAAGAGTAACTACAAAAGAATGAGACAAATACATTGCCAAAGGCTAGTACATACTAACTCCAGTAATTATAACAGGGTGATAAACTTTTAACGAAAAAATATAATGAACAATAAAGATAAGATAAGATGAAATAAATATATTAAGGCAAGAATTAATAAACGAACAAACTTCGCACAATAATCCAAAACATACTGCCGCCGGCTGAAAGACTAGTCTTTCAGGACCGGAAGTAGGACCACCTTCGTTATCGGACGCAGAAATTCTCCGTGAGCTGTCTTTACGGAAAGCACTCTAGCACATCGATCTTTGCCCTGTATTGACTGCTGCACGATTCCCATAATCCATTTAGATTGTGGTAAACGTTGCTCTTTCAGAATCACCATATCTCCGACCTCAATGTTGCGTTTAAGTTGGTTCCACTTCGGAGTGCCAACGCTTCCAAAATCCCTGGGCCATATGTTGAATTCTCTGCCAATTAGAAAGTAAATTAGGATTGATTTCAGTCAATGTAGGTTCTGAAATAGATGTAAAAGGACGACCGATTAAAAAATGAGCCGGTGTAAGTGCATCAAAATCATCATCTGAACGAGCACATAATGGTCGAGAGTTAAGCAGAGCCTCGATGCGTGTTAATAACGTGTAGAACTCCTCGTAGGTAAGTATTTGATCACCAATAACACGTTTAATGTGAAGTTTTACGGACCTTACGCCGGCCTCCCACAAACCTCCGAAATGCGGTGAAGATGGTGGTATGAACTGCCAGGAGATCCCGTCTTTAGATAAGTGATTGGCAATGACTCCGTCGTTGTGTTCGGCTAACAAAAATGAATGCATTTCAGTTAATTTACGATAGGCGCCTCTGAAATTCGTTCCATTGTCCGAAAAAAGTATTGTCGGTTTTCCGCGTCGGGCCACGAACCTGCTCAAAGCGGCCAAGAATGCATCAGTGGATAGGGCACCCACGAGTTCCAAATGTATAGCTTTGGTAACGAAGCATACAAAAAGCGAAATGTACGCTTTGATAAATGTAGGACGCCGACCTCGAACTAATCGCAAAGTGATTGGTCCAGCGAAATCAACCCCAGCACGATCAAACGGCATTGCAAAATTCACACGCTCTTCTGGAAGGTTTCCCATTAATTGGGAGCATGTAGTTTTCCGTTGTTTAGCACATAGGACACATCCATAAACAACCTTGCGAACTAAATTACGGCATCCTAAAATCCAAAATTTTCGCCGCAGGATGCTAAATAATTCCGCAGCTCCAACATGTAGATATATTTCATGGTAGTAACGTACAAGAAGAAACACCATTAAATGATTCTTAGGGAGAATAATAGGATGTTTCGTATTAGCTGTTAATGAAGAATGCTGGATCCTGCCCCCTACGCGGAGTAGTCCCTGAGTATCAGTGAATGGAGTTAGTTTTAATATCCGAGATTTTTGATGAAGAGGCTTATGCTTGCTGATATGATTCAGTTCCCTCGAAAAAAATATCTTCCGTATCCTCATGAATAGGAATACCTTCGCACGCTGTATTTCAAATGCATTCAACGGACTAGGAGTACGTTGAGACGATGACATACGACAATTTACAGCAAAGCGGAAGCAAAAGGAGATTGTTCGTACAACCCTCATATACGAAGACGAACGAGACACAAGATTGTCTATGAGATCGTCATCTACGTGATTAGCTGCATGTAAAACACAAATAGCTGAGTTTTTGCGTAGTTCTAATAACGGCCCTGGAAAATCAGTATCCAAAGTGATATCTTTATTGCTGGGCCAATGCTGGGATGATTCCGCAAGCCAAGGGGGTCCAGTCCACCACAGGTCGAGTTCCTTTAACTTTGAAGGGCGAATACCCCTCGAAGCGCAATCAGCTGGGTTTGATTTCGAAGAAATATAACTCCATCAAGATGAAGGAATTATTGAGTCTATTTCTGTAACTCGATTTGCAATAAAGGTTGCCCAGCGGCTGGGATGACCAAGCAACCAATGAAGAACTATTTGAGAATCACTCCATGCGTGTATTCGCAGTGATTCATCTTGCAATGAAATTTTCAATTTGGAAAAGAGTCGAGCGAGGAGGATAGCACCACATAATTCCAGGCGAGGAATTGTCAACTCTTTGATCGGAGAAACTCTACTTTTTGCAGCAACTAATGAAATTACAAAGGATCCATCGGACGCCATACTTCGAGAATAAATCACAGCTGCATAAGCTCTAGATGATGCGTCGCAAAACCCATGGTACTCAACATCATGACTATACCAGATTCGACGACGTATTTCCAACCCTTGAAGCAATGGAAGTTCGGATCGAATACTCAACCAATCTTGTGCAATATCATCAGGAACAATATCATCCCAGTTCAGCTTCAAACGCCACAGCTGTTGAAATATAATTTTTAACGCAATGATGCTTGGTGTCAAAAATCCGAGGGGGTCGAATACTCGAGATGTGTCTGATAGAATTTGACGTTTAGTGCAATTATTGTCTCTATCGGGTAGCGAAACCTTGAATAAAAAAGAGTCTCTGGAGGGACTCCAAAGTAGTCCCAACAGTTTTATAGATTCAAAGAATTCATATTCGAAGGTTGAATGTTCACGAAGGTTGTCAGGAAGTGATTCCAAGAACGTTCGAGAGTTTGAGCTCCATTTCCGCAAATTAAACCCAGCGTCACTCAATAGGTCAGTTAACTCCCCATGCAGTACAAAAAGTTTCTCAACGGTGTCTGCCCCGGTCAACAGGTCGTCCACATAGAAATCATTTAGGACGATATTCGATGCAACTGGATACTTTTTCGACGAATTAATGGCGAGCTGGCGTAACGTACGGATTGCTAAATATGGAGCACAGGATGTTCCGTATGTAACGGTTAAAAGACGATAATGTCGAATTGGTTCAGAGGACGTTGTTCTCCATAAGATCCTTTGGAAATCGACATGTTTTTTGGCAACCCATATTTGCCGGAACATTTTTTCAATATCCCCGGATATTGTATATCTATGTCGCCGAAAACGCAGAAGAACTGAAAATAGATCTCGCTGTATAGGAGGACCAATCTCTAATGTTTCGTTAAGAGAAGGCCTTGCACCAGACTTACAAGAGCCATCAAAAACAACTCTCATTTTCGTTGTTGTACTATCTTCCTTAAACACTGGGTGGTGTGGAAGATAATACACAGCTGTCGTCGGTTTACTGATATATTGGTTTTCTACTTCCTTCATATGGCCTAGGTTTATGTACTCCGACATAAATGAGCAGTATTTACTTTGTAGGTCAGGGTTTTTCTCAAACCGTCGTTCATTACTAAGCAAACGCCGGAGAGCTCCTGAGAATGAATCGCCATAATCAACCAAGAGATTCGATCGAAATGGTAGTTCAACAATAAACCTTCCATCCGACGAACGAGAGTGGGTAGTTACGAAATGTTCTTCTATCTGTGAGTAAGACGAACTGGACACTACTGGATTGCTCACATTTTCTTCAATTTCCCAAAATTTTTGTAATTGCATATCCAAACCGATACTATCAAGAACAACATTCAATGTGGTAGATTCCTTTTCGCTGCAAGTGTCAGCTATGGTGCCTCCAAAAACCCAACCAAATATTGTTAATACTGCATCGGGAAAGCCAGTTTTACTTCGGACAGGCGCTGACTCGATTATGTTGAAAACAGAATCAACTCCCAAAATTATATCGATGGGGGCCCTTAAATTAAATCCAGGATCTGCTAATTTGTCATGTATATGACCAATACTATCCAAAGAGTAGTTAAATGATTGTTCAGGTAAAGGATCAGTCAATTTGGCTACGATATATACGTCGATATGAATGGAGCTATGATTGAAACGAGAATAAAGTTGAATATATACTCTTCCACGAGTGCTTCCAGCAATTGAGCCACCTACTCCTTTGAGAGCAAAACGTGCAGAATGCCGAGTGAATCCTAGCCTGCGAACACACGATTCAGAAATAAATGATGCCTGAGACCCGCTGTCCAAAAGAATTCGACAGGCTTGCAAAGATCCGAGTGAGTCAGGAACCAATACGAGAGCAGTCGGCAATAAATTGTTAGAAGTGGGTGACGAAAGACGATGGTGATAAGAAGAAATTCCGTTGCTAGTAGATGGCAAATTGGCTTGGTTATTAGGAGTGGGAAATGAAACACGATTGTGGTAAAAAGACATTCCCTGGCTAGTAGATGGTAGGCTGGCTTGGTTATCAGAAGACGATGACTCGGACGATAGTGGTGGTGGATGAACAAGTGTATGATGCCTTCCATGGCATTGTCGGCATCGAAACTTCGAGTTACATTTTACTGACTTATGTCCGGATCGAAGACAATTAAAGCAGACTGAACTTTCTTTGACGAACGATCGTCGTTGTTCCGAGCCAAGCGCCAGAAATTGAGGGCAATGCGTTAGCTCATGCTGCTGTTTGCATTTTGTGCAGCCAGACCTTTCAGCACTTATATGGTAATTTTTCAAGAAATGGGGCTTAGAATTAGATTTAACTTTTGGTGTATCATGACAAACTTCGATTGAGTCACAACGTTGTTCAAGAAAACAAAAAAATGTGTCTATATCAGGAAAGTCCACTTCATGAGTAGAATCAGCCCACTTTTGCAGAGTATCACTATCCAATTTGGAGCTGATTAGATGGATTAAGATCACATCCCGACCTTCAGCTTCTGGTCCCAATGATTTTAAACCACGCACCAACTCATCCGCTTGGTCTGTCAACTTCCTTAAATTGGTTGCATTAGAAACAGATGGAAGGGATAACAACTTTTTAACTAAAGACGACGCAATAAGTCCTTTTTTGTTATACCTGGTAGTCAATTTCTCCCATGCTATCAAGTAAGTACTGTCAGAAATCAGAGTATGCTTTAAAAGACCTGCAGCCTCCCCATCCAGAAAACTTTTCAAATAATGAAATTTTTGTGATGGCGTCAAATTAGGGTTATTATGAACACTACTTACAAATAGATCGTGAAATGTGATCCAATCACTGAGGTCACCTGTGAATGTCTTAATGACAATATTTGGCAGCTTCTGATCCATACGTGCTGAGTTTAATGACATCTTGCCCATGAGTTCTGTATGTTGATCCGTCATCTGTCTCCAACGATGGGCCTTTAATTCTTGCCATTAGTTTTGCCTTCAACTCGAAGTATTTGGTTTCACAATCTGCAAAGTCGCTGTCGTCTATGAAACCTTCGGGGTCGTCCAGTTTTTCCAGCATTGCCTCTTGAATATCCTGATATTGTAGCCAAGCAGTCTCCAGTCTCTCCAACCTCAACTGGCACTCGGTGCTGCTCACATTTTCTGTGATAGAAGATACGAAATTTGCAATTCGCGTTATGCTGCCTTTTACCACGGAACGTTTAGCTTTTAACACTTTCATCTTTGGACTAATTTAATATAAAGGGTGATTTTTTAAGAGGTTTAGAACTTTTTTTAAAAAAAAAACACAAAAAATTCGAAAAAATGAATGAAATATTTATTTGAATCGATAGTTTGAACCTTGCAATTTAATGTTTAAAGATAATTTCATGCAAATGTTGACCGCGGCTGCGTCTCAGGTAGCCCATCCGCTGAGTCCAATTTTGGCATACTCTTTCACACATATCGGCCGGTATCTCGCGAATGAATGCATGAATGTTGGCTTCCAGTGCGTCAATCGAAGCGGGCTTGTCCCTATACACATTAGCCTTGGCATACCCCCACAAAAAATAATCTAATGGTGTCAAATCGCACGATCTAGGCGGCCAATTGACCGGCCCGAAACGTGAAATTAACTGTTCACCAAACTCGCCTCACAATTGCGCCATTGTTTCGCGTGCTGTGTGGCATGTGGCACCGTCTTGTTGAAACCACATATCATGCAAGTCAATAACTTCCATTTCGGGCAAAAAAAAAGTTTGTTATCATCGCTCGGTAGCGTTCACCATTGACAGTAACGCTGCGATTCGCATCATCTTTTAAGAAATATGGCCCAATAATGCCGCCGGCCCATAAACCGCACCAAACAGTGGCTTTTTCGGGATGCATTGGTAGCTGTTGCAATGCTTCTGGCTGATCTTCACTCCAAATGCGGCAATTTTGCTTATTTACGTACCCATTCAACCAAAAATGAGCCTCAGCGCTGAACACAATTTTTCGATAAAAAAGCGGATCCTCGGCCAGCTTTCCAAGAGCCCATTCACCAAAAATTCGGCGTTGTGGTAGGTCGGCTGGCTTTAGTTCTTGCACCAGCTGTATCTTAAAAGGCTTTACGCCCAAATCCTTCCGCAAAATTTTCCACGTAGTGCTGTAACAAAGGCCTAACTGCTGGGAACGGCGCCGAATCGACATTTCGCGGTCTTCTGTCACACTAGCTGATACGGCCGCAATATTTTCTTCACTGCGCACAGTACGTAAACGTGTTGGTGGTTTAATGTCCAACAAAGTAAATTTGGTGCGAAATTTGGTCACAATCTTCCGAATAGACTGCTCAGAAGGTCGAGAATGCCGATCATAAAATGGAAGCAGCGCGCGACGAACATTTCGAACCGAGCACGAATTTTGATAGTAAAATTCAATAATTTGCAAGTGTTGTTCATTTGTAAGACGATCCATGGTTAAATTGCAAACCAAACTGAAGCTGTTTGACAGTGACACAAGGTACTAAACACACGTCAGCTGTCAAAACCAGTGTTGCCAAAACCAAACCAGCTAAAAAATCACCCTTTATAATCCGGCTCAAGAAGGACCAGCTTTTATGTAGAGGATTAGAACAATCGACCAAGAAAAAAAAAGGGCAACCGCTCTCGTTGTTAGTTAACCTCGATCTCCACGTTTTTTATTTTAACATTTTGACATTGACATTAACAGAAGAGTAACTACAAAAGAATGAGACAAATACATTGCCAAAGGCTAGTACATACTAACTCCAGTAATTATAACAGGGTGATAAACTTTTAACGAAAAAATATAATGAACAATAAAGATAAGATAAGATGAAATAAATATATTAAGGCAAGAATTAATAAACGAACAAACTTCGCACAATAATCCAAAACATACTGCCGCCGGCTGAAAGACTAGTCTTTCAGGACCGGAAGTAGGACCACCTTCGTTATCGGACGCAGAAATTCTCCGTGAGCTGTCTTTACGGAAAGCACTCTAGCACATCGATCTTTGCCCTGTATTGACTGCTGCACGATTCCCATAATCCATTTAGATTGTGGTAAACGTTGCTCTTTCAGAATCACCATATCTCCGACCTCAATGTTGCGTTTAAGTTGGTTCCACTTCGGAGTGCCAACGCTTCCAAAATCCCTGGGCCATATGTTGAATTCTCTGCCAATTAGAAAGTAAATTAGGATTGATTTCAGTCAATGTAGGTTCTGAAATAGATGTAAAAGGACGACCGATTAAAAAATGAGCCGGTGTAAGTGCATCAAAATCATCATCTGAACGAGCACATAATGGTCGAGAGTTAAGCAGAGCCTCGATGCGTGTTAATAACGTGTAGAACTCCTCGTAGGTAAGTATTTGATCACCAATAACACGTTTAATGTGAAGTTTTACGGACCTTACGCCGGCCTCCCACAAACCTCCGAAATGCGGTGAAGATGGTGGTATGAACTGCCAGGAGATCCCGTCTTTAGATAAGTGATTGGCAATGACTCCCTCGTTGTGTTCGGCTAACAAAAATGAATGCATTTCAGTTAATTTACGATAGGCGCCTCTGAAATTCGTTCCATTGTCCGAAAAAAGTATTGTCGGTTTTCCGCGTCGGGCCACGAACCTGCTCAAAGCGGCCAAGAATGCATCAGTGGATAGGGCACCCACGAGTTCCAAATGTATAGCTTTGGTAACGAAGCATACAAAAAGCGAAATGTACGCTTTGATAAATGTAGGACGCCGACCTCGAACTAATCGCAAAGTGATTGGTCCAGCGAAATCAACCCCAGCACGATCAAACGGCATTGCAAAATTCACACGCTCTTCTGGAAGGTTTCCCATTAATTGGGAGCATGTAGTTTTCCGTTGTTTAGCACATAGGACACATCCATAAACAACCTTGCGAACTAAATTACGGCATCCTAAAATCCAAAATTTTCGCCGCAGGATGCTAAATAATTCCGCAGCTCCAACATGTAGATATATTTCATGGTAGTAACGTACAAGAAGAAACACCATTAAATGATTCTTAGGGAGAATAATAGGATGTTTCGTATTAGCTGTTAATGAAGAATGCTGGATCCTGCCCCCTACGCGGAGTAGTCCCTGAGTATCAGTGAATGGAGTTAGTTTTAATATCCGAGATTTTTGATGAAGAGGCTTATGCTTGCTGATATGATTCAGTTCCCTCGAAAAAAATATCTTCCGTATCCTCATGAATAGGAATACCTTCGCACGCTGTATTTCAAATGCATTCAACGGACTAGGAGTACGTTGAGACGATGACATACGACAATTTACAGCAAAGCGGAAGCAAAAGGAGATTGTTCGTACAACCCTCATATACGAAGACGAACGAGACACAAGATTGTCTATGAGATCGTCATCTACGTGATTAGCTGCATGTAAAACACAAATAGCTGAGTTTTTGCGTAGTTCTAATAACGGCCCTGGAAAATCAGTATCCAAAGTGATATCTTTATTGCTGGGCCAATGCTGGGATGATTCCGCAAGCCAAGGGGGTCCAGTCCACCACAGGTCGAGTTCCTTTAACTTTGAAGGGCGAATACCCCTCGAAGCGCAATCAGCTGGGTTTGATTTCGAAGAAATATAACTCCATCAAGATGAAGGAATTATTGAGTCTATTTCTGTAACTCGATTTGCAATAAAGGTTGCCCAGCGGCTGGGATGACCAAGCAACCAATGAAGAACTATTTGAGAATCACTCCATGCGTGTATTCGCAGTGATTCATCTTGCAATGAAATTTTCAATTTGGAAAAGAGTCGAGCGAGGAGGATAGCACCACATAATTCCAGGCGAGGAATTGTCAACTCTTTGATCGGAGAAACTCTACTTTTTGCAGCAACTAATGAAATTACAAAGGATCCATCGGACGCCATACTTCGAGAATAAATCACAGCTGCATAAGCTCTAGATGATGCGTCGCAAAACCCATGGTACTCAACATCATGACTATACCAGATTCGACGACGTATTTCCAACCCTTGAAGCAATGGAAGTTCGGATCGAATACTCAACCAATCTTGTGCAATATCATCAGGAACAATATCATCCCAGTTCAGCTTCAAACGCCACAGCTGTTGAAATATAATTTTTAACGCAATGATGCTTGGTGTCAAAAATCCGAGGGGGTCGAATACTCGAGATGTGTCTGATAGAATTTGACGTTTAGTGCAATTATTGTCTCTATCGGGTAGCGAAACCTTGAATAAAAAAGAGTCTCTGGAGGGACTCCAAAGTAGTCCCAACAGTTTTATAGATTCAAAGAATTCATATTCGAAGGTTGAATGTTCACGAAGGTTGTCAGGAAGTGATTCCAAGAACGTTCGAGAGTTTGAGCTCCATTTCCGCAAATTAAACCCAGCGTCACTCAATAGGTCAGTTAACTCCCCATGCAGTACAAAAAGTTTCTCAACGGTGTCTGCCCCGGTCAACAGGTCGTCCACATAGAAATCATTTAGGACGATATTCGATGCAACTGGATACTTTTTCGACGAATTAATGGCGAGCTGGCGTAACGTACGGATTGCTAAATATGGAGCACAGGATGTTCCGTATGTAACGGTTAAAAGACGATAATGTCGAATTGGTTCAGAGGACGTTGTTCTCCATAAGATCCTTTGGAAATCGACATGTTTTTTGGCAACCCATATTTGCCGGAACATTTTTTCAATATCCCCGGATATTGTATATCTATGTCGCCGAAAACGCAGAAGAACTGAAAATAGATCTCGCTGTATAGGAGGACCAATCTCTAATGTTTCGTTAAGAGAAGGCCTTGCACCAGACTTACAAGAGCCATCAAAAACAACTCTCATTTTCGTTGTTGTACTATCTTCCTTAAACACTGGGTGGTGTGGAAGATAATACACAGCTGTCGTCGGTTTACTGATATATTGGTTTTCTACTTCCTTCATATGGCCTAGGTTTATGTACTCCGACATAAATGAGCAGTATTTACTTTGTAGGTCAGGGTTTTTCTCAAACCGTCGTTCATTACTAAGCAAACGCCGGAGAGCTCCTGAGAATGAATCGCCATAATCAACCAAGAGATTCGATCGAAATGGTAGTTCAACAATAAACCTTCCATCCGACGAACGAGAGTGGGTAGTTACGAAATGTTCTTCTATCTGTGAGTAAGACGAACTGGACACTACTGGATTGCTCACATTTTCTTCAATTTCCCAAAATTTTTGTAATTGCATATCCAAACCGATACTATCAAGAACAACATTCAATGTGGTAGATTCCTTTTCGCTGCAAGTGTCAGCTATGGTGCCTCCAAAAACCCAACCAAATATTGTTAATACTGCATCGGGAAAGCCAGTTTTACTTCGGACAGGCGCTGACTCGATTATGTTGAAAACAGAATCAACTCCCAAAATTATATCGATGGGGGCCCTTAAATTAAATCCAGGATCTGCTAATTTGTCATGTATATGACCAATACTATCCAAAGAGTAGTTAAATGATTGTTCAGGTAAAGGATCAGTCAATTTGGCTACGATATATACGTCGATATGAATGGAGCTATGATTGAAACGAGAATAAAGTTGAATATATACTCTTCCACGAGTGCTTCCAGCAATTGAGCCACCTACTCCTTTGAGAGCAAAACGTGCAGAATGCCGAGTGAATCCTAGCCTGCGAACACACGATTCAGAAATAAATGATGCCTGAGACCCGCTGTCCAAAAGAATTCGACAGGCTTGCAAAGATCCGAGTGAGTCAGGAACCAATACGAGAGCAGTCGGCAATAAATTGTTAGAAGTGGGTGACGAAAGACGATGGTGATAAGAAGAAATTCCGTTGCTAGTAGATGGCAAATTGGCTTGGTTATTAGGAGTGGGAAATGAAACACGATTGTGGTAAAAAGACATTCCCTGGCTAGTAGATGGTAGGCTGGCTTGGTTATCAGAAGACGATGACTCGGACGATAGTGGTGGTGGATGAACAAGTGTATGATGCCTTCCATGGCATTGTCGGCATCGAAACTTCGAGTTACATTTTACTGACTTATGTCCGGATCGAAGACAATTAAAGCAGACTGAACTTTCTTTGACGAACGATCGTCGTTGTTCCGAGCCAAGCGCCAGAAATTGAGGGCAATGCGTTAGCTCATGCTGCTGTTTGCATTTTGTGCAGCCAGACCTTTCAGCACTTATATGGTAATTTTTCAAGAAATGGGGCTTAGAATTAGATTTAACTTTTGGTGTATCATGACAAACTTCGATTGAGTCACAACGTTGTTCAAGAAAACAAAAAAATGTGTCTATATCAGGAAAGTCCACTTCATGAGTAGAATCAGCCCACTTTTGCAGAGTATCACTATCCAATTTGGAGCTGATTAGATGGATTAAGATCACATCCCGACCTTCAGCTTCTGGTCCCAATGATTTTAAACCACGCACCAACTCATCCGCTTGGTCTGTCAACTTCCTTAAATTGGTTGCATTAGAAACAGATGGAAGGGATAACAACTTTTTAACTAAAGACGACGCAATAAGTCCTTTTTTGTTATACCTGGTAGTCAATTTCTCCCATGCTATCAAGTAAGTACTGTCAGAAATCAGAGTATGCTTTAAAAGACCTGCAGCCTCCCCATCCAGAAAACTTTTCAAATAATGAAATTTTTGTGATGGCGTCAAATTAGGGTTATTATGAACACTACTTACAAATAGATCGTGAAATGTGATCCAATCACTGAGGTCACCTGTGAATGTCTTAATGACAATATTTGGCAGCTTCTGATCCATACGTGCTGAGTTTAATGACATCTTGCCCATGAGTTCTGTATGTTGATCCGTCATCTGTCTCCAACGATGGGCCTTTAATTCTTGCCATTAGTTTTGCCTTCAACTCGAAGTATTTGGTTTCACAATCTGCAAAGTCGCTGTCGTCTATGAAACCTTCGGGGTCGTCCAGTTTTTCCAGCATTGCCTCTTGAATATCCTGATATTGTAGCCAAGCAGTCTCCAGTCTCTCCAACCTCAATTGGCACTCGGTGCTGCTCACATTTTCTGTGATAGAAGATACGAAATTTGCAATTCGCGTTATGCTGCCTTTTACCACGGAACGTTTAGCTTTTAACACTTTCATCTTTGGACTAATTTAATATAAAGGGTGATTTTTTAAGAGGTTTAGACCTTTTTTTAAAAAAAAAACACAAAAAATTCGAAAAAATGAATGAAATATTTATTTGAATCGATAGTTTGAACCTTGCAATTTAATGTTTAAAGATAATTTCATGCAAATGTTGACCGCGGCTGCGTCTCAGGTAGCCCATCCGCTGAGTCCAATTTTGGCATACTCTTTCACACATATCGGCCGGTATCTCGCGAATGAATGCATGAATGTTGGCTTCCAGTGCGTCAATCGAAGCGGGCTTGTCCCTATACACATTAGCCTTGGCATACCCCCACAAAAAATAATCTAATGGTGTCAAATCGCACGATCTAGGCGGCCAATTGACCGGCCCGAAACGTGAAATTAACTGTTCACCAAACTCGCCTCACAATTGCGCCATTGTTTCGCGTGCTGTGTGGCATGTGGCACCGTCTTGTTGAAACCACATATCATGCAAGTCAAGAACTTCCATTTCGGGCAAAAAAAAAGTTTGTTATCATCGCTCGGTAGCGTTCACCATTGACAGTAACGCTGCGATTCGCATCATCTTTTAAGAAATATGGCCCAATAATGCCGCCGGCCCATAAACCGCACCAAACAGTGGCTTTTTCGGGATGCATTGGTAGCTGTTGCAATGCTTCTGGCTGATCTTCACTCCAAATGCGGCAATTTTGCTTATTTACGTACCCATTCAACCAAAAATGAGCCTCAGCGCTGAACACAATTTTTCGATAAAAAAGCGGATCCTCGGCCAGCTTTCCAAGAGCCCATTCACCAAAAATTCGGCGTTGTGGTAGGTCGGCTGGCTTTAGTTCTTGCACCAGCTGTATCTTAAAAGGCTTTACGCCCAAATCCTTCCGCAAAATTTTCCACGTAGTGCTGTAACAAAGGCCTAACTGCTGGGAACGGCGCCGAATCGACATTTCGCGGTCTTCTGTCACACTAGCTGATACGGCCGCAATATTTTCTTCACTGCGCACAGTACGTAAACGTGTTGGTGGTTTAATGTCCAACAAAGTAAATTTGGTGCGAAATTTGGTCACAATCTTCCGAATAGACTGCTCAGAAGGTCGAGAATGCCGATCATAAAATGGAAGCAGCGCGCGACGAACATTTCGAACCGAGCACGAATTTTGATAGTAAAATTCAATAATTTGCAAGTGTTGTTCATTTGTAAGACGATCCATGGTTAAATTGCAAACCAAACTGAAGCTGTTTGACAGTGACACAAGGTACTAAACACACGTCAGCTGTCAAAACCAGTGTTGCCAAAACCAAACCAGCTAAAAAATCACCCTTTATAATCCGGCTCAAGAAGGACCAGCTTTTATGTAGAGGATTAGAACAATCGACCAAGAAAAAAAAAGGGCAACCGCTCTCGTTGTTAGTTAACCTCGATCTCCACGTTTTTTATTTTAACATTTTGACATTGACATTAACAGAAGAGTAACTACAAAAGAATGAGACAAATACATTGCCAAAGGCTAGTACATACTAACTCCAGTAATTATAACAGGGTGATAAACTTTTAACGAAAAAATATAATTAACAATAAAGATAAGATAAGATGAAATAAATATATTAAGGCAAGAATTAATAAACGAACAAACTTCGCACAATAATCCAAAACACCCATTGTTAGAAATTATGGAGCAATGAGTATCTTACCCGGCTTCAGCAGTGCCCAAAGTGGAAAAAAATCGTTAACTCAAATCTGAGGAAGGGAGACTTAGTTTTGATAAAGGACGAACGACTTCCACCACTGAAATGGAATCTGGGCAGAATACTAAAATTACACCCGGGACCTGAAAATTTAGTACGAGTAGGAACACTCAAAACAGCAACAACCGAACTGAAACGCCCTATAACCAAAATTTGTTTGCAGTAATTCAACACAATAAAACCAGTTAAACTGAATATAATAAACCTATAAATTCAACCCAACCCAATTCTAATTCCAGATAGCAATATTATATTAATTCAATACACTTTCGACACAATATAAAATCTAGTACAGTAGAATCCGGATACAGCGACGGTCAAGGGCCCGGCGACTTAAGTCGTTCTAACCGGACGACGCACAAAACGAACTGAAGATTTTATCTATTTTGTTTCATTATTATGCTTCTGTCTTTGGCAAATATATATATATGTATATGTATTAACGTATCTGTAGGTAAAGAAGTAATGTCAATGAGAAACTTTTCTTTTTAACTGAAATCATTTTCACTCACAAAAAACTTACACCGTCGAGTAGCTCTGTCGCGTAAAAACAGCCGCCGGTCGCGCCAATTATTACAGTACCTTCTGCTATTGCATAGAGAAGAGAAGAACCAAAAAGAGTGGCATACTACGATATGTTTTTGATCATAACACAAAATAAAACCAATTTCAAAAACTGTAATCAAATAAGCAACACTATCATACAAATCTTTAATTCAACACACTCTTAAAAAAAATATATTTATATATATCCAAAAAACAAAAAAAAAATCAACACTATATCTATTTATTTAACATCAACACAATTTAAATCAACACAAAACATAAAAGAAGTCAATCAAATATAACATACAATAATATACCAAATGCCGCACAGCACTAGTAGTATGGCAACCCATTTTACGAAATAAAAATATCATGAAGAATTAAATCATTCATTTAAACAAATAAAACAATAAGGTTGAAACCAATCGGCATTTCGGGTGCAGAAGGTTTTATTTGTTTGCCCTTCAAAGGTACGCTGCCAGCAGCGCCAGAAATCGCTGAAATATTATATGATTCCTTCTCCGCAAAACGATCTTCTTCATCCTCGAGTTCATGAACTGTATGATACGGCATACTTCGGTTTTGCGAATTGAATCGGAATTGATCATCCGTTCGGTTTTTCTGCACTCGTCCTTGAAGTGCTCGAGAGTGTAGAATTTCATTGGATAAATAAATTGCATTTAATTTGAGTTAATGTTCGATTTGAGAATTTGAATTAAGTCGTGGTCTC
Organism: Cheilosia variabilis; assembly: GCA_951230905.1. Taxonomy (NCBI): domain Eukaryota; kingdom Metazoa; phylum Arthropoda; class Insecta; order Diptera; family Syrphidae; genus Cheilosia; species Cheilosia variabilis. The sequence continues at coordinate 86,774,788 of OX579676.1, forward strand.
GCATTGGTTGACGCAATTGATTTTTCAGCTGATGTATTGAATTGTAAAATTCTTTGAAAAACTCCCGCGGTAATTGCCTTCTCTCCATTAGTTGCTTTATAATTTCAAAATCATTTTCATGATTTCGAAATTGTTTAACCAAAGCTCGACGTAAGCCTGGCAAATCACCGCGAGGATTGCTTCGAATATATTGTCAATACCAATCCTGAGCGACTCCTTTTAATAAGTGATGGAAATGCATCAAAACGTCACTCCAGGATGCGTTGTAATTAGTTTTCAAAAAGTAATAGTCGTAGTCGTAGTTGTTTGTGTAACTGCACTATTTGTATACACAACTTTGGAGGCTTAGTGCATACCAGAGAGCGAGTTATTAAAACTTTGGTCAAAGCACATGTTTGGATCATTTAGAGAGTGGTGGAAATTTAGAGACATTCTTGTAGGAGAGTGTGAAACAGCTTGAAACTTTGTATGGGAAATGGGTGTGTCTGAATTACTCATGGTCTGAGAACGTGTAATAATTCCTTTCGACGGCTTAGGAATAGCTCCGTTGCCTGTTTTGTTTTTGTTCATTTTCTGTTTTGATTCTAGTTTCTTTAAGAGAAACCAAAGAGGAATAATAGGAGTGTGATAGAGAAGGAGTATTGTTTTTGTTGTTGGTAAATGAGAAATTTAATTCATTAAAGTCGTCGTTGAGACTTTTGCTTACCTGAAATATTTGAGAGAGTGCATAATAAGAAGTTCATGTTGATTGAAAGAAAAGGAGAAATTAAAATGTTTTGATGAATGAGAATTTGTTGACAATTTTTTTTTCGTTTACGTTATGCTCTGGACTATTAGGCGATTCTCCCTAACGACTCAGGAGAAATAAGCGAAAACATTTGTAACTGACGGCAACTGCTTAAGGTGGCGCAAGCTCTTTTGATAATATTATAAAAATTATCTACTAAGTATGCTTGGACTCATTTGCGTTAATCCTTAGTAGTCACGTGAAGTCAACGTCAACTCATTCTTGACTAAGGTATGTTGCATTTCAGATTTTCCAGTGCGCAAAGGAAATACAAATTAATTACCCAAGCTTCCGCAAGAAAGCTGATTTTGGTGATGATGTACACTATATGCATACGGATGGTATTTGTACGCCACTTAAACAACAAGTGTGTTGAAATTAAAGGTACATTCATTAGGATGCCATTTAATAAACAAAGCTATTGTTTCTAGGCTTGGCATCTTTGAGGTGCGAGTTGGGCGCCATTGTAAGTTATAGCGGTCTAAGAAAGAAGTAAAGTATCCTATTGATTTTGTAGCAGTATCGGCACGCTTGCGGATACAATTGCGTAATGAAAAGGTGAGTATTATGAACTTTCTTATTATTGGATGATGTCTTGGGTGTTATGACACATGGAGGAACCCTCCCCTTGCGACTGGTAACGGCAGGCGCACCATGACTATCCCATCCTCCCCTTCTGCGACTCATCTCAACGACAAAAAAAAACTTGCTTATTGTATTTGCATGGAGGTAACATTCAGAAAAAATTTTAATTTTTTTTTCTATTTTTATTTGTTTATTTGTGTATGAATATGCCACAGAAGAACCAGAATTTTTAAGGCATCAGTGGGATGCAATCTACCCGGAGCAACCATCTTGTCTGGAAACACACCAAGAAGCTCGTTCCGCAACTGTTCTTCACTGTTTGGAAAACAAGGCCATTAGTTTGGTAAACCAAATTTTGCAAAATTGTTCAACCCTAAGTTCGAGTGGTTGCATATTGCCTACGCATGCGAACCAAAGTCAGGCCTTCTCAACAGTACACGGACATATTATCGCCGCAGGAATTTGAGAAGGCCTTAACGCGTATAATTAAAGCGGTTCAGGAAGAGACATTCATTTCAGAACACGGAGACGGGATTTTAAGAGTTGGGGAGAGACTGTCGAAATCCACACTCTCATTCAACAGAAAACACCCAATTCTACTAAAGGCAGATCATCTTTTGTCAAAACACATAATCAGTGATGCCCACGAAAAAACGCTTCATGGAGGAAACGAAAAGATGATTGCCTACATTCGTCAACGATTCTGGATTTTTAACCTGAAAAACGCAGTCAAACATGTCCACAACTGCAATATTTGTTTCAAATTTAGGGCAATACCTTTAAGACAGTTAATGGGTAATCTTCCGCCATCAAGAACGACCATTTCACGTCCATTTACATTCGCAGGAGTTGACTATGCAGGACCCATTGATGTCAAAACCTGGAGAGGACGCAATGCTAAGATCCTCAAAGGATACATCGCGATTTTCGTCTGCATTGCAACAAAGGCGTTACACGTTGAATTGGTCAGTGATATGACTACCCAACATTTTTAAGAACGTACGTTCAGGAGGTTGATTTCAAGACGAGGCCTATGCAGAGAGCTTTTCAGCGACTGTGGTCGAAATTTTGTAGGCGGCAACATAGAACTGAAGAAACAGTTGAAGGGGGCACAGTTTGACTGGAAAAATGTGGTACTAGCCAGTGAAGGTACTAAGTGGAACTTCATTCCCCCTGCTTCTCCACACTTTGGAGGTTTATGGGAAACGGGAGTGAAATCCGTGAAATTTCACCTCAAGCGTGTAGCTGGCAAACAGATTCTGACGTTTGAAGAGCTCACCACGCTTCTTACACAAGTGGAAGCTTGTCTGAACTCAAGACCTTTGTGTCCAACGTCGGATGATATCAACGACCTTGGAGCAATAACACCCGGCCACTTCCTCGTGGGAGAACCACTAATAACACCTCCACAACCAGAATATAAGTTAGGTTAGAGAAGATTTCGCATTTAGATCGCTGGAAGCAAGTCCAAGCCCATTGTTAGAAATTATGGAGCAATGAGTATCTTACCCGGCTTCAGCAGTGCCCAAAGTGGAAAAAAATCGTTAACTCAAATCTGAGGAAGGGAGACTTAGTTTTGATAAAGGACGAACGACGAACCACCACTGAAATGGAATCTGGGCAGAATACTAAAATTACACCCGGGACCTGAAAATTTAGTACGAGTAGTAACACTCAAAACAGCAACAACCGAACTGAAACGCCCTATAACCAAAATTTGTTTGCAGTAATTCAACACAATAAAACCAGTTAAACTGTATTTTTAAACGACAACCAATAGTCGCTGTAACCGAACGATTTTTCGGTAAATAACGTCGTTCAAACCGGAGTCGCTGTAAACGGATGTTCGTTCATAGCGATTAGTATGCAAACCTAACAAGTTGCTGTGTCTACGTCGCTTAAAACGGTTGGTCGTTATAAACGAAGTCGTATTAAACGGATTCCACTGTACTTTCATAAAAAATTATACCATATAGTCTATCAACACATTTAATATACAATACAACTAAACAATATATCACATTCATTCAACTCAACACAGGACATTATTACATTCACTTCAACACATCATAACACAAAATAAAACTAATTTCAAAAACTCTAATCAAATAAGCAACACAAATCTTTAATTCAACACACTCTTAAAAAAAATATATATATATATATATCCAAAAAACAAAAAAATCAACACTATATCTATTTATTTAACATCAACACAATTTAAATCAACACAAAACATAAAAGAAGTCAAATATAACATACAATAATATACCAAATGCCGCACAGTGCTAGTAGTATGGCAACCCATTTTACGAAATAAAAATATCTTGAAGAAACTATCATTCACAGTCAGAATACAGTCCACTTCTATCAACAGACACATAGCATAAATAACGACACTATGATTTGGAATAATTTGTATTGAAAATAAACCAATAATCACACTACAAAACTCACAAAATACACTATTAAATCATTCATTTAAACAAATAAAACAATAAGGTTGAAACAAATTGGCATTTCGGGTGCAGAAGGTTTTATTTGTTTGCCCTTCAAAGGTACTCTGCCAGCAGCGCCAGAAATCGCTGAAATATTATATGATTCCTTCTCCGCAAAATGATCTTCTTCATCCTCGAGTTCATGAACTGTATGATACGGCATACTTCGGTTTTGCGAATTGAATCGGGAATTGATCATCCGTTCGGTTTTTCTGCACTCGTCCTTGAAGTGCTCGAGAGTGTAGAATTTCATTGGATAAATAAATTGCATTTATTTTGAGTTAATGTTCGATTTGAGAATTTGAACTAAGTCGTGGTCTCGCATTGGTTGACGCAATTGATTTTTCAGCTGATGTATTGAATTGTAAAATTCTTCGAAACACTCCCGCGGTAATTGCCTTCTCTCCATTAGTTGCTTTATAATTTCAAAATCATTTTCATGATTTCGAAATTGTTTAACCAAAGCTCGACGTAAGCCTGGCAAATCACCGCGAGGATTGCTTCGAATATATTGTCAATACCAATCCTTAGCGACTCCTTTTAATAAGTGATGGAAATGCATCAAAACGTCACTCCAGGATGCATTGTAATTAGTTTTCAAAATATCTACCCGATACACGAAATCTTCAACCGATATACTTTTGGATGAGCCATCGAATGTAAGTCCCCACTTATTTAATGGAGCCAGGATCCATCAGTTGACCTTGGTTGGATTATCAACCAAGGTCATTAGGAAATGCTGCGTCCAAACGCACACTATGACGAGAATCATTATTTGAACAATCGTCTGGTTGAGCATTATTAAAAGCATTATAATGTTGTCGACTTTGAGGATTCACAGGTAGAACAGATTCGTTGGTGTTAAAATTTGAATTGATAAATGGTTGTAGTGCCTTGTCTATATTTGTTTTTATTAATTTCGGAATCAAGTCCCCTAAAGAATTTTGTACAACTTTTTTTATATGTTCATCCAGCTGTATCATTTTTGGTGCGTTGCTGGAAATGAACTGCGTATGTGGTACATTATGTAGTGGATCAGCTGGCTGAGAGCTTGCTGCATTTGTTATGCTTGCATGAGCGGCGTTAAACAAATTATCGACCTGCCGATTAACCGTTGGCATTGGAAGAAGTTGCATAACATTGTGTACATCATATGTGCCGCCAACTATCGAAGAGACAGTTGGGTTTGACGCACTAGTAATAGTCGTAGTCGTAGTTGTTTGTGTAACTGCACTATTTGTATACACAACTTTGGAGGCTTAGTGCATACCAGAGAGCGAGTTATTAAAACCTTGGTCAAAGCAAATGTTTGGATCATTTAGAGAGTGGTGGGAATTAAGAGACATTCTTGTAGGAGAGTGTCTAACAGCTTGAAACTTTGTATGGGAAATGGGTGTATCTGAATTACTCATGGTCTGACAACGTGTTATAATTCCTTTCGACGGCTTAGGAATAGCTCCGTTGCCTGTTTGTTTTTGTTCATTTTCTGTTTTGATTCTAGTTTCTTTAAGAGTAACCAAAGTGGAATATTAGGAGTGTGATAGAGAAGAAGTATTGTTTTTGTTGTTGGTAAATGAGAAATTTAATTCATTAAAGTCGTCGTTGAGACGTTTGCTTACCTGAAATATTTGAGAGAGTGCATAATAAGAAGTTCATGTTGATTGAAAGAAAAGGAGAAATTAAAATGTTTTGATGAATGAGAATTTGTTGACAATTTTTTTTTCGTTTACGTTATGCTCTGGACTATTAGGCGATTCTCCCTAACGACTCAGGAGAAATAAGCGAAAACATTTGTAACTGACGGCAACTGCTTATGGTGGCGCTAGCTCTTTTGATAATATTATAAAAATGATCTACTAAGTAAGCTTGGACTCATTTGCGTTAATCCAAAGTAGTCACGTGAAGTCAATGTCAACTCATTCTTGACTAAGGTATGTTGCATTTCAGATTTTCCAGTGCGCAAAGGAATGGTCTGAAATACAAATTAATTACCCAAGCTTCCGCAAGAAAGCTGGTTTTGGTGATGATGTACACTATATGCATACGGACGGTATTTGTACGCCACTTAAACAACAAGTGTGTTGAAATGAAAGGTACATTCATTTGGATACCATTTAATAAACAAAGCTATTGTTTCTAGGCTTGGCATCTTTGAGCTGCAAGTTGGGCGCCATTGTAAGTTATAGGGGTCTAAGAAAGAAGTAAAGTATCCTATTGATTTTGTAGCAGTATCGGTACGCTTGCGGATGCACGGCGTGAACTCGTCAGTGGGGTCGAATCTTGCTACTGTTTACCCTAAGCTTACTTAAATATCGTACCGAAATTATGTAGAGGAAAAAACAAACGAAATTGTGACGTAAGATCAGGTTATCTCTGCACAGGGGCAGAGATACTATTGCGTAATGAAAAGGTGAGTATTATGAACTTTCTTATTATTGGATGGTGTCTTGGGTGTTATGACACCTGGAGGAACCCTCCCCTTGCGACTGGTAACGGCAGGCGCACCATGACTATCCCATCCTCAACCTCTGTTGGGATAGTCCCTAACTCTCGATTACAATACCGATTCAAGCTATTAGAAAAACGCGATAAATTCAAATAAACGTAATGATTATCGTTTCTTACATAATAAATCTTAACTATATATATATATGTAAATCAAATTCTAGTAAGTAAGTTGATATTGAAAAGAGTTGATATTAAAAAGTAGGTATAAATGTAAATCAAAGAAAAATATTTTTATAAACGAAAACGATATCGTAAGCCGAAGAAAATAATGTCTCGTATATAAGCAATGTACTCACGTTTTGTGTGTTGATTCTGGAGCGATGAAATTTGTGCACAAAGTTCCGCTATGACTAAAGCAAGAGAATAATTCGTTACGTTAAGATGTTATATCTAACTAGCAATTAGCGATAGTGTGGAATAAAATTCTTGATTTTTGGGTACTTGATCGAAGAAAGGGGATGCATGTGCTTGATGATTTGGTTTTTTTTGTTTTTTTGTTTGATCTTGCGGTATGATGTATGAATGATGTTACATTTTTATAGCTGATTTAGTTTAACAGGATAGATGAATTGGGTATTTTTTGATGAATTCTATATTAGTTTTCTTTAATTTAGTAGCACTTTTAAGACACTTCAGTGGCAGTTTTCTTGGGCTGTTTTGATCAGCATTTGGCTGCACTGCACGAATGGTGGCTAACGAGGGAATGGGACGATATGTTTGTGGAACTATGTAGAGAGAGACTATGCTTGAGACCATGTGGAGGATAATAACGCTAATGCCACATCACTTTGATGTGGGTTTCCATTGCAAGGAGTTGTGACTTGTCGCAATTGCGTTGAATGCTTTTGAACTGAGCACTGGGACACCAGGTTTTCGTTCTCAGTTCTCAAGTGAACAATGCAATGCCTGTTAAAGAGTAGCTGATTATGGTCACAGGTATAAAGATTATATATATATAGGCTTACCTTCGCGTGATACAAAAAAAATTTTAATTGCACGGAATTTGGCATATGTACGGCGGTCTTAGGAAAACTATGTTTCTGCCGCGAATGGAGGATTTTGTCCACAGATTCCAGCGTGCTATTCGCCTGGTTCTACCTTTTCCGGATTTACCCACTCTATATAATCAAAAGATTACATAAAAATCTAAAAACGTTTCAAATGATTGAATTAAAAAGAAATCGCAGACGCGAAAATCTAACCTCAAGGTAACTCACACGGTGCCATGCTGTTCTGCAGAATCAGTAGAATGTAATTTCCAGAAAAAGAAAGAGAGCTAGATAAGCGGTGGCTTAAATAGCTTTTCTGTTCGAAAGAAAGTGACAAAATGGACTTCGACATCAAAAATGCCACGACAAAATGGTATAAACCACCATGAGCAGCGTTCATACAAATGGATCCGGTTTCCGTGTCGGGTGGGTATATTGGCGGTTGTGTTTAAAAAAAAAATTGTATTTGCATGGAGGTAACATTCAGAAATTTTTTTAATTTTTTTTTCTATTTTTATTTGTTTATTTGTGTATGAATATGCCACAGAAGGACCAGAATTTTTAAGGCATCAGTGGGATGCAATCTACCCGGAGCAACCATCTTGTCTGGAAACACACCAAGAAGCTCGTTCCGCAACTGTTCTTCACTGTTTGGAAAACAAGGCCATTAGTTTTGGTAAACCAGATCATCTTTTGTCAAAACACATAATCAGTGATGCCCACGAAAAAACGCTTCATGGAGGAAACGAAAAGATGATTGCCTACATTCGTCAACGATTCTGGATTTTTAACCTGAAAAACGCAGTCAAACATGTCCACAACTGCAATATTTGTTTCAAATTTAGGGCAATACCTTTAAGACAGTTAATGGGTAATCTTCCGCCATCAAGAACGACCATTTCAGGTCCATTTACATTCGCAGGAGTTGACTACGCAGGACCCATTGATGTCAAAACCTGGAGAGGACGCAATGCTAGGATCCTCAAAGGATACATCGCGATTTTCGTCTGCATTGCAACAAAGGCGTTACACGTTGAATTGGTCAGTGATATGACTACCCAAAATGTTTAAGAACGTTCAGGAGGTTGGTTTCAAGACGAGGCTTATGCAGAGAGCTTTTCAGCGACTGTGGTCGAAATTTTGTAGGCGGCAACATAGAACTGAAGAAACAGTTGAAGGGGGCACAGTTTGACTGGAAAAATGTGGTACTAGCCAGTGAAGGTACTAAGTGGAACTTCATTCCCCCTGCTTCTCCACACTTTGGAGGTTTATGGGAAACGGGAGTGAAATCCGTGAAATTTCACCTCAAGCGTGTAGCTGGCAAACAGATTCTGACGTGGAAGCTTGTCTGAACTCAAGACCTTTGTGTCCAACGTCGGATGATATCAACGACCTAGGAGCAATAACACCCGGCCACTTCCTCGTGGGAGAACCACTAATAACACCTCCACAACCAGAATATAAGTTAGGTTAGAGAAGATTTCGCATTTAGATCGCTGGAAGCAAGTCCAAGCCCATTGTTAGAAATTATGGAGCAATGAGTATCTTACCCGGCTTCAGCAGTGCCCAAAGTGGAAAAAAATCGTTAACTCAAATCTGAGGAAGGGAGACTTAGTTTTGATAAAGGACGAACGACTTCCACCACTGAAATGGAATCTGGGCAGAATACTAAAATTACACCCGGGACCTGAAAATTTAGTACGAGTAGTAACACTCAAAACAGCAACAACCGAACTGAAACGCCCTATAACCAAAATTTGTTTGCAGTAATTCAACACAATAAAACCAGTTAAACTGAATATAATAAACCTATAAATTCAACCCAACCCAATTCTAATTCCAGATAGCAATATTATATTAATTCAATACACTTTCGACACAATATAAAATCTAGTACAGTAGAATCCGGATACAGCGACGGTCAAGGGCCCGGCGACTTAATTCGTTCTAACCGGACGACGCACAAAACGAACTGAAGATTTTATCTATTTTGTTTCATTATTATGCTTCTGTCTTTGGCAAATACATATATATGTATATGTATTAACGTATCTGTAGGTAAAGAAGTAATGTCAATGAGAAACTTTTCTTTTTAACTGAAATCATTTTCACTCACAAAAAACTTACACCGTCGAGTAGCTCTGTCGCGTAAAAACAGCCGCCGGTCGCGCCAATTATTACAGTACCTTCTGCTATTGCATAGAGAAGAGAAGAACCAAAAAGAGTGGCATACTACGATTGTTTTTTTTTTTTAAACGACAACCAATAGTCGCTGTAACCGAACGATTTTTCGGTAAATAGCGTCGTTCAAAGCGGTTAGTCGTTCAAGCCGGAGTCGCTCTAAACGGATGTTCGTTCATAGCGATTAGTATGCAAACCTAACAAGTTGCTGTGTCTACGTCGCTTAAAACGGTTGGTCGTTATAAACGAAGTCGTATTAAACGGATTCCACTGTACTTTCATAAAAAATTATACTATATAATCTATCAACACATTTAATATACAATACAACTAAACAATATATCACATTCATTCAACTCAACACAGGACATTATTACATTCACTTCAACACATCATAACACAAAATAAAACTAATTTCAAAAACTCTAATCAAATAAGCAACACTATCATACAAATCTTTAATTCAACACACTCTTAAAAAAAAAATATATATATATATCCAAAAAACAAAAAAATCGACACTATATCTATTTATTTAACATCTACACAATTTAAATCAACACAAAACATAAAAGAAGTCAATCAAATATAACATACAATAATATACCAAATGACGCACAGCGCTAGTAGTATGGCAACCCATTTTACGAAATAAAAAAATATCATGAAACTATCATTCACAGTCAGAATACAGTCCACTTCTATCAACAGACACATAGCATAAATAACGACACTATGATTTGGAATAATTTCTATTGAAAATAAACCAATAATCACACTACAAAACTCACAAAATACACTATTAAATCATTCATTTAAACAAATAAAACAATAAGGGAATTTAGAATGAAAATTCACAGCACGCATTTCCATTCTACATACACACGCACACACAACGTGATCGCGGAACAGAATCAAAAAAAAAATTTATCAATGAAAATCCATTCACACCACCGTATAAAAATGAACATAATAATTATACACTAAACACTTACCTTTCTCCTACGCCACAATTTGGTTAAGCACTATTTTTGCGAATCGCGATTACATTACACAATAATACATAATAAAAACGCCCAAAATTAATAAATAATAAAAAAAAAACACAAAATAAACTTCACCGCATCCATCTCAAACAATGGAAAATTGCTACGCTCGCGAATTACAATAATGCAACAACAACAGCAGAAGTCATCGTCAGCGAAGAAAAAGAAGGAAAAGACGAGAAAAAAAACAATAAAAGCTTGTTCGCTGACTCTAGGATGAGTGAGCGAAACCAAAACTATGCAATGTGCAGTCATTTCGTCATGTTGTGTATTGCAGTCTTTTTTTTGTTTTATGTTGTTGTCACCTTTTTGCAAGTTTGTTCAAATACGCTAATTCTGTTTGTCTTTAGATGTCGTGAGATGAAACATTTTTTAGCCACAAGGCACAATACATACCAGGTTTGGCGTATAATAAATGGACTGAGGTGCTGATGACATCAATGTTGCGAACTGCGTTTCGGGGCGGGGGAGAATGTTAATAGTTAATAGTATATTTCAAATACAATGGCAATAGTTACAGATTCCACACTTTGTGGAGAGTTTTTTAACAGCTGTCAAAAACCAATGTAAATAGAAAAATTTAATGTAATATAATATATAGTTTACTTCAACAGTTTTATTTTTATACAACTATTCAAATAAATATTATAACGTTTAAAAACAGTATACGCAAAAGAACGCCTTTTAACTTTCCCTCCAAATTTCAAGAGTTTTAGAGAAAGTGTGTGATAGATCACAGCCCAACCCAAAACAATGCGTATTGATCAAACTGATGCGCAAATATAACGAACAAACATAACAGGCACAGATTCATAGGGAGACACTTCTTCCACGACCTAGAAGAGTTTTCCAGCACACATATAGACAAAATAATGGGCTTCATCAAATCCACAGGATGGTTTGTATGCAACAGCACAGTGAGTACTTAGTCTCAGGGTTATTATGGGTAAGGGACAACCTTTTCCCCCAATGGGCATCACAATGGGTCAGTATTGACCTGATTGTGGCACGGAACACTCCACGCCAACCCACGTACCTAACCTAACCTAAACATAACGAAAAAAATCATCACTGAAATACCTGATGGGCTGTTGATTCGACGGAAAAAAAGTAAGAAAAATGTCCGTAGCGAAAGAAAAGAAAGTTAATAAACATTTTTATCAATATATACATATGCTTTTGACAAAAAAATTTATAAATTTTTGTTGAATTCTTTATTTTAATTTTTCTCACAAACATTAATTTTTTTACATTGAGTATTTTGTAATAAGCAGGGATGAGGATTAGAAGGCAGTTGGGATTCAAAAAAGGCAGGAATACCGGTAGGGGATGACAGGGTAGGACAAGTGGAAAGTGGGGGAAGAATGTTGAAATTCCGGAAACGTGGCACGCTAGTTCTGCACGGCGGAACTCGTCGGAAATGGGGGGATTCTTGTCCCCAGAATTTCAACTGTGCCTACTACAACACATAAATCGTGCCGAGAAGAAGTTGTTCCCTATTGACAGCGGACGGACAGTTACCACTTTGAGAAGCGCTCGTTGGTGTTTTGAGCGCGGCCAATACCCACCCTACCTGGAAATCCATGGCCTAAGTACTTCCCCATTGAAATGTATGTCCATCCAGTTTAAGTCATCCGCCGAGAGAAGATGTAGCTTACCTTACCTACCCCCTGTAAAATTGAGAACCTCAAAGAAGCATCATGCAATCAGATGCCTCAGAAAAACACCGAAATCTTCATACCTACAAGCGTGTAATTGCTTTATATGAATCTTCGTAACAAAAAAAAAATACTTTAACAACTTTAAACGTAAAAAAAATAATTAAAGACATTAATTCGGGGACAATTTGGGAACTTGGACCTTATGAAGGAACATCTTCTTTGTGTTTCCACGCGTAACTACTTTTTTTGTGATTTTGTATAACCACAAAAAAAAATGTCCTAAACGATAATATATAAAAAAAGGTACTTATATAATAAAATCAAAAAAAAAAACAGAAAACAAAATTAACCAACGAATTAACAAAAAAAAAAAATCACGCTTGGTCTTAATTCTAATACAAAACAAACATATTGAGCTTAATATTGAAGAAGAAGGAAGAATTCCCTTAATCAAGTGGCTTTCGTTGTGCTTGCAACCGATGTATCGGGCACACGGTTATAAAAATATCGGTCAATCACAAAAAAAAGGGTTGGCGGCCACGACCTCCTATCTAGGCGGGTGGACAATCAATGACCGCCAAATGACCTTACGCTGTGCTGATACCTACATGCAACAAAAATTTAAAATTACTCACAATAGATTTCTACACTTTTCTTTTTTTGTTTTTTTGTTGCACTTGTTTTTAACTAGGTTCTTGTTTGTTGCGTACTTTTAGTTCTATCACTGTTTTATTGTATTCTTTGTCTTTTATTTTGAAGTCTTCCTTTTTTTGTTTTGCAATTGCCACTTTTGCTAATTTAATTAAACACAATTTTTGTATCAACCTTATTTTCTTTTTATGTATTCTCTCGTCACTGCCACTACATGTCGTTTGATTTGAATCCGGTTTTAGCTTTTGCCGATTTTACGGATTAGGACGTGGTCTTACCGACGACTGTACGGACAATACCGAGCGTTTCCTCCAGCACTAGCAACAGACCCTCGTCCGAGGTATTGGCAACAACAATCCCGAACACCCGCTAACTAAGAGATTCACCCAAAATCTTCCGACTGTGGGATTGCCAATCAGAGCCCGGCAACGATTCAAAAAAATCCCGTTCCTCTCATCATTTGAAATTTAGGTTCGAGTACTTGCTACGCGAAAGATTGATGCCTACCTAACCTTCGGGTAAGATTGTGAACAGGCCCCTTGTTCCGAAATGTCAAAGTCGACACCTGAACGTCGGTGACGCTTGCCTTTCTGTCAAAAATAATCAACAATCTCGCGTACCTTATCCTGTAAGTATCTTATTTATTTGTTCTCTTCCTCACTAATGTTTTATTATCTTTCTAGCTAAAGCTATCTAATTTACGAGATCCTGACTGGTGAATTCCTAATGGATATCTGTGGTCGAGTAATTTGCGCAATGTGTATAATTACATTTCCCACTCATACATGTTTTGAATTGCAGGTGACCATAACAAAACACTGGTTTTGGTCGAGAAGATGGACGACAAAGACAGTGACAAGGGTCAACCAAGAACAACAAAATGGAACTGCTTTCGCTGCGTGGTGAAGAACCCACACTGTGTGCTATGTTAGCCGGGCTAAGGTGTTCTGTGAGTACTTTTTTCTTTATCATAAGACTAAACTAACTAGTACCATATGTAATATATTACGTGAAGATAAACATATTCTATAAATAACAGATAATTATGCATAATTAATAAACAAACCATACGCCTACATAGATACGTTGAAGTGTAACGATAACCAGGGGCAATAGAGTTATGGGTATCGATTTGTAATTGAATAATTGCATACTAAATATACATAGGTATGTACAACTATGTGTGAACAGATTAATAAATAAATAAACAAATAGACAAATGAATAAATAAATAAATAAATGAATAAATAGATAAATAGATAAATAAATAAATAAATATATGAATAAATAGATAAAAAAAATAGATAATACTTAAATAGCTAAATGACTAGGTAGACAATGAAGCAACTAAGTGCAGCATTGAAAATAAATAACACATACTTATATCTAAATAATGAATCAATAACTAGACTCGATAAATAACATAAAGAGATTGACTTCAACTTAAACTGGGATATACATAACATATATGAACTTAATGATTATAAATAAATAAATTAACATTAATATAATAAATAAATAAATAGAAATCTAACACTAAGCAACATAAATCCTTAATAGACTAATAATTAAACAAATAAATAATAATACGAAGGATAGAATGTACACAACAGTAAAGCATCTACACAGAACGTTTGTGGCATATATATTGCAGTTTAATCGGAAAGGTACATAGGATACTCCATGTTTTCATTGTTTTATATCCTTAGCATGGAATATACCTATTCGTTTGCCTGCTAGGTTTTCCTACTCGTACATTTGACTACTCTACACTATTTCTATTTCGGACAGAGTTTGGCGGCTAGGTATTTCGAAGTGTCACTAAGGACAAAATTCTTTCGGAAAACCTCTTGTCCGGGTATGAAATGAACGTTTCGTGATCTGGTATTATACTTTGTCGCCGATTTTTCGTTTGCGTTTGCGATGCTTTCTTTTATCTTGTCGCGCAGACATTGCAGGCGTAGTTGTCGAGAGAGTATTTGTATTTCGCTGTCCTCTACCGCATTTAGCCTTTGTGCCAACCCATAGCAGCTCCCATGCGTCATAATATTCTGCCCAAACAGGGCGAAGTATGGAGACACTCCGGTCGTCGTGTGAACTGAGCTTCGCAATGCACACGCTATGTCGCGCAGTTGCGCTGGTCATCCTTAATATACGAGTGTATGGCCGCCAGCAAAGTCCTGTTGACTCTTTCGGATGCGTTTGACTGTGGCGAATAGTATGTCTTAAAGTGACGTATGGAGAATTTTTGCGTCAGGCTTTGGAAATCTTTCCATAGAAATTGCTTACCATTGTCTGAGTGTATGACATTCGGTACACCAAACATGTTGATTACGTCATTTTGTAGGTATTTGACGACATTGATGGCACTTGCATTTCTAAAAGCTTTTAACAACACAAACTTTGACAGATGATCGAGGACAACGACGAACGAACACGTAAGAACGAATTTGCACAGTCATATTCGGCCAGTAAAAGTGCTGCCTGATCCTGTGTAGCGTTTTGGATATACCTCCGTGAGCTACATGGGGAGGGTCATGAGCCTTAGCAATCAGCTGCTCAGTTAGACCGGACGGGACCCAAAGCCTCCATGTATGCTCGACGGTTTCGTCTCCTGCTGGGTGTTCATTAACTGTATCAATTAAGCTACGGTATTCTTCAGTCAAGTACTCCTCTGAATCTAGGTCGATTAACGGCACAACATGTTGGACATCGACGCTTTCAACATAAATTCTGGACAGGGTATCGGGGACTACATTTAACGATCCTTTTCTGTGTTCAATGTTGAACGTGAACGCCTGTAGCTTGAGGCTCCAACGTGCTAATCTTCCATTTAAGTCTTTGAGACTCATGAGCCAGCGTAAGCTTGAATGGTCTGTTGTGACTGTAAAGTCCATCCCCGCAACATACGAACGAAATTTTTGTATGGCCATAACGGCCGCCATGCACTCTTTCTCAGTGACGCTGTCATTTTTTTGTGCTGCGTTCAGCTTTTGGCAAAAGTAGGATATTGGTGATTCTTCCTCCTTTTCGTTCTTTTGGAACAAGACTGCACCAATTCCGGACTCCGAGGCGTCACACTGGATGTAAAACCTTTTGGTAAAATCCGGGTGGATGACTACTGGCGCGGTTGTTAAGGTGCCTTTGAGCGTCTCGAATGCTTCAAAAACTTCGCTTGTCATTACAAATTTCTCATTTTTCTTTTTCAGGGTGTCGGTGATGGGAGCTGTCAAGGAGGAGAAATCTCTGATAAATCTTCTATACCAGCCTGCTAGACCGAGGTACCTACGTACCTGTTTTTGGCTTTTGGGAAGCGGGAATTCCGAGATAGCCTTGACCTTCTCAGGATCAGTATTCAATTTCCCACCACCAACAATGAACCCCAGGTACTTCAGTTCTTTGAAGCAAAACTTGGACTTGCTCACGTTGATGGTGAGATTGGCTTTCCTCAGGCACTCAGCAACCTCGCCCAGCAGTGGAATATGGGTCTCAAAATCCGGGGCTATGACGAGCAGGTCATCTAGATAGACGAAGACGCGGTCCCTACATTTTGCGGGAATCACCTTGTCCATCAGTCGACACATCCTTTGGGCTGCGTTACACAACCCAAAGGGCATGACTCTAAATTGGTACAAGGGTCTTCCCGGCACAGCGAACGCAGTTTTCTCCCTACTCCGCCTCTCCAGCGGTATCTGCCAAAATGCGTCCTTAAGATCGACGCTACTAATGAAATAGGTGTCTGGTAATATGGGTCTCAAAATTCAAATTGATCTTCATATTAATAAAATACAAATTAATAAACCCAAGATTATAAAGTGTGTTAAATATGATAAAAGTAAATTCTTAATGGAAATGAGATCTAGAATCAGCACGAGGTTGGAGGTTATGAATATAGAAAGAAATATGTCATTAGAATTCAAAAAGTGTATCGAACAAAGCTTAAATAGTTTAAGTTCAACTCTTAGAATCAAATCGCATTATGTTGAGTGGTTTAATGAAGAATTAAGTGAGCTTAAACAAAAAAAAATTCATTGGTATAAAATACATAGCATATTAAGATCCAATGAAAGCTGGGAAAAATACAGAAGGGCTCGAAATATATATAAAATAAAGTGTGCTATAATAAAAAATAAGTATATTGAAGAGAAAATTGAAGAAAAGGCTGGAAACCAAAAAGCAATGTGGAGGACCATCAAAAAGTACGTTTTAACACAAACCCATCAAAATCTTTGTGAAATTGAAGTGAATGGAGGAATAATTAATAACAATTTAGATATGGCAAACAAACTAAATGAATTCTTTGTCGATAGTGTCGTGGAAATTAATGAAGATATACCAAATATTCTATATAGTGATCGTATAAGAGAATCATCGCGTATCTTCCATTTTAAATTAATTAACGAAGCTGAACTCGAACAAGTAATTAAAAACATAAATAATAAAAGTGACTTCAATGGTCTTAATACAAAAATCATATTGGATTGTAAGGAAGATATCTTACCGGCTTTATTGAATATTATAAATGCATCAATGATAGAAGGTGTGTTTCCAAGCTCTTGGAAGGAATCGGTAGTGATACCTGTTGAGAAGACAGTTAATGCAAAAAAGCTGGAGCAATTTCGTCCCATAAATATGATGCCCGTATATGAAAAGATATTGGAGAAAGTGGTGTATGTCCAATTGGAGAATTACCTCATTCAGAATGGAATTCTTTGCGAAGAGCAATCTGGTTTTAGAAAAGGTCATTCGACTGAGACTGCTTTAGCATGGGTGCTACATGAATGGAAAAAAGAAATTGATTCGGGAAATTCAGTACTGACACTTTTCCTGGATTTAAAGAGAGCGTTTGAGACGGTGGACAGGAAAATTCTGTTGACCAAATTATCTAAATATGGAATTCAACAGAAAGAGCTACAATGGATTGAGTCGTACCTATCTTCGAGGACACAAAGGGTGAAATTAGGAGAGGTATATTCTTCGGCGAAGACGGTAAATTTGGGTGTCCCACAGGGAACAATTCTTGGAGTAATTTTGTTTCTAATTTATGTGAATGACATTAAAGATTGTCTTAATTTTTCAAAGGCCTCTTTATTTGCGGACGATACATTAATTTACATTGTTGGAAAGAATTTAAAAGAATGTGAAAATAAATTAAATGTTGATGCCCTTTCGTTGTATAAATGGCTATGTAAAAATAAATTAAAGTTGAATATTCAAAAAACCAAAAGTATGTGCATTGGTAATCGGAGGTATGTAATTGACTTACAAATAGATAACTGTGATATTGAATGTGTTGATCAAATCAAGTACTTGGGTGTTAAAATAGATAATAGACTATCACTTAATGAGCATGCCGACTTTGTATGTGCGAAAATGTCAAAAAAAATATTTTTTTTATATAGAATAAGAAAACGAGTGTCAAGAAGATGTGCAATTAGTATATATAACACGATTATTTTACCTCATATCAATTATTGTTCTTCTATATTCTTTTTGTGTAACGAAGGTAAAATCGACAACTTACAAATTTTACAAAATAGAGCTATGAGATGTATATTACAGTGCGGGCTGAGAACGCATACAAATGATATGTTAAGTGAGTTAAAATGGATGAATATTAGACAAAGAATGAAGTTTAATTTATTAATTTTTACTTTTAAATTAAAAAATGGATTGTACCCTATGTACCTACAAAGAAATCTGCAATATGTTGGGAACTATTATAATTTAAGAAATGTGGGAGATTTCCGTTTACCACTATATAGGCGAACCAGTTCTCAAAATAATATTTTGTATAAAGGAACTCAAATGTTCAATAACCTAGAGTTAGATATTAAAGTGCAAACTAATATTAATATATTTAAAAAAAGAATTGCGCAGCACATTGTAACTTGGTGATATATATTTAAGTAAATTTATTGTAAAAAAGAGTTTTTTTAACTAATAAATATTTAAACTAAACTAAACTAAACCGACTGAGAAGCCCGTCGATATGGGGGAGAGGGTTAGCGTCCTTTTTGGTCAATGTGTTTAGTGCTCTTGAGTCCAAGCAGGCACGGTTTTTGCCTGGTTTCCGTATAAGGACCATTGGCGAACACCACGGACTCTGACTCTCCTCAATAACGCCGAGCGTCAACATTCGGTCGATCTCTTCATATAGGAGGGCTTGTATCGCTAGAGACACAGGGTAGTGTCGCTGCTTAACCGGGGCCGCATCTCCGGTATCGATGATGTGCTCCTCAACCTGAGTTTTCCCCAACCCATGCTGTGTGAACCATAGGAATCTCTCCTTGACCGCCTCCAGCGCGGACGACTCTTCTAGGGTTAAATTGTGGGACTCATACTCGCGGACGTTTAAATCGACTGACTCGGGTGCGCATATAGCGCTTATAACTTGTGGAGCTATCTGGAACGTTTTCCAAAAATCAACACCCAGGTATAGTTCTTGGTCTAAATTTGGTACTACATAAAAGGTTATGAGGTGTTTTTGTTCTTTATAGGTCACCGGCACTTGAATCTTTCCCACTATTTGCTGAGTTTTCCCATCCGCAGTTTTGACATTTGAAGTTGTCTTTATAATGGGTATGTTCAACAATTCTATGAGCTGCATGCAGTTTTTTGCCTAGAATACTTATGCTGGCTCCGCTATCTAATAAGCCATACATGTCCTTATCCAGCAATTTAATTTTTGCATACGGTCTAGGATCAGTTGCGGTGTTCATCTGTGTAGACGCCACTGCTTTCCTGATTCCTTTCCGTATCTGATACCGTTTTCTCGTTTTTATTATTTGTTTTGATACACCCTGTTTGTTTTCTCTAAAAATTCTATCTTTTGCTATATTCCCTAATTCTAATGTGAAGTGGCTTAATTTCTAACTTATTTCTAGGCGCATTTATTTATCTGTTTTCTTCTCTTTTCAATATCGTTATCTTATTGACACCTTCCTCTGGTGAGGGCTGCCTCTCTCCCAGTTCTATCTGTGACTCACAACCTCTAGTTATTGTTAATACTTTTAGTTCGGGGTTTGAGTTGAACGTGACTCCCCCGCCGACATCACGTTCATCGACCGGTTTTCCGGGTTACAACGCCTACATTTTGGTGTTATTACGCCTTCTTGGCCGCATCTGTAACAAAATATGTTACGCACTGCGGACGGACAATCCAATCCTTCAGCCCTACAGTTCCAGCAAATCCAATTTCGTTGATCACCTTGTCTCCGTGGGGGATTCGGACGAACATTGTGGTATTGCATCGCCGCAAACTGTTCCTCCTGCTGATAAGGATTTTCAGCGTAGTTGAGTTCATTGACCATGAACCTCGGCTGAGATCGCTGCTGTTTCGGTGGGTCCCTATTAGGAAATGCATTCTCCGCATCTTTACAGACATCTTTCAATTGTTCCAATGTGAAAATGTTCATTGGGTAGACTAACTTCCAATCCGGTCACTGAGGTTACGCTTGAGGATACGCACCAAGTCAATTTCTGGCATCTGACCTCGAAGCTGAGATCTCAACTTTTGTATGGCCGTGAAATAATCGTCGCTTGTCTCCCAGGTGCCCTGCCTGCGGTCCAGTATGTCCCGAATGATTTCGAAATCGGATTTCGAATTTCGAAACTGTCGCTTCAATGCGTCTTGCAGTGTTGCCAAATCTGGACGAAAGTTTGAGCGCTGGTATTGCCAATACCATTCATGAGCGGCACCTACGAGAAGGAGATGAAAGTCTCTCATGATTTCCGTCCATGGACAGTCGTACTGACTTTGGACTGCCTCAAGTCGGAAAATGAAATCTTCGACATCAAGGCTCTCTGGTTTGCCATCAAAGCTGAGACCCCACTTGTCGATCTTTATGGAGCCTCCCACTTGTCGAGGACCAGGTGGAATGGAGTAAAGAGGTGGACTATAATGGTGTCCGCCAGGAGGATTTCGACTATACTGCGACGGAACTTGAGTGTAAGTATTTTGTTGACTATATCCTTGATTCGACCTATTATAATTATTGTTTTGTCTACTATGCCCCCCTACAGGAACAAATGACCTTGCGGCTGCGTCCAGATGCGAACGATCATGACGGACTTGTTGTGGAAAAGCCACATGAGGTTGTTGTTGAACCCAAGGCTGTGTTATCGGTTGGTGTGGAACTGCCGGCTGAAGTGGAAAGAGGTGATTAATTTCGCTAGTGAAACCTAAGAAACTATTTCTCATCTCCGTTTTTAGGTCTTCGGAGATTTCTCCCTTTAAAGACTCCTTCAGTGACGAGAAAGCATTAAGTAAAGCCAAGTTGACATATGCTTTTAAGTCAGACGGAACTTTTGGTTTGGGCTAACTTACCGAGGAATATAACTGTAAACCCTACAGACAAGAATGGACAAAATGATGATGAACGATTTTCTACACGGATACGAAGGAAGACGCGAATTTACGAAGACATTAAGTCTGTTGTGAGTTTAACTTGCTATTTAAATTATCTGCTACGTAAGGATATATATAAATTTTAACTAAAAATTAATGGTTTTTATTTTTTTAGAGCAAGAGCTCTTCTTTTATTTAAGTCTTCTTAAAAACTAAAACTATAAGCGAGAAACGCTACTATTTATGTGTTCAAGGCGCGGTTTCTTGTTTGGTGCTCGCATCGTCTCTTTTGTCGGTGCATCTGCCGTTTTATGACTTCGAAATATCCCTTCTTGGAAGGTCGTCTTATTGTTTTCACATCTGCCGTTTTATAACTTCCATATGTATGTGATATCCCAGTTTGCTAGCTTTCTTGGGAGGTCGTCTTCTGTTGGCACATCTGTTGGGTTTTTCCGCTTAAAAGAGTCGATCCCTGTTTAGTTGGGCTGCTGACATAACCCCTCCCTCCTTAGAGTCTTCCTTCGGTTCGTTTATGACTGGAGGTAGATTTATTATAGTTTTATTTCGTCTCTTTATTTTGTATAATATTATTATCACAATGATCGCAATGATTAATAAAGTTGTTGAGAGACTAAAAATATACTGTGTTTCCTTTTCATTTTTTATTTCTATTATTTTTTTTAAATTATCAATGGATTCATACCTGACTTCTTCCAAATATTCATTTGAAAAGTTATAGTTTAGTACAGGTATTATCTTTTCGTCTTTGTAATACTTTCTATTATAAATTACATTGTTCATTGAAATTTTACAGTTCTCTGCTTTTATTAAGTAATTTCCTTCTAGTATGTAGTTTAGATTATTACAATTTTGTTGTATTTCGGTTTTTTCTAGATTCTTAATTATTAGATATTTTTCTTTTTCTATTATTACATTTTTATCTTCATATTTTTTAGTTTTGCATTTCATTTGTTTGTTTATTAATATATTTTCTATACAATCGTCCTTTAATATTTGTAAATTTTTTATTTCTTTAGTTATATAATATAATCTTTTATTCAATTCTAGGAAGTTATTAGTTTGTAAATCTATAATTTTACTATTTATAGGAAAGTTTTGAATGTATGTGGGATAGGGCCTATCAGACATACGTTACCCTACGAACTAGACAGTACACATGACACATACTTAGACGAACGCAACGAACGGAAGACAATGTACATAGCACACTAAAACAAACTCAACGAGACAGTAAGCAACGCTACCAATACCAATAACGAACACAGAGAACGAACAGCAACCAACTGTACCAACGAACAGACGACACTTCAATCGTCACCAAACGTTCAAGTCGAGTTGTACGTATTTTTTTTCCTGTTAAGGTAGTTTAAGAGACTCAATAAAATTGAAGATAATTGTACGAAGAGTTCGCGTTTCTTTTGCTAGTGCATCGGTGGTAAGAATCCCACATTTTGGGGGCTCGTCCAAAGTTTTATTCTGCGAAATTGTCGGAAACAAACGCGCATAAGGGAGAAAAAGAAGAAAGGGCGAAAATTAGCTACAACTCAAACGCAAATAGTGAAAAAAAAAAAAAAAAAACAACAAACTGAAAAAAAAGAAGAGTAATTAAAGAGCAACAACTCAATAAGGCGATTCGTGTGGTTCACGAGGAAAAGTGCATCGGGCAAAAGCATCGAAACAAATAAAAATTGGTGTCTGCATCTGCATCGAAAGTGATATGCAAATCCATGTGTGTACGTGAAGTCAACCGATCGTCGTTGTTGCTCCAACATTAAGTAGGTGTATGAAAAAAAATCGAGACCAGCTACGCAGCCAGCACAAAGAAGAAGAAGACGAAGAAGGCGACGTTGAAGGAGACGAGTGAGCAGTTGTCATATTCGTATATTATATAACTTGCATTTATACTGGTGGTGCACGGCAATTAAAGTGTTGCCACTGCATACTTTTTTCTCTTTATATAATTCTAATACCTTTTAATACCTTTTTTATTAACAACTAATTTTTTTTTAATCATTAAATTAAAATAAGATTTGTAACATATTATTGTTATGGATTCTAAATCTATTTTGGGGTTGACGGTTGAAGGACTTAGGGAACAACTGACGCAACTAGGTTTACCGACAAACGGACTTAAGACGGCATTACAGGATAGGCTCCTTGATCATTTTGGCGTATCGCGCGGCGAAGGGAACAAGTTCGACTCAGCAGAAGAGGAAGGAAGTGAAACTTCGTGTCCTACGGTCATAGAGGACGGAGTAAGGAACTTGTTTACACTTCGAGACATCCAAGATTCTCTTCTACCATTCAGTGGAACGGGATATCCACCAATCAATGTATGGGTTCAAGATTTCGAGGATAATGCTGTTACGGTGAATTGGAACTCAGTGCAGAAGTATGTATATGCAAAGCAACTTCTTAAGGGCGCTGCAAAGATGTTCGTTCGCGGTCAACAAACCGTCAAGGATTGGAAGTCGCTGAAGATAGCACTTCAAAAGGAGTTCGGTAGCAAGCAGTCAACGGCAGAGATCCATCGGTTGTTAGGCAACAGGACGAAGTTGCCTACAGAATCTTTCATCGAGTACCTATACGCATTGATGGAAATAGGAAAACCGATCGACTTGGATGAGGAAAGCTTGGTGGAGTACTTTATTAGTGGAATACCGGATACTAGTCAGAACAAGGCGGTGCTGTACCAGGCCGGGACAGTTAGCGAGCTGAAAAACCAACTGAACGTCTATGAGAAGATTCGGGGTGCCAATTTACAGCAACCAAGCCTGAGAGGGGCCCACCGATCTACAAACAGAGTACGAGTTGGAGAAGAGGCGAGGAATGAGACGACGCGACCGGCGTGTTTCAAGTGCGGAGAGACGACACATCTGGCTAGAGACTGCTCGGTCCGAACTTTTAAATGCTTTAAATGCGGAAGGGTAGGGCATAAAGCAAGGGAGTGCAGGGTACAACAAGCGCCGCAACCACGAGTAAGGGCCGATGGAGGTAACGTTCGCACTGCATCAACGGGCAACGGAGCTGAATCTTGGCCGGAGGCTAGAGTTTCGCTGGCGGTTGGATCGAATAGAATTTTTAAGGAAATCGTTGTGCGTGGATCTACCATGTCTGCATTAATGGACACGGGTAGCGATCTGAATCTGTTGAGGTATGACATGTTAGTTACAATGGAGTATACAGAACTGGACTCAAACAAGAGACATCTGTTTGGCATAGGTAACAACAGAGTCACGACTCTAGGTAGTTTTTGGGCAGATCTGGTTGTAGATGGAGTTGAACTTAAACTGAGGTTTCACGTCGTCAAAGAGAAAGACATGCAGTATTCGGCGGTGTTGGGCAACGATATCTTTAACGATGTCGATTTGGTCATGACCGCAGATGGGGCAGAGTTCAGGCAGAAGAGGAGCGGAGATACATCGGCCGGTGCAGAAGCTGAATCGTCGTTAGTTGACCATGGAGTCGAAGTGGCGGACAGGAGTGTCGGTGAGATGGTCCAAAGTGTAGACCATGAACAAGTTCGAGTTACGAACAGCCAAAGTGGCGTAGTGGAGGGCGAAGGCCGTAATGAAGGTGATATCAGTGAGGTAAGAAACGAAATTACGGAGTTGGTCGATGAGTTCAACACTATTTGTCTGTCAACCAATGAGGGGGTTTTCGAGAAAGGAGCAGCCATTGATATGAGTCACCTAGAAGACAAGGAACGCAGAACGTTGGAAACAATGATACGCGAATACGTACCAAATAGAACCAAGCCGTCGCCCGTCGAAATGAAGCTAATACTGACCGACGAAGTTCCGGTATCCCAGAGGCCAAGACGTTTGTCGTTCGCGGATCAGGAAACAGTACGGAAACAACTAAGCACCTGGTTAGCAGAAAAGATTATACAACCAAGTACGTCCGAGTATGCATCACCAATCGTGCTGGTATCCAAGAAAGACGGATCGAGACGACTATGCTGTGATTACCGGAAAATAAATGAAAAAATCGTAAAGGACAACTTCCCAATGGTGTTAATGGACGACGTTCTGGAACGGTTGCAGGGTGCAAGAGTATTCACGACGTTAGATTTGGAAAATGGTTTCTTCCACGTTCCGGTAGAGCCAAATTCTCGGAAATACACCGCGTTTACAACGCCAGAAGGGCAGTTCGAATTCCTATATGTCCCATTCGGAATGTCGAATTCACCCGCGGTTTTCAGCAGATACATCTTTGCGATACTTCGTGAGCTTATACAGAAAGGAATAGTAGTAGTTTACATGGATGATTTGATCATTCCATCAAAAGACGAAGAGGAAAACATTCAAAAGCTAAAATTAGTCTTAGAAGTAGCGGCAGAATATGGGTTGCGAATCAAATGGAAAAAATGTCAGTTTTTGAAAAGGAAAGTCGAGTACCTAGGATATGTCATAGAGAATAATACCATACGTCCATCTACAGAGAAATCGAGAGCAGTAACAGAGTTTCCGGTACCTGTCAACAAGAAAGCACTTCAACGTTTCTTGGGTCTGACATCGTATTTTAGGCGGTTCATCAGAGGATTTGCTGTCACTGCGAAACCTTTATCCGATCTGCTGCGCAAGAATGCAGAGTACGAATGGAAGACTGAGCAACAAGTTGCCTTTCAGCAACTTAAAACCGCACTAGTTACAGCGCCAGTCTTGAAGTTGTTCAATCCCAAAGCATCGACAGAAATTCATGCAGACGCCAGCAAGTTTGGGTACGGCGCAGTTTTATTGCAGAAGGATTCAGAGGATCAACAATTCCATCCGGTGCAATACATGAGTCGAAAAACTACAGCTGTCGAGGAAAAGTATCACTCATACGAGTTGGAGGTGTTGGCTATAATTGAAGCGTTGAAAAAGTGGAGAGTCTACGTGCTAGGAAGTCAGTTCAAAATTGTTACGGACTGTAACGCTTTTGCTATGACAATGAAAAAGGAAGATGTTCCACTGAGAGTTTCCAGATGGGCCATGTTCTTACAAGAATTTCAATATCAGATTGAGCATCGATCAGGAACAAGAATGAAACACGTGGACGCTTTAAGTAGAATGTCTTGCTTGATGATGGAGGATTCACTTAGCCACCGCTTGAAAGAAGCCCAACTGAAGGATGAATGGATACGAGCAGTAAGGAAAGTTCTAGAGAAGGATGAGTACGAAGATTATTACATGAAGTCAGGAGTTTTGTACAAGGATCCAGTCAACGAACTAATAGTGGTACCAACGGCAATGGAGAAGGAAATAATCAGCGTCGCACACCAACAAGGACATTTTTCAATCAAGAAAACTCAGGATCTTGTCGAGAAGACGTTTTTCATTCCAGGCTTAAAAGCGAAGGTCACAGATATCGTCAAGGGCTGCGTAAAATGTATAATAATAGAAACAAAGGCGGGAAAGAAGGAGGGTTACTTGAGGCCAATCGACAAAGAAGACAAACCACTAGGGACGTACCATATAGACCACGTCGGTCCGATGGAACAAACCAATAAACAGTATAACCACATTTTGGTAGTGGTGGATGCCTTCTCCAAATTCGTTTGGCTTTATCCAACGAAAAGCACTGGAGCAAGCGAAGTGGTGGATCGGTTAAAGAAACAATCTGTTGTATTTGGAAATCCGAGTCGAATTGTGTCGGACAGAGGAACTGCTTTCACGTCAACAATGTTCACGGAATATTGTAAAGAGGAGGGTATCCAACACTTGCTAATTGCAACCGGAGTGCCTCGAGGTAACGGACAAGTGGAAAGGATCCACAAAATCATCATTCCAATGTTATCGAAGGCATGCCAAGGGAGCGCCAAGAGTTGGTACAAACATGTGGAGCACGTGCAGCAGGTGATAAATAACTCTCCACCGAGAAGTACGAAGTTCAGTCCTTTCCGAATACTTACAGGACTAGAGATGAGACTCCCAGGTTATCCAGAACTACGAGAGTGGATGGAGGACACAGCGACAAGGGAACTGGATGCGGAGCGTGAAGGTATACGAGAGGAAGTTCGGGAAAATATCGCTACGCTTCAACGAGAGAATAAACTAAATTACAACCAGCATCGTATGCCTGAAGCGGTTTATGAGCTCAACGAGTTAGTCGCCATCAAGCGCACTCAGTTTGGGACTGCAATGAAATTACGGCCTAAGTATTTCGGGCCCTACAAGATAACGAAAAAGCTAAACCACGGAAGATACGAAGTCCATAAAATAGGAGATCACGAAGGACCGATCAAAACGAACACGGTAGCCGAAAACATGAAAAAATGGAAACCTTCGTTCGGGGCGAACGATCCGTCAGGATAGCCGAATGTGGGATAGGGCCTATCAGACATACGTTACCCTACGAACTAGACAGTACACATGACACATACTTAGACGAACGCAACGAACGGAAGACAATGTACATAGCACACTAAAACAAACTCAACGAGACAGTAAGCAACGCTACCAATACCAATAACGAACACAGAGAACGAACAGCAACCAACTGTACCAACGAACAGACGACACTTCAATCGTCACCAAACGTTCAAGTCGAGTTGTACGTATTTTTTTTCCTGTTAAGGTAGTTTAAGAGACTCAATAAAATTGAAGATAATTGTACGAAGAGTTCGCGTTTCTTTTGCTAGTGCATCGGTGGTAAGAATCCCACATGTATATTTTATTAAATGTTTGGTTGGAATATTGGGGAATTAATACAATTACTAAAATATTTTCTTTGTACGTTGCTAAATTGATTTTTAATTCTTTTAATTTTTCAAATGCGATATTATTCTCTTTAATTTCTTGGCTTGTAATAATGTTTTGTGTTAGTATTCCTGTTCTGCTAGTCAATATTACGTCTTCTATTTTTCCTAAAGTTTCTCTAATTTCTCTTATGTTGTTATTGAATTCTATTTCTATACGAAGGTTATCAATATCGCTGCTTCTGTTTCTTAATTTATTAACTGTTTCGATACCTTGGTTCATTAATTCACTTAAAGTTTTAAACTGATTATTAAAATGATCGTTTATCTTTATTTGTTTATTTAAGTTATCTATGGTATTATGCTTATTTTCTTCTAGTGTTTTAAGTTTCTTTTCTATTTCTATTCTATCATCGTCATCCATTGCTCCGAATATGAATTTCAAGATGGAACCTCCTAAATTTATTAATCCTCTTTTTAATATGTGATGTGGGATTAGGGTATCAATTTTTTGTTCTAATTTGATTATTTCACTAAGTTGTTTATAATGCTTTTCTGGCATTAATTTATACTGTGCTTTTAATTGTTCGATTAGTCCTTTATAATCGGTTAAGTTAATTAAATGTATCATTGTATTATATTTTTCTATAAGTTCTACCTTTTCACTTTCTATTATAAGAAATTCTTGTTTAATTTCATTAATTTGTATTTCCTGTGGTTGTACTACCGTTATCTGCTTGTACAGAATAATCATTAAGATTATCACTACTGCTTTCATGTTGGGTGGTTGCAAATTTTTTCGTTCTCCTGAATTGGTCTTTGTGCAAGACTTGTATTCGTACGTGTGGTCTTATAGTGACTTTCTTGTCTTGTTGTTTTATAATGCTTATTTTTTTATGTTTTGTCTTTAGTTTTTTCAAATCGCTCGGGATTATTTATTTTAGTATAACTAGGGTTAATTTCTTTATCACTCCTATTTTAATTTAACTTCTTTAATATTTTTTCTTTATTGCTTTCTATTCGTTCGCGCACTAGTTTTATATTTACTCTATTCAAATGAATGTCTACTGGTTTTTCTTTAGTGGTCAAATGTATTGTTTGATTGTAAACCTCTACTGCACGTAGTACGTTGTCGACTAAGTTGTCTGACCCTTCTAAAATTCTTAAATGCTCATTTAGCGTGCTGTGTACTCTTTCGATATCAGAGTTTCCTGTGTGTCTGTAAGGAGTTGTGAAATGAATTTCTATCTCCTTCTCTCTAAAGTATTCTTTTACTGTATAGGTTTGAAATGAAGGATCGTTATCTAGTACGATATATTTTGGTTTGGTCATGTAGGTAAAGATTTTTGTTATGGTATTTAATACATCCTTTTGGTTTTTGGTTTTAAGTTTTTCTACACATACGAATTTGCTGAATTTGTCTATACATGTGAGATATTTTGTTGAGTGGGGAAGTATCCATATATCCATGTGATAAGATTGGTGTGGACCTTTTGGTGTGATTGTTTTCTCGTATGGGAGTTTTATTGGGTTTCTTTCTATTTTAAGATTGCAACGTTCGCAATTGTTAATCACTTTTGTTATTAGTTCTTTCATATTTGGTGAGTAATATTTTCTTTTTATTTCTAAATAGGTTTTTTCAATTCCTGTATGATTATAATTTAAATGTATTTTATTTATTTCTTCTTCGGTTTCTGGAGTTTTAATGTCAATTAAATAGGTTTTTGTCCTAAGGAGTTTCTGATTATTATGGTGTAGTTTCCAATAATCTTGGAACTCTAGAAATGATTTATCTTCTGTCGTATAAATACAGTTTATTGTGTTCGTATCACATTCTTTTATTATGTATTCATAGGTTTCTTTGCTGAAGTTTTTTCTGGTTATTTTTATTCTTCTCTTTCCTGGGAATGGGAAAGTTATCTCTTCTATGGTATTTTCTCCCTTTTCTAATATTATTTGTCTTTTGAATATGTTCAAGGGTTTCTCTGTGATTGATATTAGATTGGAGCTATCTGATATTACACTATGTCTGGTGCTAACTAAATCTTCTTCTTCTTCTAATGCATTTATTGTATCTATCTTTATTCTTGAAAGTGCATCTGCAACTTTATTTTATTTTCCTGCTAGGTATCTTATATCAAAGTCATATTCTTCTAATTTAATCTTCCATCTTTGTAACTTACTATTAGGTTCTTTTAGATTATGCAACCATGCTAATGGTCGATGATCGGTTAATATTTTAAATCTTCTACCGTAAAGATAGTGACGAAACTGTTTCGTTGCCCATACTATGGCTAACAATTCCTTTTCTATCGTTGAATAATTACATTCATGTTTATTTAAAGTTCTACTTGCAAATCCTAATGGTCCCTGGTTTTGACTTAACACGGCTCCTATTGCAAAGTTACTTGCATCTGTAGTCAAAGTAAATTCTTTTGAGAAATCTGGGTGTTTGTTAATGAGTGTGTCTTGCATCGCAAGTTTTACTTTCTCAAATGAGTCCTTATAATCTTTGTTTTCTATATTTATTTTGCTATTTTTCTTTAAACAAAGTGTCATGGGTTTTATAATTTTTGCATAGTCATTTATAAATTTGCGGTAATAACCTGTTAATCCTAAAAATGACTGTATTTCTTTTATAGTTGTGGGTATAGGGAATTTTTGTATTGTTTTTAACTTTTCTGGATTTGGTTTAATGCCTTCTGGAGTTATTATATGTCCTAAAAATTCACTTTCTTTCTTTAAGAAATCGCATTTGTTAAGAGATACTCTCAAATTTACGCTTTGGAGTTTCTTTAATACTTTTTCGAGAGAAGAGAGGTGTTCTTCTAGTGACGTGCTAAATATTATTATATCGTCTAAATATACATAACATATTTTTCCTACAAATTCTTTTAATACTTCATTCATCATACGCTGAAATGTCGCCGGTGCGTTTTTGAGACCGAATGGCATTCTAGCGAATTCATAATGTCCTGATAAAGTAGAGAATGCAGTTTTCTCTCTATCTTCTGGTTCTACCTCTATCTGGTAAAATCCTTTTGTCAAATCTAAAGTAGTAAAATAATTTGCTCTTCCCATTTTATCTAGAATATCTTCTATTATTGGTATGGGGAATTTATCCTCTTTGGTTACATTATTTAGCTTTCTATAATCGATGACGATTCGCCATTCTTTTTCTCCTGTTTTGTCTTCTTTTTTAGGTACTATCCATATGGGTGCGTTATATGGACTAGTGCTTTTTACTATTATTTGTTGTTTTAATAACTCATCTATCTGTTTATCTACTTCCTTTTTATGGACTTCTGGATACCTATAGATTCTGGAGAAAATTGGTTCATCACTTGTTGTTGCTATTTTATGTTTTACATGAGATGTGAAACTCAGGTCGTCTCCCTTGTGAAAAAATGTTTTTTCATTGTCTTTTAGTAATTCTGTTAATTTTGTATGCTCTTCGGCATTTAAATGGTCTAACCTTTTAGTTTCTAGTTCGTCGAAAATGGAACTTCGTGGTTCTATATTATTAAAGTAATTTATTTCTTTTTCATATTCTTTTTCTTCGTCTATACTGAAGAATAAAGGTATTATTTCATTATTTAATTCTAAAGTTTTTGTTCTAAAATCGATCTTACTTTGGTTAGGGATTAATATATTATTTCCTATAATTCCATTGAAATGTTGATTGAAATCTAGTATTTGGAATACACAATCTTCTACAACATTGTAAATAAATCTTTCTTTTGGGATTTTTATTTCTTCACTTACTATTACTGGAGTTCCTACGGTTTTTAAAGTTAAAGGTTTTTCTCTTTTTATGATATAGTTTTGTGGGGCATTATTTCTATTTATTAAACTATTCGTTGCTCCCGTGTCTATTAGCATTCGGATAGTTTGTTTGTTTTTTACTAGTTTAATAAATGGCAATCCGGTAACGGTGGTTCCGAGGCCGGATACTGAAAATTTTGGTTTGTTCTTAATTCCAATTCGTTATTAGAATGGTTTATTTGTTGAGGTTGTACTCTTCTAAGTTGACTACTAGTGGGATCTATTTCCATTTGTTCTACATTCTGACTTCTGTTGTAGTAATTGGGGTTGTAATTATTACCTTTGTAATTGGGATTTCTATAGTTATTATTGGGATTATTATTATAATAGTTGACTGGTGGTCTGATATTTACTGGATTTTTTGGTTGAAAATTATTTTGATAAGGTTTTTGTGGTATATAATTCTGTCTTTTAGGTTCAGATCTTTCTTCCCTTCTTTCTTCTATGAATCCTGCCTGAGTTAGTTCGTATAATGCTGCTTGTAGGCTAGTTGGTTTTAGTGAGAATAATACTGTTCTCATATGAATAGGTAATTTTTCTTTAAAAGTGTCTAATGCAGTTTGGTTATTATGAGGTATATCAAGTGGTTTATTTTCTTGCACTGTTTTCTGATTTAATTCACATAACGTTTTCTGTATCTCGTTATAAAATGTCATTACATTGTTTTTGTAGTTTATTTGACGAAGGTCGTCGTATAATTGAAAGCTACTTTTGAATCCTCCAAAATTGCTTACTAATAATTCTTTTATCTCTATCCATTTATTTAGATGTGCATGAATTTCTACGCATCTTTTTGCTTTACCTATCAATTTTGATTTTAATATGTTGATACACATTAATTGTGATTGGTCATCATATTTATTCAATGTTGGAATAATTCCTTCTACATTGGCTATGAACGTATACAAGTCTTCTCTTCTACCGTCAAACGTACTTAGTTTCTCGATGTACTTAAGTGGGTCTAGTGTTAATGTTAAAGCCATTTTAATATTTTCTTTTTTAATTACTATGTCAAAACTACTTTCACTATTTTCACAATTATTTTTCTTAGAATTAATACTTAAAATATTCTTACAACTTGCTGGTATCGGTGCGTTTCTGATTTGTATCAAATGATCGTCTTTTTCGTCCGTTGTGCTTCCTTCTTCATATGAATCGGGTTTTGTTGGTTTCTTCCTTTTGAATAATTTGTTCATCTGCTCGGTCTCTAATTAGTTTTTCCTCTATGGAACTTCATAACATTAGTCGTTTACGTTGACATTGGTTATTAAACTAATTCACTTTGTAGTTTTTCTTTATCTGCTTTAAAGAATTCTACTTGGTTTTGTTCTTTATTTGTTTTAAAGATTTTATACTTAAACTCTGGGTTCACTAGAGTGTATAGATTTTTATGAATTTAAACACTATGTTCGATAGGGTATTCACAATGAGAATAACTTAAACTTTATGGTCTATAAAGTATTTCCTATTTTGATTTCCACTGATTTTAAACTTTAAGTTCATTAAAGTATTCACGGAAGGTTTTACTTTGTGTGTGACGATTTTCGTTCGTATCACTAGATAGCTATTTTTATTTTTTTTTTTTTTTTATGTAGTATACGTGTACATTTTTTGATAGCTATCCTACCGACTGCGCCAATTTTAACTAAAAATTAATGGTTTTTATTTTTTTAGAGCAAGAGCTCTTCTTTTATTTAAGTCTTCTTAAAAACTAAAACTATAAGCGAGAAACGCTACTATTTATGTGTTCAAGGCGCGGTTTCTTGTTTGGTGCTCGCATCGTCTCTTTTGTCGGTGCATCTGCCGTTTTATGACTTCGAAATATCCCTTCTTGGAAGGTCGTCTTATTGTTTTCACATCTGCCGTTTTATAACTTCCATATGTATGTGATATCCCAGTTTGCTAGCTTTCTTGGGAGGTCGTCGTCTGTTGGCACATCTGTTGGGTTTTTCCGCTTAAAAGAGTCGATCCCTGTTTAGTTGGGCTGCTGACATAACCTATATGTATGTATGTGAATTCCTAGACCTAAGCAGTATATGTATTTAAGGAAGTAAATAAGAGTAAATAAATATAGTGGAATCTTTAGCTGAAAACAAGTATTCGTGTAGGTATGTTTGTATAAGAAAAGTATGTATTTAAATTATTAATATTAGGAAATAGTGATAATAAACGATAAGGTAGTTTTTAATGAAAATGTGTGTGTTGCTTTATACAAACTATTATCCCGCAATTCCAGTCTATCCTAGGGACTTTGCTGGAAGACTTGGAGAAGAAGACAACAACACACTAAGTAGAACCTAAAGGATGTGACAGTGCTACAAGTTACGACGTCTCTCATCGAACAAGGCCACTGTACGCATGAAGCTACGATGACAATACAAAATGAAAATGAAAATTGAAATTTGTGATAGGAAAGTAAAAATAGTAATGCGAAAGAGATAGAAGTAGAAAAGACGTAATACAAACAGGGTTCCAATTGATTTTGTCGTCAACGTCAAGGAACTCATCGCGATTCATGTGACATGTCAGGGACTCCTCAACTGAAGACTTATGGTTTCCTTGGCGTTGACAGCGCATACCATTGTGGACTTATACAACATAAAAGACTGAAGACAAGGACAAACATACGTTGGGCGCCATTTGTAATAAGCAGGGATGAGGATTAGAAGGCAGTTGGGATTCAAAAAAGGCAGGAATACCGGAAGGGGATCACTGGGTAGGACAAGTGGAAAGTGGGGGAAGAATGTTGAAATCCCGGAAACGTGGCACGCTGGTTCTGCACGGCGGAACTCGTCGGAAATGGGGGGATTCTTGTCCCCAGAATTTCAACTGTGCCTACTACAACACATAAATCGTGCCGAGAAGAAGTTGTTCCCTATTGACAGCGGACGGACAGTTACCACTCTGAGAAGCACTTGTTGGTGTTTTGAGCGCGGCCAATACCCACCCTACCTGGAAATCCATGGCCTAAGAACTTCCCCATTGAAGTGTATGTCCATCCAGTTCAAGCCATCCGCCGAGAGAAAGTGTAGCTTACCTTACTACACCCCCTGTAAAATTTAGGAGCATCATGCAATCAGATGCCTCAGAAAAACACCGAAATCTTCATACCTACAAGCGTGTATTTGCTTTATATGAATCTTCGTAACAAAAAAATATACTTTAACAACTTTAAACGTAAAAAAAAATAATTAAAGACATTATTTCGGGGACAATTTGGGAACTTGGACCTTATGAGGAACATCTTCTTTGTGTTTCCACGCGTAACTACTTTTTTTGTGATTTTGTATACCTTAAATTTTGTTCCCACTCGCTAATATCTCACTCCCCCTTTATTTCGCCGAATTACTACCTATATCGAGCTCGGGGTAGGTTTCGTTGAGGGATTACAATTAAAAAAACTCGAGAGGAACCAAATTGTTGCCACTGTAACCACAAAAAAAAATGTCCTAAACGATAGAAAAAAAAACTAGTCACCTTCATCCCCAAACTGCACTCGTTATAATCATTTCGAGTGAATATATAAAAAAAAGGTACTTATATAATATAATTAAAAAAAAAACCAGAAAACAAAATTAACCAACGAATTAACAAAAAAAAAAATCACGCTTGGTCTTAATTCTAATACAAAACAAACATATTGAGCTTAATGTTGAAGATTAATACACATGTACCTATATATATATATAAATTTAAAATTACTCACAATAGATTTCTACACTTAGAAACTAAACTCACTACGTTTACTTTTCTTTTTTTGTTTTTTTGTTTTGTATCTGGGGCCTCCGGAATTTGGGCTTCAGCTTTCACCTTTTGGTTGCACTTGTTTTTACCTAGGTTCTTGTTTGTTGCGTACTTTTAGCTCTATCACTGTTTTATTGTATTCTTTGTCTTTTATTTTGAAGTCTTCCTTTTTTTGTTTTGCAATTGCCACTTTTGCTAATTTAATTTAACACAATTTTTGTATCAACCTTATTTTCTTTTTATGTATTCTCTCGTCACTGCCACTATATGTCGTTTAATTTGAATCCGGTTTTAGCTTTTGCCGATTTTACGGATAAGGACGTGGTCTTACCGACGACTGTACGGACAATACCGAGCGTTTCCTCCAGGAGTAGCAACAGACCCTCGTCCGAGGTATTGGCAACAACAATCCCGAACACCCGCTAACTAAGAGATTCACACAAAATCTTCCGACTGTGGGATTGCCAATCAGAACCCGCCAACGATTCAAAAAAATCCAGCTCCTCTCATCATTTGAAATTTAGGTTCGAGTACTTGCTACGCGAAAGATTGATGCCTACCTAACCTTCGGCTAAGATTGTGAACAGGCCCCTTGTTCCGAAATGTCAAAGTCGACACCCGAACGTCGGTGACGCTTGCCTTTCTGTCAAAAATAATCAATAATCTCGCGTACCTTATCCTGTAAGTATCTTATTTATTTGTTCTCTTCCTCACTAATGTTTTATTATCTTTCTAGCTAAAGCTACCTAATTTACGAGATCCTGACTGGTGAATCCCTAATGGATATCTGTGGTCGAGTAAGTTGCGCAATGTGTACAATTACATTTCCCACTCATACATCTTTTGAATTGCAGGTGACCATGACAATTTCAGCGCAGCGGAGGTAAAGCTTTTAATAACGAAAAGACTAGGCATGAAAATAAATGTATCGTCTTTACGATCATAGTAATCGACTAAAACTTTAATTAGCAAAACTTTCATCTTGATTCTTGACATTAAAATGTTCGATGTAAACATTGAGTTCTAAAACTCAAGCTTCATATTCAATCAGCATCAGCATAAACTGCGCATCGCAAATAAGCAGTAATGCCGCATTACTGCGCAAATGTTTCACGTTTCTGAATTTACACTAATTCATAGCCATACCAACAATGCATAAATAGGTATCAATAAATTGTTTTCGTTAACTTCGTGAACCATCATCCCTATTGCGATTATCAATAATCAATTCGTATTTGATATTTATTAACCAATTTCATTAATCGGTATTGTGATTGTCAATTCTGTGCCTAAAAGTTAAAACATCTTAAGTCGACTTAATTTGTTTTAGCTGTTTAACGTCATTTGAATTGTGTTCTCCTTACTCTATTTCTTAAGCCAAAGCAGTTGAAAAAATGTCAAGTAATGAGGAAGTTATAACTGTTTTAAAATGGATTAAGTCATCAACAGTAGTGCCTTGCATAAGTTTAAAATTGCTCTCCTGAAAAGTGGACAAAATTGACATAAGATGTTTTGCCTTTTAGGCACAGAATTGTCAGTGAATTGTTGATCCAGTGTCAATTTATATAAATTCTTGATTGTGAATACAAAAATCGGTACTGCGAGTGGCAATTGTCTAGTTGCAAAAATAAATTTGTGCGGGATTGCAATAAAATGTACGGTTTTATGTATAAAGTTAATAGTTTATTTACTAATTTGAACTATTTAAATTATTACAGGGCTAAAATAGTTAGCTACAGAAATCAAATGAGCCGGTTAGTTGAGCTAATGGAGCAAATCTTGGACGTTGCCAAGGGATTGTGCTCCAAAACAGTGGCGCAAAAAAAGTGGGTTGGTATCGCCTCAGATATAAACATTTTAGGCCCACCAACGCATGAATGGCACAAATAAGGGTAAATTCAGTTTCACCTTTTATTTAAATCATATCATATTGTTGTGATAACACTTCTAGTTTTGGATCGATTTCAAATGCAAGACAAAAAAAAAGAACACACAAAATTGAAATTTCGGCAACTGGCGGTGGACCCAATAGACTGCACAGTTTACACAATTTGGAAGAGTCCATTATTAGAATGCTGGAAATGGAAACTTGCGTCAATCCACCTGGCAAAGAATTTGGGGAAGAGGATGGAAATCTGAACGAAGAGACTACTGTTTGAAATACCATAGAACCAGTCACGACTCAAACTCAAATGGAAGACTCAATGGAGGATCCCGATGAATTGGCCAGAAGTATCCACGAAAATCATCGCGTGTTGAAAGACTACAAACGGAACGCAAAACTCTGTTAGAAACTCAAACTTCTGCACAGAAAGAGTTCTATGATAATATGACAAATCTTATGGGTGATATAAGAAAAAAATAAGAAAAAATCGAATACTACTCAAAGAAAAATATGAAACAAAAAGACGAAATAATAGAAATTAAGAGGGAAAAACTAAAGGCTTACAAGGAAAACAAATCAAATAAAGACAGAGATCGAATGGCAAAGTTAAAACTAAAAATAGAAATCCTGGAGATTAAAAACAAGGAACAAGAAATGGACTTCTAGGTGGAAATCATTTCTCTCTCTATTATTATAACGAAGACTACCTGTACCTAATATTGTAATGTTTAAGTTTTTTTACTTTTATTATTTAATTAGCAAGATGTGATGTAAAATACAAGAGTGATATGAAGTACAAATATGAATTAAAGACTCAAAACCAAAGACTTATAGCATACAAATAAAAACCAAAATTTTTTTTCAAGTTTTTTCTTTTAATTTCAAATTTAAGGCTACAAACTTCTTAGGATTTGGTTTCGAACTGCCGCAGCCGCATCATTTAGAATGATTTTTGTTAAACAAACTCTCCGGTGAACCTTGCTCTGGATTACGGTATGGTGTCAATAAATATGGCTGCAAAGCATATCCGTCATCACCTGGGAACCAATAAATAAAACTGCATTAACTGGTTTAAGAAATAGTACCTTATTACCTAATAACCAAGTATTTGTGTTTCCACTTTGGTATTCTCTTACCAACATCAGCTTTAAACTCGACATATTCCAAACGTTAGAGTCACGTGAAGAGCCCGGGTATTTTGCGTTGAAAAATCGTATTTTCATTGTATCATCGCACAACCTGAACTGTTATACAAAAAGTTCGTGTTTCTTTTTTAGGTCAGATACATCAGAATTCAGAATTTGTGTTTCTTTTTTCGTTCACAGCACGATCAGAGCGCGAGTTATGTATTCACAGTCTCTCCCTAGCATATTAGATATCCGGCTATCGGATACTTTTCAATACCTCAACGGTGAAAACAAATAAAACAATTTTGTGTTCTCACATAGCCAGCACATTCTTGCACGTAGCAGACGGAAACTTGAATATCCGTTTGGTCGTACATTGTGCTGATCAAACATCTTTATGCATACAGAAAATAGATCTTGGAAAGTCTCGTTGGAGTTTGAGTTTGAGTTTGATTTCTGCAACCAATCCGTTCGGACGGTTTCTCGCCACGTTTTTGCAACCCCTTAACTGTAATTCTCTCGTGTTTTAGTCGTTAAAAATAAATAAACAAAAGAAAAAGAAAAACTTTTTTTTTATTCCCAACACCATACACAATTAGAAAACTGGCGCAGTCGGTAGGATAACGCTTTTACGGGTTATCTAGTGAAACGAACCAAGAAACATATTGTGAAAAGTGCATTAACTCGAATTAAAATCAACAACGATTACGAGGAAATAAAAATAAAAGTGAACGCAACATACAAAAGTGAGTGTTGAT
This sequence comes from Cheilosia variabilis, assembly GCA_951230905.1. NCBI lineage: Eukaryota > Metazoa > Arthropoda > Insecta > Diptera > Syrphidae > Cheilosia > Cheilosia variabilis. The sequence continues at coordinate 86,814,086 of OX579676.1, forward strand.
GATTACAAGAAGACAAGCGAGATTTGACGAACAGAGACAAAACCTAGAGGAAATTAACATGGAAGCAGCAAACGTCGAACTCCAACAACAACTGAGATTGAGGGAACAGCAATTAGAACAACTAACTAATGCTTTCCAACATCTCCAGGCAAGAGAAACAGCACGATTAGATCGTGAGAGGATTCTTCGTGAAGTAACCCATATGAGTACATTTACCGGAAAAGGCGAAGTGACAATAAATAGTTTTTTTAAGAACGTGGAATGGTATCTAAACGATTTCCCAAATGAAGACATCAAGAAGTTCATAATACGGACAGTATATAATGAAAAAATCCAGGGAGAGGCAAAGGAGGTCATCATTAATGTACGAGATCCAGAGAACTGGGAAGCCATCAAGAAGCAGCTAAAACTGTGGTATCGACCAGATGTTGAGCCATCAGATATCTACAAAAATATTCACAACATCAAAGTTAATACCGTAAGTGAGCTATTAATAGAAATACAAAAAATTAAATTCAAAAGTGATGAACTTATAAATTTCTATAAAGGGGATAATGCCATAGATTTAAGTAATGTAGACCCCCTATTGGTAAACATGCTAAAAGAAATATGCCAAGGTACACTATTAGAGAAAATCTATGAGAAGAAAGAAATTGATACAATCTGTGAAATAATGTGTGCATAAGGGAAGAATATAGAAAAACTAAACATAAAATAGGAAATATAGAAGGAGATAATTATGAAAATAACACCGAGTTTTTTTGCAACTAGCCTCGGAAGATTTACCCACTATAAAAATAACTATTAACAAAGTAAAGTATTTAGCACTAATAGACACAGGGTCATCCTTTAGCATTATGAACGCAAAAATCAAAGAATTCAAAACCGTTAAAATTAAGCCGATTCCTTTTACCACAGTTAATGGTAAAGACGAAATTAGATTAGAAGCACATTCTCCAGCACCCGAAGAATTAAATCTTCCCAAAGGAGCACTCATCAGATGGAAGGTAATAAATTTCATTTCATAATTGGGATAGACATTCTGAATAAACTAAACACCCTTATAGATTTAGAATCCAAAACCGTGAGTCTAAACAATCAGCAAATACCATTAGTAGGTAATCCATATGCATATAACGAAATACATACACTAGAAAACGTTGACAAAAATATTTTATCATTATTAAAGTTAGACCATTTAAATAATGAGGAACATGAAGCCATAAATAAAATAATTAAGAGATTTCATAAATTATTCTTCCGGGAAGGGGATAGACTAACTAGCACCCCAGAGATAGAGCACGAAATCAAAACAACAACGGACCAGCAAATAAATTCTAAACTTTATAGGTATCCTCTTAAACATGAGAATGAAGTTAGGAGACAAATAGCTGAAATGGAGGGACAAGGTATCATAAGAAAAAGCCACTCGAAGTATTGCAGTCCACTAATAGTAATCCCGAAGAAAAATGATAATTCCGGAATTCAAAAGTACCGACTAGTCATTGACTATAGGAAACTAAACGAAATTACTATTGATGACAAATTCCCACTTCCTAATATAGATTCTATATTAGACAAGTTGGGAAAATCACAATATTTCACAACGATAGACCTGGCCAAGGGCTATCATCAAATACTAGTTAAAGAAGAGGACAGAAAAAAGACGGCATTTATAACACCACATGGGTTATATGAGTTCGTGAGAATGCCATTCGGTCTAAAGAATGCCCCAGCGACATTCCAAAGACTCATGAACGACATTTTCAGGGATTACATTAATAAAACTTGTGTGATCTAAAGGGTGATTTTTTAGCTGGTTTGGTTTTGGCAACACTGGTTTTGACAGCTGACGTGTGTTTAGTACCTTGTGTCACTGTCAAACAGCTTCAGTTTGGTTTGCAATTTAACCATGGATCGTCTTACAAATGAACAACGCTTGCAAATTATTGAATTTTACTATCAAAATTCGTGCTCGGTTCGAAATGTTCATCGCGCGCTGCTTCCATTTTATGATCGGCATTCTCGACCTTCTGAGCAGTCTATTCGGAAGATTGTGACCAAATTTCGCACCAAATTTACTTTGTTGGACATTAAACCACCAACACGTTTACGTACTGTGCGTAGTGAAGAAAATATTGCGGCCGTATCAGCTAGTGTGACAGAAGACCGCGAAATGTCGATTCGGCGCCGTTCCCAGCAGTTAGGCCTTTGTTACAGCACTACGTGGAAAATTTTGCGGAAGGATTTGGGCGTAAAGCCTTTTAAGATACAGCTGGTGCAAGAACTAAAGCCAGCCGACCTACCACAACGCCGAATTTTTGGTGAATGGGCTCTTGGAAAGCTGGCCGAGGATCCGCTTTTTTATCGAAAAATTGTGTTCAGCGATGAGGCTCATTTTTGGTTGAATGGGTACGTAAATAAGCAAAATTGCCGCATTTGGAGTGAAGATCAGCCAGAAGCATTGCAACAGCTACCAATGCATCCCGAAAAAGCCACTGTTTGGTGCGGTTTATGGGCCGGCGGCATTATTGGGCCATATTTCTTCAAAGATGATGCGAATCGCAGCGTTACTGTCAATGGTGAACGCTACCGAGCGATGATAACAAACTTTTTTTTGCCCGAAATGGAAGTTCTTGACTTGCATGATATGTGGTTTCAACAAGACGGTGCCACATGCCACACAGCACGCGAAACAATGGCGCAATTGCGAGGCGAGTTTGGTGAACAGTTAATTTCACGTTTTGGGCCGGTCAATTGGCCGCCTAGATCGTGCGATTTGACACCATTAGATTATTTTTTGTGGGGGTGTGCCAAGGCTAATGTGTATAGGGAAAAGCCCGCTTCGATTGACGCACTGGAAGCCAACATCCATGCATTCATTCGTGAGATACCGGCCGATATGTGTGAAAGAGTATGCCAAAATTGGACTCAGCGGATGGGCTACCTGAGACGCAGCCGCGGTCAACATTTGCATGAAATTATCTTTAAACATTAAATTGCAAGGTTCAAACTATCGATTCAAATAAATATTTCATTCATTTTTTCGAATTTTTTTGTGTTTTTTTTTTAAAAAAAGTTCTAAACCTCTTAAAAAATCACCCTTTATTTGGACGACATACTAATATTTAGTACGACCCTCCATGAACATGTAAAAGCGATTACAGACATTTTCCAAGTATTAGAATCCAAAGGTCTAAAAATCCAAATACATAAATGTAATTTTTTAAAAAAAGAAACGGACTTCCTAGGACATGTACTGACTAGAGACGGACTCAAACCCAATCCAAATAAGATAGAAGTGATCAAGCAGGTAGAATTGCCAAGAACCCAAAAACAAATAAAAAGTTTTTTAGGATTAACGGGATTCTATAGAAAATTTATAAGGGACTACGCAAAAGTAGCACTTCCTATCACCAAATATCTTAAGAAAAATGTGAAAATTAATATCAATGACCCACTATATGTAGAAGCATTCGAGAAATTAAAAACCTTGATTACTAGCCACCCAATATTAAGATTTCCAGATTTCGGAAAACAATTTCAACTATCAACCGATGCGTCAAACCACGCATTGGGTGCAATCCTCTCACAGGAAGGACACCCAGTTTGTTTTGCGTCTAGGACACTCAACAACCACGAACGTAATTACTCAGCTACCGATAAACTATTTCCGCCCATATGTATACGGCAATAAATTTAAAATATTCATAGACCACCAGCCAATAAAATATTTACATTCTAAATATAAAGGAAAAGACATTTCCCCAAGGCATCAACGCTGGCTCCTTAAATTAGGTGAATACAACTTCGAAATAGATTACATAAAAGGAAAAGAAAATAGGGTGGCCGATTTCTTAAGTCGAATTGAGACTAACGAGGACACTATTAAATACCTTCCTAAATAATACAGACGACAACGACTCAGATTTAGCAATACTATTTAATACGGAAGACGATAGCCCAAACGATGACGAAGAATATGACGCTGTGACAATGGCTACAATGCATTCAGCTGAGGAAGAATTACTACACCACATCCCTATTAAAGAAGAAATAGTTAATAAATACACCACTCAAATAATCTTAACTAATAATAAAACTGAAGAGGTAGAAATAATACACGATAAGCGTGTAATTTATATTGCAGAATATGATTTTGAAAATCTAGAAGATATACTTAAGAGATTCATTAAAAAAGGAATGACAGGGATATACTCTGAATTAAATGACCATCAGTATAATGTAGTTCAGGAAAAATTAATCCAGCTATTTTCAAATGATAATAAAATAAAGTTTATCAAATGTTCCTATAGGGCACAAGATATTAGAACAGAAACAGAAGCCGTAAAGCAAATTTCATTTTACCACGTGAAAGAGAGTATGCACTCTGGTATTCAAGAGACGTTTAACGGTATGAAAAACAAAATATATTTCCCAAGATTACTTGAACTAATCCAAATTGTGATTAATCAATGCGAAGTATGCCAACAAGTAAAGTATGATCGCAAACCAATACGACCAAAGTTAAATATGACTGAAACAGCTACAGAGCTAAATGAATTCATACATATAGATACATTCGTCATTCTTAAATGCAGTTTCCTTACTATAATAGACAAATTCTCCAAATTCGGGTTTGCGTACTATTTAACGGACAGAAATCACCTCACTCTAGTAGAAGAATTAGAGAGTCATTTTACCAAAGCAGGAAAACCACAAAATATAATTGCAGATAATGAATTCAATTCAATACACATAAAGGAATTTCTTCAAAATGAAAATGTTAATATTCATTTTACAAAACCGAATTCACACACCGGGAACGCAGACATAGAAAGATTCCATAGCACCCTATTAGAAAAGTGTAGAATTCTAAAATTAAACACAACAAATATTTCCGTTAAAAGATTAGTGCAGCAAGCCATTCGTAATTACAATGAAAGAATTCACTCAACAATTAAAACAGGTCCAAGTATAGTACAGTTTCACAAAATAGACTTTGATAGAATTAGGAATAACTTAAAAAGCGAGAAAAAAAAGTTTATTCAAAAAGCAAATAAAAAGAGGGAAACTTATAATGAAACAAGATCTACCGGGTTTATAAAAAACTATAAAGCAGTCAGGCATAAGCATCAACCTAGATTTAGGAAGAGTAGGCTTTCTAATATACATTTAACCAATATTAAACGCCAATCTAAATTTGCAGCTATTCATGACGGCATTACTACTAGTACTATTGGCAATACCAACTAACGGACTACTAAGTATTGAAGAAATAAAAGAACAGACTGGGTTCACAGAAATAAAAATTAACGAAGCAGACATAGTCACCAAAACCGACATAATAATTCATTTAATTAAACCACAAGAAATAATAGACATACTAAACGACATTACGAAAAACATCGAAAAACTTGACGTGGGACACAAAGAACTACTTAAACTAGAACTTAAACACTTGACAAATAAAGTAAAAACCATTATTCCTAGAGAAAGCCGACAGAAGAGAGGGTTAGTGAACATTGTAGGTAGTGCATCCAAATGGTTGTTTGGCACCATGGATGAAGAAGATAGAGAACATATTGAAAACCTTTTAAGAAGTGTAGAAATTAATAACCACAATGCCATAACCAACTTAAATCAGCAAATTCTAATTAACGATAACGTCAGCAAATCTTTTAAGCAAATAAAGGATATAATAGAAAAAGATAGAATGATAATACTAGGAGAGTTAAACGATGTAGCAAGTAAAACAATAAATCAGAATTTATTTTATGACCAGTTGTTTAGAGTTCAAATAATAAAAGAAAAGATTGAGCATATCCAAGACAATTTAGCCTCAGCAAGGTATGGGATATTACATCCGAATATACTTACAGATGAAGAAATAGAAAAGTATAATATAGATTTAAATAAAATGAAATCTATAAAATTAGGAATAACTAAATTCGAAGAAAATGTATTAATATTTGCAATAAAAATTACAAAAGAAATAGAAAAAATACAATTAAGAATTATTGTTCCAATTCCAAACAAAAATAAAAAGGAAATAGATTATCCAAATGAGATTGTGTTCAAAAACAATAACTTGACATATCAATATAAAGAACTAAGATCGTTAAACGAATTAAGCTTAAGTAAACATTGTACTATTCAACATAATTGTAAACTTATAAAGAATAATAATACCGAAATCCTTACACTAGACGATGAAACTATTGTAATTAAAAATGCAAATCAATTAAAAATAAACCAAAATTGTGATGAAAGGAATTTAAATATAACTGGAAATGTATTAATCCATTTCAACAATTGTAACATACAAATTTTAGATCATTATTTTTCAAACGTCAAAGAGATTTTCCAAGAAAGGTTCTATTTACTACCCCAGAAATGAAAATTTTAAGAATTTTAGCGATAAGATAACATTAGATGATATTGTTCTAGAGAATGAAAGTAATATTAATAAAATAGAAGAATTGCAATATCAAAGGAATGTGTCCTATGGAATAAATTTGAGCTTGATTATTATCATAACCATTATAATATTGATTCTCTTGATATTTGGTATGAAGCAAAGATCTATTAAAGTAAATAATAAAATTCAGGAGAATTTCAATCTAAAGGGGGGAGAAGTTATGTATTCACAGTCTCTCCCTAGCATATTAGATATCCGGCTATCGGATACTTTTCAATACCTCAACGGTGAAAACAAAGAAAACAATTTTGTGTTCTCACATAGCCAGCACATTCTTGCACGTAGCAGACGGAAACTTGAATATCCGTTTGGTCGTACATTGTGCTGATCAAACATCTTTATGCATACAGAAAATAGATCTTGGAAAGTCTCGTTGGAGTTTGAGTTTGAGTTTGATTTCTGCAACCAATCCGTTCGGACGGTTTCTCGCCACGTTTTTGCAACCCCTTAACTGTAATTCTCTCGTGTTTTAGTCGTTAAAAATAAATAAACAAAAGAAAAAGAAAAACTTTTTTTTTATTCCCAACACCATACACAATTAGAAAACTGGCGCAGTCGGTAGGATAACGCTTTTACGGGTTATCTAGTGAAACGAACCAAGAAACATATTGTGAAAAGTGCATTAACTCGAATTAAAATCAACAACGATTACGAGGAAATAAAAATAAAAGTGAACGCAACATACAAAAGTGAGTGTTGATGATTACAAGAAGACAAGCGAGATTTGACGAACAGAGACAAAACCTAGAGGAAATTAACATGGAAGCAGCAAACGTCGAACTCCAACAACAACTGAGATTGAGGGAACAGCAATTAGAACAACTAACTAATGCTTTCCAACATCTCCAGGCAAGAGAAACAGCACGATTAGATCGTGAGAGGATTCTTCGTGAAGTAACCCATATGAGTACATTTACCGGAAAAGGCGAAGTGACAATAAATAGTTTTTTTAAGAACGTGGAATGGTATCTAAACGATTTCCCAAATGAAGACATCAAGAAGTTCATAATACGGACAGTATATAATGAAAAAATCCAGGGAGAGGCAAAGGAGGTCATCATTAATGTACGAGATCCAGAGAACTGGGAAGCCATCAAGAAGCAGCTAAAACTGTGGTATCGACCAGATGTTGAGCCATCAGATATCTACAAAAATATTCACAACATCAAAGTTAATACCGTAAGTGAGCTATTAATAGAAATACAAAAAATTAAATTCAAAAGTGATGAACTTATAAATTTCTATAAAGGGGATAATGCCATAGATTTAAGTAATGTAGACCCCCTATTGGTAAACATGCTAAAAGAAATATGCCAAGGTACACTATTAGAGAAAATCTATGAGAAGAAAGAAATTGATACAATCTGTGAAATAATGTGTGCATAAGGGAAGAATATAGAAAAACTAAACATAAAATAGGAAATATAGAAGGAGATAATTATGAAAATAACACCGAGTTTTTTTGCAACTAGCCTCGGAAGATTTACCCACTATAAAAATAACTATTAACAAAGTAAAGTATTTAGCACTAATAGACACAGGGTCATCCTTTAGCATTATGAACGCAAAAATCAAAGAATTCAAAACCGTTAAAATTAAGCCGATTCCTTTTACCACAGTTAATGGTAAAGACGAAATTAGATTAGAAGCACATTCTCCAGCACCCGAAGAAATAAATCTTCCCAAAGGAGCACTCATCAGATGGAAGGTAATAAATTTCATTTCATAATTGGGATAGACATTCTGAATAAACTAAACACCCTTATAGATTTAGAATCCAAAACCGTGAGTCTAAACAATCAGCAAATACCATTAGTAGGTAATCCATATGCATATAACGAAATACATACACTAGAAAACGTTGACAAAAATATTTTATCATTATTAAAGTTAGACCATTTAAATAATGAGGAACATGAAGCCATAAATAAAATAATTAAGAGATTTCATAAATTATTCTTCCGGGAAGGGGATAGACTAACTAGCACCCCAGAGATAGAGCACGAAATCAAAACAACAACGGACCAGCAAATAAATTCTAAACTTTATAGGTATCCTCTTAAACATGAGAATGAAGTTAGGAGACAAATAGCTGAAATGGAGGGACAAGGTATCATAAGAAAAAGCCACTCGAAGTATTGCAGTCCACTAATAGTAATCCCGAAGAAAAATGATAATTCCGGAATTCAAAAGTACCGACTAGTCATTGACTATAGGAAACTAAACGAAATTACTATTGATGACAAATTCCCACTTCCTAATATAGATTCTATATTAGACAAGTTGGGAAAATCACAATATTTCACAACGATAGACCTGGCCAAGGGCTATCATCAAATACTAGTTAAAGAAGAGGACAGAAAAAAGACGGCATTTATAACACCACATGGGTTATATGAGTTCGTGAGAATGCCGTTCGGTCTAAAGAATGCCCCAGCGACATTCCAAAGACTCATGAACGACATTTTCAGGGATTACATTAATAAAACTTGTGTGATCTAAAGGGTGATTTTTTAGCTGGTTTGGTTTTGGCAACACTGGTTTTGACAGCTGACGTGTGTTTAGTACCTTGTGTCACTGTCAAACAGCTTCAGTTTGGTTTGCAATTTAACCATGGATCGTCTTACAAATGAACAACGCTTGCAAATTATTGAATTTTACTATCAAAATTCGTGCTCGGTTCGAAATGTTCATCGCGCGCTGCTTCCATTTTATGATCGGCATTCTCGACCTTCTGAGCAGTCTATTCGGAAGATTGTGACCAAATTTCGCACCAAATTTACTTTGTTGGACATTAAACCACCAACACGTTTACGTACTGTGCGTAGTGAAGAAAATATTGCGGCCGTATCAGCTAGTGTGACAGAAGACCGCGAAATGTCGATTCGGCGCCGTTCCCAGCAGTTAGGCCTTTGTTACAGCACTACGTGGAAAATTTTGCGGAAGGATTTGGGCGTAAAGCCTTTTAAGATACAGCTGGTGCAAGAACTAAAGCCAGCCGACCTACCACAACGCCGAATTTTTGGTGAATGGGCTCTTGGAAAGCTGGCCGAGGATCCGCTTTTTTATCGAAAAATTGTGTTCAGCGATGAGGCTCATTTTTGGTTGAATGGGTACGTAAATAAGCAAAATTGCCGCATTTGGAGTGAAGATCAGCCAGAAGCATTGCAACAGCTACCAATGCATCCCGAAAAAGCCACTGTTTGGTGCGGTTTATGGGCCGGCGGCATTATTGGGCCATATTTCTTCAAAGATGATGCGAATCGCAGCGTTACTGTCAATGGTGAACGCTACCGAGCGATGATAACAAACTTTTTTTTGCCCGAAATGGAAGTTCTTGACTTGCATGATATGTGGTTTCAACAAGACGGTGCCACATGCCACACAGCACGCGAAACAATGGCGCAATTGCGAGGCGAGTTTGGTGAACAGTTAATTTCACGTTTTGGGCCGGTCAATTGGCCGCCTAGATCGTGCGATTTGACACCATTAGATTATTTTTTGTGGGGGTGTGCCAAGGCTAATGTGTATAGGGAAAAGCCCGCTTCGATTGACGCACTGGAAGCCAACATCCATGCATTCATTCGTGAGATACCGGCCGATATGTGTGAAAGAGTATGCCAAAATTGGACTCAGCGGATGGGCTACCTGAGACGCAGCCGCGGTCAACATTTGCATGAAATTATCTTTAAACATTAAATTGCAAGGTTCAAACTATCGATTCAAATAAATATTTCATTCATTTTTTCGAATTTTTTGTGTTTTTTTTTTAAAAAAAGTTCTAAACCTCTTAAAAAATCACCCTTTATTTGGACGACATACTAATATTTAGTACGACCCTCCATGAACATGTAAAAGCGATTACAGACATTTTCCAAGTATTAGAATCCAAAGGTCTAAAAATCCAAATACATAAATGTAATTTTTTAAAAAAAGAAACGGACTTCCTAGGACATGTACTGACTAGAGACGGACTCAAACCCAATCCAAATAAGATAGAAGTGATCAAGCAGGTAGAATTGCCAAGAACCCAAAAACAAATAAAAAGTTTTTTAGGATTAACGGGATTCTATAGAAAATTTATAAGGGACTACGCAAAAGTAGCACTTCCTATCACCAAATATCTTAAGAAAAATGTGAAAATTAATATCAATGACCCACTATATGTAGAAGCATTCGAGAAATTAAAAACCTTGATTACTAGCCACCCAATATTAAGATTTCCAGATTTCGGAAAACAATTTCAACTATCAACCGATGCGTCAAACCACGCATTGGGTGCAATCCTCTCACAGGAAGGACACCCAGTTTGTTTTGCGTCTAGGACACTCAACAACCACGAACGTAATTACTCAGCTACCGATAAACTATTTCCGCCCATATGTATACGGCAATAAATTTAAAATATTCATAGACCACCAGCCAATAAAATATTTACATTCTAAATATAAAGGAAAAGACATTTCCCCAAGGCATCAACGCTGGCTCCTTAAATTAGGTGAATACAACTTCGAAATAGATTACATAAAAGGAAAAGAAAATAGGGTGGCCGATTTCTTAAGTCGAATTGAGACTAACGAGGACACTATTAAATACCTTCCTAAATAATACAGACGACAACGACTCAGATTTAGCAATACTATTTAATACGGAAGACGATAGCCCAAACGATGACGAAGAATATGACGCTGTGACAATGGCTACAATGCATTCAGCTGAGGAAGAATTACTACACCACATCCCTATTAAAGAAGAAATAGTTAATAAATACACCACTCAAATAATCTTAACTAATAATAAAACTGAAGAGGTAGAAATAATACACGATAAGCGTGTAATTTATATTGCAGAATATGATTTTGAAAATCTAGAAGATATACTTAAGAGATTCATTAAAAAAGGAATGACAGGGATATACTCTGAATTAAATGACCATCAGTATAATGTAGTTCAGGAAAAATTAATCCAGCTATTTTCAAATGATAATAAAATAAAGTTTATCAAATGTTCCTATAGGGCACAAGATATTAGAACAGAAACAGAAGCCGTAAAGCAAATTTCATTTTACCACGTGAAAGAGAGTATGCACTCTGGTATTCAAGAGACGTTTAACGGTATGAAAAACAAAATATATTTCCCAAGATTACTTGAACTAATCCAAATTGTGATTAATCAATGCGAAGTATGCCAACAAGTAAAGTATGATCGCAAACCAATACGACCAAAGTTAAATATGACTGAAACAGCTACAGAGCTAAATGAATTCATACATATAGATACATTCGTCATTCTTAAATGCAGTTTCCTTACTATAATAGACAAATTCTCCAAATTCGGGTTTGCGTACTATTTAACGGACAGAAATCACCTCACTCTAGTAGAAGAATTAGAGAGTCATTTTACCAAAGCAGGAAAACCACAAAATATAATTGCAGATAATGAATTCAATTCAATACACATAAAGGAATTTCTTCAAAATGAAAATGTTAATATTCATTTTACAAAACCGAATTCACACACCGGGAACGCAGACATAGAAAGATTCCATAGCACCCTATTAGAAAAGTGTAGAATTCTAAAATTAAACACAACAAATATTTCCGTTAAAAGATTAGTGCAGCAAGCCATTCGTAATTACAATGAAAGAATTCACTCAACAATTAAAACAGGTCCAAGTATAGTACAGTTTCACAAAATAGACTTTGATAGAATTAGGAATAACTTAAAAAGCGAGAAAAAAAAGTTTATTCAAAAAGCAAATAAAAAGAGGGAAACTTATAATGAAACAAGATCTACCGGGTTTATAAAAAACTATAAAGCAGTCAGGCATAAGCATCAACCTAGATTTAGGAAGAGTAGGCTTTCTAATATACATTTAACCAATATTAAACGCCAATCTAAATTTGCAGCTATTCATGACGGCATTACTACTAGTACTATTGGCAATACCAACTAACGGACTACTAAGTATTGAAGAAATAAAAGAACAGACTGGGTTCACAGAAATAAAAATTAACGAAGCAGACATAGTCACCAAAACCGACATAATAATTCATTTAATTAAACCACAAGAAATAATAGACATACTAAACGACATTACGAAAAACATCGAAAAACTTGACGTGGGACACAAAGAACTACTTAAACTAGAACTTAAACACTTGACAAATAAAGTAAAAACCATTATTCCTAGAGAAAGCCGACAGAAGAGAGGGTTAGTGAACATTGTAGGTAGTGCATCCAAATGGTTGTTTGGCACCATGGATGAAGAAGATAGAGAACATATTGAAAACCTTTTAAGAAGTGTAGAAATTAATAACCACAATGCCATAACCAACTTAAATCAGCAAATTCTAATTAACGATAACGTCAGCAAATCTTTTAAGCAAATAAAGGATATAATAGAAAAAGATAGAATGATAATACTAGGAGAGTTAAACGATGTAGCAAGTAAAACAATAAATCAGAATTTATTTTATGACCAGTTGTTTAAAGTTCAAATAATAAAAGAAAAGATTGAGCATATCCAAGACAATTTAGCCTCAGCAAGGTATGGGATATTACATCCGAATATACTTACAGATGAAGAAATAGAAAAGTATAATATAGATTTAAATAAAATGAAATCTATAAAATTAGGAATAACTAAATTCGAAGAAAATGTATTAATATTTGCAATAAAAATTACAAAAGAAATAGAAAAAATACAATTAAGAATTATTGTTCCAATTCCAAACAAAAATAAAAAGGAAATAGATTATCCAAATGAGATTGTGTTCAAAAACAATAACTTGACATATCAATATAAAGAACTAAGATCGTTAAACGAATTAAGCTTAAGTAAACATTGTACTATTCAACATAATTGTAAACTTATAAAGAATAATAATACCGAAATCCTTACACTAGACGATGAAACTATTGTAATTAAAAATGCAAATCAATTAAAAATAAACCAAAATTGTGATGAAAGGAATTTAAATATAACTGGAAATGTATTAATCCATTTCAACAATTGTAACATACAAATTTTAGATCATTATTTTTCAAACGTCAAAGAGATTTTCCAAGAAAGGTTCTATTTACTACCCCAGAAATGAAAATTTTAAGAATTTTAGCGATAAGATAACATTAGATGATATTGTTCTAGAGAATGAAAGTAATATTAATAAAATAGAAGAATTGCAATATCAAAGGAATGTGTCCTATGGAATAAATTTGAGCTTGATTATTATCATAACCATTATAATATTGATTCTCTTGATATTTGGTATGAAGCAAAGATCTATTAAAGTAAATAATAAAATTCAGGAGAATTTCAATCTAAAGGGGGGAGAAGTTATGTATTCACAGTCTCTCCCTAGCATATTAGATATCCGGCTATCGGATACTTTTCAATACCTCAACGGTGAAAACAAAGAAAACAATTTTGTGTTCTCACATAGCCAGCACATTCTTGCACGTAGCAGACGGAAACTTGAATATCCGTTTGGTCGTACATTGTGCTGATCAAACATCTTTATGCATACAGAAAATAGATCTTGGAAAGTCTCGTTGGAGTTTGAGTTTGAGTTTGATTTCTGCAACCAATCCGTTCGGACGGTTTCTCGCCACGTTTTTGTAACCCCTTAACTGTAATTCTCTCGTGTTTTAGTCGTTAAAAATAAATAAACAAAAGAAAAAGAAAAAAAAGAAAAACTTTTTTTATTCCCAACACCATACACAATTAGAAAACTCGCGCTCTATGAGCTCAGAATAAATTGACTGAGCAGGAGTGAAAAGCAGATTACACACTTCCAGTCACATTTGACAGAAAAAAAAAACAGGATAAACAAAATAGTTGAAATGGCGGACAAACCTTAGTGTTCTGGAACTGACGGTAAACTAATTTAATAATTAACAATTAATAAATATTCAATTTATACATATATTTACAACAAATGCCAGCTATGTGCTCAAGTGTGTTTCATAAATACCTCAGAGCTCAGCTCTGAACTAAAAAAGAAAAAGGCCTACAGAGGAAATCAGTACATAAATGTAAAAATTAAATTAAGGTGAAATAAAAACGTATTACAAAGACTGAGTGTTTACTTTAATCATTACTGGCGCCCAACTTGCAGTTACGCGAATCTATTCTATACATCTATACAACTATTATTGTTAAAAATTATATATAATCACACGCACACACATACACGCACACATATTTTCACTTTCTTGTTTATAAGACTTGTCACATTTTCTTTTTTGCATTAAATCAGTTGAAGTTCAGAATCTGTACGACTAACTTGTTTTCGACTATGTTCTAATATTACGCCGGTGCCTTTTGGATATCGATATTAATTTTTCCACATGGTGCCGAAACCCGGGAATAAAGTGTCCAGAAATTAAGTCGTCAACGGAAAACCACCCTAAAATTTGCAATGGAGCTTTCAACTAGGGCAGCATATCGTGGCCACACGAAAATTGCAAGAAGCGCCATGGAATACCTCGCATCAAAGGATTCTCAGCTGAATTCGGAAAATAGTCTGGAACTAATCGAAGAAGAGCTACAAGCACTATTACAACGTTTAACGGCTGCCCACGAAAGCCTAAGCGTTATGAACAAAGAGGTAAGCAACAAATGTCTTTTCAAGGCAGACGAATTCGACAAGGAGACGGAAAAGGCAGCCGAGTACCAAGATCTAGCGATCGACGCTTTGGCTCAAATTAGTTCTCGTCTACAAAGAGTGCGTCGTAAGCAAGCTCCATCATCAGAAGTTTTGGATAACTCCAACAGTAGCCGACAATCTCATCGAAACGACGCTTGCCCCCCCAAATTACCAAAACTTCCACTCAAAAAGTTCGATGGCAATTTTCAAGAGTGGCTTCCCTTTTGGGAGCAATTTAATACAGCTGTGCATGAAAATGGCGCGTTAACATCGTCCGACAAGTTTTGGTATCTCGAATCCGTTCTTACGGGAAAGGCAAAACGAGTAATTGGTGGATTTACTGCTTCTGGAACCTGCTATGAAGCAGCCATCTCTCTTTTGGGCGAACAGTTTGGCGACCCTGAGCGCTTGGTGGACAAACATATGCAACAGCTTATCTCTCTTCGTCCATTACAGACACGCACAGATACTACAGGCTTACGCACTCTTTATAACACTGTCACTTCATGTTGTCGCACTTTAACCGCATTGCAAATACCCACACACCAGTATGACGTCATGCTGAAATCTATTCTTATTCGTTGCCTTCCAATTGACCTTCGTGTCGACTACTTTCGTTCTGCAGAGAGCGATGACGATCAAACAACGCACGAAAATGAAACATCAATAGCAGAAGACATAACACTTCCACGCTCTTACAAATTTGTGACAAACAGGTAGACAATATAATGCGTTTCTTAAAGCGAGAGGTTGAATCTTAAGAAAGTAGCGAGATAACATAGAACTCCTCTGCAAGCGTCAAGCGCACCTCTTCACATCTGACCACTGCAACCAACTTAATGTCTTTGAATGACAGAGACAATTGTGTTTTTTGTGGTTCTGACGAGCACGTCACCAAAGAGTGTGACAGTAAACTGTCAGTGGAACAAAAGAAAGAAGTTTTGCGAAAGGAGAATCGCTCCTACAGATGTGCAAAACGTGGTCATTCATCGAGGAATTGCAGAAGTGCAAAATACATTTCGTGTGCTAAATGTAAAGGGAAGCATTTAACATCCTTGTGCGATCCGTAAAAGGAAATTGTACTTCAAAGCGATTCTATGTGTGCCTGCGACACCTCTTATAAATCAAATGTCTTTTTGAAGACAGGTCGGGGAATTATCGCCACCCCGATCAAAACAAAGCAACTACTCATTCGATTTTTAATAGACGGCGGAAGCCAGTGTTTGTATATCCGCGAAGATTTGGTCAAGAAACTCCAGATTCCTACTATTGGGCAAGTAAATTTGTCGCTGATGCCATATGGTTCCAGAAATCAAACCCCATCGAAGCTGTTTAACAAAGTTAACATTGTGCTTCAAAGCCAGTATTGCGATCAACGTGTGGACATAGATAGTGGTGCCAAATATTTGTATCGATGTACTGCCCACACCCGACTTTTCATGCGCCTCGACTCGTGGTCTGCAAATGGCGGACGTTCATCACGCAAACATCGACACAGAAGAAGGATTGAGCCTCCTCATTGGTTCGGATAAGTATTGGGCAGTCGTCACCGGTAAACAGCGTTGCATTTCACCGTCCTTGAGAGCAGTGCAGACTTTTTTTGGATGGACACTGCAAGGAAAGCCATCGTTGGGTAAGAACAATTTTTTGAACGAAAACTCATGTTCTTCCCCTAATTGCAGCGCCGCTTTGTGTCTTTCGTCACTGGAGAACGATTGTGAAGCATGTTGATCGCTCGAAAACATCGGCATCCAACAAGAAGACGTGGAAAACCAATTACTGGCAGACGATCTGATAGCCCAATGTATAACTGAAAAGCGGCATCGCTACGAAGCTTCTCTGCCGTGGAAAAATCCAGATGCCACTCTACGCAGCAACAAAGGACAAGTGTTAAAACGATTGCGGATATCCAAGAATCCAGCCCTTCTTCAAGAACACGACGCAGGTATCCAAAAGATGATGTCCGACGGCTTCGTTGAACCCATTTCCTCTGCCATAGAGGGTCAACAAAAACGTGTGTTCTACCTCCCACACCATCCAGTATTCAAAGCGCATAGTACCACCACAAAAATGAGAATTGTGTTGGACGCTTCAGCTCGCAGTCAAAATTCACCTTCGCTCAATGACATGCTACAGGTGGGCGCTAATCTGCTTCCAGACGTCCTCAAAGTAGTGTTGAACTTTAGGCTCGGGCGTGATGGCGTAGTTGCCGATGTGGAAAAGGCGTTCTTGCAGATTATGCTCAACGACAATGATCGTGATACTCATCGCTTTGTGTGGCTCGCGCCAGGGGAAAGTGCCCCTCGTAAGATGAACAAGTTTATGGATTATCGGATGACCCGAGTTACTTTCGGAGTAAACTGCAGCCCATTTTTGTTAACGGCGACCATACGAGAACATTTAGTTCATGAAGAAGCCAATTTCCCATCAACCTGTCCTCGGTTGCAGAGATGTTTTTATATGGATGACGTCGCCATGGCATTAGATACAGAAGATGATGCTATTCGAGTAAGTCAGGAAGCCGTGAAGATGATGGAAGGAAGGAATTTGAGGAAATGGAACTCGAATAGCGGACGCGTTCGAGAATCTCTGGGTTCGGGGCATGCAGCTGTAAATCAAAAGGTGCTTGGGTTGGTTTGTGCTTGGCGACAAAATCGGCGTTGCAACGAATTCACTGGAAGAGGCGCTTGAACGTGGTGGAGCCAACAAGAGGATTGTCCTAAGTACAATTGCGAGAGTTTTTGATCCATTGCGCATGGTAAGTCCAGTAATTGTGAAGATTGAACTCCTTTCCCAATCTATATGGAGGGAAAAATTATCCTGGGACGCGCCGCTGACGGGACATCTGTTGGCGGAATGGGAACAATGCGTCAGAGGCTTGTCGCATCTCAACGAGGTAAATTTATTGCCTCTGATATAAAGGACGTCCACATTTTCGCTGACGCAAGCCTCAAAGCATTTGGGGCTGTAGCGTACATTACCAGCGTCGATTTATTAGCTGAAAAAACCTCATCGTTTCTCTGCGCGAAGAGTATAGTCGCTCCATTGAAGGACAACGCCCTCACATTACCGAAATTGGAGCTGATTGCCGCTTTAATTGCCGCCCGGCCTTGTGCGCATCTGAAGCGAGCACTCGAAATTTCGATCTGTGGCTTTTACATATGGACCGATTCAAAGATTACATTGAGTTGGATTCAGGGAGTAAGGGGAAACCGTATGTGCAAAGCAGAGTGGAGGAGATAAGACGATACACCCAGGGGTCATAAAGGCGGCATTGTAGTGGCAAGGAAAATCCTGCTGATCTAGTGACGAGAGGTGTCAGCGCTGATGTTCTCCAATCTTCCTCGCTATGGAGAAATGGGCCATCCTGGCTAAAGACTGCAGATTTCCCAGTTCAATGTTCCGAGCGGGTGGATAGCATTACGTTAGTCGTGGAGACCGCTGCTGAAGCTGAGTTCGGATCGTCGTTGTTGCCTTTACTCCCATATGAGGTGGTAAGTGCATGCAAGCATCTTGTGAGAGTTACGGCATATATACAACACTTTGTCAATGGATGTCGTTTTATTTTATTTTATTTTCAATCAAAGATTACTTAATACAAAAATATTCTTAAAAACGACCACCAAAGCTTAACAACAGAATTAATTTATTCCTAAATGAATCCGTACTAAGATGAAAATCGAGTAAACTACTATATTTATTGGATTCCCTAAGGCATCTAGAAATTGGTTCATTGTATCCATAATTAACTCTATGATAAGGTACATAAAATAAAAGACGATTTCTAAGAGCTCTCGAAGGAGCATAACATACAAATAATGGTAATAGGAAAGGGCAATCGATATGATCATTTATTAAATCTCGAATAAACATAATAGAAAAATATTGCCTCCGTTTAAAGAGAGGTAAGATACCAAGTTATTTGCACCTCGTATCTTAAGATGCATTTCAATATCCCATCGCAGTCTACGAACAGCTACACTAGTAAGACGCTTTTGGATCCTATCTATTCTAATAGAATGAACTTCATAAAACGGATTCCATATTATACTGCAGTACTCAAGATGAGATCGGACAAATGCAAAAAATAAACATTTAAGAGTCTGTGGATCTTTAAAGTCTTTCGAATTCAGCAATACGAAACCTAACATCTGATTACCTTTGGCAACCAAAGACTCAATGTGCTTGCAAAAGCTAAGTCTTACGTCAAAAATAACTTCAAGATCTTTTTTGAATGAAATAATAGACAGAGGGGTATTATCGATTACGTACGTAAAGTGAATTGGGGAGAGGTTACGATAGAAAGAAAGGCTTTGACATTTAGAGAAATTGAGATGAAGGTCATTACTGTGACACCATATGGACAGTCGTTTAAGATCCTTTTGTAAAAGAATACAATCGTGAACTGAACATATAGGCCGGAACACCTTCAAATCGTCGGCAAACATAAGACACTGGGAACTCAAAAACAAGTCAGGAATGTCATTAATAAACAAAAGGAAGAGCAGATGGCCTAAATGACTGGTAATGACCAAAAAATGTGGTTAACACGATCAAACGCTTTGGCAAAATCAGTATATATGACATCATATTGCAAGCCCTTCTCAAGGTAATTCAAGGCGGAATTACAAAAAATTGAGAGATTTGTGGTAGTATATCTGCCTGCGACGAAGCCATGTTGAAAGGGAGAGATAAATCTCTGTAATAGAGGTGTAAGTTCGTCACAAACTAGTTTTTCAAACAACTGAGGAATAGTTGAAATCTTACAGATTGAACGATAGTTAGTAATATCATGTCTCGATCCAGACCATATCTAAAGTCTCTAGTAATAGCTCAATGTCCTGTGATCTCTTTAATATCGGCAACTTAGAGTGCTCAATCCCGGAAGTTCAAATTGCTCTTCCTTTATTAAATTTAGATAAAAATCCTGGTATGGATGGCATCCCGTCAATTTTACTTCAAAAGTGCTCCTTTGGGTTTTCTGTACCTCTGTGTTTAGTCTTTAATTTGTCTCTCCGGTCCGGAAATTTTTTGAAAAATTGGAAGAGCTCATTTTTAACGCCCATATATAATATCTTACCTCTAACGGAGGCAATATTTTTCTATTATGTTTGTTCGAGATTTAATAAATGATCATATCGATTGCCCTTTCCTATTACCATTAATTGGATTCTATGCTCCTTCGAGAGCTCTTAGAAATCGTCTTTTATTTTATGCACCCTATCATAGAGTTAATTATGGATACAATAAACCAATTTCTAGATGCCTTAGGGAATCCAATAAATATAGTAGTTTAATCGATTTTCATCTTAGTACGGATTCATTTAGGAATAAATTAATTCTGTTGTTAAGCTTTGGTGGTCGTTTATAAGAATATTTTTGTATTATATATATATATTTCGAGAGATAATCGAATCAGACCACCATTGTCGGGTCTCTTTTCGTCTCTATACCACTGTAAATCTTACTCAGAGAGACTCTCTGGATTTCTCCACAGTTCTTCTCTGGGCTCAATTCCTAGTGTTAACGCTAGCATCTGTTTATGGGAGATCCGTTTCATCGACTGGGTCTCGACCCATTGATGTCCCAAGATCCTCATTCTTCTGCCAGCCAATGCCGGGCATTGACACAGTATATGTGCCGCTGTCTCAGATTCCTCCAGGCATAGTCTACAAGTATCATCCTCTATAAGGCCCATTTTCCTTAAGTGATACCTGAAATTACCATGTCCTGTAGACAAAGCCACCACCCATTTCAATGTTCCTCGACTCATGCTTAGAACTCTTCTTTGAGTGGAGCAGGTCGGCCACTTTATTGCCATTTTAGCTTGTCTACATTGTTCCACGGTTGACCACCTTCTCAGGTGTTCTGCCTTGATCCATTTGTGGACAAGCTGTTCAACCATTCCTCTGCCAATTGAAGAGAATGGTTCTGGTCCCAGCAACTTTTCAGTTGACCCCTGTTTTGCAAGGGAGTCCGCCTTTTCATTGCCTTCGATCCCTATGTGTCCTCGTACCCAAGTCAGTGTTACTTCATTTTTAGATGAACACTTATTGAGTTTAAGTACGCATTCCAGTGCCAGTGATGTTGTGATGTTTGTTTGTTCCATGCATCTGATCACCGCCTGATTGTCCAGTGCTATGAGGATATTTCTTCCTTCCACCTGACACTCAAGCAAGTAGTCCAACGCATAAAGCAAGGCAATCATCTCAGCCTGGTATACTGAAGTGTATTTCCCCAGGCTAATGTGACGGGCAAGTTCCAGCTCTTCTGAATAGATACCGGCCCCCGCCCCGCCATCCATCATGGATCCATCCGTGAAAATCACTATTTCACCATTTCTTTTTTCTGGAAGTAATCCGTTCTCAATACGAGTTTTGTGATTTCTTTCCATAATACGCACCCTTGTTATTCGATCCATAGGCATGTTTAGCTCCCTAATCTCGTCTTTAACAAGTTCCAGGATCTTCCTATGTCCATAGATCGTACCACGATGGTGCCATTTCGCATCTCGATGCAAGCTGGTGCTTCCTCACAGTTTTCTGAGAGGCTTTCGCCCACCATACAACCGAGGCGTACGTGATAATGGGTCTAGTTATCATCGTATACATCCAGTATGCTGACCTAGGCGAGAGTCCCCACCTCTGTCCACATACACGTTTGCACTGATGTAGTACCCTCTTTGCCTTCCGGACCTTCTCCTCAACATGGTAATTCCAAGTAAGTCCAGTATCTAGATAGACTCCCAGATACTTAACCTTCTTAGTCATTGTTAGTTCCGATCCGAAAAGTGTTAAGGGCCGAAATTCCAGATTTTTCCTCTTCCTAGTGAAGACTATTAGATCTGTTTTCGCCGCATTAATGGAGAGCCCTTGTTCCAGACACCACCGCTCAACCACTCTGAGTGCATTCCTCATGATATCTGCTGTGACGTCCATGAATTTGCCTCTGGCCATTATTGCTATGTCGTCGGCATATCCCACTGTGTGAATGCCCGTCGCCTCGAGTCTGTTGAGAAGAGAGTCCACAGTGATATTCCACAGTGTAGGTGAGAGAACACCTCCTTGTGGGCAACCTCTGCTAACCCTTCCTCTGAGTTTTGAGGTTCCCGTCTGAATATTAATCGCCCTCGTATTCAACATATTGTCCACCCATCTTACCACCAGTGGGTTAACCCTACGTTTTTCCAAGGCTTGTTTCAGACTTTCAAAGCATATCTTATCGAAGGCACCTTCAATGTCCATTATAGTGGTCATCGCAATGCCCCCGGTATTTAGCTCTTCCTCCGCAACGCGTACTACTTGGTGTAGCGCTGTTTCTGTAGACATACCTACCCTGTATGCATGCTGTCTACTATTTAAAGGATACATCTTAAGCGCAGTACTCTCCATATAGTCCACCATCACCCTTTCCATTATTTTTAACAGGAAGGATGTTAGGCTGACTGGTCTGAATGACTTTGCCCCGGTTTTGGAAGGAAGACCACATTTGCTTCCCTCCATGTTATCGGGATATAGCCTATTGCTAGGCATGCAACGTATATATTCCTGAGCCTTGGTGCAATTACGTCTATACCCCATTGCATTAGACCTGGAAATATACCATCCGGCCCCGCAGTTTTGAAGGGTGAGAATGTTGCTATCGCACCCTTGACCGCTTTTGGTGTCACGATCCGTTCTGCTTCCGTCCTATCCATCCTGTTCGCTCCTTGTTTCCTTGGAGCCCAGGGCTGAGCTGACTTATAGCTTCCTGGAAAGTGTACCTCCATTAGGACCTCATTTGTGTGATCCAGTGTTTCCACCATTTCCCCCGCTCTATTACGAATGAGTCCGATCTTAGAAACTGGATCTCTCGAGACAATCTTTTGTAGTCTACTGACTTCAGATGTACTCCTCATACTCGAGCAAAAGTCCCTCCATGACTCCCTTTTACGTCGTCGCAGAGTAACGTTTAGTTCTTTCTTTTTCGCCTTATATTCATCCCATGCTTCGGGTTCTCCCCTTCTCATGGCGTGATTGAAGGCCTTCCTCGCAGCCTTTTTTAGCTTTTCAAGTTCCCGGCACCACCAAGGCGCAGGATCTTGTTTTTCCACTAAAGTAGGTGTACAAGCCACTCGGTACGCAACTTCAACAGCTGATTGCAGATGCTTCAACTGTGATTCTACATGCCAAGTGTTTTTCGGTATTCCGAATGTCATTACATTCAGTTTTTCCTCCAACACTTCAAGGTATTTTATCCTATCTGTGTTCTTCGGAATTCTGATGTATTTCCGATCTTTTTTCCTTTTAGATCCATAGCGAACATCAAATGAAATGGCTCTGTGATCCGACAATGTAGCCTGATCCATTACCCTCCAATTTGATATTCTTTCAATTATCTGGCTACTGCACAGGGTAACATCGATCACTTCCATTCGTCTCACATCGACGAAGGTTGGCTCTGTTCCCCGGTTTAAGATAGCTAGATCCTTGCATGATACAAATTCGAATAAGGCTTCTCCTCTGTAATTATCGTTGGTGCTGCCCCACACTGTATTATGTGCATTGGCATCACAACCAATTATTAGATCCTCGTTCCTGTTCCTGCATGCATTCACCAAAGACTCTAACTCTCTTGTCGGAGGAGGTTCTGGAGAATCATACGGCAGGTATGCAGATGCTATGACAAAACTTCCCGCACCTGATCCTACTCGTACTGTTGCAAGGTCTGGGGCACACAGATCCGGCAATTTATATGCTTGAACTCCGTGCCTCACCAAGATACAGGACCTAATTCTTCCGCTAGTTTGTGCATAATGCAACTCAGCCATGCTATTTGGGAGTCCTCTAATCTTTCCTCTAAAGATCCAAGGCTCCTGTATCAGGGCTATATCAAACGAATCCTCATCAAAACACTTAGTCATCATTGCCGATGCTGCTTTGCTGTGATGAAGGTTCAATTGAATCACCCTCAGCTTTTCCCGGTACGGGCCCACCTCCCGCCCGACTTGTGTTGATCCCATCTCCATGGTGTCTATCACTTCGTCGCCCTACCGGGTGGCTTTCCAGGTTGAGTCTTTTCCGATGATCTTTGGAACTTCACGAATGCTATGTCCAACCCGCAAAAGAGTCTATCTCCTGCTTGTCTAACCAGCCTCGCTTCCTCCCTCGGACACCAGATCGTCAGCTTGGTTCCACCAATTTTTTTGTCATCATATCTTCCCACATGAATAACCCTCCATTTCGAAGTGTCCTTCACACAGGAATTTTGACGACAAAGTCTGGCAAGGATGACATCCTTGCTCACGGGTTCACCGGGAACGAAGATTATCAACCTTTCCACATCCTTTAGTATGTGAAGCCTGTCTATTTTAAGGTTGATTCCCTCCCATAGGTCGGTCATCTTCCCTACAGTCTCACATAGCCACCCTTTGGTTTCTTGGTTTACGCATTTTATTGCTATAATCCCTTCCTCCAAGGTTATCTCCTTTACACCGATATCACCTGCATTTGTCGGAAGTAAGTCAAGAGCCCTCAGCAGAGCATTCTTGAAAATACTCAACTGTGAAGCTTCTATCCCCCCCTCTCGACTCATGTCGGCAACACCCATTTGGAGATCGTTCGCCGCTGTCTGAGCAAAGGTTTTTACACCCTTGTCAACTTTGGCTCTCTCACTCCTAGCGTAAGGCTTTGCAGCATCTGCTTGCTTTGCTCTCCTTCCCATAGCTTGGCTCAGCTTTCCCTTTACCTTGCTTGGTCCAGGTTGCTCGGCCTTGCACGATTTCTGCTTTCCGGGTTGACTAATAGTCCGTTGTAAATGTTGTCCATCCACATAACCACTGGAGTGTGGTACCTGTAGACTGACCCCATATTGTACTGTGATGTGCTTTTTGTCCAAGGCTGAGGTTAGCTCGTCGGATCGCCAAGGTCCTTCCCAAAGAAACACGAACTCTGGGTTTGAGGAATTTCTTACAATCTTTATTTAAACCGAACTATACAATAGAACAATAATTTAATCTTATGATGGATGCGGCTATACTGGTCCTGGTCGTCTGGTGCGGGCAGCGGCTTGGGTTTCTTCGGCGGCTCTGGTGGGCATGGGATAGCCCCGGCGGTCCACGGGATAGTTTTGCGACAATCCCGTCGGTCTGCAGGTCCGTCTTGCGACAGTCCTGGCACTCGAGGTCCGTCTTGCGACAGTCCCGGCAATCTACAGGTCCGTCTTGCGACAGTCCTGGCACTCGAGGTCCGTCTTGCGACAGTCCCGGCAATCTACAGGTCCGTCTTGCGACAGTCCTGGCACTCGAGGTCCGTCTTGCGACAGTCCCGGCAATCTACAGGTCCGTCTTGCGACAGTCCTGGCACTCGAGGTCCGTCTTGCGACAGTCCCGGCAATCTACAGGTCCGTCTTGCGACAGTCCTGGCACTCGAGGTCCGTCTTGCGACAGTCCCGGCAATCTACAGGTCCGTCTTGCGACAGTCCTGGCACTCGAGGTCCGTCTTGCGACAGTCCCGGCAATCTACAGGTCCGTCTTGCGACAGTCCTGGCACTCGAGGTCCGTCTTGCGACAGTCCCGGCAATCTACAGGTCCGTCTTGCGACAGTCCTGGCACTCGAGGTCCGTCTTGCGACAGTCCCGGCAATCTACAGGTCCGTCTTGCGACAGTCCTGGCACTCGAGGTCCGTCTTGCGACAGTCCCGGCAATCTACAGGTCCGTCTTGCGACAGTCCTGGCACTCGAGGTCCGTCTTGCGACAGTCCCGGCAATCTACAGGTCCGTCTTGCGACAGTCCTGGCACTCGAGGTCCGTCTTGCGACAGTCCCGGCAATCTACAGGTCCGTCTTGCGACAGTCCTGGCACTCGAGGTCCGTCTTGCGACAGTCCCGGCAATCTACAGGTCCGTCTTGCGACAGTCCTGGCACTCGAGGTCCGTCTTGCGACAGTCCCGGCAATCTACAGGTCCGTCTTGCGACAGTCCTGGCACTCGAGGTCCGTCTTGCGACAGTCCCGGCAAAATATGCTAGTTTCCTAGCATCCAAAAACGGCGAATAGTATTTAACTATTTCGCGGAACAAAATCAGCGGTACACGGGATTGGTACGGTCAACGGTCTGAATTTTTGCTCCATTTGTTTGACATTCCCCTGGCGTCTTATGTAAATCTGGAGGCCAAGTCGGTGTGAATTCTATTCACGAGTGCAAAATTAGTTTGCCTTGAAATGTGCACTACGCCCATTGCCAATCTGCTGTTAGAGCGAGAACATGTATATTTGAATGGTGGCGTGTGCATGGGTGTGCATTGTACGTAGTGTACGAGCATTGTACTGCAACGTGAAACATATTGTTGTCCGAGTTGTTAGTGGATTGTGGGTGGCTGGGCGGTGTGCATTGTGCGTAGTGCGCGAGCATTGCATTGCAACGTGAAACGTATTGTTGTCCCCGTTGTTAGTGGATTGTGTGTGGCTGGGCGGTGTGCCATATGCTGGTGCGTTGTTGTTGTAACGATTGCTTCGTTACATTCCCCTCCTTCTTTCTCAGACGAGAACCTTCTCGTCTTAAAAAATTTTTTTTTTTTTTTTTTTTTTTTCTTTCACAGGGGAACTTAAAGTAATTCAAAGTAAATTTTTTTTTTTTTTTTTTTTCACAGGGGAACTTAAAGTAATTCAAAGTAAATTTTTTTTTTTTTTTTTTTTTTTTTTTTTTTTTTTTTTTTGAGAAAAAGTAACCAAAATTTTATACTTCATACATAGCTATAGCTCGTAATGTAGGGTTTTCTACCTTTTAGTGCCGTGACACTTCCTGTCGTTGGTCTCTAAACTGCAGGACGACCGTATCCTTCCTGGTGAAGACTATCCTGATGCGCCCCCATGGTTTGCTAATGAACATGGTGCGGCGCCCTTTCTTGGCCAATTCCTGCACGTCGATCCCTTCGAATGGATTAGACGGGGGGGTTGCTTTGCCGGGTTTGTTCTTCTTTTTCTTCTTCGGTCTCTTATCGTCCGCCAGGCTAATGCGGCCGACGAGCTCCCCTAGGGTTGGCTGCGCTTGGGTCTCTAAACTGCTGAGGGTGTCCGGTCTTATCGGAAGTAGGGCCGGGATGGCCGGCGGAGTGAGGCGAGCGGCGGAAATGATCTTGGCGTCGGTAGTGGTGTTGACGGTCTGGACGGAATGGAGGACGCCGGTCAGGACGGTTTTGCGGGTGCTGTCCTCGGTATTGCTGGTGGTGGTACTGGTGGCGACGGGATTTATCTTGGCGGTGCGGCTGGGGGGATCTGAGCTACCCTGGATGGTGGTGATGCGCTGAAACCATTTTTCGTTGGCTTTCTGTCGGACCCTTCTGGTGGCGGCGAGTTGATCCAATGGGTTGGGGTGGGGTGGAATGGCGATAATTGGCTCAATTGGCGGGTTTTTCATACCCCGTTTAGCCGGTGGTCGGGTGGTGGGTATCTTGCTGGGGGCAGTGTTTTGTCGTGCCCATGGTTCGGTCGAAAATTTAATTTTTCGTTTCTGTGTCCCGGACGATGTGGCTGGTTCCATGGCTGGCTGACGACTGATGATGGATTGTAATGCGTCGTTAATATTATATCCTTTTAGATCTCGTATGTGGCAGCGGTATAGGTTTGTTTTACTCGTTTCGCCCAGGCGTTTTACCAATACAATGACGGGTGAGACAAACCTGATGATTTCATATGGCCCATCGTATTTGGGAGCTAATTTCTCGGTAAAGTGCTTTGCGGCGGAGGAGAGTACTCGGATTCTTCGGTAAACTCGCTCACCTATGTGTGGTCGCCAGGCTCGGCGGCGTAGATCTTGATTGATCACCTTTTGCCTGGCCGGGTTGCGGGGATAATATCTCTGTTTGAACGGGTGCTCTGTGGTGAGTCGGATTCGGTGTTCCGTGATATTAGTGGTGCCTGTTAGTTTTTCAAATTTCGGTATTTCTTCTTCCAAGAACTCGGCTAGGCCTTGTTGCTCGCTCCAACTTAGGTCTCCTTCTCTAAGTAGGGCGCACCTATTGGTGGCGGTGCTGGTGCGCAGTACCTCGGTATACGTTAACTTGTGCCCCCCTAGGGCTATTTCGAACTTTGCTTTATTGAGTAAGTCCATCCCAAAAATGGCATCTTCGGCCAATGTTTTCATGTAGGTGAGTTCGCTAGTGAGGGATTGATTCCCCAACTGCAGCTGCACCGTATAGTGCTCACGGGTTGTGATGGTATCGCCGTTGGCGAGTTGGATCTTCTGTCCCTGGTACCGGACGGCTGCCTTCATGCTACGTAGGGCTTGTCGAATTCTGGGGCCGGCGAACGATTTAGATGCGCCGGTATCCACGAGACAATGGAAGGTTTGGCCCTGAATGGTGGTCGGAATGAAGTACCGTGGGTCGGTCCACCTGGCGTTTGACATGGAGGCTGCTGGATGTCGGTGGCAATTGCAGTCCCTCGTTTGCCTTCCGTCCTCTCCGCAATATGAGCAGAAGAGGCGGTATGGTCGTTGGCAATCCTGCTGACGGTGACCTCTCTGTTTGCAGCGCCAGCAGTGGGTGTCGCGATTGTACGGGCTACTGGCCACCGGGGGCCGGGGTGCTGGGCTAGCGACGGGGTTAGGGGGACGGATGCTTCGTTCCTCACTTTTTACGTGCTCGAATTCTTCGGCCAATTCCATGAGCTCGTCTAACGTCGTGAAATCCCGGCGTTTTATGTACAGGCGATATTCAGGTCGCATGCTGTCGTAGATACGGTCTATGTTATCTCGTATGTTCATCCGAGGGTGTTGTCGGATAAGGTATTGGGTGGCTCGGATGAAGTCTTTGGCTTTCTCCCTTGGTCCTTGTCTTTTCCTCATAATTTCCTCCTCTAGCTTATGGGTATAGCGGGCCGGGAGGAAGTGGCGCAAGAATGCTTGTCGGAATTGCTCCCAATTCTGGAACTCTTCACGGTTAATCCTCAGCCACTCCAGGGCGGTTCCTCGGAAGATCTCGGGGAGCGGGCGTATCATGTAGTCGGCTGGTATGTCATAGCAGCGAGTCAGTTCTTCGATTCGCTCCATGAATTCGAGGGCGTTTCCTGAGGAGTCGAATTTCAACCCCCATTTTCGGACCGTGTCCATTACCTCGGCTTCATAGCTCAGGGTTGGCCTAACTCGGTTTGCGGCGGTCGGGGCTGGCTCAGTTACTCGGCTGGAAGATGATGTGGTCGGGCCCCGTGGGTACCTTTCGTACGATGTGGTGGGCATAGGCGGTGGTTGAACGGTGGCGGGGTGAGGGGTAGCTACTGGCATTTCTACGAATTGTGGGGTCTTTACGGTCCCCTCGGTTGGCATGGATTTTTCGTCCTCATCTGAAGACGTGTCCCCATATTCACGGGTAGAAATTTTTGCCTCTAATTCTTCGCAGAGGTTTTGCGTCGATGATCTAGTTCGGGTGGTTTTAAGGTAAGCACTCATCCGGGATCGCAGCTGTTCAACTGTTCCCTCGGTCCTTAACCCTGTCTTCTCCATGACTTCTATTAGTTCTGCCTTTCGGAGGAGGTAGATCCATCCGATGGTCATGTCTCCGGATTGTCCTTCTGGGACGGTTAGCTGGTTTCCCTCGTTCATTTCTCGGTTTCCGTTTGTTGGTCCTCCTTGGCGGTGTTCCAAGGGTTGAATTCCGATTGTTGGTCCTCCTTTGGTTGTCTCTTCTCGGTTGTAATAGTTCTGGGTCTCCTTCTGTTGAGTCCCTGCTCGGGCGCCAATGTGATGTGCTTTTTGTCCAAGGCTGAGGTTAGCTCGTCGGATCGCCAAGGTCCTTCCCAAAGAAACACGAACTCTGGGTTTGAGGAATTTCTTACAATCTTTATTTAAACCGAACTATACAATAGAACAATAATTTAATCTTATGATGGATGCGGCTATACTGGTCCTGGTCGTCTGGTGCGGGCAGCGGCTTGGGTTTCTTCGGCGGCTCTGGTGGGCATGGGATAGCCCCGGCGGTCCACGGGATAGTTTTGCGACAATCCCGTCGGTCTGCAGGTCCGTCTTGCGACAGTCCTGGCACTCGAGGTCCGTCTTGCGACAGTCCCGGCAATCTACAGGTCCGTCTTGCGACAGTCCTGGCACTCGAGGTCCGTCTTGCGACAGTCCCGGCAATCTACAGGTCCGTCTTGCGACAGTCCTGGCACTCGAGGTCCGTCTTGCGACAGTCCCGGCAATCTACAGGTCCGTCTTGCGACAGTCCTGGCACTCGAGGTCCGTCTTGCGACAGTCCCGGCAATCTACAGGTCCGTCTTGCGACAGTCCTGGCACTCGAGGTCCGTCTTGCGACAGTCCCGGCAATCTACAGGTCCGTCTTGCGACAGTCCTGGCACTCGAGGTCCGTCTTGCGACAGTCCCGGCAATCTACAGGTCCGTCTTGCGACAGTCCTGGCACTCGAGGTCCGTCTTGCGACAGTCCCGGCAATCTACAGGTCCGTCTTGCGACAGTCCTGGCACTCGAGGTCCGTCTTGCGACAGTCCCGGCAATCTACAGGTCCGTCTTGCGACAGTCCTGGCACTCGAGGTCCGTCTTGCGACAGTCCCGGCAATCTACAGGTCCGTCTTGCGACAGTCCTGGCACTCGAGGTCCGTCTTGCGACAGTCCCGGCAATCTACAGGTCCGTCTTGCGACAGTCCTGGCACTCGAGGTCCGTCTTGCGACAGTCCCGGCAATCTACAGGTCCGTCTTGCGACAGTCCTGGCACTCGAGGTCCGTCTTGCGACAGTCCCGGCAATCTACAGGTCCGTCTTGCGACAGTCCTGGCACTCGAGGTCCGTCTTGCGACAGTCCCGGCAATCTACAGGTCCGTCTTGCGACAGTCCTGGCACTCGAGGTCCGTCTTGCGACAGTCCCGGCAAAATATGCTAGTTTCCTAGCATCCAAAAACGGCGAATAGTATTTAACTATTTCGCGGAACAAAATCAGCGGTACACGGGATTGGTACGGTCAACGGTCTGAATTTTTGCTCCATTTGTTTGACATTCCCCTGGCGTCTTATGTAAATCTGGAGGCCAAGTCGGTGTGAATTCTATTCACGAGTGCAAAATTAGTTTGCCTTGAAATGTGCACTACGCCCATTGCCAATCTGCTGTTAGAGCGAGAACATGTATATTTGAATGGTGGCGTGTGCATGGGTGTGCATTGTACGTAGTGTACGAGCATTGTACTGCAACGTGAAACATATTGTTGTCCGAGTTGTTAGTGGATTGTGGGTGGCTGGGCGGTGTGCATTGTGCGTAGTGCGCGAGCATTGCATTGCAACGTGAAACGTATTGTTGTCCCCGTTGTTAGTGGATTGTGTGTGGCTGGGCGGTGTGCCATATGCTGGTGCGTTGTTGTTGTAACGATTGCTTCGTTACAGTACAGACTGTCCGTCTTCCCTTCCGCCTTCCGTCCCCTTCTTCACAGTTTTAGGTGGATTCATGGTCCCGGAACATTTGAACCGTTTCCTAGATCCACCGTCTTCTGGAGAGGTTTCGGTCGACGTCAAGTTGGCAACCATTTCAGTCAACTCCTCAACCGACTTACTTATGCCTTTCGCCGAGACAGATTTGGCCAAGGCCAATCTTTGCCTCCTTCTGACCCTCTTCATTCTTTGCTTCAGTTGCTGGTGCAACTTCCGCTCGGAGTCGGGACTTCTCTCCTCTTCCAATCCGGCTTCCGCAGTTCCGGCTGACCTCTTGGCGCATTTCTGCCCCGCATTGTCCACCTCCACTGACGATTGGTCTGCTAACTCTTTTGGTTTCCCATCAGAGTCCACTGACCCCTCGAGCTTATTCGGGTTCATGTCAGCACTTTCCAGCGCCTTCTCGACCCCTCCTAAGCCTTCCACCTCGTTTTCCGAAGGAATATTATTTTTATTATTTAAATTTAGGTCCATATATGTACCCACGAGTAGGGGAGAATTAAACGGACCGAATAGGCAGAGATCCCCAATACCTATCCTACTCAACTAAATTACAACAGAGGATTGAGCTGCCCCTGAGGAGTCTCCATTAGCGGTTCAATTACCCCTGAACCCTGTGAACAAGTAGTTTTACCTACCTCATCACAGCTCCCTCGACATTGCAGACTAGTCATCTTGGAGTTTAAGGGTTGATCGATTGATCGGATTGAGTCTTGGTTCTTCAATTCACATTCAGCTCTACCAGAGGAGTTGGGCCACTACCCTGGTCTAGCATCCTGTTAATCTACTTAAGCCGCCCCACCACGACAAGGTGCCCAATCTTCGGATAAAGGTAGATGAACTTACCGGCGGTATTTTTGTATTAAGTAATCTACAGTAGATGTACTCATTTGATTGAAAATATATAAAATAAAATAAAATTTATTAATTGAGACCGAAGGAGTGGTTAATTCGCGTCCATTAACGTATGTTGGTAGCAATCTGTTGGATGCGGAACCTTTGACACCGGCTCACTTCTTGGGTGTTCAGTACGGGCCTACCACGCTAACCGACTTAGCGGAAGATGTCAATGGGATGCGCATTTTATGGACACGTCGTCAAAAGTACGCTAATAAGCTGTGGAAGCGCTGGAGAACGGAGTACTTGCAACTTTTGCGCTCCTTTCATCACAATAAGGTATGTGAGTCTTCCAAATTCAAAAGATGTCGTGCTGGTTGCAGATACGGGGAAGCCGCGCCTGGACTATAAGTTAGCTACAATAGAGCAGGTTTTTCCCGGTCGAGACGGTCATACAAGAGCTTGCGAAATACGTTATTCCAATGGGTTTAAGACTCGACGACCTGTTCAATTGTTATACAACCTGGAAATCCCTGCATTTTAAAAATTATATGTAATCACACGCACACATGTACATACACACACACGCACACATATTTTCACTTTCTTGTTTATAAGTCTATTGTCACATGTTCTTTTTTGCATTAAATCAGTTGAAGTTCAGAATTTGTACGACTAACTTGTTTTCGTCTTTGTTCTAATATTTATTACGCCGGGGCCTTTTGGATATCGATATTAATTTTTCCACAATTATAAAGGTACCTACATTTTATATTCTGGCCGGTGCTGCATAAAAATTCACCTAATTAAAAGACAAGTGAACAGAAAGCTAAAAGGTAGCAAAATATGTTACTGTTCGGCCCATCTGACAGAATGAGGCCTCGATTATTGTATTATTTTTTTTTTACTATATTTAACTTGAATCTATTCTTAAGTGTCTATGTTATTGCTTTTCTTAAACGTAGTTCTGATACGATTCTAAATGACCTCATTATCCGGTTCTTGACACTTGCGAAAATTACAAGCCTTTATTATTCCAACGTAAGGAAGTTGCGTGACCTGACAGTTTTCAATGTCTCGAATGACATACCGGGATTTTTCTAAATGACGTAAGGTCCTTTAAATTTTGGAGTGATCTTCTTTTTACCGGGAGAAACATTAACGTTTTTTATGACAACATAATCGCCAGGCTCAAAGACTTTAGATATCTTATGATTGTTCTCGAAGTGACGCTGGTTGTACCGCTGGGAGTTTATTTTACATATGTATTGTAATTCAGTTGGCGGTGCCTAATATCACTTTTCTCCTCACTCACTCATTGTTATATTATGAACTCATTCTCTTATTATATACGTAGTAACATTTAATCTCCTGTTATATATTATATACCATGTTCACTCTCTGGTAATGTAACATTTACATTTTTTACCGGGAGAAACATTAACGTTTTTTATGACAACATAATCGCCAGGCTCAAAGACTTTAGATATCTTATGATTGTTCTCGAAGTGACGCTGGTTGTACCGCTGGGAGTTTATTTTACATATGTATTGAAATTCAGTTGGCGGTACCTAATATCACTTTTCTCCTCACTCACTCATTGTTATATTATAAACTCATTCTCTTATTATATACGTAGTAACATTTAATCTCCTGTTATATATTATATACCATGTTCACTCTCCGGTAATGTAACATCCATTTTGCCACTCGCTCGTTGTACGTCACTCAGTGCACTTTATTGCCTTTGTATTTAAACTTAAGTAAACTTAAAAAAGTTAAAAAGAAACAAACAAATAACTATTGGTCGTGCAAAAAAAAAAAACTCTATAGAATTATTATATATACTAGTTAAAATGTCAAATCATGCGAATTGGTTTGTGGGTCACATTGAGCCATTTGTGCCGGGTGCAAATTTCCAAGCATACGAGGACAGAATTCAGCAATTTTTTCTGGTAAATGATATCCAGGAGGAAGCTAAGCTCCACTTTTTATTACAATTGTCGGAGCCGAAATCTATGAAGTCTCGATTTCTCTCACTATGCCTGACCATCCAATCACACAGGATTTTTAACCTTTGATGTCATTACTGCGAAATCATTTTTCACCAAAACAAAAATAAGCGGGTTGAAAGGTATGCAATTTACATGGCTAAGCAGGAGAAAAGGGAGCCAATAAACGATTACATTGGGAGATTGAAATCTTTGGCCCATGTAATTTTGCGGGGTCTCTAAGGTCAAATAAGGACAAAATGACGGCGGAAAAATACAGCAGCCTGAGTCGTCACAGTCACTCAAATGCACCAATGAAAAGCAACCAAATCCATACACATCAGCCAACACCACAATCAAACCAGTCCAGTCGTCGTTTCGAGTCTAGCAAGGCATCGCGTTATCCGAAGAAAGCATGATCCAAACAAGTGTCCAGCAAAAATTGGGAATGTTTTCAGTGCCACGGAACAAGTCACACATCTACTGAATGTAAAAAAAACAATCGGGTAAATGTAGTCAACAGTCTCTGTAGAGATTCAATGGGAGTGCACAAATACCATCGATTCTTCAAGAGCATGCACACAAGGTCCGCTACAGTGTGAATTTTTAGTGAACGGTCAACCTGTTACAATGGAAATCGACACCGGAGCAAAAGCATCCGTTATTAGTGAAGCTGAGTTTTTATTAAGATCCCGTAATGAAAGTTATATTAATTCTGATAACAACCTTTGTTCGGTTACAGGTAGCGCTATCAAAGAATTAGGAGGCATGAATGCTGAAGTCAGTCTTGGAGACAGAAGTTTCGTGTTGAAATTAATTATAATTCAAGAGCAGTGACCAAAGAAGCCTCTGCTTGGTCGAACATGGTTAGATAGCATATTTCATAATTGGAGGCAACATTTTTGTCCTGCTAGTGTTCAGGTTGTGAGTAACAATAACGTAAGCATAGTCAGTAAAATTATACAAAATTTCCCGGGTATTTTAGAAAAAAGTTTAACAAGTCAATTGTCGGGTTTACAGCGAGTATTGTTTTAAAAGAAAATTCAAGTCCCATATTTCACGCCGCGTATAGCGTCCCGTATAAATTACGCGGGAAAGTAGAAGCCGAGTTAATTAAAATGTGTAAAGATAAAGTCATTAAGCCAGTAGAATTTAGTCGTTGGGCGAGTCCAGTTGTTGTGGTCCCCAAGGCAAACGGAGATATTCGTCTTTGCGTTGATTTTAAGCTCATAATTAAAAAATTTATAGAAACCGCATATTCCTTGCCAAATCCACAAGATATTTATGCAAATTTAGCAAATTGTTCGGGATTTTGTGTCATTGATCTTAAGCGTGCTTACCAGCAACTTGCCATCGATCCAGATTGCCGGGATTCGCTAGTCATAAACACTTTGAAAGGGTAATATCGTTGTCTGCGATTGCCTTTAGGTGTCGCGAGTGGTGCGGCAATATTTCAGTCCATTATGGGATCGTGTACTTGGGTTTAAAAATGTCTTTTGTTACATTGATGATATCCTCATTGGCGGTAAATCAGAGGATGAGTGCGAAAAAACTCTGTTTGAGGTTTTGAAAGTGTTAATATTCGCATTAACATTGATAAATGTAGATTCTTAGAAAAGTCAGAAAGTTATTTGGGTCATAATATTTCTATTAGAGGTATAAGTCCACAAAATGATAAAGTGAAAGCTATTTCTGAGGCGCCCGAAATAAATTACTAAGAATCTTTAATTTTATTTAATTTTATTTATAAAATTTCTTAGGAGGTAAAATAGCAAGTAGTATTTCTCTACGATACAATTATAACTGCCTTAAGGAACCAAAATGTTCCTATATATATATTTCGTCGATATGAGGTATCGATACTGTTTTATGATACCTAAAAATAGATAACGAGTGTTATCTTGTTTCTTGGGTCATTCCTTGTTCTTTCTCTTAATCTCTTCTCAGAAAGATACCTGGGATGTTTGTTCGGTCTGTTGATAGTGAGGGTATTCCGTCCCCATCTGGTTGACATGTGTGTTGTCTGTTACTTGTTATCTCTAACATAACTCGTCCCTCCTTTGTCTTATGTTTCTCCCGAAACAAGTATATTAAAAAAATTTAAATTATTATAACTATAATTAAAGTAATTCCGTGCATACTAAGGTTTATGTTTTTGTGTGAATGGATTTTTTGTCTATTTCGTTTATATTATTTATGTTTAAATCCGTATTTTTTAATTTTACATTCGTTATATCATATGGATGTTCTATATCTATAGGGATGAGTTGATTAACAATTGCATATTTGTTAGAAAACGTTTGATTATTAATTTCCAATGTACAGTTTTCAAAAGTGATCAAAGCGTGATTACAATCAATTTTCTTTCGTCACAGTTATTATTTATTTTAATATCGCTATTTATTGCAAGTACTACTCCTTTCATTAATTGTACGATTACATTTTTATTATTATTTGTTTTCTTAGTACAATTTCCTATTTTATTGAGATAATTTACAAGTGGTTTTAGATGTTTTATTTCTTTATTTTCTTTATACACGTAATTACTTCCATTTATTTTTCTAAAGAATTCAATTTCAATATCTAATTCTTCATTGTCTTTAGCCGTTTTTTATTATCAGCTATGATCCATATAGATCATCGATTTACATGCACTTACAACAACAGCACATGATCCTACTTCTCATCGAGATCACGAATCATGATCTGAAAATTATTTCTACTATTTCCTAGGTGGCTTGTTTCATTTTTAAATGTTGGTGGGCCTGTAAACGATATCCACACAATTTAGCCAGACTAAAAAATGGAACACAAAAAATCCATTGATTCAATTTTCGCATTCGAATAAACTCCCTGTCCGTATTCCGAGTTATTTTGTTTTTTCTCGTTCTATAAAGGTATTGTTGCTACTCGCAATCTAGTAAAATTGGTTGTTTATCGCAAACACCCAAACATCACCCTATGCATTCGTCGTTTTTTTTTTGCACCACAATTAGCAACACCAACGTCGGGTGCATTGTGCATCTTCATATACATGGCCTAGGAAAACCAATGTACTTTACCCATCAACATCAGTCACTCCCAAATAGCGGTGATTGCGACCGAAATATACAAAGACTTGCACTTGCATTTGCCCTACTAGCACAGAAGCCAACATACCCACCATCGCAATCATCGCCCCCAAATAGCGGTAGTTGCGACCGACAACGACAACTAAAATGTGTTTCAACGAAGCGGTAGTTGGGACCGATGATCGATGAAGACGAAAGCAAGAACAAGTGCTGTGTATTTTTTTTACCCTTTCAGTTTTGTTCTACCCATCGACGCAGCAACATAAAAAATAAATTGTCTAAGCCAAACTTGGTATTGATTTTGTTTTATTTTTTTTTGGTTTTTCGACTTCCAGTGGCAATACATACGGATAAAAAGCTATCCGCATCATAAGGTCCTTCGAGCCGGATTTATTCAGTGTTTTGTTATTTAAATCGCTTAATTTGCATTAGATTCATTTGTGCCTGAACATTAGACAATGGCAAACAATGAAAAAAAAAGCGACGATTCGGGTGAAACCGAATTAAAGGCACTTCGATCCCAACGTGCTGTTATTCTTGGACAGCAAACTAAAGCCAAAAACTTTCTTTCCAATAATCTAACTTCCCTAAATCGTTTCCAGGCTGAGACCAAATTGCAGATGCTCGAGACACAAAATATCAACTTCGAAAAGGTACAGTCCCACATTGAACGTCTGGACGAAGAGGAAGTTATGAGTGGTAAGAGATATGCCTTCGAGGATACATACTACATTCTACGGTCAGATATTCTTCAACATCTGGACACCTTTTCCACACCAAATTTGCCCAATAGCACCATCGCACCCAACAACGCCACCACTTCGCAAAAATCTCACTTCAACTTTCAAAAACTAGCACTCCCATCATTTTCTGGGTCGTATACAAAATGGATGGATTTATCAGACATGTTCAATTCGCTCATTCACAACAACAAAGAGCTCACCAACATCGAAAGGTTCCAGTATCTCCGGTCTTGCATCCATGGAGACGCAGCCAGAGTAATTGAGTCTCTGGAATGCACCAGCCAAAACTACGAAACTGCAATAGAACTTCTAAAATCCAGATACGACAACAAACGATTTTTATTTCAAGCACACATACAAGAAATTTTCCAGCTACATTCCATAGCAAAACCAACTGTGGAAACTATTCGATGTATGATTGACACCATCAACGTCAACCTAAGGGCGCTGAACTCAATAGGTACAACCGAACAAATTTCTGATGGAATCTTGCTGCATTTGACCTTGTCAAAGTTTGACAACGAGTCCCAAGCCAAATGGGAAGATGAAATCGCCGCCAAACAAGATCAACGGGCACTTCGTAGACTTACCCAAAATCTGGACTCCACACCTCTGACCAATAGTGATGATTTCGAATTCCCAACCTGGACCGATCTTTGCACATTCATGGAGAGGCGCTGCAAAACCCTTAACATTATCGAAGCTAAATCACATCAGAGTTCTGTTTCAGTTAACACATCACAATCTCATCGCCGGTCACAACCATCGAAGTCATATCACATTGCCAATACAAGAATTCACCAGCCATCGTTTAATAATTCATCGTTGCTTACAACCAATTCGCC
The DNA here is from genome assembly GCA_951230905.1 of Cheilosia variabilis. Classification (NCBI taxonomy): domain Eukaryota; kingdom Metazoa; phylum Arthropoda; class Insecta; order Diptera; family Syrphidae; genus Cheilosia; species Cheilosia variabilis. The sequence continues at coordinate 86,853,100 of OX579676.1, forward strand.
CACGACCTCGTCTTGTGTTTTTTGTGGTCAGCCATCACAGAATGCATTCATTTGTGAAAGGTTTGTGAACTTATCACCTATGGACCGATTTAAGTTAACCAAGGAGTTGAAGTTATGCCTAAATTGCTTAAGAGGACGCCACACATTGCAATACTGCACCTCTTCAAATAAATGCCAAAAATGTGGAGATACTCACCACACTTTGCTGCACCGTGAGCGCATTGTACCTGCAATTACTCAGACTCCTGCACCATCAAATGCTGATGATTAACAAACTGCACAATCTCAAGGTAATCCATCACCTTCATATTCGTCAACCTCTTTACAGGCAAGTCATACCGACGACATCAGTCCAGATGCTGGGTACGTTTTACTTGCCACCGCACTAGTTAACCTCTCCAATAACGAGGGTACATCTGTAGTTGGTCGAACACTCTTGGATTCATGCTCCCAACTAAATTTCATTACTGAGCATATCGCCCAACACCTTAAATTACGTCGCAGTCGAACATATCTAGACGTCAATGGGATTGGACAAGTTAGCACCATCGCTTACCAAAGAGCACAACTATGCTTTTCATCGCTACATAATTCGTTCAAGGTATATCTTGATGTCATTATACTTCCAGAAATCACTTCACCTCAACCAAGTTGCCATATAAACATCAAATCCTGGAAGATTCCCTCAAACATTCGCCTATCTGACCCGCGATTTAACCTACCCGGTGCTGTTGACTGTCTTATCGGCGCTTTGAACTCCTTCAAGTAGGTCAGGTAAAACTAGGGGAAAATCTTCCAAGCCTGCAAAAGACTTCACTCGGATGGATTGTAGGTGATGCAATAAATACTGATCAAAACAGGAACATTGCATCTTCATTAGACTTCGTACCAGTTGGACCAAAATCACCAAACATCAACTATACTTGCTTCACCACTACCACGACTCCATCTATAGAAGAACTCCTACAACAATTTTGGATCATCGAAAATAATCACACACCAGCAAAGAAGCTCTCGATAGAAGAAGAGGAATGTAAGGCATTCTTCAAATCCACAACAACACGTTGCTCATTGACCAACAAATTCATTGTACGATTACCTTTTCGTGAGGATCGCACATCACTCGGGAGTTCATATGAAATTGCAAAAAATCGGTTAGTATCAATCGAACATAAATTATATCGTTCTCCATCATTACAGAAAGATTATTGCCACTTCATTGACGAGTATGCACGATTGGATCACATGAGCAAGTTAGATGCAGCAAAGGCCATTCACGATAATATTAACTACATTCCTCACCATTGTGTCCTGAAACCTGCCAGTTCATCAACGAAATTGCGAGTCGTCTTCGACGCATCTTGTAAAACATCATCAGGAAGATCGTTAAATGACATTTTTAAGGTCGGTCCAACCCTTCAAGATGACATTTTCACTATCCTCGTTCGCTTTCGCACCCATCGCTTCGTAATATTGGCAGATATAACTCAAATGTATCGACAGGTCCTGGTAAGTCCTAAGGACACTCACACACAATGCATTTTGTGGCGCAACTCCAAAACGAAGGCAATCGAGAGCTATATGTTGAAGACGGTCACATATGATACCAGCAGTGCCCCATACCTAGCAGTGAGATGTCTTCGATTACTGGCAGACGAATGTTCGCAACAGTTTCCTATTGGTTCCGCCGTTATATTGCGTGATTTCTACGTAGATAACTTGATGACTGGTGCTGATGATCGTAGTAAGGTGATCCAAATCAAAGACGAGACAACTAACCTGCTCCAGAGTGGAGGTTTTTATCCTCGCAAATGGGCATGTAATGATCCCACAATTATAGCGGACGTTCCGGAGGAAGACCGAGAATCAGTAAAATCATCAAAGCTCTTGGAATGGGATGGGATCTAAAAGAAGACAACTTTTGCTTCAGCTATATCGAGTCCCCAAATCGCAAATCAAACAAACGTAGTATTCTTTCGCAAATTTTGCAATTCTACGATCCACTGGGCTTGATGAATCCTTCCATCGTGAAAGCTAAAATCTTCATGCAGACGCTATGGAAACTCAAACTACATTGGGATAAGAGTCTCCCAGAAGATCTTCACACTCAATGGTCGGAATACAGGAATCACCTTAAGGATTTAAAACAAATCAAAATCCCTCGGTATGTATCAAGTTGTAATTCTAACACACAACTTCATGGGTTTTCAGATGCTAGTACCAAGGCCTATGGAGCATGCGTTCAGCTCAGAACGATAAGCGAAACTGGAAAGGTCTCATCAAACTTGGTTTGTGCCAAATCGAGAGTTGCACCAATTGCGGAGACAACAATTCCCAGACGCGAGCTCTGTGCCGCGCTGCTACTGGTGGAACTTCTCGACAGAGTCACAAGCATTTTTGAACAACAACAAATACAAACTTTCTGCTGGACGGATTCAACAATAGTGCTGGCTTGGCTAGCATCTGAACCATGTCGATGGACAACATTTGTGAGCAACCGAGTGGCCAAAATTCAACACTTTTCACATCTCGCCTGGAACCACATCCCAACTTCAGATAATCCTGCGGATCTAGTCTCTCGAGGAGTGTTCCCCCACGAACTCATTGGTAATAATTTTTGGTTCCATGGTCCTAACTTCTTGTTTCTGTCTGAAATAGACTGGCCCACACTTCACAACAAAACCAACGAAAAAGAGATTCCCGAACAACGCAAACAACATGTGGTTCTTGTTGCTCATCGAACTTTTGATATCATTCTCGAATGCAAATATTTATTATTAACAATTATTCCAAATTGATTCGCATATTTTGTTATGTTCGCAGGCACATTAACAACCGTGTCTTCAAGAACAATCCCAAGATCAGTGGTCCCATAACAGCATCGGAGTTTGACGAAACTCTGATGTGCTTGCTCTGCACAATACAACACCACACCTTTTCCGAAGAAATCAACAATCTGAAAGGGGGAAAGGTTCTTAAGTCAAGTATCCAACAACTGTTACCATTCATCAAACTAGGACTTGTTCGAGTTGGGGGACGAATCGCAAACTCATCATTACCATATGATGCAATGCACCCTATTTTACTTCCAAAATCGCATCCATTCGTTCACACGCTTATTCGACACCATCACTACAGTAATAAACACGCTGGACCTCAAACACTGCATAACATATTAAGACAACGCTTTTGGATTTTGGGCGTCAAGGGGACAATACGAAAGGTTGTTCACCGATGTTTAATGTGTTATCGCAACAAGCCTATTCTCGTTCAACAAATCATGGGAAACCTTCCATGTGACAGAGTCACACCGTCTCGACCATTTACCATAACAGGACTCGACTACTGTGGACCAATATATGTCTCACATCGCATCCGAGGACGACCACCATACAAAACCTATTTGGCTATATTCGTTTGTTTCACCAGAAAGCCGTCCACCTGGAATTAGTTTCTGACCTCTCATCATCAGCTTTCGTTTTGGCCCTAAAACGGTTTATTGCGCGCAGGGGTAAGTGCACAAAAATTTACTCTGACAATGCTACTAATTTCACAGGAGCGAACCGGGAGCTAAAAGAATTGCATACATTGTTTATATCAGAGCAGCACAACAAGATTATTCGCGAAGAATGTCTTCAAGATGGAATTGAATGGAGTTTCATCCCACCACGCTCCCCCAATTTTGGAGGCCTCTGGGAAGCGGCCGTCAAGGTTGCCAAACACCATCTTCGACGAATCGTTGGTCAAGCGGTGCTCTCACTTGAAGAGACGATAACAGTTTGCTGCCAAATTGAGGCAGTAATGAACAGCCGGCATCTCACTCCAATGTCCAGTAATCCTAACGATTTGACCGCACTCACACCAGGACATTTTCTGGTTGGAACACCGCTCACCAGTATTGCAGAACCTTGCATTGAAAGTTGCAACATTAGCAACCTACAGCGATACCAATACCTTCAGTGGATTCAACAGAATTTCTGGCGACGATGGACACATGATTATCTTCAACAACTCCAACTTCGAAAACAATGGAATACTTCGCAACCTAATGTTCACATCAACGAGCTAGTTCTCTTGAAGGAAGATAACACACCACCTCTTAAATGGTCAATGGGACGAATTATTGAAATCTACAAGGAAGACGATGGCAACATACGCGTGGCCAAGGTCAAAACAGCTACAGGTATCTACAAACGTGCGATATCTAAATTGTGTCCAATACCACTCGAGCCTGAAAGGACAAGCAACGATTGTTAAGTGTTGAAAGCAGGATCTTTCAAGGCGGGGAGTATGTTGCTACTCGCAATCTAGTAAAATTGGTTGTTTATCGCAAATACCCAAACATCACCCTATGCATTCGTCGTTTTTTTTTTTGCACCACAATTAGCAACACCAATGTCGGGTGCATTGTGCATCTCCATATACATGGCCTAGGAAAACCAATGTACTTTACCCATCAACATCAGTCACTCCCAAATAGCGGTGATTGCGACCGAAATATACAAAGACTTGCACTTGCATTTGCCCTACTAGCACAGAAGCCAACATACCCACCATCGCAATCATCGCTCCCAAATAGCGGTAGTTGCGACCGACAACGACAACTAAAATGTGTTTCAACGAAGCGGTAGTTGGGACCGATGATCGATGAAGACGAAAGCAAGAACAAGTGCTGTGCATTGTTTTTACCCTTTCAGTTTTGTTCTACCCATCGACGCAGCAACATAAAAAATAAATTGTCTAAGCCAAACTTGGTATTGATTTTGTTTTTTTTTTTTGGTTTTTCGACTTCCAGTGGCAATACATACGGATAAAACGCTATCCGCATCAGGTATGTCCAGACCAGCCAAACATTTGATAAACAATTAAATACCTACAAGTTCCATATTTATCTTTAAAACACTTATTAAACAAAATGATTTTTATAAAATGTTTAGAAATGTTTTGCTGGTTTAGATCTGGACACCAAAAAAAAAAAAACATTTATGAAATGTTTCACAGTGATGGGAAATAATTTTTATTTTACAAGTAAAGTGAGCGCTTTTTTAAATTATTATTTGTTTAATAAAAATGTCCAGAAAAACTTGGAATACCTAATGAGAAACTGATTCATTTAATACGATTATTTGAATTAAATCGCGTATCGCGTGATTCCCGAGACCAAAATTACAAAAATAGAAAATTTACTCGCTGCTAATAATCCTACCAAAATTATTTTCTTCAAGTCCAGGAAAGGCTGAAAATGATAAATTTCATAACCATTTGATAAATAAATTTCAGAAATAATTTATAAGTGCTTATGAAATTTTTCGGATTTGCTTCAGAAACATTTCGTAAACATTTCTGAAATGTTTCGGTGGTCTGGATACACGTTAATATGCCAAGTTAACTCAAGCGGCAGCAGCAAAATATTGTTCATGTGTTGCATATTTGAACATAAAATACTAAATTTGTTTCACAAAAATATATTTAAGAAGAAAAATTATGCAAATTTGATTTAAATATGGTAACACCCCCGACATTGCAAGTGAAATGACATGTGCCTTGTGTGACGTCACGTTGAGAAGAATATTTGCAAGATGGCTGGTGGCAATATGAAGTTTGAAATACCCTGTATAATCTGTTTTGCTTTTGAAAGCAACTGTTGCCAAAATTCCAAAATTAAACATTTCAATTATCCGTTCTGTTTTATTATTATTATTATCTGATCCGAATCAGATCACGCTGATAATAAAAAACAGCTAATAACAGCTAATTTTATTCTAATTATTACATTTCTCAGATCTTAAATAGGGTGTTGCCAACCTTACATCAAATTATGGTTGCCAACATCTCCCCCCTAAAATAGCTCGTATGCCCTCAGATATGACGGTGCTTTTCGTTTTCGTGAAGCTGGTCTGATGGCTGAACTCTTCTCTATGTTTACTGATATTGGTGGAGTTGAAGTGCCTGGTAATGAAAAAGTTGCAGTTCTCTTTTTGGTACCTTCTACTAAAGGAGGGGATGAAGGCTGCAATGTTTGATCAGTTCCGATCTGTGGTTGGATCTCAAAAATATCAATTAGGGTATTAAATGGTATTGGAGAATCAGATATGTGTACGTATAAGTTGGTTGCGACGTGTCGGGTGTACGATGTGAATGTTGTACATTACGTTGCCAATCGCTCAATTACAGTGCCAGGTGTCCACTCAGAGTGTCTGCTTGTGTTGGCAATTCTTACGTACACGGTGTCGCCCGCTTCAAATGATTTTTGCTTTACACCGTGCTTTCGGTTATACTGTAGTACGGTGTACTGTTGCTCGGTATCTGATGTGCTTACTGTTGGACGACTTGGTGGAAGCAAGAGATCAAGAGTCGTACGTATTCGACGTCCGATGAATAGTTCTGATGGACTTTTTTCATCGACTGTGCTGCGATTTGGTGTTGCTCGATACGTTGCCAGGAAGGAGTCAAGTTGTTTTTGTGGTGGTTCTCCCCCTTTGAATTTTTTAAGCGCTCGTTTGAAAGTATCAACAAATCGTTCGGCCTGGCCGTTAGATTGTGGATGGTACGGCGCGGTTCGAATATGTTGCATTCCATGTTGATTGCAGAAACTTTGAAATTGGGCGCTGGTAAACTGCGTACCGTTGTCACTGACTATGATTTCAGGGTGTTAGTCACAAATATCTCTGGCCACTTGGAGTAGGCGTCTACGATGATGATATAAAATCGGCCGTTGACTGGTCCCGCAAAATCAATGTGAATGCGTGTCTACGGTTTTTCTGGTTTCGGCCATGGATGAAGAGGTACACGTATCGGTGATTTACTGGTTTCAATGCATTGGACACATTGTTTAACATACTCCTCTATCTGTTTATCCATACTGGGCCAATAGACGAAACTTCTGGCGAGACTTTTCATGTGGAATTGTCCTGGATGGTCCTCGTAAAGTCGTGCGAGAATCAGTTGGCGGAAGCACTCTGGAACGACGATTCGCTCGCTGAACATTAAACATTCGTTGGAAACTGAGAGAGTAGACTGACGGGCGCAGTATGGTGCGACTTCTATATCGATCTCAGTTTTGTTTGGCCAACCGTTTTTCAGGTACTCTATTACACGCTGAAGTGTTGGTGATCGTTTTGTTTCGCGAATCATATCAGCGTGCGTCAGCGGAAATATGGATATCGCGTTGACTATTGTTGAACGGATGTCTTCCTCTAGTGTGGCGGATGCGACGACGATGTCTTCTTCACTTGCTGAGTGTGTATCTATCAACCTTGATAGAATGTCCGCGTGTCCGAAATGGTCGGTTTGAACGTATTCTATTTTAAAATCGTAGGCCTTAAGCGTCAGAGCCCATCGTTGCAAACGGTTCGCTGTATAGACTGAAATGCCCTTTTTTGAGCCGAAGATCGTTAAAAGTGGTTTGTGGTCCGTCTGAAGCGCAAACTGTCGTCCGTACACCATCCGATGAAACTTGGTTACTGCGAATATGAGGGCAAGTCCCTCTTTTTCGACTTGGCTGTAATTTTGTTTGGCGCTGGCTAGTGTCCTTGAAGCATGGTATATTGCCTTAACTGATCCATCCTCAAATCGATGTAGAATGCACGCACCGATTCCACTATTAGACGCATGAGTTCGAGTGCTGGATTGTAACGCGTTAGTAGCAAATCCGACAGGAGGATTTGCTTAAACGTGTCGAACGATCGTTGGCACTCTGGAGACCAACACCATTTTGCGTCTTCTTCAGCAACTCGTTGAGTGGGTATCGCAACTCATGCATTTTTTTTACATACTTGCAGTAAAAATTGATGGCACCAAGGTAAGCTCGTAGTGTAGCCAAATCTGTGGGCGATGGCAAGCGTCTTTGCTGGGTTTGGGCGGATACCTTTACTGTCAATAATGTGGCCCAAATATTCAAGCTCGCGTACTGCGATGGTGCATTTTTCGGTTTTAATGGTAAATCCGAAAAGTTGTATGCGCTCAAACAGTTGTGTCAAGTTCCTGTTGTGTTCATTGATGTTTCTTCCAGTTACCAGGATGTCGTCCATGTCGATGACCTGCTGGAATGCGCCTGGTGCAACTTTCACACCAAACGGAAGTCGATTGTACCGGAACAGCCCCCGGTGTGTGTTGATTGTCAGGAACTCACGGGAATTCTCATGCACGTGGACCTGGACGAAAGCATCGGATAAATCAATGAGACTAAAAATCTTGCAATTGGATAGCCTGGAGAATATTTCCTCTGGTGTAGGCAGTTGATATGGGTATGGCTCCAAGGCGTCATTGAGTCCAGTGGAGATGTCTGCGCAGATACGTGTGGAGCCATTTGTTTTGCGAACTGCAACAATGGGTGCAGCCCACTGTGAATATTCGACAGAATGGATGATGCCTAACTGTTGGAGTCGTTCAAGTTCCTTGTCGATGTTGGCTACTGCTGCAAATGCCACTGGTCGTTTGGGCCGGAACACTGGTTGCGAACCGGGCTTAACTCGAAGTTCGACGTTGAATTTTCTGCAAAGGCCTGGGCTGTCACGAAAGACTGCTGGGAATTGTGACATAATGTTATCACATATTCGTTGACTTTCGACTGGTACAGTGACCTTGTTGGTTGCATGACAGATTGTGTTGATTGGAACGTCCCAAATACCAAGCTTGTCAATCCAATCGATGCCCAGTAAATTTAGATTGTTGACTGGTGTCAGGTAGCAGATGCTTTTGAACGATCGCTGCCCGAACCTGACGGAACACTGAACCTCTGAACTGATTTCGATGGAATCGCCGGATGCATTTCGAACTGAATGGCTGCTTGGCTGACGGTGTGGTTTCCAAATGTGTTTCCACATTTGCTGACTGATAAGTGTGATATCGGAACCGGTGTCAATCTGCAAGTTACACTCGATGTTGTTGATGTGCACCTTGATATATTTGCGATTATCGTTCGAGCGTAAATGTTTTACTCGCGTGATTACATTCGAGTATGTGGACGATGGTTTCGTCTGTTTACTGCCTTTTGACATCTCGCAATACCCGTCTTTGTGGCCTTTTTTGTTGCACTTATGACATACATGTGTTTTGTATGTGCAGTCACGTGAATAGTGCATTTCGCCACAAAACCAGCAACACGTTTTGGGTATCGCCATTGGTTTCTTCTGGATGTTGTTTTTCTTTGGTGCGCAGTTGTCTTGCTGTTGTTTATGGTGCACCTGGTTCTGGTGTTGCTGAGGTGTTGGCTACATTGACCTTGTTTATTTCAACAAGGGCGGTGTCACTCTTGAGGTTAGAGATACGATTACATTCTGTAACTAAACTCTGGAGAGTGACGCTTGCTGCATTTGGCCCATCGATGGGGGATAGCAGCTTCGTTCGGATATCTGCATACTGGTGCGACTGGAGTCCACAAACAAAAACTAGACACTTAAATTGGTCTGATGTCAGCTCAGCCAATTTGAATTCTTCGCAGTGTTTGTTTACCTTCGCGGAGTACTCATTATAGTCCTCTAAGTCAGACTTTATCAATTGTAAGCACTTGCACCGCAAGCTAAACAGTGATTCCTGTCGACCAAAGATACTTTTCAGACGTTTGACTGTTTCGCTAAATGAAATATCTTTGAGAGTTTGCGGTAAGATGGAGTTAATATAGAGTTGGTGACATCGTGTGTTCAGCTTTCTCAGCATTAATCGTGTTTTTGCCTGATCTGACAGGTTTACCGCGTCTTCTGTGAAAAGGCTTTCGTAACGCGAGTACCACGCCTCGAATGTAACATTGCTTTCAGGCGCGAAGTCGAATTCAGCGATGCCTTGTCCCAAACTCTCCATGCGAAACTCAGAGTCTGTGCGTGTAGCTGGTGTAGCGTTGGAGACTCTGTCATCAGCACACAATGTCGTCGCCAATTGTTTAAGAAATTCTTTTTGCGACCTGGCCATATTTACCTGCTGCAAATTGGTTTGCTCCTGCTGGTATTTTATGAATTCGATCAAACTTTTGTTTAGGTCTTCCATTGTTCGAACGATATCCAAAATGGCGGTGTACGTATAGATAATTATTACGTTTTAATTTTGATGTTATATGTCACTTTTTCTGTTCTTATGGGTTCTATACTTTTGAAATTAGTATCCCATCCTCGTCGCCACTGTTGGATCTTGGGATCCACCAAGAAAATGAATATAATAATAACAACTTAGAGCATCCAAAAATACACACGTTTTATTCTTATTCTAACTATGACATTTCTCAGATCTTAAATAGGGTGTTGCCAACCTTACATCAAATTATGGTTGCCAACAACGACGATTACCATTTCAAAGTCCGTCTGAGGAAAAAACATTTTTGAGTTCTCATCATTGCCGGAATCAATTCTAGCAACTCCAACATCTACACCCACGGATAAAGATGTTTCATTTCGAACACCCACACATTTCGAAACCGATACCTATAGTATTGATCAAACTACACCATTTGTGGGGAAAAGCAAAAAAAAAAAAAATAAAAAAATAATTAATTTGCTTCTCGTCACGCAGTTTGAGAATCTGTTCTTGAAAATAGCTTTGGCAAGGGTCAGCAAATCTAGCCTAGATGAGAACCTATCCGCGTTGGTGAGTTGATTGGTATAGGGATTAGGTGAGAGAATGAGCAACAAGGGGGCCGCTCAGCTTGGTATGGGAAATGAGGAGAGCATGGCCTTGAAACAAAAAAAAATCGAACGATTTTCTTATTAGTAGCACTGTACATGATCACACCATCGAGGCGGTGCGAGCGAAGAAAAATACGGGACAGCTCCACGCTATATAAGCCTGATCACGCTTTCTATTTGATCATTTTTTTCTTCTTGATAAAGTAGCCCGTGACGGGAAAAGACCTACGAGTGCGGCAGCAGTGTCGGGGGGTTCAATTGTTTTAACGCGAAAGTACTGTGGTTACAAAAAAAAAAAAACACAGATCGATCAAGTGCCGCGATAAGTATAAAATAAAATTTCGCCAAAGAGTCGAACAAAAAAAAAAAAAAGAAAGAAAAAACTGTCTATTATAGAACAGTCGATCGGGAAGTAACCGGTGTACCGCGGTTGATAAATCATTAAAGAAAAAAAAAACAAGTTCGAAAAGCGACATACGCTCGAGCGTAAATTGGCAATACCAGGCCGTAGAAGTGCCACGTATCGATCGGAGGGAAACGGAAAATCCGGAAAAGAGGAAACAAGGAAAAAAAAAAGTTACCCGAAAAATAAACAAACGAAAATAAAAAGCGTAGTCCCGTCGGTCGTTAAAGTGACACAAAGTTAGTGCGTGCCCCCCTTCGAGCGTGAACCCACATACCATACATATGTCCGAATATTGCCTGCAAGACAATCGTGACGTCATCTGCATCCCTCCCCCCCCGTGTATTACCGCTGGCAGATCATCGCACCGCACGCACCTTTCCTGGACGACTTCCTTATCTGTCGACCGCGATTAAACTTGCTGGGAAAAAAAAAAAAAAAACAAAATAGCAGAAAAGTTCGCTTACGCTCGCTATCGAGTAAGAGAGACGTCGCCTTTTCATCCATCTCCTCGCTGGAAGCCATCAGCACCGTCGCCGCATCATCTCCTCTCATCCTAAAATATCACCGCAGAAGAATGCAATTTAGGGAACATAGGAGAGCGAAGCTCTACATAGGGGATTTTTTTTTTGTTTGTGAGGTTCACTCCACCATGTGCATGTAAATAACTTCTGTTTATTTCGGTTAGCGTAGACGTCGAACAGCAGTGCAAAATAAAGATTGTACTACGTCACCACGGGCTGGAGAATGGTATACATATCATCCCCCTCACCCCTGAGATATCGTCGCGTCGTCATCTTTAAGATCTGGTAAGTGATGCTATTGTTTTAAATTATATTTCTTTACATACATATCAAGTGGGTTAAAGTGAACTTAGTTTATTATTTGAGCGGTTTACGTTTTTTTTTGTTTTGCTCGTTGCCAATAACGCATTCGCTTTAAAGTAAGTTAGATTTGGATTACGTTGCGATTATTTTAACTCACACTTACATCCGTGAGTTTGCGGCCACATAAGCGGACCACGAAATAAAATAATGAAACTGTGGTGAAATTCGTTTTTTTTCGTTATTCAGTATCCATATGATATTGGTTAATGGGGTTTTAGATTTGCTGACCTGGCCAAGATCCCTTGTATATTTTCTTATTTAACGTAATATTGAACGTGAACTATAGCGTAGTAGTTTATTGTAATAATGTTCCTTTAAGGATGGAAACGGAAAGCCGACCGCATATATATAGGAGATTAGATTAGGTAGTAGTTTTAAGTATATAAATATTCCTTCTTGAATTTTGAATAAAGGTTATAATTTCCCAACAGGGATTGGATTGAAGTCTTTGGCATTTCTTTTCGGTAGTTTTTTTTTTGATGGGTCACGTTATGGGAAGTTTTTTTTTTCTCCTCTAGAATAATGCAGTGGTGATTTAACTTCTAGGAGGGTGTGATCGCTCGTAGAACGCGCAGAAAAGGATGACGCAGATGCTGGTATAAACTCGATTATAGAGCCAAAGTAGGGGCTATCACAAATATATGGAGTGGAGTGGTAGCCAAGGATGCACTACATGAAGTGTACCCGTGTAGTGTAGGGGTGGGTTTACTCAAGGGGAGCGAATACCAACGCAAGCTCTCCCGCTCTTCGGTCCTGCGTACAAACAAATTTCCACTTAAGACATTTCGGGCTCCCCTCATCAAATATCCTTAGAAAACAATATCTAATCTACAGACATGGAAAATACGTAACACAAAGTCCAACGTCACGTCAGCAAGATCCCCTCCCCATCCGACGAGCTGAGACCTGGCGGAAGCTAGCATGTCTGACGCTGGAGTGACTTGGACACCCTTCAGATTCAGCTGCCTGGACGGACTCAAGGAGTCCTGTGGCTTTGGGTCCTAGAGGTGGTATATGGAGATGAAGGCATCTAAGGGGGTGGTCGGTCATATTGACTACATCGGTACGACCGAAGCACTGGGGTCAGGGTAAGATGAGGGTCATACCTCATGCTCCTACCGGGCTTACACCGACGACCTCTGGCGATAGTTTCGTTACAGGTGGCGCCCAACGTGGGGCCCGAATTTGTCTTAGTTATGGTTGTAATTGTACCATTTTTTTTTTTTTTTTTTTCTCCTTCCTTTTGATTTTCGAGTCTTTTGTCTGCCGAGGAGCACATACATGGGTCGGCCAGCAGATTTGGGTTACATGCCTTCTGCTGTTGCGTATCTATGGGGTGTCTGCGAGTGGTCAAAAGTTCTTGTAGTTGTGTGGGTTGGGATGCTGTTCCATCATCCGGTAGTACGGCGTATTTCATGCATTCTACGTCAGCTGTGTTGGGTACAGTGGAACAATCTACTACTTGTAAGAGCATATGGAAATATTGTGTGAATAATCCGGTACTTGGGTACAACAATCCCCGATTACGTCTGTTGTTATGAAGCAGTACTCCATCAAATTCGCTTTGAGCTAATTTTATCTAAACGAGGAAAAGAAAAAGGGTATTATGCTTTCGAGTATTTGACAGTCGCGTGTCCTGAAGCTTCGTTTCAAAAACCACAGCCTCAGTTAATCGCATCGTCTGATAAATGCTCCTTTTGGGAATCCAGTAAAATTGTTGTGAATTACCAACTACCCTAGGGCCGAACAGTTTTTTTTCTCATAGTCATCCTTCCAGTCAAGTAATAAAGCGTCACATCCTCTGAATTTCGTATAGCACATTTATTGATTTTTTTTTTAGATCTAGTTTTTTTGTTATAGTTTTTTTGGTTATCAGGGAGCTTTAGGGTCGTAGAATCCTTTCCTAGAGTACTCCGTTCCAATTTTTATTATTTTTTTTTCTTTTCTCCTACTTCGTTTTCTTTTTCTTTATATTGAACATAATAAGTAGAATAAATAAATAATGGCGGAGCGTAACAAACCAGGCGTTAAATCAGATTATTCGCTTCGGAAAAAAAAGGACAGAAATTCGTCCGTTTTATCAGTCGGTCCAAAAACAACAAAGAAGAGCAGCAAAACCGCGGTTACAATCGAACCTGAAGTCGCTACAACTTCAGCGCAGGCTATCGCCTCAATAGAATCTATGCGAGGAACTCGTGTCTCAGAACCCCCAAGAACCTCTAATATTTTCGTGTCACAAGATGTTCTGGCATCCGATGAGGAAGCGGAATCGAATGATCGGGAGCAACTGTCCAACTACGTTCAAGAAGTTGTAACCGCGTCGCTGGGCTTAAACAGGGCAGATGATTTGCGATTCATTCGCGATGAGCTCTCAAAAAGTAGGGCCGATATCCGTGCGGAATTTGCATCCATGATGCGTGAAATGCTGAATGCTCAAACGCCTCGAACACAAGAACAACTTCCAGTTACAGGAAATGGAGTTCCAGTAAACCCCGTACAATCGCAAACCAATAACGCTGATGACTTCCTAGCCCAACTAAATAGTCTTAATTTAAATGAAACTCCACCCAGACCACCCTCAACCCTAAATTTGAATGCTCCATCATCATCGGGGTTCAAAGCCCACCATTTTCACAAATGGGGTATTAAATTCGACAATCGCAACATAACAATCGATGACTTTTTGTTTCGACTGGACCGGATTAGGGAAGGGTATGGTATACCATGGGAAGAAGTAGTCCGTAACTTCCACCACTTCGTCTCAGGACAAGCGGAAACATGGTTTTCATTAAATCCAATCAGAACATAACCTAGCCTGTTCTTCGCTTGGCCCTGATTGATCAGTTCCGTAGTCTCGAATCGGATTCTGAGCTTCTTAGAAAAATGTCGGATCGGCAACAAGGACCATCAGAGCCTTTTGACGACTTCTACACGGCAATCTTGCAGTTAAATTCCCGACTTAGATGCCCTAAACCCAATCGCGAGCTTATCGAAATTTTAAGACAAAATGTGAACAGAAGAATCGGTGAACATGTGATCACATTTCATACCGAAAGTTTACAGGAGATGGTGTATGTATGTAGGAAACTAGAAAAATATTTTTGCGATCATGATCATTCGAAGCCTCGGGTCCAGCAATTTCAACCAAACCGACGAATGGTGAGTGAACTGGATCCGTTAGGCGATCTCGTACCTAGCAGTTCCCATCCTTCGGTCGATGCGGTCGGTAGCCCCCGACCCTGTGGCGCCCTGATCTGCTGGAATTGCAAAATCGCTGGGCACTCATTCAAAGAATGTGCAAGTCAGCAGAGGAGTTTGTTCTGCTTCAAATGCGGCAAGGAAAACACGATTACTCCGCAATGTTCGCGTTGCGCGGAAAACTTCCAAAGGAGGCAGTTGTCATCCGGGACAATTCGCTCTCCGCAGAGAAATCCGGAGAATTAAATCAAACATCTCTACCAATGTCCCCAACCTCAATTTTACAGAGAAAAGAACCACCGTCGATTCAGTTAGGAAGTAACAAGAATTGTGAACCCTGCAAGGCACCAGAACCTAGAAAAACGTTACACGAACGCTTACAATTTTATTACCAGACACGAAACCGAATTTTTGGGCAAACAAAGCAACCAGTATCGAATAGGATTCAAAAATTACGAACTCGTTTTAGAGAGAAAAAACTGTTGCATAAAGCTAGAGCAGCTGTTGCAGAAATTCATTCTACTCCAAATGATCCTCGACCTTATGCTGAGGTAAGGATTTTCGGGGTGGTGTTATCTGGGTTGTTAGATAGTGGTGCAGCAGTGAGTTGTATTGGTGGGGCTGGGTATAAATTAATGGTTGAAAAGGAAATTCAGTTTAATAAATTTAAATCGGTAGTTAAAACGGCAGATGGAACTAGTCAAGAAATTATAGGATATGTAAAAACCAAGGTTGCATACAAGGATCTCGAATGTGACTTAACGTTGTATATCGTGCCTTCCCTGAGGCAACCCTTATTCTTAGGGGTCAATTTCTGGCAAGCATTTGACATTGCTCCGCATTTGTTTTCTCGGGTGCAGGAAGAAGTTCCGATAACAAATTCAATAGGAAGTCTATCAGATGCTCGTGAGTTAACTACCGAGGAGTCCTTTAGACTCAAAGAAGTCATAAGCATATTTCCCTCCTTTGCGAATCTAGGCTTAGGAAGGACAAGTCTGGAGGAGCATATCATAGACACCGGAACGGCTGAACCCGTCAAACAGCGACACTACCCCATATCTCCGGCGGTACAGGAACGCCTGTATGTGGAATTGGATCGCATGCTTCGACTCGGTGTCATCGAAGTAAGTTCAAGCGCATGGAGTTCTCCGGTCGTTTTCATTCAACGGCCAGGGAAAGACAGGATGTGCTTGGACATACGGAAAGTGAACAAGGTCACCAAAAAGGATGCGTATCCTCTTCCACATATAGAGGGTGTGCTATCGCGTCTAACAGATACACACTATATCTCTAGTGTGGATCTGAAAGATGCGTTTTGGCAGATACCGCTGGAGCAAAGTTCACGGGAAAAGACCGCTTTCACCGTTCCTGGACGTCCTCTATACCAGTTCAGAGTAATGCCCTTTGGCCTCTGTAATGCGCCTCAACGCTTATGCAGACTCATGGACAAAGTGGTACCCCACGAACTCAGAGAGCATATTTTTGTCTACTTGGACGATTTGCTAGTGACCTCACGAACATTTGACGAGCACATGTATATGCTATCAATCGTGGCTAAAAGACTGAAAGATGCAGGATTAACAATTAATTTAGAAAAGTCAAAATTTTGCTATAAACAATTAAAGTATCTGGGGTATGTAGTCGGAGACGGGTGCTTGAAAACGGATCCGGGAAAAATACAGGCAATAACCGATTTTCCAGCCCCTAAGACCGCCCGCCAAGTTAGAAGGTTTTTAGGAATGACCGGCTGGTATCGAAGATTTGTCAGCAACTTTTCCTCCGTAGCAGCTCCGTTGACGGATACTCTAAAGAAAGGGGTAAAATTCGAGTATACCGATAAGGCCGATCAAGCATTTAAACATTTAAAGACATTGTTAACCTCAGCCCCGATATTAGTGAACCCAGATTACAGCAAGGATTTTGTCATTTTATGCGATGCCTCGGCTACCGGCGTTGGTTGCGTATTGTGTCAGGTAGACGAGCATGGCTGCGAGCGTCCGATATACTATTACTCGCATAAATTAAACACTGCACAGCAAAACTATAGTGTAACCGAGCGCGAATGCCTAGCTGCAGTCTGGGGAGTAACTAAGTTTCGAGCCTATGTGGAAGGGCACAAATTTAAAATAATCACGGACCACGCAAGCCTTAAGTGGCTGATGAGTCATAAGGACTTGAGTGGGAAGTTAGCTAGATGGAGCATGTACCTGCAAGGATTCGACTTCGAAATTGAGCATCGAAAAGGATCATTGAACGTGGTTCCAGATGCGCTCTCAAGAGTATATAGTGCAGACGCCCTGGACTATGATGTTTCGATATTAAATGACGAAGACGATGTACTGCAAATTGATCTTAACGATCCCAGCTTTCAATCTGAAGAGTACGCCAACCTTATATCTACCGTCAAACAGAACGAAGCTCAGTTGCCTGACCTTCGGATATCGGGTGACTTCGTGTACAAAAGGCTTAAACATTGTACAGGACATCCACTTCTCGATGACTTAGTATGGAAGCTTTGGGTTCCTCCACAGCTAACTGGGAACTTAATCCGATTGGCTCATCAACCGCCAAGGGCTTCGCACGGAGGAATCGCTAAAACACTGCACCGTTTGCGGGATCAGTTTTATTGGCCAAATATGCCGGCACAAGTAAAGTCTTTTATAGGAAATTGTGATATATGCAAGGCAACAAAAGCTCCGAACACGATATTAAGGGCCCCTATGGGTAAACAATTCGTCGTACATCGACCATTTCAAAATTTGTATGTGGACTTCTTAGGTCCATATCCCAGATCCAAGTCCGGTAATACTTTCATCATTATTGCTGTAGATCAGTTAACTAAATTCGTGATTATTCAACCGCTTAAAAAAGCTACTACTGAAACTGCCTCCAAATTTCTGAGGGAACAGATATTTCTCCTGTTCGGGGTTCCGGAAATGATTGTAAGCGACAATGGTAAACAGTTTACGAGCCACGAATTTAACAAACTAATGAATACCTTCGGAATAAGGCATATTAAAACTGCTTCCTATGCTCCACAAGCTAACGCCAGCGAGAGGGTAAATAGGTCCATACTCGGCGCGATACGCTCTTATATTGACCCTGGCCAAACCAACTGGGATGATCAGTTACCATCTATCGCGTGTGCACTTCGCACAGCTGTACATTCGGCTATTTCCCTATCACCGTACGAAGCTTTTTTTGGACAAAAGATGGTTGAGCATGGCTCTATGTACAAACTGCTTAAAAATCTAGATTGTCTTAACAATTCCGAAATAGACGCCTTACCGAAATCTTCCAAAATGAACATTTTGCACAGTTACCTAAAGGAATCGTTAGAAAATGCTCACCGGACATACGAAAAATATTATAATACAAGAAGTAAAACTGTCAACCATAAGGTAGGTGATATTGTCTTCCGGCGGAACTTTATATTAAGTCAGGCCGCAAAGCATCTAAGCGCAAAACTTTGTCCGAAGTTTTTGAAGGAAAAGGTGCGCAAGGTCATCGGGAACAACCTGTATGAATTAGAAAATCTAAAAGGGGTTAGAACAGGAGTTTTTCATTGTAAAGATCTGAAAAGGTAGATTCCACCAATCAAAAATACGTATACGCCCGGGTAGCCCAGTCTGTGCATGAGACCTTTAGGAGTATCAGGCATCCAACTTCGCTCCCTTTTCTCGATCTTTTCACGCGTTTGCACGAGCGAAAAAGCACGAGTTTTGTGGGGAAAAGAAAAAAAAAAAAAAATAATAATTAATTTGCTTCTCGTCACGCAGTTTGAGAATCTGTTCTTGAAAATAGCTTTGGCAAGGGTCAGCAAATCTAGCCTAGATGAGAACCTATCCGCGTTGGTGAGTTGATTGGTATAGGGATTAGGTGAGAGAATGAGCAACAAGGGGGCCGCTCAGCTTGGTATGGGAAATGAGGAGAGCATGGCCTTGAAACAAAAAAAAAAAATCGAACGATTTTCTTATTAGTAGCACTGTACATGATCACACCATCGAGGCGGTGCGAGCGAAGAAAAATACGGGACAATCATTTCGAATACCGACTCCGAAATGGTCTGCGAAAGACAGCTCCACGCTATATAAGCCTGATCACGCTTTCTATTTGATCATTTTTTTCTTCTTGATAAAGTAGCCCGTGACGGGAAAAGACCTACGAGTGCGGCAGCAGTGTCGGGGGGTTCAATTGTTTTAACGCGAAAGTACTGTGGTTACAAAAAAAAAAAAACACAGATCGATCAAGTGCCGCGATAAGTATAAAATAAAATTTCGCCAAAGAGTCGAACAAAAAAAAAAAAGAAAGAAAAAACTGTCTATTATAGAACAGTCGATCGGGAAGTAACCGGTGTACCGCGGTTGATAAATCATTAAAGAAAAAAAAAACAAGTTCGAAAAGCGACATACGCTCGAGCGTAAATTGGCAATACCAGGCCGTAGAAGTGCCACGTATCGATCGGAGGGAAACGGAAAATCCGGAAAAGAGGAAACAAGGAAAAAAAAAAGTTACCCGAAAAATAAACAAACGAAAATAAAAAGCGTAGTCCAGTCGGTCGTTAAAGTGACACAAAGTTAGTGCGTGCCCCCCTTCGAGCGTGAACCCACATACCATACATATGTCCGAATATTGCCTGCAAGACAATCGTGACGTCATCTGCATCCCTCCCCCCCCGTGTATTACCGCTGGCAGATCATCGCACCGCACGCACCTTTCCTCGACGACTTCCTTATCTGTCGACCGCGATTAAACTTGCTGGGAAAAAAAAAAAAAAAAACAAAATAGCAGAAAAGTTCGCTTACGCTCGCTATCGAGTAAGAGAGACGTCGCCTTTTCATCCATCTCCTCGCTGGAAGCCATCAGCACCGTCGCCGCATCATCTCCTCTCATCCTAAAATATCACCGCAGAAGAATGCAATTTAGGGAACATAGGAGAGCGAAGCTCTACATAGGGGATTTTTTTTTTGTTTGTGAGGTTTACTCCACCATGTGCATGTAAATAACTTCTGTTTATTTCGGTTAGCGTAGACGTCGAACAGCAGTGCAAAATAAAGATTGTACTACGTCACCACGGGCTGGAGAATGGTATGCATATCATCCCCCTCACCCCTGAGATCTCGTCGCGTCGTCATCTTTAAGATCTGGTAAGTGATGCTATTGTTTTAAATTATATTTCTTTACATACATATCAAGTGGGTTAAAGTGAACTTAGTTTATTATTTAAGCGGTTTACGTTTTTTTTTGTTTTGCTCGTTGCCAATAACGCATTCGCTTTAAAGTAAGTTAGATTTGGATTACGTTGCGATTATTTTAACTCACACTTACATCCGTGAGTTTGCGGCCACATAAGCGGACCACGAAATAAAATAATGAAACTGTGGTGAAATTCGTTTTTTTTCGTTATTCAGTATCCATATGATATTGGTTAATGGGGTTTTAGATTTGCTGACCTGGCCAAGATCCCTTGTATATTTTCTTATTTAACGTAATATTGAACGTGAACTATAGCGTAGTAGTTTATTGTAATAATGTTCCTTTAAGGATGGAAACGGAAAGCAGACCGCATATATATAGGAGATTAGATTAGGTAGTAGTTTTAAGTATATAAATATTCCTTCTTGAATTTTGAATAAAGGTTATAATTTCCCAACAGGGATTGGATTGAAGTCTTTGGCATTTCATTTCGGTAGTTTTTTTTTTGATGGGTCACGTTATGGGAAGTTTTTTTTTTCTCCTCTAGAATAATGCAGTGGTGATTTAACTTCTAGGAGGGTGTGATCGCTCGTAGAACGCGCAGAAAAGGATGACGCAGATGCTGGTATAAACTCGATTATAGAGCCAAAGTAGGGGCTATCACAAATATATGGAGTGGAGTGGTAGCCAAGGATGCACTACATGAAGTGTACCCGTGTAGTGTAGGGGTGGGTTTACTCAAGGGGAGCGAATACCAACGCAAGCTCTCCCGCTCTTCGGTCCTGCGTACAAACAAATTTCCACTTAAGACATTTCGGGCTCCCCTCATCAAATATCCTTAGAAAACAACATCTAATCTACAGACATGGAAAATACGTAACACAAAGTCCAACGTCACGTCAGCAAGATCCCCTCCCCATCCGACGAGCTGAGACCTGGCGGAAGCTAGCATGTCTGACGCTGGAGTGACTTGGACACCCTTCAGATTCAGCTGCCTGGACGGACTCAAGGAGTCCTGTGGCTTTGGGTCCTAGAGGTGGTATATGGAGATGAAGGCATCTAAGGGGGTGGTCGGTCATATTGACTACATCGGTACGACCGAAGCACTGGGGTCAGGGTAAGATGAGGGTCATACCTCATGCTCCTACCGGGCTTACACCGACGACCTCTGGCGATAGTTTCGTTACACATTCAACCGATCAACGCCATCAGATGAAAGTCGTGATAAAATCTTTGGACCATATTTCGATGTACAGTCAAATTCAACGAAATTAGGCAGATCAACATATTCAATTAATAAAAACAATGATTTCGTTATTGATGATGAAATCGTTAATGGGGCAGATGGGCTTTATGAGCTAATTATGCGAAAAAAAACCTAGAAAATAACACTATACCAATGAAGACTTACAGCAATATCTTAAAATATTACAAAAAACTAACTTGCATATGAGAAACCATGAGAGCAGCTCTCAAATTAAAGGTAATAGAGGACAAAAGTACAAACACATTATTCATCCCCTAATTCCAGAGCTGTCACAACGTAAAATTGGCAAAGCATATAGTAATTCATCTGATATGATCTACTCTAGTAATCCTATCGATTACGTCTATTGGGATAACCCTAACGAACTCGTTGATAGATTAAGACTTTTAAATGCATCCCAAAGGGCTGGCAATAATAATTTCCAAAATGAAATTGTTGAAGAGCTTCGCGAATCAAATATCATATACTAACATTAACAAGATGAACGTCGACAAGTTCGGAAGGAGCTTCAACTCATTGCAAGGTTCAATAACTGTGCCTACAGGACCTCCTGGAGACGGATTTCAGCTATTACCTACCGGTGGCTTTGACATAAATGGAAAATGTTTAAACAATGTTGGAAAACACCCCACCAAGCGGTCAACAAGGAATATGTAGATAATAGTATAGACTTTGTAAACAAAACACTTTTTATTCTCCAAAAAAATATGGATAGTAATACTAACACTCTTATGTTAATTTTATAAAGTGACACAAAAAGGAGTTTAACTCTTCACCTAAATGGTTACTTTGATGGCAAGCAAAATGCTTTGAAGAATATAAAGGAACCCATCGATTTTGCTGATGCAACCACAAAACAGTATTTCGACAATCATATACGTGTAACACTTAAACATAACAATACAAAATTGCGCAAATACATTGATGAACAAAATATTAACACTCTTGAATCGCTAAATAAGTTTCGAAACTATTTCCTCGATATACTCGAAAAATTTAAAGAGGGCACAGAAAATAAACTTCAAGATAACAACTCAGAATCTAGAAAAGAAAAATTACAATTTCCACCATTTTAAACAACCTATATCAGTACTTGATTGCAAGTTAATTGGAAATGACGTCTAACATAAATACTTGTTCAATTTTCGATCAGATTCAAGCATTTTTGAAGACTTATCAACACCCTTTACTAGAGGAGCACTACCATGAGATTATAGGCATTATCTCTTTTCTGAGGAACTATGAAAATCTATCCTGCACAATATCTGCTCATGGTTGCCATTTTATCAACTGTCTTTGGTCCTCAAATTTGTGCAAAGAAGCACCAGATACTTGTGCATGCTATATGATTGAAAATAAAATGATTAGAATAAAGAAAATAATATCACTGTATCAAAGATTTAATAAATAAAAAAATAAAAATGAAATAAAAAAAATGTTTTATTTGTTCTCCTCTGTTCAGCAATCCAAATGCAGTTAATTATAGATTTGCTCTTCATTCATTCATTCTTTGCTACGATGAGCAAACGAGATGTTGTTGAAAAATTGCACAAGCCGGCACGAAGAAATTTTAACAGACGTCGAGTTATAATTAAAGGGTTTTATGACTTGTGGCATGCAGACTTGGTGGAAATGATCCCTTACAGTAATCAGAATAATGGATTCAACTACATATCGACTGTGATTGATACTTTTTCAAAGCATGCATGGGCCGTTCCTTTGAAAAATAAGACGTCTTCATATGTGACAGAAGCCATAAAATCAATATTTAACATTTCTCATAGAATACCGAAAAATCTGCAGACCGATGATGGCAAAGAGTTTTTCAATAAAATCGTTCAGAATTTGATGAACCTACACTATTAATCATTATTCAACGTTCAGTATTTTAAAAGCATCAATTGTTGAATGCTTTAACCGTACCCTTAAGGAGAAGATGTGGATAGAGTTCAGTTTTAATGGCAACCACAAATGAATACCCATTTTAAAAGACTTGGTAAATGTTTACAACCACTCTAAGCATAGAACAATAAAAAGGCGACCTGTGGATGTGAATAGAAAAAATGCTCAGGATCTGTTATCAACTGTGTATAATCGAATGAAATACGGACCCAAGGGAAAATTCAAAATTAGTAGCAACGTTGGAATTAGCAAGTCTACATGTTTTCGAGAAAGGTTACACCCCCAACTGGACAACAGAATTATTCACAATAAGAAATGTAAACCTAACAAATCCGGTTACTTACCTTCTTCAAGACTATCAAGGTCAACCTATAAGTGGTGCCTTTTATGAAGAAGAATTACAAAAATCCAAATTTCCAGATATATATCTTGTGGAAAAGGTCATAGCAACAAAAGATGAAGAAGTTTTTGTCAAATGGTTGGGCTTTCCATCCACTCACAATTCATGGATAAATAAAAAACAGTTAATATATTTTTTTTCTTTTTTCATTTTATTTCAATAAGTTATTATTTATACATTGGGTTCATAAGCAGCGACTTTTACCTTCCCTTAACAGCCCCCCCAGCCAAAACATTTTGCTTTTGCAACTATATTCAATACAATTTGCAATACTCTTCTTATAGGTTTTACAGTAAGTCTGAACTTTACTATGTGCACTTTGAAACGTCTGTTCGAGCGCTGACTTGAATCACCCTTTTTTACTACCGACGTATGTAAATCAATCTCTTTAGTTCTACTCTCATAAAACATTAGTTAATTTTTGAGGCATATGCATGTACATAAATGTATTAGATAGTTGAAATGTTTACTTTAAAACAACAACAATTTCGCTTGGTCTTCTTAATCTACTTAGGATATTAACATGTTTTGACAACTGCTATAAAGATTGATTGAACTTTGTTTTTATAGGGCAGAAACATCATGACTTTCTTATCTACATAAGAGAAGATTGATTTTTTTCTGCATGATCTTGTGGAATGGATCTTACTTAATACTTTTTTAATTCTCTTCTCTGCAAAACTTTTTTTACCTTGTCCATGTTTTGCTTAACCAAGATTTTGATTCATCGCATGCATACAAGTCTTATCTTGAATCTGATTTCTTGCATGCATACAAGTCTTATCGTGAACCTTGAATGATGACTCATTTCCTGGTCCAGGAATCACATAGCTTAACTACTGACATCATTTTGTAGCCACTGACTTATCCTTTTTTCTTATAACTACAACTAGTAATCGTATTGCTTATTACTTCCCTAAATGCCCCGTCTAATTTTCTCTCCTTTACGAAATCTCGTACTCACACCCAAACATCTACCCCGAGACGGTGCTTCCCCAGCTAATTCTACATTCTACATGTCCTTAAGCTGTTTGCCTGGTACCTACGATCGTCAGCCATAACATTGAAACGATAATACACATCCATTTTCATTATTCCTGCAAAAAGAATACAATATACACACCATGGCCCATGGGGGAATGTGTTTCAATTCTTGGAGCACATAATGTATTGCAATATTTCGCTTAAAAAACTTAACATGGCACTGGCATTCCTGTTAAGAATTAAAAGTGTTAGGATTTCAGTTGCCGCCAGTACACCTACTTTTTGTTTCCACTAATGCATTCGTTTTCTGATTTACTAGCACATGCGTACATCCACCAGAAATTCGTCACGGTTATTTTTTTGTGGATTTCTTTTCTTTCCCACCCCTTCCACCCGCAATAAGTCAGGTAAGCATTCGGTCCTGTATGCGAACCGCGTTTTTTTTTCAATTATGTGTACAAGATTTTTATAAGGCGCCACAATGTCGATCCTCATTCACATGCGATCAATATTGTTACACCAGACGAACATAATATTTACAGCCTACGGCAACTAAATTTTCACCTACACCTACTTTCTGTTTCCACTAATGCATTCGTTTTCTGATTTACTAGCACATGCGTACATCCACCAGAAATTCGTCACGCCTATTTTTTTGTGGATTTCTTTCCTTTCCCACCCCTTCCACCCGCAATAAGTCAGGTAAGCATTCGGTCCTGTATGCGAACCGCGTTTTTTTTTCAATTATGTGTACAAGATTTTTTTAAGGCGCCACAATGTCGATCCTCATTCACATGCGATCAATATTGTTACACCAGGCGAACATAATATTTACCATATATATTTTAGGCTTCAGTATATTATACTATTTTTTTATTTTTCGGCCGATTTAACTATGTGCTCTGCTGGCTTGACGTTAACTTGGCAGAGCACTTTTCAAGGTCGATTTTTTCCGAAACCGTTGGAGCACAAAAATCAAAAACTTCACACAAAATTAGCACATAATTCAGGGCTATTCAAAATCGATTTTTGACATATGTGCTCTGCCAAGTTGACGGAGGTACTGGAAACACCTTAGCGGATTAGAATTAGCGGACCCACCTTCTACAAACCGGCTACAGTGGATCTGCTTTTAGGAAGTGATGTTTTTGCACACTTTATTCTTCCGGAGATTGTCCGAGGCGAAGATAGGATGTCACCCATTGCTCAAAGGACGGAGCTAGGATGGATTCTGCTCGGTAAAGTACCAATAAAAAAGCAAAAATTATCAAAGCTGTGTTTTCTACTGGTATTCGACATCAACACCCAATTAAGAAAATTTTGGGAAATGGAAGAATATGTCGATGCAAAAATTGATGAAGATGTCAATTGTGAAAAGCACTATGAAGAGACGACCCGACGTTTTTCAGACGGAAGATATGAAGTATCTCTTCCCTTTAAGGATGGATGTAAACCTGGGCTTGGACCCTCGAAACGCGAGGTCTTGCGTAGGTTTCATCAGTTGGAGAAACAGTTCGAGGCGAACCCAACACTACACAATGAGTACTCTAGGTGTATTAAGGAATACCTGGATTTGAGGCAGATGTCAGAAGTCGAAGTCCTTGTAATAAGATAAATAAGGGGATTGATAGAGGGAGCTAGGAGTGAGAAAAATTACAGGAAGTAAGGATATGGACGGGACCTTAGGATGGGATGAGAGAAAGAGAAGGATGGAGTGTAGAGAGTGAGGAGCGTGGCATGCTTGTATATGCACGACTTAGCTCGCCGGACGTTGGAGTCCTTGTCCTCACTACTCCACGAAACCTATTACAACACATATAACATGCCAATAAACATACAGGTACTCACTTTGGCTTTAGTACCGGAAGCGGACGGACGGACATCCAAAGAATCTGGGTATCACGCCAAATAAGCAATAAATAAATAACACTTAAGACTAAAGAAACGAAAAACCAAAAATTTATAACAAAAGGAAACTTAAATAAATTTATAGCAAACGGAAACTTAAGGTCTTTAACACAAAACAAAATTGGAATTTGCGTAACGTTTGCTTAACTTAGCATAAACTTAATTTTATCGTTGTATAGCGACACGAACAAAAAAGGGGTAAGCATAAACTCACACAAAAACTCGTATAGTGAGAATTGACTTCTCCGTTTTCTTTTTCTTTTTTTCTTTTTGTAGGGTAGATACTTTTTACATGACGGCAGCTATAATACGTGGTCTCTCGTAGTAGCGCCCTTGCAGTTTGCACATTTGGAGTAGCGCCGTATCACTTGGTGATTTACCGGTCACTATACGGCTCTCCGTGCAAAATTCCTGAACAAGCGGTCTTCTACTGGGTAACGCTTATTTTCTCACTAGAATGGTTTTTATCTTCCTTGTTTCATGCGTTTTTGATTTTCGCGTTTTGAAGATTTAATACCGCCTTCGGTTAATTTTCAGCGGCCACCACTGTATCGACTTTTAGATGAACGCCAACACCAGTATTAACTTGTTCACGTCCGCCTAACAGTCTGTTTTATTTTATATTCCCGCACAAGAGTAGATATTTATTTTTAAAAATCAAACACCCCAATGATTGTAATAATTCGCTTGATTAAAATACACACAGTTCTGTCGAACAATGTAATTATGTAGTTGTATGAACCTACTGTACTTTTTTTGTTTTTTTTTTTTTTTGTTTATTATATATAACTTGTCTTTATTTGTTCTCACTTTTGCTATGAGACGTTGTGCGTCTGACCACTTGTGGACTTTTGAAAATAGATATCATAAGACCTGTCCTGTTTGCCCTCTTTGTACCAATAATACCCACTACAACCTCTATTCTTGAGATCTTTCGATGCTACGTCCGCTATTTGTGGGAGGATACACTTTGGAGTTGAGTGGATAGGGACATTTATTCAGCTAATTCAACAACCGGTTTAGATGTATGCTAGCTCTCCATACACCTACCATAATTTTTCACTTTATACCAGGCAGCCGCTTCTACTACGCTTCTACAAAAACAACAAGTACCTACCCACCAAGTGCTTACATTTGGCTTTGACGTCACTGTGGTAGTTTTTTTTTTTTTTCTTTTTCTATAATAGTGTTATGGATGTTGAAATAACATCTGCAGTCATAATGATTTTTTTTTTGCGCCACCCTATGAAATGTGGGAACTCGGAGCCACGATTCGAAATTACTCGACTTTTGACAGCTGTGTTTTCCACAAGCCTTCCTGGCGACCTCTCTTAGGGGGTCACCTTCTTTTCTGTCTGACTACCTCACGTGAAACATCTCCCGGAAGCTTAGATTACCCACTCAAAGGACGTAAGTAGTCCATTTCCACCGAAAATTTGGGCCCTTACACCACAAAAAAGAAACAGAAAAAACAGAGAATTCGACTCTTTTCCTTTTTCAGCAATATTGCTAGCAATAGCTAACTCGTCCTCCTAAAAACAAAATCAGACGGAAATAAATAGTGCTGAAACTTGAGACCTGCGAAAGACGAATAGGTCGTGATTTCCAGGAGTCGCGTTTCTTAGAAACACAGGTAAATCCTTTTTTTTTACACGACACATTAGCCTTAATCTAAAAAAATATCTATGTATATATCTCTCAGGTACACGGGACAAATAATATCCTCCAGTTTAGACCAACTGTTGGTTCGACGTTCCCCCTCCCCCTTCTTCCTTTGTTAGCCCAATCGGCACTCGAGGCAGGACGGGGCGATAGCGAAACCCGATTAGCAAGCTCAGCGATCACCGTAACACAAATGATTCCGAATTCCAATGTTTTTTTTTTATATTTTTTTTCGTTACTCATATAGTCCTACTTGGGTTTTAGTAAAAGAAAGACAGTAGTTGCATATGAGTCTTGTAGATTACTTAACAGTTATTTTTTTCCCATAATAGTATAGTCCGGTTACTAGTGTATATTATTCTGGTAAACGTTGCTACTATTTGCTCTACTTCATCATCGATTACAATATTTATGTAGTTCGTGAATTTCTTCCGTCTGTTAATGATCATTTATCAACTATTACGATTGCACTTCGCAACAGACAATTACTCAAAAGGTATTACAAGCATAACAAAACATAAACGATTACCTTAACCACCACATAAAACCCCAACTCTTATGACATTCTGTATTTTATTGATAGCGTTAATCATTTTCCCATTTAAATATGTTAAAAGTTGAGGTTTATTAATTATCAAACTATGAAAGCATTAAACATTTTTCTTTAATTAAACCTAATAAAATTAGATTAAATTACTCGTAACTATGGAAGGAAATAAGAGGCCAAATAGTCGTTATAGAGGTAGAGGTAATTTTTCCTCGAATTCAAATAGACACTCGGTTAGTTCACATAATCGTACTCCTAATGCGGGGCCAGGTCAGGCAAGACCAATCGTTAGTCATACACCGGTGGTACCCGTCCTTAACCGCAATGCGCCTGGCGTCAGTAGTGAAGGCCCGATGGCAATGATCTTACCCGTGAGCAGTCTGCTAACGAAGAACAACATGTTCAGTTGAATCCTCCTACTGTTGCTTTGCAATCAGTAGAAAATAGTGGTTCAAGTACCAGTGGTAATAACGCCAAAACTAACAATACTGAAGCTCTAGCATCTTCTCGAGTATATAGAGGAAATATTAAATCCCTATCACTTGCCTTTCAACGCATTATTGAGGCTAATCAGCAAGTATTTTTAAATGAAATGAGAGGGACTAGAAACACATTAGTGGGAAAGCTTGATTTATTAGACACACATATACCAAATATTAGGGAGCAGGAAGAGCGTGATAATATTCCAGGTCCTTCGAATGCTAGGGTGGAATTCGAACAGTTTCTGAACAACGCCTCATGTTCGACACACAATTAATTTGCTCCACCCCCACAACAGCAACAACAACAAGCAATAACCAATTTTTCACAGTCCAGTAGTTCATCAACAAGTTCACTGTATAAAATAGATAAGTGGCAAATTTCTTACGATGGCTCAGATAATGTTCACGATTTCCTATTTAAGGTGAAAACCCTTAAGGAGCGTGCTCAATGCCGTTGGGATCATGTATTAGCAAATATTTTCATGTCCTATCACGTCGGCAAAATCACAAAGAGCATTTCGACGACTATTACACAGATCTTTTACGAATGAATGCTCGTCTTAGAGAACGAGAACTTCTCAATCATGAATTGTCTCAGCGATATTCAAGGAGAGGGGTAACAGTGGTCTATGAGGCTGAGCAATGTAATGAAAGTCCAGAAGTTGCCGCTTATTCAAACAAGTTTGATCACGCAAGACATTCCCTAGATACCTCTAAGTTTGTTTGTTGGAATTGTGACCAAATTGGTCAATCATTTTATGAATGTCAAGCAGAAACAAGAAGGCTTTTCTGTTATCGGTGAGGTGAACAAAATGTGACAGCACCTAAATGTCCGAAAAAGCATTTGTTAAACAGGAATGTGAGCGAGATGGCAGCCGGTGACTCTCGTTCAATCGCCCAACCCCCGAGCCACTAGAACCTTCGAAAACATCTTCAGATAATCATAGACGGTCTGAAGATCCAAATGCAATTTATCCTGATTTGTCCCCCAAACATGAACTACTATCAACCAGCAAAGTAACGCTACTGAAAAGTTTATCTCAAAGTATAGATGTAGCCGTACAAACTGATAAGCGTTTACAACTATCTTTTCACGAGAGAGTTAAACATTATCAAAATACAAGAAACCGTATTTTCGGTATCCCAAGCAATCTTAATATTTCGAAACGAATATTGAACTGCAGGAGTCGATATGCTAAACGCAAGAGCCATCGAAAAGTTTTAGAGTCGGCTTTTACTAATGAATCTAATGACATGAGACCATACCTGAGTATTACCCTCGGAAGCGAGAAAGTTTATGCTCTACTTGATTCGGGTGCGTCCGTTAGCGCACTTGGAAAAGATTGCCTAGACTTCGTGAAAAGAAATTCTATTGCGATTAAGCCCCTAAAAGCAAGCATAAGTACCGCGGATGGGGCAAAACCAGCTATTCATGGCTTTTGTCAAATCCCAGTGGAGTTTAACAACTGCACGAAAAACATTGATTTTTACGTAGTGCCAACGCTGCAACAAAGCGCATATCTTGGTATTAATTTCTGGAACAGTTTTAATATAGTTCCGAAAATTGTACCTGAGATCTCCGCTCTGGAAGCAACTTCACTTGATGGTAATATTCATGAATTATCTCATATTAATAAAAGTACACTTCAGGGAAACACGTTGAACTATTTCCATCCTGTTCAAAGTTGGGTCTTGGGAAAACGACTATGGAGGAACACCTAGTTGACACAGGTGAGGCTGTTCCAATTAAAACTAAGCACTTTCCACTTTCGCCACCTCGGCAAGCAGAAGCTTACAGTGAGCTTGATCGGATGCTTTCTCTTGGAGTAATTGTTGAAAGTAATAGCCCATGGAGCTCTCCCATTGTGCTAGTTCGAAAACCTGGGAAGGTTAGACTTTGTATAGACTTTCGCAAGGTAAATAGTGCCACGAAAAAGGATGCATATCCGTTGCCTCACATCGGCGGATTGCTAAGTAGACTCAAGGACACGTACTTCCTCAGCGGAACTGATTTGAAAGATGCGTACTGGAAAATTCCGCTAGAAGTAGGGTCCAGAGAAAAGACGGCATTTGCAGTACCGGGAAGGCCACTGTATGAATTTACAGTTATGCCTTTCGGGTTATGCAACGCCCCACAAAGAATGAGTCGTCTCATGGATCGAGTCATTCCATCTCGATTTCGTGAGAACGTCTTTGTCTACTTGGATGATCTGCTGGTGTGTTCGGCGACGTTTGATGAGCATATGACACTATTGACCGAAATTGCGAAGTGTCTACGGGAAGCCAATCTGACTATAAATATGGAAAAAAGTAAATTTTGTCAACGCGAGATTAAGTATTTGGGGTACATTGTCGGCGATAACCGAATTTCCACTTCCAAAAAGTGTTCGGCAGATTCGTAGGCTCATGGGCATGACAGGCTGATACCGACAATTTATACCGAATTTCGCGGATCTTGCAGCGCCTCTGACAGACTGTCTTCGGAAGTCTAAAGCTTTTAATTTAACTCCCGAAGCAACTGTCTCCTTTCAGAAATTAAAGGATGCCTTGACGACCGCACCTGTCTTGGCACAGCCGGATTTTTCAAGGCCGTTTGTGGTTCAGTGTGACGCGTCAAGTTCTGGAGTGGGTGGGGTTCTATATCTATATTCTATATCTATATATAAGTGGACGATAATGGTTGTGAACGTCCGATTGCATTTGTTGTGAACGTCCGATTGCATTTGTCTCCAAAAAACTAAATAATGCCCAGAAAAACTACTCTGTTTCGGAACAGGAGTGCTTAGCAGCGATTGTATCGGTATATAAATGCAGGCCCTGTATTGAGGGACTCCCATTCAAGATAGTCACCGACCACTCCAGTCTAAAGTGGCTGATGACACAAAAAGACCTGACCTGAAATCTCCATACTTTTCATCTAAAGGTTATGAAAATCCTAGACAAGAAATAGCATCAAATCAAAGCAATCTTCCGGATATGTGTGTTTCGGATGGGTACATTTATAAAAGAGTACATTTTAGAGCAGGATCACCGGATGAGGAAGAAAGTTTGTGGAAACTATGCTTGCCGGAGGAGTTGACTAATCAAGCCATTGCGATTGGGCACAATTCCAATAATGGTTGCCACGGGGGCGTGGGTATTTATATATATATATTTCGAGAGATAATCGAATCAGACCACCATTGTCGGGTCTCTTTTCGTCTCTCTACCACTGTAAATCTTACTCAGAGAGACTCTCTGGATTTCTCCACAGTTCTTCTCTGGGCTCAATTCCTAGTGTTAACGCTAGCATCTGTTTCTGGGAGATCCGTTTCATCGACTGGATCTCGACCCATTGATGTCCCAAGATCCTCATTCTTCTGCCAGCCAATGCCGGGCATTGACACAGTATATGTGCCGCTGTCTCAGATTCCTCCAGGCATAGTCTACAAGTATCATCCTCTATAAGGCCCATTTTCCTTAAGTGATACTTGAAATTACCATGTCCTGTAGACAAAGCCACCACCCATTTCAATGTTCCTCGACTCATGCTTAGAACCCTTCTTTGAGTGGAGCAGGTCGGCCACTTTATTGCCATTTTAGCTTGTCTACATTGTTCCACGCTTGACCACCTTCTCAGGTGTTCTGCCGTGATCCATTTGTGGATAAGCTGTTCAACCATTCCTCTGCCAATTGAAGAGAATGGTTCTGGTCCCAGCAACTTTTCAGTTGACCCCTGTTTTGCAAGGGAGTCCGCTTTTTCATTGCCTTCGATCCCTATGTGTCCTCGTACCCAAGTCAGTGTTACTTCATTTTTAGATAAACACTTATTGAGCTTAAGTACGCATTCCAGTGCCAGTGATGTTGTGATGTTTGTTTGTTCCATGCATCTGATCACCGCCTGATTGTCCAGTGCTATAGGATATTTCTTCCTTCCACCTGACATTCAAGCAAGTAGTCCAACGCATAAAGCAAGGCAATCATCTCAGCCTGGTATACTGAAGTGTATTTCCCGAGGCTAATGTGACGGGCAAGTTCCAGTTCTTCTGAATAGATACCGGCCCCCGCCCCGCCATCCATCATGGATCCATCCGTGAAAATCACTATTTCACCATTTCTTTTTTCTGGAAGTAATCCGTTCTCAATACGAGTTTTGTGATTTCTTTCCATAATACGCACCCTTGTTATTCGATCCATAGGTATATTAAGCTCCCTAATCTCGTCTTTGACAAGTTCCAGGATCTTCCTATGTCCATAGATCGTACCACGATGGTGCCATTTCGCATCTCGATGCAAGCGAAGTGCCATTTTGGCTGCTGTTTTCTTAATAAATAAGTCTAGCGGTAAAATCCCCATGATGACTTCCAATGCGCATGTTGGGGTTGTACGTATTGCACCTGTAATTCCCATACATGCTAAACGTTGAACCCTATCCAGGTGCTTCCTCACAGTTTTCTGAGAAGCTTTCGCCCACCATACAACCGAGGCGTACGTGATAATGGGTCAAGTTATCATCGTATACATCAAGTATGCCGTCCTAGGCGAGAGTCCCCACCTCTGTCCACATACACGTTTTCACTGATGTAGTACCCTTTTTGCCTTCCGGACCTTCTCCTCAACATGGTAATTCCAAGTAAGTCCAGTATCTAGATAGACTCCCAGATACTTAACCTTCTTAGTCATTGTTAGTTCCGATCCGAAAAGTGTTAAGGGCCGAAATTCCAGTTTTTTCCTCTTCCTAGTGAAGACTATTAGATCTGTTTTCGCCGCATTAATGGAGAGCCCTTGTTCCAGACACCACCGCTCAACCACTCTGAGTGCATTCCTCATGATATCTGCGGTGACGTCCATGAATTTGCCTCTGGCCATTATTGCTATGTCGTCGGTATATCCCACTGGTGAATGCCCGTCGCCTCGAGTCTGTCGAGATGAGAGTCCACAGTGATATTCCACAGTGTAGGTGAGAGAACACCTCCTTGTGGGCAACCTCTGCTAACCCTTCCTCTGAGTTGTGAGGTTCCCGTCTGAATATTAATCGCCCTTGTATCAACATATTGTCCACCCATCTTACCACCAGTGGGTTAACCCTACGTTTTTCCAAGGCTTGTTTTAGACTTTCAAAGCATATCTTGTCGAAGGCACCTTCAATGTCCATTATAGTGGTCATCGCAATGCCCCCGGTATTTAGCTCTTCCTCCGCAACGCGTACTACTTGATGTAGCGCTGTTTCTGTAGACATACCTACCCTGTATGCATGCTGTCTACTATTTAAAGGATACATCTTAAGCGCAGTACTCTCCATATAGTCCACCATCACCCTTTCCATTATTTTTAACTGGAAGTATGTTAGGCTGACTGGTCTGAATGACTTTGCCTCGGTGTAGTCCTTTTTTCCCGGTTTTGGAAGGAAGACCACATTTGCTTCCCTCCATGTTATCGGGATATAGCCTATTGCTAGGCATGCAACGTATATATTCCTGAGCCTTGGTGCAATTACGTCTATACCCCATTGCATTAGACCTGGAAATATACCATCCGGCCCCGCAGTTTTGAAGGGTGAGAATGTTGCTATCGCACCCTTGAGCGCTTTTGGTGTCACGATCCGTTCTGCTTCCGTCCTATCCATCCTGTTCGCTAATTGTTTCCTTGGAGCCCAGGGCTGATCTGACTTATAGCTTCCTGGAAAGTGTACCTCCATTAGGACCTCATTTGTGTGATCCAGTGTTTCAACCATCTCCCCCGCTCTATTACGAATGAGTCCGATCTTGAAAACTGGATCTCTCGAGACAATCTTTTGTAGTCTACTGACTTCAGATGTACTCCTCATACTCGAGCAAAAGTCCCTCTATGACTCCCTTTTACGTCGTCGCAGAGTAACGTTTAGCTCTTTCTTTTTCGCCTTATATTCATCCCATGCTTCGGGTTCTCCCCTCCTCATGGAATGATTGAAGGCCTTCCTCGCAGCCTTTTTTAGCTTTTCAAGTTCCCGGTACCAACAAGCCATTTGGTACGCAACTTCAACAGCTGATTGCAGATGCTTCAACTGTGATTCTACATGCCAAGTGTTTTTCGGTATTCCGAATGTCATTACATTCAATTTTTCCTCCAACACTTCAAGGTATTTTATCCTATCTGTGTTCTTCGGAATTCTGATGTATTTCCGATCTTTTTTCCTTTTAGATCCATAGCGA
Source organism: Cheilosia variabilis (assembly GCA_951230905.1). Classification (NCBI taxonomy): domain Eukaryota; kingdom Metazoa; phylum Arthropoda; class Insecta; order Diptera; family Syrphidae; genus Cheilosia; species Cheilosia variabilis. The sequence continues at coordinate 86,888,719 of OX579676.1, forward strand.
ACATCAAATGAAACTCCCGGGCCCACCTCCCGCCCGACTTGTGTTCATCCCATCTCCATGGTGTCTATCACTTCGTCGCCCTACCGAGCGGCTTTCCAGGTTGAGTCTTTTCCGATGATCCTTGGAACTTCACGAATGCTATGTCCAACCCGCAAAAGAGTCTATCTCCTGCTTGTCTAACCAGCCTCGCTTCCTCCCTCGGACACCAGATCGTCGGCTTGGTTCCTCCAATTTTTTTGTCATCATATCTTCCCACATGAATAACCCTCCATTTCGAAGTGTCATTCACACAGGAATTTTAACGACAAAGTCTGGCAAGGATGACATCTTTGCTCACGGGTTGACCGGGAACGAAGATTATCAACCTTTCCACATCCTTTAGTATGTGAAGCCTGTCTATTTTAAGGTTGATTCCCTCCCATAGGTCGGTCATCTTCCCTACAGTCTCACATAGCCACCCCTTGGTTTCTTGGTTTACGCATTTTATTCCTCCAAGGTTATCTCCTTTACACCGATATCACCTGCATTTGTCGGAAGTAAGTCTAGAGCCCTCAGCAGAGCATTTTTGAAAATACTCAACTGTGAAGCTTCTATCCCCCCCCTCTCGACTCATGTCGGCAACACCCATTTGGAGATCGTTCGCCGCTGTCTGAGCAAAGGTTTTTACACCCTTGTCAACTTTGGCTCTCTCACTCCTAGCGTAAGGCTTTGCATCATCTGCTTACTTTGCTCTCCTTCCCATAGCTTGGCTCAGCTTTCGCTTTACCTTGCTTGGTCCAGGTTGCTCGGCCTTGCACGATTCTTGCTTTCCGGGTTGACTAATAGTCCGTTGTACATGTTGTCCATCCACATAACCACTGGAGTGTGGTACCTGTAGACTGACCCCATATTGTACAGACTGTCCGTCTACCCTTCCGCCTTCCGTCCCCTTCTTCGCAGTTTTAGGTGGATTCATGGTCCCGGAACATTTGAACCGTTTCCTAGATCCACCGTCTTCTGGAGAGGTTTCGGTCGACGTCAAGTTGGCAACCAACCATTTCAATCAACTCCTCGACCGACTTACTTATGCCTTTCGCCGAGACAGATTTGGCCAAGGCCAATCTTTGCCTCCTTCTGACCCTCTTCATTCTTTGCTTCAGTTGCTGGTGCAACTTCTGCTCGGAGTCGGGACTTCTCTCCTCTTCCAATCCGGCTTCCGCAGTTCCGGCTGACCTCTTGGCGCATTTCTGCCCCGCATTGTCCACCTCCACTGACGATTGGTCTGCTAAGTCTTTTGGTTTCCCATCAGAGTCCACTGACCCCTCGAGCTTATTCGGGTTCATGTCAGCACCTTCCAGCGCCTTCTCGACCCCTCCTAAGCCTTCCACCTCGTTTTCAGAAGGAATATTATTTTTATTATTTTTATTTTGGTCCATATGCGTACCCACGAGTAGGGGAGAATTAAAACGGACCGAATAGGCAGAGATCCCCAATACCTATCCTACTCAACTAAATTACAACAGAGGATTGAGCTGCCCCTGAGGAGTCTCCATTAGCGGTTCAATTACCCCTGAACCCTGTGAACAAGTAGTTTTACCTACCTTATCACAGCTCCCTCGACATTGCAGACTAGTCATCTTGGAGTTTAAGGGTTGATCGATTGATCGGATTGGGTCTTGGTTCTTCAATTCACATTCAGCTCTACCAGAGGAGTTGGGCCACTACCCTGATCTAGCATCCTGTTAATCTACTTAAGCCGCCCCACCACGACAAGGTGCCCAATCTTCGGATAAAGGTAGATGAACTTACCGGTGGACCGGAAGAACAAACAAACTAGGGTTGCCTTGTTTAAAATTAACATCTAAGATTTCTAACTTATAAAATATTAATAGATACGGGAGCAACCCACAATTACATAGAAAAAAAAATGCAATTCAGCAGAAAGAATACAAATTAAGGAGATAAAAATTAAAACTGTAAACAGGTACTCTATAGTAAATACAAAGAAAATAATTAATCTAATGAATAAGAATATAACATTTTTGAATTAAATAATATAGATTCATTCGATATGATATTAGGACTAGAAGGTTTAAAAGAATTAAACGCAGAAATAAACTTGAATGATATGACCTTAATCACCATGTGCAGTGATAATCAATCTGAAAGTAAATTAAACTATATTATAGGAGAAACAGTATATAAAAAAGAAATAGACATTGATGAAGGAAAACATTGGCATAGGACCCAGTGGTCTACTACAGTAGAAGCTACAATCAGAACTACAACTAATGAACCCATATGGACAAAGCGATATCCAAATCCGATAGCCGACAATGAATTTGTCAATAAGGAAATAGCTAACCTATTAAAAGAAGGTATTATTCAAAAAAGTAATAGTCCATACAATAGTCCGATTTGGACAGTACCAAAAAAGGTACTGGAAAACCGAAGAAAAGAATGGTAATAGATTTTCAAAAATTAAATAATAAAACAATATCTAATAGATACGTAATCCCAGATGTAAACATGACAATACAAAATCTAGGAAAAGCTAGATTTTTTACAACATTAGACTTGGAATCAGGATTCCATCAAATTAAAATTATAAAAGAAGATAGGGAAAAAACAGCATTTTGCGTAAATGGAGGTAAATGCGAATTCATAAGAATGCCTTTTGGGCTCAAAAACACGCATTCAATATTCCAAAGATGTGTAGCGCTCTAAATAAAGCAACAGTGAAGGTTTCAGATGAAAATTCAAAATTTTTCCAATCGGAAGTCGAGTACCTCGGACACATTATTAAATATAATAGGATAGGAACCAACCCAGAAAAAGTAGAAGCGATTAGTAATTATCCAATTCCCCAAACGTTAAAAGATCTGAGAGGATTTTTAGGAATTACCGGTTACTATAGGAAATTTATCAAAGGATATGCCAGCATAGCCAAGCCCCCGTTGGTATATTCAATATCGGAAAAAAAACCGAACACAAAATTGAAAAGATGGAAAAGTATAATAATAATATAAATCTAGTTGCAGACGCCCTTTCGCGGCAACAAATAAATACTTCAACAATAAGTACAGTTCACTCAGAAGAGAGCTCAACTGAGGATGTAATTAAAGTAGTGAGCCAACCATTTAACACATATAGTCTACAGGTAGAATTAGTGCCGAACAACGAAATAAATGAAATAAAAACAGAAACCGTTTTTGAAAAAAAGATAAGGCACACTATTTATTTCACAACGGAAGATGAATTATTGGGAAATTTAAAAAAAAAATCTTCAACCTAACAAGATAATAGCAATACATGCAAAACCAGAAGACATGTATACATTCGAGAAAAAGATAAAAGATAAAATTGGAAGATATTACCAATCTAGAAGACCAAATAAAGATAGTGAAAGAGACCCATCAAAAATATTACTGGCCAAAGAGGAAGGTAAACTCTAGATTTGAACAAATTTTAAAGAATTTAGAGGAAGGTAAACTCTAGATTTGAACAAATTTTAAAGAATTTCGAGGGACAAAATTTAAAAAACATAAAACAGGTACATGAAGATTTACTCTTACTAAGTCGAACTTTATATAATAATATATAAATAACCAATACTAAAAATACAGTGTGAGTGGTATAAGGTAACCCCGATTAGTTTTAAACATGGAAAAATACTAACAGACGAATTAATAGCATTTAGTAAAGATTACGTCAGCGTAAAAAATTGCCAAAACTATTTAGGAAAAAATATTTGCGAAGAAAATATTGAAAATGAAGAATGTATAATTCCATTATTAAAAAATAAAAAATCTAAATGTAATATAAAACAAGAATATAATTTTGACATATTAGAAATAGTTCCAGGAGTAATATTAACTAATGGAAATCATAATCATGTTCGCATTGTGGAGGACAAGAAACTCGACTGTGTTTATTTTCGCTCCTTACTTTTTATATGATTTATCTATATAAATCTTCCTACACAATACATCTTGCGTTGCATTCAAACAACATTAACCTGTTTCGTGGTTTGCTTTAATTCGCGAGTTGTCTTACTCTTAATTTTTCTATAAAAGTGTTAAAACTTATAAGAATATTAATCCATATAATAATTCTTCTATACTTTCTTTTACTGAGTGCTAATATTGTGAGTGATAGTTATTCAATCCATCTCGCTTTATCACATTCAGTTTCAAATCAATCGGACTCATTCTTCCCGGTGAGTTCAAATATTAGTGGATGTTCTGCCTATGAAGCAATTTTGCTCGCCTACACTGAATGTTACATACGGTTCTCGTTTTATGTTTGGAAACTGCATCTACGTCAACGACTGCATTTGAGTGGGAATAGTGGCTTCATCCTTTTCTAACACTTGGACTTTACCCGATTCTTTCCAAATCTTTCCTCTGTGTAAGTTCAACTTTTGGTGTATGCTCTGCCGTTACAGCAAGATTGATACTCACCACATTATAATTGTTATCTTCTACACGCACCACATCTCATCGATTTCACCAACCACATTATCGGCTAAGCTTTTTGGTTGCGGTACTAGTCTTCTTGTGGAGTTGCCAGTGGAAACAAATATTTAAGTATGAGTACTTCTGATTGCCTTATATGCAAAAATTCATCAAACGATGTCAAACTATCTTGTGCAATATGCCTTGAATCTGTACATGCTAAATGCATAAACATAAAAGGGAAAGACATTGATAAAATAGTCTCAACCCCTGGCCTTTGCTTTTATTGTGAAAAACACCGCAGTATATCGACCGATGTTCTGCACTGGAAGATTATAAAGTTGCAAAAAATGTTTAACAATCTGTCAAATATGTTCTCAGATATTAATGATGTGTTAGTTTTTAATCCCCTAAATCAACAAGAAATGTTGAAGAGTTTTAATAACATCGACCATCTTCTGCAACAACATCAGCCTGTCAGTGAGCAACAACAATTCTTAATGGCTCAACAGAATGAATTAAAAGAGTGTAATAAGCATATAATAGGAGTTTAAGGACGTTGGGATTTGAAAGAGACAGGAATCAGGATGAGGAAATGACATTTGGGTAGGATGTGATAGAGAAAGGGGGAGAGTGTTGGGTGCGAGGAGCAGGGCACGCTTGCTTTTGCTCGACTTTACTCGCCGGAATGGTGAGGGTTCTTGTCCTCACACACCAACAATACCTATTACAAAACATATATCGTGCCTACAGTAAAAAAAAATCTTTTCAGACGCGGACGGACGTTTCCACACAGAGAGGGCGCTGTCGATGGTATTCAGCGCGGCCATCACTTTTCCCACCCTACCTGGAAGTTCGGCGACCATTTGTGAACTTCCCCAGCGATGATTATTGAGTCTTCACCGGATCAAGCTATTTACCGACTGCAGCTACTCACCCTTCCACACCCCCTGAAAGTTCAACTTAATAATTCATCAAGCGTCTGTACACTTGAATAAAACTTAAGGCTTTCATTTTGGGCGTGGGTAAGCACATTTATTTAGTTTAAATTTAATTTTAAGCATTAGAAATTATTATTAAAACTGGCAAAAGAGATGAATGTAAAAGTAAACCAAAATTTACACAATAAAAATGAATATACAAAGGAGTTTAAAATAAAATTAATAGTTAAAATCTCTTTAATCGGATTCCCGCAGGTCAAGGTCACCAACTTACTTAATTCCCTACTATTCTACTACCCAGAGTGAGCTCAGTATGGGAAGGGTGGGGGAGAATAAAAAAACTAAAACAACAAAAAAAAAGCGAAGACAAAACGGACCACGGAAATCGAATAACTTGCCGAAACAAAAAAATTTCCTTTAAAAATAATAAATTAAAGCAAGAGAAATCAAAAGAAAAACTTAAAACTTAACTCACGCCACTTAAAACTAAAACAATTACATACAAAAAAAACGACGAAATTTGACGCTCCTAGGTATAGATGTTTGAAATATTTTCTCTTATTTGTGACTTTAACTGTTTCTTTTTCTTCGTTTAGGAACTCTTTGCATTGGCGGGGTAAAAAGGGGGGTGGATATAATTCGGATTCCACTATACCCCGTAAATTATAACCGCTCATGAGGCAACAAAAACTTTCTAAAACTACCAAACCTGGTGACGTCATAGGCGTTACGTTTCTGGAAGGCAATTTACGGCTGGTGACACGATGAGAGTCTTTCCTGGACACCACAGTCACTTCCTCTTTCACGGCTTGCTTGACGTCGGTTGGCGCTTCTGAAGTTCCTCAAAACCCCTGAACCGGACAGGTCATCCAAACCTTTTTTAATTTGGCGGTCACGACTTCCTTTGTATATGGCGTATGGGCGAAGTCAATGACCGCCACTTGACCTCTATCCAGAGTGAAGGGTATCTGGTTAAATTTAACTAAAATTACTAAAAATCCTATGTCTCACATAACTTCACTAAACTCACCACAATAATCAATATAACACAAATTATTTAATCAAATTATTTGCCTATCCAGGACTTATTCTTTATTTCAACCACAAAAAATGTTGAGATACAAAAAAAAAAATGCTTAATTGGCACGATGGCCATTTATTGGGAGATTGGTCTTATCTCGACTTTGTTCGCACCACAAATGGTTTCAGCTAAGAAACAGCTCTTCGGCTTCCACAGCCAATAACGCCCCATACATAATATTGCCACAAATACTTGGCCAACCTTCCGTTTCTGGAGTAGCCGCTAGAGATCATGCTACCTTCTTCATCCCATCTCCACGTCCTGCTCTTTGAATTTTCAAATTCACTCAACCAACATTGAATCTGAACTCTGTCAACATGTATCTAGACATTCCATTATCATTGCATCCCTGAACTCTACCGGTTCAGCTTACTCATTTTTGACATTTCAGGCTGTCAACAAAGAAATAAAAAAAAAACGAGAAACAACACGTATGGATTTGCTGGGGTAAGTCATATTTATTTAATTTTTTTTTTTTGTTTATATATTTTTCTTTATTATTTCAGGTAACTATGGACGAATGAGGGACTACTATTAAAGGCCAAAAAGCTGCGGTGCAACGTAATATAAGGTACCTAAGTGAAATGAATTTGTTTTGATACCTATTATTTTGTTTTGTTTTATATTTCTATCACAGGATCTACCCGCGGGACAGTACCGGTGACAGGGACAGGGTATGTTTGATCTGTACAGGTATAGTGTTGTTTTAGTTGGAATTCAAATTATAATTTCGTTGCGTTTTTCAGATTGGCGAGAAGGGTGACTGTAACAAATCTCTGGATCTGTTGGAGACTCTAACGACAACGGGGACAGAGACAGTCAGCCACTTGGTCTGTTTTGTGGATTCAACGTGGTGAAGAACCCCACGCTCTGTAAGCCGGGCATAAGTTTCGGTAAGTGCTTATCATAGTGGTATATAGATATAGGACAACATATAAGCATGTGTTACATACATAAATACTTAACCTAGTAATAAATTAACATAAAAATAAGTTAACATGTAAATACAAAATATTATATACATATTTGGACATAAGTCGTAACGAATAAATAGATTGTAATAAATAAATAGATATACTGAGAGATAATATAATAAATAAGTAAATAAATAAAAATAATAAACCTATAAGACATAACAATTATAAATAACATGTATATCACAGTTGAAGTGAACATGAAATTGTATAACTAACCTTAGATATAAGTATTAAATAACATATATGACTACATAGATTGAAAACATACACTAATAAATAAATAAATAATAGAATGTACGTGCACAAATAAATAAATAAACTATAATATGCTTAGATACTAACTTATAATCTAAATTGCCTAAGATATTGCACTATTATACATAAACTTAAATTAATAAGACAAGAACTAAATAAATAATACTTATGTTTGACTACAAGCAGACATAAAGATACATATATATGGCTTTATTATTTACATTAATGATACATAACAATACGGACATACTTAGCAGCTTATTGTTTTAAGTCCTTTGCATGGAAAACTCCCACTTTTTTGCCTGATAGGTTTTCTAACTCATACATATTGTTACCGATCGGTCTAATTATTCTACATTTAACAAATTTTGGACAAAGTTTCGCGGCGAGGTATTTCGAGGTGTCACTGAGGACGAAGTTTCTTCGAAATACCTCTTGTCCAGGTAGAAAATTAATATTTCGTGATCTTGTGTTGTATGACTTCGCGCTTTGCTCGTTTGCCTTTAATATATTTTGCTTAACTTTGTCACGTAGGCACTGCAATCGCGTTTGTCGGCAGAGAGTTACCAGTTCACCATCCTCTATGGCATTGAGTTTCTGTGCAAGCTCATAGTTCCTACCGTGGGTCATCATATTTGTCCCAAAGAGAGCAAAATATGGCGACACCCCGGTAGATATGTGAACAGAACTACGTAGTGCACACGCAATGTCACCAAGATGGCCATCCCAGTCACGTTGGTCATCTTTGAGATATGAACGGATGGCTGCTAGAAGAGTTCTATTAACTCTCTCCGACGCATTTGATTGGGGGGAATAGTTAGCAGTCTTGAAATGACGTATGCCATACATTTTCAAAAGATCTTGAAAGTCTTTTGCTAAGAATTGCTTCCCATTGTCAGAGTGTATAATCTGTGGTACACCAAACATATTAAACACATCGTTACGTAAATATTGGACAACATTTATGGTACTGGCATTTCTTAACGCTTTCAAAAGAACGAATTTAGACAGGTGATCAAGCACAACAAACACATAACAGTTGCCGGACTTGGATCTGGGATATGGACCCAAGAAGTCTATATAAATTTTTTGGAACGGACGATCGGTACAATAACTGTTAGAGATAGGAGGACGAAGCACTTGATTTGACGGCTTGCACTGTTTACATATAGAACAGTTAGACACGTAACGTCTGATCTGGACGGTCATATTTGGCCAGTAAAAGTATTGGCGAATTCGATACAGCGTTTTCGCAATGCCACCGTGAGACGCCTGGGGAGGATCATGAGCCCGAGAGATGATATCCTCGGTTAACGCGGATGGGATCCACAACCTCCAGGTATGTTCCGCCGTTTCGTCACCAGCGGGTAGCAAGGAACGCATATAAACGAAATTTTCCTCCACTTTTAGGTCTGGCAGCTCATCTTGGTGTTCTTCGATGGTGGCTATAAGATCCTTGTATTCATTGGAGACAAACTCGTCTGAATCCAAGTCTACCCAAGGAGCTATATCTTGGATTTCGAGACTATCCAGATGAACACGGGACAAGGTATCTGGCACCACATTCAACGACCCTTTGCGATGTTCCACATCGAATGTGAATGCTTGCAGCTTGAGGCTCCAACGCGCCAGTCTCCCACTCAAGTCTTTGAGACTCATAAGCCATCGCAAGCTGGAATGGTCGGTGATTATGGTAAAATCCATCCCCTCGACGTATGGCCTAAATTTGTGTACAGCCGTGACAGCCGCCAAACATTCCTTCTCTGTAACGCTGTAGTTTTTCTGGCAGGCGTTCATCTTTTGAGAGAAGTAGGCTATCGGCGATTCCTCGTTGCTGTCGTTGCGCTGAAATAAAACAGCTCCTATCCCGGACTCTGACGCATCGCACTGGATATAAAAACGCCGAGAAAAATCCGGGTGAGTTAGTACTGGTGCAGTCGTCAATGCAGTCTTTAGTTTTTTAAATGCCTCAATGGCTTCAGATGACATTTCAAATTTACCTAGCTTCTTTTTTAGAGTATCCGTCATTGGGGCAGTCAAGGTTGAAAAATCCTTGATGAAGCGCCTGTACCAACCTGCTAGACCAAGAAGTCTGCGCACTTGTCTTGGATTTTTGGGGACTGGGAAGTCCACTATCGCTTCGATTTTGGATGGATCCGTTTTCAACATCCCACCACCAACTATAAAGCCCAAATACTTCAATTCTTTGAAGCAGAATTTGGATTTGCTTAAGTTGATGGTGAGATTGGCTCTCCTAAGGCACTGTGCAACTTCGTCCAGCAGGGCTACATGGGTCTCAAAATCGGGAGCAATGATGAGCAAGTCATCTAGATAAACGAAGACGCGGTCCTTTAATCGTGAGGGGATCACCTTGTCCATTAAACGGCACATCGGCGTTACACAGCCCAAAGGGCATGACCGTAAACTGGTACAAGGGTCTCCCCGGTACCGCGAAAGCAGTTTTTTCCCTACTCCGTGCCTCCAGTGGTATTTGCCAAAATGCGTCTTTCAGGTCGACGCTGCTGATGAAATACGTGTCCTGTAGACGACTGAGTAGCCCGTCGATATGGGGGAGAGGATAGGCGTCATTCTTCGTCAAGGCGTTCACCTTTCGGGAGTCGAGGCACAGACGATTTTTGCCGGGTTTCCGAATCAAGACTACCGGTGAACACCAAGCGCTCTCACTCTCCTCGATAACTCCGAGGCTAATCATGCGGTCGATCTCGTCATACAGGAGGGCTTGTATCGCTGGGGACACGGGGTAGTGACGTTGTTTGACTGGGTCCGCGTCTCCGGTATCGATAACGTGCTCCTCAACCGAAGTTTTACCGAGCCCATGTTTGGTAAAACACAAGAATTTTTGCTTCACTGCCTCCAACTCAGATTCTTGTTTAAAAGACAGCTGATGTGTGTCGTCACTAGGAGAATCAGTGATCGTCATCGAACTCACAATATTGGGAGCAATTTGGAATGTCTTCCAAAAGTCTATACCTAAGTACAGCTCTTGCTCTAGACTTGGGACTAGGTATAGCGTAAGCAGCTCGGTTTGACCTTTGTAAGTCACGGACGTTTTAATTTTGCCTATAATTGACTGGCACTTGCCATCAGCTGTTTTGACATCCGATTTAAAAGGAAAGATCGGTATGTCTAGTGACTTGACAAAACTCAAGCAGTCCTTTCCTAAGAAGCTGACACTAGCCCCGCTATCTAAAAGACCGAAAACGTTTTTGCTTGCTATCTCTATTTTGGCATACGGTCGGGGATCATTGGAGGTGTCGATTATGGTTGAAGCTATACTTTTTCTAATTTCCTTGCGAATTCTAAAACGATTTCGGGCTTTTAAAATGGCTTTGGACGTACACACATTATTATTTTTAAGTATCCTACCTCTAGCTATATAATATTCCTTAATCCTAACATGCAACGGCTTAATTATAAAACGTTTCCTAGTATCAACTAAGTTGGAATCTTTATCTCTTTTTAAAATTTTAATTTCTTTATTATTTATTTCAGGTTTATCATTTTTCAATGGTGTAAGGGGTTCTCTAAGGACTCGGAGGTCTGTGTCGAACGCGACTCCCCCGTTTGCATCGCGTTCGTTTGCCGGTTTTCCGGATTGCAACGCTTGCACTTAGGAGTTATGACCCCTTCCTGGCCGCATCGATAGCAAAAGATATTCCGTACCTGAGACGGGCATTCCACGAAGGAATGACCTTCAACACGGCAGTTCCAACAAATCCAAGATTTTGGATTCACATAATTACGCGGTAGCTTGGGACGTGTGCCACCATATTGCATTGCTGCAACATATTGTTCTGCCTGGTGGGTATCTTCATAGTCCAGCTCATTAGCCGTGTATTTCGGCTGAAGCCTATGAGACCTAGGTGCCTCTCTGCTAGGGAAAGCATTTTCTACTTCCTTGCAGGAGCTCCTCAATTGGTCCACTGTAAATATGGTCATGGGGAACACTATCTTTCCTATTCTCTCATTTAAATTGCGCTTTAATATGCGCACTAATTCCCCTTCCGGTATTTCCATCCGTAATTGCGATTTCATTTTATAAATTGCGGAGAAGAAATCGTCACTTGACTCCCAGGTACCTTGTCTACGGTCCATGATATCTCTCATGATATCGAAGTTTGATTTTGAGTTCCTGAATTGGCGCAAGAGTGCTTCTCGAAGCGTGAGCCAATCCGGGCGGTAGTTGGTTCTCTGGTACTGCCAGTACCATTCGTAGGCGGCACCTGAGAGCAACAAGTGGAAATCTCTTAATATTTCCGACCACGAACAGCGGTAGTTGTTTTGGAGTGTTTCCAGACGGAAGATAAAATCCTCCACATCGAGAGTCTCCGGCTTTCCTTCGAAACATATTCCCCACTTATCAATTTTTATTGGGCCTGTTACTCCTGAGTGGCTATTTGTCTCAAATGACTGACTTGGTTGGTTGGGGTAGGGTATCTCAAAATGATGACCCACCTGCTGAAACGATGCATGAGGTTGGTGATAGTGATTATTTGAGTTTTTGGCTCTACTCGATTTATGGTTGTTGTTTTTGTGGTAATTTCCATTGGGAAGAAATGGTTGAGCGGCAACGTTAAGTTGAGCTTGCTCATGCTGCGTTGAGGGCTGCGGGGGCAAAGGAAAAGTTTCTTTAGGGATAGTGCCTGTGCTCAAAGAACTATTCTTCGGGAGTGTCTGTTCTGGTTGAACAGCAGTTTGAAACTCCTTCATTATTTCCAGAAAATTGGTTCTCATTTCCTTCCGCAGATCAGCAGATATTTCATCTCGAAGAGAGCTTTGCTGAGACTGAAAAGCGGTTTTGATCGCTTGATTAATGGAAAAGTCTATGTTGGGTAAATTTGCTTTTTCGGATGTTATTGACTGATTTCTTATGGTAATGTTTGGGTTTTGTTTTTCAGACGTATCGACCACAGTTCGGGTGCTTTCGTTCTGTGCTTCAATAGAAGCGGCACCAAATTGGCTGAGTGAACTGAACGATGGGGCTGAGACAGATTCTGAAGAAGTTGCAGATTCACTGTTCGCCTGCATACTTCCAGTATCGGAGAAAGATTGGTTAGACGTTGTGGTTTTAGACTTTGCCGACCTATTGGCTGGTGGTGGACTATGTTTAACAAAAGACATTGTTCTAGAGCTGGTTCCTGCTGAATGTGATTGCGAACGGGTGATTATTTTTCTAGACTCTGGGTTATAACTATGACTAACTTTGTGCTTTTTAAAATCGTCCTTAGGTGAACTCATCACAGGAAGACTAAAATGCTGACGAGAGTAGACACACTTAGAACGGGTATAATCAACAATAAAAATGCACACTAATCTATATAACAGTGAGCCGGATATGTACCTCAAGCTACAAAAAAAAAAAATAAAAGGATAATATATCTAAAACAAGAAAATAAATAACTAAAAAGGAACAAAAAGTAATAATTGCTAGTGTGAGACGGCTAAACTAATATCTACACACGCAAAATAAAATAAAATAAAAGGTATGTACCTATATCTAAAACTGACTAAAAAAAAACGAATATTTGCTTTATGTATATATTTCAGTTCGGGGGTGCTTCGGGTGCTTGCCTTCGGCGGTTTCCTTGTTGGCTAATAACGAGGCTTGATCGGCTTGGACACAAAAAAAAAAAATATAAAAGAGAGAAAGACTGCGGACGGACTATATGCTAAAAATCCTCTCAATGTGGAAAACAAATACAAAAGATGAGAGGGTAGAACAAGGACACACATCGTTGTATTTCTCTCCATCTCCGCAATTCCAATCTACCTGGAAGGCTTTGCTGGAAGACTTGAGATGGTGAGAGTCGCAACACATCAATATACGAGAAGAGACGGAACAATGCAACATGTTAAGACGATTCGACACTTAATCACGGCCACTGAATCCATGTAAGTAAGACAAACACACTTTGAAATGAAAATTGAAAATTTTGACAGGATAGTAAAATTCACAGAAAGAAAGAATTAAAAGAATAGAATAGACAAAATACTAACAAGGTTCCAATTATTTTTGCTGTCAACAACAATAAACTCATCGCAATTCACTGTGATATTTTCACAAACTACTCATGTGAAGACTTACGAGTTCATTGTTGTTGGTAGCAGAAACAATCTTAGACTAAACTACATAAAGGACATAAGACTAGGACAAACGAACGTTGGGCGCCATTTGTAATAGGCATGTATTAGGACTTTAAGGACGTTGGGATTTGAAAGAGACAGGAATCAGGATGAGGAAATGACATTTGGATAGGATGTGATAGAGAAAGGGGGAGAGTGTTGGGTGCGAGGAGCAGGGCACGCTTGCTTTTGCTCGACTTTACTCGCCGGAATGGTGAGGGTTCTTGTCCTCACACACCAACAATACCTATTACAAAACATATATCGTGCCTACAGTAAAAAAAAATCTTTTCAGACGCGGACGGACGTTTCCACACAGAGAGGGCGCTGTCGATGGTATTCAGCGCGGCCATCACTTTTCCCACCCTACCTGGAAGTTCGGCGACCATTTGTGAACTTCCCCAGCGATGATTATTGAGTCTTCACCGGATCAAGCCATTTACCGACTGCAGCTACTCACCCTTCCACACCCCCTGAAAGTTCAACTTAATAATTCATCAAGCGTCTGTACACTTGAATAAAACTTAAGGCTTTCATTTTGGGCGTGGGTAAGCACATTTATTTAGTTTAAATTTAATTTTAAGCATTAGAAATTATTATTAAAACTGGCAAAAGAGATGAATGTAAAAGTAAACCAAAATTTACACAATAAAAATGAATATAAAGGGTGATTTTTTAAGAGGTTTAGAACTTTTTTTAAAAAAAAAACACAAAAAATTCGAAAAAATGAATGAAATATTTATTTGAATCGATAGTTTGAACCTTGCAATTTAATGTTTAAAGATAATTTCATGCAAATGTTGACCGCGGCTGCGTCTCAGGTAGCCCATCCGCTGAGTCCAATTTTGGCATACTCTTTCACACATATCGGCCGGTATCTCACGAATGAATGCATGGATGTTGGCTTCCAGTGCGTCAATCGAAGCGGGCTTGTCCCTATACACATTAGCCTTGGCATACCCCCACAAAAAATAATCTAATGATGTCAAATCGCACGATCTAGGCGGCCAATTGACCGGCCCGAAACGTGAAATTAACTGTTCACCAAACTCGCCTCGCAATTGCGCCATTGTTTCGCGTGCTGTGTGGCATGTGGCACCGTCTTGTTGAAACCACATATCATGCAAGTCAAGAACTTCCATTTCGGGCAAAAAAAAAGTTTGTTATCATCGCTCGGTAGCGTTCACCATTGACAGTAACGCTGCGATTCGCATCATCTTTGAAGAAATATGGCCCAATAATGCCGCCGGCCCATAAACCGCACCAAACAGTGGCTTTTTCGGGATGCATTGGTAGCTGTTGCAATGCTTCTGGCTGATCTTCACTCCAAATGCGGCAATTTTGCTTATTTACGTACCCATTCAACCAAAAATGAGCCTCATCGCTGAACACAATTTTTCGATAAAAAAGCGGATCCTCGGCCAGCTTTCCAAGAGCCCATTCACCAAAAATTCGGCGTTGTGGTAGGTCGGCTGGCTTTAGTTCTTGCACCAGCTGTATCTTAAAAGGCTTTACGCCCAAATCCTTCCGCAAACTTTTCCACGTAGTGCTGTAACAAAGGCCTAACTGCTGGGAACGGCGCCGAATCGACATTTCGCGGTCTTCTGTCACACTACCTGATACGGCCGCAATATTTTCTTCACTACGCACAGTACGTAAACGTGTTGGTGGTTTAATGTCCAACAAAGTAAATTTGGTGCGAAATTTGGTCACAATCTTCCGAATAGACTGCTCAGAAGGTCGAGAATGCCGATCATAAAATGGAAGCAGCGCGCGATGAACATTTCGAACCGAGCACGAATTTTGATAGTAAAATTCAATAATTTGCAAGCGTTGTTCATTTGTAAGACGATCCATGGTTAAATTGCAAACCAAACTGAAGCTGTTTGACAGTGACACAAGGTACTAAACACACGTCAGCTGTCAAAACCAGTGTTGCCAAAACCAAACCAGCTAAAAAATCACCCTTTACAAAGGAGTTTAAAATAAAATTAATAGTTAAAATCTCTTTAATCGGATTCCCGCAGGTCAAGGTCACCAACTTACTTAATTCCCTACTATTCTACTACCCAGAGTGAGCTCAGTATGGGAAGGGTGGGGGAGAATAAAAAAACTAAAACAACAAAAAAAAAGCGAAGACAAAACGGACCACGGAAATCGAATAACTTGCCGAAACAAAAAAATTTCCTTTAAAAATAATAAATTAAAGCAAGAGAAATCAAAAGAAAAACTTAAAACTTAACTCACGCCACTTAAAACTAAAACAATTACATACAAAAAAAACGACGAAATTTGACGCTCCTAGGTATAGATGTTTGAAATATTTTCTCTTATTTGTGACTTTAACTGTTTCTTTTTCTTCGTTTAGGAACTCTTTGCATTGGCGGGGTAAAAAGGGGGGTGGATATAATTCGGATTCCACTATACCCCGTAAATTATAACCGCTCATGAGGCAACAAAAACTTTCTAAAACTACCAAACCTGGTGACGTCATAGGCGTTACGTTTCTGGAAGGCAATTTACGGCTGGTGACACGATGAGAGTCTTTCCTGGACACCACAGTCACTTCCTCTTTCACGGCTTGCTTGACGTCGGTTGGCGCTTCTGAAGTTCCTCAAAACCCCTGAACCGGACAGGTCATCCAAACCTTTTTTAATTTGGCGGTCACGACTTCCTTTGTATATGGCGTATGGGCGAAGTCAATGACCGCCACTTGACCTCTATCCAGAGTGAAGGGTATCTGGTTAAATTTAACTAAAATTACTAAAAATCCTATGTCTCACATAACTTCACTAAACTCACCACAATAATCAATATAACACAAATTATTTAATCAAATTATTTGCCTATCCAGGACTTATTCTTTATTTCAACCACAAAAAATGTTGAGATACAAAAAAAAAAATGCTTAATTGGCACGATGGCCATTTATTGGGAGATTGGTCTTATCTCGACTTTGTTCGCACCACAAATGGTTTCAGCTAAGAAACAGCTCTTCGGCTTCCACAGCCAATAACGCCCCATACATAATATTGCCACAAATACTTGGCCAACCTTCCGTTTCTGGAGTAGCCGCTAGAGATCATGCTACCTTCTTCATCCCATCTCCACGTCCTGCTCTTTGAATTTTCAAATTCACTCAACCAACATTGAATCTGAACTCTGTCAACATGTATCTAGACATTCCATTATCATTGCATCCCTGAACACTACCGGTTCAGCTTACTCATTTTTGACATTTCAGGCTGTCAACAAAGAAATAAAAAAAAAACGAGAAACAACACGTATGGATTTGCTGGGGTAAGTCATATTTATTTAATTTTTTTTTTTTGTTTATATATTTTTCTTTATTATTTCAGGTAACTATGGACGAATGAGGGACTACTATTAAAGGCCAAAAAGCTGCGGTGCAACGTAATATAAGGTACCTAAGTGAAATGAATTTGTTTTAATACCTATTATTTTGTTTTGTTTTATATTTCTATCACAGGATCTACCCGCGGGACAGTACCGGTGACAGGGACAGGGTATGTTTGATCTGTACAGGTATAGTGTTGTTTTAGTTGGAATTCAAATTATAATTTCGTTGCGTTTTTCAGATTGGCGAGAAGGGTGACTGTAACAAGAGTCGCAATTACAACTACAACTCTTACAACAACAACTACTTGATAAAGAAATAATTCATTCACAACATCCAAAAAATTCTGAACAAGATCAGATTCAGCAAAGTATTCAACAACACGAACTGCTGAATAATGAACATCAACAACAACAAACAAACTCAACTAATCCTAATCTGCCTAAAGAACATAACCAGCATAAGCTTAAACAACAAAAACAAAAGCGTATAGCTAGCCTTCAACTTCCTCAACAAAAAAGAGTACTTCGTTCTAATTCGTACTCGGGTGAGTCGGTTCGCACTGCAATCGAAATCACTCCCGTTGACTCTCCTTTGCCCTCATGCTCAGGATCCTTACCTGCTGTCACCAATATTAGCCCGACTGCCGAAATAGTAAATCTGACTAATGGCGTTGACAACACTATACTTGAAGTCAATACTCCCTCATCCACTGCTTTTAATGATAATGACGTCTGTGCTCTAAGGATTGTACCACCTCCGTTTGCAGTGTTTTTATCTCGCTTGGAATACGGCACTAAGCCCACTGATATCATGAGTTATATTGAAAAAAAGGGCGTTGACACCAGCAGCATTAGATGTTTATGCTTAACAGCGGATAATCTACCTGGCCGTATTTCTGCCTCTTTTAAATTACTTGCTCCATCTTCTATAGGCAAAACTCTTTTAAATCCAAACTTTTGGCCGAAGAACATTCTTGTTAAGGAGTTTACAAATAGGAATAACAGGAATAGCAGGAATAATACCCAATCCTCTTCAAAAAACTTAAAGAAGTTGCCTTCTTCTACCAGAACGTAAGAGGCCTACGCACAAAGTGTACAAAGTTCCTGGTAAATGTTTATAGTTGCCCATATGACATAATTGTGATTACGGAAACTGGCTTAAACGATGAGTTCAATAACTCCCTTATTTTTCCGTCCTACTTCGATGTAAACCGTTGCGATAGATCATCGGAAAATAGTGCTCACAAGCGGCTTGGTGGTGCGCTTATAGCAATTCTTCAGGACTTTAAGGCAATAGAAGTTGATCTCAGTGATTATAATGACATCGAAATTTGCTGCAGCCATTTTGACCTGAAACTTACCGCTAAAATTTACATCGTCTGTGTCTATATTCCACCTAGTGCGAAATTAGATATTGTAACTAGGTACATAGACGCTATTCGCTTCATTATGAACCTATTATCTTCAACGGATACAATTTACATCTTTGGTGATTTCAATCAACCCAATATTCAATGGACATCGGGTGATTGGGACTGCACTTATCTCACCCCCGCCAACTCTTTATCCGCAATTGGTGCTTTGATTGTTGATACGCTGCACTCACTTGGTCTACTCCAGGTGAATCACATCAAAAATATCATGGATCGTACTTTGGACCTCATCTTTACCAACAAAAGCGACGAAACTCTTGTGTCCAGGAGTCTCACTCCTCTAGTTCCGGAAGACTCATATCATCCTTCTTTAAATCTTTTTTGTAAATTGAATTTTAATGAGATATTTATTTGTGAATCCTTCAGATTTGATTTCAAAAATGCTAACTATAGTGATATTTGTGTAGAGCTTAATAATTATGACTGGGGTCCTTATCTGTCTTTTGATATTAATGAAATTTGCTCCAAATTATATGACGTTATTAATCATGTTTTTTTTAAATATGTGCCTGTAGTTCGCATAAAAAATAAGGTTAATTCATGTCCCTGGGACAACGAAATCACTAACCTAACCTAAAACCGTTAAAAAATCGGGCTTATAGAAAATGGCGTTGTAGTCTGGCTGAAGAGGACTACTTTGTATTTAGAAGGCTTAAGTCTGAGTTGAAAACGTCTCTCTACCATGCGTACCTTATTTATGTAAATTAAATACAGAATAGTATTAGTTCTAGGCCCGATAAATTTTGGAAATTTATCAATTCCAAAAACAAAAGTGATGGTTTTCCAGCCTCACTCTCTTTTGAAGGACAACTTACTGATTCTTCCCATACTATTTGTAATAACTTTGCATGTTTTTTCCAATCAGTTTATTCTAACCATGATTCCTTGATAGATGAACAATTTTTCGATTATCTTGATGGTTCCTATACTACTCTTTTTAATAAAATGGAATTTTCTGAAGACATTGTTTTTAACACTTTAGCGTCTTTGGATTCTAGCCTTAACCCTGGTCCAGATGGTGTTCCTTCTATGTTTCTTAAAAACTGTGCGTTTCCTTTACATAAAATTTTATGCCATATCTTTAATTTATCTTTACGTACTAGCACATTCCCATCTGTTTGGAAAACTTCTTTTATAGTTCCCATTTTTAAATCTGGTAGGAGAAATAAAGTTGAAAACTATAGAGGTATATGCAAGCAATCTTCTATTCCAAAATTGTTTGACTCACTAGTTACCGAAAGATTAAATTTTTACTGTAATTCCCTTGTTTGTAATAATCAGCATGGCTTTGTTAAAAAGAGGTCAACTGTAACCAATCTTTTGGTATTCACGAACTTCGTTATTTCTGAAATTAGCAAAGGTAACCAGGTTGATGTCATCTATACGGATTTTAGCAAAGCGTTTGATAGAGTTAACCATAAACTTTTGTTATATAAACTTACAAGACTCGGTTTTCCAGTCTTCTTTTTAAATTGGCTTTCCTCCTTCCTCTCGGATAGACTCCAAAATGTTAAGTTTCGTGGTCATATTTCGAAAAATATATCGGTAACCTCTGGCGTCCCCCAAGGAAGTCATATTGGACCACTACTCTTTATATTATTTGTGAATGATATCGTTAAATTTATACCCGAATGCTTTTTGTTGATGTTTGCGGATGACTTTAAGATTTATATGCCGGGAAATGATAATCGCCCTTTCCACCTGTTAAATTCACACCTTCAGAAATTTCATCTGTGGTGCTCTAAAAGCAGTCTCTCTTTAAACATTTCTAAGTGTTCTGTCATAACTTTTTCTCGCTGTAAATCCCCAGTCATGTATACGTATTCCTTTGATGGTATAGTTATTCCCCGTGTTTATCTAGTCAAAGATTTGGGCGTTTTCTTAGATACCAAACTATCATTTACTTTTCATGTTGAGTCCATCACAAACAAGGCAAACAGAACATGGGGAATGTTAAGGCGATATGCTTGTGAGTTTTCGGATGTTTATGTTCTCAAGACCCTGTATATCGCTTTTGTGCGGTCTATATTAGAATATGCCTCTATTGTGTGGTGTCCGTATTATAGAGTTCATATAAATAGAATTGAATCTATACAAAAAAGATTTTTAAGATTCGCTCTTAGAGGACTTCCTTGGCTCGATCTTAGCAACTTACCCCCTTATTTATCTAGACTAAAATTAATTAAATTAGAATCATTGGAGGTAAGGAGAACGGTGGCCAGAGTGATATTTATTCATAGGGTTCTAATAGGAGAAATTGATTCAACGGACATTCTAAGTCTTCTCAATATTAATGTTCCTTCATTCGACCTACGTAACTCGCGATTTTTTAGTGTAGGCCATTCTCGTACAAAATACGGTCTTTCTTCCTCAATTAATGGTTTAATGTCAGTATATAATGCAAATGTCGTTTTAATCGATTTTAATTTACCAGTTTCCTCAATAAAAAGAAAATTACTTGAGAATGTACAGTCATAGTTGTTTGCTTTACGTTTACTTTGTATCATATTTTTGTAACTTTAAGTACTAATATTGTGGCCTTATGTCTATGAAAGATTTTTGTTCTTTGGTGACAAATAAATAAATAAATAAATAAATAAATAAATAAAATAAATAACGAGACCATAAATAATGTGAAATTAATCACATATGAGGACATTGTAAACATAGATGGAAAAAATTATAAAAATATGGATAGAACTATTAAAGAAATAATAGCAAGAAAACATAGCAATGAATTTTTCATAAATACTGTTATAAAAACAGAAGAGCTATATGCATTCAATAACATTGATAGCCTAAACAAAACAAAGGTTTCCATTTGAGGAACATCCTGTATTATCAATTATACATACAATCTTAACCATTGTTATAATTATTGTAATAATTTATATAATAATGAAAATCATGCATTTCATAATCGAATGCAGAAAACAAAAAAATAGACAAAAATTCAATAAGTCATACGAAAAGGAAATGGCAAAATTAAGAATTAAACAATATTAGAAAATCGGGACGATTTTATTAAAGTAAGGGGGGAGTTAAGGACCCTTAACCACATAGTTTAAGTATTATTAAGTCTTATCTCAATATTGAATGGGTCACACAACGGTAGATAAGAGAAGATAGATTAAGAATATAGAAAAGATTATATTTAAACCAAACACAGCAGTATATAAGAAAAAATAGATTAAGAATAGAGGAAAGATTGTATTTCATCCAAACACAACAGTAGATAAGGAAAGAATAAAGGAAATATTGTGTTTGAACCAAATACATAGATTAGAAGTAGGATATAAATATAAGAAACGAACACGGAGTCGTCAGTCCAGGAATTACATCTACTGAGGCCACAGTTCGGTGATTATAAACGTTATTAATCGTAATGTATTAGGCGGACAATAAAAATTATTTAAATGAAATTTATCAAACATGAAGACTCTGTCAATTTAGCGTTGCTGCTTATTTTATGACAATCGGTATTGAAGTGGATCGTATTAGGGGGGCAAGACTATCGCGCATGCTATTCAAAACATACATAAATGCCTCTTTCGAAAGCCGATAGTTTTGAACAAAGCTATGATAATAAATAATTTATTATTTCTTTGTTATGAATTTTTAGATTCTTTACTTTGGAAGTTACTTTACCTTTTATCGCTATACTCTATTATATTTTATTTATCCCTTAAAATTCTCCTTTCGATTCGTTCTTCGTTATTGAACTCTTCATCCAACTACAGTGCTACTGAGTCCATTATAAGTGTTTTTTGTGGAAATTTGTTAGATCGATGGTCAATATTTAACTTAAGTTGCTTTACAGATGTTTTTTGACAATTTTCATTTAAGTATCGCGAGTCTCGAAAAAAAAATCCAAAAGTTGTAAATATTTATTTGGTAGCATTATTATTCGTTTCGAAAGTGGTACATAGTGCCAATTCAAATTCGATTCGAAAAACACTTTCGAATGATTTTAACTTTCGAGTCGAAATACAGAGTAGGGCCCCTGTGCATTGCATCAGCATTGCAAATAAGCAGTGATGCCGCATCACTGCGCAAATGTTTGGCGTTTCTGAATTTACACTACGTTTTCTTCAATTAATTTATAACATTTTATCAAAAAATATTATTTATGTATTTTTTTTTAAATAAATAAATAGTTACACTTTAGCTTTCAGCAAAACTTTTACGAAAAGAGAGTTGTGAAGATAAATGAAACTCGGATTTCAATTTTCGATTTTCGAATAACAGAGTACATATTTTCCGAATTCGAACGTTTTGACTTTAGAATCGAATTACAGAGTAAGGCCCCAGGTCTTGCGACCGTTCCGGCAATCTACGGATCAAGTCTTGCGACTGTTCCGGCAATCTACAAATCTTCCTTGCGGAGGATTCGGCAATTCGCTAGCTACCGTAAACCGTTCCGTCCTAGCCAAAATAAGGTCTTACCTAAAGGACGACCAAAGGAACTGGGACCAACATGTCTCCGACGCGGCGTTTTCTTTGAGGAGCGTGGTTCATGATTCGAATTTGTTTGAACCCTACTACGCAGTGTTTGGCACTAACATGATTCATGATTTAAATTAAGTTTTGTTCGTGCAGGAAAATCAAACAAAGCATGAATGCGATGAGTTTTCACATTATACCTGTTTTACCTCTTGTTGTTAACGTTCGTGCTTATAAAAAACAGTATTAACAAAGAAAAATTGGTGACGATAACTTCAAGCAATTTTTGTTGTTTCACGCGTGAAAATGTGGACATTTTGGCTAATACTGGTGGTGCTCTTTTAAATATCCAAAAAATTAAATCTTTCGTAAGGTATTTAGGAGATCCTAAACATATTATATTAATTCATGGCTTAACAAGTGAACAATTTATGTGTTTAGGTTGGTGTTGGAGAAGATCTTGGTGTTCATCAGTCAACCGTTTCGTTAACTAATTGGTATGTGTGTCAAAAAATAGTTCAACTAGCCGATGATTGGATACATTTTCCTACAACTGTGAAATCAAACATCACCAAGCGATTTGGCAAATAAAATTGATGTTTCCAGGTGCAATTGGAGCTATAGATTGCTTTTAATAATTTTTCCGCAAAAATTTGAAAATAAATTCAAAATAAACAAACCACCGGACAGTGGTCACTTGTCAAGTTTGACAGAAATTGCAAGGCAAGGACATATACAGCGAAGTAAATCCTATGTTCGAATTTTCGAACTTACTTTAGCAAACTAGGTTTTTATTCATACCGATTCAAAGCATTTGCTAAGGGCTTTTACTTTGCTAGAACCTTTTACTCAAAGCAAATGCTAGTTTTTATTCATACGACCCAAGAAGTAGGGACATAAAATACAAAGAACGACAAATAGTTTATAGGAAAAATTTCAAACAGAGCAATCTAGGGACAGATAGAACGCCAAATTGGGTCCTAAATTTATAAAATGTGTAGTGCTGAAAGCAATTGGCAATTCACTATACGAAATAGGAAACTTCGGTGGAGAAAAGGTTGGAGTACATCACGCCAAAGATCTCCACACTTAACAGAAAAAACTTGACGCACTCTTGCATGTCGTTGCTTGATTATCTGTGATATTATAATGTTATTTATTTATTTATCTTATTTGTCCATCTTAGAGCTTATATCTATTTATTTATTTTGAGAGTTATTTATTTATATTAGAGGTTATTCATATATTTTTTTTATTTAGATATATAGTTAAGTTAGTCTGTGATATTAGAATAGGTCCCAAGAAGTGATAGCTATACTGTGATATACCCGAGTAGTTCGGAACCTCCCATTCACTATGTACTTTCACACACCTTCTCCACTTAAAAATAAACAAAAACAAACACAGACAACACTGAATAAAATTAAACACCAATCGCATCGCGATCCAAAGGATAGATTCTGTCAGATTTTTTAACAACATTAACTTTAAATATTACTGCGGCCCGGTTAAATAACTAGCGAAATAATCTCAGATTATGGGCCGCACGATTCGGCAAAATCAATAAGGTCGAGCCAAAATGTTGATTATCAGCATCCAAGATTTCCCTATCCAGAATGGCTACGATTTGTACGAGGTCGTTGGCCTCCCGATCACTCGGCGACGAACGCCGTCGTGCCTGTTACGGAGCCATACCTGGGGAGTTGAAAGTTTTTTTTGTTAGTTACGTTATTATTCTCTATGTTAGGTATTGTTACTGATGAGGAATGTACAAATTAATAACATAAATTTGAAACGTTATAATAAATTTATTCATCAAGCCAATGATTAGAGATTTCGGTTCAATACGGTTAGTGTTTTGCGGTTGGTGGTTGCTGGCAAAGTGGAAGAATAACGCAAGTGCCATCGATTCAGGAGATGTTGTCCAATACTAACCATACAATGAAACCGGTTTATGCTCTCTCTCAATTCCATGGTAGGCAACGACAACATACGATGCGATCAGTCGCGATCGCCATGTTAGTTTACATATTGGTGGTGAGGTTTTCACGTAAGGAAACCAGGGGTCGTTCCGCAAGGGACTGCCAAAGACCGTTATACGTGGTGAAGAACCACAACGTTATGTGTCTTTTAGCGGCGAACTCTAGATACCTGGGGACCTCTAGTTTCAATCCAAATTCCCCTTTTCTGTATACAGGGGGTGAGTACAGAATGACATCTCCTTCCCCATTACTCGTGGGTCCAAAATAGACAAATTAAAAACTAAAACACAAAACAAAGGGACTGGTCTACTTGAATCGGGCACCAAGAACTTCGGCAACACCGATTCTCATACGATAGTGGCGGGCTTCATTCTAGCAATCCTGAGGCTGACCCTACGAAAATCTCTAGCGAGGGAGCTCTTATCCAGCCACCAATGCCTGTGATATGCCTTAGCCTATCGGGGCACGGGTTGGTTGCATCTGAACTCGCAAAGGAAGTCGAAAAAGAGGTCGTAGTTTCAACGGGAGAGGCGGACTCGACTCTGAACAGCGCAGTGACTGTTGTTGACAAGTCAAAGCCAAAGGACAATGAAAGTTTGGACATAACCGAAGCCTCATCTGTCTCTGCGGCGAATATGACGGAAGGCAACAAGCTGTTCAGTACAGACCAACAGACGGATCCGCTCAAAAAAAGGAAAAATGCACGTCGCCTACTAAAGGCTTAAAAAACGCGACCCCAGCTCCTTCACGGAAAGGGAAACAGCGCAACTAGCTAGGGCCCGGGAGACAATTAAGTCAACCGAAGACGCATGGTGCAGCAGCCTAGTAGCGAGGAGGCAGAATCCGATCGACAAAGGGAAGCTGTCTGGACCAAGGGAGGAATGACGTTTGGCTTCCGCCTTGGGAAAGGCAAAATCCGTAAAATCAGGTGCCGGCCCAGCTAAGGACTCGTCTAAGGCTGAGCAGACACCTGGTTGCTCGAAAAAGATTCTGCCTGATAGGAATGTAGCAAGACAGACTTCTGGAGGAGCCGACATGAGATTGGCCGTAGCGGGGGCGAAATGCCGATTGCCTTTCACCTCGACTGCGGCTGATTCAAAGTGTCAAGGAGCTGTCTCGGGCAAGGATACGTCCAAACCGGGAAATGCACCGGCGGTCTCCAAAAGAGGTCGCAACGACGGCACGATCTCTCCCGGTAGTAGGTAGGCAGGCAAAAAGTCGAAAATTCGCCGAAAAGGTGAAGGAAAGTCTGCGCGTCGCTATTGTCGACTACGGAAAACCAGATCGGATACTCTCATCTAACAAATGGGAGCTGATAGAACAGAGAAACCTTGATGGTGTCAACGACGCTATTGTGAGGGCAGAAGGCAAGCCTCCATTATTTGGCCAGCTATCTACCTTCAAAGGGTTCAAGACCATGGAGTGTGACAAGCAAGAGACTTTGGACTGGTTAAAGGGTTCCATCAGCAACATGAACTCACCTTGGTCAGTTGTTGATAGGAAGGAGATCCTAAATTTAACCAGGCCAAAGGGTCTTATCCGCATGAGGGGGCCTTATCTACCCGTGGAAAGGATAGAACGGAACCTGCAATTCCTAAACCCGGAACTAAAAAGCAGAGAATGGAAAGTCCTGGGTGAATATAACCAGAATGGCATGGACGTGACAATACTATTGAGTCACAAATCGCTGCCGCTACTCCGTAAGCAAGAGTTCAAGGTCCGCGTAGGCATAACGCGATGCAAACTCCGGCTGTTAGCGGCTAAAGACAAGGGAGAGCAACCGACTACTCGTGATGAAGATAGCGCAAATAAATCTTCATCACAGTAAGGCGGCCAGCGCCAACCTCGTTCTCTTTATGGAAAAGAAAAATATAGATGTCGCTCTGGTTCAAGATCCCTGGATTCTCCGGGGGAAGATAAGTGGGCTGAACTAAAAATTTGGTTATTTACCACAATACACCAGTAAATGGTAAGTATCGTACATGTATTGTCGCCAGCAAACAGCTAAAACTGTTCCTTTTACCTAGCCTCAGCGACCGGACCAAACGGCTGTCAAATGGGACAGGGCAGGAAAAGGCGTGCTGGGACTGGCGACAATATATATGCCACATGTGACAGACAATCCACCCTCAGAACTATCATGCACACTAGCCAGAACAGCTGAAAGGGAAAAATGGGACCTGATTGTTGGCTGAGATGCCAACTCCCATCATACGCTCTGGGGAAGTACGGACATTAATGTACGAGGTGAGTCCCTCTTACAATTTATAATTAGCTTGATAGCTATCATTGGCAATGAGCCGACCTTCGTAACTAAGAATAGACGTGAGGTGTTAGACTTAACACTCTACAGTCTCTAACTGTGAAGGAATGGAGGGTCTTCCTTGAACCATCCTTTTCAGATCATAGGATTATAGAATTTCTAGTAGATGAACAAATAATAGGCACAGGTAAATTCAGGAACCCAAGACTCACCAACTGGGATACATTTGTCTCAGATATCGTGAGGAATGGTCAAAATCTTAAGAACCAAGAAATAAGAACACCAGACGAAATCGATGCATTCACAGAGAGTTTAAATAAAATCCTAAGCAAGGCATTCGAGATGGCCTGTCCTCTACGGACAATCAGGAAAAGGAACTCTCAATAGTGGTGGTCCAAAGATCTCCTCGAACTCAGAAGGTAAGACAAATCTCTGTTTAATTTGGCCAAGCGCACTAGCTCACAGTCAGACTGGGATTTATACAAAGCCGGTCAACGTAAATTTAAAAGTGCCGTCACTAGCGCTAAACGCACAGCCTGGCAGAAATTCTGTAATGAAATAGAAGATACTAGGGAATCAGCTAGACTTAGGATATGTAAAAGACAACAGTGGTAACTGGATACAGTCCTCAGAAGAGACTCTGAGCCTGCTTCTACGAACGCACCTCCGTTGATGGGATTATTCCAATCATGCTCCAGAAAGCCAATTATTATACCAACCCTCATGAGACTCTTCACACGCTGCCATATTCCCAGGGTATGGCGAGAAGTAAAGGTCGTCTTCATTGCGAAGGCAGGCAAGTCCAGCCACACGACTGCTAAGGACTTCAGGCCTATAAGCCTAACATCTTTCATCCTGAAAACCTTCGAAAAGCTTTTAAACGTTTTTATCCGCAGTCGGCTTGACGATAGTGTGATCTCAACGGCCCAACATGCATCACGTAAAGGAGTCGAGACTGCATTGCATGAAGTCACCGGCACCATTGAAAAGTCCCTAAAGGACAAGAATATACACTAGCCGCGTTCCTAGACATTGAAGGTCCATTCAACAATGTTAGAACATGCGCAGTAAAAAGAGCGCTACTCAACTCCAACGTTGACCAAACGCTAATCAATGTGATTGAAAGCTTGCTCAATGAAAGAAAAATCAATGCAAAACTAGGTGGCACTGACCTTAGAGTGACAGCCTCAAGAGGTACACCACAAGATGGAGTCATATCCCGTTTACTCTGGGTCCTTGTCATAAATGAAATACTAGTGAAACTCGAAAATAAAGGCGTCAAAGTAACCGCCTATGCAGACGATGTAGTAATACTTGGTACCGGAAAATTCCTACCTACCATAAGCGAACTGCTAGGAAGCGCATTACGAACACTTAATATGTGGGCAAAACAATGCGGCCTTGGAGTCAATCCACAGAAGACTGAACTAGTCTTGTTCTGTAACAAAAGAGTGATTCCAAACTTCGATCCTCCAGCTATTGAGGGCACACCCCTCAGGGTAGCCGATAGTGCTTAGTATCTGGGTCCAATCTTAGATAGGGATCTTAACTGGAAAATGAACGTCAATGAAAAAGTAAAAAAGCTACAAGCGCTTTTTACGGATGTAACCGAATCTTCGGCAAAAGGTGGGGACCAAGCCCTAAAATAATTCTGTGGACGTATACGGCTATTGTGCGTCCAATACTCACGTACGGAAGCGTAGTCTGGTGGCAACCAGTGCAACCTGATACCGCTAAACCTTTACATGCAAGAATCTGCAGCCAAAAGTGCCCTAAGGATCAGCCAATCAAAAAGCTGGAAGCCCTATAGAATGGGAAACGCACAGATTTATTTTATTTATTTAGATCTACGATACATAAACAATCAACAGATCAAGAAAAAACAAATATAAAAATAAATATAAATTACAAATAATAATTATCTTAATGCTAACAATGCGAGTTCCTTAAATCTAGTTCTGGGTAATGCAATATCGAGCTGATCATAAACAAGATTAAATAATCTACAAGAGAAAGTAACGGGCTCATTGGCCCCGTATAACGTGGAATGATGAAATTCAAATAACAGTGGTCTGGCCCT
Organism: Cheilosia variabilis; assembly: GCA_951230905.1. NCBI lineage: Eukaryota > Metazoa > Arthropoda > Insecta > Diptera > Syrphidae > Cheilosia > Cheilosia variabilis. The sequence continues at coordinate 86,918,114 of OX579676.1, forward strand.
AAGAACCCTGTGAGGGGCATAAATACAAATTAAGGAAAGTAAGTTATCACAATTAATGGAAGAACAGAGTAAATCTCTAACGAACATAACACATTGCATTTTGCGGCGAACTTCAAGGGAATCAAAACCCAGCAGCAAACATTTAGAACGGTAAGAATAGTGTAGATTATCATTCAGAAAGAAACGGCGTAAAGCAAAGCGCAAGAAGTTTTTTTGAACTTTTTCAATTCTGTTAATGTTTTTCAACGAAAACGGGTTCCAAACAACACTACAATATTCCAGACAAGGACGAACCATGCTTATAAAAATGGCCTTAAGAGTATAGGGATCCCTGAAGTCCGATGAATTTCTTTTCAGAAATCCTAGAGCGGAATTAGCTTTTGACATTAATTGGATATGCTGTTAATATATGCAAGTTAATTCTACTAAAGGCTTTCACAAAATCAGTATAAACTACATGCACTTGCTTGTGATTCTCAATGGAACATAAGCAATAATTGGTAAACTGAACAAGGTTAGAACAAGTCGAACGACCCTTCCAAAAACCATGCTGTGAATCACTTATATGGCTACTTAATATGAATACCATCCGTTCCTTAACAAGTCGGTCCAGTAGTTTAGGTATAATCGACAATTTAGAGACTGGTCTATAATTTGAAATTTGGTCTTTTTTACCGTTCTTATAAATTGGAGTTATAAGTGAATATTTCCAATCATCAATAAATGTCCCACTAGCCAATGACTGATTGAAAATAGAAAGTAGGGGATAACTGAGAGAATCAGCACAAGATCTTAAAACAACCGGGTAAAAACCCAAGAAATCTGGATTTTTACTGTCTTTCAAATCCTGTAATGCCAACAATAATTCTGATCTCATAAGTACCAGAGAACTTGAAGCAGTAAAAGCTTGCAAGGAACGAAAATAATCCTCATTAAAAGAATTAAGGTTGGAAGAATCATAAATACTTTGAAAAAACGACGCGAACATGTTCAAAATATCTTTTGGATTACTGGATGATTTGCCTTGAAAATTCATAGTTGACGGAAAACCGATACTAGCCCTTTTGGAATTTATGTACGCCCAAAAGCACCTTGGGTTGGATTTTCAGATTCTGAACAAATACGTGGAAGATACTGTCACTTCCGACTACTTGTATCCCTGCCTTGACTTCGATAAACCATTCTCCTGCTATTTTCCCAACAGAGAAGAATGGAACACAGAGGAACCCAAGATGGTTCTAAGATGGACTTTGGAACAGGTGCTGGAATTTTCTCTGAAGAACTGAATATACATCACTCGATCAGACTACCTGACCATAGTAGTGTCTTTCAGGCGGAGATTCTGGCAATCGCCGAAGCTGCCCATATGGTGTCAATGTTATAAATACCAAATGATGATATTACTATATTTATTGATAGCCAGGTGGCTATAAAAGCAGTATCTGCTATTGAAATAAAATCGCATCTAGTTCGCCGCTGCCGCGAAGAGCTTAAAGTTCTCTGCTCGCAGCACACCACGCGCTTATGCTGGGTCCTTGGACACAGGGACATAACCGGTAACGAGATGGCTGACGAACTGGCAAGAAATGGATCTGCTATGGATCGAGACCGTGCAACTCAAATTATTAAACCACCACTCTGTAACCTCAGAGAGAGAGTGGAAAATATGATTCGCATGAAAGCCAACAACAGGTGGAAAGAATTAACTACCTGCGAAATATCACGGAAGATGTGGCCGGAATACAATCCAAGTCGGACTAGCAAGCTAATACGGTTTGATAGAACGTCGTTGTATAAACTCCCTACCAGTTTATACAATGACCTTCTAATTTGGATCGGACTAGCAAGCTAATACGGTTTGATAGAACGTCGTTGTATAAACTCCCTACCAGTTTATAGAACGTCGTTGTATAAACTCCCTACCAGTTTATACAACGAAGTTCTATCAAACCGTATTAGCTTGCTAGTCCGATTAGCACTAACGGGTCACAACTTCCTAAGAAACCACACAATGAAATTAAAACTCAAGAATGACGATATATGTAGGGGTTGCGGAGACGAGGAGGTACACGAGGATACACCTCACTTCCTCTGTCAATGCCCAAGTCTTTGTCACTTGAGGAATAGAACACTTTCAGGACTTGCTCTGCCGCATCCACCCGCAACCCTAGTTTACATATTAGGCAATTTAAGAAGATATGTATCAATTAGTTATGAAAAAAAAGAAAAATTAAGGATAAATAACAAACAACAAAAATAAATAAAATTAAGAAATTAGTAACTTTTTCTATTTCCAGACACTCCGCCCTCCCTGAATTAATTTCAGAAACTCGGTAGTAACGCAAGCTTCGTAATGGGCCGTTTGAACACTCCACATTTGGTGCGAATTGAGACTACACGCATATGCCCATCTTCACCGGGCTCGACTCGCCCTAATGCCTACTTGGATGGAGGCAGATTCGGTTCTTTAACGACGACTAAATCACCAACTTGAAAGTTTCGCTTGATCTGTCTTCATTTAGGGCGTCGCTGCCAGAATCCTTGCATCATGTTTTGCACCAATTCCCAACGACTCAATCGATTAGGTGCAGTGTCCAGAAGATAGTACTCAGGTATCGCAGTGTAAGGCAGTATAAGAAAATGAAAAGGATTTAAATCGAAATCAGATGTAGCACAAAGGGGTTTGGAATTTAACAAGCGTTCGATTTGGGACAACACAGTGGACATTTCTTCGAAAGTGAGAATATTATTGCCAAGAACGCGACGATGTGCGGTGGGATGAAATCCCATTTAATGCCATCTGCAGACAATGTATCTGTCACCTCCTCGTTGTGTTTCCTTGATCGCACAAATTTGTACACTTCAGACAGCTCACGAGCGCTCCTCGCAAGTTGGTTCCGTTGTCTGAGTACACAATGCTGCATTTGCCCCGTTTAGAAACAAATCGGCGAAAGGCAGCCAAGAACGCCTCTGTGGTAAGGTTGCTAACGACCGCCAGGTGAAGAGCCTTAGTAATCATGCACACGAAGAGCGGAGTATCCTTTGGTCAACTTCGGTTTCCACCCCTTGGACAATCGAAGTATTATAGGTCCCGCGTAGTCAATACCTGTATGAGTAAAAGGAAAGGAAGGCGAGAGCCGACAAGATGGTAGATTTCCCATTATCTGCGTCGAATTAGGCTGACGCAAACGAAAACAGTTATTGCACTCAAATACTAGTTTCCGAATTAGATTTCTGCTGCCCAGTATCCAGAATTCTTGTCGAATTATTGCAAATAATTCCGAAACTTCAGCATGTATAAATTTGTGGTGCCCGTACGAGAGAATTTTTTGCGTGATCTGATTACGCTTTGGCAGAATAATTGGATGTTTTATACTGAATGGCACACCCACAGCACGAGAAATCAGTTTGGACCGTATTAAAACCGGTTTTCCTGATTGTACAATTGAAACGTTTTCCAATCGCCATCCGAGGATATTTATTTGCGAGTATCAAACAGCGACAATGAGCGAAATCGACAACGAAATAAAAATCGTTTTTGACCACCAATGTCGGTTTTTAACGACTGAACATTAAGCTTTTATTTTTGGGGGTTCTTGTACTATGTGTAGCTTAAAACTACCGATACATTATCTTTAATTTGTTGTACGTTTTAAAGCTTTATTAAGTAAATCGGTACTTAAAAAATATGGAGACTGTTATAAAATAAGGCGTGAGGTTTGAGTTGGTAGTGAACATTTGCATTAGTGATGAGCATTGATGTATTTGCTCCAACATTCCGCCCCCTTTGAAAGGACTCCTTTCAACAAGGCAGGGCTGCCAGTTCTCAAATAGGGCGTCTGATGCAACCTCTTGATGTCTTCACGTCGGCGACTCGGTCCTTTCCATCTTGGCCCTGGATAAAGTTTGTGATTTTTTTTCCATCTGCCATCTTTGAGGTGGAAGGTTGTCGTCGTAAAGCTGATATTGGTAGCTTCGACTGCTGGTTTTGGAATGGCTTTTAAAGGTGACCCAATTAACAGGTGCGCTGGCGTCAAGGCTTCAAAATCGTTGGCGTCTGATGACATCGGTGTTATTGGCCTCGAATTCATAACAGCTTCGATCTCCACAAGTGCCGTTGACAACTCCTCGAACGCAAGTTTCGCTCCGCTCAGGCTTCGATATAAATGATCTTTTGCCACCTTGACGGCAGTCTCCCATATTCCACCGAAGTGGGGTGCCCTGGGGGGTATAAAATGAAAGTTTATGTTTGTGTTAGTGCAAAAGTTTAAAACTAATTCTTTAGAAGACTTTCTCATTAACATATTGCGCAATTTTAATAATTTGGATTGAACTGCCTTTGAAACAAATACAGCCACGTTTGTTTTATAGGGTACATTTCAACGAATCTACAAATATGTGCTGATTGGGCCACAGAAATCTACTCTACACACTAAAAACGGAGGGGAAGACGTAAGCCTCTCCTCAGGCAAATTTCCCATAACTTGCGCCATCAATTTGGGTCGGTATCTCACGCAATTAATGCAATTTCGAAGCACTTGCCTTGCGATTTCTCTGACATTGATTACCCAAAACCGTTGACTCAGCAATGCAACAACAGCCTTTGCACCGGCGTGGTAGTTCGTCAGATGCAGATGCCTGACAAGGATTGTGGTGAAGTGGTGGTTCCTCGGAAGCCGTAATGAGTGCTTGCATTCTTCAGGAATATTAGCATGTTTTTAACGCCCACCTACCCTTAGCAAAGGACGACCATTGGTTTCCTGGATAAAGGGATTCAACCACTTTGTATGGCTTCGTATAGCTTCAATTTCTTCTGCAAACGAGTTGGTCTGTATGAAATAAAGGATTTTAAAAAGAGCACCGTCAAGCTCCGCTGGAGTCAATATGGTACCGGAGTATGATGCTTGCTTCTTGACCCGCTTACAAAACCTAAGGACATATGCCACGTTACGAATACCTTTGGTATAGGAGCTACAACTCTCTATTATTTTCAGCAAAATATAAGCTTCTGATTTTGCACACATAAGGACTATTTTTCGCTTTTCCAATGCGCGCTCCTCTGGAGAAAGCGGTATCTCGATTGTGGACGGCCAATTTTCTTCCTTTTGCAGCAAGTATTCAGTAGCTTGGAACCACATTGAACGCTTTAGCTCGTTCAACGCTTTATCTCTGGATACGATGTCGGCTGGATTCTCCTTATGTGGAACGTGCCTCCAGATGGCCCCCTGTGTCTCCTCCTTTCTGCAGCAACCCTATTTCCGACGAATGTGCCAAGTTTTGAAGTGTGAGTTGACATCCAGTGTAACAGGATTGCTGAATCTGTCGAAAAATATACCTTTGACAGATCTCTGCCGAAGATACTTTTTGTCTTTGCCCAAACTTTTTGTCTTGAGCGAATCGTTGTCTGAGTTTGAGAGTGTATCTTGGTCCACGATGTCTATATTTTTCTTTTCTTTTTTAAGGTGAAGAGTGTTTGCTAACCTTTCATTAATACGGTTTACTTGCGATCCTGAGTCAAGAAGAACCCTACCGATATGAAAACTCCCCGATGCATCCTTGACAAGAACTAATGCAGTAGCCAATATTACTTGAGTTGATGGACCTCTCTTCCTATCTAAAGCTGCGTTAACGCCCGCTGATGTTGAAGGCTCTTCACTTCTGCTCGCTCTGTCCGATGGCGATCCACCACCTTTACCATTGGCTTCATTTGGTTGGAACCGATGCAAAAGGCTGTGGTGGGGTTGTCTGCAACTTTTACACCTATGTTGATGGACATTTTGCAACGCTGTGGCCCTTTTCAAAAAAATGTATACACAATCCTAACATCTTAACATTGTCAAAAGGATCCTTTACTGAGAGTGCATTAAAGCTAGAAAAATTGGGAAGAGAGTGGCTACTAGCTCGGCAAAATCCACAAAACCGTTGTGTGACTGGCAGTGATGTTATAGACCGTTGATTGTGACTGGGCTTATTGGAAGACCACTTTTGAGCTGATTTTTGGACCTTAGGTAATTCAAATAACTCCGAAATGTATTCAAGGAAGATTAGACAATCGTTATCGTATCGTTCCTTGAGCCTGGCAATTGCTTTGGGATAGTTTTCTTCAGTTCCTTGTAAGGCTTTCACCGATCCCAATGCTTGGTGCCTTAAGCATATTAGGAAATGGTTAAATTTCTCTATCCGAGTTAGCGATGGATCACTATCAACCAATGTAGTAAACGAATTAATAAAATTCTTGTATTCGGAACATTTTCCGTTGAATCTGGGTAACCTCAGCTTCGGTAAGTGGTTAATTGAATGTGGAACAGAAAATGTTGTTTCCACCGCACAAACACGCCTAGTTGTTCCCAAAAGTGAAAGAATCTTAGTTTTGGTTGATATGTATAAGTCTTTCAAGTGTCCTCGGCTGACTTCACCTGGCCCCAGACGCTCCAATTGAGTCTGGTACACCAAAAGTTGTTTATGAAGTACGACTCTACTATTCCCAGACGACATTCCAGTTCGGTTGATGAAAGAGCATTCCCCTTTGTTTCGACTATGTTCCGTATCCTACTAATATTTACCTTGATTGAGAAGCAGCTGCTTCAACTCATCAATTGAAGTTGTATTAGCTTCGTCAGTCATCTTTAGATAAATCGACCAAAACTGTTTCTTGTATTGGTCTTGTTTCGAATTGAAACTTAACAACACAACTGCACCAACAGCAACAACAACAGCTCTCTTAACAACAAATGATAGGCAAAATCAATTTGAACTCTTCTAGCAGCCAATAATTCTGCAACATGAAGTAATTCCCACGATGAAAAATGTAAGATGAGAATCATTGGCGAATAAATGTATATACAAAATATAATTGCCTTTATAATTTGCATGTAATATTCAATTCGAAGTGTTTAGATTTGATTTAAATTCGATTTAAAATTCAATGAACTTTAGATTCTTATGGCGGCGAACAAGAAAGCTTTCTTTCAGTGCGTGCGATCAATGCAGCTCCCTCTCCGGCGACGACGAAGAATAGCGAATAAATCGTTTAATGGAGGTGTGTTGGCGAAATGAAGATCGATGCATGAAAGAAACTGGGGACGTTCAAGTATCTAGTTTAGTAAGTCTGACAGCTCTCTCACTAGATGAAACTCGGCTCTGATTGGGTGAAACCGGTCGTGAGAGCAGATGTTTCAGTTGACGTTTATGGAGGGGTAGCCGACGAATCTAGTCGAGAAATTCGTGACTGAGTACTAAGTTGACAGTTCTCATATGTGGCTGACGTAGAAAACGTGACGTTCCCGACCAATCTAGTTTTTGCGTTCAGGTTACATCTTATCCAGACCAATCTAGTCGACTTAAGATGACTAGATTCTTGAATGCGGCCACTGTTTTGGCAACGAATGGTCTTGCTGTTGACAAGAGATTATGTTCCACGGCAATGCAGCGTATTGTGAAAATTTGATTTTTCCGAACGAATGATCGAGGCGACCGACGACTAGTGCATGTGCAATGGTAAATGTTTTATGAGAAGAGGCGAAAAGTGGATCGTGTAAGCTTTCTTTGTGGATTGTAATTTCATTTTTATAGTGCTAACATGACACGGAGCACATAAGCCAAGTCAAATTGCAGCAATATGTTGAATGTTTATAAAGGGTGATTTTTTAGCTGGTTTGGTTTTGGCAACACTGGTTTTGACAGCTGACGTGTGTTTAGTACCTTGTGTCACTGTCAAACAGCTTCAGTTTGGTTTGCAATTTAACCATGGATCGTCTTACAAATGAACAACGCTTGCAAATTATTGAATTTTACTATCAAAATTCGTGCTCGGTTCGAAATGTTCATCGCGCGCTGCTTCCATTTTATGATCGGCATTCTCGACCTTCTGAGCAGTCTATTCGGAAGATTGTGACCAAATTTCGCACCAAATTTACTTTGTTGGACATTAAGCCACCAACACGTTTACGTACTGTGCGTAGTGAAGAAAATATTGCGGCCGTATCAGCTAGTGTGACAGAAGACCGCGAAATGTCGATTCGGCGCCGTTCCCAGCAGTTAGGCCTTTGTTACAGCACTACGTGGAAAATTTTGCGGAAGGATTTGGGCGTAAAGCCTTTTAAGATACAGCTGGTGCAAGAACTAAAGCCAGCCGACCTACCACAACGCCGAATTTTTGGTGAATGGGCTCTTGGAAAGCTGGCCGAGGATCCGCTTTTTTATCGAAAAATTGTGTTCAGCGATGAGGTTCATTTTTGGTTGAATGGGTACGTAAATAAGCAAAATTGCCGCATTTGGAGTGAAGATCAGCCAGAAGCATTGCAACAGCTACCAATGCATCCCGAAAAAGCCACTGTTTGGTGCGGTTTATGGGCCGGCGGCATTATTGGGCCATATTTCTTCAAAGATGATGCGAATCGCAGCGTTACTGTCAATTATGAACGCTACCGAGCGATGATAACAAACTTTTTTTTGCCCGAAATGGAAGTTCTTGACTTGCATGATATGTGGTTTCAACAAGACGGTGCCACATGCCACACAGCACGCGAAACAGTGGCGCAATTGCGAGGCGAGTTTGGTGAACAGTTAATTTCACGTTTCGGGCCGGTCAATTGGCCGCCTAGATCATGCGATTTGACACCATTAGATTATTTTTTGTGGGGGTATGCCAAGGCTAATGTGTATAGGGACAAGCCCGCTTCGATTGACGCACTGGAAGCCAACATCCATGCATTCATTCGTGAGATACCGGCCGATATGTGTGAAAGAGTATGCCAAAATTGGACTCAGCGGATGGGCTACCTGAGACGCAGCCGCGGTCAACATTTGCATGAAATTATCTTTAAACATTAAATTGCAAGGTTCAAACTATCGATTCAAATAAATATTTCATTCATTTTTTCGAATTTTTTGTGTTTTTTTTTTAAAAAAAGTTCTAAACCTCTTAAAAAATCACCCTTTACATAGGTATTTCATTTTTAACAATATTGCATTTTCAACTACATACTTTTTGTAAATGCATGCAAGTCTTGATTCCGTCGAAGGTGCGCTTGTAGAAGATGAAATGTAGTTTACGTTGAGATCTCTTGATTTTGCATTTGCTTTTGTTTTTTAGCGCACATTCGATTTAATGGACCTTTGTACCGTACCTGGGTTGGGTGATGTGATACTTATCTACCCAAATTGTCCACGGTGTTCTCTAAGTTAATTTGCCTTTGGATGACCTCAAGTCCTCTCTATCCGTTCTTCTTTGTTCGACGAATTCACGCTGCAGCTTTCCACTTATGCACTCGCGAATACCGAAACCGAAACCGCGACACGATTGAATTTAAATTTGTATTTGTCAACTGTTCTTCGCGTGTGGTATTTTAGTTTATAAGAGTTTTTAGGTTGTTTGTTACCACTTTTATCACTTTTTTTTTCTTACCTATATTTCGAAGTAAGGATTTGTAAAGATTTTCCCTTACACGTTGGGCTCCATAATGTACGATCGCCAACCAAGAATCTTTATTTTGACGATTATTAATAGTGAGATTTTGGTTGTACATCTACTTACTTCGCTGAAGATGTTTTTTCAGAAAGTGGTTTGCGAATATCAAACAACGACAATGAGCGAAAGCGAAAACGAAATAAAAATCGGTTTTGACCACCAATGTGTGTCTTTAGCGACTGACATTAGGCTTTTGTTTTTGGGGTTTTTATACTATGTGTAGCTTAAAACTACCGATACATTATTTTTTATTTGTTGTATGTTTTAAAGCTTTACTAAGTAAATCGGTACTTAAAAAATATGGAGACTTGTATAAAATAAGGCGCGAGGTTTGAATTGGTAGTGAACATTTGCAATTGATAAGTTTGCTCCAATATTGATCTTAGAGCGACGATCTCTTCTCTAAATCCATCTTCTTGGACCCACAACAGTAATTTTTTCTTGGCGTTATTGCGCTCAGCAAATGAGAGGAAACTGTTAAGGACAGCCTTGGAGGTGATCGAAACCCTGCAGTTGTGAGCGAAGCGAAGAATGTAAGCGACGATGCGAATTAACCTAGTCCACGTCGATACGTTGGTCGTGAGCTCATCAAGAAAATGGTGGACTGGAGACGAAGTGTGAAACATAGCGACTGTCTTTCTTTCCTCAGGCACAATCCGCTTGATTATCTTCGGAACGAACATGATTCCAAACTGAACGATGTAGCGTATCTAATATTTCAGAGGTTCTGTTTGCAAATGTGTTCCATCTGCGGGGAGGAGAAGAGAGCCAATCCAACACGATTTTCGAATCACTGAAGGCTAGTACTTGAACAGGTTTTATATCTAACGAAGAACAAACAATGTTCATCAGCCGACCTAACAGTAGTGCCCCACAAAGTTAGGAATAGATAGCTGTTTTACCGGTGCAGCCCGAGTTTTCGCAGCAACAAGTTGAACTTCAACCGCACCACTTTCACAGATACTACGAGCATATACGACCGCCGAATATGCCTTTTCGGAGGCATCAGAAGACCCTTTCAAGTCAAAACGGTTAGAATTTCCAGCATATCTTCTTGAAATACTAATGTTTTCAAAACAGGGTAGTTCCTTACGAAGAGATGTCCATTTATGGGCGATTTCTGAAACAATATCTTAAATAAAATAGTGGATGGTGCTAGAAAACCGATAGGATCGCAGATTTTTGCTACCTCAGACAATAACTTTCGTTTAGTGGGTGTTGGCTGTGAGATTTTGAAGGTAAAAATGTCACGATAAGGACTCCAAACCAATCCTAGAACCTTTTTCCATTGACCCTCTTGGTCCATATCGAGAGAGACAGTTTGGTCACATGCATCTGTGTCACGAAGAATTGTCCAGCAATTGGAGCTCCACTTACTCAATTGCAAACCCCCACAGGCAAGTAAATTAATCAGATTAACTCCTTTAGCTCCATGATTCTCACAAGCGTGTACGCTCCTGGTGCAAAATCATCTACGTACGAGCCGCGCAAAATTGCCTGTGCAGCCAATGCCTTTCGTCGATCAAAACTTGGCGAAACATTTTTATTATATCCGCGCTAAAAACATATTTAAACAAACGAAACTGCATGTATACACTCATCAGTGGAGGTCCAATATGCAATGTCTCGTTAAGGCTAAGACCGGAAGAATTCTACGGGAATCATAAAAAACAACCCGCATCTTTGTGGTGACGACGGCACGATGTGGAAAATAAAATACCCTCTCAAAAGAAGGTTCAATTTCATTTTCTGGGATACGTTGCATATGTCCCACCTCCTTGTACACTTTTATAAATTTCGAATATTCCGCTCGGAGCCTTTCACTACGAGAGAATCGACGTTCCAATACAACCTGGACAATGCTCCCGAAAGTGTGTTACCGAAATGTACATCTGGTAATTCGACAATATACTTGTTATCAGGTGCACGAAAATAAGTTTTCGAAAAATGCGCATCCGCAACGTCTTTATTCTTCAAAGAAGATTGCATTTCCTCAATCTCCCAAAATGTTTTTAAAAGCATGTCAATATCCACCCCAACGTGCAACGAAATTACGTTTTGCTGTGATAGATTACCAGTAATTACCCATCCAAAAATCGAATTGTGGGCAATAATACGCCCCTTATTATATGTGCGACGACCATCACGCAGACCACTCCAAGCATTATCGGATCCTAGCTAAACATCAATAGGTCCAGGTGTGTTGAATCCTGGATCAGCTAAATCAAGGTCAACTATCTGTAATTGATTATCCAATTCGAAAGGAAGAAGAGGGGTTTGGAAAGTTATATTTTTCAAAATATAAGCCTCGACTTCCATTTTATGCGAACCAAAACGAGAAAGCAAGTGTCACTACACCATGAGTAATACCTACCAGCTTTAAGAGACGAGATTCCGAAAATAGGTAAACGAGCATGGCGACGATGAAGGCCTAACCGCTTAACCAAATCTTCCGTCACGAAAGAAGCCTGCGAACCGGTATCGAGCAGAACACGATATAGCTGAGTTTTCCCTACAGCATCAACCACTTTTACCACGACCGTTGGTAGAATGCCTGAAGAACGAACATTGTGTTTCATATTACTCACGCGCATAGACGATGCACCAGCGCTGGTATCAATTTTATCACAAGATTCATCATGACTCTATCCTTAACCGATCGATCAGCATTATCAAGGTGCACTAACGTGTGGTGACGACTATGATAATGAGAACAGCGAGCTCGTACTTTACACCTTGGTCTTGGTCTTGGATTTTAAATTCCTCGGATCCTTTTGTCCTCGCTTTCCGAGTATCAATGTCAGTTTTTTGTAGCAAAAGATAGATCAGCTATGGGTCTCTGCTTTCTGATTCTAGCGCCTTTAGCCCTCGAGCAACCTAGTCAGCATTAAAACTTTGAATATATTTATTGACTATATAAAGCGGCTTGTTGTATTTTTTATCAAGTTTTTCCCATGCCTGCTCATAATTGGAATCGGATACCGACGTTTGTTTAAGCAAATCTGCCGGTTTGCCCGTAACAACTATTTCAAATAGCGCAACTTTTGTGCACTCGAAAGATTTGATTTGCAGTCTACACTTCCCAGAAAAGTGTCCCGAAAACACGGCCACGCACGACAATGAAAGGGTGGTAAATCTATCTCAGACGAAACCTTTTTTTCGCGGGAAGACAGAGAAAATGTTTTTTCAAAAGTCTATAAAAACGTAGCTTGTTGACCAATTAAACTATTCACTGATTGTTCTAATTTTTTCCCTAGGCACTGTTGAGATCCGCACCATAACCCTACTCATGACCTACCCTAATCATCACCTTCTCACTAGCGATCCATTCCATACATTACCAGAGCATACGGCTATTAATAGGTCATTTGCTTTGTTTTCATTTGTTTTTGCATTTACCCAAACGCCACCCAAGCGCAATGAGTGAAGTGCATACCTACCCAATACGATACACACGTAACCCAACCCCGATTGCACAGCGGCACGCCGACACATGGCAAAACTGCAAAGGTTGCATATCGGAATACTACGTTGTGGTATCAGGGGAATAATAATAATTTATGAATGGATGACACTTGACACCAGCGTAAGGCAAATGACACCCAAGATGTCATTTGGGTACTTGTAATGGGAGCGGAAAACAATTAAGCAATAACTAAAAGTAGCGCGTATGCACATATGGTAATTGGTAAGAAAACCAATGGTGCGTGGAGGGGGGAGATAGGAACAATAATTGTATAAAAGGCAAAGGTTGTGACAAGGAAGGACAGAGCTAATTAAAACACCGAAGCTACAAGGTTGCAGCCAGCTGAAAACAGCGGACCTTTATTTCTTTAAACAATTAAACGATTTCTTTTTTGAACTTAATAAAAAAAACTCAGAGCTGCAGCCCAATTATAGACAGCGGGCTCTGCAGTTAAAATAAAAGGAACAAATTGTCTTTAATTTCATTTCGGCTCTCTTCTTCGGTACTCTTCCCTCGGATTATCGAGGAAGCACGGACTGAAACGTAACATTGGTGGCAGCGGTGGGATTTCTGAAAAGGTCCCAACTACCAAGAACAAATTAAAGTGATAGCGTCTCTGGGGCTTACACCAGAAACAGTGTATACAACGAAACAGTAACAGCACAGGAAACAGTGTGGACCAAGGACCAGTGAGACCAGCACTACCAGCATCAACCACAATAGCAGCAGCATCATTAACATTAGTAGCAGCGTAAAGATTAAATAAGGTATTTCTATTAAGATATTTTATTTTTCTTATACATACAGAACACAACCAAATATTTTTTAAACACACTCCCCAAATTACTATTTCGTGCTAAGTTCGGTATCTTTTTGTGAGCATTTTTTTTTTTAATTTTCTTGTCAAAATTCTTACGCGTCGAAATAAGCGAATAGCGGAATTATTCGAATTCCTTCCTCTCCATTCCATAGTAGAAGAACCCAAGATGGAATTCAAAGTAAGCATAAACGATATATTTAATATCGTGCCAACTTTCGACGGATGTCCCGGCGACCTTAACAAATTTATCGCATGGGGCAACATATTATTTTCCTCTGTCGATACCGACAAACATAAAACCTTCCTCGAGATCGTCAAGACCAGGCTACAGGGGGCAGCTTTCGAACTGATTCAGTACAATTCTCTTACCACATGGAACGAACTCGTTAAAGAGCTCGAAAGCTAATTCAAGCAAGAGAAGTCACGATCTTCCGCCCAAAACGAACTAATGTCCGCCAAACAAGGGGCCAAGGAAAGTGTCTATGAATTCGGCGACAGACTTGCACAACTACTCTCTGCTTTAAATTCAGCCACGTTAGGAACTGTTAGTGAAAAACCAGTCAGGGATTTCTTAACGAAAGAAAACAGCAAATTGGCTCTGCAAACATTCAAAGATAATCTCAGGAATCACACCCTAAAAATTTTGGTTAAAGCTCATAAGGCAGATAACCTCAAAAACGCAGTAGCCTACGCAGTTGAACAGTCATTTCGACTGGACAAATCTCCTCATCACCTTTCTTCACCTACCGGTAGCACATCAAACGCAACCAGACCCATTTGCGAACATGTAACAAAGTAGGGCATTCGTCTGAAACATGCTACCAAAATACTAACAGACTCTCACAATTTCCAAACTCAGTTAAAAGAGAAGTGCAATTCCTCTCGTGTACATTTTGCCAAAAACCTAATCATTCGTTCCAAAACTGTAGGACTCGTCTAGCGCAAGCTCGACAAAATGTTCAAAACGAACAAAACAGAGGCAATATCAACAATTATAATAACCATAATCAAAATAATTATCAAAACCGTAATAACAATAATCATAATCAGAACCAAAATCATTACCAAGACCAGCGTACCAACCCTAATCGGCAAATCAATTACCACCACATACCGGATCATCAAAACCCGTCCAATCAAAGCAAATTTCAGGGAAACGAACTGTCTCGGGAGGAAAACCCCGGCGATCCTTCCCGAGTAAACATTCAAGCCGAGGTGCACCAAGCGAGGAATTAAACTCGATTTTGATTCAAATTTCCCTTATCCTTCAAAATAATTTAAGCATGATCCGCATCCCATTCGAAAATGGTATAATCAAAACTCTTCTGATAGACACAGGAGCAGAAATTAGTGTAATTAAAAACTATACTAACCTTAAACCATTGAACCATAACGAAATGGTAATAACCTCCATAGTAGGTAAAAGCATCATTAGTCCCTTCACCGCAACAGAAACTTTAGTCTTTCAATCAGGTGAAGAAAAAAATCAAATTAAAACATGTATTTCACGTGGTAAAAAATGACTACATTCCAGAATTCGACGGAATCATTAGCAATGATTTTCTGCAAAAATACTCTTGTTACATTTGTCATAAAACTAGCACTACACCAACGTAGAAACGGAGCGGGAAGAAAAAGATATTTCAATCGCTGAAGTAGATAACTCCGGGGGACAGTACAATGCTACATATCCACATCCCGAGGACACAACTGCGGAATCACGTCGGGTAGAACAGCATTTCAATAAAATCTGTATTCCCCCTAGAAGGAGGCTAGTGACAGAGATTGCATTTAACTCAGAACAAGATGTAGTGTTCAGGAAGAAACAGGTTTCTCCTGGGGTCTTTTTGGCCTCTTCCATTGCAGAATCAAACAAGAATCGAGCCAAAATATTACTTCTCAACACTAATGAAAAACAAGATAATATCAACACAAAAGATATGGGCTTAGAATGGGACAAGCTAGAAGAATTTGATTTCATTAAGCCAAATCTGGAACAGGATCCAATATATAAAGGATTGGAAAATCTGGAAAAAATTTTAAACACAGATCACTGTAACCATGAAGAAAAAACTGCTATTATACATTTATGCCGTGAGTTTGATCTAATCTTTTTACCGGGTGATAAATTGTCTTTTACTAAAGCAAGTACCCACAAAATAATAACGGAAGTAGGAAAACCACCCATATACGTAAGACCTTATAGGCTGCCCGAAACCAGTAGAAATTAAATATATAAACAAGTAAACGAGATGCTAGACACTTATATAATCAGACCAAGTTACAGCCCGTGGAACTCACCCTTGCTGCTCGTCCCCAAGAAACCAGACGCACAAGGAAATAAAAAATGGCGGGTAGTTGTAGACTATAGGTGCCTGAACGATGCCACTGTAGTTGATGCATTTCCTCTCCCAAACATAACTGACATATTAGATCAGCTAGGCAAAGCTAAATATTTTAGTACGCTCGATCTTGCGAACGGTTTTCACCAAATATTGGTAGAAGAAGAAGATCGAGAAAAGACCGCGTTTAGAACTGCTTTCGGTCACTATGAGTATAACAGGATGCCATTCGGACTTAAAAACGCTCCAGCTACGTTCCAACGGACAATGAACAATGTTCTTATGGGAATGATTGGCATTGAGTGTTTCGTATATGTCGACGACATCGTTATATATGGTTCCAATTTAACAGACCACAATGAGAAATTGCGAAACGTATTAGCAAGACTACAAGAGCATAATTTAAAATTACAACCTGACAAATGTCACTTTATCAGAAAGGAACTTATGTACCTCGAGGATGTCATAAGTGACAACGGTATTAAACCAAATCCAGAGAAGAAAGAAGTAGTAAAAACATACCCGAGACCAAAAAAGGCTAAAGATATAAAGGCATTTCTAGGTTTCGTTGGCTATTACGGTTTATTCCAAATTTTGCTCTCATAGCGAAACCCCTAGCGAATCTTTTAAAAAAGGGTATAAATTTCAAATGGGACGCATTCTGCGAAGAGGCTTTCACAAGACTTAAAGAGAAATTAATCACTTCCCCTATATTGATATATCCTGACTTTAAAGAACATTTTCTAATAACCACAGACGCAAGCGATTTCGCAATAGGCGCTGTTTTGTCCCAAGGGAATATAGGTGAAGACAAGCCTGTTTATTACGTTAGTCGTAATTTAAATTCAGCAGAAACCAAGTATACAACTACTGAAAAGGAACTACTCGCAATAATATTTGCAGTACGACAATTTCGTCCTTACATTTATGGAAGAAAATTCACCATTCTAACCGATCACAGACCACTACAATGGCTATTGAATCTGAAAGATCCTTCATCTAGATTAGCACGTTGGCGAATAGATCTAGAGGAATACGAATACGAAATCAAATACAAAGCCGGCAAACATAACTCCAACGCTGACGCTTTAAGTCGAATACCGGCAGTAGCCATGACAACTACAACGAAAAAGAGCCAAAACAACGTAACTCCCCATTCCGAACAAAGTAATAAGGTAATGGTAGTAACTCGAAATCAAAGACATCGTCTGGAAGACCGAAATGAAACCAATACCAATACTCGGTCATGCGAAGACGAGTTGCTACAGGTTTCTAGCTTTATTCTGACAGAAAAAACCGGTGATATCCACAAAGATTATAATTTATCATTAAAAACCGTAATTTTGCCTCTAATAAATTCACCAGATGAGGAAGCACTCAAAGAACTCATACCAAGCTTTATTAAAAATGATGTAGGTAAATGTTTTGAGACAGAATTTTGTTTTGTGATTACCTTACCAATACCCTTTAGAAGCACGAAGGATGAATCAGTTGCAGAAAAATGTTTGAAAAATATAAAAAAGAAAATTCAAAACCGACATTTTAAAATGATCGGGTTTTTATTACCAAACTTGGGCAACAATGCAAAAAATACTATAAAAATACTACTGGAAAAATTATTTGACAAAGACGATCTGGAAATTCGGCTCTATACTAACGAAAGAATCACTCTGAATGAACCCGAACTTATAAGAAAGGCCCTCTTTGACTTTCATGACTCACCATTCGGAGGATATCAAGGCGTGTCACGAACACTTAAAAGAATCCAAAATAATTACTACTGGCCTGGTATGAAGAAGGATATTGTTGAACACATACAAAAATGCACATCATGCCAGTTTAACAAAAGTAGGAGGAACCCTCCGGTACCTATGAGGATTACAACAACCAGCTCACGACCATTCGAAAGAATTGCTTTGGACATAGTCGGTCCTTTGCCTGTAAGCCACAACGATAAAAAATATTTGTTAACATTTCAGGACGACCTGACTAAATTTTCCGAAGCTTTTCCTATACCTAATGCTGAAGCCTCAACGGTAGCACGAGTTTTTTCCGAAAGTATTATATGCCGACATGGTATTCCGATTTCTTTACTTACCGATCAAGGTACAAATTTTCTGAGTTCTATGTTTAAAGAATTATGCACATTGCTGAAAATAAAGAAACTCACTACATCACCTTACCACCCGCAAACAAATGGAGCGCTTGAGCGTAGTCATAGAACTCTTTCTGAATACCTACGACACTATGTTCAGCGAGATCCTTTAACTTGGGATACGTGGACCCCTTATGCTATGTTCGTATACAATACGACACCACACAGCAGCACAGGCTTTACGCCATACGAACTCCTTTACGGATTCCCTGCCAATATCCCCAGTATCCTGCAACAAATCACAAAAACACTATACAACTACGAAAACTACGTCAACGAGTTAAAGGCTAGATTACAGCACGGATACCAGGCAGCAAAAGAAATTTTAAATAAAAAGAAAGTAATCTCCAAAGAACTGTATGATCTGTCAACAAAAACCAAGAAAATTAATATAGGTGAAAAGATTCTTTAAAAAACCAAGCAAGAAAAAATAAGTTTTCATCCCTTTGGGAAGGCCCCTACGAGGTTTTGGAAATATTATCCGATGAGAATACAAGAATTAAAATAGGAAACAAATCGAAAGTAGTACAGGTTACATACCCAAAAGGGTCAAGTACCTCTATATTTTCAATTCTCACTTAATTCTCTTTCTATTGCATTTGAGTCTCAAATAACAGCCCAGATACCAGCCACGCGCATGCAAAACTTTGATGAGCTTGCACACGCGAGTTTTATTAATTGAATAGAAACACACTAGTTTCGTTAATAGAATAAAACACACTAGTTTTATTAATTGAATAGAAACACACTAGTTTCGTTAATAGAATAAAACACACTTGTGTTCTGTTTCAGGTCCAGAATCAGACTGACTTTTATTTTGTATCCAAATCTTAAAGCTAGTTGACAATTATGATGATCGTTGGTTGATGACAACGATCATTGTTTTTCTTTTGATAATGAGATATACCACAAAGGTCCATAAGGGATACTTTGTGTGGGCTAGTATAAAATGTTGTGTTGCATTTATGCTTTGAATGAAAACAATGGAAGTTCCGCTGAGGATACTTCGTTGTTTGTTATTATGGATTCTGGGAGGTCTTTGGCTTCGTTTGATATAACTCGCCCCCCCTCTAGATTCGAGTCCCTTCGAACTCTTACAAATTTATAGTAAACAATTTTGATAGAGATATATAGCAATATGAAAATAATTAAGGCATACAGTATATTAAATTTATAACTTATGTTGCTGTTATTTTCGAAATGTTCTGTTATTTCATTCAAATTATAAAAATTTAAAGGACTTATGATCTCTGTCAAATTTTCTGATAAGGTATTTGAATTAGGTATAATAATATTGTACTTAGTTTCGAAACGTTTAATATAAAAGTTATCAATAACAATTTCGCATTTTTCAAATCTAACGAAATAGTTTCCAACCAGTGAGTAGGAAAAATTATTACATTTATTAGTCAAAGTAGTATTTGTATTTATAAGTAGCATATTGCCAATATCGATTTCTTTCATAATTTTATTTTGAAAGATTTTCTTGGTACAATTATTATAATTGTTTTTTAATATGTTTGATATGCATTCATTTGTTTTTTTCATTTTTGATATAAGGTTTTCTTTTTCATCTTCAAATGTTTCATTATTTATGGTTACAACTTTTGTTAGTTCTATATTTACTTGCATAAAGTTTTTGTTTGGTATAGGAAGTACAGTATAAGTTCTAATTTTTTCGTTAAAAAAATTCGGAATTAATACAGCAAATAGAATTACGTCATTTCTTATAGTTCCTAGATTACACTTTATATATCTTAATTTTTCGCCGTCTATATTAAAGAAATCAATTTCTTCATTTGTATGAAAGAATCTATTCATTACATTATGTTTTGATATGAGGATGTTATCTTGAATTTTCTCTATTTGAGTCATAACTTGGTTTATTATTATAAGAAAATTATTGTATCTTATCATTTTACTGTTTTCTTCAATTGATTTTTTATATGTTTTGTTAAACCATTCGTTATGGGAATTAATAATTAGTCTTATGTTTGACAAGTAGTTGTTAAATTCGTAATTTATTTTAATCTGTTTATTCATATTTGAAATAAGGTTATGTTGATTTATATCAATTATTTTAAAATGATTGTCAATGTTTTCTTTATCCTTGTCATCTAAATTTCCAAACAACCAATTGATTATTCTTCCCCCTATATTAGCCAGAGCTCTTCTCCTTCTTGTGTGAATAGTTATTGTTGATAAGGAATGTTCTAGTTCATCGATTTTATCGTTAAGATTTTTACTTAACCATGAATTATTTATAAAGCGGTGAAAATTATCTGATACGCTTAATTTAATATTTTGTATTGTTTTCTTTAAATCGTTAAGATCAATAACATGAACTAATTTTGAGTAATTTTGTATAACATTTATTGGTTCGCTCTCCAGGATTGCATATCCGGCTTCTGTTTCAATTTTATTTATTTCGACGGACCCCATTGTTGTTGAAAAAAAAACAATTATGATAACAATTAATGTTGTGATCATCTGAAATTTATTTGAGAAGTATTTGAACATTAAAATTTTTTTTTATGTGGTCGTTTGATTTGCGCTAAATCTACTTTTTTATTTCTATTAGGATTGAATTTCAAAAATCGTTTAGCAGTCTTCTGTCTTACTGCTTTCGGGTTTTTAATGTATAAATCGTTTGGGTAATAATTGGGTATCGGTCCTCTTTTGGAATTAATTCTGTTAATTGCTTTAATTTTATTTTCTTGCATTGTCTTTGATATTTTCTTGAAATCTAAGTCTAAACGGTTAATGAAATCTATCGGTTTTATATTTGTTGTGCAGTGAATTGTATTGTTATAAAACCCTACAGCTTGTATTACTAGTTCTTCAGTGTCGATATTTTCTTGATTTCCTTTTATTATTCGTATATGTTCTAAGAGTGTTGAATGGAGTCGTTCGATGTCTGAATTTCCTGTATGGGAGTTTGGTGTAGTAAAATGTGTTTTTATATTTCTTTCTCTACAGTATAAATTTATTAGACTGTTGTTAAACTCGTTATCGAATATTAAAAGGTCTGGTTTTCCTAGTATTGCAATTCTTTCTTCTATTTTGGTTTTTATGGTACACATATTTTTGTCATTAATTTTATGTACGCTTCCAATTTTTGTAAATCTATCTATGCTTGTTAGGAAATAAGTTTTATGTATTTGGAAAATATCTAAATGTACTATCATGTTTGGTCTATTTGGTGTTTCCGTATGATTAAAATATTTCTTAAAAGGTTTTCTGTCATATTTGCTTTCATTGCAAATCTGACAACTATTTATGTATTTGTTAATATATTTAATAATATTGGGAAAGAAATATCTATTCTTAATTTCTGCAAAATTCTCTTTGATTCCTCTGTGATTTGTATCAATGTGAATCTTTTCAATTATCTTAATAACTTCTTCTTCATCTGTTAAATCCATCGCCAAATGGCTACATTTAACGAATCTCAAGTTCTTGTCATTACCAAACAATTGAATTAACTTTTGTTGAATTATATTGTATTTAGAATCCTCAAGGTAAGAGTAGATTCCGGTTGTTCATTTACGGAGTGTTCTTCTAAAAATGTCATTTAGGTAGTGATCATTTGAAAGATCATTGTCATCTATATATATTATTTTATATTTTTTGAATAAAGTTTCTTCTTCAATGCTTTTAGATTGTACTATTCTAATTTGGCTCCTATATTTATTGACTATACCTTCTGTTATTATGAAATGATCATCTAAATTCTCTTGTTCGCTATGAACACTATTTATATCCATACTGCTTTCTGAGTTTTCAAAGATTGATTTTATATGAAGGATTTCTTCTTCATTTTTCTTTTCTTCTTTTTCTTCTATTCTACTGAGAAAGTCTGCTACTTTATTTTGTTTTCCCTTTAAGTAGTCAACATCGAATTCGTATTCACCTAAACTAATTTTCCAACGAATAATGCGTGAATTAGGTTCTTTTAAGGAATAGAGCCATTTTAAAGGTTGGTGATCAGTTTGCACTAAGAATTTTCTACCAAATAGATATGGCGTAAAATATCTTATACCCCAAACAATGGCTAGGAGTTCCTTCTCTAAAGTACTATAATTTTTCTCATGATCGTTAAGCGATCGACTTGCAAAGCAGACTGGTTTTTCGTCTTGCTGAAGGACTGCTCCAAGAGCAAAATTGCTGGCATCGGTTGTAAGGATGAACTTTTTATTAAAATCAGGGTACGCTAAAATTGGGAAAGTAGTTATAAGTCTTTTCAGTTTTTGAAATGCTTCTATGTACTCCGGGTCTTTCAGGTTTATTTTAGAATCCTTTTTCAAGTATTTTATTATTGGGTATGCGATTGAAGAGTAGTTCTTTATGAACTTTCTGTAAAATCCTGTTAAAACAAGAAAAGATTTAATTTCTTTTATAGCTTCAGGTAAAATTAAACTGTTTATGGTAGCTATTTTAGATGGGTTAGGTTTCATTCCTTCTGGTGTAATAATATGACCTAAGAACTCCGTTTGTTTGGACAAAAACTTACATTTGTTTAATTGAATCTTTAAATTATGTTCATTTAATCTTGCGAATATCTTATTCAGGTTTTCGTAATGTTCTTCCAAGGAAGTTGAAAAAACTAGAATGTCGTCCATATAAACGACACATATTTTATTGACGTAATCTCTAAGAGCGAAGTTCATCATACGTTGAAACGTAGCGGGCGCATTCTTGAGTCCGAATGGCATTCGAATGTACTCGAAATGACCCATCGATGTTGAAAATGCTGTTTTTTCGATATCGCATTCATGCATTAGAATCTGGTAAAACCCTTTGGCTAAATCCAAAGTGGTAAAATATTGCGACCTACCAAGTTTATCAAATAAAAATTCCATATTTGGCACAGGATATTTATCATCTGTAGTAATTTGGTTTAAATTTCTGTAATCTATTACAATTCTCCATTTTTTTTCATTTGAATTGTCTAGTTTCTTATCAACAATCCATAAAGGCGAATTATAAGGGGATTTACTCGGCCTTATTATTCCCTGGACTAGCATTTCTTTTATCTGTCGTTCAATTTCCTTTTCGTGAATTTGAGGATAACGGTATATTTTTGAATAAATCGGTTTATTACTATTCGTTATTATTTTATGTTTAACGACGTTAGTAGCTGTCAAAGATTGACCTTCAACATAAAACGTTTTTCTGTTTTTCTTTAAAAAACTGAGAAGTGTTAATTTCTCCTCGTTATTTAATTCCTCATGAAGTAAATTCTCTAGTATAATTACTTCGTTCTCAAGATAGTGAACATCTTGATATTTGATTGGTATGATTTTATCAGGGTCAATAGTAATTTCGGAATTATTTACTATTAACTTGTTGTTCAATAAATCGATGATAGCTCCTAAGGGGGTTAGTACATTATTTCCTATTATGCAGTCGAAAGATTTTTCTCCGAAATCGGATATTTTAACGGACATAGTTTTGTTTGGGCAGTTAAATTCTTTTGGCACCATTACTACTGCTTCAGTTTTTATTATAGTATACCCTGTTAATGTATTTAATTTTATTGGTTTGTCTAAATTTTGAACTGTCTTAAGTTGACCAAACACCCTATAGTCACCTAAAGTTGTAGCAGCTCCTGTATCGATAAGACACCTTATTGGAGTTTCATTTATTGTGAGATATATTATTGGAAGTCTACAATCCGAGGCCGTTGATGAAAATTTCCCGTATGGATCATATCTACATCCATCGGTTCATTATGATTATTTCTATTAAAAACATTTTGTCTTCTAAAAGAATTGTTGTTTTCAAAATTCCTTCGGATATTATTAAAAGAATTATTTCTGAACTGTTCGTTAGGCTCATTGAAATTTCTATTCATATTATTATATCGAAACGGATTCTGATTCCGATTAATATTTCGGTTTGAACTATTCTGGACAGGAAATCTGGCAGAATAATTCCGCAGTTCGTTATTTTTATTATTGTTGTTTTTATTATGTTTCAAATAAATATCTTTTATTAAATAATTCTCTATGTAATAATTTTGAGCAGCACTTATTGTATTTATGTTGCTTTGCAAGAGAAGAGCTCTAATATAAGCGGGGATAAAGTTAGTATAAATATCGAATATTATTTGAGAATTATTTAGTGGTGTGTAATTTACATCCTTAATCAACTCAAGATTATATTTAGTATTCATTTCGTTTAAAATGGTCTCTAATTTAAAGTGCAATTCTTCTATGCTACTTACTTTAATATTTGACGCCCTTTCCCTCAAATGAAAGTATGTTTGTTTGACCCCAAACTCTTGTCTTAGTTTTTGGATAATGTTGTCCCATGTTGGATCATTGAGTCCATCGACTGATCGGAGTGCTTTTCCTTGCAGTTTGTTGGCCAGTATTATTTTTATAGTTGTTTGATGATCCTCCGGTGATAATGATAAAATAGCTGACACATCCCTTAGGTAGTTTTGAAGGGAGTAACTGTCCTCCCCATTAAAGTTTGGGATTCGCCTCGCCTCTTGAAGGCTTTCGGACAATGATAATGCCATTGTATGATATTGTATTTCACTAAACTTGTTGGCCTTTTTTTTTTTTTTTTTTTTTTTTTCGGTTTTTTTTTTTTTTTTTTTTTTTTTTTTTTAAATTAATACAGAACAGATATACATTGTATTTTATATTTATAGGGGAGTTTCTTTTTTTACCAAAGAAATCCCATCCTCGTCGCCAGTTTTATTAATTGAATAGAAACACACTAGTTTCGTTAATAGAATAAAACACACTAGTTTTATTAATTGAATAGAAACACACTAGTTTCGTTAATAGAATAAAACACACTTGTGTTCTGTTTCAGGTCCAGAATCAGACTGACTTTTATTTTGTATCCAAATCTTAAAGCTAGTTGACAATTATGATGATCGTTGGTTGATGACAACGATCATTGTTTTTCTTTTGATAATGAGATATACCACAAAGGTCCATAAGGGATACTTTGTGTGGGCTAGTATAAAATGTTGTGTTGCATTTTATGCTTTGAATGAAAACAATGGAAGTTCCTCTGAGGATACTTCGTTGTTTGTTATTATGGATTCTGGGAGGTCTTTGGCTTCGTTTGATATAACTCGCGCACTGGAGTTGAATTGCATACCAAACACAATTGGTTGAGTTAGCATGCAAAGTAGATATAAGGAACCCAGAAGGGAAAAACAAGTTAGTTAGTAAGAAACCTTTGTATTGAGTAATTCATTTATTAAATAAAGTTTTTTTTTTATAACCGCGCGACCGGAGTTTATTAGTGGCGCAGTCGGTAGGATTCTACCGTATTCGAGAATCCATAGAGAACGGACCGAGAAAGACGCGTGAAAAAAAATTAAATTAAAAAATTCGTAAGTGACTCGCACAAACGGTAAAGCACACGGTACCATAGTGAATAAAACAACGGTGAACTAAAAATCAGTGAACCGTATCACGGACCCAAGTGTAACTAACTCAGTGATTTTAGTGAAAATAAAATCAACTTCAAAAATTCCGCTAAAGGAGAAAACCGATAAATTTTGGAAACAAATCATCCAAAAGGAAGAAATGGAAGGCGAAATTGCAGCACGAGTAGCCGCAGCCCTTGAGGCACTAGTGAATCTCAATCAAAATGAAAATGCAGTTCGACCAAGCCGAGCAACAACACTGATGAAAGAAATCAGCTATATAAAAGAGTTCGATGGCGATAGTAATCAACTCACACAATTTCTAAACGTACTGGAAACTCACCTAGGCGCAGTAGACGAGGCAATCCGAAATGACGTATGGCAGGCTATCTATCAATCGAAGATCACCGGTAAGGCGAAAGAACTACTACTATACAACCCACCTGGAACCTGGGAGGAAGCGAGAAACTTGTTGAAGCAGCACTTCAGACCAGCATGCAGCTATAAAGAAATCTCGAGGAAAATTACTAACGTAAAAGTAAGTTCGATATACGATTTAAACATTAAATATTTAAATGAAAAGTATACAGGTAAAGAGTTCAGTCAAAGAAACCAGCGATGGTTACAAAAACTTCAAGAGTACCAATTCGACATCGAATACCTAAAAGGAAGAGAAAACAAAGTAGCAGACTTCTTGAGTAGAATTCCTAGTAGCCCCAACGATAACGAAGCTACAGGCAGTCAATCAGTAAACGAATTAACCGAAAGCGAAAGTATAGATACGGGAGATGGCGCAACAGTTCATTCTGAAGACGAACAACAGCTTGACCATGTCCCCATCATCGAAACAATAGTCAATAAATATAAAACCCAACTCATACTATCCAACGAGACCAATAAAGAAATCGAGGTACTCCATGGCAGGAGAATAATCTGTATCGATATGACTAGGACCAAAGAATATTGGACAGATGTATTGCGTAGATTTATCAAACCAGGTATCACAGGAATATACACAGAATTATCATACCACGAATTCAATAAAATACAGCAAATACTTATAGAATTATTTAGTCACGATAAACAGATAAAGTTCATTAAGGCCACCCTACGAGCAAAGGAAATAAAAACCCTAGAAGAAGCTCAAAAACAAATAGCATTATACCACACGCAAGAAAGCCTTCATAGTGGAATTGTAGAAACTTATCATAGCCTCAAGAATAAAATATACTTCCCCAACATAGCGAAAGAAATTACAAAAATTATAAACAATTGTAGGATATGTCTAGAAACGAAATACGAACGTAGGCCGATTAAGCTAAAGTACGTAATTAGCGAAACACCCTCTAGGCCAAACCAAATTCTCCACATGGATATATATTATTTTATGAAACAACCCTTCCTAACTATGATAGACAAATTAACTAAGAAAGCATACGCGTATCACCTACCCAATAGAAACTGGACCAAGAAAATAGAAACACTAGAGGAACATTTCTCTAAATTTGGTAAACCAACCAAACTCATAGCTGACAACGAATTTAAGGCTGAGAATCTCAAAGAATACTTAGATGAACAACAGGTAGAACTACACTTAACAAAACCCAACACACATACAGGCAATAGCGATGTAGAGAGGTTCCATTCAACCCTTCAGGAAAAATTAGTTACATTAAGGAACTCCAACTTAACGTTAGTACAAAAAGTGCATAGAGCCGTGAGCAACTACAACAACAGACACCATTCCACACTGAAAATGACGCCGGAAGAGGCAATGTACGCAGATATTGCAACCTTAATAAGACGCATAAAATCACGAAAAGAAAACAAGGTTAGGAAGCTTAACGAAAATAGAGAAGAGTATGAGGAGGTTCGGAAGGTAGTACCTGTGAAAAACTATAAGCGTAACTATTACAAAAACGAACCTAGGTATAGATTAAAAAAATTAAGTGAAGAACATCCTATAAACATTAAAAGAACTCGCAAATTTGCAGATGACAACGTTACTATACATTCTGCTGGTGGGAGTACTAATTCAACAAACCGCAGCGACATTGACGATCACCCCAATAACAACTAGCAACGGATATATTTACATTGATCAACATGGGACAGACAGAAATTATTAGAGACTTTAAAACAATACTACATATCATTTACACAGACGAAATTAGAGATACAGCAGATTCCATAAATCAAAACATACAAAAATTACAGATAGGCAACGAACCGACGATAAAGAAGGAGTTAGCAAATATTTATGCCAAATTAGCAGCAATTGAACCAGATAGAAACACGAGAGCGAATCGCGGACTTGTCAATTTCTTTGGCACAGCACAAAAATGGCTATATGGCACGATGGATGACAGCGACCGTCAAGAAATAACAGAGCACATGAAAATTATCCAAGAAAATAATTACAATTCAATTAACAATATAAATAAGCAAATCGAAATAAACTCTCATTTCAATGACTCAATAATCAACCTAAAGACCAGTATAGAATCAGACAGAAAACAACTAGGTGCAACATACGAAGAATTAATACGAAACGAAAGACGAATCATCCTACAACAAGTGAGACTAGACCAGCTACTGAAGTTAAGAATATTTGAAGAGAGACTTAATCAAATTTTAGATAGTATAGCAGTAGTAAAGCACGGACTTGTATACCCAAGTTTACTAACAGCGACAGAAATATTAGAAACAGAAATAGACTTATACAAATTAAAAAAATGTTAAGACAGGACTACTGAAATATGACAAAAACAGACTAATACTAGCTATAAAAGTTCCACATAAGTACACATTAGTCGACTTCAAACTCATTACACCAATACCCACACAAGATCATTTAGAAATAGCAGCAGAGGATCAGTATGTAAAAGAAATTAACCAAACAAAATACCAGTATGATGGTTTTATCCAATATGAAAAAGAACTAAAACCCATAAACAATTGTATCACGAACAATAACTGTAAGCTAGAACAAAACAATGTAATCGAAATAAAGAAAATTGATGATGTAACTTTAATATGCAAAAATATATACGATCAAGAGGTAACAAACCATTGTGATGATCGGAAGATAAAATTAAAGGGAAATGTCCTGATAACAATCAACAATTGTACGATTAGAATAATGAACCAAACTTTCAGTAACAGCAATATCCAATTTACCGAACGATTCTTTTATACTGATGAAAGAATTCACAATTTTACAAAAGACTTAAACTTTGAAGACATTGTAATTAAAAAAATCGCAAACCTGGAAATTATAAAAATATTAAAATATCATAAAGACATCAATCATATTGCTATATATATATATATATATATTTCGAGAGATAATCGAATCAGACCACCATTGTCGGGTCTCTTTTCGTCTCTCTACCACTGTAAATCTTACTCAGAGAGACTCTCTGGATTTCTCCACAGTTCTTCTCTGGGCTCAATTCCTAGTGTTAACGCTAGCATCTGTTTATGGGAGATCCGTTTCATCGACTGGGTCTCGACCCATTGATGTCCCAAGATCCTCATTCTTCTGCCAGCCAATGCCGGGCATTGACACAGTATATGTGCCGCTGTCTCAGATTCCTCCAGGCATAGTCTACAAGTATCATCCTCTATAAGGCCCATTTTCCTTAAGTGATACCTGAAATTACCATGTCCTGTCACCCCCATTTCAATGTTCCTCGACTCATGCTTAGAACTCTTCTTTGAGTGGAGCAGGTCGGCCACTTTATTGCCATTTTAGCTTGTCTACATTGTTCCACGGTTGACCACCTTCTCAGGTGTTCTGCCGTGATCCATTTGTGGACAAGCTGTTCAACCATTCCTCTGCCAATTGAAGAGAATGGTTCTGGTCCCAGCAACTTTTCAGTTGACCCCTGTTTTGCAATGGAGTCCGCCTTTTTATTGCCTTCGATCCCTATGTGTCCTCGTACCCAAGTCAGTGTTACTTCATTTTTAGATGAACACTTATTGAGTTTAAGTACGCATTCCAGTGCCAGTGATGTTGTGATGTTTGTTTGTTCCATGCATCTGATCACCGCCTGATTGTCCAGTGCTATGAGGATATTTCTTCCTTCCACCTGACACTCAAGCAAGTAGTCCAACGCATAAAGCAAGGCAATCATCTCAGCCTGGTATACTGAAGTGTATTTCCCGAGGCTAATGTGACGGGCAAGTTCCAGCTCTTCTGAATAGATACCGGCCCCCGCCCCGCCATCCATCATGGATCCATCCGTGAAAATCACTATTTCACCATTTCTTTTTTCTGGAAGTAATCCGTTCTCAATACGAGTTTTGTGATTTCTTTCCATAATACGCACCCTTGTTATTCGATCCATAGGCATGTTTAGCTCCCTAATCTCGTCTTTAACAAGTTCCAGGATCTTCCTATGTCCATAGATCGTACCACGATGGTGCCATTTCGCATCTCGATGCAAGCGAAGTGCCGTTTGGGCCGCTGTTTTCTTAATAAATAAGTCTAGCGGTAATATCCCCATGATGACTTCCAATGCGCATGTTGGGGTTGTACGTATTGCACCTGTAATTCCCATACATGCTAAACGCTGAACCCTATCCAGGTGCTTCCTCACAGTTTTCTGAGAGGCTTTCGCCCACCATACAACCGAGGCGTACGTGATAATGGGTCTAGTTATCATCGTATACATCCAGTATGCTGACCTAGGCGAGAGTCCCCACCTCTGTCCACATACACGTTTGCACTGATGTAGTACCCTCTTTGCCTTCCGGACCTTCTCCTCAACATGGTAATTCCAAGTAAGTCCAGTATCTAGATAGACTCCCAGATACTTAACCTTCTTAGTCATTGTTAGTTCCGATCCGAAAAGTGTTAAGGGCCGAAATTCCAGATTTTTCCTCTTCCTAGTGAAGACTATTAGATCTGTTTTCGCCGCATTAATGGAGAGCCCTTGTTCCAGACACCACCGCTCAACCACTCTGAGTGCATTCCTCATGATATCTGCTGTGACGTCCATGAATTTGCCTCTGGCCATTATTGCTATGTCGTCGGCATATCCCACTGTGTGAATGCCCGTCGCCTCGAGTCTGTCGAGAAGAGAGTCCACAGTGATATTCCACAGTGTAGGTGAGAGAACACCTCCTTGTGGGCAACCTCTGCTAACCCTTCCTCTGAGTTTTGAGGTTCCCGTCTGAATATTAATCGCCCTCGTATTCAACATATTGTCCACCCATCTTACCACCAGTGGGTTAACCCTACGTTTTTCCAAGGCTTGTTTCAGACTTTCAAAGCATATCTTATCGAAGGCACCTTCAATGTCCATTATAGTGGTCATCGCAATGCCCCCGGTATTTAGCTCTTCCTCCGCAACGCGTACTACTTGGTGTAGCGCTGTTTCTGTAGACATACCTACACTGTATGCATGCTGTCTACTATTTAAAGGATACATCTTAAGCGCAGTACTCTCCATATAGTCCACCATCACCCTTTCCATTATTTTTAACAGGAAGGATGTTAGGCTGACTGGTCTGAATGACTTTGCCCCGGTTTTGGAAGGAAGACCACATTTGCTTCCCTCCATGTTATCGGGATATAGCCTATTGCTAGGCATGCAACGTATATATTCCTGAGCCTTGGTGCAATTACGTCTATACCCCATTGCATTAGACCTGGAAATATACCATCCGGCCCCGCAGTTTTGAAGGGTGAGAATGTTGCTATCGCACCCTTGACCGCTTTTGGTGTCACGATCCGTTCTGCTTCCGTCCTATCCATCCTGTTCGCTCCTTGTTTCCTTGGAGCCCAGGGCTGAGCTGACTTATAGCTTCCTGGAAAGTGTACCTCCATTAGGACCTCATTTGTGTGATCCAGTGTTTCCACCATCTCCCCCGCTCTATTACGAATGAGTCCGATCTTAGAAACTGGATCTCTCGAGACAATCTTTTGTAGTCTACTGACTTCAGATGTACTCCTCATACTCGAGCAAAAGTCCCTCCATGACTCCCTTTTACAGAGGGAAAGTAACGTTTAGCTCTTTCTTTTTCGCCTTATATTCATCCCATGCTTCGGGTTCTCCCCTCCTCATGGCGTGATTGAAGGCCTTCCTCGCAGCCTTTTTTAGCTTTTCAAGTTCCCGGCACCACCAAGGCGCAGGATCTTGTTTTTCCACTAAAGTAGGTGTACAAGCCACTCGGTACGCAACTTCAACAGCTGATTGCAGATGCTTCAACTGTGATTCTACATGCCAAGTGTTTTTCGGTATTCCGAATGTCATTACATTCAGTTTTTCCTCCAACACTTCAAGGTATTTTATCCTATCTGTGTTCTTCGGAATTCTGATGTATTTCCGATCTTTTTTCCTTTTAGATCCATAGCGAACATCAAATGAAATGGCTCTGTGATCCGACAATGTAGCCTGATCCATTACCCTCCAATTTGATATTCTTTCAATTATCTGGCTTCTGCACAGGGTAACATCGATCACTTCCATTCGTCTCACATCGACGAAGGTTGGCTCTGTTCCCCGGTTTAAGATAGCTAGATCCTTGCATGATACAAATTCGAATAAGGCTTCTCCTCTGTAATTATCGTTGGTGCTGCCCCACACTGTATTATGTGCATTGGCATCACAACCAATTATTAGATCCTCGTTCCTGTTCCTGCATGCATTCACCAAAGACTCTAACTCTCTTGTCGGAGGAGGTTCTGGAGAATCATACGGCAGATATGCAGATGCTATGACAAAACTTCCCGCACCTGATCCTACTCGTACTGTTGCAAGGTCTGGGGCACACAGATCCGGCAATTTATATGCTTGAACTCCGTGCCTCACCAAGATACAGGACCTAATTCTTCCGCTAGTTTGTGCATAATGCAACTCAGCCATGCTATTTGGGAGTCCTCTAATCTTTCCTCTAAAGATCCAAGGCTCCTGTATCAGGGCTATATCAAACGAATCCTCATCAAAACACTTAGTCATCATTGCCGATGCTGCTTTGCTGTGATGAAGGTTCAATTGAATCACCCTCAGCTTTTCCCGGTACGGGCCCACCTCCCGCCCGACTTGTGTTGATCCCATCTCCATGGTGTCTATCACTTCGTCGCCCTACCGGGTGGCTTTCCAGGTTGAGTCTTTTCCGATGATCTTTGGAACTTCACGAATGCTATGTCCAACCCGCAAAAGAGTCTATCTCCTGCTTGTCTAACCAGCCTCGCTTCCTCCCTCGGACACCAGATCGTCAGCTTGGTTCCACCAATTTTTTTGTCATCATATCTTCCCACATGAATAACCCTCCATTTCGAAGTGTCCTTCACACAGGAATTTTGACGACAAAGTCTGGCAAGGATGACATCCTTGCTCACGGGTTCACCGGGAACGAAGATTATCAACCTTTCCACATCCTTTAGTATGTGAAGCCTGTCTATTTTAAGGTTGATTCCCTCCCATAGGTCGGTCATCTTCCCTACAGTCTCACATAGCCACCCTTTGGTTTCTTGGTTTACGCATTTTATTGCTATAATCCCTTCCTCCAAGGTTATCTCCTTTACACCGATATCACCTGCATTTGTCGGAAGTAAGTCAAGAGCCCTCAGCAGAGCATTCTTGAAAATACTCAACTGTGAAGCTTCTATCCCCCCCTCTCGACTCATGTCGGCAACACCCATTTGGAGATCGTTCGCCGCTGTCTGAGCAAAGGTTTTTACACCCTTGTCAACTTTGGCTCTCTCACTCCTAGCGTAAGGCTTTGCAGCATCTGCTTGCTTTGCTCTCCTTCCCATAGCTTGGCTCAGCTTTCGCTTTACCTTGCTTGGTCCAGGTTGCTCGGCCTTGCACGATTTCTGCTTTCCGGGTGGACTAATAGTCCGTTGTAAATGTTGTCCATCCACATAACCACTGGAGTGTGGTACCTGTAGACTGACCCCATATTGTACAGACTGTCCGTCTTCCCTTCCGCCTTCCGTCCCCTTCTTCACAGTTTTAGGTGGATTCATGGTCCCGGAACATTTGAACCGTTTCCTAGATCCACCGTCTTCTGGAGAGGTTTCGGTCGACGTCAAGTTGGCAACCATTTCAGTCAACTCCTCAACCGACTTACTTATGCCTTCGCCGAGACAGATTTGGCCAAGGCCAATCTTTGCCTCCTTCTGACCCTCTTCATTCTTTGCTTCAGTTGCTGGTGCAACTTCCGCTCGGAGTCGGGACTTCTCTCCTCTTCCAATCCGGCATCCGCAGTTCCGGCTGACCTCTTGGCGCATTTCTGCCCCGCATTGTCCACCTCCACTGACGATTGGTCTGCTAACTCTTTTGGTTTCCCATCAGAGTCCACTGACCCCTCGAGCTTATTCGGGTTCATGTCAGCACTTTCCAGCGCCTTCTCGACCCCTCCTAAGCCTTCCACCTCGTTTTCCGAAGGAATATTATTTTTATTATTTAAATTTAGGTCCATATATGTACCCACGAGTAGGGGAGAATTAAACGGACCGAATAGGCAGAGATCCCCAATACCTATCCTACTCAACTAAATTACAACAGAGGATTGAGCTGCCCCTGAGGAGTCTCCATTAGCGGTTCAATTACCCCTGAACCCTGTGAACAAGTAGTTTTACCTACCTCATCACAGCTCCCTCGACATTGCAGACTAGTCATCTTGGAGTTTAAGGGTTGATCGATTGATCGGATTGAGTCTTGGTTCTTCAATTCACATTCAGCTCTACCAGAGGAGTTGGGCCACTACCCTGGTCTAGCATCCTGTTAATCTACTTAAGCCGCCCCACCACGACAAGGTGCCCAATCTTCGGATAAAGGTAGATGAACTTACCGGCGGAATCATATTGCTAACTCAACCATATTAATCAGTATAACAATCATAACCGTAGTAATAATTATAATATGTCGAAGACACAAAAAACTGGAAGTTTCAGTTAAAAACAGTAATGGTAAAAATCCGATACGTAATAAAATTCAGGAGAATTTAAATTTTAACGGGGGAGAGGTTACATACCCAAAAGGGTCAAGTACCTCTATATTTTCAATTCTCACTTAATTCTCTTTCTATTGCATTTGAGTCTCAAATAACAGCCCAGATACCAGCCACGCGCATGCAAAACTTTGATGAGCTTACACACGCGCACTGGAGTTGAATTGCATACCAAACACAATTGGTTGAGTTAGCTTGCAAAGTAGATATAAGGAACCCAGAAGGGAAAAACAAGTTAGTTAGTAAGAAATAAAGTTTTTTTTTTTATAACCGCGCGACCGGAGTCTATTAGTTACATAATAATAATCTCGTAAATTTCACTACATAAACCAACATACACACAAACACGATTAAAGTCGTCAAGTAAATCTCACCCTATTCTTGGTCTTTTAAAAGATGGAGTCAACATACTACGAGCCAGATTCGGAATGGGGACTTTTTAACACGGTTACGCAAAGAAACTCCGGTTGCGTCGTGGGACCACTAAGATAGGCAGAGGACATCCAAACGACATTGAGCTGGATACCCCGTTTGTGTCCCCTGGACAGTCAGCAATTCACGTAGATCTTAACGATCAAAAAGTGCACATTGCTGACTACCATACCTCACGTGGAACATATGTCAAAGGAGAAATACTCACCCCTTGCACCATAAGAGAACTCCATTTCGGGGACACAATCAGTTTCGGAGTATGGGAGGAAGATTTCGAACTAGACTTCTGTCCTACTTACGTACTGAAAGGTCCACTCCCACACGTAGTCCGCCACACCGAATCGAGTACGACGACGACGATGACAACGCATCGGGTTATGAATCTTCCGACACCGTAGTGTGGGAACCATAAAGGCAACAATAAAAAAAAAAAATCTCAACGTTTTTTACACACAAATAAAACAAAAAAAACATTTTTTTTGTTCTAAACGCCATTACAAAAGCAATGAAGTACATCGACAAACTCTTTCCAGATCATGAAATCTATTATAATCCCACTTATAAACGGATTACTTCAGCTAACTCCTATAAAAGATAATCCAGGGATCTACTTCGAGCAAATAGGAAAAGCAGAACTATATTCCACAGAATGGAAACTAATAGTGTATTATGACCTACAAACGCTAACAGAAGAATTAGACCACATCCACCAGTATGTATTAGAGATCAATAAACTGTGTTCACGACTGCAGGGAAAAACAAGTTGTGACATCCTCTGTAACAGCGCTACGGGCGAACTAAACAACTTAATGATGAGCATGAATAACAAATACGAACTATTAAATACTAACAGCAGGCAGAAACGAGGACTGATTAACGCAGTTGGTATATTAAGCAAATCTTTATTTGGCACCCTAGACAACGAAGACGCAACTTTTTACGATAAACAAATAACAAAATTACAAATGAACGAAAATCACCTACTCACACTACTAAAAAATCAAACAATGATACTCGAAACTACGCAAACATATTTAAGAACTCCGAAAAAACAATAGGAAACCAATTAGGCACCGTCAACGCCAAACTTAACACATTAAAAGATATGGTAAACACACTAACTAGCACCGAAAACGAACAACGTATTTTCTCTGAAATAGAATCACTAACAAGTTTTGTCACTTTAATTATTATTAGATACCAAAACACAGTAAACGACATTATAGACCTAATAACTGATGTTAAACATGGTAAAACACACCCGGCAATAGTTACCCCAGAACAGTAGTAACAAAAATTAAACAAGAACTTACTGACGGATTGAAAATCTCTTCCATCGTTACCGACGATTGACGACTACAATGAGCGCAATTGTTCGAGACAACAAAGTGATATATGTATTGAAAATCCCACTACCTTACATAGAGAATTATCATATTTACAAAACCATCTCTTTACCCACGAATTTCAAAAATAACTTTATTTTCATACAACCAAACGCAAAATACTTACTCATAGACTTCAGGAAAGAATATTACTCCAGTTTGAGTACCGACGACTTGGCTAATTGCAAAGTCAAAGGGAATCAATTCCTATGCCCTATGTTACACCCTTTGTTCAACAGTAATTCAAAACACTCCCTATGTGAAGTAGAATTACTACGTAAGGCTAGTACTTTCCCCACTTCATGCGACATAAAACAAACAAACCAATCAACCCAATATGGGTTCAGCTCTCCCAAGGCAATAAATGGCTGGTTTCATCACTCGACGAGTATGAAATTGACGAAATTTGCAACGACAATGTGTTAAACACTAGAATATTTCTGGTTTATATATTCGCTCTTTATTGTTTGAGTTCTAAATTGAAACTGACTGTCGAAGATCGCTGCTATGCACACGAAGGGTCCCATAGTCAAACGCTTATCTTTCGCGTCAGCATAATTCTCGACGTTCGCAGAGGATGTTTATTCGGGTATCATATTACCCTTTGGTCGACGTTGAACACTTGAATAAACATACTCCGCAACAAAGTATAAGACAAAGGACGGCTTATCGTTATGCATAACACCTCCCTTCATAAAAATAAACAATATGTTTACAAAATTATTGTTTATATCTATTAAATACAATTAATATTGCATAACAAAATATGCACGACATTTACAAATTATATATTCATCAATCTAATTCAATTTTCCATTAATTTTCTTTTTCTATATCGAAATTATTAACTTTAAAAACGTTGGAATTGGGTCTTTTAATCACTGATTTCCTTTTCTCATTATCATAGTAATGAACAATTTGTTCTCTTTCTTTATTTAATAGGGTGTCTTTTTTTTTTTATTAAAACAATTTC
This sequence comes from Cheilosia variabilis, assembly GCA_951230905.1. Classification (NCBI taxonomy): domain Eukaryota; kingdom Metazoa; phylum Arthropoda; class Insecta; order Diptera; family Syrphidae; genus Cheilosia; species Cheilosia variabilis. The sequence goes on from OX579676.1 coordinate 86,955,522, forward strand.
GAAAAATAGTTATTCCTTTGCCTTTTATTAATTTTAGAGTAAAGTAAGTTATGATTGCAATAATAAAGATTCCGCTTATTCCTAACACTGCACCTTGAGCGTGAGGTGGTATATTTCTTAATTTTCTAGTAATATAACTTTCTTGATTTCTTATTTCAATTGTTAAATCTTGCAATTCCTTTAAATTTTGAAGTCTTATTTTAGGCATATTAATGTACTCTTCATTTATATCATTTAATTTTATATTTAAACAACAATCCTCTGGAGCGAAACGGTATATAAATATCTTTATTTTCAATTAATAACTCCGAGTCATGTGTTACAATTCTTGATTCAATTGTTTCAAAAGTACAATTTGCGCTTAAATTTAAAATGCCAATATTATTAATAAGACCTTCTTCATTATCTTCTCCTTGTCTGCATTTACATTTATATTTAGTTTCTTCGCTTAACGTGTATAAATATTTGTTATCCGAGATTTTGTGAAATACATATTTCAACATGATTTACTATCTGTTTAGAATTACAATTATTATCTCTTCTGTTCATAAAAATCGTTAGCTCGCAATCATTATTAGCAATACTATTTTTAAATTCTAGTTGATTACATATGTAATGATTTACAATCGTTCATTAAATTTTTACTTAAAAAATACTCATCCTTATGTTCTTTAATTATAAAGTAATGCATTTTTTGTTCGATAACGTACATCATTCCATTGATTTTATAAGGTGTATTAATCATTTCATAAACTTCTGATTTTGTTCTTTCGACTACCGGTACTGATAAAATAACTACGAGTCTATTATCCTTTATATAGTAGGTTAGGTTAGGTTAGGTGAATGGGTGGGCAGAGCAGGGAGAACCCTGCGCTACCCCACTTAGGTCCCTGTGGACCCTTTGTGATGCCCTTGTTGGGGTCGACCGTTGGTGTTGCATCGGTGCTCTTTATCCCTCCTCCTTGTGGTTAATAGACGCTGTCTAGCCATCCCGATGTCCTCAAAAACCTGTAAAGATCAGACAGTGAGACATCAGAAAGTTCTTGTAAGTCATGGAAGTAATAACTTCCAAGTGTTCTGTTCCTCAAGTGACATAGACTCGGGCAATGACAGAGGAAGTGAGGTGTGTCCTCGTGGACCTCCTCGTCTCCGCAGCCTCTACATATGTCGTCATCTTTGAGATTTAGTTTCATTGCGTGGTTTCTTAGGAAGTTGTGACCAGTTAGAGCCCCTAGTAACTTAGATAGTGATGACCTGTCAAACTGTAATAGATTTTTGGTCCGGCTTCTGTTATATTCTGGCCAAAGCTTCCGTGATATTTCACAGGTAGTGAGTTCTTTCCACCTGTTGTTGGTTTTCATTCGAATTTTGTTTTCCACCCGCTCTCTGAGATTGCAAAGTGGTGGCTTGATCGATTGAAGTGCTCTATCAAGATCCATTGCAGACCCCGTTCTCGCCAGCTCATCCGCCCTCTCATTACCGGTTTTGTCTCTGTGTCCAGGGACCCAGCAGAGATTCGTGATATGCTGCGAGCAAAGAACCTTGAGCTCTTCGCGGCAGCGGTGAACTAGTTTGGATTTTATTTCATTAGCAGAGACTGCCTTTATAGCCGCCTGACTGTCAATGAAGATGGTAATATCGCTGCGGGGTATTGCCAATATTGACGCCTTACGGGCCGCTTCAGCGATAGCCATAACCTCCGCCTGGAAGACGCTACTGCTATCAGGTAGTCTGATGGAGCAATGTATATTTAATTCTTCAGAGAATATGCCGGCACCGGTTCCACAGTCCATCTTTGAACCAACTGTGTAGATGGATATTGATTTCCTTTTTGTGGGTTCATTGGTGTTCCATTCTTCCCTACTCGGAAAGGAGCAGGTGAATGGTCTATCAAAGTCCAGATGGGGAGCCATATAGTCAGAAGCGACAATGTTCCCCACGTATTTACCTAATATCTGTGCATGCCCAAAATTGCAAGGGTTCCAAGTTTTAGTTTGGCTGATCCTTAGTGCACTTTTAGCAGCAGATTCTTCCATGTATAGGTCTAGAGGTGTCAGATTAAGAATAGCCTCTAGTCCAGCTGTAGGCGTGGTTCTTAATGCGCTGGTTGTCCCTATACATGCTATTCTTTGTATTTTAGTCATTGACTTAAGATTGGTTGCTTTGCTGGTGGCTTGCCACCAGACTACACTGCCGTATGTCAGTATTGGTCGCACGATCGCAGTATACATCCAGAGGATAATTTTGGGGTTTGGTCCCCAACTCCTGCCAAAGATGCGGTTGCATGCGTAGAAAGCATTCGCTGCCTTCTTGATCCTTTCATTGACATTCGGCTTCCAATTAAGTTTCCTATCAAGGATGATTCCCAAATATCTCGCACTGTCCGTTACCCTCAGGGGTATCCCATCCAGAGTTGGTGGCTCGAACTGCGGAATTACCCTAAGTGAGCTTCCTAACAAATCGCTTAAGGTAGGTAAAAACCTTCCCTTAGTAAGTATAACTACATCATCTGCATATGCAGTTACTTTGACTCCCAAGTTGTTAAATTTCATAAGTATTTCATTGATGACAAGGACCCAGAGTAAGGGGGAGATGACACCTCCTTGTGGAGTGCCTCTCGAAGCGGTTACTCGGAGGTTAGTGTCGCCTAATTTCGCGTTGATATACCTTTCCCTGAGCAAGCTCAAGATCACATTAGTGAGAGATTGATCAACATTCAAGTTCTGAAGTGCTCTCTTCACTGCGCAAATTTTTACATTATTGAAGGCTCCTTCAATGTCAAGGAACGCAGCTAATGTATATTCTTTGTCCTTTAATGACTTCTCAATAGTACTAACGACCTCATGCAGTGCAGTTTCCACCCCTTTGCCTTTAGTATAAGCATGTTGAGCAGTGGATATTACATTGTCATCTAGCCGACTACGTATAAAGACGTTTATTAGTTTTTCAAAGGTTTTAAGAATAAACGATGTCAGGCTTATAGGCAGTGGTGTGGCTGGATTTTCCCGCCTTCGGAATGAAGACAACCTTGACTTCTCGCCAGGCTCTGGGAATATAGCCGCTCTCTAGACTGCGAATAAAAATTCTTTTAAGGACCGGTATAATTGTGGTCTTGGCTTTCTGGAGCATGATTGCAAAAATACCGTCGCATCCAGGGGATTTGAACGGGGAGAATGAATCAATTGCCCAGATTAGTTTTTCCTCAGTTATGAGTTCTACTGGAATTGTCGTTATTACGGTATTATCTCTTGACTGGTACGTTTGGTTTGTGGTACAACCCGGAAAATGAGTCTGTAGTAACAGACTGAGAGTCTCTTCGCTAGATTGTGTCCAAGTTCCGTTATGGTCTTTGAGATAACCTGGGACCGCAGATTCTCTACAAAGGATTTTCCTGAGCCTGGCTGATTCTGTGGTTGATACAATATCACCACAAAACGAACGCCATGTTGCGCGTTTAGCACTGGTTATGGCCCTTTTGAATTTCCTTTGACCGACTTTGTATGCGTCCCAGTCAGTCTGGGAATTTGTGGCCTTGGCCGCGTTAAAAAGAGCTCTGGTTCTCCTTCTGATATCGACGAGATCCCTCGTCCACCATGGTGGGGATTTCCTATTCTTTATTGTCCGTAAGGGACAGGCTTTTTCATATGCCTTCGTCAGAATCTCGTTCAACATTTTTGATATTGTCTCGATTTCTTCTGGCGTGTCTGTGTTTTGCCGTTTCAATTTCCGGCCATATATCTCTACCTCTGATAAGAAAGTTTCCCAGTTAATCGATCTAGGATTCCTGTATTTACCTAATATGGGAATTTCCTCGTCAATGTGGAATTTTATAATTCTATGGTCTGAGAAGGATGGTTCTGTTGAGACTTTCCAATCCCGCACAGCAAGGGTTTGAGAATTACTAAGGAGAGTAATATCTAAAACCTCACGTCTGTTTCTTACTATAAATGTTGGTTCATTTCCTACATTGGCAATAAGTAAGTTGTTTTTGATAATAAATTCTAAGAGGGACTCACCTCGAACATTGATGTCAGAACAACCCCAAAGTGTATGATGGGAGTTGGCATCACAGCCCAAAATGACGTCCCATTTACCCCGTTCTGCCGCTCTTATAAGGGATTCGGTTATCCCGGAAGGTGGGCTAATGGCCTCGTATGGCATATATATTGCCGCCAGTACCAGTGCAGTTTTCCCTTCCCTGTCCCATTTCACCACTGTTTGGTCGGTATCGCTGAGGCTAGGTAGGAGAAAAAGTTTAATCTGTTTTCTGGCGACAATGCACGTTCTAGACTTACCAATGCCTGGTGCACTGCTATAGATCAGCAAGTCTTTGGTGTTCAGCCCTCTTATATTTCCCCGGAAGGTCCAGGGTTCCTGTATTAGGGCGATGTCTATTTTCTTGGTCTCCATAAGGAGAACAAGATTGGCGCTAGCCGCCTTACTGTGATGAAGATTTATTTGTACTATCTTCATCACGAGCAGCCTCTTCCCCTTCTTCTTTTTTGGTGTTTGCTGCTATTAGCCTAAGCTTGCAGCGTGTTATGCCAATGCGGACTTTAAAATCGCGTTTGCGGAGCAGTGGCAACGATTTGTGGCTGAGGAGTATAGTGACGTCCATGCCATTATCTTTGTACTCGCCCGTTTCCAGGACTTTCCACTCCCTGCTCTGAAGTTCCGGGTTAAGGAACTGCAGGTAGCGTTCAATCCTTTCCGCGGGTATGTACGGTCCTCGAAATATAATTCGGCCTTTTGGTCTTGTAATATTAAGGATCTCCTTCCTGTCCACCACACGCAAGTCGGCATTATGCCAAGGAGCATCGGTGTTAAGGACGAAGTTCCTTAACCAAGCCAGCGTTTCATCATCGTCGCATTCCATAACCTTGAACCCTTTGAAGGTGGTTATCTGTCCAAACAGTGGAAGTTTGCCATCTGCCTTCACGATCGCGTCATTGACACCATCGAGAATGCGTTGTTCCAACAGTTCCCATTGGCTGCTGGTAAGTTTCCGATTTGGATTTCCAAGGTCGATTACTGCGACACGGAGACTTTCCTTCACCTTGTCTGAGAACTTCGGTTTCTTGGCCTGCCTACCTACAACCGGGGAGATTGTGTCGTCATGCCTACCTCTTTTGGAGACTCCCGGAGCGTTCGCAGATTCGGACGTATCCTTATCTGCGACAACTCTAGGTGGCCCGAGCTCAGCCGCAGCTGAGGTGAAAGGCAAGCGGCATTTCGTCCTCGCTGCGACCAATCTCATACCAGCTCCTCCAGAGGCATGCACCCTATGTTTAGGCCCTATCTTCTCAGCAGGCAGAACCCTCTTGGAGCAGCAAGGTGTCTGCTCAGCTCTGGACGAGTCCAAACTGACAACCGGTTTTCCAGGATTTGACCTTCCCGAGGCGGAAGGCAGTCGGCATTCCTCCCTCGGTCCAGTCAACTTCCCTTTTCCCAGTGGGTTCCGCTCCCTAACTAGCTGGCTGCTGCGCCATGCATCTTCGGTCGACTCTAAAGTTTCCCGAGCCCTAGCTAACTGAGCTGTTTCCCTATCCGTAAAGGAACTGGGGTCACGGCTTCTAAACCTATTGAGCAGTCGGCGTGCATTTTTGCGTCTTTTGGGGTTGTATCCTACAGCGTTGGACAGCTTGTTGCTTTCCGCCGAATTTGCCGCAATGACAGCCGGGAATTCGTATTGGTCCAAGCATCCCGCGTCTTTTGGCTCCTTCGGTTTCCCGACAACAGTAACTGCACTGTCCAGGGTCGAGTTTGCTTCTCCCGGTGAAACGTTCTTGTCCTCTTTGTCGGCTTCTAATTTTGCGGGGTCAGACGCAACCGACCCGTGCCCCGATAGGCTAAGGCATATCACAGGCACTGGTGGTCGCATAAGAGCTCCCTTGCTCGAAGCTCCAGGAGACCCAGTCCCCAGAGTGGTACTAGCACAGGGCCCGTCACACTCTAAAGACTGACTCTCCAAAAAGTTAAGAGCATTTTGAAGCCTTCGTTTGTCGTTGTCCTCTAGGTGGTGTTTCTTCTGCAGCCTTTTTATTGTCATTTTGCAGTTGATGACCTTTTTCCTAATCGACATTGAAGACGATGTGGAGAGTTTGGATGAGCTGGCGATTGAATGATTGTCCTCGTCCTCGAGAAACAGTTTCTCGAGCCTGAGGTCAACCGTTCCCTCGCTTCCCCCAACCGAAATAGCCTTGTTCGTTGACGGTTCTTGAAGTAAGAAATTTTCTTCCTCCTCCGTCATGGTCGTCTGAGAATCGGTATTATCGAAGTTCTTGGTGCCCGATTCATTTACACCAGTCCCTTTGTTTGTTTTAGTTAGTTTTTCTATTTTGTTCCCACGAGTAAGGGGGAAGAGGAGGTCGTTCTGTACTCACCCCCTGTATACAGAAAAGGGGAATTGAATTGAAACTAGAGGTCCCCAGGTATCTAGAGTTCACCGCTAAAAGACACATAACATTGTGCCATACATCCCATGGGCGCGGTTGTTCACCCGGGATTATGGGTTTTATCGAGTTATTCCCCTCTAGATCCGTTATATTTCGTTTAAAGCAGTGGCACCTCGTGCAGGGTGTGGTTTTTCACCACGTATAACGATCTTGGGCAGTCCCTTAATGAACAACCCCTGGTTTCTTTACCGGAAAACCTCACCACCACCTCACATACTTTATATAGTATACAAGATTGATTTCCTGTATTATGTTATTACATGCGCTTCTAGGCTTGGGGTATATAACATTTCCTCTTCTTTGTCGCTATTCCTTAATAACTCTATAAACCTTTTTGGTTCTATTATTATTGGATGTATAACTTTGTCCTTCAAAAATAAAATTGCTTCAATAATCTGATCGATAATCATTTCTGTATGGTTTATAAGGAAATAAATTCGAAGTTTCAATTCAATGAAATATTCTCTTATAATAGTGTTTTTTTTTTGTTTGTTGATGGTACCTATCACTTTCCTAGTTCATTATTCATTTTAGAAGTTAAGTTACCCAAATCCAAATATGCTTCTTTCATTATTTGATTCTGCTTGTTAAGACTATCGATTATTTTTATTTCTTCTTGTCGACTTTTGTGGATGAACTCACTATTCACGTTCGTTGTTATAATTGCTTCTTCATAATGCTTAGCATCTTCACTATCTATGTAGAGTTCCGAATAACAGTTTAAATCCTGAGCCAACTATATTTATAAGACCGCTTTTAAATCGTCTTTCAACTCCTAATAACTGGTATATAATTCGTACACTTTTCTTTAATTCTACAATTTCTACTTTGGTTTTTCTTATAAATTCCACGCATTCAGGAATTTCCAATATGCAATCTTCGTTCATATTGAGTATGAAACGAGAAATTACATGTGTTTGCTCTTCAATTTGATTTAGATCAATATTTGTGATTATGGAGACTTTTCCCGTTATTTGCGGTAGTTCTCCGATGTTCTTGTAGTATATACCGTTGGGTGGTATATTTTCCCATTGTATAGACTTAACGCAGTTTATTAATGTGATTCTGTGAATAATATTATTTGTTAAATAGTTTAATTTTCCTTTTATTATATTTCATAGGTCTATTGTTAAGTTTTACTATGACACAATCGTCTAGAACCTTGATAATTTTGTAAGGACCTACATATTTTTCTGCAGACTTGTCCCTTTTATCGTTTTCTACTAAAACTTTATCATTAACTTTATATTCCGTTATCCTAGAACCTAATCTCTTATCGTATCTTAATTTAGCTTCTTCTCTCATATTCAACATATTCCTTTTTATATCTACCTCTAGTCTAATAAGTTTCAACTTCAATTCCTGTACATAATCACTATAAGTTCTCATTTTTAAACTCGATTCGGATGGTACATTTGCTTTTCTTCCGAATATTGATTCATGTGGAGTAAATCCAGTGCTACTATGAATTGTCGTGTTGTGACAAAACGCAGCATACCTAAATAATTTAGCATATTCTGGTTTTGATTTGTCTTTTATCATTAATCGTAAATATTCTCCCAATCTAGCGTGCGATCTTTCAGCAGATCCATTTGCTTGTGGATAAGCATTGCTGGTTCTTAAATGTTTAATTCGGAATAATTTACATAATTCTTTCATTAAATCGTTTACGAATTCTCCTCCATTGTCAGTTAAGATACATTTTGGAATACCAAAATAAAGTATCCAATTGTCGGTGAAAGCTCTTGCGACCGTTTCGCATTTTTTATCATTAATTGGAATATAGCTTGTGTACATAAAGGGTGATTTTTTAAGAGGTTTAGAACTTTTTTTAAAAAAAAAACACAAAAAAATCGAAAAAATGAATGAAATATTTATTTGAATCGATAGTTTGAACCTTGCAATTTAATGTTTAAAGATAATTTCATGCAAATGTTGACCGCGGCTGCGTCTCAGGTAGCCCATCCGCTGAGTCCAATTTTGGCATACTCTTTCACACATATCGGCCGGTATCTCACGAATGAATGCATGGATGTTGGCTTCCAGTGCGTCAATCGAAGCGGGCTTGTCCCTATACACATTAGCCTTGGCATACCCCAACAAAAAATAATCTAATGGTGTCAAATCGCACGATCTAGGCGGCCAATTGACCGGCCCGAAACGTGAAATTAACTGTTCACCAAACTCGCCTCGCAATTGCGCCATTGTTTCGCGTGCTGTGTGGCATGTGGCACCGTCTTGTTGAAACCACATATCATGCAAGTCAAGAACTTCCATTTCGGGCAAAAAAAAGTTTGTTATCATCGCTCGGTAGCGTTCACCATTGACAGTAACGCTGCGATTCGCATCATCTTTGAAGAAATATGGCCCAATAATGCCGCCGGCCCATAAACCGCACCAAACAGTGGCTTTTTCGGGATGCATTGGTAGCTGTTGCAATGCTTCTGGCTGATCTTCACTCCAAATGCCGCAATTTTGCTTATTTACGTACCCATTCAACCAAAAATGAGCCTCATCGCTGAACACAATTTTTCGATAAAAAAGCGGATCCTCGGCCAGCTTTCCAAGAGCCCATTCACCAAAAATTCGGCGTTGTGGTAGGTCGGCTGGCTTTAGTTCTTGCACCAGCTGTATCTTAAAAGGCTTTACGCCCAAATCCTTCCGCAAAATTTTCCACGTAGTGCTGTAACAAAGGCCTAACTGCTGGGAACGGCGCCGAATCGACATTTCGCGGTCTTCTGTCACACTAGCTGATACGGCCGCAATATTTTCTTCACTACGCACAGTACGTAAACGTGTTGGTGGTTTAATGTCCAACAAAGTAAATTTGGTGCGAAATTTGGTCACAATCTTCCGAATAGACTGCTCAGAAGGTCGAGAATGCCGATCATAAAATGGAAGCAGCGCGCGATGAACATTTCGAACCGAGCACGAATTTTGATAGTAAAATTCAATAATTTGCAAGCGTTGTTCATTTGTAAGACGATCCATGGTTAAATTGCAAACCAAACTGAAGCTGTTTGACAGTGACACAAGGTACTAAACACACGTCAGCTGTCAAAACCAGTGTTGCCAAAACCAAACCAGCTAAAAAATCACCCTTTACTTACTCAAGTCATCTTGAATAGTTAGACTATATATCGTTTCCTTATAAGGACCTGTCAGATCCATTGATACTTTTTCTAAACTGTGATCTACACTTGATACAATTTTCATTGGATTTTTCCCTGGATGTCTATTTATTTTCTGCTTTTGACATTCTGGACATTTGTTAACAAACTCAATTACGTCACTATTTAAACCCTTCCAATAATATTTTTCCCTGATTCTGGAAATCGTGGATTTTTGTCCTCCATGACCCCCAATCAACCCGTCATGATTCTCTTTGATGATTCGTTGCTGATCATCTCTATCATTGATAACTTTGACATCCGTTTCAGATTAATTTTCTGAGACCTCTTCGTCTTCGATTTCATTTGTAATCGTATTCTGGTTACTTGTATGACTCGTACTTGGTAGATTCCTATATTCTTTGTCATAAATGTTTCTCAACAGAGTTTCATCCTCTTCTTCTTCATCATAGAAATCACTATCAAAAATATCTTTAATATTTCTTCGAACTTCTGTGTCAACAGTATGTGCCTCTATAGGGTATACGTTCCTACTTAATTCGTCAGCTACTACGTTATCTACACCTTTCTTATATTTGATATCGTACTCATACTCTTCTAATTTCAATCGCCAGATTTCAATCAGACGAGAACCTGGATCCTTAACATTGAATAACCAAGTCAATGGTCTGTGATCAGTTTTAATAATAAATTTCTGCCCATATAAATAAGATCTAAGTTGTTGTATTGCCCAAACGATAGCTAGACATTCCTTTTCCGTTGTGCTGTAATTAATTTCCGCTTTATTTAATGTTCTACTCACGAAGTGTATTGGTAATTCTTTACCTAAATGTTCCTGTGATAAAACTGCGCCTATTCCTAAATTACTAGCGTCCGTAGTTATAACGAATGGTTTATCATACTTGGGATATTGTAATAGAGTAAATTCTTTCAGTAATCTTTTTAATTCGTTGAAGCTTTGAGATTGTTCTTCTCTCCATACAAACTCGATATTTTTCTTTAACAGCTTAAATAAAGGTGAAGCAATAATGCTGAAATTTCGTATAAACTTCCTATAATAACCTATCATTCCCAAGAAACTTTTTATTTCCTTTGGATTCTTAGGCTCTTGTAACTTGTCAATTGATTTGACCTTCTCTACATTAGGGAGTAAACCTTTACTTGTAATGAGATGTCCTAAATACTTGACTTTCTCCTTTAGAAATTCAGACTTGTCGATTTGTATCTTAAAATTAGCTTTTTTCAGTCTATCGAATACGTTTTTAAGTCTTTCATTGAGTTCCTGTAAACTACTACCATATACTACTATATCATCTATATAAACAAAACATTGTTTACCTAATAAATCTGATAAAACAGTATTCATCATTCTTTGGAAGCAGGACGGAGCATTTTTGAGACCAAAAGGCATCCGAGTATATTCGAAATGACCGTAAGGTGTCGAAAAAGCCGTCTTTTCCATACTATCTTCGCTGAGTGGTATTTGGTGAAATCCAGATTTCAGATCTAGGGTGGTAAAATACTTCGCAGCTCCTAGCTGATCTAGTATTTCATTTATGTTAGGAATCGGATAACAATTTGAGATTGTAACATCATTTAGTTTCCTGAAATCAATGACCATTCTCCACTTGGGTTTGCCACTAGCATCTACCTTCTTCGGTACAACCCATAGGGGACTAGACCACGGTGATTGGCTGTGTCTTATGATTCCTTCTTCTAGCAGTTTCTTTATTTGCATATTCACCTCCTCCTCATGTACCTTTGGGAACCTATACGTTTTCGCATTTATTGGTATATCGTTTATAGTGCGTATATGATGCTTGATGACAGACGTTTCTCTCAGCTTTTCATCTTCTAATCCGAAAATATTAACATTTTCCTTTATTAATTCACTAAGCGCTTTTAATTCAAATTAATTTTTTATATGGTCAACCCTCAGTTGGTTCTATAATTTATTGAACTTTTCAATACTTTCAAATGCTTTATTTGAAGTAGTGTTTCGTTGATTTTTATATGATTGATTTTTTGTCATACATCCTTGACTTTTTACTAAACTAGTATGTCTCGGGTGACAATTATCAATGAAATCTTGGTTATATTCAATACTTTGGTTCTTTCTTATTTTATTAGAAAGGAAAAGTTTCTTTTGGAATAGTGCCTGTGCTCGAAGAATTATTCTTCGGGACTGTCTGTTCTGGTTAAACAGCAGGACGATCAGTTTGAAACTCTTTCATAAATTCCAGAAAATTGGTTCTCATTTCCTTCCGCAGATCCGCAGATATTTCATCTCGAAGAGAGCTTTGCTGAGACAGAAAAGCGGTTTTGATCGCTGGATTAATGGAAAATTCTATGTTGGGTAAGTTTGCTTTTTCGGATGTTATTGACTGATTTCTTATGGTAATGATTGGGTTTTGTTTTTCAGACGTATCGACCACAGTTCGGGTGCTTTCGTTCTGTGCTTCAATAGAAGCGGCACCAAATTGGCTGAGCGAACTGAACGATGGGGCTGTGACAGATTCTGAAGAAGTTGCAGATTCACTGTTCGCCTGCATACTTCCAGTATCGGAGAAAGATTGGTTAGACATTGTGATTTTAGACTTTGCCGATCTATTGGCTGGTGGTGGACTATGTTTAACAAAAGACATTGTTCTAGAGCGAGTTCCTGCTGAATGTGATTGCGAACGGGTAATTATTTTTCTAGAATCTGAGTTGTAAATCGTCCTTAGGTGAACTTATCACAGCAAAACTAAAATGCTGACGAGAATAGACACACTTAGAACGGGTATAAATAACAATAAAAGTGCACACTAATAATATATAGCAGTGCGCTTGATATGAACTTAAAGCTACAAAAAAAAAGAAGATATGTATAAACAAAACAAAGAAATGAATAAATAAACACAAGGAGTAAAATTTATCCGAGTGGACGGCTAAATTATTATTTACACACGCAAAAGAAATAATAATATTAGAAGGTATGTACCTATGTACCTATAGATACTGGACTTACTTGGAATTACCATGTTGAGGAGAAGGTCCGGAAGGCAAAGAGGGTACTACATCAGTGCAAACGTGTATGTGGACAAAGGTGGGGACTCTCGCCTAGGTCAGCATACTGGATGTATACGATGATAACTAGACCCATTATCACGTACGCCTCGGTTGTATGGTGGGCGAAAGCCTCTCAGAAAACTGTGAGGAAGCACCTGGATAGGGTTCAGCGTTTAGCATGTATGGGAATTACAGGTGCAATACGTACAACCCCAACATGCGCATTGGAAGTCATCATGGGGATATTACCGCTAGACTTATTTATTAAGAAAACAGCGGCCCAAACGGCACTTCGCTTGCATCGAGATGCGAAATGGCACCATCGTGGTACGATCTATGGACATAGGAAGATCCTGGAACTTGTTAAAGACGAGATTAGGGAGCTAAACATGCCTATGGATCGAATAACAAGGGTGCGTATTATGGAAAGAAATCATAAAACTCGTATTGAGAACGGATTACTTCCAGAAAAAAGAAATGGTGAAATAGTGATTTTCACGGATGGATCCATGATGGATGGCGGGGCGGGGGCCGGTATCTATTCAGAAGAGCTGGAACTTGCCCGTCACATTAGCCTCGGGAAATACACTTCAGTATACCAGGCTGAGATGATTGCCTTGCTTTATGCGTTGGACTACCTGCTTGAGTGTCAGGTGGAAGGAAGAAATATCCTCATAGCACTGGACAATCAGGCGGTGATCAGATGCATGGAACAAACAAACATCACAACATCACTGGCACTGGAATGCGTACTTAAACTCAATAAGTGTTCATCTAAAAATGAAGTAACACTGACTTGGGTACGAGGACACATAGGGATCGAAGGCAATGAAAAGGCGGACTCCCTTGCAAAACAGGGGTCAACTGAAAAGTTGCTGGGACCAGAACCATTCTCTTCAATTGGCAGAGGAATGGTTGAACAGCTTGTCCACAAATGGATCACGGCAGAACACCTGAGAAGGTGGTCAACCGTGGAACAATGTAGACAAGCTAAAATGGCAATAAAGTGGCCGACCTGCTCCACTCAAAGAAGAGTTCTAAGCATGAGTCGAGGAACATTGAAATGGGTGGTGGCTTTGTCTACAGGACATGGTAATTTCAGGTATCACTTAAGGAAAATGGGCCTTATAGAGGATGATACTTGTAGACTATGCCTGGAGGAATCTGAGACAGCGGCACATATACTGTGTCAATGCCCGGCATTGGCTGGCAGAAGAATGAGGATCTTGGGACATCAATGGGTCGAGACCCAGTCGATGAAACGGATCTCCCATAAACAGATGCTAGCGTTAACACTAGGAATTGAGCCCAGAGAAGAACTGTGGAGAAATCCAGAGAGTCTCTCTGAGTAAGATTTACAGTGGTAGAGAGACGAAAAGAGACCCGACAATGGTGGTCTGATTCGATTATCTCTCGAAATATATATATATATGTACCTATATCTGACACTACCTAAACAAACTAAGTCACAACACACAAAAATACGAGAACTAAAGAGACGGAACAGTGCAACAGGTTAAGACAATTCGACACTTAATCACGGCCACTGAATCCATGTAAGTAAGACAAACACACTAAGAAAAGAAAATTGAAAATTTTGGCAGGATAATAAAATTCACAGAAAGAAAGGATTAAAACAATAGAATAGACAAAATACTAACAGGTTCCAATTATTTTTGCTGTCAACAACAATAAACTCATCGCAAGTCACTGTGATATTTTCACAAACTACTCATGTGAAGACTTACGAGTTCATTGTTTTTGGTAGCAGAAACAATCTTAGACTAAACTACATAAAGGTGTAGTAATCACACTACATACATTCATGCCTACCATGTAACAATGACCTACCAATCGCCTACCGAGTTACGCTAAGCAATACGCTCTTAGTTTCACACAACCGAGCTCAGCCAATATGATTTGGATATCGCTCGCATTATGTTTATGCTTAGCTCACACCCATAAAATACCAAAGTGATGACCTCATAAAAATTTCTCTCTCTAGCAGTGCGGCGCGCTCATCGTATTGTTTAGTCAAAATCATATGAACTTAAAAGCAAAACAAATGCGACATAAACAATACTCATATGCACTTGAAGTGAAAGCAAAACATAAACAAAACGAGCCGGCTGATTGAGTACTATGCTGATAATGCACTTGACGCGCTGACCAATATATTGGGTTCGATAAACAGAAATGGGTACTATGTGAATAATGCACTTATACTTGTGACTATGCGTTGCCCAATATATTGATCTAGATAACCAAAATAGCTGATACGACTGTGGGAATTGCGCAAGGTTCTTACATGGTAGAAGGGATAGATTATCCACAGACAAATATAAATATAAATATAAAAGAGGAAGGATTGGAAGGAAAGAAGCAGAATACATTTACGATCCCAACTCGAAGGTTGCAGCCAAAGCTTAAGACAGCGGGCCTTAGAGTCAATAAAATATTAAGAATATAAATTGTTGTTTCTTATTTTTTTTTGCGTAATTATTCTCCCGTCTTCACTCTTCTCCTCGATCGTGAGGAAAGCAAAAACAAGGCAAAGATCTTGATGCGGGACAGGGGTTGAACACCGTCAATATGAAAAAAAATATATATATATTTGTGTTAAAGTGATAGCGTCTCCGGGGCTTACACCGAAAACAGTGCATACAGCTACATCAAAAACAGTAGCAGCACAGGAAACAGTGTGGATCAAGGACCAGCGAAGCAGCAAAACCAACAGCAATAGCAGGACCAACACGGACACCCGCAGCAGAACAACCGCAGGAGAGTAGCAAGGAAAAGAATATATTTTAGAGTGAATATTATTTTTATACATATATTATCTTGCACACTTTTTACACACTCATACCCAGCCGTCTATTTTTACATCCCCAACATTTTCACCGACGCAACGTCCACACTTTAGAGCTTTTTAAAGCCCTACCCTTCTCAGATTTTCCGACTCAACCAGACCCCACACCACATAACTCACCCACGATGAGCGTCAAACTCTCGTTGAACGATGTCTATAGCATCGTCCCCATGTTCGACGGTAGACCCGACGAACTATGTAAATTTATTTCGTGTGGCAACACACTATTCTGCTTCATCACTGACGACGCCCAACACCGGCTATTCCTCAGTATTGTAAAAACCCGACTGCAAGGTCGGGGCCTTTGAGCTTACACAGCACAAGGACCTGGCCACTTGGATAGACCTGGTGACGGAACTGGAATCCCAGTTCAAAGAACGTAGGTCCCGCACTTCGGCGCAGAACCAGGTTCTCGCAGTCAAACAAAATACGCGAGAAACTATTAACGAATACGGCGACAGGCTATCTCACTTACTTCTTGCGCTCGATTCAGCTACATACGATAGCTCAAACGAGAAAGCTGTTCAAGATTTTCTCATATTAGAAAATCACAAACTTGCGCTACAGACTTTCGAAAATGGAATCAGGAATCCCGACTTGAAATTACTAGTAAGTTAGCCCGCAGCGCAAACCAACTCAAAGAGGCTATATCCTACGCCATAGATCAATCCCTTCGTGTAGACTATAATTCCCCTCACTCAAATTCTTCCACACCTTCAGCAAAAAATAATGGACCTCGACCTATTTGCCAAACCTGCAATAAGGTATGCCACACATCGGCAACGTGTTACCAAAACACAAGACTGCCAAACTTTGTTCCCCAACCGGTAAAGCGTGAAGCGCAATGTAACCTACAAGTGGTCAGATGCGGTTACTGCGACAAGCGCTATCACACCGAAAGCGAGTGCCGACTCAAAATGGCCCACCTGCAAAATCAACCGGCTACTCAATATCGAAACAATTACCCACCCCCTTCTAGAAATGGAAATAATCATCCACCAAATAATCAAGGCCGACAGGTTAATTTTCACCATGTGCAACAGCATCCACCTCCCCAAGGTAATAATTCGGGAAACGACCCTCGTCGAGAGGAAGTAGACGGCAACTCCTCCCGACTGACAGTCCATGCCGACGTACACCACTAACAACATTCTCAATAAAAATCTCCCTCGTTCCCAACAATAATCTGTCCATGATACGAATCCCTTTCAAGGATGGAAAATACAGAGATTTGGTCGTAGACACTGGAGCCGAAATCAGTATCTTGCGAGGTACGACCAATTTAACCTTACTAAATAGTGGCATGATAATATCCACTATGAGCGGCGAAAAGGTGTCAAGTTCCAACGTGACTACTGAATCCTTGCTTTTCCAAATGGAAGAAGATTCGATCATGATATCGCACCCGTTTCACATACTGGACCATCAGGTTCAACAAAACTTCGACGGTATTATTGGGAACGATTTCTTAAAAAAGTATCAATGCCATATCGACTATCATAGTGATTTACTAATTATAAGCCCCTTTGTGAATGATTCAACAGCCATTATAGATGGTTTAGGAAAGGTATTCAACAAATATCCACCTCCCCAATACATCTCAAGGCAACTATTAGCGAAAACCCCAGATACCAACAAAATTATCCTTAAAGAAAAACGTCAAGAAGCTTCACCTTCCGGGGTGTTACCTACGGGTAATGCTGAGAAACATGGTAACAGAGCAGAAAGGTACGACTTAAGGCGACCAAACACTGACTCAACTTCCGGCAAACTCCAGCCTGCTATCGATGGGTCCAAACGTATTGATTCTTGTTCTACCAAAACCATGTGTCAAAGAGACACTGGGGTAATAAAAGAATCAACATGGGAACTGAAGTCTGACTCCGCATCTCAAAACGGCAGCAAACCAATTTCCAGTAAGCCTCAACATTTGATAGAAAATCTAGACGAGATAATTTTGGTATCATCAGAGGAAAACCCAGATAATTGTAAGACCAGTTTAAACGAAAACCTGACAGAAATTAAAACTGAGGTTACACACAGACAAAAAGACTAAGATGACAAAACCCTTAGCAGAGCATAAGACCGAGAACGAAAAATGTATTACATTAAAACAAAGAAGTAACCAAATAGTCGAAATTCCTTTTAAACAAACAACCACCGCAGAAATAATAACAAAAAAACAACAAATTATTCCATGGGTTTACCTAGGTGAAACGTTAGCCAAACCTAACAACGCGAAAATTGAAATACTTCTGATGAACACATTAGAAACAGACCAGAAAATTAATATACACGCAATAAATTTAGAATGGGATGATATTAATAATATCGATATAGTCAGGGGAGACAATTTTAAGAACCCTGTAAGGAACCGCTTAGAAAAATTATACGCATTAATTGAACTAGACCATTGCAACAGAGAAGAAAAAGTTTCTATTCTTAAAATCTGTCGCGAATATAACGAACTTTTTTTTGTTGAGGGCGACCACCTGACACATACAAACTCTATAGTACACAAGGTAATTACTGAAGAAGGTAAGCTACCCTTATTTACAAGACCTTATCGACTCCCTGAAATCCAAAGGGAGGAAATCCACAAACAAATTAACGAAATGCTGGAATACGGCATAGTACAGCCAAGTTATAGTCCATGGAATTCACCTTTGCTTCTAGTTCCAAAGAAATCAGCCAAAGGCGGATTAAAACGCTGGAGGGTAGTAGTCGATTTCAGGAAACTGAATGAACTAACCCTTGGAGACGCTTACCCACTACCAAACATAACCGATATTCTCGATCAGCTTGGTAAGTCAAAGTACTTTAGTACACTAGATCTGGCGAAAGATATCCACCAAATCCTGATGGATGAAAACGACAAAGGCAAAACGGCATTCAGTACTCCGTTTGGACATTATGAGTACAATCGCATTTGGACTAAAGAACGCACCGGCAACATTTCAAAGGTTAATGAATAATGTGTTGATGGGACGGCATAGTCATCTATGGTTACGATCTACACGATCACAACAAACGGCTGATTAAGGTTCTCAAACGTCTTCAAGAACACCATCTAAAGTTACAACCTGACAAGTGTCACTTCGTACGAAAAGAACTTACCTACCTAGGACACGTTATTTCTGAAGAAGGAATAAGACCGGATCCTGAAAAAATGAAGGCAGTTAAAACCTTTCCGATACAAAAAAAACCAAGAGATATTAAATCATTCCTCGGTTTTGTAGGATACTACAGGATAAATTCCTAATTTCGCGGATCTGGCCAAACCCTTAACCAAACTATTAAAGAAAAACGCCGTTTTTAAGTGGGACGCTTTTTGTGACAAATCGTTCAGGAAGTTAAAAGAAAAAATCATAAAACCCCCTATTCTCGCTTACCCTGATTTCAGCCAAGAGTTTATTGTCACCACTGACGCAAGTGACATAGAATTAGGAGCAGTACTCTCCCAAGGCCCAATAGGAGAAGACAAACCGATTTCTTTCTCCAGCCGAACTCTAAACGATGCAGAAACAAGGTACATAACTTCTGAAAAGGAGTTACTCGCCATCACTTATGCCCTGCAAAATTTCGACCGTACATTTTCGGAAGAAAGTTTACGATCTGCACTGACCACAATAATCTATTATGGTTAATTGGACAAAAGAATCCTACCTCAAGACTCTTACGCTGGCGTATCTTGATGGAGGAATATGAGTTCAACATCGTGCACAAGTCAGGCAAAAGTAATGTCGTCGCCGACGCTCTCAGTCGTGTACGATTAAAAAACGGAGAAAATAATAAAGTGCTAATAACCACGAGACGTCAGCAACAGATGCTTAACACAGGCAATAAAGCTAATGAGATACTAACAAGACATACAGATTTTCAGCCTACTTCAAGCCTGCAGCTTATCGAAAAAACTGATTCAATATTTTTAGACAACAGAGTTCCATTCAAAATTATTCTCCTTCCAATCTTAAAATCCCACGATGAGGAAATCTTACAAAAACAATTTCAACAGTTTAGAAAACCTGATATAGGACAAACCTTGACCATTTCCCAAACGAAACCTAATTGCTATTATAAGATAGCCACTTTACCGATTCCTTTGAGGAGTACCACTGATCGACAAACCGTATCAAACTTTCTACAAAACATCCTTCAAGAATGTAAGGAAAAGAAGCAGAACTCACTGGAATTTTCCCTTCCAAATAATGGTAACAACCAAGATTTTTTTTTTTTTGCGTGTAGCTAGGTGAAAATCGTTGAAAGACATCGCATGCGAGCTTTGCGATAGTGTGGGACTGGAAACACCCACTAAAAACACCCAGGGAAGGCATGGTGTTACCATCCTTCCAATAATCGCACCTAGTCGTCAGACTAATCAGCAATTTTGTTCTAATATGTACTAATGTACTTACGTACAGTTTTAAGGAACTAACTTTGGTTTGTTGCCTTTTGTTTTTTAATTCATTATCACTTTGTTAGTGTGATTATGTTGGTTCATATTTCTTTTCTTTTTACCTAGTTAACTAGTTCAAAAGGTTTTACTCTACGTAATCTTCTAACTAAATTAGTATTATTAAGTAGTTGGACTACTTCTAAATTAGCATGGTTGCGAAGCCTAACTTCATGTCTTCTAGCGACCTTCCGAACCTCGTCCTCTACCATTTCAATTTTTAGATCCCTATGTAGATCAGCGTTGCGTACGTACCACGGCGCATTAACAATATTGCGTAATACTTTGTTTTGGAAGCATTGTATGCTTTGAAGGTTGGACTTACTTGTGCACCCCCATAATTGGAGGCCATATGTCCAAATTGGTTTTAATATTTGCTTGTAGAGAAGCAGTTTATTGTGAATTGAGAGGCATGAATACCTCTATATGAGCCAATATATTTTAATGTATCGTAAATTCAGTTCATCACGTTTTTCCTTGACATGAGTTTTCCAGCGCAACTTTGCGTCCAAAGTCAAGCCTAAGTACTTAGCTGAGTTCGAATGCTGAACCACTTTATTATTTATATACACAGGTATGTGTTGTACGTGTTTATTTGTAAAGTTAACATGAACCGACTTCAGTTCATTTAATTTTATTTGCCATTTGTTGGTCCAATTAGATATATCATTTACTGTCCTTTGCAGTTTTTCGGTAACTTCCTGCACGGTTTTTCCTACTGCAAGTACAGCAGTATCGTCTGCAAAAGTGGCAACAGTAGTTTCTTCATTTTGTGGTAGGTCGTTCGTGTATAGGAGAAATAGTACAGGTCCCAGCACACTTCCTTGCGGTACTCCAGCTTCAATGTGTTTCAATGCTGAGTATTCATCTTCTTGTTTAATTCTAAATAATCGTTGCATTATATAGGACTCCAGTATTTCAGAGTACTGTTTTGGAAGATATTTTTGTAGCTTACGGACTAATCCTTTGTGCCAGACTTTATCAAAAGCCTGTGTTACATCAAGGAAGATGGTAGAGCATATTTGTTTTTCTTCTAAAGCCTTTTCTATTATATTAGTTATTCTGTGGACTTGATCTATAGTTGAATATTTATTTCTAAATCCGAACTGATGGTTTGGGATCAGTGTTTTTTCTTCTAGAATCGGATGGAGTCGTTTTAGAAGGATTTTTTCGAATAGCTTAGAAAGGATTGGCAGCAATGATATCGGCCGATATGACGTTACTTCACTGGGCAATTTGCCCGGCTTAGGTACCATAATAACTTCCGCGACCTTCCACATACGTGGAACATACCTTAGTCTGAACGCTGCATTTATTATCTGTGCCATTTTTTTCATACCTTTTTTAGGCAGTTTTTTCTGAATTTCACCCGTTATTAGATCAAATCCCGGAGCTTTTTCGGGTTGATCTTTTCTTTTATTTCTTTGGCTATTTCCCTAGAGGTTACTGCTGGAATCGATCTCTCGTCTTCACACATTTCTTCCATTTGTTGGGAATTATCATTATCGTCATATGGCTGGAAGACATTTTCAAGGTGTTCCGCGAATAGATCCGCCTTTTGTTTGTTTGTTTTAGCCCAGTTACCACTGCTGTTTTTCACTGGCGGAATGTATGCCGTTGGTCTTTTCATTTTTTTTGTAGCCTTCCACAGTGAGTATTGTGTACTAGCATCGTTTGTCAGATTTGTAAGGTATCTTTCCATCGATGCATTTTTAAATTCTGCTATCTTTTTTCTGAGTTTATTGTTTAAACTATTAAGTCTATTTTTATCACTCGGAGCTCTTGTCAGTTGCCATCGTTTGCGAGCTCTTCTCTTTTCTGATATAATGTCGCAGACTTCTTTGGGATACACGTTTCTTTTTACTTTGCTATTTAGTTTAGGCGTTGCAGCCCATGCAGCCTTTTGTATTTTTTTTTGCTCTATTGTATTAATTGTTGTGGATAGTTCGATGCATTCATCTATTAGGTATCTGAAATATATCCAGTCAGTTAGTTTGTTTACTAGACGTGGGTTGTGTTCCTTTATTATAATTTTATTACCAAGTGTAAGCAGCACAGATGAGTGATCTGAGTCAAGATCTGGCCCTTCCTTAACTTGGGTAGTATTTGAAGAAATATTCTTAGTTATGAAGAAGTCGACAACATCCGGGATTTTGTTCCTATCTGTGGGCCAGTAAGTAGGATTTCCCGTTGAATGGTAGTTAGCATTGGTTTTTTTAATAGATTCAAGGAGTTCTCTTCCTCTTGTATTTGTTAATCTTGATCCCCAAGATTTGTTCTTAGCGTTGAAATCTCCACCTATTATGAATTTATTTCCGAATTTGCGTAAGAGGCATTCGAAATTGTTTTGTTTCAGTCTGTAGCTAGGAGAACAATATGCCGCTGTTACCGTTATCTGCCCGGTGCTTGTTTTTATGTTTACGGATTTGGCTTGTATTTCACACGACTGGTATTCTTCATCTTCATCGTGTTTAACACCTTCCTTAATTATAACTGCGGCCCCTCCTCTTGCTGCATTGTGAGGATGTGGGGTATGGTATGTCTTGTATCCGCGAAGCTTGTATTTTGTTCCAATTTTAAAATGTGTCTCGGAGACTAGACATATGTCAATTTTGTTTATATCGAGAGTCGCTTGTAATTCATCTTTGCAATTCTCGAGGCCATTAGCATTCCATAACAAGATTTGTATGTTTTTAGCCATTATGATCTTTTAGGTACAGTTCTTTTATTACTGTTTTGTTTTTCAAGGAAAGATATTCTTTCCAGAATTTTCTTATTATTCTTTTGTATATCTTCCATGCTGTTAAGAATTCTTTGCATTATATCCTCCATAACATTGCTGGGAGGCTTGGGGGTTCCGACTGGTTTTGCAACGTTTGTCGAAGCAACATGTGCATATGTTTTCTTTGGACCGGCTATGGGGCTTAATTTGTCATTTTTGCTTAAGGGTAGATTTCCTTTATCTCTATCCAATTTTTTATTAATTTTGGGCCTAGACTTCGGTCTAGAGTCTTTTTTGTTTTGTTTTTCTCTGTCTTTAATTGCGTCTATTTGAACAGGCTTTTGCATTTTTTTTTTTGCTTGTTGTCTTTTACCTGCTGTAGCTCTTTTGCTACTATACACCCTCTGTAGTTGGCTGGGTGTCTTTCGCTACAATTGGCGCATTTAGGGACAGCCTTTTTTTCCTTTATGCAGTCTTTTGTATGGTGGTCTCCTGCACATTTAACGCATTTTGGGTTAGAGCTGCAGTATTTGTGAGTGTGACCATACTTTTGGCAGTTCTAACATTGAGGAACTAGCTTTGATTTTCGCAAAGGATGAATTTGTACTTTCATTCCTAAGATATCTTTAATTTCATAAATTTTCTTGATGTCTTCATCTTGCTCAAAAGTAAGCATGAACATTGGTAGCGGTGCTTTACTCTTGTGCTTAAGCATGTTGACGACTTCAAGTATTTTGAAGTTTTTCTTCTTAAGGTCTTTCGCAATGCGTTCAGGTGTACATGAGTAGTGCAGTTTCTTTGCAACAACCTTTATTGGTCTTGTTTGTTTATTTTCAAACGAATACCATTGCACCTTTTTCTGGTTTAGTAATTTTGTCAATTTTCTGTAGGATTCTTCGTTATCCACATTTATTTTAACATCATTACTATTTAGAAGAGCTGTATTAGCTTTTATTTTATTTTCTTCTAGAATATTCAATAAGCCTTCGTACTTCGTAATACAGAGCACTATAATTGGGGGAGGCTTTGTTGGCTTGAGTGGTTTAGTTTCTCTATCTTTCACCTTTTCAGGGCTTTTCTGGTTCTCCTTTGGTGGTGAAAGCTCTGGAGACATGCTGATTTTTCTTTTCTTGTTCCGTTTTGTCCTTCTAAAGGATGGTTCTGTCTCTCTGCGCAGTTCTTCTTCATCCGTAGAGTACACTACAGTTTTAGGTATCTGTTCATTTTGATTGTTATTATTGACCTGGTCTTTAAGCAGCTGCAGCTCAAGCTTTAATTTATTAATTTCACTTGCCAGTTTTTCACTGAGTTGCTTAAAATTATCTCTTTCTTCACAGGCTTTTTTATAATTAGCTTCCAACATTGAATTTTCTCTGGTTGGTTGGGATGGTGGTGTCCTTACCAATTTACGACTCTTTATAAAAGGGTCATCTTTCAGCAACAAATGGTTCCCCCCAGAATCCATGGAACCGGCCTCCGAAGAGGGTGGATTTACCAGTTTACCTGGCGTACCACCTGGGGTAGTTATATTATTAGTTTTGTTCATTGCATATTTTTCGTTTTTGGTTAACAACCAAGATGATATCAAAAAAATTATTAAAGAAATTTTCAACCAAGAACATGTAACCCTTTACATTTATACGGACAAAAGACTAATACTAGACAAATCAGAAGACATAGCACGAGTTTTGCACGAAAACCACGAGTCTCCTTTTGGAGTACATCAAGGAGTAACTCGTACTATCAAACGAATAAAACGACTTTTAGCCCACATGAACTACTATACGGTTATCCACAGACATCCACAAATCTCTTACAACTACGACGATTACGCCAAAGAACTCAAAGCTCGATTACAACATGGCTACAAAATTGCTGTACGACAAAAAACAGAAGTGGAAGCTACAATACGACAAGAACAGCAAAGCCAAGAGATTCAACATAGGTGACGAAGTCCTACTTAAAAATCAGACGAGACAAAACAAACTTTCTACCCTTTGGGAAGGACCATACGAGGTAATCAGAATCCACTCTGACGAAAACACAGTAGTACAAGTCGGCAGGATATCCAAACTTATACACAATAATAATTTACAGTTTTACCACAAATAACACACTACACCCTTAAAATTTCACGCAATACAAATAGATACGCTGTATCTTTTTTCAGAATGGAGAAAACGTACTACGTACCGGAAACGGAATGGACTTTAGTCAATACAGTGTCAAGAACTGAAATCCATCTGCGTCGCGGACCCAACAGAATAGGCAGAGGCTATCCGAATGATATATCCCTACATACCCTCCTTGTATCTACTTTGCAGTCGTCAATATTTATACATCCCGACGATAAGAGGGTTCATTTAGGAGAACACAGCTACTCCCGCGGAACATACGTAAACGGGGAACGGCTAAAACCTGAAACAGTGAAGGAACTCCATTTCGGAGATACAATAAGCTTCGGGATACGAGAGGAAAATTTCGAGTTAGACTTCTGTCCTACCTATGTTCTAAAGGGTCCCTTGCCACGACGATGGAACCCCGTGATACATACTCCACCACACCAAACAACATACGACGACGAATCCAATGACGGTTACGAGTCCACCGATACTGTAGTATGGGAACCATTAAGCAATTAATTATAAAAAAAAACCCTTTATTTTCTTCTTAACCCGAACCAACACACACACGCACACACATATATGTATTCAAACTTTTGGACAAAAGGTAATCAAAACGACTTTCCAGATCATGCTACATACGCTGATATTTACTCTGATCATGACCATCACCCAAGGTAGTCTAAAAATCGACCCCGTAAATCCTAACCCAGGCATATATTTCGAGGAGATGGGAAACGCTGAAATATACTACCACGAATGGAAACTCATAGTATACTACGACCTGGAACAACTTACAAAAGCTTTAGCACACGCTACTGGGTACGTAGGAGAAATCAACACACTATGCCAACAACTTAAAGACCATGCAGACTTTGGAATAATATGCAACGGTGCGGTTACCGAGATCAACCATCTCATGACGGACATACAAACCAAATACAGACTACTAAATCCAAGGTATAGAAACAAAAGAGCTCTACTCAATATAATAGGTACCATTAGCAAATCTCTGTTTGGAACATTAGACGAAGACGACGCTAGGTTTTACGACAAACAAATTGAACTGTTCAAAACTAACGAAAAACACTTATTATCACTAATACAGAAACCAGCAGTACTACTAGAAACAACTAAAAACGTTTTTAGCAAATCTGAGCAAACCATAGAGAACCAAATGACAGCAATCAACGCAAAAATAGAGAACGCAAAACACATAATAAGCATCCTGGCTAACACTACGCACGATCAGAAGGTATTCCTCGAAATAGAATCTTTAACCTCCCTGGTCACTTTAATCATTATACGATACCAAAACACTCTTAATGATAGATTAGATTTGGTAACCGACGTCAAACATGGTGAACCCCATCCAGCAATAATATCTCCAGACCAAGTAAAATCCGGCCTTGTTCAAATCAAGCAAGAAATACCAAACGGTATGAGACTACCATTCTTAGTTAACAACGAAAATATCCTCCATTTATACCAAACATGTACCACTAGCGTAGCTATTCTAACAGGAAAAATCCTCTACGAAATTAAAATACCTCTCCCATTAATAGATAATTTCCGAATGCGACCTGAAAATTCTGCCAGTCCGACATCTGTACTGTTTTAAAGTTTTAAAGACCTTCTTTATGATGTCTGGTAATCGCAACTATCGATTAATTTCAAATTATAATTTACGTGGAAACTTTTTTAACTTAGTATCTGTACCAAAATTTCGCACTACTGCATTTCGTAATTTTTATACAGTTTCATAATGTCGTTTATTTAATAAACTTCCTCAATCGATCAGGACAATAACAATGCCTGGAATGGCCTTAAAACTTCTAAAACCTTGGCTTTTAAGTTTGAATCATAATAATATAGAAGCATTTATTTCTGATATTCTGGTTTAATTCTGGTTTAATTTTGATTTTAATTTCAGCAGTATTTTGATTGTAAAGTAATTAAATCTTTAGGTAATTTATTTCCTTGTAGAAAATTATTAGTTTTTATTTTGAAAAAACCTTAATTGTTCAGTCAAATTTATTATTCGAGTACAGTTTTTCAAAATTCAATATTTTGATATTGCGAATTGTTTTATTAGGGTCACCCCACCCAAAATATAATATTTGAAGTTGTTAAGAGCCTATTGAAGAGGCATTCAACACTATTTTTAATACTTTGTATATATAAATACAGAATGTCTTTCATATTTCTTATATGATATACTTAAAGTAATAATTTGATTTAAGTTCTAAAACTGTTGTTAATTATTATAAATTTATAAGAAATAAAATTATCTATCTATCTATCTATCTATCTATCTATCTATCCATCTATCTATATCTATCTATCTATATCTATCTATCTATCTAGTTATACCACTTCCAACCCGATATAACAACCAATTTTTATTTATACAATCTTCAACCCAATACCTGATCATAAATTATAAAAAAGATCGGTTTTCAAATTTGAACAAAGATGGTTTAGCAAAGTGCAAATCCTTGAACGAAAAATTCATTTGCCCTCTAACACACCCCTTATTCAATACAGGTACTAATGTGCTACAATGCAAGGTCCAATTGTTAAAAGAAAACACAATTCTCCCAAACACCTGCTAGATGAAGCACTCAAAACCCACGACAATATGGATCCAACTCTCCCAACCAAACAAATGGTTATTTTCGTCTCTCGACAAATACATAGTCGACATAATATGTGGAGAAAACACAACCATATACGCTGATAAATATCTTAAAAGTGGAAATACAGAAAAACTGCTACTTAAAATCATAAGAACTCACCATACAAGCAGTTAGCGAGATTCCATCAACTTTCGCCAATTCCTATGTTCCTCCTTTAAACATCTCACATATCATCTCCAACAGTTTACCAAACTATACATCTAACATAGCAGTCGTAAAATTCTCAAGCCAAAATGACTTGAAACTGATTTCCCAGAACTTAAGCTCCTTAAAAAACGAAGAGTCGAAACCCCTGCTAACACTAGACGGCCATGACCTGCACCACTACACACTAATCTATAATATTATATAATAGTATTAGCGTTAGTCCTATTTGTCTATAGACGCTATCAAATTTACATAGTCAACAAAAAGGAAACCCTTGACAAAAACAAAGACCACAGACAGACTTCACAGACAGACAAAAAGTCGGAAGCTCCCGAATTTAGACTAAACATTTCAACAGACGGTTAGGTGTGTAAAAAGAAAAAATTGATAAAACTTAAATTTTTTTTTCTTTCTTACCAATTAAACGAAATAACTTCATAAAAATAAATGTATTTCTCACTGACATGATAAAAACTCAAAATTCATTAGACATTAAGCAAAATAATGTTACCTCTTAAGATATAAGTCAATATAAGTCAAATTCTTTAACCTAAATCTTATCTACTTAAGAAAAGATTAATCAAACAAACATTTACATCTCAAATTAGATGAATATAACCAATTTGCACCTTACATTAGAAAACAAAAAATTATGAATGTAAAAAAAAATAAAATATATATATACATATATATAAAAGTAAGATCAAACAATTTTCAAATTCTCTATGTTAAAATAATCTTTTTATATACCTCTACATTCACTTTAGCCAAAAAAAAAAAATCATTCTGTAAGACTAGCAAATAATATCCAAACACACGCACTTTGTAAACCTAAAATTAAGATCCCAACTGTACACAATCCAGAATTGTAAAACTCTTCCTTTCAATCCTTCCACCATTCGTCAGAAAATTAACCTCTTCAAGGTGTAATTTCCTCCCTTTAAGGAGAGCGGGATGTAGTAATCACACTACATACATACATTCTTACCATATAACAATGACCTACCAATCGCCTACCGAGTTACGCTGATCAATAAGCTCTTAGTTTCACACAACCGAGCTCAGCCAATATGATTTGGATATCGCTCGCATTATGTTTATGCTTAGCCCACACCCATAAAATACCAAAGTGATGACCTCATAAAATTGTTTAGTCATAATCATATGCACTTAAAAGCAAAACCAATGCGACATAAACAATACTCATATGCACTTGAAGTGAAAGCAAAACATAAACAAAACGAGCCGGCTGATTGAGTACTATGCTGATAATGCACTTGACGCGCTGACCAATATATTGGGTTTGTTGGATCACACGAACATCGAAAACATCAACAACAAGCATTCCAATGTACATATTTAAATTATATTCTATCAATTTTATCTTATCATTGATATTGAAAGAAGACTCACTTCATCAAATTAAAATTCAAACCATAATTCAAACTTAGCGCCAAAAGACCAATGTTCGCCATCTTTTTAATTATGTATCATGTACTAAAACTATGTAATAACCATATTGTACTAAAACATTTTCCACAAAGAATTCGATTCGGAAATAAAAATCACTTTTGGTTGTAACCTTCACGCTGACTGGAGCTTTTTATTTTTTCTCCGAGTATTTTCCGTTGTGGCTCGCTTCGCTTGCGCAAACTGCCAATTTCGGGTATCTTGTTTAGCCAGGCCATTCGTTTTGTTGAGGCCGAATCAAGTCTCGTACTTTGCTTAATTTCCAATCCGCGGGAATTTTCCTACACAAAAAAAAAAAAAAAAGTAAATTTTCCCAAGGAGCGATCGGAAAACCCTTCGATCGTACATTTTGGCGACCGTGACAGGACTTTTGACAAAAATCTCAATCGTTCATTCTTCATAAAAACGTTTCTTCGCTAAAAAAGTGATGTAAAACTCTTAAAAGTAGACAATTTATATAAAGATTTAGCTGTGTCGGTAACGGCAATCTATTCGGTAACGGTAACGGTTCGCGTTGGTGCAAGTGTTAAGGTTCCAGTTACACATGAGGATCACCTTCAAGGACCAATACTAGACGCAAGGAAGAAACCCTAGTATCATCATCATCAGAAGGAAGCATTCATCTCGAGCCAGAGGAAAAACTAACATCGATTCATTCCGAACGTCAGAGAGGAAACAAAGGGAAATAAGTATAAAAATCCTCCCTACCAGGTATGTGGTCATATAGTTTCTTTATTCGAACGTGCGCAGAAAATTAAAATCGCTCAACGTTAGATATTTACCATAATCGAAATCTGGAAAAATCAGCGCAATTGCTTATTGGCAATCTATAAACGCACGTTCGATATAAAGGGAGTAATATTGCATGCAATGTAGTTAGCATCTTAATCTTATTGATTTGTGAAACAACATGTACTCTACATTATAAACGATCATCGATTTGCATATCAACTTAACATAATCGCCAAGCGCATAAGCGAGTCGCTAATCATACCATCCACACGAGCGAATTAGAATCCACTATCAGAACATATTATCGTCATTCTCACTTCACATCCATATTCGTCGGTTCTCATTAAAAGTGTGCTCAAAAGCTTTCGCTCATCCACCTACGCAATAATTCAATCATTACGCCTACACACTTGCACTTATTGTTCGTTCGCTTTCAATCGCATTCGCTTTTCGTACAGCAACAGCATCGCTCAACTCGACAATACATAGGTTCCACATTTGCAAAATAAAATCATTCGTCGGTGCACTTTCTTTTGAATTTGTGCAATTGCTTTCGTCCATACTTCGTCTTCACCCACATCAAGTTCATAATCCAATTTATGATTACTGTTCTTGGTCTTTGCTGATCTTCAAAACTGTTGTTGCTGATATATACTGTTGTTGCTGCTGCTGTTTTTGCTACGTAAATATTCGCTTTAATCCATCATCGTCGTCGTTTTAATCACCACCATCCAGTAAACAGGAAATTCCTCAAAGGGAATATTTCAAACAATTATTATTTTTGAACACTCACATTCAACTTTCGGCTAGTTTCGACATAGTGTGAAAGGCATTATATTTAGTCACTATGTCCCTCGATAGTTTAAAATCTTCTCGCGCTTCAACCAAAGGAAGTATAACTCGAATAAAGAATATTATTGAAACCAAAACACTGTCGCTTACGGAGTTGGAATGCCGCTTGGGAATTGTCGAGTCCTATTTTAGGCAGGCATTGGCCTTTCAAACTCAAATTGAGGGATTGGACCCTACGGACAGTGGTCGTAGTGAACTAGAAGAAGTTTACGTTTCAACAAAATCCAATATCCTTGCACAAATGGGCAGTGGAAGAAGGGACAGTGCTCTTGAATCAACCATATCAATTCCTCAGTCTGTTAACCACTTACCATTTGCCAAATTACCACGATTCAGTGGCAAGTACTCAGAGTACAAAAATTTCATAAATACATTTAAGAAGCGTGTTCATAACGATTCCACTCTCTCAAAAATTGAGAAGTTCAATCATCTGCTGAATTGTTTAACAGACCAGGCGCTGGGAACTGTTAAAACATTTCAAATAACCGAAGAAAATTACGAAAAGGCACTGGATAGGTTAAAGGAACGTTACGATAACGATTGCCTTATTTTCTTAGAGTATATATCGCAATTGTTCGAACTACCAAAAGTTCAAAAAGCTTCTGCTACTCATCTAAGAAATCTGGTCGATAACGTTTCGGCACTATTCAATTCGCTGCAATCCATAGGATCTGAATCAGAAATATGCAATGCAATCATAATCCATATTGCAATGTCAAAGGCGGATTCTGAATCACAAGCCAAGTGGGATGAACAGCTACAGTACAAGAAACTGCCAACATGGAACGAGTGTTCAAACGTTTTAAGCCGACGTTGTCAGTATTTAGAGGCTCGGGAAAGCAAAACCATGCGCTTTGATACGGAAAAGAAATCAATTACTAAATCCAAATCAGTTCAACATGAGCATTGTCCAAAGACCTTTCTCACGATAACTCAAAAATGTTGTTCGTTTTGCAAAGACAGCTCGCATATCATAACTGGTTGCTCAGTCTTTAACCAGCTTACTACTCATGACCGATTTACCAACATAAAGAAGCTCGGGTTGTGTATAAATTGTCTACGAAAAGGACACAATGTTGCCAAATGTTCTTCAACATATAAATGTAGGATTTGCAAACAATCGCATCACACACTGCTCCATCGATCAAACCAATCGGTAAGCGTCACGTCTTCAGAGGACCCATCATTTCCTTCTTCGCCATCGACTTCTTCAGCGGTTGTTAACTCCGCAGTGGAAAAAGACTTAACTCAGGTCATATTAGCAACAGCCATTGTACTGGTAAGGGATGCTTCAGGAGGCTTCCAGTTAGGAAGAATTTTATTAGATTCAGGTTCACAGGTCAACATGATAAAAGAAAGTTTCGCTAGAACACTAAGTCTTCCAACCCAAAGAAAAAATGTGGACATTCAAGGAATTGGCATGATAGAAACAAAAATTGGTTTCACAACTCAAACTACGATAAGGTCCCGATACTCACTATTTGAATTAACATTAGAATTTTTGGTTTCACCATCTATTACTGGTTATCAACCCGATCCATCACTGAACGTTGACCATTGGAACCTCCCTAGAAATTTAGAGCTCGCAGATGAGCAATTCAATCGATCTGCGCCTATTGACATGCTATTAGGAGCGGAAACATTCTTCGATTTGATGCTGGTAGGTCAAATCAAACTTGGATCTGAGCTGCCATTACTTCAAAATTCTCGCTTAGGTTGGATTGTGTCGGGGAAGTATACCTTATCGAAATCCAATCAACACCGAACCTGTTGCATTAGTTCCAATGATAGTCGTCTGGAAGAATTCGTTCAACGGTTCTGGGAACTGGAAGCAGTTTCTGGGAAAAAGTCGAAATGGTCGGAAGAACAAACAGAATGCGAGAAACATTTCAAAGAATCTGTGGAAGAAGTACTTAGCGGAAGAATAATGCTTAAGCTACCATTCAAACAAGATCCTCATGTTCTAGGCGAGTCTTACGATATTGCTTTTCGTCGGTTCCTGTCGTTAGAACGCAGGCTAGCCAAGGATTCGGCACTAAAATCTTCGTATGTCGAATTCCTTAAAGAGTATGAAACACTAGGTCATATGTCGTCAGTGAAGAACCCAGACCTAAGTCAGCCACATTATTACTTGCCTCACCAATGTGTGCTAAGGCCAAATAGCACGTCAACAAAATTGCGAGTAGTGTTTGACGCATCGTGTCGTACATCATCAAACATTTCACTCAACGGTATTTTGATGGTTGGTCCCACCATTCAGGAAGATCTTTTCATAGTTTTACTGCGTTTCCGACTACACAGATTCGCATTAACGGCCGACATTGTTAAAATGTATCGGCAAGTTTTGATACATCCCGAACATCGTAGATTTCAGTATATCTTGTGGAGGGAATCCGAAAAAACCCCTATCAAAACCTATGCACTGAATACCGTCACGTATGGTACTTCGTCAGCGCCGTTTATGGCAATCAGGTGTCTCCAATACTTAGGAGATAAACACGAGTCTCAGTACAGTCTGGGGGCTCAAGTACTTCGCACAGACTTTTATGTGGACGACTTGATTACCGGAGCGGATGATCTCGATACTCTGAAGCAGAAACAAACCGAAGTCATCAGCATTCTAAAATCTGCAGGGTTCGAACTGTCTAAGTGGCATAGCAACCACTTCTTATTTGCGTCGGAGTATATTGGAAAAAATCTACATATCAACGAGTCCAACGTCACAAGCACGTTAGGGATAACTTGGAATTCACTTGATGACAATTTTTACTTCTCATATAACCCCACTAAAAAATACACATCGTTTACAAAACGAAAAATTCTATCGATAGCGTCGTCTCTTTTCGATCCATTGGGTCTTCTTTGTCCCATTATTGTCAAAGCAAAAATAATTTTGCAAAAGTTATGGATGGATAAAGTCGACTGGGATGTGGCAATCCCCCAATCAATCGACACAGAATGGCGGCAATTCATGAGCGACTTGTACTCCGTTCAAAATCTGCCAGCGCCGAGATACGTACTTGCTCCGTCCAAAAAAGATGTGCAAATACACGGATTTTGCGATGCATCTGTAAATGCGTACGGATGTTGCATTTATCTGAGAACAGTCAGCGTCGACGATTCCATTTCAGTAAAATTGTTGGTAGCGAAGTCAAGAGTTTCGCCATCTAAAAACAAACAAATCCCTCGCCTTGAACTTTGCGCAGCTCATCTGCTGGCCAAACTTTGGGTCAAAATTCAGCTCATCTTCAAGGATTCATATTCCGAGGCATTTTTTTGGACAGACTCTTCGGTGGTTTTACATTGGATATCAACCCATACTTCCAAGTTAAGTACCTTCGTCGGGAACCGAATAGCGGAGATCCAGGAGACGACAGCTGGCATCCAATGGAGACACGTCCCTACCGAATGTAATCCAGCCGACATATGCTCCCGCGGATGCACCGTGGAAGAACTTAGTGAGTCGATCTGGTCAACCGGACCTTCGTTTCTGCTGAATTCCCCCGAAAAATGGCCTTCAAATCCGAAAATCTTACTTTCGTCGGAGACTTTATTGTTGGAAAAGAAAAAGGCCGCTTTGCTTAGCAGTCAAATCATTAGGAACGATCTACTCAACACAATCAACAATTGCAGCTCGTATACGAAAATTTTGCACATTTTTGTTTACATTTTGAGATTTGCTAATCGATGCAAAGGCCGAAAGATCATAAATACGCTTGTTTGCAGCACCGAAGAACTCGAGGCGGCATTTAATACAATATTGTGGATTGAGCAAAGTCATCACTTTGTCGAGGAAATCAACTCCATCAGAAAGGAAAGGGATGTCAAAGGTACTCTGAGGTATCTTAGTCCGTTCATGGATACATCGAAAGAATATCCCGTACTGCGAGTGGGAGGACGATTACAAAATTCAGAACTGCCAGAAGAACACAAACACCCTGCTTTATTGGGCAAAGAATCGAACTTTGCCATATGTTTTGCTCGTCACGTGCATATCAAGAATTACCATGCCGGACCAAAGGCTCTCGTTGCTCTACTTCGGCAGAAAGTTTGGATTGTCAATGCCAGGCATCTTGCTCGCAAGATAGTCAACAAATGCGTACATTGCGTTCGCTACAAGCCCAAGCTCTTACAGCAGGTAATGGGCAACCTTCCTCCAGAAAGGATCATCGCTGGTCGACCGTTTCTTCGTTGTGGCGTCGATTTTTGCGGACCGATATTTACGTACCACAGGGTTCGTGGAAAAGTCCCGTACAAAACGTACATATCAGTATTTGTATGTTTTACGTCCAAGGCCGTACACCTGGAAGCGGTATCCGATCTGTCAGCAGATGCTTTTGTCGCTGCGTTAAAGCGCATGATAAGTCGTCGCGGATTACCGCAGGATATTTTCTGCGATAATGGAACTAACTTTGTTGGAGCAAACTCAAAACTTAATGAGCTGCATAGCATGTTGTTTCGCAAAACCTCTCAAGATTCCATTGTAAATTTTTGTAGCAACGAACACATTAACTTTAACTTTATTCCTCCTAGGGCTCCGCATTTTGGTGGAATCTGGGAAGCCGCCGTGAAGGTGGCTAAAGGACATCTACTTCGGACTCTTCACAACACGAAGCTTTCATTCGAAGAACTTACCACAGCACTATGTGAAATAGAAGCCGTCATGAACTCCAGGCCCATTACCCCATTGACGAACGACCCTAATGACTATGAGGCTCTAACCCCTGGTCATCTTCTTATTGGTTCAGCACTCAGGGCGATTCCCGAACCGGCAGATGAAGCTCCCAATACCTGTGCTCTACAATACTGGCGTCGCATCCACAATGTGAAGACACACTTCTGGAGACGTTGGACGCAGGAGTATTTACAAGAACTTCAGCAGCGTACGAAGTGGTCGTCACAGCATCCAAATCTGGCAGCCGATTCGATGGTTGTCGTTCACGAGGACAACGCGGCCCCTCAAAGATGGTTACTCGGGAGAGTTCAAAGAACAATCCCTGGTAAAGATGGAAGAATTAGAGTGGCAGAAATTCGCACACCAAAAGGAATCATCAAGCGACCGATCCATAAGCTCGCCATATTGCCTTGTTGAAACCGAGTGCTTTCAAAGGGGGCGGAATGTTGGATCACACGAACATCGAAAACATCAACAACAAGCATTCCAATGTACATATTTAAATTATATTCTATCAATTTTATCTTATCATTGATATTGAAAGAAGACTCACTTCATCAAATTAAAATTCAAACCATAATTCAAACTTAGCGCCAAAAGACCAATGTTCGCCATCTTTTTAATTATGTATCATGTACTAAAACTATGTAATAACCATATTGTACTAAAACATTTTCCACAAAGAATTCGATTCGGAAATAAAAATCACTTTTGGTTGTAACCTTCACGCTGACTGGAGCTTTTTATTTTTTCTCCGAGTATTTTCCGTTGTGGCTCGCTTCGCTTGCGCAAACTGCCAATTTCGGGTATCTTGTTTAGCCAGGCCATTCGTTTTGTTGAGGCCGAATCAAGTCTCGTACTTTGCTTAATTTCCAATCCGCGGGAATTTTCCTACACAAAAAAAAAAAAAAGTAAATTTTCCCAAGGAGCGATCGGAAAACCCTTCGATCGTACAGGGTTCGATAAACAGAAATGGGTACTATGTGAATAATGCACTTATACTTGTGACTATGCGTTGCCCAATATATTGATCTAGATAACCAAAATAGCTGATACGACTGTGGGAATTGCGCAAGGTTCTTACATGGTAGAAGGGATAGATTATCCACAGACAAATATAAATATAAAAGAGGAAGGATTGGAAGGAAAGAAGCAGAATACATTTACGATCCCAACTCGAAGGTTGCAGCCAAAGCTTAAGACAGCGGGCCTTAGAGTCAATAAAATATTAAGAATATAAATTGTTGTTCCTTATTTTTTTTTGCGTAATTATTCTCCCGTCTTCGATCTTCTCCTCGATCGTGAGGAAAGCACGGTGAAATTACGGTATAACAAAGGACATAAGACTAGGACAAACAAAACGTTGGGCGCCGTTTGTAATAGGCATGTATAACGACTTTAAGGACGTTGGGATTTTAAAATGACAGGAAACGGATTGAGGCAATGACAGTTGGATAGGATGTGATAGAAGAAGAAGCTTCGCTCGACTATGCTCGCCGGAATGGTGAGGGTTCTTGTCCGCACACACCAACAATACCTATATACAAAACAAATATCGTGCCTGCACTAAATAAAAAAATATTTTCAGATGCAGACGGACATTTCCACACAGAGAGGGCGCTGTCGATGGTACTCAGCGCGGCCATCACTTATCCCACCCTACCTGGAAGTTCGGTGGCCATTTCTGAACTTCCCCGACTATAGATGTCTCAGCACGATTAGCTCATCATTCGGAGGCTTTGGACCACCTTATGTCACCCCCTGGAAAATTATTTAAGATGCCATATTTTTAATTTATAGCTCACCGTAAAATAAAAAGTATTTTAATCATTTTCTACGTGACTACGTTTATTGTGCCTTTCAAGTTATTATTAAATATTCTTGTTTAAGTTAGATTAATTGAATTAATTACAAAAAAAAATGATCTAAAAAAAAAATAATCTAAAAAAAAAATTCTTAAGGTATGTTGAAGAACAAAATGTAAACTCAAATCAAAAGTACCTGGAAGTTCGGTGGCCATTTGTGAACTTCCCCTACTATAGATGTCTCAGCACGATTAGCTCATCATTCGGAGGCTTTGGACCACCCTATGTCACCCCTGGAAAATTATTTAAGATGCCATATTTTTAATTTATAGCTCACCGTAAAATAAAAAGTATTTTAATCATTTTCTACGTGACTAATCGTTTATTGTGCCTTTCAAGTTATTATTAAATATTCTTGTTTAAGTTAGATTAATTGAATTAATTAAAAAAAAAAATAATCTAAAAAAAAAATTCTTAAGGTATGTTGAAGAACAAAATGTAAACTCAAAGCAAAATTTAAATGTGTATCTGGCAATTCTTTAAATTTGGTGTCCTTCTTGCCCTAACCGCTTTATATTGTTCGCTTTAATCCCCCTTCCGCGATACTCCTAACTCCGAGTTAATTCCTACCTAGAATGAGCTCACTTTAGGGGTTTTTACACAAATTGTACATAAAAAATTTAAACTTGGATAAAAAACTTATTACAAATACGGACATTACTTTATAAAACAACGACACACAAAATTATATGTAAAACAAAAAATTATAAACAACGAAAATATATGAATAAAAATTAAGCAAATAAAACATTTTTTGATCTGGCAACGATTGCACGTCTATCTTATATTATACTTATTTGGTTAATTGTTTTTCTGTTGCTCAAGGTATCTTATTTCTTGATGTGGGTTTTTGTTGGTGTAATCTTCTGCTTGTTGGTGACGTACTTTATATGTGTATATTATGTGCCTTGGTTGTTGGTGACGTTGGTATCTTATGTGGCGATGCACGGTACCTATGCCGACCGTTTTGGAGCGGTAATCGGGTGCTCTTGTGGCACCCTTTTTCCGGTTCAGGCTGTTAAGACACTCCAACATGCACAATAATCTCAACAAAAAATAGAAAAAATACTTTGCACAAAAAGTACAAAAAAAATAACTCGACCACAAAAAATGTTGGCGGTCACGGCTTCCTTGCGATTTTGTTTGTGGATTTTGTCGTTGACCGCCAAAGGATGCCGTACATGTACCACTATCTATATATATACAACTTTTATTTATTGGATTTAAATCCTTCAGCTTCCATCGGGGTATAGAGCCCCAATCAAAAAAAAGAAAAGAAAAAATTTACTATAAAAACTCTGGCACTGTGGCCATTAAATCACCACCACACAATGGTTTCGCCAAGAACTATTGTTCGGCTTCTACAGCCAATAATGCCCCCTAGTCTCCTAATACTCTGCTCTCTGCTCTTTGAATTTTCAAATTCACTCAACCAACATTGCATCCGAAATATGCCAGCATGTATCTAAACATTCCATTATCAATGCATCCCTGAATCATTATATGTTGTTTATATGCAATGCCTGAACTCAATCGGTTCAACAGAATTACTCATTTTGACATTTCAAAATGTCAACAAACAAAACAAAAAAAATCTTCAACAAGCAAATAACATGCATGGACAACTTTGCAGGGGTAAGTAATATTTTTCTTATATTTATTTAATTTTTTTGGTGTCAAATTAATTTCTTTTGCTTATCTTTTCATCTATAATCTGTCAATCATCGGGAGCTTCGCGTCACATTGACCATTGCGCACTTCATGTCGAAATGGATTGCACATGCTCATTACGTATATGCAATGTGCAATGTGTATGCAGGTATGTATTCATTTCATTTTGATAGGACTAGGTATTATATTAATTGTTTTCTTTTGTTTTAGGTAGGTAATGAGGAACGAGGGACTACGTACAGGATTGAAGATCAAAAGGCCGCGATGAAATGTGATTGTAAGTAAGTGAAATATGTATTTGTTTTTGTGATAAACCTAAGTCTTATTTTGCTTATTCTTTCCATCACAGCAATTACCAGCGGGACGGAACAGTGCACAGGTGACAGGGACAAGGGGTGTTCGTTCTAAATGAAGGTAGGTACATAGGTATAGTAGTGTTTTTATTGAAATTTAAACCATATTTTCATTGGCTTTTTCAGAAAACGGGTGACTAACAGTTTCTATCATTTAAATAAAATGAATTGCTAAGAAAACTATTAGGTTGTTGAGATGGTGTAATTAACTAAAGTGGAAATTTTCCGTCAGCATGGGACTATCTTAACAGTCGTTGAGGAAGAGATAGTCAGGAGCGACAACTTACGCGGCCTGCATAGGGTGGGTACCTCAGTGTGTCAAACCATCCAGGACACAACCACCGATAACACGACGTTCATATACCGCTTTCCGTCTTTAGTTTCTTTTATATATGCGAGGTTACAGCATATCCCTATCTCTCTTTTGGCATGATATTTTTTGTGTGGCTATAGATCAGTAAGCAGCAAGTATCCACCCCAATGGGGTGACCCCATTGACGAGCTGATGCCGTGCGTACCGCAAGCATGCCAAACAGCTGCTTTAGGACGTGAATCAGTGTCAAGAGATTTTGAATCCACTGGTCACAAAGGTCCACAAATTGCCCCACAATTTTTGATGGACGAGGAAGAAGAATGGCCGTCCTCTTTCGAAGTTCCGCTTTCCCAAGAGGATCTTATCCTAGAAAAGCGAAAAACAGAGCTGATCTGTAATAACTCAGAACCAAATTCTCTACTAGGAATAGTTGAGCGGGCTAGTTCCTATTCCAAAATTCTACGAATATTTGCATATATTCTTCGATTTTGTCGGATGAAGGGAAACACATCGCATTGCGGAAAATCCCTAACAGTAGAAGAACACGATGCTGCCCTGTTACAAATTGTCAACCTCATTCAAGTTAACTCATTTTCAGAGGAAATCAACGAAATCAAGGGCAATCGACCTCTAAAGGGATCGATTAAAACGGTAAATGCATTTTTGGAGGAGAGTAATGGGATCGATTAAATGGGTAGATCCATTTTTGGAGGAGAGTAATGGACTCAGCATACTGAGAGACGGAGGACGACTGAAACATGCGCTTATTCCCGAGGAAACTAAGCATCCGATCTTGCTTCCAAGGAAAGGCAGTTTCATAAAAACAATTGTTCGACATCTGCATCTTCACAACTACCATGCCGGTCCTAAGGCGCTTGTGGCATTAGTGAGGCAAAGATTTTGGGTCGTCAATGTTCGGGAGATCGCTCGGCAAATCGTTAGGCAGTATGCGTGTGTTCACTGCGTTCGGTACCGTCCAAAATTGTTGGAGCAGCTTATGGGGGATATACCACAGGAGAGGTTGACTCCTTCGCGTCCCTTTGTATCTTGAGGGGTAGATTTCTGCGGTCCAATCCTAACCTATTATAAAATAAGGGGCAAAGTACCATATAAAACTTCTATTGCGGTATTCGTTTGCTTTTCATCCAAGGCTGTTCATCTGGAGGCCGTGTCTGATCTTTCCGCTGAAGCCTTAATTGCTGCGTTAAAGCGAATGATAAGTCGTAGAGGTCTCCCAAAAAACATGTCATGCGACCTGAATATCGTCTGTACATAAAACGTCGGGATTTTACAACGTTAGACGAGCTCATGGAATTGGCTGAAGAATTCGAGCACGTAAAGAGCGAGGAACGAAGCATCCGTCCCCCTAATCCCGTCGCTGTCCCAGCGCCCCCGTCACAGGTACCAAATGTCCCGTACAATCGAGATGCGCTCTGCTGGCGCTGAAAACATAGAGGCCACCGTCAGCAGGATTGCCAACGACCGTACCGCCTATTCTGCTCATATTGCGGGGAAGACGGAAGGCAAACGAGGGATTGCAATTGCCACCGCAATCAAGCAGCCTCCATGTCAAACGCCAGGTGGACCGACCCACGGTATTTCATCCCGAAACACCATAGGGTACCAAACCCTCCATTGTCTAAATCATTCGCCGGCCCCAGAATGCGACAAGCGCTACGTAGCATGAAGGCATCCGTCCGGTATCAGGGGCAGAAGATCCAACTCGCCAACGGCGATACCATCACAACCCGTGAGCACTATACGGTGCAGCTGCAGTTGGGGAGTCAATCCCTCACCAGTGAGTAGGTGAGCTACATGAAAACTTTGGCCGAGGATGCAATTTTCGGGATGGACTTACTCGATAAAGCTAAGTTCGAAATAACACTAGGGGGCCAAAAATTGACATATACCGAGGTACTACGCACCAGCCCCGCCACCATATGTGCGCCCTACTTAGAGAGGGAGACCTAAGTTGGAGCATGCAACAGGGCCTAGCCGAGTTCTTGGAAGAAGAAATACCGAAATTCGAGAACCTAGCAGGCACCACCAGTATCACGGAACATCGAATCCGACTTACCACAGAGCACCCATTTAAACAGAAATACTACCCTCGCAACCCGGCCATGCAAAAGGTTATCAACCAAGAAATCGACGAGCTCCTAAAGGAGGATAGAATCGAGCAATCATGCAGCCCATATAGTTCGCCCATTGTCCTCTTAAAAAAAAAGTCCGGTGCTTGGAGGTTATGTGTAGACTTCCGGCAACTCAATGAGATCTCAGTCAAGGATGCCTACCCACTTCCACAGATCAATTCGATACTTGATAAACTTAGGGGGCACAGTTCATTTCAACGATAGATCTGAAACAGGGGTTCTGGCAGATCCCGATCCATATGGCATCCAGACCATATACCGCCTTCACCGTTCACGGCCGAGGACTGTTCCAGTGGAAGGTCATGCCTTTCGGCCTTCATTCCGCCCCGGCAACATTTCAACGAGCCCTGACAGTATTATCGGCCCAGACATGGAACCCCATGCGTTCGCCTACCTGGACGACATCATTTTCATTGGAACCACGTTTGAGGAGCACCTACGAAATCTACGAGAAGTATTCACACGGCTACGCAGGGCGAACCTTCAAATAAATCTGGACAAATGCGAATTCTGCCAGCGAGAATTAAAATACCTAGGTCACGTCGTCAGCCATAAAGGAATCCACACGGACCCGAACAAAATCTCGGCGATCAGAGCGCTCCATCCCCCCCGCAATATTCGAGAATTACGCCGCATCCTGGGCATCACTTCCTGGTACCGCCGATTCATAAAAGACTTATCAGCCGTAGCCTTACCACTGACCGCTCTGTTGAAAAAGGGAAGCCGCTGGGTGTGGGGTCAGAGCCAGGAAGACGCGTTCAACCTACTTAAGTCCAAACTTACTGAGGCCCCTATTTTGACCTGTCCAGATTTCAACCTACCGTTCGTATTACAGACCGAAGCCAGTCAAGACTGGTCGTAGTCCTGTCCCAAACACCAAATGGGAAGGAAAACGTCATCGCCTATGCCAGCCGCACCCTGACAGCACTAGAGCAGAAATACGCGGTCACGGAAAAGGAATACCTGGCAATATTGTGGGGAATTCGGAAGATGCGTCCATACGTCGAGCCGTACCATTTTACGGTAATCACCGATCACCACTCCCTTAAGTGGCTCCCCTCGCTTGAAAACCCGTCCGGTCGACTGGCCCGATGGGCAATAGAATTGCAGCAATATGATTTCGAGATAAAATACCGTGAGGGATCGCTAAATGTCGTAGTAGACGCACTATCCCGAGACCCCCAGTCGAACCCCGAGTCAAACTCCCTCCACGCCTGTAAAGAACCAACTATGGAGTGGACACAGAAGAAGGTCCAAATCCTGCACACCCACCCCGAGGAGCTCCCGGATTATAAGCTCGTCGAAGGGAAACTATACCGCCACTTCCAAAATACCGATCCTCTGGCCGACCCTCACCAGAAGGAATGGAAATGGTGCGTCCCGAAGGCCGACCGCCGGAACGTGTTATATGAAAACAATGAGCACATAACCGCAGGACATTTTGGGACAGTAAAGACAGTAGCCCGCATCAAAGAAGGCCACTATTGGCCAGGAATGCACCGCGACATCGTTAAATATATCCAACAATGTGAGATCTGCAACCGGTATAAGGGGCAACAACAAAAGCCCAGCGGATTAATGCATAGTACCACGGATAAAGCCCCGTGGGAAACCGTATGCGTTGACTTCATGGGACCCCTCCCCCGTTCCCCAAAGGGAAACACCATGCTCTTGGTAATGGTAGATAGATTCACCAAATGGGTAGAAGCCGTCCCCATGCACGCCGCCACCACTGCTTCACTCATTTAAGCTCTGAGGGAACGCGTGCTCACGCGGTTCGGGTGTTCAAAGACATGAATCCACGGGCTACTCCCCCGCATACCTAAACATTGGCAGACAGATAAGACAACCAAACCACCACGACGATGGGCCACCTAACGACCGACCTCGCACCAACTCACACGAGGAGCTGTCCGTCCGAGGGGAACGCATGTTATAACAACTGGTCCGACAGAACTTGCAAGATGCCACCCAGAGACAGAGTAAACACTATAATCTGCGCCGCAGGGCCTGCCGACCACACATCGGAGAGCGGGTTTACCGAAAAGTCCGAGTCCTCTCCTCCGCCGCAAAACACTTTACCGAGGGTACTGGTACTGGCACCCAAGTACGATGGGCCATACGAAATCATCAGATTTGTCTCACCCGTCATTGTATTGGTAAAACGCATTGGCGAGACGGGCAAAACAAATCTATACTTATAAAAGGATCTAATATTAACGATGCACTCCAATCCATCATCAATCATCATCCAGCCATGGAACCAGCCACATCGTCCGGAACGCAGAAGCGGAAAATTTCATTTTTA
Organism: Cheilosia variabilis; assembly: GCA_951230905.1. Lineage (NCBI taxonomy): Eukaryota > Metazoa > Arthropoda > Insecta > Diptera > Syrphidae > Cheilosia > Cheilosia variabilis. The sequence goes on from OX579676.1 coordinate 86,999,564, forward strand.
ACCGAACCATGGACACGACGAATCACTGCCCCGAGCAAGATGCCCACCACCCGACCACCGACTAAGCGTGGTATGAATAAAAAAAACCACCACCACCATCTGGACCAATTGTCCCCATTCCACCCCACCCCGACCCACCCATTGGATCAACTCGCCGCCCCCAGAAGAGTCCGCCAGAAAGCAAACGAGAAATGGTTCCAGCGCATTACCACCGTGGAGTGTAGCTCAGACCCCACCGGCAGCACCACCAAGGAAACCCCGTCACCACCACCACCACTACCAGCAATACCGATATCATCACCTGCAAAACCGCCCCGCCCGCCGCCATCCATTCCATCAAGGCCGTCAACACCACCACCAATTCCAAGATCATTCACGCCTCACGCCTCACCCCGCCGGCCATCCCAGCCCTACTTCCGATAAAACCGGACACCCAAGGACAAGCAACCCTAGGGGAGCTCGTCGGCCGCATTAGTTTTACTAACGACAGAAAACCGAAGAGGGGGAACAAGAAAAAGACCCCATCGTCCAATCCATTCGAAGGGATTAACGTGCAGGAATTGGCCAAAAAAGGGCGTCGCACCATACTCGTATGAAGTATGAATTTTTTTTTAAAGTCTACTTGGAAAAAAAAAATATATATAAAGGGTTTTTCAACAGGGACGCTACAAAAGTAGGGCGACAGGGACAGCAAACGACACCGAATTTCTTGCCGTTCTTTTGACATTTCTCTTCAGTAAGGTTGAAATTCGGAGTCAGTGGCCTCAACGTTAAGAACGCTACGTCCAATTTATGGTCGTCATAATCGTCCTAGCAGAATCCACAGGCACAGTACAAAATGTTCCCTTGCCAGTGAGACAAAGAAGTTCCCGTAGTGTCGAGAATATTGCTGCCGCTGAGGCTTCAGTTGAAGAAAGCCCAAATGTGTCTCTCACACGTCGTTCTCAAGCGTTGAGCATCTCTGACACGTCGTTGTGGCGAATTTTGCGAAAAGATCTTAGCCTACATCCTTACAAGATTAAATTGACGCAAGAACTGAAGCCGCTTGACCACCAGAAGCGTCGTTTGTTCGTGAATTGGGCTGAGCAATAACTTGAAAATGATTCGGATTTTCATCGAAAAATCATATTCAGCGATGAGGCTCATTTCTGGCTGAATGGCTTCGTCAATAAACAAAATATGCGGTATTGGTCAGGCAGCAATCCACACGTACTCCATGAGTCATCATTGCATCCCGAAAAAATTACGGTTTGGTGTGGTTTATGGGCCGGTGGCGTCATTGGGCCGTACTTCTTCCGTGATGATCAAGACCGGCACGTTACTGTGAATGGGAATCGCAACCGTTCAATGATAACCGAATATTTTTGGCCCCAATTAGATGATATGGACTTGGAGGGCATGTGGTTCCAACAGGACGGCGCCACAAGCCACACAGCGAATGACATAATAAATTTATTGGAAACCAAGTTTGGAGAACGTGTTATCTCACGAAATGGTCCAGTCGCTTGGCCGCCTCGGTCGTGCGATTTGCCGCCGTTAGACTATTTCCTGTGGGGCTACGTCAAGTCTATGGTCTATGCCAAGAAGCCAGCGACGATTGATGAACTTCGTGCGAATATCGAACGTGAAATTGCAGCAGTATCGGCCGATTTATGCTTGAAAACCGTCGAAAATTGGGTTCAGCGTCTGGACTTCTGCAAGCGTGCCCGTGGTGGCCATGCAAAAGAAATCGAGTTCCATACATAATGGCATCGAACGTACTTTCACAGGAATAAAGAATTTCATTGATATCCAAAACCGTTTTTGTTTTATTTTGTAGCGTTCTCATTGAAAAACCCTTTATATATAATTTTTGAAGTATGATACGATTTTGTTAAGTTTAACTGAGAGAGGGAAAAAAAATGTGAACAACAGCCTAGTGAACGGCGGTGCCCAACCAGGCAACCAACCAACCAACTAGCCATGGCTACCCCACCTCGCCGCTCCATGTTCTCGCTCTTACAGCAACTTGGCAATATGTGCTTGTGCACGTTACATTGTTAAAATAGTTGGCGGTACGATTGCTTTTGCATTTGTGAATATAATTCACACCGACTTATCATCAAAAATAATATAAGACCCCCAATAAAATGTGACCGTACCAATCCCGTGTACCGCTGAATTTTGTTCCGCGAAATAGTTGTTATACTATTCGCCATTTTTGGTTGCTAGCACGCTAGCGAATTGCCGGGACTGTCGCAAGACGGAACTCGAGTGCCAGGACTGCCGCAAGACGGACCTGTACATTGCCGGGACTGTCGCAAGACGGACCTGTAGATTGCCGGGACTGTCGCAAGACGGACCTCGAGTGCCAGGACTGTCGCAAGACGGACCTGTAGATTGTCGGGACTATCGCAAGACGGACCTCGAGTGCCGGGACTGTCGCAACGAACCTGTAGATTGCCGGGACTGTCGAAAGACGAACCTCGAGTACCGAGACTGTCGCAAGACGGACCTGTAGATTCCCGGGACTGTCGTAAGACGGACCTCGAATGCCAGGACTGTCGCAAGACGGACCTGTAGACCGCCGCTTCCCACACCAGACGACCAGGACCAGTGTAGCCGTACCAATTAAGATTAAATCATTAATATTGTATAATTCTTTAGACTTAAAGAAAATTGTAATAAAAGGAAACTCCTCTACCTGAAGTTCGTGTTTCTTTAGGAAGGACCTTGGCAATCCGACGAGCTAACCTCAGCCTTAGACAAAAAGCACATCACAACCCTCCACCGTGTCAAGATTTTTTTTTAATATAATACGGTAGTGTTTGTTTTTCTTTTAGGTACATCGTCCAGCTGCAAGTGCACCTGCATCCAGGATGAATGGTATGTTTTTTTCTTGTAAATATTCTTGTTACACTGCCCGTCAATAGAATAGATTCACTGCCTTTGCAATAATTAAGAGCTTTTTTCTCATTAGAAAGCTTTTTGTTGTTGCATTTTTAAAATATGTCTAATTGTCTTTCTATTTGCAAGAAGAAGAGAAACATAAAATCTAGGTAACGGTTCTTTGTAAACGTCAAAAATTCTGAAATTTATTTTTTTAGTTCTAATAAATATATAGCCTTATTTATTTTTTTAATATCATAAGTTTGTTCTAATATAGCCATATTTACTCACCGTAGAGTCTGCTTATCTTTACACACCCTCTAAAATGTCCTTACGCAGGAAGACGTGATTTATAAACAAAAAGCACTTTGCGTAAAGCCTGCGTAACTTTAAACGCAAAAATTTGCGTTTAGAGGTTGCGTAGAGCTTGCATATTTTTTTTTCGTTTTTGAAATGTCATTTTTTTCGGGGTAGATTTGAAAGTTGAAAAAGAAACTAAAAATTGAATTAAGAATGCCATTCAGCTTTGTGAATTTTGTTAACGACATTGATATGTATGATCGACTTCATAAATGAAAGTTCAATTCCAAGAAAGCGAAAATTATATAAAACCAGAGTCAACCCCAATTTTGCGACAGTTTTTTTTTTTGCTTTTTATTTTTTGCTGCTCCATTTTTGTTTAAAAACAAAATAAATCTCACAAGAGAGATGTCAGTTTCTATTCATAGAAACAGCTGATATCATTCCGCAGGGAAAAAGTAAGAGATTTAGGTTTTTTGTAATAGTTTCGTACTTATTTAGACACCAACCTTGCGTAGTAAACAGTCAGGGTACATTTTTTTATAAATAATAATTTCAGCAAAGCCACATAGAGGCTTTTGTTTAACTAAACAACGTCGTAGAGGCATCGTAGGGGAATCTAATAAATACGGCTGATATTGTTTACTGTGTTACATTAAGTAACTTCTTGAAATGAAGTGTTTTAAATTTAATTAATGGTATTTGAATCCATCATTTGTGTAGAACTTTCAGGATCCTTTTAGAGTGTTTAACTGGGTTAACATGAGTGAGTAGGTTTAAATGTGGGGTGATTGAGATGACGTGGACGACGATTACAAAAAAATGAGCGAGTAACAACCCTGGTACTCTGCTCATTCTTGAGTAGGGTTAAGGGAAGGGCAGCTCAAAGGTACCATAACACCTTCGGTACCGGTGCGGAGAGAGAAGGAAGAAGGCTAACCAACCAAGTTGATAGGTGTGGTTTGTTTTCTGCTTGGGTAATAAAGTTCCTAATATTTATTTCGTTTAGAGTCAATCCTTACCCTATTTTCTTCCTATCCCTTTAATATTCCCAATTTTATAACTTTCCCATAAAAATTTTTATTCATTCGTACGGTAGTCCGCAAGACAAGCAGAAGATCCCACCCCTCCGACCCCTCCGAAGCATGCCCGCCTTGCTTTGTTGACCGGACAGCCCTTCCATTAAAGTCAAAATTGAGATTCCTGTCTCCTGTGTCTCTAAGATGGAAGGGTAACATATGTTATATGTAAACCGTTACAATATGACACCGTAACACTCATATCGTATAAAAGCTAGTAAACCAATAAAATCATTGAAGTATTGTATCGATAATTCTCATCGTCATTCAGGACAATTACCTTTCATCGTCGTTCAATTAACCAACTTCAATCTCCCTACGATCCAAGTAGAGGTTGAGAGGTGAACGGTCGGAAAATTAAGAAAAATAGAAAAATATAGGATAAATAACAAACAACAAAAATAAATAAAATTAAGAAATTAGTAATTATTTCTATTTCCAAAAAGTTACTTTATATATATATGTGTGTTATTAGGAGATAGAAAGACGAGACTTAAACGACTTGATGATTAGGAATTAAGAGACTCCTCGCTCTCATTCCAAGAAAGGAAAACAACTTTTGAGGAAACGAAAGGGAGAATAAGAAATAGGGAATTGCCAGGAAAAAGAAAGACTTGAGAAAACAAAGAGAGGGGTAAAATAAATGCACCGCAAATGCAAAATTGGTTTGCCGACAGGCCTGCACATTTATCTTCGATTGACAGCAAGCGGTCGATGCCCTCTAAAAAAAGTCAGCTGGAGGAAAATTTGTTTTTGTCACACAGTGACGAGAAAAAGAATTGTCCCTTGAGAATTCCGGGATGAGCTAGAGAAAAATACCTTTCAAATTAAAATTGCATATAACTTTCCCATAGTGCAGGTGACCGTGAAATAGTGAAAATCCATAGATATTTAAAAAAATTGCCGGAGAGCCCTAATTGGCGTTGTGGAGGTATGCAAATCAAAATTTTTTCGGCCGTTGGACTGCTAGCGAAACGCCAAGATACCGCCAGCCAACGGTCTCCAAAAGACGGCAACGGGCCCAATGTCCACAGTTGCGGCACAAAGGCACTTAACAGGCCCGAGTTTACGCTCCCAACAAAGGCGATTTTCATCGGCGTGCAAGAAAGCCGTTTTGCTTTTCTCTCAAAGGCATTGGCGAGACTAGTGTGCTACGTCACCACCACCAACAACAGAATTATAACGAGGATCTGCAGCACCATAATCAAATTGTGAATTTTTTTGTGAAGTGCTAAATTCAATTTTATGAATTTTACGTTTTGTTCCATTTGTTAACGTAGTTGTTCGTCTTAGAACGTAAAAAAAAACTGTTCGCAATTGCAAGCTGAAAACTGTATTTTTTTGCGTTCTAAGCCGAACATTTGGTCTCTTCAAACCGGATTATCCCGATCCCGTCGTTAAAATGCTCGCATTGCAAGGTTAATTTGTTGTCTTAAATTTTCGTGTGTGATTTTGCTGCAAATATATTCAACTCAACAAGACAAGTCGATCTCATCTTTGGACTCAATTGTCAACGCCAGCAATTATTGCGTTCATCTGGAACCGATCTGGACTTTGGACTCTGTGACTGCGACTGTGAATATCCGAATAATTTGCAAGTAAGTACATCACTTCTTGTATTATTTCTTGTGTGTCTACAATTATGATACAGAATTTTAAAATTATGAAGCCAGACAAGCTAAATCGCGTACTTACCCGCGTGGGAAAAGATATTGAAAGTTTCGGCAAAAGGGGATCCAGTACTCGGACTGCCAATTATTTGTCGGGCTGTTTACTTATGCTCAAAGAAAGAATACAGGCGTACGAAGAGTTAGTAGATACTCAGGATGCTGAGGGTGATGATTCTGAAGTGGAGGAGATCTATGAACAATTACGCGAATCGTATTTGGACTACAGAGCCGAGCTTCTTGATGCCTTGGACAAAGTCAAGGCCAAATGATGCCAATTTACCATTGGCGCAAAACACCAAACTCGGGTGGATTCTCTTTGGTCGAGCAAAATTTTCTTCTCAACCTATAAATAATTTTCATCAAACATGCACTCTGGATGTAAGCATGCAAAAATTCTGGGAGTTGGAAGAAGCTCCATTTTCAATTCCAGAAACTCCTGAAAATTTAGCGTGTAAGGATCATTTTTTGCAGAATATCAAACGCTTGGCAGACGGACGATGTGAAGTCGCCCTTCCCTTCAAAGGAAATGTCCGTCCCCTGCTGGGAAGATCAAGAGAAGATGCGGTGCAACGTTTCAAACAATTAGAAGGACGTCTATTAAAAAACGAACATTTAAGAAAGGATTATTGTACTTGTATAGAAGAATACTTACGTTTGGGTCACATGAGCGAAGTCAAAAACGAGCACAATTTGGAGAGTACTCCCCACTATTTCCTGCTACACCATGCGGTTATGAAGGAAGTTCATATACCAAATTAAGGGTTGTTTTTGACGCTTCGTTCAACACATCTGACGGGACCTCTCTAAATGACCGATTGATGGTGGGTCCGACCTTCCAAAAAAACATAATCGATGTCATTCTCAGATGGAGGCTTTACAAGTACACATTTACAGCCGATATAGAGCAAATGTACTGCCAAATCTGGGTAAATGACAAAGATTCAGTTTATCAGCTTATTCTTTGGCGAAGTGATCCAAGTGAGGCGCTTAAGACATACCGACTGAAAACAGTTGGCACAGCATCGGCTCCATATTTAGCCATACGTACTATGAAATGGTTAGCGGGAAATGCACGTTCTCAATATCATCGAGCGTCTAAGATGATTCAGGAAGACATGTACGTAGATGATTTGCTGTCTGGAGCTGCTATAAAACAATAAGTTGAAAGGAAAATGAGGGAGGTAAAAACAACACTTGAAGAAGCAGGCCTAAGATTACGGAAATGGGCGTCCAATACAGATGAGCTGTTGCGAGATATACCTCCTCAAGATCGAGAGGATAAGTCTTCTATCCCTTCCGAAGGTTCAAGCCAACTCAAGACGCTGGGAATTCACTGGCTCCCTAATCCTGATTGTTTTCTCAACAGCTACACTCCACCAAGTCATCCACAAGCAACGCAAGGGGCCATCTTGTCAACAATAGCCAGACTTTTTGATCCATTAGGTTGGATTTCACCCTGTATAATCAAGGCAAATTGTTTCCTACAATTGCTTTGGGTAAAAAAGTTAGAATGGGACCAGCCGGTGGACGAAGAGATGCTAAGAGAATGGAACACATTTTTTCAAGATTTGGGTGCCATCAACAACATTCGCTTACCTCGATATGTGCAGTTTAGAGCACAATTTTACCTGGAAGTCCATGGATTCTGCATCAGAAAAGGCATTTGGAGCTGCAGTCTACATTCGTGTTTTAGATGAAGGAGGCAAAATCCACATGAACCTGGTACTCGCAAAAACTAGGGTAGCACCAGTCAAACCAGTGACCATTCCACGACTAGAGTTGTGCGGAGCAGTTATTTTAGCGAGGCTCCTAAATCATGTCGTACAAATGCTCAATATAGCCGACAAAAAAGTACACGCGTGGACAGATTCAACCATCACTCTCTGTTGGATCAAGTCGCCACCATCCCGATGGAAGACATTCGTTGGAAATCGTGTTGGAGAAATTCAGCGTTTGACAGAATCGAACATCTGGAGTCACATACCCACACAGCACAATCCTGCTGACTTGGAATCCCGGGGAGTACTGCCCTCGGCGCTAATAAACGATCTGCTATAGTGGAATGGACCGTCCTTTCTGCAAACCCATTGGAATTTTGAAACTCGGAACCAACCGACTGACTTAGTAACCGATGAAGGGCAAAAGCGAGTGCACCGGCTGGAAGTAAGGGAAAACCCTATTATCGTTCTGATCGGTAAGGCATCGAAGTTCCAGAAACTTGTCAGAATAGTTGCATATTGCAACAGGAAGCAGAAAAACGCAGGAAAGAAACTCCCTTACACCGAGAGAGCTCGATAAAGCAACTAAGACGTTGATAAAAAATGCGTAAACCGAAATATTCCCAGATGGAATTACAAAGGCAAGAGGCATAGGATCGCTGCATCCGTTTGTGGATGGCAATGGTATTATTAGAGTTGGCGGAAGACTATCACAGGCAAGCATCTCATATGATCAACAACATGCTATCATATTGGACCCAAAAAACAATCTTTCGAAACTTATTATACGCGATTCTCACATAAAGACGTTGCACGGCGGAGTTCAACTGATGATGACCCAAATAAGACAAAGGTACTGGATTTTCCATCTTAAGCGAGCGGTGAAGAATTTTGTTAACAGCTGCACCACGTGCTATAGATTTCGGAACCAGGCAGCGAAACAGCTAATGGGAAAACTACCAGCACCTCGGGTCACGGCATCAAAACCCTTCACGCACACCGGCGTCGATTATGCGGGGCCAGTCAATATTCGAGCGTGGAAAGGTCGCGGTGCTTCGGGTACTTCGCCGTTTTTATCTGTCTGGCAACCAAAGCAATGCATTTGGAAGCTGTTAGCGACTTAACTACCCAAGCTTTTCTCGCCGCCTTTCGACGATTTGCGGCTACGACGCCTTATGCAGATAGGAACCCAGGACTGGAAGGATATCGCAAACGTATTAGCAACCCAGGGAACTACGTGGAACTTCATTCCGCCGGCTTCTCCCCACTTCGGAGGATTGTGGGAAGCAGGAGTGAAGAGTGTCAAGTTCCACCTAAAGAGGATTGTTGGAAATGGGACATTAACGAACGAAGAGCTCACCACGCTTCTTAGTCAATTCGAAGCGTGCCTAAACTCGAGACCTCTCTGTCCCCTAACAGAAGACCCAGATGACTTCCAGGCACTAACACCGGCACACTTTCTTATAGGCGAAACTCTTTTTACAGTTCCTGAACCCGATTTGACAATAGGCAAACAAGGTTTCATCGATAGGTGGAAAGCGATTCAGGCACATTTGTAAGTATTTTGGAAGCAGTGGCAGACAGAATACCTAAGCCGTCTACAACAACGCCCGAAATGGCTTAAACCGCAGCCCCAGTTAAAGAAAGGAGATATGGTGATCATCAAGGACGAACGGCTTCCTCCAGCAAAATGGAGTCTAGGACGTATTGTCCAAACGTACCCCTTAGCAGACAATATTGTACGGGCTGTAAAAGTAAAGACGCAACAAAGAGAATTCCGACGTCCAATAACTAAACTCTGTCCTCTTCCAATCAACGACGCAGAACAAGAAGAAAATAAAAAGAAATAAATAAAGAAACGAAAACTCATGCACACCACTGTAGTCATACCCAGCACAACAAATATAAATTCAAACAACTCATTATAAACTAACTCAATATCTCACACATACTACAAGAAAGAAGAGGAAACAAAAAAACAGGGGAGAGGAGAGGCCGAAGGCCACAGTAAAAAATTCCGCAAGGCCGAAACAAGAGGCTAAGAGAACTAAACCTGACGCCATCATAATTGAGGCAAAGGGGTCAGTATCCTATGCTGATATACTACGCAACGTAAAGGCAAACCCTCATCTGGGAGATTTTGGTAAAGCGGTATCCAGGATAAGGAGAACCCAGAAAGGTGACCTCCTACTCCAGCTTAAGGAGACAGGGGGAAAGGTAGCTGAATATAAAAACACTATCAGTGAGGTCGTAGGAGAGCAGGCAAACGTAAGGACTCTCATGCATCGTACTACTATAGAGTTTAAATACGTAGATGAAGTTACTACAAAAAAGGATATATGCAAGGCAATTAAAATTCAATGTGGCATTGAAGATGTATCACTGGCAGATATATTGTCAATGCGTGCAACTTACGACGGCACCCAAACGGCGGCAGTAAGTCTACCAGTACAGAATGCAAAAAAGCTCTTAGAAGCAGGAAAAATTAAAATCGACTGGGTGGTCTGCCGTATCCGCGAACGGTCTCTGCCTACAAAATGCTTTAAGTGCCTAGAGTTTGGACACATAGCCAAATACTGCAAAAGCGGGGAAGATAGATCCAAGCTATGCAGAAGATGAGGAACGGAAGGGCACATCGCGAAGAACTGCGAGATGGAACCATCATGTATGTTCTGTAAAAAAGATCACCCAGAAGAAGCGAAGCACATAGAAGGTAGTAGGAATTGTCCATTCTTCAGGAGAGCTATCACCACCAAGAGAAGGTAATGCAGATAAATCTAAATCACTGCGAAGCAGCCCAGGATCTCCTGGAACAGTCAGTAAAAGACGAAGGAGCCGACATCATCCTGATCAGCGAACCGTACAAAACCCTTGATAGCAACGTATGGATCAGCGACAATACAAATCACGCTGCGATATGGATATGTGGAAGACACGCATTCCAAGACACATACGACCAAGCTGAGGGCTTCGTACGAGCCAAAATTAATGGAATACATTTTTATATCTGCTACGCTCGTCCCAGATGGTCGTCGAACGAATACCAATACTACTTGCGAAAAATAGTGACAAACTATTTCACCAACAGGAGGCTGAGGTACGAAAGAGAGGAAGGAGTAAAGTATTATCATATCTCTGCGGGGGTTCCACAAGGATCAGTTCTAGGTCCCCTCTTATGGAACATAATGTATGATGGTGTTCTTCGACTACCACTACCCCAAGGAGTACAGCTCATCGGATTCACGGATGACATCGGCGTTGTTACCGTAGCAAATCAAATACGGGAAGTAGAAGCAGCTACCAACGAAGTCATTGTACGTATTATATAATGGCTAGAATCAGCAGGACTAGAACTAGCCGACCATAAAACTGAAGCAGTTCTTATTTCTAGCCGGAAGGCGGTAGAGCACATAACAATTCGTGTTGGAGGTCAGTCTATAAGATCGAAGGAATCAATTAATTATCTCGGAGTTATGCTTGACAATAGGCTAAAGTTTAAAATACACGTGGACTACGTTAGCAGAAAGGCGTCATTACTCCAGGCAGCACTCTCCCGGATGTTGCCGAACACAGGAGGTCCAGGATATGCAAGAAGAATTATCCTTTCCAGAGTGGTCAGTTCAGTACTGCTGTATGCTGCACCAGTTTGGGCAGGAGAGCACTAGCTCCTGAGACCAGGAGAAAACTAACATCGTCATATAGACTTTGCGCATTAAGAACGATTAGCGGTTTCCGAACTATCTCGGATGATGCAGCTTTCGTTATAGCCGGAATAATTCCTATCGACATCCTTGCGGACGAGATGCAACGAATCTACACCAGAAGAGTTTTAAGTCAGCAAGACGCTAGAGACATAAAAACAATAAGGAATGAAGAGAGGTCAGCTTCAATAGCTATGTGGCAAGCTAGGTGGGACAATACTGCAAAAGGCAGATGGACCTATAAGCTGGTTCCAATTATCGAAGTGTGGACAAACCGAGCTCACGGCATCTGCAACTATCACCTGACGTAGTTCCTGTCGGGGCACGGCGGCTATCGGAAATATCTGTAGCGATTTGGACACGATAGCTCACCTCTTTGTCCAAAATGCTCAGACGATGAAGAAGATACCGAACACGCTGTGTTCTATTGCGAACGCTTTCAACAATGGAGAAATAACCTGCTCAGTCTATCAATAATTATAAACGAGATGGTGAACTCGGAGGACAAGTGGATGGAAATTTGCACACTAGTAATTAATGTACAAAACGAGTTGCGAAGAATAGAAAAACTAAGGCGAGATGAAACAAATTTAGTGAGCAGAGCATAAATTGCTAACCAGCCCCGCGAAGTAATACCTAACGGCAGTCCCGCGGGGAGAAGAGTGGAAGGGTGTGGATTAGTACGCAGGCGCACTTCTGGCATCGATTATTCGGGTTTGCGAATCGTGCATGTTGGTAGCACGGGCTACCGCATCTTTAGAAGATTACCACATCCTTTGGCGCATCAAAGAAAGAAAAGAAAAAAACACCCATTAAAATACAGTGCGCTCTCTACTATACTCTGAAAATTGCAAATAACACCAACACATCCTATAAATCAAAATCCAAAACAAATACACAATCACCGCATTCCTATCGATCAATACACCGCAACATAAATCTATACACACATCGAATCGCATTAACATTGACACCAAGTCAACTCTTACGCAACACAGTGGAAAACAAAGTTGAATCACACACACCGCACGCTATCATTGCAAGCCCCGAACACATGCACATAAACATTCGCACGAGAAAAAAACACAAAAAATAACCAAATGAATTAAAACTATAATATTTGAGCTATCAACTTAATTTACTCACCTGAATCATAATACACAACACTGCAACCCATAGACAAACCATACTGAGACCCCCAACTCACAATCCTCTTGCCGCTGGGCCCCTCAATTTTTTCTCAAATTCGCCATTTTGTATTCCTATCGGTGTTATGTCAAAAAAGAATCGGTGTGACATGCAAAAACACACAAAAACTACAAAAATAAATGCTGCCAACCGCGGCAACCGTGGGGAAATGTGAAAGAGTTCGGAAATTCCACAATTTTATATTACTGAATGCCATTGGTTAGTTGTTATAAATTGTTAAAAGGCGAATAATTTGATTTGGTTGGTTAGTAAAATTATCTAAAATATATGTTTTATATACTAGAACATATTAGGACAAACATGGTTGTGTATTTACCTCTTTTCGATATTATGAAGATCGATTTATTGTGTGAATTTTTCTTTAATAACTGAAGAAAACTTGCTCAAAATGTTTTTATTTTCATGCAACCATTCTGCATTGACAATTCTTCATAAATATTTTAAGCAAATGTACACTTATTCCTAAAAAAAAATACTATCCACACGTATTTATATAAATAATTTCAAATTTAACGGACAAAATGTTATGAACGCTGTCAGCATTTTTGTCCACAGCGGAAGTGGCATATGCAAGGTGCGAGTGTGTTGGTGAGCCGGAATTTTTGAAGTTACGTGACATTTGTCAATACGAATTTCTATGTAACAATACTAACGCACTTAGCGTTTGCCATCCCAAGAAAATATAGCTTGTAGGCAAGTAACGGGAAATTGGCCGAAGTTGGTGGTCTCAGTATTGTCTCTGCTGCAACCCATATAAATAATTTATAAATTAACTATTTAAAACTTAAACAAAGAAAATAATCAATTTAATTCGCGCACCAAAACCGCCAACAACACCAAACGAAGTAAGCACCGAACACGGGGTTTCATCATCATCGTCATCGTCTTCGTCGTCGCCCAACAACAACAACAACAACCATTGCAGGCAAAGCAAAGGCAAACACAGCAATCGCTCATCGATTCATCAGCAACAGCAATCGTCGACTTGGTCAATGAAAAAAAAAAATAAAAAATAATAATAGATCACATGCGAGAGAACAAAACGGGATCACGTGTAGTATTTGTTATAAGAGTTGTCCAGTAGCAAACCGTTTATCTTTCTGTTTGCGTTATTGTTTGTTTTATTGTCTGCCCCAATGTAAGCAAATATAATAATTCTTGTCTCTTTTCATGTACTAAAACTTATGAGCATAATATATATGTACCTACATTGTGAATTGGATTTCGAGCAGCAGCATAGACGAGGGTACAGTGAGGCAAATCACAACTGGGAGACAAATTTTGATGATCTCCGCTCATCGGTGGGGGAGAATGTTGATTCGTCATGCAACACTAAAAGTGTGGAACGCACTCATCCCACAAAATGTCCCATTGGTGTCAGCTGTCAAAAATAAACAAATACGTTTTTCTGGTATATAAGCCGACCTATAAAAGACACTGTTTTTTGTATTAAATAAAATTCCCTGTTTTATAACGCCTTAACAAGCGGTGTTTTTTATTGCGTTTTGTAATACAGTTTTTAACTTGCAATTGCGAACAGTTTTTTTTGGCGTTCTTAGCCGAACAGTAGTTTTTTCTTATTTTCTTTCTTTTTAACGCAGTTTTTCTTTATTCTTTTTTTTTCTTTTTTTGCATTTTGTCTTTACCTGCGTTTAATATAGTTTAGTTTTCTGCGCGGTTAGTTAAGTAAAAATTGGTAGTTGTAAGCCAAAAATCTGGAAAAACCAACGAAACTTCTTGTGCTGGCGCCAGGACAACAGAGAACGTAAAACCGGGAGTAATTTTAGTTGTTTTACACAATATTATTGAATCAGATATCACTAATCACTCCTGCGCAAAACAAAATGGCGAGTAAGCGAAGACTATACGCACAGCGATCACCAGGCGATCATATTTACCTTGGACAAATACAAGCCCAGGCAGCTCCCCAAACTAACAGGGCCAAAGTGGAAAGACTCCTACTTTGACAAAGACGCGTTTGAGGAAATGATGAATACTTTCAGCAGCGGAGCAGCGGAGACGCTGTCACGGCAATTGACACAAGCAATTACCACAGCGTGCGATACAGCAATGCCTAGAAGAGCAGCCAGTAAAAGAGGCGGACCATGTTACTGGTGGAACGACGAAGTTAAAACGCTCAGAGCAGAATGCCTCCAGGCTAGACGCAGATCCCAGCGATCCAGGGGAAGGCCAGAGTTTCAGGAACGGATATCTATCTTCAGGTTAGCAAGACGAGATCTCGAGAAGGCCATCAAAGAGAGCAAGGAAAGATGCTTTAAAAACTTCTGCGATGGAGCAGACCTAGATCCCTGGGGTATGGCATATAGGATGGTGATGAAGAAACTTGAAGGCAGTAGGTCCCCACAAATATCCTGGCCGACAATGCTAAAGACAATAGTTGAGCACCTATTCCCACATAGGCCGCATACCTGCAATCACGCCGAAGGAAGCTGCAGCATTTGGTTTTGCTGCCAAAAGGAAAAAAACAACCAGAGGAACCATCCTCATCCTGGCCAATATGTCTACTAGATGCAATGGGAAAAATCCTAGAACGGATCAAATACGGCAGACTGCTTGAGGTGGCAGAGGTGGAGCGAGGTGGAGCTTTGTCAGAGGAACAGTATGGGTTTAGAAAATCGCGTACCATAAAGGCGGTAGTAAATATTTACAGCGGCTGAAGAAATACCGGGGAAAAGATGGAGAAGGGGAACAAAGAAATATTGCACTGTTGTGACGCTTGACGTTAAAAATGCCTTCAATTCGGCAAACTGGTCATGTATTAGGAGATCCCTGGCCAGAATCGAAGCGCCCCACTACTTGCTGAAAATAGTTGGAAACTACCTTACCGACAGGAAGTTAAGGTACCATACTGACGAGGGAGTTAAGTACTTTAACGTTACCGCTGGTGTACCACAAGGCTCGGTTCTTGGACCTCTCCTTTGGAACATAATGTATGACGGAGGTCTCAGACTAACGCTGCCACAAAGAGTTAAGGTTATAGGCTTTGGTGACGATATCGCTGTTGTAACTGTGGCCAAACTTATCCACGAGATAGAGTCCGCCACGGATGAAGCAGTCGCCAGAATCAAGAACTGGCTAGAGACTGCCGGGCTGGAACTAGCTGACCACAAGACCGAGGCTGTCTTGATAACCAGCCGAAAGACTGTGGAGTATGTGAATTTTCATATTGGGAACCAAACTACTAGGTCAAATTAGTCATTAATGTACCTAGGAGCCCAAGTAACAATTTTACTTCGGTAAGGTTCAAATTTGTAATTTCTGTAGGCAACAGCTCCGAAAGAGCTTCTACAGTCTTTGTTAAACGAAGTTGATCTATTTCGAAGCAATTGTTTCGATAATAACTTCAGTAAGTCCTTTACGAAGCATATACACAGGCTTTATAGAGGGATATGAAATTAAGCTTCGATAAGATCTCTATTAGACATTTGAAAATGTGTCTGGAGATGTGTGGAAAGTGAATTGCTTCTATAAAGCTTGTGGTTCTAAGCGCTTCCTAGAAGCTTCTTTAGAGCTTCTGACCGAAGGCATTATACTATACAATGAACTGTCATGTCAACAGTCAACCGCTTGCGATTGGAAGCTGTACAGAAGCACTTACTCGTACTTCCTCCTAACTTACATAATGAATCAAAGCTGTCTAAAGAAACCATAATTAATGAATCGGGGAAAAATTACAAAAAATAAAACACTTTTAGCACAGTGAATGTGATTCTAAATAAACACTTTTCACTCATAAATAAATTAGGTAATACTAAATGTCTTGCTTACACCTTCGGTCGAGTAAGCTGCAAGTTTATTGCAAATTTTAAGTTTCGGTAAGGTCTATCCAAGCTGTTCAGGAAGTTTTAAAACGGACGTCCAGTACGCCAGCAAGAGGGCGTCACAGATGCAAGCAGCTCTTTCCCGGATTATGCCAAACATCGGTGGCCCTGGATATGCCGGAAGGATTCTGTTAACCAGAGTGGTCAGCTCAATACTTCTTTACGCTGCACCGGTCTGGGCGGGGGCTCTTACAACGAAGGAAAGAACAAGGAAGGTCTCGTCAGCATACAGGCTCTGTGCAATAGGAACAATAAGCGGATTCCGAACAATTTCGGACGAAGCAGCCTGTGCTATTGCGGGAATGATTCCCATAGACATTCTCGCCAATGAAATGCAAAGGATCTAACTTAGACGAAAAGTCAATCGGCAAGAGTTACCAGAAGGATAAAGGAAGAAGAAAGGGCAACATCTATAGCACTCTGGCACACCCGGTGGGATAACACGGCAAAAGACAGATGGACCCACAAACTGATCCCCACCATCGAGGTCTGGATTAAGAGAACACGCGGAGACTGTCCGGGCACGGCGGCTATCGAAAATATCTTCACAGATTCGGACTCGATAGCTCGCCTTTCTGCCCCGAATGCCCAAATGAAGAAGAAGTTACGGAGCACGTAATGTTCCACTGTAGGCGTTTTTCAAGAGGAACAGCGAACTTAACCATTCCTCAGCTTCTTATATACCATATATTAAGGTCAGAAGACAACTGGTTGGAGACGTGATCATTCATAACGATCATTCATAAAAGCTGAGAAGAGCCGAAAGACTAAGAAGAGTCGAAGTGGCAGACGCAGATGATTTAGCATGAGTTACTACCCAGCCCCGTGAAGTAATACCTAAAGGCAGTTCCGCGGGGAGAGTGGTAGACGAGGACAGGGGAGTGGTTTAGTACGTAAGGCACGTGGCACTGGAGAAACATATCCCGCGAATCGTGCATGCCAGTTAGTACGGGCTGCTGGTATCTATGAAGATTACACATCCTTTGGACGCAACCATAGCAAATAAAAAAACCATACCAACGCGCTATCATTTTCATACGTTCTATGCCTGTATGTGTTTTGTCTCAAACTGTGTGGAAATTGCACAAAGTAGAACTGTGCACAATAGATGAAAATTATTCCCGTTGTAACTTTATTTAAAAAAACGGTTGGAAATAAGAAAATAACGCACAGTAAATTTAAGTCAACGTTATAAATTGCGGGTTTATTGCTAATTGAAATATGTATTGAAAATTGTTTGACATTTATACTTTTTGTTTATATACAATTGAGTGTAGACTTAATTGACAAATGTCAATTATATACTTAAGGCTCTGAATACAATAATTGTTGATTGAACTTGACAATTTTACTTTATTGTTGATTAATTTAAATAAAGATCCTCAACACGTGAACTCTGTTCGCAACAAGATCAGCTCATCAATTAATGAAAAGTGGCATCACTGGTCTTCGATAACACTCCATCATATTTTCGCCTCATCTCTGGAATTGATCTGCTATCGCCTCTGCAATTGTAATTTGTCTTCTATGACGCTGTTAAAGAGACAATTAGTGTAACAGAGAAAGAAATAATAACAAACAAACTACGTTGACAACACATTAGATATGTTTATGACCTCTTAATTGAAGTGAGTTAATTGCCTTATGCCCCTACTTGCCGTCTCTTTTCTACTACCTAAGTTGATTGGCATTTTTTTTTGTATTGTGTTTATGCCATTTCCATATCGTCGTGATTTACTGCGTTTGTTGATTTCGGTGGAATCAGTATTGTTAAAAAAGTGTTGTTTTTAGTGTAAATTGTTGGGTGTTTTAGTGTATTTCAGGTGAGTAAATCATTTTTTGAAAATATTAATAAGGAATGTTAGCGATTTAGAGTAGTTTTAGATAATTTGTGTTTTGTTAATTTTGTTGAATGATGCGGTAAATTTATATGTTTGTGTGTGTATTTGTGTGTACTATTCAGGGAAACTGCAAGCAGCCAACAATTTAATGAATGAATGGGCTTATGTGGATGTGATTTCGATTTGAGTGCATTTATGACGAAGGAAATTTCCTAAATGAGAGTTTGTGAGCTGTGTTAATTTTATTATATTGTGTAGTGTAGTGTTATTGAAAATAAAAAAATAGTTTTGTATTATTTTTTTTGATATTTTACTTGTGAGAAAGTGTGTGTATGAAAATGTATTTGTGTGTTTTTTTTTGCAATTAATTATCAATTGTTTTGAAAAACAAATTGATTATATTAGGGATTGGTCTGTGGTTATTTTGTTCCTAGGAAGCGGACATATTTTTGTAATTGGTCGTTTTAGTTCACCGGTTTGTTACGATGCGTATTAAATTATCCGCTCCAGGATGTAGCTTGATAATACGTGCCATCATCCAATTTGTTGGTGATAATCGCTCGTCCCTTATTAGAACGAGATCTCCTAGCTCTGCGTTTTCCGCTGTTTTAAATACTCTGAGCTCCAATGCTTCCAAACATTTTGATAGAGTTGCTGAATCCTTTTCCATCGGTCGTTGTAGCATATATTCTCCTCTTTGGTGTCTGGCTCTGGTACGCTTTTTATGGGTTCTCCTATGAGGAAGTGCGCTGGAGTTAAGGCAGTGAAGTCGTCGGGGTTACTGGTAAGTGGACACAGTGGCCTAGAGTTGAGGCAGCCTCCTTTTTGTATCAGCAATGTTGAGAGCTCCTCAAAAGTAAGGGTAGAATTACCAGCAACTCTTTTTAAATGATATTTCACTGACTTAACCCCATCTTCCCATAAACCTCCAAAATGTGGAGATGCTGGAGGAATAAAATTCCACTTCGTGCCGTCTGCTAACAAAGTTTCTGCGACTTGCTTCTCATTGAAATTAGCTGCATTTCGAAGATTCTCCAGCTCCTTAGCAGTACCAACGAATTTTTTTCTGCAGTCGCTAAACATTTCCTTGCAGTTTCCTCGTCTGGAAGAAAAACGTCTAAAGGCTGCTATAAACGCTTGTGTTGTCATATCGCTAACTAATTCCAAATGAAGCGCTTTGGTAGCCAAACATACGAAAATCGCGAAATATGATTTAAATATTTTTGATCCTCGACCCTTCCATGCCTTAACGTCGATGGGACCAGCGTAGTCAATGCCAGCGAAGGAAAAGGGCCGAGAAATCCTTACCCTCGGTGCTGGCAAATTGCCCATGAGTTGACAACTGGGTTTAGCCTTTTGTCTAAAGCAAACGTTGCAGTCATGGATACATTTTTTGACACCATTTTTGAGATTTAATACCCAAAATCTTTGCCGAAGCTGAGCGCTCATCCGCTGAGTTCCTCCGTGGTATGTTGTGGAATGTGCGTCGTTAATAATCAGTCGACTGAAATGATGATTTGGCTTCAAGATCATAGGATGACGTTGTTCATATCTTAGATCAGCGTTTTGCAATCTTCCTCCTACTCTCAAAATACCTCCATCATCTACAAAGGCCTGTAATGACTACTCCCTTAAGGTTAGGTTGATCACCCTGGTTTTCAGTACAAAAAATGCTTCTTTGGACTATTCGTATAGTTGCCTTCAATGCTAAATCCATTCCCATCGGCGAGAGTACCACTAGCAACTTATCTGTTCGTCGAACGTTTGAAATAAATCTGCAGCAATATGCCAAAATTCGCAATAGTTTCGCAGTGTAGTCCAGAAGTACTGCTAGTGTGACTGCTCCACAAAGTTCCAACCTGGGAAGGGTTACAGCCTTTAACGGGGCAACTCTGGTTTTGGAGATCAGGAGATGGACGTGAATACTACCGTCCTCATCTAACACACGTAAGTAGACTACCGCTCCGTATGCCTTTTCTGATGCATCACTAAATCCGTGTAATTCCAGGTCCTTTGGCTTAGTTCTCAGGTGAATCCATCGTGGTATCTGCTCGCGTCGAAAGTCTTCCCAATTTGTTTTGAACTCCTCTGGAATCGGGTCATCCCACTCTAGACCGCAACACCACAGCTGTTGCATTAAGATCTTTGCTAAGATAATACACGGCGAGATCCATCCAAGAGGATCGAAAAGTCTAGCGATGGTGGATAACATCGTTCTCTTTGTTGGAGTTTCAACTTCATCAACGAAGACGTTCTGAAAAGAAAAGTAATCGCCTTAAGGGAACCATCTAATACCTAACGTCTTAATCTGTGGAACAGCACCAGTTTCAAAAGGTAAAAAAAAGCCTAACTCTCTTTGATCAAGTGGAATATCGTTTAAAATCACGTCATTATTAGATGTCCATTTTCGCAAGTTGAAGCCCGAGGATGCCAACAGATCTTTGGCTTGATCGCGTATTAGACGTGCCTCTTTCAGCTCCAGCGATTAGATCGTCCACGTACATGCCGTTTCGGACGACCTTTGATCCAATCGGATAACGACGCTCCTCATCGACTGCAGCTCTTTGGATTGTGTGATTGGCAAGGTACGGTGCACTTGCAGTACCAAAAGTGTCCGTTTGCATGCGCTAAGTCCTTATGGGTTGTTTCGGATTGTCACGCCACAGAATAAGCTGGTAATACGAATCCTCCTTCCTCATTCGTATTTGTCTAAACATTTTTTCAATTTCGGCGGTGAAGGTAAATTGATACGTTCTCCATACTAACACTATATCACTAATATTCTTTTGCGTTTTAGGTCCTATCAATAAGTGATCGTTCAAGGATGTACCATCTAAAGACTTCGCAGCGGCATCAAAGACAACTCGCAATTTAGTTGTCGTGCTAGACTCCTTCATAGTTGGCAAATGTCATTGCAGTACAGCCCTATTGTTGCGGCTTCTATACCGTTGGGGAAAGTGCTCGTATGGATCTTCACTCGACATGCTTGCTTAGGCGCGGCTAAGAACGTCGGCTGGGAGTGGTTCTTGATCCACCAGTAGCCCGCACAACAAAAAAAATATAAAATTATACATGCCAAGATTTTGACAGGATATACGGACGGACATATACTTCATCATCTACCCCAGATTACCATAGTTCGCGGGCGATCGAAAGGCTTCCCTAATTGTTACCCTCATAGTTTAATAATTTAAGATAGGATTAGAATTAGGAATATTGTTTGGTTATTTAGTTATAACCGTAAGATTGATGAATTAAGCAATTATTATACGATTACAATATGCAATTTCAAAATTTCATTCAAGCAACGAACTAGCGTTTGTTTGGTAAAACTAAATATATATTGGCAGATCATTGGCAGACCCACTACCATTAGAGAGAGAAAAAAAAAACTCACCCGTTGATCCGGTCGGAAATTGTGCACAATGTCCCACGGTGTTGCGATATCCAATTCGCTGTGATTTATGTTCGTAACACTAAATTATATTGTTACAGTCACCCTTCTTGCCATAAGACAAATCTGAAAAATACAACAAGAATAAAATTTCAATTCGAACAAAATCGCTACCTTACCTGTATGTAGATCGAACACTCCCTGTCCCTGTCACCGGTGCTGTCCCAAGTGTAGATTCTGTGATGGGAAGGTAAAATAAAATTAGAAATAGGCATCACATAACAAATTAATTTCACGGTAGTACCTTTCACATTTTGTGGTCTTTACTCCTGTAGTCCATGAATTTGTCCATCGTCCACCACGAATAGTTACCTGAAATAATAAAGAAAAATATATTAAAGAGGATAAATAAATATTACTTACCCCTGCAAATCCATGCGTGTTGTTTTTTTTTTTGTTGACAGTCTGAAGTGTCCAAATGAGTACGTTGAACCGGTAGAGTTCAGGGATACATTGTAGCTTGAACCTTTAGAGGCATGTTGGCAGAATTCAGAGGCAATATTGATTGAGTGGGTTTGAAAATTCGAAGAGCAGGACGTGGAGATGGGATGAAGAAGGTAGCATGATTTCTAGCGGCTACTCCAGAAACGGAAGGTTGGCCAAGTATTTGTTGCTATATGATGTATGGGGCATTGTTGGCTGTAGAAGCCGAAGAGCTGTTTCCTAGCTGGAACCATTCGTGTTCCGAACTAAGCTAAGTCAAGAAGTACTTATAAACGGCCATAGTGCCAATTTCCTTTGCAACATAATTTTTTGATTTGAATAAAGTAATTAATAATAAGTCTTAGATAGGCATGTATATTTTTTTTTGAAAAGTTATACTGCTTATTGTGGTAAGTGTATAAAGAAGTTATGTGAGATGTAGAATTTCTATTAATTTTGGTCAAATTTACATAGATCTCGTTCGTTCAGTATAGAGGGCAAGTGGCGGTCATGGACTTTACTCAGACGTTCTACACTAAGAAAGTCATGACCGCCATATAAAAAGAGTGTTGGATGACCTGTATTGCATCGGAACTGTTTCTTGTTGCGAAAGTCATTTTGAAGATCATCAGAATTGCCTGGGATCGCCAGAAAATACTTTCATCAAGTCGCCAGCCGTATATTCACCTTCCAGAAACGCAACCCCTATGACGTCATCAGGTTTGGTTGTTTTAAAATTTTTTTTTGTTTCTGGAGAGTGGTTATTTGCGGGGAATAGTAGTGGAATCCGAAATTTTATCCACTCCACCCCCCTTTTTGTACCCACCAACGCAAACAGCAATCCAACAGTTCCTAAATGAACAAAGATAACGTCACGGTACGGAAATTAACAAATCAAAGTTATATATATGTATAATACCTGGCTAGGAGCATCCCGTCAAAATTTCATCGTTTTTGTGTGTAATTGTTTTAGTTTTAAGTGGCGTGAGTTAGGTTTTACGTTTTTTTTGTGACTTTCATTGTTTTAATTAAGTAATTTCGAGTTAATTTTAAGTTTCGGCAAACAATTTGATTTCCGTGGTTCGTTTTGTCTTCGTATATGTATTTTTTTTTTATTATTCTCCCCACCCCTCCCAAACTGAGCTCACTCTGGGTAGTAGATTAGTAGGGAATTAGGTAGTTTTTTTTTGACTGCGGGAATCGGATTAAAGAGATTTTTGGTTTTTTTTTTTTTTTTTTGTAAATTACTTTTATTGTGTAATTTTTACCTCGCTTTTACCTTTTTGTCTCTTCAGCGGTTTTTTATTTTTTTGTTTTTGAATAGTAAATTTATATGAGTAAAGAAAAAAAAATAAAATGAATAAATGTGCTTATCCACGCCCAAAATGAAAGCCATCAGTTTTATTCAAGCGCACCGACGCTTGATGGGTAATTAAATTGAAATTATCGGGGGGTGTGGAAAGGTGTGTCGTCGCTTTCGGTCAATGACTTGATCTGGTGGAGCTGATGTAATCGTCATTGGGGAAATCCAAAATGGCCGCCGGATTTCCATGGTGGGGAGGGAGAAGGCCATCGCTGATTAACACCGCAGCGCCCTCAGTGTGGTAAGACCAGTCCGTCCGTTGTTTAGAATTTATTTTTTTGGCATGTTTTATGTTTTGTCGTAGGCTTCGTCGTGTAGCGGCGACAAGAACCACCCCATTCGGCGAGCTTAGCCGTGCTTCGCCAGCATGCCGCGCTCGTCGCTATCGACACTCATTCCCTTTCTGTTCCGATCCCATCCTTAAGTCCCATCCACATCCTTGCTTCCTATCGCACATTCGCTCCCAGCGCCCTCTACATTCCACCCTTAGGCCTATTACGAATGGCGCCCAACGTTTCTTTTTTGTCCAATGTTCGTCCTAGTGTTTTGTCCACAGTTGATCTTGTTGCCATCACCAAGGGATCCGTAAGTCTTTAATTGGATAGTTCTTCAACATGCCATAATGAAATGCGACGGATTGCATTGATGATGACAACAACAACAATTGGCATCTAATTTTTTTTTATGTTTTTGTCTTGTCTTTCTACTCTTTACTTTTATATGTGAATTTTACTGTCCAAAATTTTAAATTTATTTTCCTATTTCTTTCGTCGTAATTTCACGAGTATAGTGGCCGTGTTTGATGTCGTTCTAGTTATATCATGTAGCACTGTCTCGTCTTTAAATAGTTTAGCTCTCTCTTTCATGTTTGTATATTGGACCATCTCATGTCTTCCAACAAATGTCCTTTGGCATGTTTGGAATTGCGGGGATGTGAAGAAATGTAGTTTGTGCGTCCTAGTCTATATATGTTTGAATGTTTAACACACTGAGGGATCAACAACAACACCGTCCGTCCGCAGTCTTTTATCTCAGCTTTTGTCATCGCTTATATCCGAAAGCCCATCAAGACCGGCGAGGATCACTACCCGAAACACCCCTATGATGATATATATACACATCGAATCAATCCAAAAACAACCATCTTATTTTATTATCTCGTTTATTTCAGTACACCAACACTTAAACACTTTATTCTTAGTTCACTATAGTAGATTATTTCTTCTTCTATAAGGATCAATTTTTTTTTTGTTGCAAATTTCCATTGATAATCTTAACTACATATATATATTTACTACACTTAACTACACTTATTTGGCAAACTTTTTTTTGTATTGGTCGTCCCCTTTTGTTGTCTTTTGTCTTTGTTAGTTTTGAAATGAGTTCATCCGCAACGCGCAACATTTTTTGCTATAGGTGTGGAAAAGAGAGGGTAATAGCTCCTAATTGTAGGAAATGCAATCCGGAAAACAGGGTGAAGAACGCGATGTCTTCGGGGGAGTCGCGTTCGACCCAGTTCCCCGAGAAATAAGTAAACAAATAGAAGAAGCAATTCCGGAAACACCGAAGGGCCAAATGAAATTACTGATAAGAGACAAAAAAAAAAAATTGATTTAGAGGATACCAAGAGGAAAATATTTGTTATTAGACCACTTCACGTTAGACTTAAGGAATATAATAGGATTAGGGATAGAATTTTTAATGTTAACGTCAAAAAAGTGTCCCAAAGAATCTTAAACACTTAAAGAGATACCAATTGAGAAAGGAAGTTAGGAAGAGCATATTTTCAACAGTAATAAATACTTCAACGGACCCTAGACCATATGCCAAGATAAATATATAGTGGTGCCAGTATAAGCATACTAGGTAAAGGGTGTCTAGAATTTGTTAAAACAATCGACTTACCAATTTATTATTTTAGATCCGAGGTCAAAACTGCAGATGGTAGAAAACAATCCATTGATGGCAAAATTCTGGCTCCAGTTGTCTACAAAGGTCACAGCCAGATCATAACATTTTACTTGGTCCCTAGTTTGGACCGTTCGTTCCGGATAGCACCTAATATAACAAGCTCAATCTCAATTGCAAATACTTCAAATGATACTAATACTCACCAATTGTCTTTTGAACAACAGGCTAGGTTGAAAGCAGTCAGGTCGAAGTTCCTCTGTTACACCCAGCATGGGCTCGGAAAAACATCTTTAGAAGAGCACGTCATCGATACCGGAGATTCGGAACCTGTGAAGCAGCGTCACTATCCCGTTTCTCCAGCGATACAGTCACTTTTGTACAATGAAATCGACAGGATGATAAGTCTCGGCGTTATTGCGGAGAGTGAGAGTCCTTGGTGTTCACCCGTTGTCCTTATACGGAAGCCAGGCAAAAATCGACTTTTGAGTTAACTAAAAAGGACGCATATCCTCTCCCCCATATCGACGGACTTCTCAGCCGACTTCAAGACACTTATTTTATTAGCAGTGTCGATTTAAAGGATGCCTTTTGGCAAATACCGCTGGAGAGGCGGAGTAGGGAGAAGACTGCTTTTACGGTTCCTGGAAGACCCTTATACCAATTCAAAGTCATGCCTTTTGGGCTGTGTAATGCGGCCCAAAGGATGTGCCGACTGATGGATAAGGTTTTTCCTTCGCGGTTGAAAGGCCGTGTCTTCGTGTACCTCGATGACTTGCTAATCATTGCTCCCGATTTCGAGACCCATCTGGCGTTGCTTGAGGAGGTCGCTCAGTGCCTGCGGAAGGCTAACCTAACAATAAACCTGAGCAAGTCGAAGTTCTACTTCAAAGAGCTCAAATACTTGGGTTTTATAGTTGGTGGTGGGATGCTCAAAACCGATCCCGCTAAGGTTGAAGCGATCGTCGATTTCCCGGTTCCGAAGAACCCGAAACAGGTACGCAGGCTACTTGGCCTCGCTGGGTGGTACCGACGGTTCATAAGGGACTTTTCCAGCCTGACTGCCCCATTAACTGACACTCTGAAAAAGAGAAATGAAAAATTTAAAATAACCGAAGAGGCTCTGGAAGCATTTGAGCGATTAAAGAGCGCATTAACGACAGCTCCAGTACTCACCCATCCAGATTTTACCAGAAGATTTTTCATCCAATGTGACGCCTCAGATCTGGGAATAGGTGCGGTCCTATTTCAGATAAATGATGCCAAAGAAGAATCCCCTATAGCATACTTCTCCCAAAAGCTAAATAGTTGTCAGAAGAACTACAGCGTTACGGAAAAAGAATGCCTGGCGGCTGTGATGGCTGTCCAAAAATTCCGTCCCTACGTTGAAGGAATGGCATTTACCATAATTACAGACCATTCCAGTCTAAAATGGCTGATGGCGCTCAAAGATTTAAGCGGTAGATTGGCGAGGTGGAGCCTTAAGCTCCAGGCTTTCAACTTTGAGATAGAGCATAGGAAGGGTTCATTAAATGCAGTCCCGGACACCTTATCGAGGGCTTATGTCTATAGCTTGGACATTGAGGGAATTGCTCCACTCATTGACGTCAATTCTAAGGAGTTTGAGTCAGATGAGTATCTTGATTTGATCAAGACTATCAAAGATCATAAAGAGGAACTGCCAGATCTGAAAGTAGATGAAAACTTCGTTTATAAGAGATCACTGCCACCTACGGGAGACGAGTCCACGGTCGAACATACCTGGAGGTTATGGATTCCGTCGGGTCTCACCGAGGAGTTGATTTCTCGCGCACACAACCCTCCAAAAGCTTCCCATGGTGGCATCGCAAAAACCTTACACAGGGTCCTCCAATACTTCTACTGGCCAGACATGACTGTTCAAATTCGTCGTTACGTGTCCGAATGTGATATTTGTAAACAGTGCAAGCCGTCAAACCTCGTGCAACGTCCTCAAATGTCTTCTACGTTTTGTACCGATCGTCCATTTCAGAAATTGTACATTGATTTCTTGGGTCCGTACCCGAGGTCCAAGTCGGGTAACTCTTATGTTTTCGTAGTCCTCGACCATCTGTCCAAGTATGTTTTTCTGAAACCTCTGAGAAGCTCAAATTCTTCAAGTGTTGTCCGATTTCTGAAAGATGAAGTATTTAATATGTTTGGTGTTCCTAAAATCATACACTCCGATAATGGGAAACAGTTCCTGTCAAAGGAATTCCAGCACCTTTTGTCAATTTTGGGAGTGCGACATTTAAGAACTGCAAATTATTCACCACAAGCGAATGCGTCGGAGAGAGTCAACAGAACTCTTTTAGCAGCCATAAGATCTTACCTCAAAGAGGATCAACGCAACTGGGATTTTCATCTCAGCGATATAGCATGCGCTTTGAGAACTTCTGTCCATAGCTCCATCGGTGTGTCACCATATTTCGCGCTTTTTGGAATAAATATGATGACGCATGGAAGTTGCTATGAACTAGCAGAAAAAGTGAATGCAATCGAAGGCGGCGAACTGTTGACCCTCTCCAGACAAACTCGTTTGCATTGCCTACGTGATAAAATCAAAATAAATATACTGTTTGAAAACGAAAAAAAAAAAATGGAGGGAACAAGTAGAGTTTTCCTTTACTACCAAAACCAACAACGAAATTACCACGTTATAATTTTATTTTATATTTTCTGGTTGTTACCCTTCCTGTGGTCGGAATCCAAGTGACCGAGAAATTATTTACATGCTTAGAGTATGGCTTATCTGTATAACACTTCCAAATCATAGCTGAGAACGAGAACAACATTATCAAGAGAATTACAGCTAACGTTGGTAATACTTAATACATAATAAGTATGCCCAAGTATGATTGCATAAGAGAGCTTAACTAGGAATTATGAACCGGTTACTTGATAACAAAATATCATATAGGTAAGTTCAGAGAAAGTATAGGGTAGATCATGAATAATCGTGCAATAGAACACATTGAATGAATTTATAGAATACAATTTAACAAAATCAACTTAAATCAAAATAAATGTAACATGGATGAATGCATTCTCCAACATTCTCCCCCCCTGGAACAAAGTTTCAGCACATGGGTAGAATGGCCAGTTTATGGATTGGTCGAAGGACATTGCCGCTTGCAGTTTTTAGGGTGACAACACGGACGTGACCATCCTTGCCCGGATGGACCTTGATAACTCGACCCATTGCCCATTTTCCTGGGGGTAAATTAGCTTCTTTGATTACCGCCAGGTCGTTGAGTTTTATATTGGTTTGAATTTGCTGCCATCGGGGACGATTCTGAAGAGAGGTCAGGTACTCCATCTGCCACCGCTTCCAGTATCCCTGGATCTTGGATTGTAAGTTTTGCCAGCATGACAAGCGATTTGCTGGGATGTCCAAGGTCGGCTCCGGCACAGCTGCGTATGTTTCGCCTAGAAACAAATGAGCAGGCGTTAGTGGATCTAGGTCAGAATCGGAGAGTTGGCACAATGGTCGCGAATTGAGAATTGCTTCAATTTGCGTAAGGAGAGTATATAGTTCTTCAAACGTAAGGCTGTCTGTTCCGATGACACGTCGTAAATGTTGCTTAACAGACTTTACTCCTGCCTCCCACAATCCGCCGAAATGTGGTGCCGAAGGAGGGTTAAAATGCCACGAGATACCGTCGCGAGCCAATGATTCCGCAACTATTGAATTATGCTGCTCGGAAAGAACGAGATGGTGCATTTCCGAAAGGCAACGAGCAGCTCCACGAAAGTTTGTTCCGTTGTCGGAATACATGTGTGATGGTTTTCCGCGGCGAGCTACAAACCGGCGAAAAGCGGCAAGGAAGGCATCGGTCGTTAAGTCACTCACGAGCTCGAGATGTATTGCTTTCGACGCTAGGCACACGAACAACGAAATATAGCCTTTTGACAACGTTGTTTTGCGACCCGATTTTGTTTTTAAAGTTAGTGGACCGGCGTAATCACATCCACAATGGGCGAAAGGCCTGCTAGTTGAAATACGTTGAGAAGGTAGATTACCCATTTGCTGTGTAATGGTGGCTTTTCGTTGTCGAAAACACTTTATACAGTCATGGGTTATTTTTCGAAGAAGGTTGCGGCATCCGATAACCCAATATTCTTGCCTAATCAGAGCGAACAGAGTGGATACACCCGCGTGTAAAAAACGAATATGTGAATCCACAAGAATTAGTTTCGTAACAATATATTCCTTGGGTAAAATTATCAGGTGTTTTGCACTAAACGAAATATCCGCTTGCTCGATCCTTCCGCCTACTCGAAGAATGTCGAAATTGTCTAAAAAAAGGAGATAAATCATTAATTTTAGAATTGTTAGCAAAACATCCATGCTTTTTATAAAATCGCAGATCGTCACCAAAGGACCGTTCCTGCAACCATTTTATGATACGAGTCTTAGCTCTGAAAATCTCATTTGGAGTGAACGTCGGCGAAGTATTTTTAAACTTATGACAGCGATCAATAACACGATTTATTTGAGCAACAGTTCTAATTAAAATATACCACGACGATATTCGACTCGATAGAACTTCAAAAGGGTGATCTTCGTAGGTCGCTAAATACGACGGAAATGGTGGATGTTTTTTCTCCTCAACCTTGCAGGATGGATCATCCTCTACGTTCGTGCTGATTGGCCAGTGTTCACAATTCTTTCGAACACTGGCGAGCAATTGTGATGGAGGGATTCCACGCGATGCACAGTCGGCTGGGTTGTACTTTGACCTAACATGAAACCATCTGTTCCTAGGAATCGTGCTAAGAATCTCTGACGTGCGGTTGCCTACAAAAATATTCCAACGGCGGGGAGGCGATGACAGCCAAGATAAGACGACCGTAGAGTCAGACCAGGTATATACGTCCGAAAAAGTGATATTCAACGCCTTTTGAACAGAGACGATTTAGACGTGATTTGGAGGCTACTATGTTGGTAATGTAATTCCCGTCTGGGAGCTGGTAGCGCGAATATATAACGGCGGCATACGCGGATGCCGATGCATCGGAGAACCCGTGTAACTGGAATGAAGCCTTTGCGATGCCAATTTTTCGCGGAATATTCATTTTCGTCAGAATCGAGAGTTCGCTCCTATAACAGCTCCACTTGGTCGAGATTAAACCTGGGATTTGCTCATCCCAGCCTAATTTCTTATGCCACAGTTCTTGAAAGAGAATTTTAAACAAGACGACCGAAGGGGCAAGGAAACCAAGGGGGTCGAAGATTCGAGCAACATCGCGAAGGATTTGGCGTTTTGTGATCGGTTCGTTGGGGGTGTAGTTTAACCGAAAACTAAACATATCGCACCTTGAGTTCCAATAAAGTCCGAGCACTTTGATCCACGCGTCCGCGTCGGTATCTAAGGAAATAATAGGATCACTCGATGTATTTTTGTTGGGTAGGAGTTCTTTACAATTACTTTCCCATTTACTGAGTTCGAATCCGCACTTTAATAAGAGTTCGATTAAAGAATTTCGCTTGAATGATGCTTCACTTAATGTGTCCGCGCCCGAAACTACGTCGTCAACGTAAAAGTCATTTAGCACTATTTCCGATGCGATTGGAAATTCTTCTTTATAGTCATTGGCAAGCTGTTCCAAGACCCGAACCGACAAATATGGAGCACAAGAAGTACCATAAGTTACGGTGCGTAGACGAAAATGCTCTAAAGGTTCCATGGGTGACTTTCGCCAGACAATGCGCTGGAAATCCGAGTCGTTATCCGACACCCAAATTTGGCGGAACATTTTCACGATATCCGCCGTAAAAACAAATTGGTGACGACGAAATCGCAAGCACACAGCAAAAAGATTCCTTTGAATTGGTGGGCCTATCATTAGCGAATCATTCAGACATTGACCGTTTGAATCCTTAAAAGAGCCGTCGAAAACGACCCGAAGTTTGGTTGTTGTGCTATCTGGCTTTAAGACGGCATGGTGGGGCAGATAAAACACATTTGGTTTGACGATTTCTGAGGAGGGAATTTTTGTCATATGTCCTAAAGCAATATACTCTTCCAGAAATGACGAGTAGCTTTCGAAAAAAGTTTTGTTGCTACCAAATTTCTTTTCCATAGATTTAAGTCGTGAAAGAGCCCCATTAAACGAATTAGCGAACCTGGGAGGAGATTTGAAAGGAAGGTCGACTATGTACTTTCCGCTTGAATCACGGCTATGAGTCCGGAGGAAGTGATCTTCTATTTCCTCATCTTCCCTAGAACTTATTGACTTTGGATCAACTTCTTCAATCGTCCAAAATGCTTGCAAGATTGAGTCAACATCTAGAACAGCGTGATGAGACACAATATTAGTCTCATCGACGGATGGCAATTTTCCTGCCATTACCCAACCGAAAATTGTTTTCTGCGCAATAGGATAACCCTGTCTACTGTACACTAAGCTTCCAAGTAAAATTTCCCAAGCTTTGTCGGAACCCAACAAAATATCGATGGAGTTCGACTTATTGAACGATGGATCCGCTAAGTCCAACCGATGCAAATGATCCCAGTCTTCAATGTTAAAGGAGGCTGATGGCAAGTTTGTAGTAACGCAAGATAATATGTACGCATCGACAGAAATACGGAACAAATCAGAACACGAGGCTATAATCAACGATAACAGGCCTCTGGATTTACCAGCGTTAGAAGATCCAATGCCACTTATGGGTATTCGAGCATTTCTCCGTTTGAGTCCAACTCGTTGCGCACAAGACTCCGTAACGAATGAGACCTGTGACCCTGAGTCTATAAGGATTCGAACGTCTTGAAAAACACCATGAATATCTTGCACCTTCCCGATAGCAGTTGGTAGTAAAGTCTGAGGTATATTATGCGCGACATTAGCTGAATGGTTATTTATCAGAAATGCATTTGAAGTCGAAGGAGTGTTTGGATTGGCCTGTGGAATAAATTCTCGAACTGTGCTATCATTAAACGAATTGCTAGCAGATGTGTTAGCAGGAGGATTAGCATTATGGTTTACGTACACCGAATCATCGTGCACTAAACAATGGTGACGAGATTTACAGACCGAGCACCGAAATTTCGATAGAAACCGATTTGAAGAGTGACCCGGTCGCAAACAATTAAAACAGACTTTATTGGATTTAACGAAATCTCTTCGAAAATTAATGTTCATGCCGAGAAAATCGGGGCACTTAGCAAGTCCATGAGAATCCCTGCATTTTATACAGGAGGGCGAAGAAGCGTGCATACTTTTTACTCCGGAGTTTCTGGGCTTTTGGTTTTCACGACCGTTAGTATGCGCACTTTCGAGTGCATCACAGCGACGTTCTAGAAAATCTAGGAACGTATCGATGGTGGGTTTCTCTACTGTGACACTGTCCTCTGACCACGCTCTACGAGTTTCAGCATCCAGTTTGTTCAGGAGAATGTAAATAATCCACGGGTCTCTGCCAAGTGAATTTATCGCTGTAAGACCTCTAACAATTTCATCCGCGCCGTTAGAAATTTTCTGCAAGTGGCTGACGCTAGCAACGTTTGTGTTAGGTAATTCCAGGAATGCTTTTATGTACGCGTTTATAATGTGACGAGGGCGATCATAACGCTTCACTAGCCTGCCCCATGCTTCCTCATACGTGGCATTGGTAAGCGGCAGATGATTAAGAAGACCTAACGCAGTGTTGCGAAGGTAAGACTTTAAGAAGAGAAATTTCTGGATCGGGGATAAATTTGACTTATCATGAACGGCACTTGTAAACATATCCCTGAAGGATGGCCACTCATGATATTCGCCACCAAAAGGTTCGATGTGGATTTTGGGAAGAAAGAAGTCCGATTTCGATTCCGAAGCCTGCGATTTCCCTAGCGTTTCAAGCAAAATTTGTTGCTGCTCAGCTAACTTGCCGATCGTGTCCCTGCTCTGTTCCAACTTTTCCCGTTCTCTAATCGACGATATTAAAACTGATTTTACCATTAAATATTTGGTCTCAAACTCTTCGTATTCTGGAAGGGGATCGACATAGTCGTCCTGTTCGGCGAATTCATACAAACAGGTTTGCGAAGCATTAAATTCTTCCCATAAACTGGTTGCTTTGCCCAAACGTACGTCCAACTCCACTAATGAAACCTTGTCGCCTATGGACTCCGTAAACTTAACAAGCTTTGTCAAGGAACCTTTAAGGTGACCGCGAACTAAGCGAAGAGCCGCTAGAGATGGTGTCTCAGGCATCTCTTAGATGGTGCGTAAATAAGGTGATCGAAAAATATTACAACAATGAGTGTATGTAGGATGCTATTGCTATGGTCGTCGACAGATAATGCAAGTTTACGAATCGCATTTTTTACGCGAGAGAATCAACCAAATATTTCCTTTGTCAGGAACAGTTTCGTCACACGAATGGACTGTATTAATCACGAATTTCAGAAACAAAATAATAATAATAATCCGGCTCGAATTCGGACCAAAAAATGTTTGAAAACGAAAACAAAAAATGGAGGGAACAAGTAGAGTTTTCCTTTACTACCAAAACCAACAACGAAATTACCACGTTATAATTTTATTTTATATTTTCTGGTTGTTACCCTTCCTGTGGTCGGAATCCAAGTGACCGAGAAATTATTTACATGCTTAGAGTATGGCTTATCTGTATAACACTTCCAAATCATAGCTGAGAACGAGAACAACATTATCAAGAGAATTACAGCTAACATTGGTAATACTTAATACATAATAAGTATGCCCAGGTATGATTGCATAAGAGAGCTTAACTAGGAATTATGAACCGGTTACTTGATAACAAAATATCATATAGGTAAGTTCAGAGAAAGTATAGGGTAGATCATGAATAATCGTGCAATAGAACACATTGAATGAATTTATAGAATACAATTTAACAAAATCAACTTAAATCAAAATAAATGTAACATGGATGAATGCATTCTCCAACATATACAAAAGGCAAATGAAAAAAGTGCAAAGATATACAATGTGCGAACTCGAAACATTCGCTTTGTACCAGGGCAAGAAGTGTTCCGAAGGAATTTTATCCTTAGCGATTCCTCAAAATACTTATCAGTAAAACTGTGCCCGAAGTATGTGAAATGTCGAGTTGTTAAGTTGATCGGACAGAACATGTACGAATTAGAGAATCTTTCTGGGAAGAAAATTGGTATTTTTCACGCGAAAGACATAAAGCAATAAAGTGGCTTGCAAGCGCGACGTATTAAGTATCTGCTTCATAAGTTATATCATTCAATATCTATTCGACTTATAATCATCATTATCGTTTATTTTTTTTCTATTTATTTGTTAGTTTATTTTTCTCTATGTATCAACGTATTACTTTATGTATCTCTATGTTTTATATTCAGCTTTGTTACTTTTATTTATATGTATTATTTTATCTTGTTTTTTTTTATGTATGTACCACAATGAACCCGATATTGTATTTTTTTTGTAATCAATCTTTATTTATTTATGCATTTACAATTACACCTAGGATTAAGTATTCACATATGTAAACGTCCTCTGGCACTGTGATATGTATGTTTATTTATTTAACTAGTTCTTAGATTTATTTATTTATTATTCTACATATTTTGTCTATTGATTTGCATGTTAATTTATTAATAGTTTAAGTATACTTATTTTCTTTTGACGTAAACATATGCACTGACAAAACTGCACTGTGATATTCATGTTCATCAGCACAGTGATATGAATGTTTCCTTCGTGCAAAATTGTTAGTGCGTTTACCTTATTTAGTTATTCGCGTATTGTCCATTGATGTATTTCAGTGTTAATTATTTATTAATTTTAAGTATTCACCGAGGCATTATCGCCTTTTGTTTTTATACCCACGTTCACTTATACTTGCACTGTGATATATATGTATATTCACTGGTACTATGATGGTTGTTGATTGTTTACACTTCTCTGATTTCCACTAATTTATGTCGGGCTCACTCATTATTAGATTATGTTCACCTTTTTGTTCACAAAGCTAAGCTAAGTGTTTGGCGTTGCACAAGCACACTTTATATACTGAGCAGCTGATTTGATGGAAAGTCCACTGCACTTTCATACATAATGTACATACCTCCTTCCAATGTTTTGCCCGGCTTTCATAGAGTGGGGTTCTTCACCACGTTGAATCAACAAAAACCCACTAGTGGTTGACCTCGTCTCTGTCCCCGTTGTCGTTAAAACCTCCAACCAATCCAGAGATTTTTTACAGTCACCCTTCTTGCCATAAGACAAATCTGAAAAATACAACAAGAATAAAATTTAATTCGAACAAAATCGCTACCTTACCTGTATGTAGATCGAACACTCCCTGTCCCTGTCCCCGGTGCTGTCCCAAGGGTAGATTCTGTGATGGGAAGGTAAAATAAAATAAGAAATAGGCATCATATAACAAATTAATTTCACGGTAGTACCTTTCACATTTTGTGGTCTTTAATCCTGTAGTCCATGAATTTGTCCATCGTCCACCACGAATAGTTACCTGAAATAATAAAGAAAAATATATTAAAGAGGATAAATAAATATTACTTACCCCTGCAAATCCATGCGTGTTGTTTTATTTTTTTTGTTTTTTTGTTTGTTGACAGTCTGAAGTGTCAAAATGAGTACGTTGAACCGGTAGAGTTCAGGGATACATTGTAGCTTGAACCTTTAGATGGGGTTTGAAAATTCGAAGAGCAGGACGTGGAGATGGGATGAAGAAGGTAGCATGATTTCTAGCGGCTACTCCAGAAACGGAAGGTTGGCCAAGTATTTGTTGCTATATGATGTATGGGGCATTGTTGGCTGTAGAAGCCGAAGAGCTGTTTCCTAGCTGGAACCATTCGTGTTCCGAACTAAGCTAAGTCAAGAAGTACTTATAAACGGCCATAGTGCCAATTTCCTTTGCAAGATAATTTTTTGATTTGAATAAAGTAATTAATAATAAGTCTTAGATAGGCATGTATATTTTTTTTTGAAAAGTTATACTGCTTATTGTGGTAAGTGTATAAAGAAGTTATGTGAGATGTAGAATTTCTATTAATTTTGGTCAAATTTACATAGATCTCGTTCGTTCAGTATAGAGGGCAAGTGGCGGTCATGGACTTTACTCAGACGTTCTACACTAAGAATGTCATGACCGCCATATAAAAAGAGTGTTGGATGACCTGTATTGCATCGGAACTGTTTCTTGTTGCGAAAGTCATTTTGAAGATCATCAGAATTGCCTGGGATCGCCAGAAAATACTTTCATCAAGTCGCCAGCCGTATATTCACCTTCCAGAAACGCAACCCCTATGACGTCATCAGGTTTGGTTGTTTTTAAATTTTTTTTTGTTTCTGGAGAGTGGTTATTTGCGGGGAATAGTAGTGGAATCCGAAATTTTATCCACTCCACCCCCATTTTTGTACCCACCAACGCAAACAGCAATCCAACAGTTCCTAAATGAACAAAGATAACGTCACGGTACGGAAATTAACAAATCAAAGTTATATATATGTAAAGGGTGATTTTTTAAGAGGTTTAGAACTTTTTTTAAAAAAAAAACACAAAAAATTCGAAAAAATGAATGAAATATTTATTTGAATCGATAGTTTGAACCTTGCAATTAAATGTTTAAAGATAATTTCATGCAAATGTTGACCGCGGCTGCGTCTCAGGTAGCCCATCCGCTGAGTCCAATTTTGGCATACTCTTTCACACATATCGGCCGGTATCTCACGAATGAATGCATGGATGTTGGCTTCCAGTGCGTCAATCGAAGCGGGCTTGTCCCTATACACATTAGCCTTGGCATACCCCCACAAAAAATAATCTAATGGTGTCAAATCGCATGATCTAGGCGGCCAATTGACCGGCCCGAAACGTGAAATTAACTGTTCACCAAACTCGCCTCGCAATTGCGCCATTGTTTCGCGTGCTGTGTGGCATGTGGCACCGTCTTGTTGAAACCACATATCATGCAAGTCAAGAACTTCCATTTCGGGCAAAAAAAAGTTTGTTATCATCGCTCGGTAGCGTTCACCATTGACAGTAACGCTGCGATTCGCATCATCTCTGAAGAAATATGGCCCAATAATGCCGCCGGCCCATAAACCGCACCAAACAGTGGCTTTTTCGGGATGCATTGGTAGCTGTTGCAATGCTTCTGGCTGATCTTCACTCCAAATGCGGCAATTTTGCTTATTTACGTACCCATTCAACCAAAAATGAGCCTCATCGCTGAACACAATTTTTCGATAAAAAAGCGGATCCTCGGCCAGCTTTCCAAGAGCCCATTCACCAAAAATTCGGCGTTGTGGTAGGTCGGCTGGCTTTAGTTCTTGCACCAGCTGTATCTTAAAAGGCTTTACGCCCAAATCCTTCCGCAAAATTTTCCACGTAGTGCTGTAAGAAAGGCCTAACTGCTGGGAACGGCGCCGAATCGACATTTCGCGGTCTTCTGTCACACTAGCTGATACGGCCGCAATATTTTCTTCACTACGCACAGTACGTAAACGTGTTGGTGGTTTAATGTCCAACAAAGTAAATTTGGTGCGAAATTTGGTCACAATCTTCCGAATAGACTGCTCAGAAGGTCGAGAATGCCGATCATAAAATGGAAGCAGCGCGCGATGAACATTTCGAACCGAGCACGAATTTTGATAGTAAAATTCAAGCGTTGTTCATTTGTAAGACGATCCATGGTTAAATTGCAAACCAAACTGAAGCTGTTTGACAGTGACACAAGGTACTAAACACACGTCAGCTGTCAAAACCAGTGTTGCCAAAACCAAACCAGCTAAAAAATCACCCTTTATAATACCTGGCTAGGAGCATCCCGTCAAAATTTCATCGTTTTTGTGTGTAATTGTTTTAGTTTTAAGTGGCGTGAGTTAGGTTTTACGTTTTTTTTGTGACTTTCATTGTTTTAATTAAGTAATTTCGAGTTAATTTTAAGTTTCGGCAAACAATTTGATTTCCGTGGTTCGTTTTGTCTTCGTATATGTATTTTTTTTTTATTATTCTCCCCACCCCTCCCAAACTGAGCTCACTCTGGGTAGTAGATTAGTAGGGAATTAGGTAGTTTTTTTTTGACTGCGGGAATCGGAATAAAGAGATTTTTGTTTTTTTTTTCTTTTTTTTGTAAATTACTTTTATTGTGTAATTTTTACCTCGCTTTTACCTTTTTGTCTCTTCAGCGGTTTTTTATTTTTTTGTTTTTGAATAGTAAATTTATATGAGCAAAGAAAAAAAATAAAATGAATAAATGTGCTTATCCACGCCCAAAATGAAAGCCATCAGTTTTATTCAAGCGCACCGACGCTTGATGGGTAATTAAATTGAAATTATCGGGGGGTGTGGAAAGGTGTGTCGTCGCTTTCGGTCAATGACTTGATCTGGTGGAGCTGATGTAATCGTCATTGGGGAAATCCAAAATGGCCACCGGATTTCCATGGTGGGGAGGGAGAAGGCCATCGCTGATTAACACCGGCCCTCAGTGTGGTAAGACCAGTCCGTCCGTTGTTTAGAATTTATTTTTTTGGCATGTTTTATGTTTTGTCGTAGGCTTCGTCGTGTAGCGGCGAAAAGAACCACCCCATTCGGCGAGCTTAGCCATGCTTCGCCGTGCTTCCTATCGCACATTCGCTCCCAGCGCCCTCTACATTCCACCCTTAGGCCTATTACAATATTTATATGTATTTAATTTCATACCAAACTCACTTTAACAGATATAAACATTTTTTTTTTTTTGATTTTGATAATATGCAATTTTAGCTAGGTAAAACGTTTAGGGAATTTTAGTTAGGTATTTTAGGGCAATTTTTTTTTTTTTGTTCACTAAGGGATTAAGATTTCTCCTTCTTCTTTTTGCTATAATTTTTTTTTGTTTGTTTGTTAGATTTTAAAAAGGTCTTACGAGAAAGAAAACACTGCTGCATTATGTAACACTTTCTGAACTGTATGAACCGGTACCCTACACGCGTTGCCGGACCAGACAAGATACACTTGTTGGTGGTGTGCTGCACCGCTACAGACGCTAACCGCACCACCCTAAATACCTCTGACCGCTGATTTCGTGTGTGTCGCGCTCCGTGGTTAAGTGATGACTGCCCAATATGCACTGTATGTGGCTACACGGATTTGTCTAGGCGGGAGATGGGAGATTGCCGGTGAAGGGGGGGGGGGGGGGGGGGGGGGGTGGGGGGGGAATCATTGGAATCGGAATCATTTGTTTCGGGTTTTGCTATCGCCCCGTCCTGCCTCGATTGCCGATTGGGCTAACAGAGGGAGAAGGGGGAGGGGGGGAGGGGGAACGTCGAACCAACAGTTGGTCTAAACTGGAGGTTATTATTTGTCCCGTGTACCTGAGAGATATATACATACATATTAAGGCTAATGTGTTGTGTAAAAAAAAGGGATTTACCTGTGTTTCTAAGAAACACGACTCCTGGAAAACACGACCTATTCGTCTCCCGCAGGTCTCAAGTTTCAGCACTATTTATTTCCGTCTGATTTTATTTTTAGGAGGACGAGCTAGCTATGCGTTGAGGGAAATGCAATATTGCTGCAAAAGGAAAAGAGTCGAATTCTCAGTTTTTTTTTTTTTTCTTTTTTGTGGTTTAAAGGCCCAAATTCTCGGTGGAAAATGGACTACTTCCGTCCTTTGAGTGGGTAATCTAAGCTTCCGGGAGATGTTTCACGTGAGATAGTCAGACAGAAAAGAAGGTGACCAACTAAGAGAGGTCGCCAGGAAGGCTTGTGCTGAATAGCAGCACGCGTTCACGCACACGCTGAGGGGAAAACACTGGTTCAGCTGTCAAAAGTCGAGTAATTTGGAATCGTGGCTCCGAATTCCCACATTTCATAGGGTGGCGCAAAAAAAAAAATCATAATGACTGCAGATGTAATTTCAACATCCGTAACAAACCTTTTTCGTTTAAGAAAAAAAAATTGTTGTTTTTTTAAACGAAAAGGAAAACGATATGAGTAGGTAAATTTGGTTGATAAGAACTCACTTTTAGCCTACTGTCGAATGTCCTTGGCATGGTATGTTCCCATGAGTTTCCCTTGTAAATTTCCTAGCTCATATAGACATTGCCCTACCCTTTTCGAACTCGACAATTAATAAATTTGGGTAAAAATTTCGAAGTCTTTGCATGAGTGAATGAACTTTGCTCAAAATTCCTACGAAATACTTCCTGCCCCACCACAAAATTAATGGTTTTCGCTCGGGTGTTGTAGTTTTTTTCCGCCTTTAAATGAGCACTGTGCAAGTTCTGCTTAATACGCTCTCGCATCATCTGCAATCGATCAGACGAAGGAATAGTCCGAACCTGGGGGTCGTTAAGGGAGTGTAGCCTTTTTAGCAGCGAGGACTCTTCTCCGTCCATAACCATATGTTGTCCAAACAATGCATAATAAGGCGAGCAATTCGTAGCAGAATGTAAGTCGCTTCGTAGTATAGCGCCTATTAGGGAAACGTATTTATCCCAATCTACATGGCTGTCTTTAACAAACACCCTGATTTTCGAAATAAGTTCTTTGTTGATGCGCTCCGAGCAATTTGCTTGAGGCGAATAAAGACCTGTTTTAACATGTCTGTTGTTATATGCTTTCATCAGTTTAGCAAACTCAACCGAAATGAATTGCCTTCCATTGTCACTATGAATGTATTCAGGAGTTCTAAACTGATGGAAAACATCTTCTTCTAAGTACTTGCAAATCGATATTGAACAGGCTTTCCGTAGTGGTTTTATGAACACGTACTTTGTAAAATGATCGACACAAATGAAAATAGTGGTAAGGCCAAGCTTTGTGCGAGGATAGGGTCCTAAAAGGTCAACATAGAGCCTGTCATAAATAGCCATAATATACTCAAAGACAATGATACTTTGAATGCGTCCATTAATACAAACAGCTCAACTTCTCAGTCTGGCTGCTGCCATTTGACTTCGAAACCATTTTCTATATTTTTATTTCGAATTTGTACCGTTACTGGAAAGTCGAATAACGACGAGTAAAGGGAAAAAACCTTAGTAGATGTAAGAAGACACTTTAATTTTAAGCACGCAAAAAGTGTGGTGGAAATAAATTAAAAATTGCAAGCTTAAAATCTGTTTCAATAAAAAACTTCTTTGGTCACAAAAAGTAGTGACATTTCTTAAAATTACATTTGAAAAAGTAGAAATTGATAAAACGCATATAAAGGGTTCGCCATCTAACTTTTTTTTTTTAACT
This sequence comes from Cheilosia variabilis, assembly GCA_951230905.1. NCBI lineage: Eukaryota > Metazoa > Arthropoda > Insecta > Diptera > Syrphidae > Cheilosia > Cheilosia variabilis. The sequence goes on from OX579676.1 coordinate 87,041,159, forward strand.
AGTGCTTATTTCGCGAATGGTAACACTTATCTCATGTCTGATTTAACAGATAATTAGTTTTATCCTTCCGCTGAACGAATATGGTTGTGTATACGCTTGAACAACGCTGGGAAATATTGCGACATTACTTTGAAAATCATGGTAATGTTGCAGAATGTGTGCGAAAAAAGAAATCATCTTTTCAGATGAAGCTCATTTTCATCTTGGCGGGTATGTAAACAAGCAAAATTGTCGCATTTGGGGCACAGAAAACCCGCACGCATACATTGAAAAGCCGATATACCCAAAACGAGTCACTGTTTGGTGCGGAATTTGGTCCAGAGGCATAATTGGGCCATTTTTCTTCGAAAATGAGCAAGGAGTGGCCGTTACAGTCAATGGCGATCGTTATCGGCCAATGTTGAACGAATTTTTGTTCACAAAAATTGAAGAGGAGGATATTGTCAACATTTGGTTTCAACAGGATGGCGCTACGTGCGGCTGGTCGGCATTCTGTAAGGCGAAATGTTCAAACGTTTTCGTGAAAACGAAGAAATTTGCTTGTATAACATAGTGAAAATCATGCGTGCGCACGAAAACGTCTGATCGTTTCGTTTCTTATAGAATCTGACCCCTGATGTCGTTTGGCCACCTCGGAGCTGCGATTTGACACCGTTGGACTATTATTTGTGGGGTGCCGTAAAAGATAAGTGTTACGCCGACAATCCAGAGACAATTGACGCTTTAAAGGACAATATTCGTGAAGCCATTGGTAAAATATTTTATTTTCCATTATTAACCGGAAGGATTGTACTTTCAAAAAAAAAAAGTTATTTGGCGGACCCTGTACATGCCAAAAATACGTTCTCCGGTTGATAGAGGCGAAGAAATACGAAACATGTCTCAAAATGGCGACCAGATTCCAAACGAACCACAAGGTCTACATGTGCAGTTCCAACAACCATCGCAAGGCCAAAAGGAGCAATCTCATCCGGAAGAGGAACAACGCCCAGGAAGACAAAGTCCAGCGAAGTGCAGCTTATGTAAAGAACCATACAACGAGCACATGGTTCATTGTGACGGAGTTGATAAAGCAAAAGTATATCGCGTTGACTGGGGGTTTCGTCGATGTTGCAGGGGTTCCGCTTCCAGTTCCAGAATCGATAGGGGTGAACGCAGCAGGTCCAAATATACCCGATGATGAGTCGGACAAAAGGTCATGCACATCAAGGTGCAGTTCGACTTCTCAACAGCATTTGAAATTGCTATTATTGGATCAGCAGCGTCAATTATTGAAGGAACAGCGAGTGAATATGCAAAAGGAGCAGGAACTTCTGAAAAAACAACAAGAATTAGTGGACGAAACATCAGAGTATGATGACGAATGCGATAACGTAGATGAAATCGCAAAAAATGTTAACAGCATCACTTTGGATCCCCAAGCGCGTGAATTTACTACCAACTTCGAATGCTTGCCTGCATTCAACCAAAGACAAATAGCTGCGCGAAAGATCTACAGCACACTTCCAGTATATAATGGCGAAGCAGAAGAATGGCCGTTATTTAAAAGAATGTTTGAACAATCGACGCAAGAATGCGGTTTTTCAAACGTAGAGAATTTGATGCGACTCCAGCAATCTCTTAAAGGAAAGCAAAGGCCGAAGTATCATATCAATTATCTGAACCCTCATGTGTGCCCGATATTATTGAATGTTTAAAAATAGCATTTGGACAGCCAACAATAATTCTGCAGTGACAAACATGAATGCAGTAATGAAAGCATCTGGATTGGAAAGTCAGTATGACAATCCTTTGCTACTCAAGGAGTTATTAAAGAAATTAAGCAGCGTTATGAAAATGAAATGGGCTTCATACGCGTATGAAAATGATGTGTCAGGAGTTCTTGCGTTTGGTGCTTGGTTAAAATTAGAAAGCAGAAAAGTGTATTCGGTTTTGCCTTCTACGTCGTTCGATAGATTTGAAAAGACCTCTCGTAAGGAAAGCCGAACCAATGTACATTTTGAAAATAAGCAATATACTGTGTGTGTAGTATGTAAAGGTAAATGTAAATCTGTAGCGTCTTGTGAAGTTTTTCAAGAGTTGTCTCCTAATAATAAATTGGATAAAATGAAAGAGTTTAGGCTATGCCGCCAGTGTTTAACTGCCCATCGGATGAAATACCCGTTTATATGTAAGAAGGCAGTGAAATGTAATGTCAGCGGCTGTAGTCGTAAGCACCACCCACTTATGCATCCGGATGAAATCTCACAGGACAATTTACCAATAGCGGAGACTTTACAGAACAGTCATGTTAGATTGGACGATGAATGCCAGTTTCAATACATGCCAGTAATATTGCGAAATGGAAGCAAAAGATTAGAGGTAATGGCATTTATATATTATAATGGCGAAGCTTTTGTTTATGGTGGATCTAGCAGAACACGTATTGAAGAGGATGTAGCTGAGCACTTGGGTTTAACAGGTCCCAAGGTAATTCTAAACATAAAATGGACATCAAACGTGCGTCGCCAAGAAGAGTCTACAAAATTATCACTGCTTATCTCCGGTATACAAGACGGTGCTAAAGAGTATGAAATTCCTGAAGCCCATACAATAAAAGAACTCAGTTTGCCTAAGCAAACTTTAAATTATGAAAAGCTGGCGAAAAAGTACGATCACCTTCCGGGCTTACCAGTGCGTTCATACTTATCAATTCAACCAAAAATGATGATAGGACTCAGCGACTGGCACTTGGCAGTTCCCAGCAGGACGCGACTAGCTGGTCGTAATGAACCCGTAGCAACAAAGTGTAAATTGGGATGGTCAGTTTTTGGGTCAAAACGATCATCTAATTATGAAAGCATCAACTACCACATCGAAGAATATCGCGAACCCGGTGATGAGGACCTACACGAAATGATGAAGCAGTTTTTCTCCGTCGAAAGCTTGGGAACCAAAATTCCGAAGTATGATTTGGCTTCCCAAGAAGAACGAAGGGCAAAATCGATAATGGAAGATACAACTCAGTTCGTAGGACAACATATTGAAACAGGTCTATTGTGGCGTTATGATGAGGTGAATCTACCGGATAGTCTATCGATGGCAAAGCACAGACTTAAGACGTTAAATCGAAGATTGGAGAAAAATCCAAAATTAAGAACAGATATGCAGAACCAAAAAGCTTCTTACGTGAAGGAGGCACAAGAACATCATCAACGCGTTTGGTATCTTCCTTTGTTTCCCGTTAGTAATCCAAATAAACCGGGCAAAGTGAGAGTCGTTTGGGACGCAGCAGCAAAGGTTAATGGTATGTCCTTGAATTTATTTCTGCTAAAAGGACCAGATCAGTTTTCATCGTTGCTTGGTGTTCTTCTTCGTTTCCGAGAAAATGACATAGCGATTAGTGGAGATATTTCCGAAATGTTCCACCAAGTCAAGTTAATAAAGGCAGATCAAAAAGCTCGTCGATTTCTATGGAACGATCGAGAACGTGAGGAGCCGCGTATATGTTACCCAGGTCATGACAATTGGCGCAACTTGTTCGCCGAGTAGTGCGCGATACGTAAAAAATCTGAATGCTAAGCGTTTCGCAAGTGAATATCCGACGGCAGTAAAGGCGATTTTGGAAAATCATTACGTCGACGATTTACCGGCACGGTTGAGGAAGCAATTGCACTAGCTAAACAGATTAAGCATATGATGGGATTATACATAAATGGAAATCTAAAGTGTTGTTGGCACTAGAAAGTGGAGATGGAGATTCAACTGAGCTTGCCAATTTATATAAGGAGGTTGATCTGAATACTGGAAAGGTTTTAGGTATGTGGTGGAATACTCAAACAGATTCATTCACATTTTCACTAAAATTTAATAAGGGCAGCAGAAGTGTTTTAAATGGTCAAAGTAAACCAACAAAACGGTAGGTTTTAAGAATTCTTATGTCCATATTCGGCCCGCTCGGTATAATTGGTCACTTTACGAGTTATTTAAAAGTCCTGATGCAGGAGATATGGCGTTCAAAGGTAAACTGGGATGAAGAGATCGAGGATGAGCAACATGGAAAGTGGTTGATATGGCTCAAAGAACTTTATGAAGTAAACCACATACATATTCCCAGATGCTACTCAACGAAATCTTCAATATTTGTGGATGCGAGTAAAGACAGCAGTGCAGCAGTTGCATATCTGAGAATGCAGTCTGAGGAAATCATATCATGTTCGTTTTTAGGCTCTAAAACAAAGGTGGCTCCTATTAAACTAACATCGATTCCGAGATTGGAGCTTATTGCTGCTTTGATTGGAGCCAGACTTGCACAAACTATTCGGCGATCATTGACCAATCCCGTAACCAACGTTTTCTACTGGTCCGATTCGGTAACTGTTCTCAGATGGTTGAGATCAGACGCAAAGGCAACCAAAGGACAGTTTGTCGCCTTCAGAATTGCTGAAATACAAGAAACTAGCAAAATTAGCAATTGGAGATATGTACCTTCAGACCTGAATGCAGCTGACGATGCTACTAAATGGAAAAAGGGGCCGATCGTTGGTTTACAGGACCGAATTTCCTGTATGCTGATGAAGTTGATTGGCCGGAAGACATTTCACTGCAAAGGAACCGGGATCCAGAGGTCATTGAGGCAGTTCATCAAATTCGCTAAATACCGGGGGCATTGCGATGACCACTATAATGGACATTGAAGGTGCCTTCGATAAGATATGCTTTGAAAGTCTGAAACAAGCCTTGGAAAAACGTAGGGTTAACCCACTGGTGGTAAGATGGGTGGACAATATATTGAATACAAGGGCGATTAATATTCAGACGGGAACCTCAAAACTCAGAGGAAGGGTTAGCAGAGGTTGCCCACAAGGAGGTGTTCTCTCACCTACACTGTGGAATATCACTGTGGACTCTCTTCTCGACAGACTCGAGGCGACGGGCATTCACACAGTGGGATATGCCGACGACATAGCAATAATGGCCAGAGGCAAATTCATGGACGTCACCGCAGATATCATGAGGAATGCACTCAGAGTGGTTGAGCGGTGGTGTCTGGAACAAGGGTTCTCCATTAATGCGGCGAAAACAGATCTAATAGTCTTCACTAGGAAGAGGAATTTCGGCCCTTAACACTTTTCGGATCGGAACTAACAATGACTTAGAAGGTTAAGTATCTGGGAGTCTATCTAGATACTGGCTCTTACTTGGAATTACCATGTTGAGGAGAAGGTCCGGAAGGCAAAAAGGGTACTACATCAGTGCAAACGTGTATGTGGACAGAGGTGGGGACTCTCGCCTAGGTCAGCATACTGGATGTATACGATGATACCTAGACCCATTATCACGTACGCCTCGGTTGTATGGTGGGCGAAAGCCTCTCTGAAAACTGTGAGGAAGCACCTGGATAGGGTTCAACGTTTAGCATGTATGGGAATTACAGGTGCAATACGTACACCCCCAACATGCGCATTGGAAGTCATCATGGGGATATTACCGCTAGACTTATTTATTAAGAAAACAGCGGCCCAAACGGCACTTCGCTTACATCGAAATGCGAAATGGCACCTTCGTGGTACGATCTATGGACATAGGAAGATTTTGGAACTTGTCAAAGACGAGATTAGGGAGCTAAACATGCCTATGGATCGAATAACAAGGGTGCGTATTATGGAAAGAAATCATAAAACTCGTATTGAGAACGGATTACTTCCAGAAAAAAGAAATGGTGAAATAGTGATTTTCACGGATGGATCCATGATGGATGGCGGGGCAGAAGAGAGCTGGTACTTGCCCGTCACATTAGCCTCGGGAAATACACTTCAGTATACCAGGCTGTGATAATTGCCTTGCTTTATGCGTTGGACTACTTGCTTGAATGTCAGGTGGAAGGAAGAAATATCCTTATAGCACTGGACAATCAGGCGGTGATCAGATGCATGGAACAAACAAACATCACAACATCACTGGCACTGGAATGCATACTTAAACTCAATAAGTGTTCATCTAAAAATGAAGTAACACTGACTTGGGTACGAGGACACATATGGATCGAAGGCAATGAAAAGGCGGACTCCCTTGCAAAACAGGGGTCAACTGAAAAGTTGCTGGGACCAGAACCATTCTCTTCAATTGGCAGAGGAATGGTTGAACAGCTTATCCACAAATGGATCACGGCAGAACACCTGAGAAGGTGGTGAACCGTGGAACAATGTAGACAAGCTAAAATGGCAATAAAGTGGCCGACCTGCTCCACTCAAAGAAGGGTTCTAAGCATGAGTCGAGGAACATTGAAATGGGTGGTGGCTTTGTCTACAGGACATGGTAATTTCAGGTATCACTTAAGGAAAATGGGCCTTATAGAGGATGATACTTGTAGACAATGCCTGGAGGAATCTGAGACAGCGGCACATATACTGTGTCAATGCCCGGCATTGGCTGGCAGAAGAATGAGGATCTTGGGACATCAATGGGTCGAGACCCAGTCGATGAAACGGATCTCCCATAAACAGATGCTAGCGTTAACACTAGGAATTGAGCCCAGAGAAGAACTGTGGAGAAATCCAGAGAGTCTCTCTGAGTAAGATTTACAGTGGTAGAGAGACGAAAAGAGACCCGACAATGGTGGTCTGATTCGATTATCTCTCGAAATATATATATATATATATATTGTTCTTCCGGTTCTGCATACATGCTGCCTCTGTCTTCTCCTTGTAGTTGCGATAACTGGTTCACTCTGTTGGAAACTACGAGGTTTCCAAGGCAAGTGCAGCCGACAAGTTAATACCTCCAACGAACACTGAATGCAGCAAGCATAGTAAGAACAATGCCCAAATGTCAAATTGTAAACAAACACACAAAAGGTTAATTGTCAAATGAAGAATAAAATTTATTATCTTTTATAACGTTGTTCAAATAAGTCGTTGGCTTTTCATTTTGCCGTTTTTCTACCGTATATTCACAGTTTGAACTTGAACACCCTTGCGTTAACTTAAAATTAACAAATCCTTTGTTCGAGAAACTTTGCCTTGTCTTTGCCAGCGAAATATTGTTCCATTGGAAAACTCTTCGGTTCTTAAAAGAACATTTGGTCCTTCTAAGCCAAGAAGTTAAATTGGCAAAGAATTTTCATATTTTTCAACAAAACAGCATTCAACATCATCCCAAAATTGCGAGGAGCGGAATGTGTATGTGTGTGTACAACGAAGCAACCAATTCCTGAGGTCAAATACAAAGTCAACGTGCGATCTGAACACAAAGAAACACCAAGTAAGTGAAGTTTTCTTACTTATTTTTTATTTCTTACTTTTATTGCGCGACTAAGATTATTTCTAAATAATTAAAATGGAAAAGAAAGCCTTAAATAGAATTTACACAAAAATGGCGAAAGATCAGGTGAATTTTAGCAAAACTGTTAGTCAAACGCGCAGAACAGCCAACTATCTTTCGGGGCGCTTAGAGTTGCTGGAACAGGACATGATCGAAGCGAAAGCTTATCATAAGACCCTTCTCACGTCCATCGAAGAGGAAGATTTCGAAAGCTATGAAAAAATCGAAGAAATTTATGAAAAAATGTGTGAGTTATATGTTTTTTACCGTGGGGATCTGCTAGATGCAATCGAAAAGGTCAAAGAAGGTGACAAGAGGGACACAAAATCCAACGTATCTCCTGTTGACTCAAGCAAGGCTGAAATTAAGCTCCCAAAAATTAATTTGCCATCTTTTGCTGGCACATACGAAACGTGGCGGCCATTTCACGACTTATTCGTCTCTCTCATCCATAATAACAGTGCACTTTCTGAAATACAAAAGTTACATTATTTAAAATCTAGTGTGTTTGGAGAAGCTCAGAAACTTTTAGCTCACCTTAGTATAGATAATGGCAACTACATCAAAGCGTGGACGATCATTACAGATAGATATGATCATGCACGATTCTTAGTGAACACTCAACTTAAGTGTCTTTTCAATCAGGCTCCCATAAGTCAAGAAAAATCCGAATTAATCAAACAACTTTTGGACACATCAACAGAAGTGCTCCATAGCTTGAAAAATTTGAATGTTCCGGTAGACGAGTGGGATGTTATAGTAATTTTCATCTTGCTCCAAAAACTCCCAAACAAAACGCAACAACTTTGGGAAGAGCGCTTAAGTGCTAGACAGAAGCCGAAAGAACTGCCAACTTTTTTCGAATTTTCTCAATTCCTAGAAATGCGTTTCCGAACCTTGGAGGCAGTTAGTTCCCAACAAATCAGATCTAGGGCCGACTCGCCAAAACAAACACCTCATAGGATCAGTTTTCACTCGCAAGCCAACAATCCAAAACGCTCTTGCCAAATTTGCAGCAAGGGTCAACATGCTATTCGCAAATGCAAACGGTTTTTAAAGATGTGTATCGCTGATCGTCAACAAAGTATTGATAGGATAGGCCTCTGTTCCAATTGCTTAGCCTACAATCATAAGATAGAGCAATGCCCTAGTAGTTATAGATGCTACTATTGCCAACAACCACATCACTCTCTATTACACATAGCAGCACGCATCACTCAGACTCAACAATACAGTCAATCAAATCAACAATCCAGTTCGCTCATCCAACCACAAAGGCCTTCCAACCCAACCACTCTCACACCATCACAAGAACCATTTATATCGTCACAATAAGCCACCGTCAAAGTTTTCTTACCTCCAATATAAATCCAGATGCTCCAAATTTCCAGCCATCTGATGGAATACAAGTGAATTCGGTCAATTCACTACACGCACTGTCGCACATACCGACGCAGGTTTTGCTGGCAACAGCGGTTGTTAAAGTGAGATCTATTACAGGAGAGACATTCACGTTGCGAGCACTTTTGGATTCGGGTTCGGAGGCTACATTCATTACCGAATCAGCTGTTCAACTTCTTCGTTTGAAGCCGAGACGCACTCATATAGAGGTTTCTGGGTTAGGAATGGTCAGCAGTGGCACATGCAAAAAGATTGTCGACATTGTAATCGCTTCACGACACACAATTTTCGAAACATCTGTTGAAGCTTTCATTTACAAGTCGCTGTCGGGCAATCTCCCAACTCGTATGCTTCCAGTTAGTAACTGGAGGCACCTCGAGGACTTGCTCTTAGCCGATCCAGCCTTTTATAGGCCATCTAAAGTCGACATGTTATTAGGAAGTGATGTTCTAGCCCAAATTTTGCTGCCTGATTTAGTTCGGCCATTGGATATGATGTTACCCATCGCTCAGAACACAAAATTAGGCTGGATCTTGTTCGGTAAGGCACCGCTGGAGCCTAGACCCATTCATACATTTTTTCAAACAAGAAATAGCGACGAAGAACTGCGCAGATTCTGGGAATTGGAAGAGGCTCCATTCCAGGCAATAGAGACTAAAGAGAATACTGATTGTGAAGAACAATACCTGAAGTACGTTAAGCAGTTGACCGATGGTCATTTCCAGGTGGCTCTTCCATTCAAAGGAAACAAACATCCAGTCTTAGGAAGGTCTTACGAACGGGCCATTCAACGGTTCAGGAGTCTCGAAAAACGCCTGACAGCAGACATCCAACTTCGCGAGAAATATACGGCGTGTCTTGATGAGTATCTGAAATTAAATCATATGGTTGAAGTAACGGAAGAACCTATAGCGAAATACCATTATTTTCTACCTCATCACGCCGTCTTTAAGGAGGGGAGCTCCACAACCAAGCTAAGAGTAGTTTTCGATGCATCCTCTCGAACAGCAGATGGAAGTTCTCTGAACGATCATTTGATGACGGGTCCGACCTTGCAACAGAATGTCATTGTTGTCATATTACGATGGCGTCTCTATCGGTTTACTTTCTCAGCTGACATTGAGAAAATGTATCGCCAGATTTGGGTGACCAGAGCGGACTCAAATTATCAATTAATACTTTGGCGTAATGATCCACTTGATCAGCTCAAGGTCTACCGACTCAAGACCGTCACCTTTGGAACAGCTGCAGCTCCGTATCTAGCAATACGTACGCTGATGGAAGTGGCTAAACGAGCCGAACTGATGTATCCCAGAGCGGCAAAAATGATCCAGGATGAGATGTACGTCGACGATTTATTTTCAGGAGCAGACACCATACAGGAAGCTGAAGAGAAAAGGAGAGAGGTTAAAATGGTATTACAGAAAGCCGGCTTCAACTTACATAAGTGGACCTCAAACAACTCAGAGCTGCTAAAGGGAATACCCATCGAAGAACGAGAATCCGCATTCGCAGTACCATTTGAAGGTTCGAATCAAGTCAAGACCTTAGGAATTCAAGGGCTACCAGTCCAGTTGACCAGTTTTATTTCCACTTCACTCCTGTGAATAATCCACAGCCAACGAAAAGGTTCATTTTGTCGACAATCGCTCGGTTATATGATCCAATGGGTTGGATTTCACCATGTATTCTTCAGGCAAAAGGTTTCATGCAACAACTCTGGCTGCGAAAACTGTCTTGGGATGAACCAATAGAGCCGATGATTTTGCGAGAATGGAACCCCTTCTACAAGGATCTTTCTGCTGTCAACAACATACGACTTCCACGATGGATTAACTTGCTCAGCACATCAACCAAGATAGAGTTGCATGGATTTAGCGATGCTTCAGAGAAGGCGTATGGCGCTGCAGTCTACGCACGGTCCAGAGATGAGCAGGGAAAGGTCCACATGCACTTGATGTTGTCAAAATCCAAAGTGGCGCCCATGAAGGCAGTAAGTCTTCCACGGCTTGAACTTTGTGGGGCGGTTTTGCTTGCCAAGCTTCTCACCTACACTGCACAAGTGCTTCGACGGGAAGATGCAGCCATGTACGCCTGGACTGATTCGATGATCACCCTCAGTTGGATTCAGGCCCCAACGGCCAAATGGGAAACCTTTGTAAAAAACCGAGTTGGTGAAATCCACCGATTAACGCCGGGCAACATTTGGAAACATATACCCACGCAACATAACCCAGCAGATGTGGCATCGCGAGGGGCGTTACCGTCCGCATTGGCCCACGCAACACTATGGTGGAATGGGCCTTCGTTTCTACTGGCAAATTGGAAATTTGAAAGTCCTGCTCAGCCCTCAAATTTTACTACGGACGAAGGGAAAAATATTGTTTATGTTCATCATACTGAAATAGTAGAAAATTACATTGTCTTATTAACCAAACGCTTTTCAAATTTAGGTCGTCTTGTAAGAACGATGGGTTATTGCATGCGTTTCATCAACAACGCTCGCAAGCCCCACCACATCAGAGTCTCTGGTCCCTTATGTCCGGAGGAAACAAACAAAGCGCATAACATAATTGCACGATGCGCGCAACTGGACATGTTTCCCGAGGGGATTTGTAGGGCCAGAGGCTTGGGGACACTCAACCCTTTTACAGACAGTGAAGGAATCTTTCGAGTTGGCGGAAGACTCAAACACGCAGATATTCCTTACAATCAACGTCATCCTATCATTTTAGAGTCTAAACATCATCTAACAGAAATCATTATACGCGATGCACACGAGAGGACACTACACGGCGGGATACAATTGATGACCTGTTATCTACGAACCAAATATTGGATCATCAACATGAAGCGTGCGGTAAAGAAATACCTGCATCGATGTACCATTTGCTACCGGTTTCGCAGCAAATCAGCACAACAGCTGATGGGAGAATTACCAGCAGCGAGAGTGACAAGCTCCAGACCCTTTACTCATGCTGGCATCGATTATGCGGGACCACTCACCATTAGGTCGTGGAAAGGACGCGGAGCCAAATGCTACAAAGGCTACATCAGCATCTTTGTCTGTCTATCCACAAAGGCAGTACATTTGGAAGCGGTGAGTGACTTGACGACACAGGCATTCCTAGCAGCATTTCGGCGATTTGCAGCAAGGAGAGGAGTCAGCAGCCACGTATACAGCGATTGTGGAACAAATTTTGTAGGAGCAGAGGCAGAACTAGGTCGCCTTTTAAAGGCTGCAGCCCACGATTGGAAGGAAGTGGCTGAGGTGTTATCTACACAGGGAACTAAGTGGCACTTCATTCCTCCCGCTTCTCCTCACTTTGGAGGTTTGTGGGAAGCGGGAGTTAAGAGTGTCAAGTACCACTTCAGAAGGATCGCCGGAAATGGGACACTAACATTTGAAGAGCTCACCACGCTTTTAACGCAAATCGAAGCGTGCTTGAATTCGAGGCCTTTGTGCCCCTTATCAGAAAACCCGGACGATTTCCAAGCACTGACACCCGCGCACTTTCTCATAGGAGAGTCTCTCCTTACTATTCCTGAGCCAGATCTTACGCTTGTGACAAAATCTTACCAAGATAGATGGAAGACAATACAAGCCCACTTACAAAATTTTTGGAAACAATGGCAGGTTGAATATTTGGCTCGTCTGCAACAGCGTCCCAAATGGCTGGAGCAGTGTCCCCAACTCAAAGTCGGAGATCTGGTCCTAATCAAGGACGAACGACTTCCTCCAGCGAGATGGAGCCTCGGCCGAATTACGGAAACATATCCGGGAGCAGATCAATTAATTAGGGTGGTGAAGGTTAAAACCCAACAAGGAGAACTGCTACGACCTATCACGAAACTATGTCCACTACCAACCAATGAATCACACAGCACTACACAATAATTTACAATTCCACTTAACATATTAACTATAAGTCATTCATTCAATATAATCTTTCACACAATATCAACAAGCGTACTAAATTGCATACGAACTTACCTATTGTGTTTAGCCATCACATTTAAAACTACACACCCCACCGCACGGCAACTCACACCCATCACAGAGATCCGTTTTCTATGGAAATCAAGTAAGCAACGAACAAACACAGTAATACAGTCCGCTTAAATAGTCGACCGATCAAATTATTATGACACACACACACACACACACACGTATACACCAGCACAACACCCAAAAACAAAAAAAAAAACAAACAAAAAAAAAATATCACATGAAGCTTTCAAATTCTAATAAATTGGCTTAAAATTACCACAATTATTGTTTACTAACCTGAAATCAACTCTCGCACACACCACAAATATGGAAAACCCGAATTAAGCACTTAATTCTGCGGATCATGAATTTATTGTTAAATTATTTCACCACCGCCACGAAGGAATCACACTCGCAAACCACAACATGTTATTCGTCGTCTCGGGAATGAAACACTCAATGGAATCGACTTCACTACACAACGGATCCCGCACTGATACAGCTTCGCTTCGTCATCGTCAGGCGAATCAATTACTTAAGATGGAGTAGAGAATATTGAGAAAACCGATCTCGTGCGACACAAATTATAAACAACCGACAAAATTTTTAACAAAGATTTATTCTTTATCTATTATTTTTGCTTAGGGTTCTATAATTATTTAAGTACAATAAAGGACGGTCGCCGTCTTAAGCGGGGCTGCACCGTTGTACTCGTTGAGGTCTGTAAAAGAACTAACTGTTACAACTGCTAGAATGCCAGAAGAAAATTGACATGAATGTATTACTTAATGTATTATTATGTTACGACATAAATCCCCCATTGACTTGCTTGCCTTTACAGTTTCCACTGGGTCAGCCGAATGCATTGGGTGTCTTTATTCACTCTATTTTTCAATAGGTTGCCCAATGAATTGGCCTACTTTCATTTGTTTATTTTATTCGGTCTTCGTCGCTTTTATGTGTCAACATAAAAGTGATGACGATAATAATTTACCAGTAAGAATAGTCTACTGTAAATTCAGCAAGTATGGTTTATAAGCGTAATATGGTGCTCTTATGACCAATACTTAACTCCTCCTTCCTTAGAGAAAATGTTCTCCTGGAAATTATTATGACTTGGAATATCTATTGCGTTTTCTTCTTGTTTTTCCGTTAAATTAGTAATTTTTACTTTAATTTTTTTCGTTCTTCTGACATTCTTGTAAATTATGCTTCCGACAATAACGGTGATTATTATGATTGTGAACATAGTTGTACCGGAAATTACATAGGTTTTTATTTTATGGTATTCAACTAGATCTATTGTACGTCTATTTTCAATTTCATGCCATTTTTCAAATTTTTTAAATATGGTATTAGCAGTGACATTTTCTTTACTAATTTCTTCGTAATGAAATTAGAAAAGTAAAGTTGGTTTCCTTATTTTTAATTATAGCATCATTAACTTTAATATTACAATTCTGAATATTAATAATATAGTTTCCTGCAAGAGTTAAGTCTCTGGAGTCACAATTATTTTGCACGGTTAATTTTTCGGCATTTTTAACAATATAAGTTCTTTCATTTATTTCCATAATTTCAAAGTTTCTATTAATTTTCATCAAACAATTTTGTTTAACAATACAATCATTTCTTCTTCTTAAATCGTTAACATTAGTTTTTTCGCTGTCATATTTATATTCGTTTCCTTCATATACAGTTACAATAAATGGTTCTACATCTACTTCTTGTTTTTCATGATTTGTTATCGGTGCAATTAATTTGATTGGGAGTGTAATAATTTCATCTGGTATTTTTAATGCTATAATAATAGAGTCATCCGTATATTTCATTACTCCTGATTTAATATTTTTCAACTTGCTTAAATCCATGTTTGTCATAATTAACTCATCTTTTGTGAGTAGACTAGGGTGAGTAATTCCTAATTTGGTTGCTGCTATGGTATCTAATAAATTATCAATTAGTTTCTCTAACATTTGTAGTCTAGTGAGTACTTCTGTCCGTTGTATACGCTTAAGTATTGTCTTTTGTAATTGTTGACTTTCGTTCTGATATCGTTCTATTTCCTCCCTGTCTTTTGCAACTAAATCCCTTATGTTCTTCATATTTTCATCTAATTGCGTGTTAATTTTAATTTGATTATTTAGTTCGTGAATTGCGTTTTTATTGTTAGTATCTGTTATTCTAAGGTGTTCGTCTATCTCTTCCCTATCTGCATCATCCATGGTACCGAATAACCATTTCTGAGTAGTTCCTACAAAATTTATGAGTCCTCTCTTGGATCGTGTCTTAGGAGGCATGATACTAAGTATTTTTGTATAAATTGTTAAACATTCTCTTCTTATTTCTGGGTCTTGCCCAATAATTTCCAATTTTTGTATTTCCTGTAATGTTTCTGCCAGCTTGTTTAACTTAACGATGTGAAGGATGGTTTGGGTCTGGTTGATAATCTCTCCTTCCCCCATATTTATTATCGTGAATCCGCTATTACTCTCGATTGGCGTTATTACCAGTGCCGCTTGTACTAGGTTGGTTGTCATCATTAGGAAGATTAACATCAGTGGCAGATTCTGCAAATTGTCTTGGTCTTTTAATATTTGATGTATGTACCCTATCTAAATTTCTCAATCTAAAATTAGGTTCATTCTTATGTCTTACATGTTTATAATTTTTAATATAACCCACTTGCCTGGTTTCTATATAGTCTTCCCTGCCTTGATTCCTTTTGTTTATGACATTTGTTTTCTTCTTTTTAAGTCTCCTTACCACCGCTTCTACATTTGTAGGTAGGACCTGTTCCGGTGACATGCCTATCGTAGTATGATATCTTTTGTTATAAATCTGAAAAGCTCTAAACATCTTTGTGTTTACTGACTCTTCCTGATTCATGGTAAGTAAAATCTCGGCTATGGTGCTATGTAGACGTTCTATGTCAGCATTACCTGTATGTGAATTTGGTTTAGTATAATGTACGTCAATGTTTCGTTCTCTAAGGTATTCTCTAATATATGCAGTGTTAAACTCGTTATCTGTTATGATTTTTTTAGGTGAGCCTACTCTAGTGAGATGTTCAGTGATAGCGTCTATTTTGTGAATGTGGTTTTTACTTTCAAGTCTGTACACATACCCTTTCTTTGTTAATTTGTCAATCATTGTTAGAAATATGTGTTTGTGGAAATGGTAGATGTCTATATGAATTATTTCATTAGGCTGGTTAGGAGTCTCCGTTAACTTGAATTTTTCCTGTATCGGTTTTCTCTCATATTTAGCTCTCTGGCAGATATCGCAATTGTTTATTATCTGGGTAATTACTCGAGTAAGTTTAGGATAATAAATTTGTTGTTTCAGTGTGTTATAAGATTCTATAATTCCCGAGTGTTGACTCTCTCTAATGTGGTAAATGGATATCTGTCTCCTAGCGTCAGCCTCTGTTCTTAAATCTCTTACTCTCCGTGTTAGTTTCACAAATTTAGTTTTTCTGTTTCCTGCATATAAATTTATGATTATTTGCTGAACTTTGTTATAATCCGGCTCTCTGACTTCAGCATAAATGCCAATTGTTCCTTGAGCTATTTCTTTGAGTTGGCCCGTTATTATTCCTATAGGATCTGAAGCTCTAATATACAAAATTCTTTTACCATGAAGTGTTTCGATTTTTGGTTCCTTATCGTAACTTAAAATGATTTGTTGTTTATATATATTGACTATCCCTTCTTTGATGGGAATGTGATCAAATTGTTCCTCCATTCCTGAATGCACGGTTTCGTTGTCCGACATTTGATTAACTTCCAAGCTTGCTTCTTCGATTCTGCTTAGAAAATCGGCAACTTTATTCTCCTGGCCCTTGAGATATTCAATCTCATAATCAAACTCTTGCAATTTAAGTAGCCACCTTTGGTTGCGCTGAGAGAACTCGGCACCATTATATTTTTTATTCAAGTATTTTATTGGAAGATGGTCAGTCGTGATTTTGAACTTATTCCCCCACAGGTATGGTCTTAATTTGGATACACTCCACACGATAGCTAGAAATTCCTTGTCCGTCACGGAATAGTTTCTTTCATGCTCGTTAAGAGTCCTTGAAATATAGCAAACCGGCTGTTTGTCTTGTGTGAGGACAGCTCCGATGGCGAAATTACTTGCATCAGTGTATAGCTGGAATTGTTTCTCGAATTCCGGAAACTTAAGAATTGGGTGTGTTATCAAGTTAAGTTTGAGTGTTTCGAAAGCATTCACATACTCTGGGTCGTTCACGTTTATTTTGGTGTCCTTCTTGAGGTACTTGGTCATTGGATATGCGATTTTTGCATAATCCTGTATGAATTTCCGGTAGTACCCTGAGGCTCCTAGAAAACTTCTAAGTTGTTTCTCAGTTTGCGGGAGTGAGAGGTTTTTGATTGTATCTACTTTGTTAGGGTTCGGTTTTATGCCCTCCTCCGTCAGAATGTGGCCTAAAAATTCTGTTTCTTTCTTAATTTGCAATTTTAAATTATGTTTTTCCAGAATTAACAAAATGTCTCTAAGATTTTTCAAATGTTCTTTCAAAGAAGTGGAGAATATTAAAATGTCGTCTAAATAGACAACGCAGGTTTTGTTTATGTGTTCCCTTAATATGTGGTTCATTAAGCGCTGAAAAGTAGCTGGGGCGTTCTTAAGCCCAAACGGCATACGAACATATTCGTACAATCCTTGCGGAGTTATAAATGCGGTTTTCGCAATATCATTTGGATGCATTAATATTTGGTGATACCCTTTTGCTAAATCCAGAGTTGAAAAATACATTGCTTTCCCTAACTTATCAAAGAGATTGTCTATATTTGGTAGAGGAAAGCGGTCATCTTCAGTGAGTGCATTTAACGCTCTATAGTCGACACAAATGCGGTACTTCAACTGACCATCTTGGTCTGGTTTCTTTGCCACAACCACGATCGGGGAAGCGAATCTACTCATACTCTTCCTGATTATACCCTGTCGCTCCATGTCTGCAATCTGTTTAATGACCTCATCTTCGTGCTTTTTTGGCAACCTATACAACTTTGAGTATATTGGTTTATCTTCTTTAAGGTGGATTTCGTGTTTGATCGTCGAGGTGTGGGTTAACTGATCGCCCTCCCGATATTGGATATCTTGGAAATCGTCTAGTAAGGAGGCCAATGCTGAGTGTTCTTCGCGATTGAGGCTGCCGAAGTCAGGATTGTCTTCTTCTAGATAATTGCAAGACAGCTCTTGTCCACGCTCTATCTTTAGAACGGTCTTGTTTCTTAGAGTTATCTTTCCTTGCTCTATGTCAATAGTTTTAATTATATTTTTGAGAACATCCATACCCAGAAGTATGGTATAGTTCTTGTTCTCTAAACTCTGAGCGTAAGCTTTAATGAATGTGTTATTGCTGTAGCCAAATTCTGTTGGAACGGGAAATTGAATTATGTTCGCACTCTGAGTTATGGTACTATTAATAGTTCTTATTTCAACTTGTCGGGTATCTAATATTGGGTACGGTGCCATGTCGAGTTTGTTTGTATTAACGATAGTCATGGCACTTCCTGTGTCTATTAGAATGTAGTGCCGTTGGTTTTGAATAGTAGTGGGTATGGTCATTAGTTGTCCGAGGCTCCATTCAGAAAAACCGGTGGCTCTACTGAATTAATTTCCTGTCTGAGGGGCCCTTGGTCGGTTTGTACGTTGTTAGTATCCATGGCCTGTGGCCTTTGAGACTGATTTTGCCTGGCATTTCCTGATGTTCTTGGTTCGTTCTGATAATAATTATTATTTCTAACGTTCCCTGAGAGTCTGCCACTTTGATCACCCCCATTCCTAAAATTCCCTGAGTTCCTATAATATCCCCCAGGTGTTTGTTCATTAGGAACTCTGTTCTGCTGTCTACTTGGATGCTTATTGTCCATGGTCTTTAAATTTCCATGATCATACCCAATGTAGGAGAATAAAATTCGTTTTATACTTTGTATATCATACTTATCTCTTAACTCTCTAGCTAAGTTACCTACAGTAATGTCCCTCACTTTACTTATAATAATGTTGTGGAGCAACAATTTCTCAGGCTCCTGATTGTCGGAAAATATGACATACGTATTAACCTTACTTAATAAATATTCTAATTTGTTAACTAAATCGTAAATAGAACTCACTTTCATGTTCACTATTTCCCTCGTCAAATCCGTACTGCTGATGATCGGACGGTAGTGGTGTCTAAAGAGTTCCTTTGCCTGGGCCCATGTGGTCACGCCATAGACTAGGAGTAGATCCATTGCTCGTCCTTTGATCTTCGTCTGTTGGATTATCGTCCATGTTGCCTGCTGGTCCCCTCCGGTATTTGTGAGATGGTTTTCCACCATTACTAGGAAGTGTGTCAGCGTTTTGCTATCTCCTTCGAATTCGGGTAGGTGCTGTATCTCTCGTAGTACATGGCCGCCAATGCTAGCCGGTGGGATTCTGGCCACAATAGCCATAAGGCTATTCAAAATATCTCGATTAGACACTTCCGGCATCTCTCCCTGGTTATATGCCATACTTGTAGTCTTTTTTTTTTTTTTCGAGCACAAAAGCCACTTCCCGAATTTGTTTGCTTTTATTAACTTCTTAACTGTCGTGTCGCTGCGATAAGGCTCTTTGCTACGTAGCGAACTTTCACGTTTTGGATCAGGATAGTTGTACCTAATCCTACCGACTGCGCCACACAAATTATAAACAACCGACAAAATTTTTAACAAAGATTTATTCTTTATCTATTATTTTTGCTTAGGGTTCTATAATTATTTAAGTACAATAAAGGACGGTCGCCGTCTTAAGCGGAGCTGCACCGTTGTACTCGTTGAGGTCTGTAAAAGAACTAACTGTTACAACTGCTAGAATGCCAGAAGAAAATTGACATGAATGTATTACTTAATGTATTATTATGTTACGACATAAATCCCCCATTGACTTGCTTGCCTTTACAGTTTCCACTGGGTCAGCCGAATGCATTGGGTGTCTTTATTCACTCTATTTTTCAATAGGTTGCCCAATGAATTGGCCTACTTTCATTTGTTTATTTTATTCGGTCTTCGTCGCTTTTATGTGTCAACATAAAAGTGATGACGATAATAATTTACCAGTAAGAATAGTCTACTGTAAATTCAGCAAGTATGGTTTATAAGCGTAATATGTTGCTCTTATGACCAATACTTAACTTGCGTGGAAACGCGTAACTGTTGCAGCAGGAGGCCCGTCAATGTTTGTGTTGTTTCGTTCTGTCCCCTGTTTTGGTTTTTTTTTTGGGTTCACAAGTAAATAGATATGTATTGTTCCATCAACATTAAATCAACTTTGTCTCCTTTCATGCACTAATTATGAGAGTTGCCAGCAGCGAATTCCGAAGGAAGCAAGAAGCGTATGCGAAAGGGCATAATTAATTCAACAACATGAACCATACCATCCAAAAGGGGATAAAATTCAACGTTTGCAGTGACGACGTGTAGTCCCCGGGCGGGGGAGAATGTTGGAAACTACGAGGTTTCCAAGGCAAGTGCAGCCGACAAGTTAATACCTCCAACGAACACTGAATGCAGCAAGCATAGTAAGAACAATGCCCAAATGTCAAATTGTAAACAAACACACAAAAGGTTAATTGTCAAATGAAGAATAAAATTTATTATCTTTTATAACGTTGTTCAAATAAGTCGTTGGCTTTTCATTTTGCCGTTTTTCCACCGTATATTCACAGTTTGAACTTGAACACCCTTGCGTTAACTTAAAATTAACAAATCCTTTGTTCGAGAAACTTTGCCTTGTCTTTGCCAGCGAAATATTGTTCCATTGGAAAACTCTTCGGTTCTTAAAAGAACACACTCTTTGTTGTTTGTTGACGTGTTGGTTGTTGTTCTGATAGTGCTGCTGCCTATACTGTCCGCTATTCTCTCTTTCTCTCTTCCAAGGCTGGTTATTATTAAATGGGTCATAGCTGTTTCGCTGAGGTTGATATTCGGTTTTCCTCTGTGCTTGAACTATTTGTCTTGAATCTGTTTCCATAGGTGTTGGCTTATTTGTATATATTGGTTAGTTATAATTTGGTTGTTGATTTAACCTCCTCTGATGATTCGTATTTGGTACCGTTTTGTAATTTGGTCGACGTTGATGTTCTCGATAGTTCGTATTTGGGCGTTGTATGCTTTTATTTTGTATATGTGGTTTATAGTCACTTCTTTGATCATATGATAGGTGCAGGTTTTGATGACGATTATCATGGTCTATTGTACGTGACACTGAGAAAGCGTGTTCCAAGTCTTTAAGAACACTTCCATATAATGTGGATCTTATGAAATTATTATTTATACCTGAAATAAATATTCTTACAGCTTCTTCATTCGAATTATTAATTAGCGCTTGTATTACACTTTGTGGTTCACCTGACATTGATAGTTTTGAATTAATTAGATTTAATGCTTGGTTCACCTTGTGGTGGAACTCGGATAATGAACTATTTCTTTGAGTTAGTTTCCTCATTTCGTCCTGTAAGACGTACAGTGGTCTCATATCGGAGTATGTGTAGTCCAATCTGCTTCTGATTGCTCGAAGTTAAATATAGTGTTATTATTTGTGAGTACGTTAGCTGCGGCTCCTTGTATCTTGGATTTTACTATTGATAATGCTTCCACGTATTTTGCTGTATTACTAAAATCCTTAATGCTGTCCATCAATCTAGTGGCATCTTCTCGCCATACTCTGTATTTTGTTAGATCTCCTTCGAACACTGGCAATGCTTTAAATACATCCAAATGTATTTCGTTAGCGTCTTGGTAGATTGCCATGGCCGGTTCTAGTTTTTGTAGTGGTTGTGTACTTACTATAGGGTTTATTCTTATTTGTTCTATTTGATTTCTTAGCAGTAGGTTTTCTTCCTTCAGATTTTCGTTATCGACTCCATGTTGTTTTATAATGTTAGACAATTGTTCTGTTTGTCAATTTGCTTCTTGCAGTTTATTTATTATTTAACTGTGTGCAGTATATCTCCATTTGTGAGAATCTTGCTGCTAAGGTTGCTAAATCAACTGGTTCTGCAATCTTGATGATTACTTTTTTATTTTCACTTTCACTTTCACTGATTATATTTATCTAGCGACGTTCGTCGTCTAATTTTTTCTTTTCTTAATTCCATGCATACAAATTTACGTTGGATACTACTGATGTATCTTTATCTAGGTTGTTTCGTACGAACGTTTGATGGGTGCCACTATGTGGGTCTGATTCCCAAATTGTTTGGTCCGCTCCGTGAAGATAAACAATATGTTTATCTCCTGGCAGGATCGCCAATTAATTAACCCTACTTGTGTGGGTATACTTTCAATTAAAAAAAACAATATTTCTTATAGGATTTCTATGATCCTTTTGATAAATTTTATTTGATTAATTTTTATTGTCCGACTAATACATTACGATTAAAAACGTATATAATCACCGAACTGCGGCCTCAGTAGATGTAATTCCTGGACTGACGGCTCTGTGTTCGTTTCTTATATTTATATCCTACTTAGTAATCTATGTATTTGGTTCAAACACAATCTTTCCTTTATTCTTTCCTTATCTACTGTTGTGTTTGGATGAAATACAATCTTTCCTCTATTCTTAATCTATTTTTTCTTATCTACTGCTGTGTTTGGTTTAAATATAATCTTTTCTATATTCTTAATCTATCTTCTCTTATCTACTGTTGTGTGACCCATTTAATATTGAGATGACTTAAACTATGTGGTTAAGGGTCCTTAACTCGCGCGACTTAACAAAGAAATTATTTTATTTAAACATTTATCGTTATTCAATAATTATATTTCAGTATAAGGAGCTATAAAATTTTGCTATTTCTTTTTTGGTTTTGCCGATTCATAATGCTGCTGTTGAGAGAGTTTTTAGTTTCATGAATTTGTTCAAAGATCAACGGAAAATAGATATGCTCAACAGCATTCTTCTTACAAGAGATAGTTTGTCGGAAGTGTGTTGTCACAGTTTATTATACCTGAAAAAAATTATAGAAGAAGTCGGAGTAACAAAATGTTACTATCCACAAGAAGCAAAAGATATGTGCGATGTTTTTGAGGAGGCTTTAAACGAAGCCCAACAACATTAATTAATTTAAAAATAATAATAATAATATTTATTAATCACCGAATAAAGACTGAACTTAATTTTTTTTTTTTTTTTAGTACGTAGTAAGTGTCACGAAGTGATTTTTATTTATTTTACTTAATTTTTTTTTGTAAAATATCTTTAATTTTTCCTGAAAACAGATTTCTTGTTTTTTGTTTTTAGCAGGTTTTGATTTTAAAAAAAATATTTAGCATGATTTTTGGCACTTTTTTACACAAAAATATACATGCTATACTGCTGAACTTAGCATGATTTCAAATATTGAATTGGTCACACTGGCTGGGGAGCCAACATTTTCTCCTGAGCAATCAACTTTTTACTCCATTAATCAAACTGATCAAAATACTTTTGAGGTTGAGGAGAATAACTTTATGATATGTTGGAATTGTGAGGATATAGGACATGGTTTTATGGATTGCCCGAAGGATAAAGTAAATTTGTTCTGTTAATCACGTGGGGCTAAAAACGTCAGTAAACCAAATTGCTTGAGGTGTAACAAGACAGCAAAGATTGCTAATTTAAGGCCCATTCCCAAAAGGGATTCAGTCAACAAAAATTTTGAACAGAGACCGGGGTCACTTTCTATACGGGAGCCTTATCTGGTACACAAGATTGGTACAAATCACAAGTAGACAAGTCTAAGTATTTTCATTTATTCATGATTTTCCATACACTATGAGAGTGTGACTTGTAAGTGACGAATGAAAATGTTGACGAAAGGGAACATTTCCTTACATTCCCCTCCCTTTTCGTCCGACGAGAACATTCTCGTCTAAAACCTCAGCTAGTAGGACTCGTTTATTCAGATTATCGTAATTCTTAAATTAGTTACTAAATAATACAATTTATTTTCTTATCCACTTATTTTCCATCGGTTACAACATTAGACATCAATTCTAGTTCAGTACCACCGTCAATTGACTCGGGAGCGCGGTTCTGGATCCCCATGGTGGTAATACAAATGTCCGGAGTCGAGGCATAAAACAAAAATGCCTGTAGCGAATAAACGATAGTTTTTGTTAGTAAATTTTTTTTATTTTTTATAACTTACTTACTTAACGGGCTTCCGACCCGTGAAGAGTCTCTGCCTGAGACACTATAGCCTTCCATCCTCTGCGATCCCAGGCACGCTGCTTCCAGTTATCCAGACCCAGCGCTCTGGCATCCGCGATGGCTTGGTCTTTGAAACGGAGGTTCGGTCTTCCTTGTCGTCTCGAACCTGGCGGCTGGGATTCGAAGATCCTCTTAGCTGGAGCATTATTGTCCATTCGCTCGATGTGGCCGAGCCAATGTAGTCGACGTATTTTGGCGTTTTGGACTACATCCATATCTTGGTATAGGTCATAGAATTCGCGGTTGTATCTTCTCCTCCATTCGCCCTATAAGGAGTTCTGTAAAGCATACATTTTGTCCTTCGAGTTATGAGCTTTGAACCCAATTGTTTTGCCAAACCGAAGTAGCAGCGGTTTCCTAGGGTAATTATTCGCCGGATCTCCACTACGATGTCATTTGTGGAGTTCATGTTTACGCCGAGGTAGATAAACTCCCTAACTACCTCAAAATTTTTGCTATCAATAGTGACGTTCTGTCCTAGGCGGTGGACAGATGCTTGTTTGTTTGTTGATAGCATGTACTAAGTCTTGTCCTCATTTACTACAAGACCAACGAATTTAGCCTGTTCTTCAATCGCCGTAAAAGCCTCTATCACGGCACGCTGGGAGCGACCGATGATGTCAATATCGTCTGCATACCCCAATAGCTGGACGGATCTGTTGAAGATAGTGCTTTCCGTGTTGACACCTGCCCTGCGCACTATCTGTTTGCTACGAGGGTAAGACAAAAACTAGTGTCACGGTTTCAATCCAGCAGGAAGGTCTCCCTACCGACCTTACCAGTCTAAGGAACATTTACACCAAGTTCCACGAGTCTTTTAATATATCGCCACAAAAAGTAGTCGAAGACCTTACTGCATTTGGAAACTTTGTTCCCTCCAAAAGAATATCACACCTCCAACGGAGCCGCGTTGACCACAACACATTTTTTCGTCCCTAAAGTGCCTCTACCGCCATTAATTCACCCTTCATCTCCGAACTAAATTCCTCTTACCTTTTATTACCAGAATGTAAGAGGGCTGCGCTCCAAGACCAGTGCTGTTCTGCGACAATCTCATGCTCTTCCATTCGATATATATGCCCTAACTGAAACCAACCTAATACCCAACATAAAAAACCAAGAGTTATTTCCCCCTTCTTTCAATGTCTTTCGAGACGATGATCTTAACCGCCCAGTAGATGACTCTCCTTGTCGAGGCGTTCTACTGGCCATTCACAATAGTCTTGACGCATCTCCTCTTGCTATTTCCTCATCGTCAAAACTAGACTTTGTTTCAATAAAAATAACTCTCATAACAGTTTTTCTTCGCACCGGTTCTTCTTCTGACTATTCCAACTATCTCGGTACTTATCTTAATTTTACCCAGCTTTATAACTCTCTCTACCAGCGCTATCTAAATGATGCACATACCAATCTAATAAACGACCCTAAGTTCTTTTTCCAATTCGTAAACTATAAAAAAAAATCCGACCGCTACCCTCCTTCGCTCTCGTACGAAAATGTATCATCCACCGACCCACATACCATTGCCAACTTTTTCGCCACATTTTTTAAGCAATCTTTTGCCGATAACTCCTTCGAACCTGACTCCTCTTACTTAAGCTACCTACATAAGTTCTCTTTCGGTCCCTTTTTCTCACAAACTGTTGACCCTTCACTTATTGTAAATAAGTTACAAAAGCTTAATGATGAGTTTTCACCCGGTCCAGATGGTCTTCCAGCCATTTTTCTCAAGAAGTGTTCTTCCAATCTCTCGCTCCCCCTTTCTAATCTCTTTCGTCTATCTCTTCTAAAAGGAGAATTTCCCCAGATTTGGAAGACTTCGTTCATTACTCCGATACACAAAAAGGGGTCAAAAAATGAAGTTACTAATTACCGCCCAATTGCTAAACTCTCTCATATACCACAACTTTTTGAAAGTATTTTATACGAAGTCTTAAGCTTTCGGTGCAAGTCTCTTATTTCCCCCCAGCAACATGGCTTTCTGAAAGGTAGATCAACAACAACAAATCTCGTAGAATTTGTATCCTTTGCCCTATCAGCCTTAGAGAGTGGCAACTAAGTCGACGTTATTGCAACTGACTTCAGTAAGGCCTTTGATAAGATATTGCATCAACTAATCCTCTTCAAACTGTCAGCCCTTGGCTTTGAACCTATATTGATAAAATGGATATCTTCCTACCTTGCTAACCGCTATTATAGCGTTCGCTTTAGGTCCGTACTTTCGTCCTCCTTCTTAGCAATATCTGGTGTCCCTCAAGGCAGCCATTTAGGTCCCCTTCTCTTTATCCTTACGGTAAATGATCTTGAGAAGGTCATTAAACACTCGTCTCTCTCTCTCTACGCAGATGATACTAAATTCTTCAAAATCATCTCTTCACCTCAAGACTCCTGTCTCCTTCAACAAGACCTTGATCGTTTTTCGACCTGGTGCCTTAAAAATTGCTTAGAGCTTAACATCACCAAATGCCAATCCATTACCCTATCGCGAAAGCGCAACATGTCCCCTCGCCGACTCTACCTTCTCCACGGTCAACCAATTTCTCTAGTTCAATCTCTGCGTGACCTTGGCATATTGTACGACAGGGAGCTGAATTTTCGTTCGCATATTGAGGATATAATCTTAAAGGCCAACTCATCACTCGGCTTTGTTAAGCGATGGTCTAAAGAATTCTCGAACCCGTACGTGACCAGATGCCTCTTGTTCGCCCCCTCCTTGAGTACGCTAGTTAAGCGTGTTCATAAGCATAGAATTGAGAATGTCCAACGCAGCTTTCTCCGATTTGCTCTTCGAGGTCTGCTTTGGGACGATCCTTTTATTTTGCTACCATACATAGACCGGCTCAATCTCATTAACCTGAATACCCTTGAGGAACGCAGAGACGCTGCAGACATTCTTTTCATTTATCGTCTTCTCTCTGGCTCCGTTGATTGTGCGTCTCTCTATAACTCTATTTTCTTTAACACAAACCCCCGTAATTTACGTTGCACACGTCTGTTTTACCTACCTACCCATCATACCTTATATGGCTCCAATGAACCTGCTGCGAAAGGTTAATTCTGTTTTCGATTTCAACCGCAGCACTGCCCACCTCAAACTGCATCTCCTCCACCATTCTCCCTATCTTTAAGTCTTAGTTTTAAGCTTTTCCATATCTTAGTTTTAAGTGTCATAGTTTTAAGTACTAGCTTGTATTAAGCCAAATATATGGGGGTATTGCCCCCACCAAAATTAAAAATTAAACTAACACGAGATTGAAGAAGTCACATGATAGTGCGTCTCCTTGCCGAAATCCGGTGCATGTTTGGAATAGTTCGGAGGAACTACTTTCAAATTGCACGTTGTAGCGTGTGTTCTCCAGCGTCACGCTACATAGCTGGATCAGTATTGCCGGGATCCCGAATTCGGCCATCGCCACATAAAGCTCCTGGCGATGAATGCTATCATATGCGGCTTTAAAATCGATGAATAGGTGGTGAGTCTCGACTTGAAATTCATTGGTCTTTTCCAGGATTTGCCTCAGTGTGAAAATTTGGTCTATAGTCGATCTGCCGGGCCGGAAGCCACACTGGTACGTGCCGATTAGTGTGTTGCAGAACGGTTTGAGTCACACAGTACGTTGGATAGGATCTTGTATGCGACATTAAGCAGGGATATGCTTCGATAATTCTTGCAAGACATAGGATCGCCTTTTTTATAGATGGGACATATGGAGCTGATGGTCCAGTCATCGGGCATGCTTTCTTCCACCCATACTTGGTTGATGATTTTGTGCATGCGTCCTACCAAAACATCACCACCGTATTTGAAGAGCTCCGCTGGTAAACCATCAGAGCCGGTGGCCTTGTTGTTCTTTAGCTTTTTTTATTGCTAAGTCAACTTCTTCTATACTGGGTGGTGGAACTGGTTCTTCATTGACTGGACGTGGGTTCTCTTCTTGCCCTATCACTCTCTATACATGATGCCCATTTAGTAGCTGCTGGAAGTGCTGCTTAAACACATCTACTATTCCCTGTGCTTCGGTGACTAGGTTTCCTTCACTGTTTCGAAGAGCCTGTGTTCCGGTCTTGAAGCCAGCAGCCAGTTGCTTTGCTTTCTTATAGAACTTCCGGATGTTGTTTCGATCGCAGGACTCTTCGATCTTCTTTCTACGCAGGATTTTCTTCTCTTCCCTCCTCCTGGCTCGATACTCTTCCCTCGATGCCCTTGTTTTGCGCTGCAGCGTCTTCATATGTGCATCTTCTGTCACCTTTTTCCGGCGTAAGCATTCATCATCATACCACGGGCTCTTTCTCTGGGGTGGCTGGTATAGGTGGTTTCGGCTACCTCTTTGATGATGTCGCGATACTGGAACCACAGGGTGTTGGCATCTGTGGTAGGTGAATACACTACGAAGAGTTTCTCACTCAGGCGCTCTTTGTAGACTCTGGCTACTCCAGGTGTGCTAAGGCGTCCAACGTCGAATTTCTTCTTCTGGGCGGAACGCAGATTCTCCTCGTTGGATAGTCGAGCTCTGAACTTAGCCGCAACAAGAAAATGGTCAGAGTCGACGTTTGCCCCGCGGAATGTGTGCACGTTGAGGATGTTGGATGCGTGCCTCGCGTCGATTAGCACATGGTCGATTTGGTTGGCGGTTCGACCGTCTGGAAAGCGCCAGGTTGCTGTGTGGATCCTTAGCCTTGGAAACTTAGTGCTACTTATCACCGTATTACGAGCTGCCGCGAAGTCAGTTAGTCGGTAACCGTTGTCTGTGGTCGTTTCGTGGATTCTGTGCTTACCAACTAACCCGCCAAAGATGTTTTCCTTTCCGACTTTAGCATTGAAATCCCCGAGCACAACTTTGACATCGTACTCCGGACAGGCTCCGTAGGCTCCATCCAGGAGGTCATAAAACTCCTCCTTAATAGGGTCTTCAGCCTCGTCGGTAGGGGCGTGTGCACATATTAGGCTTATGTTCTGGAAAGTAGCTTTGATGCGGATCACAGCTAGGCGATCACTTATCGGCTTAAAGTCAATAACTTTTGTCCTAAGCCGATTTCCCACGACGAATCCGCATCCTAATACATGCAATCTTTTATGGCAGCTGTAATAAATATCGCAATTTTTTCTTTTCATCATACCTGATCCTATCCATCGTATCTCCTGGATCGCGGTAATATCTGCCTTGTACCGCGTGAGGACAGACTCAAGTTTTTGAGTAGCACCTGGAGTGTAGAGCGCTCGCACGTTCCAGGTACATACTCTTAGATCGTTGTCCGTTGACGTTCCGGGTCTGGTTGCCGTTTGAGGGAAATCGTTATCCGAGGCTCCTCGTGTCTCTCTCATAACTAGTGTTTTTTTTTACATGGTCGGGAAGCTACCCCGAAGGCACAACCCCCAACCTGGAGGGCCAGGCCCTTGACCTTAGGACAGCAGGCCGGTTATTCCGGTGCCAGTAACCCACTTTGTGATGTGAGCGCTGCCGTTGGCCCATTAAGGGCTCATCCGCCACCATCTCTTCTCCAACACCCTGGCTCGGTATTAGAAATCCCTATAGACCTGGTATCCGAATATGTCAGAGCAGCTTTATAGGGATAACAGTAAATAGTTCGGCCTGACTGGAACTGTAGACGCCACCGTTGATTCCATCTAGGGAACTCCTCCGCTGCCGTCTGGTACCAGAGGAGGTGCCGTAGTGAAAAAACAACACTCCACCCCCCTCTCTCGGACGCTGCCACCAACGACCTTCCAAAGGGGTTGGTTACCCAATCTCCAGTCGAGGTACTAGGCACCCACCAGTCACCACGTGGAGGTGAGAGTAGGAGTTGATAGTGAGAGGCTAGTTGAGAACGCTTGTGTTCTCATGACATCGCATCACTACCCTTCAACCAGCAAATAATAATATTAATAATAATTATTCTCTTTTTGTTTTTTTGGGTATAGTACATAATTGATAACTTAATGTTAATACTACACTAAAATAATCAGTAGAGAGAAAGTAAATTCTTGCTTAAAATCTAAAATCAGGGTCTTTCCTGGAAGACAGCCGTTTATTATGCCGTTCTTGTGTAGGTGCCCGGATGACTGTCCAGGGCCTGTTAGG
Source organism: Cheilosia variabilis (assembly GCA_951230905.1). Lineage (NCBI taxonomy): Eukaryota > Metazoa > Arthropoda > Insecta > Diptera > Syrphidae > Cheilosia > Cheilosia variabilis. The sequence goes on from OX579676.1 coordinate 87,071,186, forward strand.
ACAGAATTTCCTCCGCTCTTAGTGGTGAGGAGGGCCGGACGTTCGATGTCCGTACATGGGTCGTCCGGAACCTCCTCAAATAGTCGTCCTCGAGCCCTTCGTTGGTTTCTCTTGGTATTTCGGGCATGCCGGACCATGCGAAACTTTTCTCCTTGCGTGCTGTCGAGTTGGTGTGAAGCGCGTCGGTTGTTGCTCAGGTTATTTATTTCTGCGGCGTGGACTAGTGGTAGCGGGTTTTTTGTTATGTTCCGGCTGTCTTCGAACTTGGTGCCGGGCCGGTTATAGATATAGTACCAGCTTCTTCGTGTCTTGTCTTCTTATTTCTAACGCCTCATCACCTCCTTCGGTTGGGGTTGTGCCGGGTGCCTAGTTCGCCAAACTTCTTTTGCCTTCTTGCGGGCCCCTTGTATGACACTCATACGTTTGGGATCTGTTGTAAGTCTTCGTGGCTGCACGGGCATCGCATTGGCCCTGGTCGAGGTTATCATGGTGAGGTCGGTTTTACCTCTTTGGTGAGGTCGGTATACCTCTGGTGAGGACTACGGTTTTCTCGGCGGTATTACTCTTTCGCCGACGGGTTACCGTGTAGGGTCTGGGCCTCTTGGTTAGGTCGGGATACCTCTGGTGAGGTCTACGGTTTTCTTCGGCGGTATTACTCCTTCATTCGGGTATTCATGATTTTCTATACACTATGAGAGCGTGACTTGTAAGTGACGAATGAAAATTGTGACGAACGGGGACGTTTCGTTGCAGTTGGTCTTCATCGGTAGTCATAGTAAAAAAGCCAAACGGGAAAACAAGGCTTTGCTTAGATGCTAGGAAGGTGAACGAGCGCACCCTTAAAGACGCTTATCCGCTTCCTATTATTGATGGAATTCTTGCAAGGTCGAAGAAGGCCAAATTTATAACAGCACTCGACTTGAAAGATAGTTTTTGGCAAATTTTTTTAAGTTCTTCTGCAAAGGAAAAAACAGGTTTTCCGGTTCCTGGTCGTGGGTTTTTTCAGTTTAAAGTGATGCCATTTGGACTTAAAAATGCTACGCAGTCAATGTGCAAGTTTATAGATCACGTTGTACCCTACGAGCTGCACCATGATGTTTTTACTTATGTAGATAATCTTCTTATAATTTCTGAAACACGCTGAGCTGTTAAGAAAAGTTGTTTCTTATTTCAGGCAAGCCAGCCTAACCATCAATGTAGAAAAAAGCAAATTTTGCCAACGTGAGATATGTTACCTAGGCTATATTGTCGGTATGGACGGATTTAAACCTGATCCAAAAAAGGTATCAGCTATAGCTGAATTTTCGCAACCGAAAACTAGAAGACAATTGAGACGCTGATGTCTCAAAATGACCTCAACAGTAGACTGAACAGATGGTCACTCAAGTTGCAGCCTTTTGATTTTGAGATTGTGCATCGAAAAGGTAAAGACAATATTGTAGCTGATGCATTATGGCATGGGACGAGAGAGGAGATTGTCGGAATTGTGAATGGGTATCTAGACGACGATTTTTCCATTGATGACGAGTATCAGAATCTATTGAAATCTATCGAATAGACAGCTGATCGATTACCTTGTTTAAAAGTCCACAAAAACAAAATTTTCAAGCGCGTAAAGTTCAGAGATTCCTCTGTTTCAGACGAGTCGGAATGTTGGCGATTATGGCTTCCGAAAACGGTCCGTCATGAAGTAATAAAGAGAGCAGAGCATGAACCGCCAAATTGTGCACATCCAGGAGGTAACAAACTTTTGGAGAAGCTGAAGCGTTTGTACTACTGGCCAAAGATGGTAGTGGATGTTACAAACTATGTCAACTGTTGTGATAAATGTAAAACTTCTAAGATGATCTTGAGACCACCAATGCAGCTAATAGAGCCACCGCTACGTTCATGGCAAGAATAGCACATAGATTTTGTCGGTCCTTTTCCGAGATGTAAGAAACCTTTCTACGTGTTGCGAAGTAACTAAACGCACATTCCTATTAGACAATGCCCACACCCATCCATAATAGAGTTTCATCGATGACAAATACTAAAACATAAACATATCTATTTTGACATTTATTAACGAAACTATAAACATGTATAAACAAAAACATTATATATATTGTAAAACATAAAAAAAAACATTATACATAATTGGATTTAGTGTACTTAACTAGTGTACAATTAATTTTAAGAAACTTCTCGAGCATTCCAATAAAATCATTATAACGTTGTGAACGTCTTGGTCTATTATTACTTTTGGTTTCTTTGTTTCACCATTAAAAATACATGTCATTTACATTTTGGTCCTTTTCGCGTCTAATTTAATGTTAATTGTTAATTGTAACTTACAAATATTGAACTTAGACAATTAATTCTTTAAAATAGACAATTTGACAAAAAAAGTGTGGTTAGAAAGTGCAATACAAAGTGCAATTCATTTCTTGACACGTAAAACTTACATCTAATTTTAACAAACTTTATCTAATATAAATCTTAAATTTATTGACATTTGGTGTGTGTAAATCGTATTCTACGCGTCGTGCAACGAAAAAAAAAAAAAAAAATCGCCAGATAGGACAACCAGCTTTATCCAGAATCTGAAGGATTGAGGACAAATTCAACTGTGACGCCTACAGCACACAGAAGCATACGAGCATCATCAAAAGCAAGTAAGTTTTGCTTCTACTTCAACTTAAAATATACATAATATATCTATAACTTATAATAAATCTACGTGTTAATATAATGGAAAAGGGTAATTTTAATTGTGGTATGTTGCAAAAAGGCGTTTTAACCACGCTGGTAAATTGCTTCACTAGCTTTAAAAACTCCACAAAGAAGCGTAAGCAACAATCCTATGTCGCTAGTCGCCTTGACATGCTAGAGGAGAATATGCGAGTCTCCAGGCAATATCACGAGTCAATCGTCGGCGGCGGAAGGCTTGAGGAAGATCTGAAATTGGAGGAATTAATGATTGTGTATGAGCAAATTCAGGAAATTTACCTGGAGTATCGCAGCGACTTGCTGGAAGCATTTGAAAAATTCTCCCAGCCAACGCCGACTGCAAGTGTGGCGTCAGGTGAATCAGCGGCATCCAGCAACAAAATTAGGCTTCGAGAAATCGATATTCCTAAGTTCAGCGGCTCGTACACAACATGGAGGTCATTCCAAGGTCTGTTTCAATCCATGGTACACAACAACGCTTCGTTGAGTGATGTTGATAAGATGCATTATCTCAAGTCGTGCTTGAAGGGTGAGGCTGAGCGACTGCTACAACATCTACCTTGTGATGCGGGCAATTATGCAAAAGCATGGGAGTTGCTTACTTTGCGTTACGACCACAAACGCGTTTTGGTCAATGCCCAGCTGAAGTTGTTCTTCGGACAGTCACCGTTATCTAAGGAATCAGCGAACGGACTGAAGGAGCTGTTGGACACATCTCAGGAGTGTGTTCATGGGTTGGCGAACCTCGGCTTGCGAATAGAATACTGGGATGCAATTTTGATATACGTCCTACTGCATAAATTGCCAACTTCTACTCGTCGGTCGTACGCAGAGACACCAAGAGTTCTTTTGGCAAAGGCATCTTCTCGGGAGACGATTTCCTGCAAGCTGTGTCATCAAGGTCAGCATGCGCTGAGGAAATGTCAACGTTTTTTAAATTTGAACCCCATACAGCGAAAACAGACAGTTAGGAATATCAAGGTCTGTGATAATTGTCTCGGTTATAACCACATTATGCGAGAATGCCCTAGCCCGAAGTGTTGTTATTTTTGCCAACAGCGTCATCATTCCCTTCTGCATGTCCATGATATGCAGCCAGGTAACAATTACCAGAATAATTCTTCCAACAACAACAACGGCTACAGCAATTTTCAGGCAGTGACCACACCGCATTCTCAACAGCCCAGATCGAGTAATGCGCAGTCATATCAGGTGGCCGTTAATCCAAACGCACCTGCATTTCAACCATCGGAGGAACCACAGCCTTCGACGAGCAGGCAAATTAACACTTTTTACTCTCTCTCGCAACGGTCCAAGGTGCTTTTGGCAACAGCGATGGTAAGAGTGAGATCGGCTGAAGGAAGCTTCCATAATTTGCGGGCTTTGATCGATCCTGGATCAGAAGCGACTTTTATTTCCGAATCTGCGGCACAGTTGTTGAAGTTGAAGAGGCATCGTGCATTTGTCGAGGTATCTGGTTTGGGGATGGTCAGCAGTGGCACAGCACAAAATTATGTTCACATAATGTTTGCGTCGCAACATTCGGCATTTGAGAGCGCCGTTAGGGCGTTTGTTTTCAAGTCACTGACTGGGCTTCTTCCGACCCAACGGATGATACCTGACAAATGGCAACATCTTTCCGATTTACATCTAGCGGATCCCGATTTTTATGTTCCTGCGCCAATCGATTTATTGTTTGGAAGTGACGTTTTCGCCGAAATACTTCTTCCAGACATCATGCGCTGTGAAGACAGTTTAGCACCGATAGCGCAAAAAACAAAGCTTGGATGGATAGTCTTTGACAAGGTTCCAGCCGAGAATCCCCAACATTTGCGTAGTTTTGTGCAGTTTACGGATCTGAGTTCCCAGTTGCAAACATTTTGGGAAATGGAAGAGCAGCCGTTCCAAACCAAGGATCCTGAAGAAGACGTCGTTTGTGAAGAACACTTCGATAAAAATACCAAACGTTTGTCCAGCGGACGTTATGAAGTCATGCTGCCATTTAAGGAGGTATATCATCCAGCGATGGGGTCCAGTAGGGAATGCGCCGTTCGTCGATTTGCACATTTGGAGAAGAGGTTTGCGTCGGATCCGAAACTACATGAAGATTACAGCACTTGTATTCGGGAATATATTACATTCCAGCACATGGAGGAGGTAGATCAGGTGTACGATGCAACACTTAAGACTCCGTACCATTACTTCCTGCCACACCATGCTGTGTTTAAGGAGGCTAGTTCCACGACGAAATTGAGGGTCGTATTTGATGCAGCGGCTAAGACATCGGATGGTACGTCTTTAAACGATCGTTTGCTGGTGGGTCCGAAGCTGCAAACAAACATTGTTAACTTAATTCTACGATGGAGGACTCATCGAGTGACGTTTACGGCAGACATTGAAAAAATGTATCGTCAAATTTTGGTAAGCCCACGTGATAGCTACTATCAATTGATCCTCTGGAGGGAGAATCAAGCCACACCACTGAAGGCCTACAAGCTATAAACGGTCACTTTTGGTACTGCGAGTGCACCCTATTTAGCGATACGTATCCTACAGAGATTGGCGGAGGACGAAAATCAAAATTTTCCCTTAGGAGCAAAAGTGGTTCGTGAGGACATGTACGTTGACGACATAATAAGTGGAGCCGATAACATAGAAGACGCTAGGCAAAAGCGAAACGAAGCTCGGCAATTGTTAGCCTCTGCAGGATTTCATCTGCGGAAGTGGACAAGCAACGAAAAGGAGTTAGTGGACGATATTCCAGAGCGAGATCGGGAAATCGATTTTGAAATTCCATTTGGAGCACTGAACCATGTCAAAACGTTGGGCATTAAGTGGTTCCCAATAAGTGACTCATTTTCTTTCCAGAATTTCCAACCGGATGCAAAGGAAGTAACAAAGAGGTCCATGTTGTCTGCTATCGCCAAATTGTTTGATCCACTTGGCTGGATTTCTCCGTGCATCATCACTGCCAAAATTATGATGCAACAACTGTGGAGCCTGGGTTCGGATTGGGATGATCCAATTCCACTACAGTTGAAAACTCAATGGGAAGCCTTTCGCCCAGAACTCCCTATGATCGAACGCATCAAAATTCCAAGGTGGATCAACACGACACGGAGCAATAAAGCGGTGGAAATACATGGATTCTGCGACGCTTCGATGAAGGCTTTTGGGGCAGCGGTATACATTCGAGTTTTGGATGATGACGACAACATCCACGTTCATCTGCTCACATCAAAAACCAAAGTGGCTCCATGTAAAAGAAGAGTGTCGCTTCCGCGTCTCGAGCTTTGCGGAGCAGTGGTTTTGGCCACGTTACTTCGATACGTCGGAGAAACCTTGGGTGTCCAAAAAACTTATGCTTGGACAGACTCCATGATTGCATTGGCCTGGATTCGCTCACCAGCCTCTAAATGGGACACCTTTGTGGCTAATCGTGTTTCCGAAATACAGCGTCTTACCGACATCAATGCATGGAGACATGTACCCACGCATCATAATCCTGCTGATTTGGCATCAGGAGGTGTTTCTCCTGGAGCTCTAGAGTCCCTGGTATTTTGGTGGCAAGGACCTCGATTTTTGCAAGGCCGATGGGAGTTTGAAGTTCCTGAACAACCTATCAGCATCGACACAGAGGAGGAAAGACGAACAGTCAGGGTACATTGCGTTCAAAACAAGGACTACGATTGTGTCAGCGAAGTGATTCACCATTTTTCACAGCTTGCAAAGGTGATAAGGGTCTTAGCAACCTGCTTGCGATTCGTCAACAACTGCAAAGCCATCAAAAATGAGAGAAAGTCCCAGCCACTGAGCCCGCAAGAGTTAAAGGCAGCAACTGTGCTCGCAGTCAAAGCAGCACAGAGAGAGATGTTTTCATCAGAGTTGATGGAGCTTGAGAAATCTGGTGGAATCCCAAAGCATTTACGTCCATTAAGCGCATTCATCGATGCTCATGGAGTACTGCGTGTGGGAGGCCGGTTGCAAAACTCGCATCTCGACTATGATGAGCAACATCCGATACTATTAAAATCTAATCACCACTTCACCAGCCTTGTAGTGCGCGATGCTCATAGCAAAACGCTTCATGGTGGAATCCAGCAAATGGTTGCCTACATAAGACGGACATACTGGATTGGGCAAATCAAAAGAGCCGTTAAGTATCACATCCACAGATGCAAGGATTGCTTCCGACAAAAGGCTAAGGAGATGGAACAACTCATGGGGAGTTTACCAGCTGCCAGGGTGCGAATGGCAAGACCTTTTAGCCATACTGGAGTCGACTACGCGGGGCCGATCGAATTAAAATCATGAAAAGGTCGTGGTGGTAGATACTTTAAGGGATATTTCGCTTTATTTATCTGTTTGGCGACGAAGGCGATTCATATCGAGGTGGTTTCTGACCTAACAACGCAGGCATTTTTGGCAGCTTTTCGGCGTTTTACGGCACGACGAGGAGTATGTACTCAGGTCTACAGTGATTGCGGGACCAATTTTGTGGGAGCCAACACAGAACTACGAAAACTATTACGAGATGCTCAGCACGATTGGAAAGAGGTCGCTGGCAAATTGGCGAATTTGGGTACCGAATGGCATTTCATTCCTCCCGCTTCCCCTCATTTTGGAGGCTTATGGGAAGCCGGGGTGAAGTCGGTCAAGTACCATTTGAAAAGGGTTGTCGGCAATGAGAGGCTTACCTATGAGGAACTCACCACGCTTCTGACCCAAATAGAAGCGTGTCTGAATTCAAGGCCCTTATGCCCTCTGTCCGACAACGTCGATGACCTGGAAGTCAACACGCCAGCACATTTTCTGATTGGTGAGCCATTTCACACCGTACCACAAGGGGACAACACACTGCGAAAAATTGGATACCTCGATCGTTGGAAACGATTGCAATCATTTCTGGACACGTTTTGGCATAAATGGAACACCGAATATTTATCGCGACTTCAACAACGCCCGAAATGGTTAAAAATAGAAGAGAACCGAAAATCGGAGACTTGGTTCTAATCAAAGATGAACGTCTTCCACCATCTCATTGGAGTTTAGCGAGAATACAGGAAACGCATCCCGGAACAGACGGACTAACTCGGGTCGTAACAGTTAAAACAAAAACAGGATTTCTTAAACGACCGATCGCGAAGATATGCTACCTGCCAACAAACAAAAACAACGAGGATCATACACTATTATAAAACTTAAAATCTTATCTTTAGCTAAAAAAAAAAAAAAAATTTATAAACATAATTAACAAAGAACGAAGAAACAGCAACCTAAACATAAATATTATACAGTCCACATTCAAACAAAACAAAAACGTTGACGAAACAAATTCCGAAATTTGTACTGGGTCAAATATGCAATTTCAAAACATCACAATCAAAACGTTCACAAACAAACAAATTCCGAAATGCACTGTACCACGAATGCCATTTCATAATCAAGACATTTTACAAAAAAAAAAAAACGCGTCGTATCAAAAACACGCCATAACCAAACATTTAACAAATATTTCCTTTAATTATAACATAAAACGCATTCATCTACGCAAATATCGAATACAAAAAGAAAAACATAATATCGAACACAACTACGTTGTTATCGGTTATCGATAGTTATCGAACCAATCGCAACCCTAACCACTCTAACTACACAAATGCAAAAACAAAATGCACTCAACTCATATGGCAAGTTATGAATTAAGTTTTTTGCGCGAACACACATCCACACACTAATATTAATTCTAATAATAATACATATGTACATGCAACGAAACTACAAGAAATAAATCGAATTCAAATCTAATCAAATAAAGGGTGATTTTTTAGCTGGTTTGGTTTTGGCAACACTGGTTTTGACAGCTGACGTGTGTTTAGTACCTTGTGTCACTGTCAAACAGCTTCAGTTTGGTTTGCAATTTAACCATGGATCATCTTACAAATGAACAACGCTTGCAAATTATTGAATTTTACTATCAAAATTCGTGCTCGGTTCGAAATGTTCATCGCGCGCTGCTTCCATTTTATGATCGGCATTCTCGACCTTCTGAGCAGTCTATTCGGAAGATTGTGACCAAATTTCGCACCAAATTTACTTTGTTGGACATTAAACCACCAACACGTTTACGTACTGTGCGTAGTGAATAAAATATTGCGGCCGTATCAGCTAGTGTGACAGAAGACCGCGAAATGTCGATTCGGCGCCGTTCACAGCAGTTAGGCCTTTGTTACAGCACTACGTGGAAAATTTTGCGGAAGGATTTGGGCGTAAAGCCTTTTAAGATACAGCTGGTGCAAGAACTAAAGCCAGCCGACCTACCACAACGCCGAATTTTTGGTGAATGGGCTCTTGGAAAGCTGGCCGAGGATCCGCTTTTTTATCGAAAAATTGTGTTCAGCGATGAGGCTCATTTTTGGTTGAATGGGTACGTAAATAAGCAAAATTGCCGCATTTGGAGTGAAGATCAGCCAGAAGCATTGCAACAGCTACCAATGCATCCCGAAAAAGCCACTGTTTGGTGCGGTTTATGGGCCGGCGGCATTATTGGGCCATATTTCTTCAAAGATGATGCGAATCGCAGCGTTACTGTCAATGGTGAACGCTACCGAGCGATGATAACAAACTTTTTTTTGCCCGAAATGGAAGTTCTTGACTTGCATGATATGTGGTTTCAACAAGACGGTGCCACATGCCACACAGCACGCGAAACAATGGCGCAATTGCGAGGCGAGTTTGGTGAACAGTTAATTTCACGTTTCGGGCCGGTCAATTGGCCGCCTAGATCGTGCGATTTGACACCATTAGATTATTTTTTGTGGGGGTATGCCAAGGCTAATGTGTATAGGGACAAGCCCGCTTCGATTGACGCACTGGAAGCCAACATCCATGCATTCATTCGTGAGATACCGGCCGATATGTGTGAAAGAGTATGCCAAAATTGGACTCAGCGGATGGGCTACCTGAGACGCAGCCGCGGTCAACATTTGCATGAAATTATCTTTAAACATTAAATTGCAAGGTTCAAACTATCGATTCAAATAAATATTTCATTCATTTTTTCGAATTTTTTGTGTTTTTTTTTTAAAAAAAGTTCTAAACCTCTTAAAAAATCACCCTTTACATGCAATTTATTTACACAATGTTGTTACTTACCTGTTGTACAGCAACTCGTTGTTCTCATCGCCATCGTTTCATCGTCATCATCAGTATGGTAATCGCACATTAAATTGATGTCTCAGCAACGACATATAAACACTATTGTTCCTCAACAACAATAAACACAAACACTATACATATTTTTACAACACTTAACAATAACTTAACAAAATAAATATTCGCCGGCACCGAACGATCGCCATTCATCGCAAAAAATACACACGGAGACGGAACTGGATTTGGAGTGGAGTACGAGACAATCAGAGCAAGGGAGATGCACGTTGCACATTCGCATCAATGTTTATATTTTTTGTGGTACTTCGTGATTATGTTTGTCTTTGTCTCTCTTACGTGGAAAGCTTGTTATTTTTTATGTCAGAATATTAATTGTCTCTCTCTTTACATGTATTTTGTGGAAGTGACGAAGGTCGGCAAAGTAGTCAAAATTGACGGGGTCGTTAGTGAGGTGGACGAATCTCATCAGCGTTGAGGCTTCATCACAATAACTAATGAAGGAAGTTTTGCGAACTACGTTCACGGGCGGGGAGAATGTTGCGAAGTAACTAAACGCACATTCCTATTAGACAATGCCCACACCCATCCATAATAGAGTGACATCGATGACAAATACTAAAACATAAACATATCTATTTTGACATTTATTAACGAAACTATAAACATGTATAAACAAAAACATTATATATATTGTAAAACATAAAAAAAAACATTATACATAATTGGATTTAGTGTACTTAACTAGTGTACAATTAATTTTAAGAAACTTCTCGAGCATTCCAATAAAATCATTATAACGTTGTGAACGTCTTGGTCTATTATTACTTTTGGTTTCTTTGTTTCACCATTAAAAATACATGTCATTTACACTACGCTTGTGATTTTCGATAACTTTTCTAACTATCTTGTTGCAAAGCCACTTCGGAATATCACTTTCAAATTAGCAATACAAACGCTGGTGGAAAACGTATTTGATTTATTCGCAGTTTCTGAAAAGATTGTCTCTATCAGGCACATATGTACGGATGTATATTCCTATTCCCCGCAAGCAAACTCTGCTGAGAGATCAATAGGACCATTTTCACAGCCGTGCGGCTGTATATAGAAAAATATCACTGCGAGTGGGATTCTCATCTCGGATCAATATCTTGTGCATTTAGCACATTTTATTTATTATATGGTTTCCATATGATCACCTATGGAAGTACATATGCGTTATTAAAAGAGTTTGATGTCTTGTCAGGTGAATCTCCAGAGAGACATGTCAGACTGAACAAGATTAAGGAAGAGGCGTACGAATGCTTGAAGGTGGCACAGACAAAACATGCTAAGGCCTACAATTGACGATCAAGGCCTGTAAACTTTACAGTTGGACAGGTAGTGTATAAGCGAAATTTCGTCAAGAGTAGCGCATCCAACTTATACAGTGCCAAGCTATTGTCTAAGTTCAAGAAGTGGCGGATCCAACTTTCTATATGATCCAGAAGATCTAAATTGTAAATTTATCAGCAGAGCAAAGGATATTATTTCATAAGCAAAAGTTTCCCGGTTTCTCAGTTGGTAGAGAATGAGACGTTCAGGGTGTGAGTCTGCCCCGCGTTGTCCCATATCATTGCCCTCGCATGCAAATTGATTTATTTTTTCAAACATAACGACTGCTGGTGCATTCTTCCTGCTTGCTTTGTAACATCAAGCTGTTGTAGTCTCCAAAATGCTATTTGTTTCGAGCTTAAATACGAATGACAGGACCGGATCGATACTCACGTGCAGAGTATCAAATTTAGCACTTGTAATAAAAATCTGGCAAAGTAATTTCCGGCTACTAACTTCCGGGCGATAAGGTTCTCATGCTCAGAAAGTTATTATAATCCAAGTATAGTATACAGCTAAATAATATATAGCTAAATAATATATATAAAAGACTATTAGTCTATAATGAGAAAATAAAATCTACAAGCAGCCAGTAAGGGATTCCTGTTGTATTCTCGTTGTCTTAGTTGAGGAGGTGAAAGTCCACGTGGTGGATCACATAAACGCAATGAACCTCAGACAAAGTCCAGCGGAAGCTTTTAAACGTGGGGAAATTCAACAACTTCCCAGCATATACGGCGTTACTACACCACGATCGGTGATCGCACATGCGCTGGATCAAGCTACGCATAGCGAGTCCCTAAATTCCCGCTTCGTTTTAGTACATACATAGTGTACACATGTTATACGTATTGTGCATATACTTCTACTGTATATCATAAGAAAAGAAAAGTGCATAAAGGGGTCCTAAATTGCTATAAATTTACTATTATATAAATATGTTTTTGCTACTTAACATACAATTTTGCCAAATTTTGTGTTAAGCCCAAATTAATTTAACCTCATTGTCATTCATCAAGAGTGTTAGAACAGTGAAATACTGATATGATTAATTTTAATAGATTCATCGACAACAAGCCAGCTCCAGGATGTTTCTGACATGTCAAGAAAATCAACGAGCAGAAATCACAGGTAACAAGTAATACAAGAATTGTGGAAAAAAATGTGAAGCCCAACGGAACATACGAGAAGAAAGACCAACACAAGTTTAAATATAATATGTTTAATAAGTACTTCTCTCTACCGATAACGAATTGTGACTGACTCGAAATTATAAAGTAGGTTACTCTATGTTCAATTACATTTACAATTAGGTGATAAAAAATGAGTAAGAGAAAAGAAGAAGTAAGAGAAATTACGAAGAGCGATTATGAAGATAATTTGTATTATTATATAATTTTTAACAAGAATCACATTGATAAGTAATCTGAAAAATCAAAATTTCATTGCGATCATTGTACATATATATATACATGCACAAATAAATTCAGGTTGTAATATAGGCCACAAAAAACTTCAGTTCCCGCGCATATTTTTGATTGTTTACCAATAACGCACTTGCATTCATGGTAATGCTCTTTTATCCAGAGGAAATTAGGAGATTAGTCATTTTTGCTAGTTTCCTTTTTATCTACATCAACATCGCCCCCAGCTCTTCGCTACATACATTATCAGCATGTTCTTTATCCCCTCGACTAGATCCATAAGGATCTAGTGTTTACCATGACTTTGTTAGCAAAGGTTAAATTCTCTCATAATATCATTCTCATCATTCATTTTCTTTTCGATCGTCACCTCTCCCCACGACCCAACCCTGAGCAGCCGGAAGAGGAAGCTAGAAAGCGAGCATTGAAATGGAATGGACTACGTATAACGCTTTGATATGGAAGTGCAATATCATCTTTTAGTTAGAAGAAAAACAAATATGCTCTACTAGCTTCCTTGAAGTCTGGCACAAATGATTAGTCCGCAAGCTGCAAAAATATCTCCCAAAACAATACTCAGAAGTACTAGAGTCGTATATAATGCAACGATTCCTTAGAATTAAGCAAGAAGATGAGTATTCCGCTTTGAAAGATATCAAAGCTGGAGTACCGCAAGGTAGTGTTCTGGGGCCTTTGCTGTTCCTCCTATACACGAACGACCTACCACAAAATGACGAAACTATTGTTGCTACTTTTGCAGACGATACTGCTGTACTTGCGGTAGGAAAAACAGTACAGGAAGTCACAGAAAAACTGCAAAGAACAGTAAATGATGTATCCAAATGGACCAAAAAATAGCAAATAAAATTAAATGAACTGAAGTCGGTTCGTGTTAACTTTACCAATAAAAAAGTACAACACACACCAGTGTACATAAATAATAATGTAGTTCTACATTCGAACTCCGCTAAGTAAATACTTAGGCTTGACTCTGGACGCAAGGTTGGGCTGGAAAACTCATGTCAAAAAAAAACGTGATGAACTGAATATCCGATATAGGTAATAAAATATATTGGCTCATAGGGAGGTATTCATGTCTCTCAATTTACAATAAACTGCTTCTCTACAAGCAAATAGGTACTAAAACCAATCTGGACATATATGGCCTCCAGCTGTGGGGGTGTACAAGCAAGACAAATCTTCAAAGCATTCAATGCTTTCAAAATAAAGTATTACGCAATATTGTTAATGCGCCGTGGTACATACGTAATGCTGATCTACTTAGGGATCTAAAAATTGAAATGGTAGAAGACGAGGTTAGGAAGGTCACAAGAAGACATGAAGCTAGGCTTCACAACCATGCTAATTCAGAAGTAGTCCAACTACTTAATAATAATAATTTAGTTAGAAGATTAAGAAGAGTAAAACATTTTGAACTAGTTAACTAGGTTAAATTTGTAACAACATAAACATCCGAACAAAGTGATAATGAATTAAATACCAAAAGGTAACAAACCAAAATTAGTTCCTTAAAACCTACCATAACAAGTACATACGTTCATATTAGAACCAAATTGCTGATTAGTCTGACGACTTGGTGCGATTATTGGAAGGTAGGATGGTAATATCATGCCTTCCCTGGGTGTTTTTAGTGGGTGCTTCAAGTCCCACACTATCGCAATGATCACATGTGATGTCTTTTAACGCAAAAAAAAAACTTTGAGTTGCTTTCTTCAAATAAATAGCAGTTGTCATATGGACACAGTCGCAGTAGCATGCACAGCGAACATATGCTACAATGTATGTTCGAGAAGCTGGATATTGGGGAATCACGAGGCCGATGATTCACGGGGTCCGGGATGTTGCCGCCAGCTACCATAATTCTGTTATTGTAGCTGTTATTATTTCATTTGTAACCATTGTGAAGGTCACCCTTGCTTAAGAGCCTGAACGCGAACAAATCGTAAGGACTTCATCATCAAGTTCAGAACTTCAGTGTTTTTCCGGCCTCATCGCATTTCTCCGGTCATATTTAAACACAAAAGTGTTAGTACTGTCAAAATCAATTATGTGAATTATATCTAGTATTATTCTTGTTATACAGGAAATAAAATGTTGGTCATCACTAAGCCAATATTAAATTTAGAGTTTTACTCACACCGAAAAGCGGCCGTCACAATGGCAACAAACAAATTCCTAGATGTCACCGCAGATATCATGAGGAGCGCACTCAAAGTGATTGTGCGGTGGTGTCTTGAACAAGGGCTTTTCATTAATGCGGAGGTATAAGAAAAATCTGGAATTTCGATCCTTAACACTTTTCGGAACGGAACTAACGACGTCCAGAAAGGTAAAATATCTAGGAGTACAGTATCTAGACTTACTTGGAATAACCATGTTGAGAAGAAGGTCTGGAAGGGAAAAGGGTACTGCATCAGTGCAAACGTGTATGTGGACAGAGGTGGGGATTCTCGCCTAAGTTAGCATACTGGATGTATACGATGATAACTAGACCGATACTCACCTACGCCTCGGTTGTATGGTTTGCGAAATCCTCCCAGAAAACTGTGAGGAAGAACCTGGAGATGATCCAACGCTTAGCATGTATAGGAGTTACAGGTGCAATTCGAACATGCGCATTGGAGGTAATCCTGAGTATCATACCGCTAGACTTATTTATTAATAAAACAGCGGCCCAAACGGCATTTCGTGAGCATCGAGATGCGAAATGGTACAGTCGTGGTACCATCTATGGCCATCTATTGTGTTAATTAAAATTACTTGCTAACTGCACAACGATGAATCAAAACACAATCGAGTGATTTTTCCAGTGTGGTGGTCCAAACAAGAAGAAGGAAATTTTACATATTATGCAATTGATGAACAAAGTAGCGGAATAGGCAAATTACATTTAAGATAACGAGTAACAATTTTAAAGTATTTAAACGTCAACAACAAAATTTAGGGTAAATGGTTTATGTTCGACAAAGCGTGGAACGTAAATTAAATTGATCAAGAAATACATCTTAAATGCAAAGGAAAAACATTAATGAATATAAATACTAACAATATCAAAGGAAAATAAATTAAATGACGAAAGATAAATACTAAACAGGAAGATTCTGGAACTTGTCAAAAACGAGATTAGGGATCAGCTCCCTATGGATGGAGTAACAAGGTTGCGTATTATGGAGAGAAATCACAAAACTCGTCTTGGGAACGGATTACTTCCAGTAAAATTAAATCGTGAAATAGTGCTTTTCACGGACGGATCCATGATGTATGGCGGAGCGTGGCCGGTATATATTCAGAAGACCTGGAAATAGCCCGTCACATTAAAATAAATAAATAAATAAATAGTTGGCGCAACAGGTCCGTAGGGACCCTAGGCCTAGCTTCTCACAACCATTCGTTTGTGTGAGTTTTTCATTTTTGGGACGAATGGAAGGGATCTTCAATTTTATGCCGGGTCCCAACGGCTAATTGAGAAGCTCCTTCATGACAGTTATAATCTCGGATGTTTGTCAGACGTTCGTGCGAGGTGGCGCAGCGGAAAAAAACCATAGGCTGTAATTTTTTTTTTCGGGATTCGAACCTCGGACCCCTCGCTTAGTAGTCCAACACACTAACCACTAAGCCACTTCGCCTACAGCCCGTCACATAAGCCTTGGGAAATATACTCCAGTATACCAGGCTGAGATGATTGCTTTGCTGCATGCGATGGACTACTTGCTTGAGAGTCAGGTGGAAGGAAGAAATATTCTTATAGTACAGGACAATCAGGAGGTGATCGGTATCTCTTGAAATCTATATATCTTTACTCAAAACATAAAATGGCTTAAGTCGATTTTTCACATTTTTCATTAGAGCAATTTTAAACTTAAAAAAATACGTGACAAAAAAAAATCCTTTGAGTAGAAGGCTGCAATTTACTTCAGAACTAAGACGTTATTCCAAATGCAATGTTTTTACTTTCATTGAGTTAAGTCGTTGTTACAGAAAACTATTTTCCAGTATAGGTAGAGACACGGTGATTACACATAACTATAGCTAGATTTGTTCTCATTTCAAATATATAAAAATACTGTTTTTGGCTTGAATCCACTTTAGCCACTTCACATTTTGAGTAAAGATACTTATATATACAGTCAAGAAATTCCTTTTCCTGCCTCCTAAAACGTTTTAAAAGCGTATTTTTTCTTAAGGAAATGTGGTATTATACTAAAGTATAATTAAGTATACTATGCGACAGTGGCAATTTTCTAATGACTGTATTTCAATGCAGTGATGAAAGTTCCCCACTAAATGGATATGGATGATTTTACTGTTGACGGCCCCAGCTAAAGAAATAAGGACAACGACCTTCGAATATGCACGTGGAATGTTTTGACCCTAAACAGGCCACGTGCTGCCGAGCAACTAACAGAGACACTACAGGCCTACAAATCTGACATTACCGCCATCCAAGAAGTGCGATGGAATGGGCCGGGCAAAAAGAGGATGGAAAACTCCGACATCTTCTACGGTGACTGTTACCGCGAACAGAAGCAACGCTTATTTGGGTGTGGATTTGTCATTGGAAGCAGGCATTAAGGCTAAATTCGCCAACATTAGCCTGATTTGCGTGCACGCCCCAACAGAGGAAAAGGACGACGCTGCTAAAGATAGTTTCTACGAGAGGACCTATGAGCAATGTCCTAAGTACGATATCATAGTCGTACTTGGTGATTTTAATGCTAGAATAGGAAAGGAAAACATTTTTGGCAGCACTGTCGGCATGCATAGCCTACACGACAACACATCCGGTAACGGATATAGGCTAATCGACTTCGCAACTGGGCGAAATATCGTCGTAGCTAGCACTCGTTTCCCAAATCTCGACATCCACAAGGCCACGTGGCGGAATCAACGGAAGACATATTTCCAGTATCTTAGACGTCCGCACATTCCGGGGCGCTAACATCGATTCGGACCATTACCTGGTTGCAGTCAAGGTACGACTCCGGATAGCAAGAACGGTCCAGCGCCATGAAAATACTGTGAGAATATTCAACGTTGGACGGCTGCAATCGCAAGAGACCGCCAGAGCCTTTGCCGATCGTGTTTCCCTCAACCTCTCTAGGAACCCCGTAACGTCAGCATCAACCGCAGAAGACCTCTGATGTGTTAGGTTTCACCAGGCGACCCCAAACAAGAAACCCCTGGTTTGATGACGAGTGCCGCCAGGCACATGTTGCAAAGCACGAGGCATATGGAGGAGAGGAGGAGAGGAGAAAAAAAGATGATGATGGGACTTTGAAAAACGCGAGATCGAGTCGATAGAGAGATGCTACTGCAGGAATGAGGTTCGAAAATGTTACCAAAAGGTAAAAAGAGCATGTCAAGGCTATAACGCCCGAGACGCAGTCGATGCTGAGTATATGGAAGAACCACTTCTGCAAACTTCTAAACGGCGATGACGAACAAGATCCCGCTGTCAGGCAGTTTGAGCCATTCAACGTTGACGATGAGCGCCAAGAATCCCGTCAACCCGATCAAAATGAAGTAAGGATAGGATATCCAAACTTAAATCCAACAAAGCTACAGGAGCTGATGACCTTACCGCCGAGCTCTTCAAAGCAGGAGGAGATGACTTGGTTAGGAGCATGCACCAACTCATTTGTAGAATTTGGTTGATGAGAGCATGCCCGACTAATGGTGCCTCAGCATTGTTTGTCCGGTCCTGAAGAAAGGAGACCCTCTGAACTGCGCCAACTACAGAGGCATAAGTCTCCTTAATGTCGCTTACAAGATCTTATCTGCCGTTCTATGTGAACGTCTAAAACCGATCGTCAACAACCTGTCCTTATCAGTGCATTTCTAGGCCTGGAAAGTCCACCATTGACCAAATATTCACATTAAGGCAGATCTTGGGAAAGAACCAGGAATTCCAAATTGATACCCACCACCTGGACGATAGCGTATATAGAGAAGAGCTATATAAAGGCATGTCTATGCCATGTCATGTGACATCCCTGCCAAGGCTGTGCAGGATGACTAAGGGGAACTTTCGCTGCTCTAAGAAAGTCGGTAAAAACATCACCGAAGCTTTTGATGTCAAAAAAGAAGCAAAGCCCTCTCACGAGCAACTAAGGAGACGTTATATAAGAGCCTCATCATCCCAGTCCTAGTCAAAAAAGCACGAGTCCGTCGCCTTAGATGGCTGGGTCATATTGAGCGCATGGCGCAGCACTATTTTAACTGGCGGCCATTTTGTCAGCTGTCAAGTGATTTATTTTTAGATTGGTTTGGAATTTCAATATGTATGTTGAGACACCGTTGCATTCACAAAAACTGACTGTTTGGTGTGTTTTATGAGGAATAATTGGTTCCTACTTCTTTAAAAACGATGCTGGCCAGAACGTTACAGTCAATGGTGACCGCTATAGATCCATGATTACTTTCTATTTCGTTCATCAATTGAGCAACCATGATGTGCAGGAGCTGTGGTTTCAACAAGACGGCGCAACATGTCACACAGCTCGTGCCACACTTGATTTATTGAAGGAAACGTTTGGCAACCGCATAGTCTCACGTTGCGGACCCGTGAATTGGCCTCCAAGATCGTGCGATTTAACGCCGCTTGACTATTTTCAGTGGGGATATGTGAAGTAGCTGATCTTCGCCGATAAACCCGAAACGATTGACCACTTGGAGGACAACATTCGCGGCGTTATTGCTGATACGGCCACAAATGTTGGAAAAAGTCATCGAAAAATGGACCTCCAGATTAGACTACGTCCGAGCCAGTCGTGGCGGTCAATATGCCAGAAATCATATTTAAATTATAATGCCAGAAGATTATCTTCGAATAAAGTAAATTTCATGTCAATTTAAAAAAAAATCATCTTTGTTTTATTCCATTTCAAGTTTTATACCTCTAAAAAAAACAGCCTTTATATGTGTTCAAAATGATGGAAAATGTTTCGTTGCGGTGGGCTGATTTGGCTGGTGCAGGTTCAAGGCACTGCCAAATATACCATTATGTGCGTTTACCGAAAAAACATACTGAGACCCCCAACTCACAATCCTCCTGCCGCTGGCCCCCTCAGTTTTTTTTTTCAAATTCGCCATTTTGTTTTCCTATCGGTGTTATGTCAAAAAAAGAATCCGTCTGACATGCAAAAACATACAAAAAATGAAAAAATAAGTGCTGCCAACCTCGGCAGCCGTGGGGAAATGTGAAAGAGTTCGGGAATACCACATTTTTTCATTACTGAACGCCATTGGTTAGTAATTATAAATTGTTAAAAGGCGAATAATTTGATTTGTTTGGTTAGTAAACCTATCTAAAGTTGATGCTCTATATACTAGAAACATATTAGAACAAACATGGTTGTGTATTTCCGCTTTTGGAT
Source organism: Cheilosia variabilis (assembly GCA_951230905.1). Taxonomy (NCBI): domain Eukaryota; kingdom Metazoa; phylum Arthropoda; class Insecta; order Diptera; family Syrphidae; genus Cheilosia; species Cheilosia variabilis. Next base: position 87,091,263 of record OX579676.1, read on the forward strand.
ATCATTAACTTCGATTTCGTGTGTAAATTTTTCTGAAATAATGAAGAAAATTTGCTCAAAATGTTTTCATTTTCGCTCAACCAATCTACATTGTTAATTTTTCATGAACATTTTAAGCAAATGTGCACTTATTCCTAAAAAAAAATACTATCCAGACGTAACGAACAATTTCAAATTAAACGGATAAAATTCTATGAACTCTGCCAGCAACTTTGCCCACAGCGGAAGTGTCTCATATCTCCTGGGAGGGTGTTGGTGAGCAGAATTTTTGAAGTTTCGTGACATTGGTCAATACGATTTTCTGTGTAAGAATACTAGCGCACCAAACGTGAACACCCCATAAAAATATAGCTTGTAGGCTAAGTAACGGGAAATTGGCCGGAGTTGGTGGTCTCAGTATTGTCTCTGAGGAAAAACTGAATGTAATGACATTCGGAATACCGAAAAACACTTGGCATGTAGAATCACAGTTGAAGCATCTGCAATCAGCTGTTGAAGTTGCGTACCGAGTGGCTTGTACACCTACTTCAGTGGAAAAACAAGATCCTGCGCCTTGGTGTGGTCTTCCTTCCAAAACCGGGAAAAAAGGACTACACCGAGGCAAAGTCATTCAGACCAGTCAGCCTAACATCCTTCCTGTTAAAAATAATGGAAAGGGTGATGGTGGACTATATGGAGAGTACTGCGCTTAAGATGTATCCTTTAAATAGTAGACAGCATGCATACAGGGTAGGTATGTCTACAGAAACAGCGCTACATCAAGTAGTACGCGTTGCGGAGGAAGAGCTAAATACTGGGGGCATTGCGATGACCACTATAATGGACATTGAAGGTGCCTTCGATAAGATATGCTTTGAAAGTCTGAAACAAGCCTTGGAAAAACGTAGGGTTAACCCACTGGTGGTAAGATGGGTGGACAATATGTTGAATACGAGGGCGATTAATATTCAGACGGGAACCTCAAAACTCAGAGGAAGGGTTAGCAGAGGTTGCCCACAAGGAGGTGTTCTCTCACCTACACTGTGGAATATCACTGTGGACTCTCTTCTCGACAGACTCGAGGCGACGGGAATTCACACAGTGGGATATGCCGACGACATAGCAATAATGGCCAGAGGCAAATTCATGGACGTCACCGCAGATATCATGAGGAATGCACTGAGAGTGGTTGAGCGGTGGTGTCTGGAACAAGGGCTCTCCATAAATGCGGCGAAAACAGATCTAATAGTCTTCACTAGGAAGAGGAAAAATCTGGAATTTCGGCCCTTAACACTTTTCGGATCGGAACTAACAATGACTAAGAAGGTTAAGTATCTGGGAGTCTATCTAGATACTGGACTTACTTGGAATTACCATGTTGAGGAGAAGGTCCGGAAGGCAAAAAGAGTACTACATCAGTGCAAACGTGTGTGTGGACAGAGGTGGGGACTCTCGCCTAGGTCAGCATACTGGATGTATACGATGATAACTAGACCCATTATCACGTACGCCTCGGTTGTATGGTGGGCGAAAGCCTCTCAGAAAACTGTGAGGAAGCACCTGGATAGGGTTCAGCGTTTAGCATGTATGGGAATTACAGGTGCAATACGTACAACCCCAACATGCGCATTGGAAGTCATCATGGGGATATTACCGCTAGACTTATTTATTAAGAAAACAGCGGCCCAAACGGCACTTCGCTTGCATCGAGATGCGAAATGGCACCATCGTGGTTCGATCTATGGACATAGGAATATCCTGGAACTTGTTAAAGACGAGATTAGGGAGCTAAACATGCCTATGGATCGAATAACAAGGGTGCGTATTATGGAAAGAAATCACAAAACTCGTATTGAGAACGGATTACTTCCAGAAAAAAGAAATGGTGAAATAGTGATTTTCACGGATGGATCCATGATGGATGGCGGGGCAGAAGAGAGCTGGTACTTGCCCGTCACATTAGCCTCGGGAAATACACTTCAGTATACCAGGCTGTGATGATTGCCTTGCTTTATGCGTTGGACTACTTGCTTGAGTGTCAGGTGGAAGGAAGAAATATCCTCATAGCACTGGACAATCAGGCGGTGATCAGATGCATGGAACAAACAAACATCACAACATCACTGGCACTGGAATGCGTACTGAAACTCAATAAGCGTTCATCTAAAAATGAAGTAACACTGACTTGGTTACGAGGACACATAGGGATCGAAGGCAATGAAAAGGCGGACTCCCTTGCAAAACAGGGGTCAACTGAAAAGTTGCTGGGACCAGAACCATTCTCTTCAATTGGCAGAGGAATGGTTGAACAGCTTGTCCACAAATGGATCACGGCAGAACACCTGAGAAGGTGGTGAACCGTGGAACAATGTAGACAAGCTAAAATGGCAATAAAGTGGCCGACCTGCTCCACTCAAAGAAGGGTTCTAAGCATGAGTCGAGGAACATTGAAATGGGGGTGACAGGACATGGTAATTTCAGGTATCACTTAAGGAAAATGGGCCTTATAGAGGATGATACTTGTAGACTATGCCTGGAGGAATCTGAGACAGCGGCACATATACTGTGTCAATGCCCGGCATTGGCTGGCAGAATAATGAGGATCTTGGGACATCAATGGGTCGAGACCCAGTCGATGAAACGGATCTCCCATAAACAGATGCTAGCGTTAACACTAGGAATTCAGCCCAGAGAAGAACTGTGGAGAAATCCAGAGAGTTTCTCTGAGTAAGATTTACAGTGGAAGAGAGACGAAAAGAGACCCGACAATGGTGGTCTGATTCGATTATCTCTCGAAATATATATATGTATATAATATATATTGTCTCTGATGGGAACAGTACGCACTTTGATAAACTGAAATGTAGAAGCAGCGCTTAAACCACAGATGTCATTGTTGTTTTTTTAATTTCAATCCCTGTCTGTGAATACTAGTGAATTAAAAAATAAGCATGTTGCTAATATCCGGCCACCATTCTTTTTGCTTTAATGGGCATCGCGCTTTTCAATGTTTTTGTGTTTCGTATGAACTTGTTTGGTTTTTGTTGTCTTCGATGAAAATAAAAAAAAATATTGAAATACCTACACATTCCGGAATAGCGAATTCTTGCATTGAAGTCTAATTCATGAACTCACAAATTCTAGAAAACAAGTTTGCGTGACTACATGAATTTTTCGGGAAAACAGCTTGTAGTCAGCCGCCTTTCCACTGGAAAGCTATATATCTCTGTATTGAATTATCTTTGGTCTAGTTGTTTCGAAAACAAATAAGCCGAACTGTTTCTAACAAATCAAGTAGTTCATCCGGTAAAGCGTATAGAAAGTGCATTCAAAAGATGAAAGAAGTTTGCCCTGGTTTATATTGCGGAAGAACAATCAGTGTAAACGGATCGTTCAGTGAATGTGGTGCTTGCCCCAGGGGTTACAGAGTAAACGAAAATCGACAGTGCATTCTCTGTGTTAATGACCCTTCTTCATATGATTTACTATACCTTGGGTTCATGTTTATGCTGCCGTTGATCATGCACTCTTATTTTATCAATAATTGTTGCGAAAATTTAAAGTACCTTACTGTAACTTCTTAATTTAAATCCATACTAAGAAATATTTTCTAGGCAGCAAATAGCCCTTTTGGGATCCGCAGTTTTGGAACTCCTGCTTTCGGCTGTGGCATCTATACTTTTAATGGAACCGGCAGGCAGTTTGCACTTACATACGTGTGGTGTTCAGTACTTCTCGGATTGGTATACGCTATTTTACAACCCATCGCCTAACTATCGGTCAAAATTGCATTGCACGCAGGAAGCCGTTTATCCATTGTAATTAATATTATTTATGAGCAATTAACATTTGTCTGCATTTCTAATTAAGCCCATATTATTCACTCCGGGTGTAACTCAGATTTAAGTTAATTTTACACCCGATCATTAATCCGCATTTTTTAAACCCGACAATTTAAACCTATCTATGTCCATATTATTCACTGAAAAACATGTATTAAACTCACTGGATTAAAGATGGATTTAAAAAGCTTAAAACCGTTTATAATCCGTTTTAAACCTACGTAATGTCAAATTTCACAAATAATGACATTTGTTGTTTCACTTGGAAACTGTGTGCCGATTTTTTTTTAAGTGCATTATTTGAATCATGGAATGTACTTATGTAGCCTCCAAAATGCCTCTTTCTTCTGTCTCAAATATTTCCGAAAATTTACCACATCGTAATCGAGGACGACGTTGACTTACCATCAGCTCTCCATTTCGTAAATGGAATCTATTATTTTTTTAACTCTACTCCTTTTTATTTTTAATTTCATTTTCTACATTTCTTACCTGCGCCTTGCGAGAAATAAAATGTCAAAATTATGCAATTGAGTTCGAATTAAAGTGCCTAAACCGGTCTCCGGAGTGCAGTTTAAATCCAATCGTATTAAACGCTGTTAAGTTTAAAAAACTGGGCTTATGATCGGGTTAAACGACTGAATATTATTAATTTCTTATGTAACGTAAGTTCTTCTGTCATACCATAAGAAATTATTATGATGTCCCTAAGTTGTCTTAAGTGTAATGCTACTTTTAATATAATAAACACGTCCGCCACCTTCTTGTACTTTATTACGAATATCCGGATAATATCTTAACACTAATAGTGCGTCGCAGCGCTTGTATCAACTAGGGAAATGTAGTGTAGATATTTGCATATTCAGCAACTCGATTCTGAATCAGGATCACATTCTGAATCGATTTAGCCATGTCTGTCTGTCTGTACGTCTGTCTGTTGAAAGCACGATAGCGCCCAAAGCAATTGACATAGGTGATTGAAATTTGGTAAAAGGACTTATTTTTATCGTCAGGTTGGTACTGAAAATGGGCTATGTCGGTCAAGTAGTTCTGGTACCTCCCATACAAAACTAATATTTGAAAACACAATAGCGTCGAAAAGAATCTACCTAGGCAAGTAAAATTTTGTGAGAGGAATTTTTTTTATTGTCATCAGCTTGGTCTTAAAAATGGATTAAACCATTTTGTTATTAAGTATGTCACACCTATACTTTTTTTTACAATAGAAGCACTTTCTAGAAACTTCCCTTGAACAGGTAACAGCAGGTAGAATTGTAATTAGATTACTCAAAAGCTGATTTTTATTTGTTGAATTGTACCTATTTTTTTTTTTTTTTTTTTTTTTTTTCCGTTGGGGGGAGAAGAAATGCTTTACGCACCATAACGATGCCTGTTCGCGTTGACCATCCCCGTGTGTCCGGCTCTCTCCGCATGCTTACGGGGCATACGGACTATATATATATATATGTATATTTCGAGAGATAATCGAATCAGACCACCATTGTCGGGTCTCTTTTCGTCTCTCTACCACTGTAAATCTTACTCAGAGAGACTCTCTGGATTTCTCCACAGTTCTTCTCTGGGCTCAATTCCTAGTGTTAACGCTAGCATCTGTTTATGGGAGATCCGTTTCATCGACTGGGTCTCGACCCATTGATGTCCCAAGATCCTCATTCTTCTGCCAGCCAATGCCGGGCATTGACACAGTATATGTGCCGCTGTCTCAGATTCCTCGAGGCATAGTCTACAAGTATCATCCTCTATAAGGCCCATTTTCCTTAAGTGATACCTGAAATTACCATGTCCTGTAGACAAAGCCACCACCCATTTCAATGTTCCTCGACTCATGCTTAGAACTCTTCGTTGAGTGGAGCAGGTCGGCCACTTTATTGCCATTTTAGCTTGTCTACATTCTTCCACGGTTGACAAACTTCTCAGGTGTTCTGCCGTGATCCATTTGTGGACAAGCTGTTCAACCATTCCTCTGCCAATTGAAGAGAATGGTTCTGGTCCCAGCAACTTTTCAGTTAACCCCTGTTTTGCAAGGGAGTCCGCCTTTTCATTGCCTTCGATCCCTATGTGTCCTCGTACCCAAGTCAGTGTTACTTCATTTTTAGATGAACGCTTATTGAGTTTCAGTACGCATTCCAGTGCCAGTGATGTTGTGATGTTTGTTTGTTCCATGCATCTGATCACCGCCTGATTGTCCAGTGCTATGAGGATATTTCTTCCTTCCACCTGACACTCAAGCAAGTAGTCCAACGCATAAAGCAAGGCAATCATCTCAGCCTGGTATACTGAAGTGTATTTCCCGAGGCTAATGTGACGGGCAAGTTCCAGCTCTTCTGAATAGATACCGGGCCCCCGCCCCGCCATCCATCATGGATCCATCCGTGAAAATCACTATTTCACCATTTCTTTTTTCTGGAAGTAATCCGTTCTCAATACGAGTTTTGTGATTTCTTTCCATAATACGCACCCTTGTTATTCGATCCATAGGCATGTTTAGCTCCCTAATCTCGTCTTTAACAAGTTCCAGGATCTTCCTATGTCCATAGATCGTACCACGATGGTGCCATTTCGCATCTCGATGCAAGCGAAGTGCCGTTTCGGCCGCTGTTTTCTTAATAAATAAGTCTAGCGGTAATATCCCCATGATGACTTCCAATGCGCATGTTGGGGTTGTACGTATTGCCCCTGTAATTCCCATACATGCTAAACGCTGAACCCTATCCAGGTGCTTCCTCACAGTTTTCTGAGAGGCTTTCGCCCACCATACAACCGAGGCGTACGTGATAATGGGTCTAGTTATCATCGTATACATCGAGTATGCTGACCTAGGCGAGAGTCCCCACCTCTGTCCACACACACGTTTGCACTGATGTAGTACTCTTTTTGCCTTCCGGACCTTCTCCTCAACATGGTAATTCCAAGTAAGTCCAGTATCTAGATAGACTCCCAGATACTTAACCTTCTTAGTCATTGTTAGTTCCGATCCGAAAAGTGTTAAGGGCCGAAATTCCAGATTTTTCCTCTTCCTAGTGAAGACTATTAGATCTGTTTTCGCCGCATTAATGGAGAGCCCTTGTTCCAGACACCACCGCTCAACCACTCTGAGTGCATTCCTCATGATATCTGCGGTGACGTCCATGAATTTGCCTCTGGCCATTATTGCTATGTCGTCGGCATATCCCACTGTGTGAATGCCCGTCGCCTCGAGTCTGTCGAGAAGAGAGTCCACAGTGACATTCCACAGTGTAGGTGAGAGAACACCTCCTTGTGGGCAACCTCTGCTAACCCTTCCTCTGAGTTTTGAGGTTCCCGTCTGAATATTAATCGCCCTCGTATTCAACATATTGTCCACCCATCTTACCACCAGTGGGTTAACCCTACGTTTTTCCAAGGCTTGTTTCAGACTTTCAAAGCATTATCTTATCGAAGGCACCTTCAATGTCCATTACAGTGGTCATCGCAATGCCCCCGGTATTTAGCTCTTCCTCCGCAACGCGTACTACTTGGTGTAGCGCTGTTTCTGTAGACATACCTACCCTGTATGCATGCTGTCTACTATTTAAAGGATACATCTTAAGCGCAGTACTCTCCATATAGTCCACCATCACCCTTTCCATTATTTTAAACAGGAAGGATGTTAGGCTGACTGGTCTGAATGACTTTGCCTCGGTGTAGTCCTTTTTTCCCGGTTTTGGAAGGAAGACCACATTTGCTTCCCTCCATGTTATCGGGATATAGCCTATTGCTAGGCATGCAACGTATATATTCCTGACCCTTGGTGCAATTACGTCTATACCCCATTGCATTAGACCTGGAAATATACCATCCGGCCCCGCAGTTTTGAAGGGTGAGAACGTTGCTATCGCACCCTTGACCGCTTTTGGTGTCACGATCCGTTCTGCTTCCGTCCTATCCATCCTGTTCGCTCATTGTTTCCTTGGAGCCCAGGGCTGATCTGACTTATAGCTTCCTGGAAAGTGTACCTCCATTAGGACCTCATTTGTGTGATCCAGTGTTTCCACCATCTCCCCCGCTCTATTACGAATGAGTCCGATCTTAGAAACTGGATCTTTCGAGACAATCTTTTGTAGTCTACTGACTTCAGATGTACTCCTCATACTCGAGCAAAAGTCCCTCCATGACTCCCTTTTACGTCGTCGCAGAGTAACATTTAGCTCTTTCTTTTTCGCCTTATATTCATCCCATGCTTCGGATTCTCCCCTCCTCATGGCGTGATTGAAGGCCTTCCTCGCAGCCTTTTTTAGCTTTTCAAGTTCCCGGCACCACCAAACCGCAGGATCTTGTTTTTCCACTAAAGTAGGTGTACAAGCCACTCGGTACGCAACTTCAACAGCTGATTGCAGATGCTTCAACTGTGATTCTACATGCCAAGTGTTTTTCGGTATTCCGAATGTCATTACATTCAGTTTTTCCTCCAACACTTCAAGGTATTTTATCCTATCTGTGTTATTCGGAATTCTGATGTATTTCCGATCTTTTTTCCTTTTAGATCCATAGCGAACATCAAATGAAATGGCTCTGTGATCCGACAATGTAGCCTGATCCATTACCCTCCAATTTCCTCCTCAATATTCTTTCAATTATCTGGCTACTGCACAGGGTAACATCGATCACTTCCATTCGTCTCACATCGACGAAGGTTGGCTCTGTTCCCCGGTTTAAGATAGCTAGAGCCTTGCATGATACAAATTCGAATAAGGCTTCTCCTCTGTAATTATCGTTGGTGCTGCCCCACACTGTATTATGTGCATTGGCATCACAACCAATTATTAGATCCTCGTTCCTGTTCCTGCATGCATTCACCAAAGACTCTAACTCTCTTGTCGGAGGAGGTTCTGGAGAATCATACGGCAGGTATGCAGATGCTATGACAAAACTTCCCGCACCTGATCCTACTCGTACTGTTGCAAGGTCTGGGGCACACAGATCCGGCAATTTATATGCTTGAACTCCGTGCCTCACCAAGATACAGGACCTAATTCTTCCGCTAGTTTGTGCATAATGCAACTCAGCCATGCTATTTGGGAGTCCTCTAATCTTTCCTCTAAAGATCCAAGGCTCCTGTATCAGGGCTATATCAAACGAATCCTCATCAAAACACTTAGTCATCATTGCCGATGCTGCTTTGCTGTGATGAAGGTTCAATTGAATCACCCTCAGCTTTTCCCGGTACGGGCCCACCTCCCGCCCGACTTGTGTTGATCCCATCTCCATGGTGTCTATCACTTCGTCGCCCTACCGGGTGGCTTTCCAGGTTGAGTCTTTTCCGATGATCTTTGGAACTTCACGAATGCTATGTCCAACCCGCAAAAGAGTCTATCTCCTGCTTGTCTAACCAGCCTCGCTTCCTCCCTCGGACACCAGATCGTCAGCTTGGTTCCACCAATTTTTTTGTCATCATATCTTCCCACATGAATAACCCTCCATTTCGAAGTGTTTTTCACACAGGAATTTTGACGACAAAGTCTGGCAAGGATGACATCCTTGCTCACGGGTTCACCGGGAACGAAGATTATCAACCTTTCCACATCCTTTAGTATGTGAAGCCTGTCTATTTTAAGGTTCCCTACTCTACAGTCTCACATAGCCACCCCTTGGTTTTTTGGTTTACGCATTTTATTGCTATAATCCCTTCCTCCAAGGTTATCTCCTTTACACCGATATCACCTGCATTTGTCGGAAGTAAGTCAAGAGCCCTCAGCAGAGCATTTTTGAAAATACTCAACTGTGAAGCTTCTATCCCCCCCTCTCGACTCATGTCGGTAACACCCATTTGGAGATCGTTCGCCGCTGTCTGAGCAAAGGTTTTTACACCCTTGTCAACTTTGGCTCTCTCACTCCTAGCGTAAGGCTTTGCAGCATCTGCTTGCTTTGCTCTCCTTCCCATAGCTTGGCTCAGCTTTCGCTTTACCTTGCTTGGTCCAGGTTGCTCGGCCTTGCACGATTCCTACTTTCCGGGTTGACTAGTAGTCCGTTGTAAATGTTGTCCATCCACATAACCACTGGAGTGTGGTACCTGTAGACTGACTGACGGACTAAAACTCCTCCCAACCCTATGGTTTCTGACACGCCCCCCTGGAACCGCTCTTCGCATTACTTCAAGGGGGCTATAATCATACGCCCTTGCGGGCTCACATGCTTTCCCAGTATTGTTCTTCTTCTCTTTTCTTTCTTCTGAGAATATCTTCCACAAACTGGCAAATTTTTCCCCAGTTCGAGTCGCTCGTCAGCATATTGTCAACTATGTTTTCTGGGTTGAGAGTTGTAGAGTTGTGCGTTGTGTTTCCCATCTGCTGCAGGCAAAAAAGTGTGCTGTGCGTCGTCTCTTGGAGAGTCGCCATACTGGCAGACTGGGCTATCCCTTTTGCCAATCTTATGGAGAAAGGCGTTGAAATTTCCGTGTCCGGTGAGCAACTGGGTGACGAAATAGTTGACCTCACCGTGTTTCCGGTCGTTCCATTTAGCCACGTTTTTTATCAGCCTCGCTGTCCACCTTCCTCTGCTTTCCGAGCTCCAGCGCTCTTGCCACTTCCGTATCGTTTGCTGCCCTGCTTGGTCGATTGCCGCTTCCAGTCCGATTTCCGCCTTGTTGTCGTGGACGTACTTCCTTTGTGCCGCTAGGAGGTCTATGGGAGTCACTCCCGCGACTACAAGGACGGCTGGTTCCGACACCGTTCGGTAGGAGCTAGCCACGCGTAGAGCTCCACGTCTTTGTACTGCCGCCATCGGTTTTCGGTACTTTTTTTGTCGAAGCGCGTCTGCCCAAATCTCACTTCCATATAGGAGGATTGCATGCGTTATCGACATTAATAACCTGCGCTTGCTTGACGTTGGGCCACCTATGTTCGCCATTATTCTGCTGAGTGATGTTGTAACTCTGGAGGCTCGTTACGCTGCAAACTTTATCTGTTCCCAAAAAGTTAGTTTTATGTCGAGCCTCAATCCCAAATACCTCACCGCCTCCTTGCTCTTGATGACTTCAGAGCCAATTTGGAAGTCGATTTGCGTGGGGATTCTCTTCTTCGTCAGAAGGACTATCTCGGGTTTCTCTGTTGCTAAACTGAGACCGTGCTCATCCATCCAGAGGATTGTTCGTCGCATGACTTGGTTCAGCTTTCTTTTCCCGTTTTCTGAGTCTCTTGCCGTTATCACTGCAGCGATGTCGTCTGCGTACCCAACGAGAAAGGTGTGTTCCGGCATCTCCATCCGTAGTTTGTCGTCATAGGAGATGTTCCAGAGGTCTGGTCCCAGAATTGATCCCTGTGCTGCTCCAGATGTTACTTCCTTCCTTCGTGGGCCTTCTGTGGTCTCGTAGATCAGCTCCCGATCCCTGAGGTAATCCTTCACCATATTTAATAGATACGCTGGAATGTTGAATCTATTTTCTAACGCATTTAGTATATCGCTCCACCTAGCTGAATTGAATGCATTTCTTACATCCAAGGTTGCCAGCAAAACGATCTTCTTAGAGCGGTGGCTTCCCTGTTGGGCGGTTTGGGCAGCCTTCACCACTTCTTCAATAGCTCCGACCGTAGAGCGTCCTTTCCTGCTAGTCTCAACTCCTCTTCACTAAAGCCTGGAGTTTCCTGTCGTAGGGCTGGAGTGTTGTCGGGAGGTCTGACCAGATGAGTTGGAAACAGAGTGTTTACAATGCTCTCCATCTTACCTTCGTTTATAGTAGGCGGTGCCGATTGGGCTCCCAGTTTCCGCATTACTACCTTGTAGCCTAGCCCCCAGGGGTCGCTGTTTATGTCTCGACGGAGACCTTCCCACTTCCGTTTTTTACTCAGATTGATGGCCCTCTTGAGCTCGGATCTTTTGGTTCTGAACTCCGCTAGAGCTTCCTCTATGTTTTCAGCGTGTCTTCTCCTTCCCCTGGTGACTATACGCCTAAGTTGTAGACATCTCGTGCGGAGTTCAGCTATCTCGTCTGACCACCAGTACACTGGATTTCTGGTCCTGTTGTTGCAGCTTTTTCTGGGCATTGAGGCATCACATGCGAGCCGTATCAGTTGCATTGTGGCTTCAGCTTTCTCTTCCGCGGGTCCTTGTAATTGGAGCACAGCACTTTCTCCTTCTTCAATGACGGATTTGAAGAGCTCTTCGTCTAACCTGTTGATGTTCCATCTCGGTGGTAGTGTACGGTTCCAGATAGGATTTCGTTGGTTTGATTCTATATCAAAAACAATGTATTGGTGATCACTGCCCGTGTAATCATCGATTACCCGCCAGTTTTTTATTCTTGCGGATGTGGATTCCGTAGCGAAGGTTACATCCGGTATGGTCCCTCTTTGCCCTGGCCTCCTGAAGGTCGGGGTGTTTCCTACATTTACTACGTTTAGGCTTTGTCTCGCAGCCATCTCAAGTATTTGCCTTCCTCGAGAGTCTGTAGTTGGCATTCCCTACTCTTGTGCTCTGGCATTAAAGTCGCCAGCAACCAGGATCTCGCCTGTCGTTTCATTTGTCGGAAAACATCGATCATGTCGTTTGGGCTGAGATAGATGCTTATAACGGTGAGTCCATCGGTCTTGACCCAGTCAAAACCTCTTTGTGTACCTTGGCTGTTCAGGGAGAATGTTCTGGTGTCTGGTATCCAAATTGCGGCGGTTCCTAACATATCCACTATCCAGTTTGTCTCTTTGTCTATGTACTGTTCGCTGATGATGACGACATCAATCTGTAGTTCTCTCAGTAATTTGGTCAGTAAGTTGTTTGTCGTTCGACTCCTGTGCATATTTTTCTGTAAGATTCTGGTCATTGTAAGGCCTTTTTCTTCGCGTTTTCAAGTGCGTCTCGGAAAACTTGACACTTACCGGACCCCGGCATATGGTCTAAGGCGCATGCTGGAGTTTCCAGATCTGCACATAAACAGCACTTTGGTGGTTTTCTGCAGTCGCTCTTTTTGTGGCCCTCTTCTCCACAGTTGAAACAGAGCCCTAGTCCTTTTCTGTCAGTGCCCCTGCAGGTTTTCTGGTGGTGTCCGTAACCGAAGCACTTGAAGCATCTAGGAACTTCTACTCTGCGGCGTATTCTGAACAGAACCCATCCTATTTTGATTCGAGGAATCTTCGGCATCTTATGAGCTGATCAAGCGTTCATGTGGACTATAGCCATTTTCAGCGAGCTTCTGTTTATCCCAGTCACTGGCACCTGTATTTCCAAATTTTTGGTTAATGTTTTCTTCTTGATGGCTTCCTCAACCTCTTCTACTGTAGTCAGTTCGTCCAAGTCCCTGATTTCGAGTGCGACTTTATCTTCAAGGCTGCGAACCACAGCTCTTTCTCCTAAAATGTCTCTGAGTGATTTCCCAAAAGCGTCTTTGTCCTTTGTCCCCGGTCCCAGTTCTAAAAGGACCTCCCCTTGTTTTTTTTTCGCACCAATTTGATGACAGTTTCCGTTTCGTCGGGGTTGGCTTTTTCCCGAATTTCACGCAGAATATCACTGTACTTTTCCGTGCCTTTTGGTTTGATAAGGATTGCCTCGTGTCTGGGTTTCCGATGTCAACTTCCCTTCTGTTTCGCTTTGTTTTTAGGATTTTCTCCTACACGTTCCTTAGTACAGGGTCCGCCAAATAACTTATTTTTTTTTTGAAAATGCTATAAAAAAAAAACTACTGAATATTTTCTTAAATTTATTTTTTTATTTGAAAGTACAATCCTTCCGGTTAATAATGGAAAATAATTTCATTCAAATGGGTGCCTCGGCTGGCCATGCAGTAGCCTACACGATCGGTCCAATTTTTAAGTACATTATCGATTGTGTGCAGCTGTATTTCACCAATGGCTTCACGAATATTGTCCTTTAAAGCGTCAATTGTCTCTGGCTTGTCGGCGTAACACTTATCTTTTACGGCACCCCACAAATAATAGTCCAACGGTGTCAAATGAATTATGCCTCTGGACTAAATTCCGCACCAAACAGTGACTCGTTTTGGGTATATCGGCTTTTCAATGTATGCGTGCGGGTTTTCTGTGCCCCAAATGCGACAATTTTGCTTGTTTACATACCCGCCAAGATGAAAATGAGCTTCATCTGAAAAGATTTTTTTTTGGCAAAATCGGCATCTTCGTGTAGGCTACTGCATGGTCAGCCGAGGCAGCCATTTGAATGAAATTATTTTTCATTATTAACCGGAAGGATTGTACTTTCAAATAAAAAAAGAAATTTGAGAAAATATTCAGTAGTTTTTGTTTATAGCATTTTCAAAAAAAAAAAAGTTATTTGGCGGACCCTTTAGTAGGCTTGGGTGAAGCTGGTGTTTTCCCTGTCTTCTTCTTGAGCACTTTTGCAAAGCTGTCCTGTTCTGTGTTTGTTGCTTCAGTGTCCACACCATAGACAAACCATACTGAGACCCCCAACTCACAATTCCCTTGCCGCTGGGCCCCTCAATTTTTTTTCAAATTCGCCATTTTGTATTCCTATCGGTGTTATGTCGAAAAAGAATCAGTGTGACATGTAAAAACACACAAAAACTACAAAAATAAATGCTGCCAACCGCGGCAACCGTGGGGAAATGTGAAAGAGTTCGGGAATTCCACATTTTTACATAACTGAATGCCATTGGTTAGTTATTATTAATTGTTAAAAGGCGAATAATTTGATTTGGTTGGTTAGTAAAATTATCTAAAATATAGGTTTTATATACTAGAACATATTAGGACAAACATGGTTGTGTATTTACCTCTTTTCGATATCATTAAGATCGATTTATTGTGTGAATTTTTCTTTAATAACTGAAGAAAACTTGCTCAAAATGTTTTTATTTTCATGCAACCATTCTGCATTGACAATTTTTCATAAATATTTTAAGCAAATGTACACTTATTCCTCAAAAAAAATATTATCCACACGTAACGAACAATTTCAAATCTAACGGATAAAACTCTATGAACTCTGCCAGCAACTTTGCCCACAGCGGAAGTGTCTCATATCTCCTGGTAGTGTGTTGGTGAGCAGAATTTTTGAAGTTTCGTGACATTTGTCAATACGATTTTCTATGTAAGAATACTAGCGCACCAAACGTGAACACTCCATAAAAATATAGCTTGTAGGCTAAGTAACGGGAAATCGGCCGGAGTTGGTGGGCTCAGTATTGTCTCTAACACACACCTTCCCTCTCCAGCGATCCAATCCCTGTCTGTGAATACGTGTGAATTAAAAAAAAGCATGTTGCTAATATCCGGCCACTATTCTTTTTGCTTTAATGGGCATCGAGCTTTTCAATGTTTTTGTGTTTCGTATGAACTTGTTTGGTTTTTGTTGTCTTCGATGAAAAAAAAAAAAATAATGAAATACCTACACATTCCGGAATAGCGAATTCTTGCATTGAAGTCTAATTCATGAACTCACAAATTCTAGAAAACAAGCTTGCGTGACTACATGAATTTTTCGGGAAAACAGCTTGTAGTCAGCCGCCTTTCCACTGGAAAGCTATGTATCTCTGTATTGAATTATCTTTGGTCTAGTTGTTTCGAAAACAAATAAGCCGAACTGTTTCTAACAAATCAAGTAGTTCATACTAGAGATGAGCTTAGTCGTGATCTCGCAATCACATGTAAAACTGTGACTGTGATTTACAAATCACTGTGAATTTAACCTGTGATTGTGATTTTTACTCGCGAACTCACTGTAGGTACTTTCATGCTATGTTTTATGCATTTTCCAGGCAAATACAGTGTGATCCTACCAATTTTTTATTAAATATATAACCAGCAATTATTAACATTTGTCTGCATTTCTGATTAAGCAGATAATTATTATTATTCATGAATAAGCCGAACGATCCGATTAACAGAAAATAACCCTTGCTCTAGGTATAGGTAAGGCTCTTTCCAACCTATTTGGCTCTGACCGGACAGCAAAAAACCGTAGGGCAGAATTTTGATTGTGGTGGGTAGTAGGGTCTATTTCGCTCCGATTAGGCAGAAGGGGTAATTCAAAAAAGCAAGTACATCAAATGAAAAAAACATTAAAAAAAAAATGCCAATACACGCCCATATTATTCACTCCGAGTGTAACTCAGATTTAAGTTAATTTTACACCCGATCATTAATCCGCATTTTTTAAACCCGACAATTTAAACCTATCTATGTCCATATTATTCACTGAAAAACATGTATCAAACTCACTGGATTAAAGATGGATTTAAATGCGGATTTAAAACGCTTAAAACCGTTTATAATCCGTTTTAAACCTACGTAATGTCAAATTTCATAAATAATGACATTTGTTGTTTGTCACTTGGAAACTGTGTGCCGATTTTTTTTTAAGTGCATTATTTGAATCATGGAATGTACTTATGTAGCCTCCAAAATGCCTCTTTCTTCTGTCTCAAATATTTCCGAAAATTTACCACATCGTAATCGAGGACGACGTTGACTTACCATCAGCTCTCCATTTCGTAAATGGAATCTATTATTTTTTTAACTCTACTCCTTTTTATTTTTAATTTCATTTTCTACATTTCTTACCTGCGCCTTGCGAGAAATAAAATGTCAAAATTATGCAATTGAGTTCGAATTAAAGTGCCTAAACCGGTCTCCGGAGTGCAGTTTAAATCCAATCGTATTAAACGCTGTTAAGTTTAAAAAACTGGGCTTATGATCGGGTTAAACGACTGAATATTATTAATTTCTTATGTAACGTAAGTTCTTCTGTCATACCATAAGAAATTATTATGATGTCCCTAAGTTGTCTTAAGTGTAATGCTACTTTTAATATAATAAACACGTCCGCCACCTTCTTGTACTTTATTACGAATATCCGGATAATATCTTAAAACTAATAGAGCGTCGCAGCGCTTGTATCAACTAGGGAAATGTAGGGTAGATATTTCCATATTCAGCAACTCGATTCTGAATCAGGATCACATTCTGAATCGATTTAGCCATGTCTGTCTGTCTGTACGTCTGTCTGTTGAAAGCACGATAGCGCCCAAAGCAATTGACATAGGTGATTGAAATTTGGTGAAAGGACTTCTTTTTATCGTCAGGTTGGTACTGAAAATGGGCTATGTCGGTCAAGTAGTTCTGGTACCTCCCATACAAAACCAATATTTGAAAACACAATAGCGTCGAAAAGAATCTACCTAGGCAAGTGAAATTTTGTGAGAGGAATTATTTTTATTGTCGTCAGCTTATTCTTAAAAATGGATTAAACCATTTTGTTATTAAGTATGTCACACCTATACTGTTTTTACAATAGAAGCACTTTCTAGAAACTTCCCTTGAACAGGTAACAGCAGGTAGAATTGTAATTAGATTACTCAAAAGCTGATTTTTATTTGTTGAATTGTACCTATTTTTTTTTTTTTTTTTTTTTTTTTTTTTTTTTCCTGTTGGGGGAGAAGAAATGCTTTACGCACCATAAGGATGCCTGTTCGCGTTGACCATCCCCGTGTGTCCGGCTCTCTCCGCATGCTTACGGGGCATACGGACTAAAACTCCTCCCAACCCTATGGTTTTTGACACGCCCCCCTGGAACCGCTCTTCGCATTACTTCAAGGGGGCTATAATCATACGCCCTTGCGGGCTCACATGCTTTCCCAGTATTGTTCTTCTTCTCTTTTCTTTCTTCTGAGAATATCTTCCACAAACTGGCAAATTTTTCCCCAGTTCGAGTCGCTCGTCAGCATATTGTCAACTATGTTTTCTGGGTTGAAGGCACCAATGCTGCTTTCCAGGGTTGTGCGTTGTGTTTCCCATCTGCTGCAGGCAAAAAAGTGTGCTGTGCGTCGTCTCTTGGAGAGTCGCCATACTGGCAGGCTGGGCTATCCCTTTTGTCAATCTTATGGAGAAAGGCGTTGAAATTTCCGTGTCCGGTGAGGAACTGGGTGACGAAATAGTTGACCTCACCGTGTTTCCGGTCCTTCCATTTAGCCACGTTTTTTATCAGCCTCGCTGTCCACCTTCCTCTGCTTTCCGAGCTCCAGCGCTCTTGCCACTTCCGTATCGTTTGCTGCCCTGCTTGGTCGATTGCCGCTTCCAGTCCGATTTCCGCCTTGTTGTCGTGGACGTACTTCCTTTGTGCCGCTAGGAGGTCTATGGGAGTCACGCGACTACAAGGACGGCTGGTTCCGACACCGTTCGGTAGGAGCTAGCCACGCGTAGAGCTCCACGTCTTTGTACTGCCGCCATCTGTTTTCGGTACTTTTTTTGTCGAAGCGCGTTTGCCCAAATATCACTTCCATATAGGAGGATTGCATGCGTTATCGACATTAATAACCTGCGCTTGCTTGACGTTGGGCCACCTATGTTCGCCATTAATCTGCTGAGTTATGTTGTAACTCTAGAGGCTCGTTACGCTGCAAACTTTATCTGTTCCCAAAAAGTTAGTTTTATGTCGAGCCTCAATCCCAAATACCTCACCGCCTCCTTGCTCTTGATGACTTCAGAGCCAATTTGGAAGTCGATTTGCGTGGGGATTCTCTTCTTCGTCAGAAGGACTATCTCGGTTTTCTCTGTTGCTAAACTGAGACCGTGCTCATCCATCCAGAGGATTGTTCGTCGCATGACATGGTTCAGCTTTCTTTTCCCGTTTTCTGAGTCTCTTGCCGTTATCACTGACGCGATGTCGTCTGCGTACCCAACGAGAAAGGTGTGTTCCGGCATCTCCATCCGTAGTTTGTCGTCATAGGAGATGTTCCAGAGGTCTGGTCCCAGAATTGATCCCTGTGCTGCTCCAGATGTTACTTCCTTCCTTCGTCGGCCTTCTGTGGTCTCGTAGATCAGCTCCCGATCCCTGAGGTAATCCTTCACCATATTTAATAGATACGCTGGAATGTTGAATCTATTTTCTAACGCATTTAGTATATATCTTAGAGCGGTGGCTTCCATGTTGGGCGGTTTGGGCAGCCTTCACCACTTCTTCAATAGCTCCGACCGTAGAGCGTCCTTTCCTGCTAGTCTCAACTCCTCTTCACTAAAGCCTGGAGTTTCCTGTCGTAGGGCTGGAGTGTTGTCGGGAGGTCTGACCAGATGAGTTGGAAACAGAGTGTTTACAATGCTCTCCATCTTACCTTCGTTTATAGTAGGCGGTGCCGATTGGGCTCCCAGTTTCCGCATTACTACCTTGTAGCCTAGCCCCCAGGGGTCGCTGTTTATGTCTCGACGGAGACCTTCCCACTTCCGTTTTTTACTCAGATTGATGGCCCTCTTGAGCTCGGATCTTTTGGTTCTGAACTCCGCTAGAGCTTCCTCTATGTTTTCAGCGTGTCTTCTCCTTCCCCTGGTGACTATACGCCTAAGTTGTAGACATCTCGTGCGGAGTTCAGCTATCTCGTCTGACCACCAGTACACTGGATTTCTGGTCCTGTTGTTGCAGCTTTTTCTGGGCATTGAGGCATCACATGCGAGATGTATCAGTTGCATTGTGGCTTCAGCTTTCTCTTCCGCGGGTCCTTGTAATTGGAGCACAGCACTTTCTCCTTCTTCAATGACGGATTTGAAGAGCTCTTCGTCTAACCTGTTGATGTTCCATCTCGGTGGTAGTGTACGGTTCCAGATAGGATTTCGTTGGTTTGATTCTATATCAAAAACAATGTATTGGTGATCACTGCCCGTGTAATCATCGATTACCCGCCAGTTTTTTATTCTTGCGGATGTGGATTCCGTAGCGAAGGTTACATCCGGTATGGTCCCTCTTTGCCCTGGCCTCCTGAAGGTCGGGGTGTTTCCTACATTTACTACGTTTAGGCTTTGTCTCGCAGCCATCTCAAGTATTTGCCTTCCTCGAGAGTCTGTAGTTGGCATTTCCTACTCTTGTGCTCTGGCATTAAAGTCGCCAGCAACCAGGATGTCGGAAAACATCGATCATGTCGTTTGGGCTGAGATAGATGCTTATAACGGTGAGTCCATCGGTCTTGACCCAGGCAAAACCTCTTTGTGTACCTTGGCTATTCAGGGAGAATGTTCTGGTGTCTGGTATCCAAATTGCGGCGGTTCCTAACATGTCCACTATCCAGTTTGTCTCTTTGTCTATGTACTGTTCGCTGATAATGACGACATCAATCTGTAGTTCTCTCAGTAATTTGGTCAGTAAGTTGTTTGTCGTTCGACTCCTGTGCATATTTTTCTGTAAGATTCTGGTCATTGTAAGGCCTTTTTCTTCGCGTTTTCAAGTGCGTCTCGGAAAACTTGACACTTACCGGACCCCGGCATATGGTCTAAGGCGCATGCTGGAGTTTGCAGATCTGCACATAAACAGCACTTTGGTGGTTTTCTGCAGTCGCTCTTTTTGTGGCCCTCTTCTCCACAGTTGAAACAGAGCCCTAGTCCTTTTCTGTCAGTGCCCTTGCAGGTTTTCTGGTGGTGTCCGTAACCGAAGCACTTGAAGCATCTAGGAACTTCTACTCTGCGGCGTATTCTGAACAGAACCCATCCTATTTTGATTCGAGGAATCTTCAGCATCTCATGAGCTGATCGAGCGTTCATGTGGACTATAGCCATTTTCAGCGAGCTTCTGTTTATCCCAGTCACTGCCACCTGTATTTCCAGATTTTTGGTTGATGTTTTCTTCTTGATGGCTTAGATTAGATTAGATTGTAGAAGGGGAGAGCCTTCAAGGAGGGCTCTGGCACTGCGGCTTCTTAAAGGAGCCTATTGTGCCTACCCTGGTAGATTCCTACAGCCATCTTTTCACTCCAGAGGCGGTTAGGAAGACAAGAATCTTCTCTGGGTGTATGTCAGAAAGGGTTACTGAATTGACAATTTCATCGCCAAGGATGCTTTTGCTGAGACGACATAGAGCCGGACATTCTGTGAGTATGTGAAGAGAGGATTCATCACTCTCAAGACAGAGTCTACATATAGGGTCCGGTGAGACGCCAATGCGGTGGAGATGTTTTTTCACGAGGCCATGACCGCTGATTATTCCTGTTAGGATTCTCAGGTTGTTTTTGTCCAGATTAATCAGAAAGAGTGATTTTCTGGGGGAGAACTTGGGGAAAAATTGTCTGGTACAGTTTTGCCCAGTTGTACTATGCCAGATCTCATTTGACTCGGTACGAGAAAGGTTTTTAGTATAGTTCCTGAAATGGTTTTTGCTGACTCCGCAGAATGGTTCTGGTCCGATAAGTGGAGTGGTTGCTCCGATTTTAGCCAGTGAGTCAGCTGATTCGTTACCCTCAAATCCTGGGCTGGGATCCAGTGGAGGATGACTAGGTCTTTTTTAGAAAGTTCATAGATTGTTGTGAATGTTTCTAAAATGAGTTTAGATTTTATGACACATGAGTCAAGGGCTTTGAGAGCTGCTTGGCTATCTGAAAATATAAATATGGTTTTTCCACGTGTGTTAGAACTTAGATTTATTCTAGCGCAATGGTTGATTGCGAGGACTTCAGCCTGAAATATAGATAAGTTTTTCCCAAGGCTGACTGACAAGTTCACCTGGGGCGACTCACCGTAAATTCCAGAGCCAGTCCCCGACTCCATCTTAGAGCCATCTGTATACCAGATGACGTCAAGTCGTGAAGGATTGGGTTTATATTTTTCCCAGTCATCCCTAGGGGGGATAATTATGGAGAAGTTTTTATGGTGGCCATATTCAGGTAGCATGTCATCAAGAGGCATGCTAAATGGGCTTGAAGGCTCCATAGTGTCGAGCAAGGACAAATGACCTCCCTGAAATGCAAAAGGTTCAAAGTTATTCGAATGGTACAGGCGATGGATGCTTAGTCTAGCCTCCATTTGAATATGTATGTGGAGGGGAGTTAGACCTAGGATGACATTAAGCGCCATTGTCGGGGTGGAACGCAAACAGCCCGTCATGCAGTTTCCAGCTAAACGTTGAACTCTGTCTAGCTTTTTTACTGTGGTGACTTCTTTAGTTTTCGTCCACCAGACAACGGCAGCATAGGTAACTGCTGGCTTTACGACGAGCGAGTAAAGCCAATACATCATCCGAGGTTTAAGACCCCAGTTCTTACCGCAGACTCGACGACAGATCCATAAAGATCTGTTGGCTCTGTTTACGGTACGTTCAATCTGCTGGTTCCATGATAGTTTGCTGTCAAGGATAATTCCTAGATATTTGGCTTCCCGAGAGAATTCAATGGTTTCGCCAAACATGGTGGGGCGAATAAGGAGATCTAGTTTTCTCCGTTTCGTAAAAGCGACAATAGTTGTCTTCTTCGGATTAACAGAAAGTCCTTCTTTATTACACCATCTCTGAACAACAGATAAAGCGTATTGCAGAATTTCTGAGACCGTGCTTTCGAATTTGCCACTGACGACGATTGCTACGTCATCGGCATATCCAACGGCATATATCCCCAGATCTTCAAAGGATTGGAGCAAGTCGTCAATTACTAGGGACCATAAGAGGGGCGAGAGGACACCCCCCTGAGGGCACCCTCTAGTTGTGGTTGCCACGATTTCCACATCTTCGATGCGGGTCTGAATAATTCTGTCATTCAGCATTGACATTATCCATTTGCCTATGATAGGAGATAGATTCATATTGTTGAGAGCCCTGTTGGTGGACTCAAAATATGTGTAGTTGAAAGCTCCTTCAATAACTAGGAAAGCGACAAGACAGATTTCCTTACGGTTGATGGAGGATTCAATTTTGGTTACTAAGTCATTAAGCGCTGACTCGGTGGATTTACCTGGTTGATAGGCATGTTGAAACTTGCTGAGCGGAGAGTTCTTCAGAGCTACATCTCTAATATGTCTATCAATTAGTTTTTCCATGCTTTTAAGAATGAAAGACATGAGACTGATGGGGCGAAAGGATTTCGGGCTAGAATCCAAATTTCTTCCTGCCTTGGGTAGGTATCTAACTGTGACCTTTCGCCAGGATTCCGGTATGTAACCGTAGGCCAGACTACAGCTGAATAGTTTGGAGAAGATGGGTGCCCGTGTGTCAGCTCCCTGCTGTAGTAGTGCCGGAAATATGCCGTCTTCCCCTGCTGCTTTGTAAGGCTTCAGGGAGGTTATGGCCCATCGCTGATGATGACGACATCAATCTGTAGTTCTCTCAGTAATTTGGTCAGTAAGTTGTTTGCCGTTCGACTCCTGTGCATATTTCCCTGTAAGATTCTGGTCATTGTAAGGCCTTTTTCTTCGCGTTTTCAAGTGCGTCTCGGAAAACTTGACTCTTACCGGACCCCGGCATATGGTCTAAGGCGCATGCTGGAGTTTGCAGATCTGCACATAAACAGCACTTTGGTGGTTTTCTGCAGTCGCTCTTTTTGTGGCCCTCTTCTCCACAGTTGAAACAGAGCCCTAGTCCTTTTCTGTCAGTGCCCTTGCAGGTTTTCTGGTGGTGTCCGTAACCGAAGCACTTGAAGCATCTAGGAACTTCTACTCTGCGGCGTATTCTGAACAGAACCCATCCTATTTTGATTCGAGGAATCTTCAGCATCTCATGAGCTGATCGAGCGTTCATGTGGACTATAGCCATTTTCAGCGAGCTTCTGTTTATCCCAGTCACTGCCACCTGTATTTCCAGATTTTTGGTTGATGTTTTCTTCTTGATGGCTTAGATTAGATTAGATTGTAGAGGGGGAGAGCCTTCAAGGAGGGCTCTGGCACTGCGGCTTCTTAAAGGAGCCTATTGTGCCTACCCTGGTAGATTCCTACAGCCATCTTTTCACTCCAGAGGCGGTTAGGAAGACAAGAATCTTCTCTGGGTGTATGTCAGAAAGGGTTACTGAATTGACAATTTCATCGCCAAGGATGCTTTTGCTGAGACGACATAGAGCCGGACATTCTGTGAGTATGTGAAGAGAGGATTCATCACTCTCAAGACAGAGTCTACATATAGGGTCCGGTGAGACGCCAATGCGGTGGAGATGTTTTTTCACGAGGCCATGACCGCTGATTATTCCTGTTAGGATTCTCAGGTTGTTTTTGTCCAGATTAATCAGAAAGAGTGATTTTCTGGGGGAGAACTTGGGGAAAAATTGTCTGGTACAGTTTTGCCCAGTTGTACTATGCCAGATCTCATTTGACTCGGTACGAGAAAGGTTTTTAGTATAGTTCCTGAAATGGTTTTTGCTGACTCCGCAGAATGGTTCTGGTCCGATAAGTGGAGTGGTTGCTCCGATTTTAGCCAGTGAGTCAGCTGATTCGTTACCCTCAAATCCTGGGCTGGGATCCAGTGGAGGATGACTAGGTCTTTTTTAGAAAGTTCATAGATTGTTGTGAATGTTTCTAAAATGAGTTTAGATTTTATGACACATGAGTCAAGGGCTTTGAGAGCTGCTTGGCTATCTGAAAATATAAATATGGTTTTTCCACGTGTGTTAGAACTTAGATTTATTCTAGCGCAATGGTTGATTGCGAGGACTTCAGCCTGAAATATAGATAAGTTTTTCCCAAGGCTGACTGACAAGTTCACCTGGGGCGACTCACCGTAAATTCCAGAGCCAGTCCCCGACTCCATCTTAGAGCCATCTGTATACCAGATGACGTCAAGTCGTGAAGGATTGGGTTTATATTTTTCCCAGTCATCCCTAGGGGGGATAATTATGGAGAAGTTTTTATGGTGGCCATATTCAGGTAGCATGTCATCAAGAGGCATGCTAAATGGGCTTGAAGGCTCCATAGTGTCGAGCAAGGACAAATGACCTCCCTGAAATGCAAAAGGTTCAAAGTTATTCGAATGGTACAGGCGATGGATGCTTAGTCTAGCCTCCATTTGAATATGTATGTGGAGGGGAGTTAGACCTAGGATGACATTAAGCGCCATTGTCGGGGTGGAACGCAAACAGCCCGTCATGCAGTTTCCAGCTAAACGTTGAACTCTGTCTAGCTTTTTTACTGTGGTGACTTCTTTAGTTTTCGTCCACCAGACAACGGCAGCATAGGTAACTGCTGGCTTTACGACGAGCGAGTAAAGCCAATACATCATCCGAGGTTTAAGACCCCAGTTCTTACCGCAGACTCGACGACAGATCCATAAAGATCTGTTGGCTCTGTTTACGGTACGTTCAATCTGCTGGTTCCATGATAGTTTGCTGTCAAGGATAATTCCTAGATATTTGGCTTCCCGAGAGAATTCAATGGTTTCGCCAAACATGGTGGGGCGAATAAGGAGATCTAGTTTTCTCCGTTTCGTAAAAGCGACAATAGTTGTCTTCTTCGGATTAACAGAAAGTCCTTCTTTATTACACCATCTCTGAACAACAGATAAAGCGTATTGCAGAATTTCTGAGACCGTGCTTTCGAATTTGCCACTGACGACGATTGCTACGTCATCGGCATATCCAACGGCATATATCCCCAGATCTTCAAAGGATTGGAGCAAGTCGTCAATTACTAGGGACCATAAGAGGGGCGAGAGGACACCCCCCTGAGGGCACCCTCTAGTTGTGGTTGCCACGATTTCCACATCTTCGATGCGGGTCTGAATAATTCTGTCATTCAGCATTGACATTATCCATTTGCCTATGATAGGAGATAGATTCATATTGTTGAGAGCCCTGTTGGTGGACTCAAAATATGTGTAGTTGAAAGCTCCTTCAATAACTAGGAAAGCGACAAGACAGATTTCCTTACGGTTGATGGAGGATTCAATTTTGGTTACTAAGTCATTAAGCGCTGACTCGGTGGATTTACCTGGTTGATAGGCATGTTGAAACTTGCTGAGCGGAGAGTTCTTCAGAGCTACATCTCTAATATGTCTATCAATTAGTTTTTCCATGCTTTTAAGAATGAAAGACATGAGACTGATGGGGCGAAAGGATTTCGGGCTAGAATCCAAATTTCTTCCTGCCTTGGGTAGGTATCTAACTGTGACCTTTCGCCAGGATTCCGGTATGTAACCGTAGGCCAGACTACAGCTGAATAGTTTGGAGAAGATGGGTGCCCGTGTGTCAGCTCCCTGCTGTAGTAGTGCCGGAAATATGCCGTCTTCCCCTGCTGCTTTGTAAGGCTTCAGGGAGGTTATGGCCCATCGCTGATGATGACGACATCAATCTGTAGTTCTCTCAGTAATTTGGTCAGTAAGTTGTTTGCCGTTCGACTCCTGTGCATATTTCCCTGTAAGATTCTGGTCATTGTAAGGCCTTTTTCTTCGCGTTTTCAAGTGCGTCTCGGAAAACTTGACTCTTACCGGACCCCGGCATATGGTCTAAGGCGCATGCTGGAGTTTGCAGATCTGCACATAAACAGCACTTTGGTGGTTTTCTGCAGTCGCTCTTTTTGTGGCCCTCTTCTCCACAGTTGAAACAGAGCCCTAGTCCTTTTCTGTCAGTGCCCTTGCAGGTTTTCTGGTGGTGTCCGTAACCGAAGCACTTGAAGCATCTAGGAACTTCTACTCTGCGGCGTATTCTGCACAGAACCCATCCTATTTTGATTCGAGGAATCTTCAGCATCTCATGAGCTGATCGAGCGTTCATGTGGACTATAGCCATTTTCAGCGAGCTTCTGTTTATCCCAGTCACTGCCACCTGTATTTCCAGATTTTTGGTTGATTTTTTCTTCTTGATGGCTTCCTCAACCTCTTCTACTGTAGTCAGTTCGTCCAAGTCCCTGATTTCGAGTGCGACTTTATCTTCAAGGCTGCGAACCACAGCTCTTTCTCCTAAAATGTCTCTGAGGGATTTCCCAAAAGCGTCTTTGTCCCTTGTCCCCGGTCCCAGTTCTAAAAGGACTTCCCCTTGTTTTGTTTTTCGCACCGATTTGATGACAGTTTCCGTTTCGTCGGGGTTGGCTTTTTCCCGAATTTCCCGCAGAACATCACTGTACTTTTCCGTGCCTTTTGGTTTGATAAGGATTGCCTCGTGTCTGGGTTTCCGATGTCTACTTCCCTTCTGTTTCGCTTTGTTTTTAGGATTTTTTCCCACACGTTCCTTAGTAGTAGGCTTGGGTGAAG
This sequence comes from Cheilosia variabilis, assembly GCA_951230905.1. NCBI lineage: Eukaryota > Metazoa > Arthropoda > Insecta > Diptera > Syrphidae > Cheilosia > Cheilosia variabilis. Next base: position 87,117,935 of record OX579676.1, read on the forward strand.
CTGGTGTTTTCCCTGTCTTCTTCTTGAGCACTTTTGCAAAGCTGTCCTGTTCTGTGTTTGTTGCTTCAGTGTCCACACCTTCCCTCTCCAGCGATCCAATCCCTGTCTGTGAATACGTGTGAATTAAAAAAAAGCATGTTGCTAATATCCGGCAACCATTCTTTTTGCTTTAATGGGCATCGCGCCTTTCAATGTTTTTGTGTTTCGTATGAACTTGTTTGGTTTTTGTTGTCTTCGATGAAAATAAAAAAAAATATTGAAATACCTACACATTCCGGAATAGCGAATTCTTGCATTGAAGTCTAATTCATGAACTCACAAATTCTACAAAACAAAGAGCAAGCTTGCGTCACTACATGAATTTCTCGGGAAAACAGCTTGTAGTCAGCCGCCTTTCCACTGGAAAGCTATATATCTCTGTATTGAATTATCTTTGGTCTAGTTGTTTCGAAAACAAATAAGCCGAACTGTTTCTAACAAATCAAGTAGTTCATACGGTAAAGCGTATAGAAAGTGCATTCAAAAGATGAAAGAAGTTTGCCCTGGTTTATATTGCGGAAGAACAATCAGTGTAAACGGATCGTTCAGTGAATGTGGTGCTTGCCCCAGGGGTTACAGAGTAAACGAAAATCGACAGTGCATTCTCTGTGTTAATGACCCTTCTTCATATGATTTACTATACCTTGGGTTCATGTTTATGCTGCCGTTGATCATGCACTCTTTTTTTTATCAATAATTGTTGCGAAAATTTAAAGTACCTTACTGTAACTTATTAATTTAAATCCATACTAAGAAATATTTTCTAGGCAGCAAATAGCCCTTTTGGGATCCGCAGTTTTGGAACTCCTGCTTTCGGCTGTGGCATCTATACTTTTAATGGAACCGGCAGGCAGTTTGCACTTACATACGTGTGGTGTTCAGTACTTCTCGGATTGGTATACGCTATTTTACAACGCATCGCCTAACTATCGGTCGAAATTGCATTGCACGCAGGAAGCTGTTTATCCATTGTAATTAATATTATTTATGAGCAATTAACATTTGTCTGCATTTCTGATTAAGCAGTTAATTATTATTATTCATGAATAAGCCGAACGATCCGATTAACAGAAAATAACCCTTGCTCTAGGTATAGGTAAGGCTCTTTCCAACCTATTTGGCTTTGACCGGACAGCAAAAAACCGTAGGGCAGAATTTTGATTGTGGTGGGTAGTAGGGTCTATGTCGCTCCGATTAGGAAGAAGGGGTAGTTCAAAAAAGCAAGTACATCAAATGAAAAAAACATTAAAAAAAAAATGCCAATACACGCCCATATTATTCACTCCGGGTGTAACTCAGATTTAAGTTAATTTTACACCCGATCATTAATCCGCATTTTTTAAACCCGACAATTTAAACCTATCTATGTCCATATTATTCACTGAAAAACATGTATTAAACTCACTGGATTAAAGATGGGTTTAAATGCGGATTTAAAACGCTTAAAACCGTTTATAATCCGTTTTAAACCTACGTAATGTCAAATTTCATAAATAATGACATTTGTTGTTTGTCACTTGGAAACTGTCGATTTTATTTTTAAGTGCATTATTCGAATCATGGAATGTACTTATGTAGCCTCCAAAATGCCTCTTTCTTCTGTCTCAAATATTTCCGAAAATTTACCACATCGTAATCGAGGACGACGTTGACTTACTATCAGCTCTCCATTTCGTAAATGGAATCTATTTTTTTTTAACTCTACTCCTTTTTATTTTTAATTTCATTTTCTACATTTCTTCTTACCTGCGCCTTGCGAGAAATAAAATGTCAAAATTATGCAATTGAGTTCGAGGTAAAGTACCTAAACCGGTCTCCGGAGTGCAGTTTAAATCCAATCGGATTAAACGCTGTTAAGTTTAAAAAACTGGGCTTATGATCGGGTTAAACGACTGAATATTATTAATTTCTTATGCAACATAAGTTCTTCTGTCATACCATCAGAAATTATTATGATGTCCCTAAGTTGTCTTAAGTGTAATGCTACTTTTAATATAATAAAACACGTCCGCCACCTTCTTGTACTTTATTACGAATATCCGGATAATATCTTAAAACTAATAGAGCGTCGCAGCGCTTGTATCAACTAGGGAAATGTAGTGTAGATATTTGCATATTCAGCAACTCGATTCTGAATCAGGATCACATTCTGAATCGATTTAGCCATGTCTGTCTGTCTGTACGTCTGTCTGTTGAAAGCACGATAGCGCCCAAAGCAATTGACATAGGTGATTGAAATTTGGTGAAAGGACTTCTTTTTATCGTCAGGTTGGTACTGAAAATGGGCTATGTCGGTCAAGTAGTTCTGGTACCTCCCATACAAAACCAATATTTGAAAACACAATAGCGTCGAAAAGAATCTACCTAGGCAAGTGAAATTTTGTGAGAGGAATTATTTTTATTGTCGTCAGCTTGGTCTTAAAAATGGATTAAACCATTTTGTTATTAAGTATGTCACACCTATACTGTTTTTACAATAGAAGCACTTTCTAGAAACTTCCCTTGAACAGGTAACAGCAGGTAGAATTGTAATTAGATTACTCAAAAGCTGATTTTTATTTGTTGAATTGTACCTATTTTTTTTTTTTTTTTTTTTTTTCCTGTTGGGGGGAGAAGAAATGCTTTACGCACCATAAGGATGCCTGTTCGCGTTGACCATCCCCGTGTGTCCGGCTCTCTCCGCATGCTTACGGGGCATACGGACTAAAACTCCTCCCAACCCTATGGTTTCTGACACGCCCCCCTGGAACCGCTCTTCGCATTACTTCAAGGGGGCTATAATCATACGCCCTTGCGGGCTCACATGCTTTCCCAGTATTGTTCTTCTTCTCTTTTCCTTCTTCTGAGAATATCTTCCACAAACTGGCAAATTTTTCCCCAGTTCGAGTCGCTCGTCAGCATATTGTCAACTATGTTTTCTGGGTTGAAGGCACCAATGCTGCTTTCCAGGGTTGTGCGTTGTGTTTCCCATCTGCTGCAGGCAAAAAAGTGTGCTGTGCGTCGTCTCTTGGAGAGTCGCCATACTGGCAGGCTGGGCTATCCCTTTTGCCAATCTTATGGAGAAAGGCGTTGAAATTTCCGTGTCCGGTGAGGAACTGGGTGACGAAATAATTGACCTCACCGTGTTTCCGGTCGTTCCATTTAGCCACGTTTTTTATCAGCCTCGCTGTCCACCTTCCTCTGCTTTCCGAGCTCCAGCGCTCTTGCCACTTCCGTATCGTTTGCTGCCCTGCTTGGTCGATTGCCGCTTCCAGTCCAATTTCCGCCTTGTTGTCGTGGACGTACTTCCTTTGTGCCGCTAGGAGGTCTATGGGAGTCACTCCCGCGACTACAAGGACGGCTGGTTCCGACACCGTTCGGTAGGAGTTAGCCACGCGTAGAGCTCCACGTCTTTGTACTGCCGCCATCTGTTTTCGGTACTTTTTTTGTCGAAGCGCGTCTGCCCAAATATCACTTCCATATAGGAGGATTGCATGCGTTATCGACATTAATAACCTGCGCTTGCTTGACGTTGGGCCACCTATGTTCGCCATTAATCTGCTGAGTTATGTTGTAACTCTAGAGGCTCGTTACGCTGCAAACTTTATCTGTTCCCAAAAAGTTAGTTTTATGTCGAGCCTCAATCCCAAATACCTCACCGCCTCCTTGCTCTTGATGACTTCAGAGCCAATTTGGAAGTCGATTTGCGTGGGGATTCTCTTCTTCGTCAGAAGGACTATCTCGGTTTTCTCTGTTGCTAAACTGAGACCGTGCTCATCCATCCAGAGGATTGTTCGTCGCATGACTTGGTTCAGCTTTCTTTTCCCGTTTTCTGAGTCTCTTGCCGTTATCACTGCCGCGATGTCGTCTGCGTACCCAACGAGAAAGGTGTGTTCCGGCATCTCCATCCGTAGTTTGTCGTCATAGGAGATGTTCCAGAGGTCTGGTCCCAGATGTGATCCCTGTGCTGCTCCAGATGTTACTTCCTTCCTTCGTGGGCCTTCTGTGGTCTCGTAGATCAGCTCCCGATCCCTGAGGTAATCCTTCACCATATTTAATAGATACGCTGGAATGTTGAATCTATTTTCTAACGCATTTAGTATATCGCTCCACCTAGCTGAATTGAATGCATTTCTTACATCCAAGGTTGCCAGCAAAACGATCTTCTTAGAGCGGTGACTTCCCTGTTGGGCGGTTTGGGCAGCCTTCACCACTTCTTCAATAGCTCCGACCGTAGAGCGTCCTTTCCTGCTAGTCTCAACTCCTCTTCACTAAAGCCTGGAGTTTCCTGTCGTAGGGCTGGAGTGTTGTCGGGAGGTCTGACCAGATGAGTTGGAAACAGAGTGTTTACAATGCTCTCCATCTTACCTTCGTTTATAGTAGGCGGTGCCGATTGGGCTCCCAGTTTCCGCATTACTACCTTGTAGCCTAGCCCCCAGGGGTCGCTGTTTATGTCTCGACGGAGACCTTCCCACTTCCGTTTTTTACTCAGATTGATGGCCCTCTTGAGCTCGGATCTTTTGGTTCTGAACTCCGCTAGAGCTTCCTCTATGTTTTCAGCGTGTCTTCTCCTTCCCCTGGTGACTATACGCCTAAGTTGTAGACATCTCGTGCGGAGTTCAGCTATCTCGTCTGACCACCAGTACACTGGATTTCTGGTCCTGTTGTTGCAGCTTTTTCTGGGCATTGAGGCATCACATGCGAGCCGTATCAGTTGCATTGTGGCTTCAGCTTTCTCTTCCGCGGGTCCTTGTAATTGGAGCACAGCACTTTCTCCTTCTTCAATGACGGATTTGAAGAGCTCTTCGTCTAACCTGTTGATGTTCCATCTCGGTGGTAGTGTACGGTTCCAGATAGGATTTCGTTGGTTTGATTCTATATCAAAAACAATGTATTGGTGATCACTGCCCGTGTAATCATCGATTACCCGCCAGTTTTTTATTCTTGCGGATGTGGATTCCGTAGCGAAGGTTACATCCGGTATGGTCCCTCTTTGCCCTGGCCTCCTGAAGGTCGGGGTGTTTCCTACATTTACTACGTTTAGGCTTTGTCTCGCAGCCATCTCAAGTATTTGCCTTCCTCGAGAGTCTGTAGTTGGCATTTCCTACTCTTGTGCTCTGGCATTAAAGTCGCCAGCAACCAGGATGTCGGAAAACATCGATCATGTCGTTTGGGCTGAGATAGATGCTTATAACGGTGAGTCCATCGGTCTTGACCCAGGCAAAACCTCTTTGTGTACCTTGGCTATTCAGGGAGAATGTTCTGGTGTCTGGTATCCAAATTGCGGCGGTTCCTAACATGTCCACTATCCAGTTTGTCTCTTTGTCTATGTACTGTTCGCTGATAATGACGACATCAATCTGTAGTTCTCTCAGTAATTTGGTCAGTAAGTTGTTTGTCGTTCGACTCCTGTGCATATTTTTCTGTAAGATTCTGGTCATTGTAAGGCCTTTTTCTTCGCGTTTTCAAGTGCGTCTCGGAAAACTTGACACTTACCGGACCCCGGCATATGGTCTAAGGCGCATGCTGGAGTTTGCAGATCTGCACATAAACAGCACTTTGGTGGTTTTCTGCAGTCGCTCTTTTTGTGGCCCTCTTCTCCACAGTTGAAACAGAGCCCTAGTCCTTTTCTGTCAGTGCCCTTGCAGGTTTTCTGGTGGTGTCCGTAACCGAAGCACTTGAAGCATCTAGGAACTTCTACTCTGCGGCGTATTCTGAACAGAACCCATCCTATTTTGATTCGAGGAATCTTCAGCATCTCATGAGCTGATCGAGCGTTCATGTGGACTATAGCCATTTTCAGCGAGCTTCTGTTTATCCCAGTCACTGCCACCTGTATTTCCAGATTTTTGGTTGATGTTTTCTTCTTGATGGCTTAGATTAGATTAGATTGTAGAGGGGGAGAGCCTTCAAGGAGGGCTCTGGCACTGCGGCTTCTTAAAGGAGCCTATTGTGCCTACCCTGGTAGATTCCTACAGCCATCTTTTCACTCCAGAGGCGGTTAGGAAGACAAGAATCTTCTCTGGGTGTATGTCAGAAAGGGTTACTGAATTGACAATTTCATCGCCAAGGATGCTTTTGCTGAGACGACATAGAGCCGGACATTCTGTGAGTATGTGAAGAGAGGATTCATCACTCTCAAGACAGAGTCTACATATAGGGTCCGGTGAGACGCCAATGCGGTGGAGATGTTTTTTCACGAGGCCATGAGCGCTGATTATTCCTGTTAGGATTCTCAGGTTGTTTTTGTCCAGATTAATCAGAAAGAGTGATTTTCTGGGGGAGAACTTGGGGAAAAATTGTCTGGTACAGTTTTGCCCAGTTGTACTATGCCAGATCTCATTTGACTCGGTACGAGAAAGGTTTTTAGTATAGTTCCTGAAATGGTTTTTGCTGACTCCGCAGAATGGTTCTGGTCCGATAAGTGGAGTGGTTGCTCCGATTTTAGCCAGTGAGTCAGCTGATTCGTTACCCTCAAATCCTGGGCTGGGATCCAGTGGAGGATGACTAGGTCTTTTTTAGAAAGTTCATAGATTGTTGTGAATGTTTCTAAAATGAGTTTAGATTTTATGACACATGAGTCAAGGGCTTTGAGAGCTGCTTGGCTATCTGAAAATATAAATATGGTTTTTCCACGTGTGTTAGAACTTAGATTTATTCTAGCGCAATGGTTGATTGCGAGGACTTCAGCCTGAAATATAGATAAGTTTTTCCCAAGGCTGACTGACAAGTTCACCTGGGGCGACTCACCGTAAATTCCAGAGCCAGTCCCCGACTCCATCTTAGAGCCATCTGTATACCAGATGACGTCAAGTCGTGAAGGATTGGGTTTATATTTTTCCCAGTCATCCCTAGGGGGGATAATTATGGAGAAGTTTTTATGGTGGCCATATTCAGGTAGCATGTCATCAAGAGGCATGCTAAATGGGCTTGAAGGCTCCATAGTGTCGAGCAAGGACAAATGACCTCCCTGAAATGCAAAAGGTTCAAAGTTATTCGAATGGTACAGGCGATGGATGCTTAGTCTAGCCTCCATTTGAATATGTATGTGGAGGGGAGTTAGACCTAGGATGACATTAAGCGCCATTGTCGGGGTGGAACGCAAACAGCCCGTCATGCAGTTTCCAGCTAAACGTTGAACTCTGTCTAGCTTTTTTACTGTGGTGACTTCTTTAGTTTTCGTCCACCAGACAACGGCAGCATAGGTAACTGCTGGCTTTACGACGAGCGAGTAAAGCCAATACATCATCCGAGGTTTAAGACCCCAGTTCTTACCGCAGACTCGACGACAGATCCATAAAGATCTGTTGGCTCTGTTTACGGTACGTTCAATCTGCTGGTTCCATGATAGTTTGCTGTCAAGGATAATTCCTAGATATTTGGCTTCCCGAGAGAATTCAATGGTTTCGCCAAACATGGTGGGGCGAATAAGGAGATCTAGTTTTCTCCGTTTCGTAAAAGCGACAATAGTTGTCTTCTTCGGATTAACAGAAAGTCCTTCTTTATTACACCATCTCTGAACAACAGATAAAGCGTATTGCAGAATTTCTGAGACCGTGCTTTCGAATTTGCCACTGACGACGATTGCTACGTCATCGGCATATCCAACGGCATATATCCCCAGATCTTCAAAGGATTGGAGCAAGTCGTCAATTACTAGGGACCATAAGAGGGGCGAGAGGACACCCCCCTGAGGGCACCCTCTAGTTGTGGTTGCCACGATTTCCACATCTTCGATGCGGGTCTGAATAATTCTGTCATTCAGCATTGACATTATCCATTTGCCTATGATAGGAGATAGATTCATATTGTTGAGAGCCCTGTTGGTGGACTCAAAATATGTGTAGTTGAAAGCTCCTTCAATAACTAGGAAAGCGACAAGACAGATTTCCTTACGGTTGATGGAGGATTCAATTTTGGTTACTAAGTCATTAAGCGCTGACTCGGTGGATTTACCTGGTTGATAGGCATGTTGAAACTTGCTGAGCGGAGAGTTCTTCAGAGCTACATCTCTAATATGTCTATCAATTAGTTTTTCCATGCTTTTAAGAATGAAAGACATGAGACTGATGGGGCGAAAGGATTTCGGGCTAGAATCCAAATTTCTTCCTGCCTTGGGTAGGTATCTAACTGTGACCTTTCGCCAGGATTCCGGTATGTAACCGTAGGCCAGACTACAGCTGAATAGTTTGGAGAAGATGGGTGCCCGTGTGTCAGCTCCCTGCTGTAGTAGTGCCGGAAATATGCCGTCTTCCCCTGCTGCTTTGTAAGGCTTCAGGGAGGTTATGGCCCATCGCTGATGATGACGACATCAATCTGTAGTTCTCTCAGTAATTTGGTCAGTAAGTTGTTTGCCGTTCGACTCCTGTGCATATTTCCCTGTAAGATTCTGGTCATTGTAAGGCCTTTTTCTTCGCGTTTTCAAGTGCGTCTCGGAAAACTTGACTCTTACCGGACCCCGGCATATGGTCTAAGGCGCATGCTGGAGTTTGCAGATCTGCACATAAACAGCACTTTGGTGGTTTTCTGCAGTCGCTCTTTTTGTGGCCCTCTTCTCCACAGTTGAAACAGAGCCCTAGTCCTTTTCTGTCAGTGCCCTTGCAGGTTTTCTGGTGGTGTCCGTAACCGAAGCACTTGAAGCATCTAGGAACTTCTACTCTGCGGCGTATTCTGCACAGAACCCATCCTATTTTGATTCGAGGAATCTTCAGCATCTCATGAGCTGATCGAGCGTTCATGTGGACTATAGCCATTTTCAGCGAGCTTCTGTTTATCCCAGTCACTGCCACCTGTATTTCCAGATTTTTGGTTGATTTTTTCTTCTTGATGGCTTCCTCAACCTCTTCTACTGTAGTCAGTTCGTCCAAGTCCCTGATTTCGAGTGCGACTTTATCTTCAAGGCTGCGAACCACAGCTCTTTCTCCTAAAATGTCTCTGAGGGATTTCCCAAAAGCGTCTTTGTCCCTTGTCCCCGGTCCCAGTTCTAAAAGGACTTCCCCTTGTTTTGTTTTTCGCACCGATTTGATGACAGTTTCCGTTTCGTCGGGGTTGGCTTTTTCCCGAATTTCCCGCAGAACATCACTGTACTTTTCCGTGCCTTTTGGTTTGATAAGGATTGCCTCGTGTCTGGGTTTCCGATGTCTACTTCCCTTCTGTTTCGCTTTGTTTTTAGGATTTTTTCCCACACGTTCCTTAGTAGTAGGCTTGGGTGAAGCTGGTGTTTTCCCTGTCTTCTTCTTGAGCACTTTTGCAAAGCTGTCCTGTTCTGTGTTTGTTGCTTCAGTGTCCACACCTTCCCTCTCCAGCGATCCAATCCCTGTCTGTGAATACGTGTGAATTAAAAAAAAGCATGTTGCTAATATCCGGCAACCATTCTTTTTGCTTTAATGGGCATCGCGCCTTTCAATGTTTTTGTGTTTCGTATGAACTTGTTTGGTTTTTGTTGTCTTCGATGAAAATAAAAAAAAATATTGAAATACCTACACATTCCGGAATAGCGAATTCTTGCATTGAAGTCTAATTCATGAACTCACAAATTCTACAAAACAAAGAGCAAGCTTGCGTCACTACATGAATTTCTCGGGAAAACAGCTTGTAGTCAGCCGCCTTTCCACTGGAAAGCTATATATCTCTGTATTGAATTATCTTTGGTCTAGTTGTTTCGAAAACAAATAAGCCGAACTGTTTCTAACAAATCAAGTAGTTCATACGGTAAAGCGTATAGAAAGTGCATTCAAAAGATGAAAGAAGTTTGCCCTGGTTTATATTGCGGAAGAACAATCAGTGTAAACGGATCGTTCAGTGAATGTGGTGCTTGCCCCAGGGGTTACAGAGTAAACGAAAATCGACAGTGCATTCTCTGTGTTAATGACCCTTCTTCATATGATTTACTATACCTTGGGTTCATGTTTATGCTGCCGTTGATCATGCACTCTTTTTTTTATCAATAATTGTTGCGAAAATTTAAAGTACCTTACTGTAACTTATTAATTTAAATCCATACTAAGAAATATTTTCTAGGCAGCAAATAGCCCTTTTGGGATCCGCAGTTTTGGAACTCCTGCTTTCGGCTGTGGCATCTATACTTTTAATGGAACCGGCAGGCAGTTTGCACTTACATACGTGTGGTGTTCAGTACTTCTCGGATTGGTATACGCTATTTTACAACGCATCGCCTAACTATCGGTCGAAATTGCATTGCACGCAGGAAGCTGTTTATCCATTGTAATTAATATTATTTATGAGCAATTAACATTTGTCTGCATTTCTGATTAAGCAGTTAATTATTATTATTCATGAATAAGCCGAACGATCCGATTAACAGAAAATAACCCTTGCTCTAGGTATAGGTAAGGCTCTTTCCAACCTATTTGGCTTTGACCGGACAGCAAAAAACCGTAGGGCAGAATTTTGATTGTGGTGGGTAGTAGGGTCTATGTCGCTCCGATTAGGAAGAAGGGGTAGTTCAAAAAAGCAAGTACATCAAATGAAAAAAACATTAAAAAAAAAATGCCAATACACGCCCATATTATTCACTCCGGGTGTAACTCAGATTTAAGTTAATTTTACACCCGATCATTAATCCGCATTTTTTAAACCCGACAATTTAAACCTATCTATGTCCATATTATTCACTGAAAAACATGTATTAAACTCACTGGATTAAAGATGGGTTTAAATGCGGATTTAAAACGCTTAAAACCGTTTATAATCCGTTTTAAACCTACGTAATGTCAAATTTCATAAATAATGACATTTGTTGTTTGTCACTTGGAAACTGTCGATTTTATTTTTAAGTGCATTATTCGAATCATGGAATGTACTTATGTAGCCTCCAAAATGCCTCTTTCTTCTGTCTCAAATATTTCCGAAAATTTACCACATCGTAATCGAGGACGACGTTGACTTACTATCAGCTCTCCATTTCGTAAATGGAATCTATTTTTTTTTAACTCTACTCCTTTTTATTTTTAATTTCATTTTCTACATTTCTTCTTACCTGCGCCTTGCGAGAAATAAAATGTCAAAATTATGCAATTGAGTTCGAGGTAAAGTACCTAAACCGGTCTCCGGAGTGCAGTTTAAATCCAATCGGATTAAACGCTGTTAAGTTTAAAAAACTGGGCTTATGATCGGGTTAAACGACTGAATATTATTAATTTCTTATGCAACATAAGTTCTTCTGTCATACCATCAGAAATTATTATGATGTCCCTAAGTTGTCTTAAGTGTAATGCTACTTTTAATATAATAAAACACGTCCGCCACCTTCTTGTACTTTATTACGAATATCCGGATAATATCTTAAAACTAATAGAGCGTCGCAGCGCTTGTATCAACTAGGGAAATGTAGTGTAGATATTTGCATATTCAGCAACTCGATTCTGAATCAGGATCACATTCTGAATCGATTTAGCCATGTCTGTCTGTCTGTACGTCTGTCTGTTGAAAGCACGATAGCGCCCAAAGCAATTGACATAGGTGATTGAAATTTGGTGAAAGGACTTCTTTTTATCGTCAGGTTGGTACTGAAAATGGGCTATGTCGGTCAAGTAGTTCTGGTACCTCCCATACAAAACCAATATTTGAAAACACAATAGCGTCGAAAAGAATCTACCTAGGCAAGTGAAATTTTGTGAGAGGAATTATTTTTATTGTCGTCAGCTTGGTCTTAAAAATGGATTAAACCATTTTGTTATTAAGTATGTCACACCTATACTGTTTTTACAATAGAAGCACTTTCTAGAAACTTCCCTTGAACAGGTAACAGCAGGTAGAATTGTAATTAGATTACTCAAAAGCTGATTTTTATTTGTTGAATTGTACCTATTTTTTTTTTTTTTTTTTTCCTGTTGGGGGGAGAAGAAATGCTTTACGCACCATAAGGATGCCTGTTCGCGTTGACCATCCCCGTGTGTCCGGCTCTCTCCGCATGCTTACGGGGCATACGGACTAAAACTCCTCCCAACCCTATGGTTTCTGACACGCCCCCCTGGAACCGCTCTTCGCATTACTTCAAGGGGGCTATAATCATACGCCCTTGCGGGCTCACATGCTTTCCCAGTATTGTTCTTCTTCTCTTTTCCTTCTTCTGAGAATATCTTCCACAAACTGGCAAATTTTTCCCCAGTTCGAGTCGCTCGTCAGCATATTGTCAACTATGTTTTCTGGGTTGAAGGCACCAATGCTGCTTTCCAGGGTTGTGCGTTGTGTTTCCCATCTGCTGCAGGCAAAAAAGTGTGCTGTGCGTCGTCTCTTGGAGAGTCGCCATACTGGCAGGCTGGGCTATCCCTTTTGCCAATCTTATGGAGAAAGGCGTTGAAATTTCCGTGTCCGGTGAGGAACTGGGTGACGAAATAATTGACCTCACCGTGTTTCCGGTCGTTCCATTTAGCCACGTTTTTTATCAGCCTCGCTGTCCACCTTCCTCTGCTTTCCGAGCTCCAGCGCTCTTGCCACTTCCGTATCGTTTGCTGCCCTGCTTGGTCGATTGCCGCTTCCAGTCCAATTTCCGCCTTGTTGTCGTGGACGTACTTCCTTTGTGCCGCTAGGAGGTCTATGGGAGTCACTCCCGCGACTACAAGGACGGCTGGTTCCGACACCGTTCGGTAGGAGTTAGCCACGCGTAGAGCTCCACGTCTTTGTACTGCCGCCATCTGTTTTCGGTACTTTTTTTGTCGAAGCGCGTCTGCCCAAATATCACTTCCATATAGGAGGATTGCATGCGTTATCGACATTAATAACCTGCGCTTGCTTGACGTTGGGCCACCTATGTTCGCCATTAATCTGCTGAGTTATGTTGTAACTCTAGAGGCTCGTTACGCTGCAAACTTTATCTGTTCCCAAAAAGTTAGTTTTATGTCGAGCCTCAATCCCAAATACCTCACCGCCTCCTTGCTCTTGATGACTTCAGAGCCAATTTGGAAGTCGATTTGCGTGGGGATTCTCTTCTTCGTCAGAAGGACTATCTCGGTTTTCTCTGTTGCTAAACTGAGACCGTGCTCATCCATCCAGAGGATTGTTCGTCGCATGACTTGGTTCAGCTTTCTTTTCCCGTTTTCTGAGTCTCTTGCCGTTATCACTGCCGCGATGTCGTCTGCGTACCCAACGAGAAAGGTGTGTTCCGGCATCTCCATCCGTAGTTTGTCGTCATAGGAGATGTTCCAGAGGTCTGGTCCCAGATGTGATCCCTGTGCTGCTCCAGATGTTACTTCCTTCCTTCGTGGGCCTTCTGTGGTCTCGTAGATCAGCTCCCGATCCCTGAGGTAATCCTTCACCATATTTAATAGATACGCTGGAATGTTGAATCTATTTTCTAACGCATTTAGTATATCGCTCCACCTAGCTGAATTGAATGCATTTCTTACATCCAAGGTTGCCAGCAAAACGATCTTCTTAGAGCGGTGACTTCCCTGTTGGGCGGTTTGGGCAGCCTTCACCACTTCTTCAATAGCTCCGACCGTAGAGCGTCCTTTCCTGCTAGTCTCAACTCCTCTTCACTAAAGCCTGGAGTTTCCTGTCGTAGGGCTGGAGTGTTGTCGGGAGGTCTGACCAGATGAGTTGGAAACAGAGTGTTTACAATGCTCTCCATCTTACCTTCGTTTATAGTAGGCGGTGCCGATTGGGCTCCCAGTTTCCGCATTACTACCTTGTAGCCTAGCCCCCAGGGGTCGCTGTTTATGTCTCGACGGAGACCTTCCCACTTCCGTTTTTTACTCAGATTGATGGCCCTCTTGAGCTCGGATCTTTTGGTTCTGAACTCCGCTAGAGCTTCCTCTATGTTTTCAGCGTGTCTTCTCCTTCCCCTGGTGACTATACGCCTAAGTTGTAGACATCTCGTGCGGAGTTCAGCTATCTCGTCTGACCACCAGTACACTGGATTTCTGGTCCTGTTGTTGCAGCTTTTTCTGGGCATTGAGGCATCACATGCGAGCCGTATCAGTTGCATTGTGGCTTCAGCTTTCTCTTCCGCGGGTCCTTGTAATTGGAGCACAGCACTTTCTCCTTCTTCAATGACGGATTTGAAGAGCTCTTCGTCTAACCTGTTGATGTTCCATCTCGGTGGTAGTGTACGGTTCCAGATAGGATTTCGTTGGTTTGATTCTATATCAAAAACAATGTATTGGTGATCACTGCCCGTGTAATCATCGATTACCCGCCAGTTTTTTATTCTTGCGGATGTGGATTCCGTAGCGAAGGTTACATCCGGTATGGTCCCTCTTTGCCCTGGCCTCCTGAAGGTCGGGGTGTTTCCTACATTTACTACGTTTAGGCTTTGTCTCGCAGCCATCTCAAGTATTTGCCTTCCTCGAGAGTCTGTAGTTGGCATTTCCTACTCTTGTGCTCTGGCATTAAAGTCGCCAGCAACCAGGATGTCGGAAAACATCGATCATGTCGTTTGGGCTGAGATAGATGCTTATAACGGTGAGTCCATCGGTCTTGACCCAGGCAAAACCTCTTTGTGTACCTTGGCTATTCAGGGAGAATGTTCTGGTGTCTGGTATCCAAATTGCGGCGGTTCCTAACATGTCCACTATCCAGTTTGTCTCTTTGTCTATGTACTGTTCGCTGATAATGACGACATCAATCTGTAGTTCTCTCAGTAATTTGGTCAGTAAGTTGTTTGTCGTTCGACTCCTGTGCATATTTTTCTGTAAGATTCTGGTCATTGTAAGGCCTTTTTCTTCGCGTTTTCAAGTGCGTCTCGGAAAACTTGACACTTACCGGACCCCGGCATATGGTCTAAGGCGCATGCTGGAGTTTGCAGATCTGCACATAAACAGCACTTTGGTGGTTTTCTGCAGTCGCTCTTTTTGTGGCCCTCTTCTCCACAGTTGAAACAGAGCCCTAGTCCTTTTCTGTCAGTGCCCTTGCAGGTTTTCTGGTGGTGTCCGTAACCGAAGCACTTGAAGCATCTAGGAACTTCTACTCTGCGGCGTATTCTGAACAGAACCCATCCTATTTTGATTCGAGGAATCTTCAGCATCTCATGAGCTGATCGAGCGTTCATGTGGACTATAGCCATTTTCAGCGAGCTTCTGTTTATCCCAGTCACTGCCACCTGTATTTCCAGATTTTTGGTTGATGTTTTCTTCTTGATGGCTTAGATTAGATTAGATTGTAGAGGGGGAGAGCCTTCAAGGAGGGCTCTGGCACTGCGGCTTCTTAAAGGAGCCTATTGTGCCTACCCTGGTAGATTCCTACAGCCATCTTTTCACTCCAGAGGCGGTTAGGAAGACAAGAATCTTCTCTGGGTGTATGTCAGAAAGGGTTACTGAATTGACAATTTCATCGCCAAGGATGCTTTTGCTGAGACGACATAGAGCCGGACATTCTGTGAGTATGTGAAGAGAGGATTCATCACTCTCAAGACAGAGTCTACATATAGGGTCCGGTGAGACGCCAATGCGGTGGAGATGTTTTTTCACGAGGCCATGACCGCTGATTATTCCTGTTAGGATTCTCAGGTTGTTTTTGTCCAGATTAATCAGAAAGAGTGATTTTCTGGGGGAGAACTTGGGGAAAAATTGTCTGGTACAGTTTTGCCCAGTTGTACTATGCCAGATCTCATTTGACTCGGTACGAGAAAGGTTTTTAGTATAGTTCCTGAAATGGTTTTTGCTGACTCCGCAGAATGGTTCTGGTCCGATAAGTGGAGTGGTTGCTCCGATTTTAGCCAGTGAGTCAGCTGATTCGTTACCCTCAAATCCTGGGCTGGGATCCAGTGGAGGATGACTAGGTCTTTTTTAGAAAGTTCATAGATTGTTGTGAATGTTTCTAAAATGAGTTTAGATTTTATGACACATGAGTCAAGGGCTTTGAGAGCTGCTTGGCTATCTGAAAATATAAATATGGTTTTTCCACGTGTGTTAGAACTTAGATTTATTCTAGCGCAATGGTTGATTGCGAGGACTTCAGCCTGAAATATAGATAAGTTTTTCCCAAGGCTGACTGACAAGTTCACCTGGGGCGACTCACCGTAAATTCCAGAGCCAGTCCCCGACTCCATCTTAGAGCCATCTGTATACCAGATGACGTCAAGTCGTGAAGGATTGGGTTTATATTTTTCCCAGTCATCCCTAGGGGGGATAATTATGGAGAAGTTTTTATGGTGGCCATATTCAGGTAGCATGTCATCAAGAGGCATGCTAAATGGGCTTGAAGGCTCCATAGTGTCGAGCAAGGACAAATGACCTCCCTGAAATGCAAAAGGTTCAAAGTTATTCGAATGGTACAGGCGATGGATGCTTAGTCTAGCCTCCATTTGAATATGTATGTGGAGGGGAGTTAGACCTAGGATGACATTAAGCGCCATTGTCGGGGTGGAACGCAAACAGCCCGTCATGCAGTTTCCAGCTAAACGTTGAACTCTGTCTAGCTTTTTTACTGTGGTGACTTCTTTAGTTTTCGTCCACCAGACAACGGCAGCATAGGTAACTGCTGGCTTTACGACGAGCGAGTAAAGCCAATACATCATCCGAGGTTTAAGACCCCAGTTCTTACCGCAGACTCGACGACAGATCCATAAAGATCTGTTGGCTCTGTTTACGGTACGTTCAATCTGCTGGTTCCATGATAGTTTGCTGTCAAGGATAATTCCCAGATATTTGGCTTCCCGAGAGAATTCAATGGTTTCGCCAAACATGGTGGGGCGAATAAGGAGATCTAGTTTTCTCCGTTTCGTAAAAGCGACAATAGTTGTCTTCTTCGGATTAACAGAAAGTCCTTCTTTATTACACCATCTCTGAACAACAGATAAAGCGTATTGCAGAATTTCTGAGACCGTGCTTTCGAATTTGCCACTGACGACGATTGCTACGTCATCGGCATATCCAACGGCATATATCCCCAGATCTTCAAAGGATTGGAGCAAGTCGTCAATTACTAGGGACCATAAGAGGGGCGAGAGGACACCCCCCTGAGGGCACCCTCTAGTTGCGGTTGCCACGATTTCCACATCTTCGATGCGGGTCTGAATAATTCTGTCATTCAGCATTGACATTATCCATTTGCCTATGATAGGAGATAGATTCATATTGTTGAGAGCCCTGTTGGTGGACTCAAAATATGTGTAGTTGAAAGCTCCTTCAATAACTAGGAAAGCGACAAGACAGATTTCCTTACGGTTGATGGAGGATTCAATTTTGGTTACTAAGTCATTAAGCGCTGACTCGGTGGATTTACCTGGTTGATAGGCATGTTGAAACTTGCTGAGCGGAGAGTTCTTCAGAGCTACATCTCTAATATGTCTATCAATTAGTTTTTCCATGCTTTTAAGAATGAAAGACATGAGACTGATGGGGCGAAAGGATTTCGGGCTAGAATCCAAATTTCTTCCTGCCTTGGGTAGGTATCTAACTGTGACCTTTCGCCAGGATTCCGGTATGTAACCGTAGGCCAGACTACAGCTGAATAGTTTGGAGAAGATGGGTGCCCGTGTGTCAGCTCCCTGCTGTAGTAGTGCCGGAAATATGCCGTCTTCCCCTGCTGCTTTGTAAGGCTTCAGGGAGGTTATGGCCCATCGCTGATGATGACGACATCAATCTGTAGTTCTCTCAGTAATTTGGTCAGTAAGTTGTTTGCCGTTCGACTCCTGTGCATATTTCCCTGTAAGATTCTGGTCATTGTAAGGCCTTTTTCTTCGCGTTTTCAAGTGCGTCTCGGAAAACTTGACTCTTACCGGACCCCGGCATATGGTCTAAGGCGCATGCTGGAGTTTGCAGATCTGCACATAAACAGCACTTTGGTGGTTTTCTGCAGTCGCTCTTTTTGTGGCCCTCTTCTCCACAGTTGAAACAGAGCCCTAGTCCTTTTCTGTCAGTGCCCTTGCAGGTTTTCTGGTGGTGTCCGTAACCGAAGCACTTGAAGCATCTAGGAACTTCTACTCTGCGGCGTATTCTGCACAGAACCCATCCTATTTTGATTCGAGAAATCTTCAGCATCTCATGAGCTGATCGAGCGTTCATGTGGACTATAGCCATTTTCAGCGAGCTTCTGTTTATCCCAGTCACTGCCACCTGTATTTCCAGATTTTTGGTTGATGTTTTCTTCTTGATGGCTTCCTCAACCTCTTCTACTGTAGTCAGTTCGTCCAAGTCCCTGATTTCGAGTGCGACTTTATCTTCAAGGCTGCGAACCACAGCTCTTTCTCCTAAAATGTCTCTGAGGGATTTCCCAAAAGCGTCTTTGTCCCTTGTCCCCGGTCCCAGTTCTAAAAGGACTTCCCCTTGTTTTGTTTTTCGCACCGATTTGATGACAGTTTCCGTTTCGTCGGGGTTGGCTTTTTCCCGAATTTCCCGCAGAACATCACTGTACTTTTCCGTGCCTTTTG
This sequence comes from Cheilosia variabilis, assembly GCA_951230905.1. Lineage (NCBI taxonomy): Eukaryota > Metazoa > Arthropoda > Insecta > Diptera > Syrphidae > Cheilosia > Cheilosia variabilis. Next base: position 87,136,284 of record OX579676.1, read on the forward strand.
GTTTGATAAGGATTGCCTCGTGTCTGGGTTTCCGATGTCTACTTCCCTTCTGTTTCGCTTTGTTTTTAGGATTTTTTCCCACACGTTCCTTAGTAGTAGGCTTGGGTGAAGCTGGTGTTTTCCCTGTCTTCTTCTTGAGCACTTTTGCAAAGCTGTCCTGTTCTGTGTTTGTTGCTTCAGTGTCCACACCTTCCCTCTCCAGCGATCCAATCCCTGTCTGTGAATACGTGTGAATTAAAAAAAAGCATGTTGCTAATATCCGGCAACCATTCTTTTTGCTTTAATGGGCATCGCGCCTTTCAATGTTTTTGTGTTTCGTATGAACTTGTTTGGTTTTTGTTGTCTTCGATGAAAATAAAAAAAATATTGAAATACCTACACATTCCGGAATAGCGAATTCTTGCATTGAAGTCTAATTCATGAACTCACAAATTCTACAAAACAAAGAGCAAGCTTGCGTGACTACATGAATTTTTCGGGAAAACAGCTTGTAGTCAGCCGCCTTTCCACTGGAAAGCTATATATCTCTGTATTGAATTATCTTTGGTCTAGTTGTTTCGAAAACAAATAAGCCGAACTGTTTCTAACAAATCAAGTAGTTCATACGGTAAAGCGTATAGAAAGTGCATTCAAAAGATGAAAGAAGTTTGCCCTGGTTTATATTGCGGAAGAACAATCAGTGTAAACGGATCGTTCAGTGAATGTGGTGCTTGCCCCAGGGGTTACAGAGTAAACGAAAATCGACAGTGCATTCTCTGTGTTAATGACCCTTCTTCATATGATTTACTATACCTTGGGTTCATGTTTATGCTGCCGTTGATCATGCACTCTTATTTTATCAATAATTGTTGCGAAAATTTAAAGTACCTTACTGTAACTTCTTAATTTAAATCCATACTAAGAAATATTTTCTAGGCAGCAAATAGCCCTTTTGGGATCCGCAGTTTTGGAACTCCTGCTTTCGGCTGTGGCATCTATACTTTTAATGGAACCGGCAGGCAGTTTGCACTTACATACGTGTGGTGTTCAGTACTTCTCGGATTGGTATACGCTATTTTACAACGCATCGCCTAACTATCGGTCGAAATTGCATTGCACGCAGGAAGCTGTTTATCCATTGTAATTAATATTATTTATGAGCAATTAACATTTGTCTGCATTTCTGATTAAGCAGTTAATTATTATTATTCATGAATAAGCCGAACGATCCGATTAACAGAAAATAACCCTTGCTCTAGGTATAGGTAAGGCTCTTTCCAACCTATTTGGCTTTGACCGGACAGCAAAAAACTGTAGGGCAGAATTTTGATTGTGGTGGGTAGTAGGGTCTATGTCGCTCCGATTAGGAAGAAGGGGTAGTTCAAAAAAGCAAGTACATCAAATGAAAAAAACATTAAAAAAAAAATGCCAATACACGCCCATATTATTCACTCCGGGTGTAACTCAGATTTAAGTTAATTTTACACCCGATCATTAATCCGCATTTTTTAAACCCGACAATTTAAACCTATCTATGTCCATATTATTCACTGAAAAACATGTATTAAACTCACTGGATTAAAGATGGGTTTAAATGCGGATTTAAAACGCTTAAAACCGTTTATAATCCGTTTTAAACCTACGTAATGTCAAATTTCATAAATAATGACATTTGTTGTTTGTCACTTGGAAACTGTCGATTTTATTTTTAAGTGCATTATTCGAATCATGGAATGTACTTATGTAGCCTCCAAAATGCCTATTTTTTTTTTAACTCTACTCCTTTTTATTTTTAATTTCATTTTCTACATTTCTTCTTACCTGCGCCTTGCGAGAAATAAAATGTCAAAATTATGCAATTGAGTTCGAGGTAAAGTACCTAAACCGGTCTCCGGAGTGCAGTTTAAATCCAATCGGATTAAACGCTGTTAAGTTTAAAAAACTGGGCTTATGATCGGGTTAAACGACTGAATATTATTAATTTCTTATGCAACATAAGTTCTTCTGTCATACCATCAGAAATTATTATGATGTCCCTAAGTTGTCTTAAGTGTAATGCTACTTTTAATATAATAAAACACGTCCGCCACCTTCTTGTACTTTATTACGAATATCCGGATAATATCTTAAAACTAATAGAGCGTCGCAGCGCTTGTATCAACTAGGGAAATGTAGGGTAGATATTTCCATATTCAGCAACTCGATTCTGAATCAGGATCACATTCTGAATCGATTTAGCCATGTCTGTCTGTCTGTACGTCTGTCTGTTGAAAGCACGATAGCGCCCAAAGCAATTGACATAGGTGATTGAAATTTGGTGAAAGGACTTCTTTTTATCGTCAGGTTGGTACTGAAAATGGGCTATGTCGGTCAAGTAGTTCTGGTACCTCCCATACAAAACCAATATTTGAAAACACAATAGAGTCGAAAAGAATCTACCTAGGCAAGTGAAATTTTGTGAGAGGAATTATTTTTATTGTCGTCAGCTTGGTCTTAAAAATGGATTAAACCATTTTGTTATTAAGTATGTCACACCTATACTGTTTTTACAATAGAAGCACTTTCTAGAAACTTCCCTTGAACAGGTAACAGCAGGTAGAATTGTAATTAGATTACTCAAAAGCTGATTTTTATTTGTTGAATTGTACCTATACCTGTTCAATGTCTTGGTTTTGTCTTGTTTTTTTTTAAGCTATTTCTAATCTGTAGCGTACATCTTTTGAATAGTCATTTATGTTATAAAGTAAAGTTGTGTCATCAACGTTGTTAACGGTTTTGACTATGTTTGGAGTTCTTCCAAATACCAATTCATAAGCACAATATCCGTGTACTACTGAGGGTGTTGTATTAACGCAGTACGTCAAGTATTTTAGCCATACCTACCAGTCATTTTTATCCACAGATATATATGATCGTATATATTCATTAAACGTTCGGTAACTGCGTTCGACAGTTCCAAGGGTTTGATGATGATGATAATAATAGATAATATTATCTATTTTGAGGTATTTACATAAATCATTTATTATGGAATTGGACCATAGGTTAGTATATGAGATTCAAATATAGCCTTTGCAACTGTTCTTGAACTTTTGTTCGGTATTGGTATGGTTACAAGATATTTTGTAAGGTCACATATGAGTGTGACTGCATACTCATTTCCGTTATCTGTGCCCATGTTCTGTAACTCATGCGATAACTTTTCGCATCGAAAACTTAGGAACAAAACTTTACTCTGTTTATCGCATCTGGAAAATATTGGAGTTCTCTAACTCTATGCGAAGAGTATTCTGTAGTAACTCTTAATTTCATGGGAATTTTGGAAAGATTTCCCAAAGCTGTCAAAATACTACAAAACAAAAAAATAAAAATTGAAAATTATTTCACAGTGATTTTCAGTATCGTTGTTTTTAAACATGTTACGGATTCAAAGGCATGTACATGAGAGATAGCACAAAACCTTTTTGAAATGCCGGAAGCAAGAATTCGGGAGTTGTATCGTTTTTCCCGTGGTTCAGCTCGGATACTTATTGACGATTTAAGTCCACATTTGTGCAATGGGCAAAGGAATACACTTATTCTAATCCCGATTCGGGTCTGTGCTGCATTAATTTTTTTTTTTTGCAACTGAGTCCTTTCAGAGAGATGTGGGCCATTATATTTCTGCGGCTATTAGTAGGACGTGGCTGATGTTTTGCAAAACAAAATGATGTCCAAATACATCAAGTTTCAAACCCCTCAGGAATACAATAAGATAAACCCAAAGTTAGTACACGACACGACTTACAAGACCTAAGCAAGACGTAGCAAATTGGTACTTTAAACCGTAAGGGTTACCATTTAAAGAATGTACAATTGGTAATTTTAATGGGACATTTCTGATAATTTAACAATGAAAATTATGTTCGTACCCACATTTCAGATAATATGTGATTACAATCTAAAGATTTAAAGAGGATTTGCAAGGGTTGGTGGAGCTGCTCATGATACATATAAACGCACTGAAATGAATTTTTTGTTTTATTACTCTTTGAGTTTCGTGATAAAATTCGACAGTTGAAGTGAATATTTTATCGCTCATGATAATTACGGAACCTGAATATATCACACATTTCCAGGCGCTTCATATCGAAATGTTCCATGTTATATAGTTTTCGCAAGCTTTGAGTTTCGTGATAAAATTCGACAGTTGAAGTGAATATTTTATCGCTCATGATAATTATGGAACCTGAATATATCACAAATTTCCAGGCGTTTCATATCGAAATGTTCCATGTGATATAGTTTTCGATTCACACAGTTACAGAACGCGTCATGTGATATTATGGCATTTTGTTTCAATTCATATCATTTTAGTGATAGATATATCGATGCGATAATTGCAGAACATAGGCACTGATTTTGGAAGCGGTCCAATAGTATCCACTAATGCAGTATCGAAAGGTGTTGGCGTTATGGCCATCGGTGTCTTAGTATGTTGTGTTGTTTTTGTCAATTGACATGTTTGTATGCTTTAATATATTTTAATATTGTTTAATTTTTTTCCAATAAAAATGTCTCTTCACTTTTCCGTACGTACTTGTAATGCCTGTATGACCTCCTTCTGCGGGGTCGTTATGGTACCTCAACAATATAGCTGCAATTTCTTCTTTATATTCGTTTATGATGGTCACCTTTGGTAGTAGCTTTTTATTGCCCATTTCTTTAGATAATTGTGGCGGGACAAATTCGAAAATCTACAAAATTGTACACCGGCCTTGTTCAAGCTTTTGGAAAAAATTATTTAGATTGATTTTTCTATTAATGTATAAATCATCAAGATTTATTCGTGTTAATTCTGCTTTTTCTTTCTTCTAAAATCATTTGTTGGAAGAGAATTTTATTTGCACGAATTTTTTAACGTCATTGTATTTAATGACTTCATAAACGTTGGGCTTTTCCTTATTTTGCATTTTATTTGATGAATCAATACCTGCGCAGGTTTGCCTTTTTTGTTGAGTTTCTGATCGTGTTGTCACTTTTAGAATTGCATTTACTTTGCATATTTTGCTCCTTAAGTTCGTCAATGGTTATACGCTAGAGAGCATCGGCAACTTGATTTTGTTTCCCCTTGAGATATTCCACAGTAAAATCATATTCTTCCAATTCTAACCTTTTTCTGATGAGTTTAGAGCTTGGATTTTTCATCGAGAATAAATATGACAGTGGCCTATGATCAGTTTTGACCAAGAAGTGTTTTCCGTAGATATACGGTCTGAAATGTAGTATTGACCAATGTATTGCTGTGAGCTCTTGTTCAGTAGTTGACTTACTGCTTTCTCCCTTTGTGAAGGTTTTTGAGGCGAATGCAACCGGAAGTTGTACGCCATTGTAGTCAAGAGACTGAGTACTGCACCACATGCGTGTTTACTGGCATCTGTCGTAATGCAAAACTCTTTTTCAAAATTTGGATATTGTAACGGTGTAGGGCTTATTAACTTCCTTTTAAGGTTTTTGAATGCTTCATTTCATTCTTTTGTCCATTGAAATGGAAAATTCTTTTTGCAAAGTTTTGTTATAAAGGGTGATTTTTTAGCTGGTTTGGTTTTGGCAACACTGGTTTTGACAGCTGACGTGTGTTTAGTACCTTGTGTCACTGTCAAACAGCTTCAGTTTGGTTTGCAATTTAACCATGGATCGTCTTACAAATGAACAACGCTTGCAAATTATTGAATTTTACTATCAAAATTCGTGCTCGGTTCGAAATGTTCATCGCGCGCTGCTTCCATTTTATGATCGGCATTCTCGACCTTCTGAGCAGTCTATTCGGAAGATTGTGACCAAATTTCGCACCAAATTTACTTTGTTGGACATTAAACCACCAACACGTTTACGTACTGTGCGTAGTGAAGAAAATATTGCGGCCGTATCAGCTAGTGTGACAGAAGACCGCGAAATGTCGATTCGGCGCCGTTCCCAGCAGTTAGGCCTTTGTTACAGCACTACGTTGAAAATTTTGCGGAAGGATTTGGGCGTAAAGCCTTTTAAGATACAGCTGGTGCAAGAACTAAAGCCAGCCGACCTACCACAACGCCGAATTTTTGGTGAATGGGCTCTTGGAAAGCTGGCCGAGGATCCGCTTTTTTATCGAAAAATTGTGTTCAGCGATGAGGCTCATTTTTGGTTGAATGGGTACGTAAATAAGCAAAATTGCCGCATTTGGAGTGAAGATCAGCCAGAAGCATTGCAACAGCTACCAATGCATCCCGAAAAAGCCACTGTTTGGTGCGGTTTATGGGCCGGCGGCATTATTGGGCCATATTTCTTCAAAGATGATGCGAATCGCAGCGTTACTGTCAATGGTGAACGCTACCGAGCGATGATAACAAACTTTTTTTTGCCCGAAATGGAAGTTCTTGACTTGCATGATATGTGGTTTCAACAAGACGGTGCCACATGCCACACAGCACGCGAAACAATGGCGCAATTGCGAGGCGAGTTTGGTGAACAGTTAATTTCACGTTTCGGGCCGGTCAATTGGCCGCCTAGATCGTGCGATTTGACACCATTAGATTATTTTTTGTGGGGGTATGCCAAGGCTAATGTGTATAGGGACAAGCCCGCTTCGATTGACGCACTGGAAGCCAACATCCATGCATTCATTCGTGAGATACCGGCCGATATGTGTGAAAGAGTATGCCAAAATTGGACTCAGCGGATGGGCTACCTGAGACGCAGCCGCGGTCAACATTTGCATGAAATTATCTTTAAACATTAAATTGCAAGGTTCAAACTATCGATTCAAATAAATATTTCATTCATTTTTTCGAATTTTTTGTGTTTTTTTTTTTAAAAAAGTTCTAAACCTCTTAAAAAATCACCCTTTATGACGTGAATAGCATGAGACGTTTTTGATAAATCTTCTTTAGTAATTGCAAAATGCAACAAATCTTCTAGCGCTATAGGCATCTGTTGGTACAGGATAATTGGTATTTCTTATCATCTGAAATACGTAATATACCTACAGCGCCACCTGTTGAGAATTTTTCGAATTTTAATTTTTCCTAAACCATCCCTGATTCCAGACAAACAAAATGTATGGAAATTCATGTGTTTTTTCACGCACACACAACACACACATACGTTTTCCGATTTCAACCAAACTTCACAAAAACCATATATAGACCAATACCAAAGATGTGTAAAGTTTGGTTAAAATCGGTAAATGCATTAAGGCGTGAATCGGCGACAAACGAAAATAATTTTAAGGCTCGACTTTTATATACATATATAGATTTGATGTTCGTTTCGGTTTCCAGTCCGTATACGTCCCTGTATATGGGCATAATTCAACTAAAGGGTGATTTTTTAAGAGGTTTAGAACTTTTTTAAAAAAAAAAACACAAAAAATTCGAAAAAATGAATGAAATATTTATTTGAATCGATAGTTTGAACCTTGCAATTTAATGTTTAAAGATAATTTCATGCAAATGTTGACCGCGGCTGCGTCTCAGGTAGCCCATCCGCTGAGTCCAATTTTGGCATACTCTTTCACACATATCGGCCGGTATCTCACGAATGAATGCATGGATGTTGGCTTCCAGTGCGTCAATCGAAGCGGGCTTGTCCCTATACACATTAGCCTTGGCATACCCCCACAAAAAATAATATAATGGTGTCAAATCGCACGATCTAGGCGGCCAATTGACCGGCCCGAAACGTGAAATTAACTGTTCACCAAACTCGCCTCGCAATTGCGCCATTGTTTCGCGTGCTGTGTGGCATGTGGCACCGTCTTGTTGAAACCACATATCATGCAAGTCAAGAACTTCCATTTCGGGCAAAAAAAAGTTTGTTATCATCGCTCGGTAGCGTTCACCATTGACAGTAACGCTGCGATTCGCATCATCTTTGAAGAAATATGGCCCAATAATGCCGCCGGCCCATAAACCGCACCAAACAGTGGCTTTTTCGGGATGCATTGGTAGCTGTTGCAATGCTTCTGGCTGATCTTCACTCCAAATGCGGCAATTTTGCTTATTTACGTACCCATTCAACCAAAAATGAGCCTCATCGCTGAACACAATTTTTCGATAAAAAAGCGGATCCTCGGCCAGCTTTCCAAGAGCCCATTCACCAAAAATTCGGCGTTGTGGTAGGTCGGCTGGCTTTAGTTCTTGCACCAGCTGTATCTTAAAAGGCTTTACGCCCAAATCCTTCCGCAAAATTTTCCACGTAGTGCTGTAACAAAGGCCTAACTGCTGGGAACGGCGCCGAATCGACATTTCGCGGTTTTCTGTCACACTAGCTGATACGGCCGCAATATTTTCTTCACTACGCACAGTACGTAAACGTGTTGGTGGTTTAATGTCCAACAAAGTAAATTTGGTGCGAAATTTGGTCACAATCTTCCGAATAGACTGCTCAGAAGGTCGAGAATGCCGATCATAAAATGGAAGCAGCGCGCGATGAACATTTCGAACCGAGCACGAATTTTGATAGTAAAATTCAATAATTTGCAAGCGTTGTTCATTTGTAAGACGATCCATGGTTAAATTGCAAACCAAACTGAAGCTGTTTGACAGTGACACAAGGTACTAAACACACGTCAGCTGTCAAAACCAGTGTTGCCAAAACCAAACCAGCTAAAAAATCACCCTTTAGTTGTTTTTTAAAATGATCTGGAAAGTTGTTTTTTAATTTTGAAAAAATTGTTTGTGTTCTCTGATCTTGAATTTCTGTTGAATTAACGATGTCGTAGTTACTAAGACTTTCTTCAATATTGTTACTATATAATACTTTGTTTTCCGTAGTATTTATAATGCGAATGTATGCATTACTAAAGTGCCAGCTATTATAGCTCCTGGTTGTCGTTCTTGATTGAAAGCTAATACTTCGTCTTCGTCTGAATTTATGTGGACACGTCTGACGAACCAATCGTGCTCTTTCTTAAAATCTAAAATACTGTTAAACTTGTTTATGAAGTCCATACCCAGTATTCCGTCGCAAGGTATTGGAAAATGTTCTGGTACCAAATGAAATTCATGAGGTACTAGGAAATTATTGATTCTAAGTGTACAATTACTCCGATTAAAGAAAAGACGGTACGAATTTTATTGTGGGAAAAATATATGAAAAAAAACCCACATTTATTGGTCTCCGCTTCCTCGGTCAGTGTTGCCATACGTAACAGTCCGGGCTAAAAACATTGTTTTTAATTATTACGATTCTATGGGCAAAATAAAAATTTTCCGCACAGGCCGCTTCAATTGGTTGGTTGCAGTCTGCACGATGACGTTTCTGACAAGCCCATCACGACTTGGTAGAAGTTTACATATCCTGCCCATCGCCCAACTGGTTGGTGGAAAGTTCTCGCTCCTGAGGACCACCAACTGTTCGACTTTTAGGCTCTCCTTCTCCTTTCTCCATTTTTTCCGCTCCTGCAGAGCAGTCAAGTATTCTGACTGACATCGGTTCCAGAAATAGTTGACCATCTGCTGTCTCTCCTTAAATAGTTTAGCTCCCGCCTTCTCCGGTCTTTCTTCTTATCTGAAAGGAAGAGTTAAAATTAATGGTTCACCCACCAGAAAGTGTTCCGGCGTTAGCGCCTGAATATCCATTGGATCATCACTCAAAGGATGCATTTTTATTATTTATTTATTTATTTATATTTATTTAATTCTTTGGATGCTCCAACGAAAGCAGTTCCGTTGTCGCTAAATATTTTTTTTACATCTCCCTCTCCTTGCAATAAATCTCTCATAACAAGCTATGAAAGCTATTGAAGATAAATCTTCTACGATTTCAATATGTACTGCCCTTGTCCTAAGACAGACAAATATTGCAACCCAACATTTTCTCCTTTTTCTTCTTCCTTCTCCACCGACCACTTTAAATTCAAAAGGGCCAGCATAATCCACTCCTGTGGCTAAGAATGGTTTCCCAACCTGGACTCTTTCTGATGGTAATTCCGCCATCAGCTGTCCCTCCATTCGCGCATTTAAACGCACACACACAACACATTTATGAATATGACACCGTAATCCACTCTTTAGTTTTGGTATCCAGTACCTTTGCCTAATAAATTACATCACAACTTGGATGCCTCCATGTTCCGTCTCCCTGTGAGCATAGTACATTAACAATTCTGCTAACCTTGATCCGTTTGCGATGATTGCTGGATGTTTCATCTCATAATCAATCTATGATCTCCCTAATCTCCCACCAACTCGTTTGCGTCCAAAATTGGGTTCAAACTTTCTATCAAACTCCTCTCCGGTAAATGCTTCCCAGCATTCGTTGCTGTTATTTTTTTGTTATAATTCTCTTGTTGATTTCTCCGTATCTGAAAATCCGTGAATTTGTATCTTTGGAATTTTCCCTGTACCCAACCACCTAACGATTCTAAATTTTTCTAAATAAATAATAGAATTCCAAAATTCTAACCACCTACCTGTTATCTAGTTCAACTGGCGTCCTATCATCCCAATCTATTTTAAGTTACCATAGCTCCTGAATTAATATTTTTCCGATAACTGTTACTGGATATATATATCCATTTGGATCATATAGTTGCGACACATGACTCACAATTCTCCTCTCCATTGAATGCACCTATGATTTTTTACTACAAAAGTAAACTTGTCCTCCTCTATCAACCATTTAAGTCCTAAAATGGTTGTACCTTCCACCTCCGAAAACAATAGTGTTTTCTCCAATTCTGAATCCATAGCACTTACAACCCCCCGGCTGTTTAACTTCCATTTCCGTAATTCGGAATTAGCTCCTTTCAGTTTCAATCACTGAACGCATAGCAACGAATGGCGATGCTGTTAATCCAAATGCGACTACTGTTATCCAATACTCCTGCAATCTTTGATTTGCATTCTCCCTGCAAAATATCCTTTGTAGGTTCCACTGTTCCCTATATACCCTAACCTGATTAAACATTTTGCGAATATCTGCATATATCGCTATTTTATGTCTCCGAAAACGCATAATGGTTTCATGCAAATCCTTTTGCAACTTTGAACCAAGCATTTGAATGTCATTAAGCGACAACCCTTTGTCTGTTTTGCAACTTGCATCGTACACAATCCGATTGTCTTTCGGAATGCAATGGTGTGGTATGTAATATACCATTTCTCCTACTCTTGGTTTCTCCCTGGCCAAAACAAGATGACCTAATTGTATTTCTTCCCTCATTTTCTCCACATTAATATACTCCTCATCTCCTGATTCTTTGCAAGACGCCACTCTAAATATAGGAAACGCCTTAACGCTATCTCCCTTGAACTTACCAGTTCTTTAATATTCTCCTTTAACGGGATTTTTACTATGAACCTTCCTGATTCATCCCGTCTTCATGTCTCCATGAAATGTTTTCCAACTAACATTTCTTCCTCCGTAAGCATAGAGCATGATCTGACCCGATCTTGTTACCAAAGTCGCTCTAATAGCTTATCTAATTGCTCCTCCTCCTTATATTGAATAGAGGAAATTGACTGCCCTGTCAACTCGTCTATTGTTTCATTTTGTGTTCCTATAACAATAACTCCCAAAAGCGTTTTTAATAGCTCTACTCCACTCATATTTCTTTGAATAACTGATCTGACAATTTTTGCAAAGAAACCTACTCCAAAAAGTATGTAAGTTGGATTTGGTTTCCAATAGTCTGGGTCCGCCCAGGGTATTCCAGTTGGATTATGCACTATAGTAGGATCCAAAGCCGCTGATGGCATTGTTGGACACCCCAATTACTTTCTTTTGGTAAAACCCAAATAATTTCCTTCATGTATCAAAAGAATACCTATTTTAATAATAAAAAATAAACTCCAAGATTGTGCGTGTGTCCGCCAAAGCGTGTGATGTGCAAACCAAAAAAAAAAAAAATATGTATATAGGCCTACATAAATAAAAATTAAATATTATTTTTATAAAGAACAAAATCACATTCCCATGCAATTGTGTTCCCCCTCCTTCTTCCTTGAAGACTGCTCCTTCTCCGAATTATTCCTTCCTAGAAATAATAAAAAATAATAAAGCAAAAAATCTTCCTCCAGGAAGATCTCCTCTCTACATATTCTCCATTTTTCATTTTTAGAATTATTCTCAAGTCCCCAAGAGAAAAATTAAAAAATATTAATTTAAAATATAATTGTGTTTGCGGTCCACGCATCTATGTGCTCGCGCGAAACACTTTCCCCGCTTCCTTCCAACTTAAGCTAAATTAATTCCCCCTTCCTCCAGTCCTCAAGAGGAATAATCTCCATTTTTATTTTTTAGAATTATTCTCAAGTCCCCAAGAGAAAATTAAAAAAAATTATTTTAATTTTGTTTGCGGTCCACGCATCTATGTACTTACTTACTTAACGGGCTCCCGACCCGTGAAGAGTATCTGCCTGAGACACTGTAGCCTTCCATCCTCTGCGATCCCGGGCACGCTGCTTCCAGTTATCCAGACCAAGCGCTCTGGCATCCGCGATGGCTTGGTCTTTGAAACGGAGGTTCGGTCTTCCTTGTCGTCTCGAACCTGGCGGATGGGATTCAAAGATCCTCTTAGCTGGAGCATTATTGTCCATTCGCTCGATGTGGCCGAGCCAATGTAGTCGACGTATTTTGGCCTTTTGGACTACATCCACATCTTGGTACAGCTCATAGACTTCGCGGTTGTATCTTCTCCTCCATTCGCCCTCCTCGCATACAGGACCAAAAAGGACCGAAGAATTTTTCTTTCGAAGGAGCCCAGTATCAGCTCTCCCTTCCTGCTTATCGTCCAGCACTCGGCGCCATAAAGCAGAACTGGCAAGATAAGGATTCTGTAAAGCATACATTTTGTCCTTCGAGTTAGGAGTTTTGAACCCAATTGTGTTGCCAAACCGAAGTAGCAGCTGCTTCCTAGGTGTTATGTACTTGAATCTGAGGGTCTAGTCTACGAAATGAAGGACACGAGAGTTAGGCTTAGACTAACTTACTTTATTTAGTAAAAGTACTTACAACTAACAAAAGAGCCTACAGACTATCAATATACTCTTATTTTGGAAAGAGAACAGTATGTACCTGTAACGTACATAAAGGTGGTTACATATCACTCCCTCCCCCTTTTAAAAAAATTACAACTATGAAATCCAACCCAAATGTTTCGTATTTAACTATTTATATCGGTATATCCCAAAATATACGTCAACCAACAAACTAACACTAAATTCCGTTTTACAAATTAACCATAGCTACAAAAAATTTACTGAAAAAAAAATTTTGTGTATAACTTTATTTACATTTACAAAATCATTACTTCAAACGAAGCTTATGTATCGCTTATAATATAATTTCCCTCAGCTTTTTTGCTTTGCTTCTAGTCACCATATAGGAATTATTCAAATCCTCATCCATATCGCGACGCCTTTTATTGCTTCTAATTTTTGTTACAATAGGGCATGAAAGAAATCGTACTTGTTTTATTTTCTTACTTTTAATTTGATCAATATGAGCTTGTTTAGTAATTCCATTTACTATTACCAAATACCTAAAATTGCTCAACTTCTTAAGGACTTTGCCTGGTATCCATTTAACAACATTTGAAAAGATATTTCTATATAGTATAGTCTCACCTACCTTAAATCTTTCTAATTTAATGTTTGATTGTTCAGGCTTGTGTTTCGCATGTGACTGTTCATTGCATTTTTGATTCATGAACTCCATCTTTTCTTCTTCAACATAACTATCTTGCTTTGCAGGTTTAATTAAGTCTATTAATGTTTTCGGCTTGAATTTAAATAACATACTCGCAGGTGATAACTTTGTTGCCGTGGACGGAGTATTCCTATATTTGATTAAAAAATTATTTAACTTAACATTCCAAGACAAATGCCTAACTTTGGGGTCAATGAGCATTTTTCTAATTGAGTTTTTGAATGTTTGAACGGCCCTTTCTGCACTGCCATTTGACTGTAGATGATACGCTGGAGACTTAAGCACTTCAATTCCATTTGAGGTGCAAAATAAAACAAACTCTTTTGAATTAAATGGAGGTCCATTATCGCTTACTATGCGTTTTGGTAATCCAAAAATACTAAACACTAATCTAAGTCGTTCAATTAAATTTTTTGCTGCAGTATTTGTCATAATGAAGGCTTCTATCCACTTTGAAAACGTGTCAACCAAAATCAAAACTGACAAACTCTCAATTTTACAAAAGTCCACATGAATTCTCTCAAACGGATAGCTAGATGCCGGCCATGAACTCAACTTACTTTTCTTGGAATTTTGTGTCACTTGACAAACTTCGCATTCCATCACAAACCTCTCTATGTCCTTATCTATATTTGGCCACCACACATAAGTACGCGCTAAAGATTTTGCCCGAACAACTCCAATATGTCCCTCGTGCACCAGGTTCAAAACCTTATTCAGCAAACTGTTTGGAATGACTACTCGATCTCCATAAAACAGACACCCAGACTCAGATGCTAACGAATATCTCTTTAAAAAATAAGGCTTGATTTCTAAAGGCACAACATTTGGCCACTCGCCTGTTACATATTAATACTATCAACCTCAACATCCGTAGCAGCGTTCGATAAAGCATCTGCGTTTCCCATCTGCGAAGCTTTTCTGTATTTTATTGAATACTTATACATAGAAAGCAGAATGGCCCACCGCTGGAGCCTGTTTGCCGCCACTGATGGCATATCCTTCTTATCCCCGAAGATAGCCTGCAGAGGTTGGTGGTCGCTATAGATAGTGAAACTAAGGCCATATAAATATATATTTGTGGAATTTTTTCACTGCAAACACAATTGCTAATGCTTCCCGGTGCAATTGTGAGTAGTTCCTTTCGGCGGAACTAAGCGTACTGGAAACGAACATCACAGGTCGCTCTTCACCTTCAACTAAATGGGATAAAACCGCACCCACACCATAAGGACTCGCATCCGCTGAAATTATTATTGGTTTTCTAGGGTCATAGTGAGTTAACACGTCGATTCCCAAAACCAAGTCCTTACTTCTTTGGAACACTATTTTGTGACTTTCATTCCACTTCCATGCTTTATTAATCGATGTTAGCTCATGCAATATTGCTAGCTCGGCGGATAAATTTGGAATACACTTATTGTAATAATTTATCATTCCTAAATATGACTTTAGTTGGGTTTTATTTTGCGGTTCAGGTGCCTTTAAAACAGCCTCCAATTTTTTGGAACTTGGTTTTATTCCTAATGGGCTAATACTATATCCTAAATATTCAATTTCTTTTTTTAAAAATTCACATTTGTCCAAATTTACTTTAACATTGAATTCCAAAAGCCTATCTAACACCAACTCTAAATTACGCATGCAGTCGCCTTTGTCTTTGCCACCTATAAGAATGTCATCGAAATATATATGAACCATCTTCAGACCTTTTAATATTTCCTCGACAACCCCTGAAAATATTTGAGGTGCTGTTTTCAAGCCGAACACTAGCCTTGTAAACTTAAATAGCCCTATGTGAGTGTTTATCGTTAACAGTTATTGGGACCTCTCTGACAATGACACTTGCAGATATGCACCTGTTAAATCTAATTTGCAAAAGTACTTCCATTCCGCTAACCCAGCCAAAATATCATCAATTCTAGGAATTACCGTATGCTCCATTTCTACAAATCTATTTACTGTTCTTTTGCAATTAACACACAGCCTAATCGAGCCATCACCTTTATTTACAATCACCACTGGACTTGCCCATTTACTTCTCTTCACTGGTACCAAAACACCAGCTGTACAAAGCCTTTCTATTTCTTCCTTCACCTTATCTCTCAACCCAAACGGAACGGGATATGCCTTACAGAAAATCGGATATGCATTTTCCACCATCTCTATTTCAGCCTCAAAGTGTTTTATGACGGATTTATTACTTTTTGCAAATATTGAAGCATATTTACTTTCTATATTAACTGGAAGTTCATTGAGACCATCTAATTTACATACCCTGCCACTTTTCGAGAAAAAATTATGTCGCCATTCTGGATATATACTTTCCATCCAGTTTCTGCCCAATAGCGCCCTAAATGCGTGCTTACTTTTAATGATAATTAGGTCAAGGTAGTAAGACGCTTCCATATCCCTAACAAGTACATTAATTTTTCCAACAACTTCGACGTTATCACCTGATAATAACTTTAGAGGATAATTTGCTACCACCAATTTGCAGTGCTTGAAATATTTTTCATAATCCGAATTGTGACACACGGATACACAAGCCCCAGTATCAATTTCAAACTTAAGCTTGGTATTCTCAACATTTAACTCAATAGTCAAAGGCCTTTTGCCTTTATAAATCATACAATTTAAATAACCTATATCCACTGAATTTATTTCATTATCATTATCTCCAATTTCAATATTATTTACATTATACCCTTTTCTATTTTTTTTCTTGAAGCAATTTCTGGCATAGTGTCCTAAGCCGCCACAAAAATAGCAATTAAACATTTTTTTTCCGTTGCTTCGCTCCCGCGATCTCGAGTTGTACAATGCCTTCTCCTAATGTTGATTCCTTCCTGTCCCATGGAACTGTTGTGAGTTTCGTTGCTTTGTCCCTCTTGTTTGAAGCGGTGAACTTCTTCTCTGCTTACTTCTACTTTGACGATTGCTGTGTACTCTCTGATCTCTAACCCACACACAAACAGCGCTCTCTCCAAAAATTTATCAAATTCGCACTCATTAGCCAATTGTTTTAACTCAACTATGTAATCGCTTATGCACTCACTATGTCTTTGCTGTCTCTTAAAGAACTTAAAGCTCTCGACAAAACTGTTTTTCTTTGGCGCAAAATGTAATTTAAGTTTTTCAATCAATTTATTGTAAGTATAGTCCGTTTCAAGATTTGGCGCAATTAATGAATTTAAGATTTTGTATAGATCTGGACCACCGAGGCTTACTAGAAATGACACTTTTTCTGGATCTGACGATACTTTATTTAATGAAAGTAGGTGATCTAGCCGCCGTGCATACAAATTAAAATCTTCACCCAGCGTTTAGGATTCGATTGAACCCATGAAGAGTTTAGCACTTTCTGCCATTCTTACACTATTTAACTTTATTGAACCACTTTTAAATTTAAAAAAAGGCAAATAAAGCCAAACGCTTTCTAATACAAAATTAGCCACGCGGTACCAAGTTTCATCCTCGTCGCCACTGTTATGTACTTGAATCTGAGGGTCTAGTCTACGAAATGAAGGACACGAGAGGTAGGCTTAGACTAACTTACTTTATTTAGTAAAAGTACTTACAACTAACAAAAGAGCTTACAGACTATCAATATACTCTTATTTGGGAAAGAGAACAGTATGCACCTGTAAAGTACATAAAGGTGGTTACGTATCACTAGGGTAATTCTTCGCCGGATCTCCACTACGATGTCATTTGTGGAGTTCATGTTTACACCGAGGTAGATAAACTCCTTAACTATCTCGAAATTATTGCTATCAATAGTGACGTTCTGTCCTAGGCGGTGGACAGATGCTTGTTTGTTTGTTGATAGCATGTACTTAGTCTTGTCCTCATTTACTACAAGACCAACGAATTTAGCCTGTTCTTCAATCGCCGTAAAAGCCTCTATCACGGCACGCTGGGAGCGACCGATGAAGTCAATATCGTCTGCATACCCCAGTAGCTGGACGGATCTGTTGAAGATAGTGCCTTCCGTGTTGACACCTGCCCTGCGCACTATCTGCTCTAACACGAGATTGAAGAAGTCACATGATAGTGCGTCTCCTTGCCGAAATCCGGTGCATGTTTGGAATAGTTCGGAGGAACTACTTCCAAATTGCACGTTGCAGCGTGTGTTCTCCAGCGTCACGCTACATAGCTGGATCAGTTTTGCCGGGATCCTGAATTCGGCCATCGCCACATAAAGCTCCTGGCGATGAATGCTATCATATGCGACTTTAAAGTCGATGAATAGGTGGTGAGTCTCGACTTGAAATTCATAAGTCTTTTCCAGGATTTTCCTCAGTGTGAAAATTTGGTCTATAGTCGATCTACCGGGCCGGAAGCCACACTGGTACGTGCCGATTAGTGTGTTGCAGAACGGTTTGAGACGTTCACACAGTACGTTGGATAGGATCTTGTATGCGACATTAAGCAGGGATATGCCTCGATAATTCTTGCAAGACATAGGATCGCCTTTTTTGTAGATGGGGCATATGGAGCTGATAGTTCAGTCATCGGGCATGCTTTCTTCCACCCATACTTGGTTGATGATTTTGTGCATGCGTCCTACCAAAACATCACCACCGTATTTGAAGAGCTCCGCTGGTAAACCATCAGAGCCGGTGGCCTTGTTGTTCTTTAGCTTTTTTATTGCTAAAGTCAACTTCTTCTATACTGGGTGGTGGAACTGGTTCTTCATTGATTGGACGTGGGTTCTCTTCTTGCCCTATCACTCTCTCTACATGATGCCCATTTAGTAGCTGCTGGAAGTGCTGCTTAAACACATCTACTATTCCCTATGCTTCGGTGACTAGGTTTCTTTCACTGTTTCGAAGAGCCTGCTTTCCGGTCTTGAATCCAGCAGCCAGTTGCTTTGCTTTCTTATAGAACTTCCGGATGTTGTTTCGATCGCAGGACTCTTCGATCTTCTTTCTACGCAGGATTTTCTTCTCTTCCCTCCTCCTGGCTCGATACTCTTCCCTCGCTGCCCTTGTTTTGCGCTGCAGCGTCTTCATATGTGCATCTTCTGTCACCTTTTTCCGGCGTACGCATTCATCATCATACCACGGGCTCTTTCTCTGGGGTGGCTGGTATCCTAAGGTACCAGGTTTCGGCTACCTTACGAGCTGCCGCGAAGTCAGTTAGTCGGTAACCGTTGTCTGTGGTCGTTTCGTGGATTCTGTGCTTACCAACTAACCCGCCAAAGATGTTTTCCTTTCCGACTTTAGCATTGAAATCCCCGAGCACAACTTTGACATCGTACTCCGGACAGGCTCCGTAGGCTCCATCCAGGAGGTCATAAAACTCCTCCTTAATAGGGTCTTCAGCCTCGTCGGTAGGGGCGTGTGCACATATTAGGCTTATGTTCTGGAAAGTAGCTTTGATGCGGATCACAGCTAGGCGATCACTTATCGGCTTAAAGTCAATAACTTTTGTCCTAAGCCGATTTCCCACGACGAATCCGCATCCTAATACATGCAATCTTTTATGGCAGCTGTAATAAATATCGCAATTTTTTCTTTTCATCATACCTGATCCTATCCATCGTATATCCTGGATCGCGGTAATATCTGCCTTGGACTCTTAGATCGTTGTCCGTTGACGTTCCGGGTCTGGTTGCCGTTTGAGGATAATCGTTATCCGAGGCTCCTCGTGTCTCTCTCATAACTAGTGTTTTTTTTTACATGGTCGGGAAGTTACCCCGACGGCACAACCCCTAACCTGGAGGGCCAGGCCCTTGACCTTAGGACAGCAGGCCGGTTATTCCGGTGCCAGTAACCCACTTTGGGATGTGAGCGCTGCCGTTGGCTAATTAAGGGCTCATCCGCCATCATCTCTTCTCCAACGGTAGTCTATAGGGATTTCGGTATTGGAAATAGACCTGGTATCCGAATATGTCAGAGCAGCTTTATAGGGATAACACTAAAAAGTTCGGCCTGACTGGAACTGTAGACGCCACCGTTGGTTCCATCTAGGGAACTCCTCCGCTGCCGTCTGGTACCAAAGGAGGTGCCTTAGTGAGAAAACAACACTCCTCCCCCCTCTCTCGTCCGCTGCTACCAACGACCTTCCAAAGGGGTTTTTTACCCAATCTCCAGTCGAGGTACTAGGCACCCACCAGTCACCACGTGGAGGTGAGAGTAGGTGTTGATAGTGAGAGGCTAGGTGAGAACGCTTGTGTTCTCATGACATCACTACCCTTCAACCAGCCACCGCTTTCAACATCAATGGGAATAGTTGGACTGTCGTTTGACAAATGCTTTATAGTTATTTCACCTCTTTTGATGACGTAGTCAGTGTTATTTAACATATCTTGTCCGAGTATAAGTTTTGATGGCATTCTATCTTTTGGTATTATATAAAATGACGTTTCAAACACCACACCTCTAATAAGTAATAACCACGTGTCTGATAACCTTGCCATGTGGTTTCACTTCCCTATTACCTAAACCCGAAAATGTTTTAAGAGTACCCTCGACTTCACATTTGCCCAACATGTAGAAAATGTCACTTCTTATATGCTTGACTGCCAGTATCTATTACCGCGTCGATCTCAAATCCGTCAATTTTTACAACCAATCAACGCTTTTGTAACATTTAACCTTTCCCTTGTTACTTTCACTTTTGTCTCTATTCTGTTTAAATTTTAACACAGGTCTCAACTTTACTAAGCGATCGTATTCTGCGAATTTAATTTTAAGTTCATTGTAATTAACCGCACCATAGAAAATTATTTTTTCCGCACTCGAATCATTCACTCCGTTTACGATATATCCGATTACCGATTCTTTGTCAAGGTTTATATGTTCTGCCCAAGATTCCATTTCATAAAAGTATTCGCGCCAATTTTCACCCGGACGGAATATGCGTTTTTGTAACCTGTCATGTATATCGCGGCTATTCACTTGTCGCACTCTGTGATCATTTCCACTTTGAATTCCGACCACGACCGAATACCTCGTAAAAGCCGCACAAATTGTTTTGCCGCGCCAACATTTCTTCTTCGGAATATTTAAACACACGATTTAATTCTTCTAGTTGTTCTAACCGAATTCTAATTGGAATCGAACCATCACCACTGTATCTGTAAATTGCTTCTTCAGCATCGTGAAATGAGATGAAGCGAGAGGATATCTGTTTTGAGCAACACGGTTTGCGCTCTTCACTATCGATTTTGTCTATTTGTACCTCTTTCTCGTTAACACCACTTACACAGCAGCCGTATTTTGTTAACTTGTTATTGTCATCGTCTTCTCCTTCCTCATCAGCAGCAACAGCGCCACTATCGTCCTCTTCTAAAACGGAAACGTCTCCTTTTAACTCGCTATCGAGTAATGTCATCAACCGAAATTTGAGGATTGCTTTCGTTCCTTCACCGCTTTCATTCCGTCTCACCAATTCCTTTTTGAGTTGATCGACTCTCATCTTATCCACTACATTGATAAATGATGCCATTTCGCTTGTACTACCAGCTCACAAGGAATTTAAAGATTAACGGAAATCTAACGAGGCAAATCGAAGTAAAATCAATCGCGATTCACCTACGCAAGTCAAACACCTTTTTGATTTGTGATGCACAATTAGAACCACCGTATCAAATGCGCAATACACCGACACGAATCACACCTTTGTCCTTTTACGATTTCAAGCACCAAATGAAATACGCAATACACCGCAAAACATTCGACACAGCTCAGTCTCAAGCTCATCCCGGGCGAGCCCCCAAATATAAAGTAATTTTGAACTCGATCTTTATTTATTGATCAAAAAAGAACATAAGAACAATTCCATATTTGTTTTAAAAGAATATATAATTAAAATAAAAGTACAAAGCTCGTTGTAGACATCCTTCCGCCTCAGCGACTCAAACACGACTCCCTCTCTGCAGCACAGCAAGGGAACATTTAGAGACCCATAACTGTCTCTTTCTCCCTCGTTACATTTAATTATAAAAATTTAATTAAAGGAACTCAAACCGTACAAAATTTATTAGGTTTTTCAAAATAAACATAAGATTTCAATTCAAACAGTATTTTCTTTAAACGTTAGGTTGTTAATCTTCTTCATCACCTTCTGTTGCGACGAGCAACATGAAGGCGGACAAAATAAACCAACAATGTAGGACAAGGTTGTCATACGATTCATCCAGGCCATCAATTCCATAAACAAACAACACAAATTGTATCACCTCAATAATAACAAAGCGCCGATAAACAAAACGAGTATCTGACCCACTGCCGGCTGACATACTAAAACGCAGACGATTATGTTGCAGCCCGATTCATTGTCGGTTGACATAACATCAAACTAGATATTATGTGGCAGCAGACCTACTGCCAATTGACACCGAAAACAACAAACCAATTAAGCAATGATTCATCGCTCATTAAACTGGCATGGTGCGATAAAAGGCGGACGACGTCGAAAAACAGAACACAGAAGAAGCAGTATGGCGAAAGTATACATGATTATTGCTATCGTCGGCGCACTTGGCGGTGGGGCATATCTATTAAATGAATTATGGAAGGCCGTCACATGGTACAAGGTGCTAAAGACCACACGCTTATGGGATTTGCTGGACTGGGGATGATCTTCTTCACGACGACAGTTAGACGACAACAGCCGCAGCGAACAGTCCTGCCTAAAACAACTCTACCTATTGTATTTAAGTTAAGACCACGAGAAAAATAAAAGAACAAAAATTAGATTATGTTTTGGTGTTTATATTTCCTTCACTAGTTTGTGATTCGGGCGAATTAAATTATTTTCAGTTGCCGTGGCGCAACATTTGGTCCTTCGAGCCGGATATCCTTCGTCAAGGATAAGTGTATTGTGTATTGTGGATTTTATTGTGAACATCGGGAAAGACAGTCCCTCGAAACTTATAGTGAGAACAAATATTGTGTATTTGGAAGAGAATTCAACAGTGTTGTGATCCAACATCAGAAGAAGGCAGCTATTTGGCCATCAACAACCACTGAAGAGGAAGCAGCTATTTGACCACCGGCAGATACTGTGGAACCAAAAGGAGAAATCAGGTGCGTTGGAACTTATTTAAAAAATATATAATAAAAATAAAATTGTCATTTATTGAAGGCACAGTGCCTAAAACTATTAAGAATTTCTAAATTGAGGTAGAATAGGCAATTATGAGTAAGGCAAAAATAGCTACGGCGAGCGAAACGATCACTAACTTCTTAAGGGAAGTGAAGGGTGAATATGACAAATACGTCGATACTAAGGCCACTCCTCAATCAAGGTTCGCTCTTCAAGCACGATTGGAGGAGCTGGAAGATATCTTTGCAAGTGCCAAACGGCACCATATGCTCATTGTCTCAACCACTGAGTCAAGTGAAGTCAAAGCTTCCTATTTAGAAAAGGAACTTTTCGGACAACTGAAGGAAATATATTTTCAGTATGCGGCTACATTGAAGGAAGCCCTCGACACCCTCAATGTACCCAAGGAAACAGTGGGTCCCACTATTTCCAGTGATTTTAAGCTTCCAGCCATCAAAATACCATGTTTTGGTGGCAATTATGAGAGTTGGCCAGAGTTCAGCAACTTATTCAAAAGCATTGTGCATGACAATCATACATTGTCAAAGGTGCAAAAGTTGCACTATTTGAAGGCAAATGTCAGCGACGAAGCCGCGCGTCTGCTGCAGCATTTGGTGATCAACGAAAATAACTATGATTCAGCTTGGACAATTCTGACGACGCGATACGAGCACAAACGCTTGCTAGTCAATTGTCAACTGAGACTTTTCTGTAACCAAGCGAAGTTACACAATGAAGACGTGAGAGGCATTAAAGCATTATTGGACACCACTAATGAGTGTGTCCAATCTTTGAGAAATTTGGAGGTCCCGGTGCATCAATGGGACGCCATAATTATTCATTTAATGACACAGAAATTACCGTCGCAAACTCAAGGTCTTTGGGAAGAGCATCTCGGATCTTCCAAAGCATTGCCTGATTTCGCGGATTTTACAGAATTTCTCACAAATAGGTATAGAACTCTGGAAGCCATTGGTCAGATCGCCAAGACTGGGCAGGGACCAAGCTCCAAGAAAATTTCCTTGCACACAGAGGAAAATGATCATTATGCATGTGTCTTGTGCAACGGGTCCCATTCGATACGTCGATGCAGCAAATTTTTGTCAGCCGATTCAAGGAAACGACAAGAAATTACGCGTCAACTTCATTTGTGTTTTAATTGCCTGGCAAGAGGGCATGATAGAAATAATTGTGCAAGTCAATACAAGTGCGCTGAATGCCAAGGACAGCATCACACCTTATTGCATCTTCAAGGAAATCATGCCAGAGGGTCCACTACGACACACCCGGTACCTAATAGGAATGGTCAACTAATTAATAGACCAAGGCATCCTCAAGCTTCCACATCACAAAATTGTAACGCATACGTGATGGCAGAAGGTCAGGCAGCAGGAGGAAGACAGGAGAAGAAACAACCAACAGTTCTCTTGGCAACGATGCTGGTGAACGCGATTGATCAGTCAGGTCAACGAATCACACTGCGCGAGTTACATTCCCACCAGAACCCCACAAATTAGAATAATCATATTACCTTTCACATTCCTTAAATTCATATCATGTTTACTGTCCACATTTTTGCTATCATTGTAATAAAATATTATCGTATTTCAGCCTTAAGCAAATCCGTTCTCACGCTGCAAATAATAGCAGCGTCAACAATTTAAACTTATAAAACCCATGTAAAATTGTATTCTCTTGTCATTCATTCGCAATAAAAGTCCAGTAGCGAAAGCTCTGTTAAAATAAAATTTGTTTTTTTTCATTCGGGTCGCGGCAACGACCATAACTGGCGCAGTCGAAAAAAAAAGAACTTAGCTCTATGTAAAAATCAATATTAAATAAGCCACAAATACGACGGATTATCGTGTTAATGTGCTATTTGTATAAAATCGTGTGAAAAGCATAACTTCAGAATAAATATTTAAATAAGAAAGTGATTGAAGTGACCATAAACAGTTTAACATAAGACTATACGACGGATTATCGTATTATTGTGCCGATTTTGTGCGTGGAAGTAGAATCTTACCCAGTATAAAAAACCCGACGCAAAATATATGGAACTATAAAGTGACAATAGTGAACAGTTACAATAATAAACATTCAAATATTACGACGGATCATCGTAATTACAAGAACCCGTAGTGAACAGATAAGGATGCTGCTGATCTTCCTGTAAGTCCCTTCCTTAAATAATTTTTATGAAATTCGTAAAGAGAACACATAAATTTGATATAAATAGGAAAATAAATATAGATACAGAAAACTCTGAAAGCTCAGATTTAGAAGTAGAAATGGCTGTTAACCAAGTAAACGATATAGCTCGAGATTTGAATATGGATGCAAGAAATATCCCTGCTCAAATTAATTTACCAAATGGCGGTCAGGCTATTGCTAACCCCGCCGAGTTGTTTAATTCACTGAAAATTCCAGACGCAATTAAAGATCTCCCAAGATTCGATGGGAATCCAAGGTTGCTTTTTGAATTTATAAAAAATGTAGAAGAAAATCTTGTTATAATGAGACCCATTGATGGTACACCACAAAGCAGGATATTGCTTCGTGCTATAAGAAATAAAATAGAAGGAAATGCCAACGAGGTATTAAATATGTACGGAACACCGATGGTGTGGGACGATATTAAGAACAACCTCATTCTGCATTATGCAGATAAACGGAATGAGACGTCCTTAATAAGAGACCTTCACGGTCTAACGCAAGGTACAAAATCAGTCGAAAAATATTACAGTAATATAATTGAAATATTAGCAGCAATGTGTAATCACGTTCAGATTCATGAATTGAACCAAAACGTTATTAATGCCAAAACAGCACTATACAGTGAACATTGGAAAACGTGAACTAATTAAAACTGAGGGTGTTCATGTTTTCGAGATTGTTCATGTTTTGGAATGTAACATTTTATGATTCTGCTCTTAAAATAAAACACATTTTCTTCCATTTTATCTTCTTTTTGCTTGTATAAGTATAGATTCATGAATATTTTTTACATATTTACACATACTGGTACGGCTCATTAACAAAATTTATTGGATTTTTTTTACATTTGAACGTTTTAAAAATACATAAAAGGTTTATTTAACAAAAAAAATCTGTAATTTTTTTCTGTTGTATTTTTCCCAACATTTGAACAACTGCATTTTCTCTTAGGCGTATAAGTAAGTTTTTAAACAGAAAATAAGACGTTGATGCAAGCAAAAAACAGCAACCAAATGAGGGATGATAGCTATGCAATACGCACACGCACGTGTGGCACCAAATACATACATACTACGCATTGTCAATATTATGGGATTCCCCGAATTAAATAATTCAGTGCATTTTTATGTAGAAATGTTGAAAAAATTTCTGTTCACGTTTTAAAGCTTTTAGATTTGTTCACGTTTTAGAGCAGTCAATGTAAAAAATACAGTGTTCACGTTTTGGGGTAGTTCACGTTTTGGGGGGTTCACGTTTTCCAATGTTCACTGTATAACGAAATGTGCTTGAATT
The DNA here is from genome assembly GCA_951230905.1 of Cheilosia variabilis. Classification (NCBI taxonomy): domain Eukaryota; kingdom Metazoa; phylum Arthropoda; class Insecta; order Diptera; family Syrphidae; genus Cheilosia; species Cheilosia variabilis. Next base: position 87,162,504 of record OX579676.1, read on the forward strand.
CATTTCTTTCAGGCTTAAAAGAACCTTTAGGCTCAACAGTAAGAGCCATGAGACCTGACACATTAAGTAAGGCATTTTCATTCTGTATCACAGAACAAAATATTTTCTACTCAAAATTTGACCAAGAAAAACAACAACCTAGACCTCAACTTCAAAGACCATATCAGAACAACTATCAACAATACAGGCCAAGTCCCAATAATCAAAACTACCCTAATTACAATAATACTCCTCAACAATACAGACCACGAAATAACACCCCAAAGTACAATACACCACAGCAACACAACAATTTTAATAGGTACTACACTCAAAGTAGGCCGGAACCAATGGAAATTTCAGGTATTAGTCGTACCCGGCATGGACCACCAAACCAAGGAGAACCGATGGATACATATTCTGGAAATAGTAGGAACAGGCAGAACAATAACAATTTTAGGCAAAATTTTAACAGGGAACTTAATAACGTAAACCATCATGTCATTGAACAAAACGATACATCACTAGGCTACTATCCCAATTTGGATCAATTTCAGACTGACGAAAGAATAAACGACCAAAATTTTCTTCCAGTAGCCTCGGACCCACAGGAAACCTTGTAGAAATAAATATACATGGTAACACTCTACCTTATATAAATATCTCTTCACCATTTGGTAATTTGAAATTCCTAATAGACACAGGGGCTTCCTCTTCCTTCATAAACCCTGAATATATCAACCCGAAAGACATGCAGTATACGAAACCTACAGTTATTTCTACCGTTTTGCATAAACACCAAGTTAATAAATTAGTAACACTTCGTATGTTTTTAGAATTTAAACAGAAAGGCCACATACAATTCTTGCTATTCAAATTCCATAAATACTTTGATGGCCTCATAGGACTGGATATCCTAACAAAAATAGGAGCCCAAATCGATATTAAAAACCAACAATTAGTAACAAATAATTCAAATATTCCCCTGTCTTTCAAACCAAATTTAATATCTCACGAATATGTTGTACCAGCATATTCAAAAATTACAGCGAAATTGCCCGTCGACATTTCCGACGGAGACATACTAATTGAACCCATAGAAATTAAAGCTAAACTTTATATACCTGAAGGGATCTACCACGCAGAAAATTGGTTCAGCTTTATAGAAATTTTAAACTACTCCTCTCAAGACCAAACTATCCTTTTAGACAAACCACTCAAGGCAAAAAAGTACGAAGATTTCAACTATATAGAACTCAATAACTATAATATAAACAACATTAGCAGGAAAGAAAATATATACGAAAAAAAAGATATTTCAAATTCTATAAGAACCTCCCACCTTAATTCAGAGGAGAAGAAAATAATCCTTAAGATTTGCCATGAATTCGAAGACATATTCTTCAAAGAGGGAACTAAATTAACGTTTACAAACCAGATTAAACATAAGATAAAAACTGACAACGACCTCCCAGTATATACCAAATCTTATAGATACCCCTATATACATAAAGAAGAAGTAAGGAAACAAGTCAATGACATGCTTAACAACGGCATTATCCGACCAAGCTACTCACCATGGAGTTCACCAATCTGGATCGTACCCAAAAAACTCGACTCCAGTGGCAAACGAAAATGGCGACTGGTCATTGACTACCGAAAGGTAAACGAAAAAACTGTTAGTGATAGATATCCTCTGCCCAACATTAATGAAATATTAGATAAACTCGGTAGATCAATGTATTTCTCTACACTCGACCTGGCCAGTGGATTCCATCAAATAGAGATGGATACCGGCGATATAAAAAAAAACAGCCTTCACAATCGACAGTGGCCACTTTGAATTTGTGCGAATGCCTTTTGGGCTGAAAAATGCCCCTTCGACATTTCAAAGGGTCATGGATAATGTACTAAGAGAACTTTTGGGAAAAATCTGCTTAGTATACTTAGATGATATAATAATTTTCTCAACCTCACTCCAAGAACACCAAGAAAACTTAAAGAAAATTTTTACTAGATTAAGAGAAGCTAACTTAAAGATGCAGTTAGATAAATGCGAATTTCTGCATAAAGAAATTGCATTTTTAGGTCATTTAGTTACCACAGAAGGCGTAAAACCAAACCCCGATCGTATAAAAGCGATCAAGAACTTTCCAATACCCAAAAAGAAGTCAGGAGTTTTCTTGGCTTAATCGGTTACTACCGCAAATTTATTAAAGATTTTGCACAACTAACAAAGCCCTTAACTGAATGCCTGAAAAAGAACAGGAAAGTCGTTCACACAGCAGACTTTATCAAAACATTCGAGCACTGTCAAGATATCCTTTCAAATAATCCGATATTACAATATCCGGACTTCGAAAAACCCTTCATCGTAACCACTGACGCAAGTAATGTCGCATTGGGAGCCATATTATCTCAAGGAACAATTGGAAGTGACCTACCTATTTGTTACGCCAGTAGGACGTTAACAGATACGGAAATAAATTACTCAACAGTGGAAAAAGAACTTTTGGCCATAGTATGGGCCACAAGGTATTTTCGCCCATATTTGTATGGCAATAAATTCAAAATTGTAACAGATCATAAGCCTCTTACCTGGCTGATGAATTTAAAAGATCCTAATTCCAAATTAGTCAGATGGCGGTTAAAACTTGAAGAGTTTGACTATGAAGTCATCTATAAAAAAGGTAAATTAAATCTAAACGCTGATGCCCTCAGCAGGGTCATTATCGAAAATAAAGGAAATAAAAACATAATAAAGCCGCAAGTCCAGACCACAATAGAGTTAAACTCTAACGAACAAGGAACTGGCTGTTCCACAGTTCATTCCGCTCAAGAAAATCTCAATGACCACATTTACATTTCAGAACGTCCTTTAAACGAATTCTCACTTCAACTAATATTAGAAAGAAATAATAATCAACCCAAAAATTTATTTGAAATGATTTTTAAGAATAAACAAAGGAGAACTATAAGATCTCAAGAATTCACTGAACAAGACATAATAGACATATTAAAAAAATTTGCTTCCCCAAACAAACTAAATGCCATCTTCACAGACGACGATACATTTAGGAAAGTTCAATCCGTATACGCTAAATATTTTTCTCGATTTAAGTTAATAAGGTGTACAGAAAAAGTTTCAGATGTTACCAATGAAGATGATCAAGATAAAATTATTCGAGATTACCACTCGAATAATAATCACAGAGGTATCAATGAAACACTCATACATTTAAAAAGAACCTTCTATTTTCCGTTTATGAAAAACAAAATTACCAAAACAATAAATAATTGCGACACCTGTCAAACACTAAAATATAATCGTACCCCGCCTAAAGTTGAATTTAAAATTACGGAAACTCCAGAAAAACCATTAGACATAGTTCATGCAGACATTTACTTCATAAACCATAAACAAATACTAACAGTAGTGGATAAGTTCTCAAAGTTTGCAGCAGCCTATACCTTAACTAATAGGAACAGTCTCACAGTCATCACTTCTCTCAAACATTTTATGAGCCTTCACGGCATCCCCAAGAAATTGGTTACGGACCAAGGTAACGAATTCACAGCAATCATATTTTCAGACTTTTGTAAACAATATAGCATAGATCATCATATAACGTCTCTTCAACAGAGCAGTAGTAACTCTCCTGTTGAAAGAATGCACTCTACCTTCACGGAGATATACAGAATAATTCACACAAAACGAACAACTAAAAACCACGACGACATACTCAATGAAACACTAATAACATATAATAACTCTATTCACTCCTCGACAAAACTTACCCCATTCGAGTTATTTTACGGTCGTACATATAAATTTAAAAATATCCAATACAATAATGTCCACGAATATTTAGATAAGCTTAACGAATTCCAAAATAGATTATACCCAGAAATAAAAAGCATTATGGAAAAACATAAACAACATAATATAGAAAAACTCAATAGGAACAGAGAGAAACCCATGTCTCGTAAGTCAGGTTCAATTATTTACCGTAGGGAAAACAGGAGAAATAAAATCACCCCCAGATTCAGCAAACATAGAATAAACAAAAATAATAGACTTACAGTACTTACAGTTAGGAACCAAAAACTTCACAAAAGTAAACTAATAAACAAACGAAAATTTCAGACTTCTGACTCCAGTCCTGGCCCAAGTACTGGAAATCCAGGACCTATCTAACAGCAACGGTGTACTCCCTCTAAAACTAGGCAAATCTCGGACAATAAAGGCCCACAAAAATTTCCTCCACATAATAAAATTAGATAATTATAAAAAGAACATTGAGAAAATATCAAACTCCATAGAAATACTTAGTGAAATCAAAGAAGCCAAAGAACCTCTTAGTGTCCTAAGACTAAAGTTAAATGATCTAAATGCAAAATTCCAATTAGTAAACCCTAAAACTAGACTTCGAAGAGGACTGATAAACGGACTAGGAACCATAATCAAAACAATCACTGGTAACATGGACTCTGACGACGCACTACACATTAATAACCAAATAGAGACACTTTTAACGAACGAAGACAATATTAAAACTACTTTAAATAACCAAAGCAAACTGAACGAACAAATGATTGAACGCTTTGGAAACATAACGAAACACATTAACCTACAACAAACTCTGATAAGCAATTTTGTACAAAAATCACAAAACAATATAGGGAAAGAATTAACATCCCAAACTACCACCATACAAGTCCTACAACATTTCCATACAATAAATTACAACATAGAAATTCTTGGAAACCATTTGAAAGATATAATCGAAGCCATATCCTTAGCTAAGATTAACATAATTTCTAAAACAATCCTTAGTTTAGAAGAACTTAATCACATCGAAACCATTCTAAAAGAACAAAATATTAAAATCATTTCCAAAGAGCACATTTATGAATTACTATAATGACACTAATGTCATATTTAACGTTCAAATTCCACTCTTTACCAATGACATAAATTATTACTTCCATCTCATTCCTATTCCCATTCACAAAAAATCCATACAAACAAAACCTTTCATATCCCTATCCGACACTAAAATTCTGTACTACGAAGAAAAATGTAAGAACATCGAGAACGTGTACTACTGTCCAGAGACCAGATTCAAAGAAAACCTATCAGATTCAAAATGCATTGGAAAACTACTACACCACCAAGACGCAGAATGTAACTTAATAGAAACGGATAATTTATCAGACGTCCAACAACATGAAGATCAGTTCATACTAATCATCAACATCCCCGAAACCACAGTGACATCAACTTGTACCTCAAGCAACATTACAATCAAAGGTACAGCCTTAATACACTTCAAGGATTGTATAATTAACATTAACAACTACACATATGACAATACCGCAACCAACCATTTCGACGAGATACAGATACATCCAGCCCTATTTAACAAAATAACAGCAGCTAAAACTACAGAAACATTAACGATGACAAAACTTCAAAACTTTGGACTTCAAAATTTGGCTAAAATAAAACTAATAGAAGAAAACTCAAGAACAACAAACATTTTCACAAACTCTAACATAACCCTATCGGCCATCATCATCATCAGTATCATCATCACCATCATCATTAGAAACAAGAAAAAAGAATCATCAATCCCTGGTACTGGCAAACTTGAAACAGCTCCAACAGAATTCCAGAACGCTCATCCCATAGAAGAACCAAGACCTGAGCCCCGTCTTCTCTGGTCATCGCTCCATTCCAAGGGGGGAGGAGTTACATTCCCACCAGAACCCCACAAATTAGAATAATCATATTACCTTTCACATTCCTTAAATTCATATCATGTTTACTGTCCACATTTTTGCTATCATTGTAATAAAATATTATCGTATTTCAGCCTTAAGCAAATCCGTTCTCACGCTGCAAATAATAGCAGCGTCAACAATTTAAACTTATAAAACCCATGTAAAATTGTATTCTCTTGTCATTCATTCGCAATAAAAGTCCAGTAGCGAAAGCTCTGTTAAAATAAAATTTGTTTTTTTTCATTCGGGTCGCGGCAACGACCATAACTGGCGCAGTCGAAAAAAAAAGAACTTAGCTCTATGTAAAAATCAATATTAAATAAGCCACAAATACGACGGATTATCGTGTTAATGTGCTATTTGTATAAAATCGTGTGAAAAGCATAACTTCAGAATAAATATTTAAATAAGAAAGTGATTGAAGTGACCATAAACAGTTTAACATAAGACTATACGACGGATTATCGTATTATTGTGCCGATTTTGTGCGTGGAAGTAGAATCTTACCCAGTATAAAATACCCGACGCAAAATATATGGAACTATAAAGTGACAATAGTGAACAGTTACAATAATAAACATTCAAATATTACGACGGATCATCGTAATTACAAGAACCCGTAGTGAACAGATAAGGATGCTGCTGATCTTCCTGTAAGTCCCTTCCTTAAATAATTTTTATGAAATTCGTAAAGAGAACACATAAATTTGATATAAATAGGAAAATAAATATAGATACAGAAAACTCTGAAAGCTCAGATTTAGAAGTAGAAATGGCTGTTAACCAAGTAAACGATATAGCTCGAGATTTGAATATGGATGCAAGAAATATCCCTGCTCAAATTAATTTACCAAATGGCGGTCAGGCTATTGCTAACCCCGCCGAGTTGTTTAATTCACTGAAAATTCCAGACGCAATTAAAGATCTCCCAAGATTCGATGGGAATCCAAGGTTGCTTTTTGAATTTATAAAAAATGTAGAAGAAAATCTTGTTATAATGAGACCCATTGATGGTACACCACAAAGCAGGATATTGCTTCGTGCTATAAGAAATAAAATAGAAGGAAATGCCAACGAGGTATTAAATATGTACGGAACACCGATGGTGTGGGACGATATTAAGAACAACCTCATTCTGCATTATGCAGATAAACGGAATGAGACGTCCTTAATAAGAGACCTTCACGGTCTAACGCAAGGTACAAAATCAGTCGAAAAATATTACAGTAATATAATTGAAATATTAGCAGCAATGTGTAATCACGTTCAGATTCATGAATTGAACCAAAACGTTATTAATGCCAAAACAGCACTATACATATAACGAAATGTGCTTGAATTCATTTCTTTCAGGCTTAAAAGAACCTTTAGGCTCAACAGTAAGAGCCATGAGACCTGACACATTAAGTAAGGCATTTTCATTCTGTATCACAGAACAAAATATTTTCTACTCAAAATTTGACCAAGAAAAACAACAACCTAGACCTCAACTTCAAAGACCATATCAGAACAACTATCAACAATACAGGCCAAGTCCCAATAATCAAAACTACCCTAATTACAATAATACTCCTCAACAATACAGACCACGAAATAACACCCCAAAGTACAATACACCACAGCAACACAACAATTTTAATAGGTACTACACTCAAAGTAGGCCGGAACCAATGGAAATTTCAGGTATTAGTCGTACCCGGCATGGACCACCAAACCAAGGAGAACCGATGGATACATATTCTGGAAATAGTAGGAACAGGCAGAACAATAACAATTTTAGGCAAAATTCTAACAGGGAACTTAATAACGTAAACCATCATGTCATTGAACAAAACGATACATCACTAGGCTACTATCCCAATTTGGATCAATTTCAGACTGACGAAAGAATAAACGACCAAAATTTTCTTCCAGTAGCCTCGGACCCACAGGAAACCTTGTAGAAATAAATATACATGGTAACACTCTACCTTATATAAATATCTCTTCACCATTTGGTAATTTGAAATTCCTAATAGACACAGGGGCTTCCTCTTCCTTCATAAACCCTGAATATATCAACCCGAAAGACATGCAGTATACGAAACCTACAGTTATTTCTACCGTTTTGCATAAACACCAAGTTAATAAATTAGTAACACTTCGTATGTTTTTAGAATTTAAACAGAAAGGCCACATACAATTCTTGCTATTCAAATTCCATAAATACTTTGATGGCCTCATAGGACTGGATATCCTAACAAAAATAGGAGCCCAAATCGATATTAAAAACCAACAATTAGTAACAAATAATTCAAATATTCCCCTGTCTTTCAAACCAAATTTAATATCTCACGAATATGTTGTACCAGCATATTCAAAAATTACAGCGAAATTGCCCGTCGACATTTCCGACGGAGACATACTAATTGAACCCATAGAAATTAAAGCTAAACTTTATATACCTGAAGGGATCTACCACGCAGAAAATTGGTTCAGCTTTATAGAAATTTTAAACTACTCCTCTCAAGACCAAACTATCCTTTTAGACAAACCACTCAAGGCAAAAAAGTACGAAGATTTCAACTATATAGAACTCAATAACTATAATATAAACAACATTAGCAGGAAAGAAAATATATACGAAAAAAAAGATATTTCAAATTCTATAAGAACCTCCCACCTTAATTCAGAGGAGAAGAAAATAATCCTTAAGATTTGCCATGAATTCGAAGACATATTCTTCAAAGAGGGAACTAAATTAACGTTTACAAACCAGATTAAACATAAGATAAAAACTGACAACGACCTCCCAGTATATACCAAATCTTATAGATACCCCTATATACATAAAGAAGAAGTAAGGAAACAAGTCAATGACATGCTTAACAACGGCATTATCCGACCAAGCTACTCACCATGGAGTTCACCAATCTGGATCGTACCCAAAAAACTCGACTCCAGTGGCAAACGAAAATGGCGACTGGTCATTGACTACCGAAAGGTAAACGAAAAAACTGTTAGTGATAGATATCCTCTGCCCAACATTAATGAAATATTAGATAAACTCGGTAGATCAATGTATTTCTCTACACTCGACCTGGCCAGTGGATTCCATCAAATAGAGATGGATACCGGCGATATAAAAAAAACAGCCTTCACAATCGACAGTGGCCACTTTGAATTTGTGCGAATGCCTTTTGGGCTGAAAAATGCCCCTTCGACATTTCAAAGGGTCATGGATAATGTACTAAGAGAACTTTTGGGAAAAATCTGCTTAGTATACTTAGATGATATAATAATTTTCTCAACCTCACTCCAAGAACACCAAGAAAACTTAAAGAAAATTTTTACTAGATTAAGAGAAGCTAACTAAAAGATGCAGTTAGATAAATGCGAATTTCTGCATAAAGAAATTGCATTTTTAGGTCATTTAGTTACCACAGAAGGCGTAAAACCAAACCCCGATCGTATAAAAGCGATCAAGAACTTTCCAATACCCAAAAAGAAGTCAGGAGTTTTCTTGGCTTAATCGGTTACTACCGCAAATTTATTAAAGATTTTGCACAACTAACAAAGCCCTTAACTGAATGCCTGAAAAAGAACAGGAAAGTCGTTCACACAGCAGACTTTATCAAAACATTCGAGCACTGTCAAGATATCCTTTCAAATAATCCGATATTACAATATCCGGACTTCGAAAAACCCTTCATCGTAACCACTGACGCAAGTAATGTCGCATTGGGAGCCATATTATCTCAAGGAACAATTGGAAGTGACCTACCTATTTGTTACGCCAGTAGGACGTTAACAGATACGGAAATAAATTACTCAACAGTGGAAAAAGAACTTTTGGCCATAGTATGGGCCACAAGGTATTTTCGCCCATATTTGTATGGCAATAAATTCAAAATTGTAACAGATCATAAGCCTCTTACCTGGCTGATGAATTTAAAAGATCCTAATTCCAAATTAGTCAGATGGCGGTTAAAACTTGAAGAGTTTGACTATGAAGTCATCTATAAAAAAGGTAAATTAAATCTAAACGCTGATGCCCTTAGCAGGGTCATTATCGAAAATAAAGGAAATAAAAACATAATAAAGCCGCAAGTCCAGACCACAATAGAGTTAAACTCTAACGAACAAGGAACTGGCTGTTCCACAGTTCATTCCGCTCAAGAAAATCTCAATGACCACATTTACATTTCAGAACGTCCTTTAAACGAATTCTCACTTCAACTAATATTAGAAAGAAATAATAATCAACCCAAAAATTTATTTGAAATGATTTTTAAGAATAAACAAAGGAGAACTATAAGATCTCAAGAATTCACTGAACAAGACATAATAGACATATTAAAAAAATTTGCTTCCCCAAACAAACTAAATGCCATCTTCACAGACGACGATACATTTAGGAAAGTTCAATCCGTATACGCTAAATATTTTTCTCGATTTAAGTTAATAAGGTGTACAGAAAAAGTTTCAGATGTTACCAATGAAGATGATCAAGATAAAATTATTCGAGATTACCACTCGAATAATAATCACAGAGGTATCAATGAAACACTCATACATTTAAAAAGAACCTTCTATTTTCCGTTTATGAAAAACAAAATTACCAAAACAATAAATAATTGCGACACCTGTCAAACACTAAAATATAATCGTACCCCGCCTAAAGTTGAATTTAAAATTACGGAAACTCCAGAAAAACCATTAGACATAGTTCATGCAGACATTTACTTCATAAACCATAAACAAATACTAACAGTAGTGGATAAGTTCTCAAAGTTTGCAGCAGCCTATACCTTAACTAATAGGAACAGTCTCACAGTCATCACTTCTCTCAAACATTTTATGAGCCTTCACGGCATCCCCAAGAAATTGGTTACGGACCAAGGTAACGAATTCACAGCAATCATATTTTCAGACTTTTGTAAACAATATAGCATAGATCATCATATAACGTCTCTTCAACAGAGCAGTAGTAACTCTCCTGTTGAAAGAATGCACTCTACCTTCACGGAGATATACAGAATAATTCACACAAAACGAACAACTAAAAACCACGACGACATACTCAATGAAACACTAATAACATATAATAACTCTATTCACTCCTCGACAAAACTTACCCCATTCGAGTTATTTTACGGTCGTACATATAAATTTAAAAATATCCAATACAATAATGTCCACGAATATTTAGATAAGCTTAACGAATTCCAAAATAGATTATACCCAGAAATAAAAAGCATTATGGAAAAACATAAACAACATAATATAGAAAAACTCAATAGGAACAGAGAGAAACCCATGTCTCGTAAGTCAGGTTCAATTATTTACCGTAGGGAAAACAGGAGAAATAAAATCACCCCCAGATTCAGCAAACATAGAATAAACAAAAATAATAGACTTACAGTACTTACAGTTAGGAACCAAAAACTTCACAAAAGTAAACTAATAAACAAACGAAAATTTCAGACTTCTGACTCCAGTCCTGGCCCAAGTACTGGAAATCCAGGACCTATCTAACAGCAACGGTGTACTCCCTCTAAAACTAGGCAAATCTCGGACAATAAAGGCCCACAAAAATTTCCTCCACATAATAAAATTAGATAATTATAAAAAGAACATTGAGAAAATATCAAACTCCATAGAAATACTTAGTGAAATCAAAGAAGCCAAAGAACCTCTTAGTGTCCTAAGACTAAAGTTAAATGATCTAAATGCAAAATTCCAATTAGTAAACCCTAAAACTAGACTTCGAAGAGGACTGATAAACGGACTAGGAACCATAATCAAAACAATCACTGGTAACATGGACTCTGACGACGCACTACACATTAATAACCAAATAGAGACACTTTTAACGAACGAAGACAATATTAAAACTACTTTAAATAACCAAAGCAAACTGAACGAACAAATGATTGAACGCTTTGGAAACATAACGAAACACATTAACCTACAACAAACTCTGATAAGCAATTTTGTACAAAAATCACAAAACAATATAGGGAAAGAATTAACATCCCAAACTACCACCATACAAGTCCTACAACATTTCCATACAATAAATTACAACATAGAAATTCTTGGAAACCATTTGAAAGATATAATCGAAGCCATATCCTTAGCTAAGATTAACATAATTTCTAAAACAATCCTTAGTTTAGAAGAACTTAATCACATCGAAACCATTCTAAAAGAACAAAATATTAAAATCATTTCCAAAGAGCACATTTATGAATTACTTGGTTTGCAAGCCTACTATAATGACACTAATGTCATATTTAACGTTCAAATTCCACTCTTTACCAATGACATAAATTATTACTTCCATCTCATTCCTATTCCCATTCACAAAAAATCCATACAAACAAAACCTTTCATATCCCTATCCGACACTAAAATTCTGTACTACGAAGAAAAATGTAAGAACATCGAGAACGTGTACTACTGTCCAGAGACCAGATTCAAAGAAAACCTATCAGATTCAAAATGCATTGGAAAACTACTACACCACCAAGACGCAGAATGTAACTTAATAGAAACGGATAATTTATCAGACGTCCAACAACATGAAGATCAGTTCATACTAATCATCAACATCCCCGAAACCACAGTGACATCAACTTGTACCTCAAGCAACATTACAATCAAAGGTACAGCCTTAATACACTTCAAGGATTGTATAATTAACATTAACAACTACACATATGACAATACCGCAACCAACCATTTCGACGAGATACAGATACATCCAGCCCTATTTAACAAAATAACAGCAGCTAAAACTACAGAAACATTAACGATGACAAAACTTCAAAACTTTGGACTTCAAAATTTGGCTAAAATAAAACTAATAGAAGAAAACTCAAGAACAACAAACATTTTCACAAACTCTAACATAACCCTATCGGCCATCATCATCATCAGTATCATCATCACCATCATCATTAGAAACAAGAAAAAAGAATCATCAATCCCTGGTACTGGCAAACTTGAAACAGCTCCAACAGAATTCCAGAACGCTCATCCCATAGAAGAACCAAGACCTGAGCCCCGTCTTCTCTGGTCATCGCTCCATTCCAAGGGGGGAGGAGTTACATTCCCACCAGAACCCCACAAATTAGAATAATCATATTACCTTTCACATTCCTTAAATTCATATCATGTTTACTGTCCACATTTTTGCTATCATTGTAATAAAATATTATCGTATTTCAGCCTTAAGCAAATCCGTTCTCACGCTGCAAATAATAGCAGCGTCAACAATTTAAACTTATAAAACCCATGTAAAATTGTATTCTCTTGTCATTCATTCGCAATAAAAGTCCAGTAGCGGAAGCTCTGTTAAAATAAAATTTGTTTTTTTTCATTCGGGTCGCGGCAACGACCATAACTCGCGCGTTGTTGGATCCTGGATCGGAAGCGTCGTACATAACCGAATCTGCAGTTCAATTGTTGAAATTAAGGAAGACAAAACAAATAACTGATATTGGCGGGATTGGCGGAGTGAGTAGTTGTTGTTCAAAGGCGAGCGCTTTCGTCAGTTTACATTCGTTAATGGACCATGATTTTGGCATTACTATTCAGGTTTTAGTATTGTCCAGACTAACAGCATGGCTTCCAAGCAAGAAGATGGATAGGTCAGAGTGGCCACACATATCCGGACTTGCATTAGCTGACCCCCAGTTCAATCACCCAAACAAAATTGACATATTGTTAGGAAGTGATGTGTACCCAGAAATTGCGCTCCAAGGCCTGATCAAGGGAAAATGTGGTACACCTATGGCACAAGAAACAGTGTTTGGATGGGTGCTGATCGGCCCAATTTTTGAAAGCAATCGTGTTACGAATTCATTTTATACGAAGACAGAAAACGTGGAAGGGATTTTGCAGAGATTTTGGGAAATCGAACAGGACCCACACAAAATGGTGTTTACCCGCGAGGAAGAAGACTGTGAGTCTCATTTTTGCAAAACTCACGAACGCATGTTAGACGGAAGGTATAAGGTCGCATTGCCGTTCAAGGAAGGACATAGTCCAAAACTAGGGATGTCATACAACTCAGCCCTAGCCAGATTCATTCAGCTTGAAAAACGGTTCAAAACGAACCCAGAATTTGCTCAAAAATACAAACAAGGGATGGAAGAGTATTTCGAGTTGGACCAGATCGAAGAAGTCCCGAAAGTCCAGTTGATTAACGCACATCAACAGTACTATTTACCACACCATGCTGTGATGAAGGAATCAAGTACAACCACAAAACTTCGCATTGTTTTCGTCCTACATCGGATGGATCATCACTCAACGATCACTTGCTGACTGGTCCGAAGCAGCAAGATAACATCATTGATCACATACTACGTTTTCGCAAACATCGAGTTGCGTTTGTGGCTGACATCAATAAAATGTACAGACAGATTTGGATAGCTAACCAAGACGCAATGTACCAATTAATCTTATGGAGAAGAAGAGAAGATCAAGAAGTAAAAACATTTCGTCTAAAAACAGTGACCTTTGGCACTGCAGCCGCGCCGTTCTTGGCAATTAGAACACTACGTCAACTGGCAGCAGACGAAGGGAACAATTTTCCATTGGCAAAGACCATTGCCGAAAGTAATTTTTATGTGGATGACGTGATACACGGAGCTGATTCTATTCCCGAAGCAAATCGTATGAGAGTGGAATTGATGAGAATGATGTCGTTAGGAGGGTTTCCTCTACGCAAATGGGCCAGCAATTCTAACGAATTCTTGGAAGCCATTCCAGCCGAGTTTCGGGAAGTGGAGCTACCTCTATCTTTTAGCGAAAAGGACTGCATCAAAACTCTAGGCATTCAGTGGCACCCTGCACGAGATCTATTTACGTTTAAACTACATCAGATTGAACGAGGAGCATGCACAAAACGGACAATCTTGTCAGACATTGCACGTATATACGATCCAATGGGTTGGATCTCTCCGTGCATCATAAAGACAAAAATAATCATGCAAGACTTGTGGAAACAACAAGCTGACTGGGATGAAGAAGTCAACTCAGAGACTAAGGCGAAATGGGAAAGGTTCAGAATAGAACTGCCAGATCTGGAAAGATTGCGAATTCCAAGATGGATACATACAAGTAAACACACCGAGGTGCAACTACATGGGTTCAGCGATGCCTTTGAAAATGCCTATGCTGCAGCGATTTATCTTCGGGCACTGACCCATGGCATAGTAACAACGAATCTCATAATATCAAAAACCAAGGTGGCTCCGGTCAAACGGGAAACATTGCCACGTCTAGAACTATGTGGGGCACTTCTTCTAGCAAAACTTATGAATCATGTGGAAACGGCAATCCATTTGGAACAAATTCAAACCTTCAATTGGACAGACTCGCAGATCGTATTGGCGTGGATAAAACATGCACCTCATAAGCGTGAAACATTTGTCGCAAATCGGATAGCCGAAATTCAACGTCTCACTAACATATGCAATTGGAGGTACGTTCCATCCAAGGAAAACCCTGCGGATATTGCTTCCAGGGGAGTCTTTCCAAGCCAACTTATTGATTGCCGGCAATGGTGGGAAGGGCCATCATTTCTGGAAAACTTTGACGCCCAAACGCACACTGTCGAAGAAATTAGAGACACTGATCTGGGCACCAAAAAGACACTTTTAAAACAGAGAACTGAAGCTTCATATGTGAACCACCTTAATAACTGTAACACCAAACAAAACATATTTTCAGTCTGTATGTATATCCAAGGTACAAAGGATATAGCATTAATGGATAGATTTTCGTCACTCCAACGTTTGCTTAGGGTAACCGCATATTGCCTACGATTCAATAACAATTGTCAAAAGGGGAAACCAAACCTCTCCGGCAATCTAAAAATTGAAGAACTGGAAGGGGCAATGCTTCGAATCCTCAAAATCGTGCAAGGGGAACAATTTGACGAAGAACTGAAACACCTAACGAAACAAAACACCCTGAATAAGAAAAGCACGTTAAAACGACTAAGCCCTTTTCTCGATCAAAACGGGGTGTTACGAGTAGGTGGTCGACTAGACAATGCGGATTTACCATATGATCAAAGGCATCCAATTGTGTTGCCAGCTACAAGCCCGTTTACTTCACTAGTAATCAAGGACGCCCATATGCGAACCTTACACGGAGGGCAACAGCAGATGATGGCCTATCTGCGAACTAGATTTTGGATTGTGAGAATGAAGAACGGAGTAAAAAGGTGTATTCATGCTTGCATAGCCTGTTTCAGAACCAAACCAACCATTGAGCAGCAACAGATGGGACAATTACCCAGTGCACGAGTGCAATTGGCTCGGCCATTTTACAACAGTGGTGTGGACTTCGCGGGGCCGGTACAGGTCAAGGCATGGAAGGGACGATGTAACAAAATACTGAAGGCATACATCTCAATATTTGTCTGTTTGTGCACCAAGGCCATTCACATTGAACTGGTAAGTGCCTATAGCGCAGCTGCATTTCTAGCAGCATTCAAACGATTTGTAGCACGAAGAGGAATCTGTGCAAATATGTACAGCGATTGCGGAACCAACTTCGTAGGAGCTAAGAATATGATTACCGCCGAACTAAAGCAATTAATCAAACAATGGAATGCAGACATCAAGGATCAATTGATAGCAAATGGCACGACCTGGCATTTCAACCCGCCGGCAGCACCACACTTTGGTGGATTGTGGGAAGCCGGGGTAAAATCAATAAAGTTCCACTTACATCGAATCATGGGGAATTATACTTTAACATTTAAAGAACTATGCACCACATTGACACAAATTGAAGCATGTCTTAACTCACGACCATTATGTCCTCTGACAGAAGACTCGGAAGATTTGCAAATTCTAACTCCAGGACACTTTCTTATCGGGTCCGCTCTTAATACAATACCAGAAAGGGATTTGACTGAGTGCAAGGAAAATTCATTAACGCGTTGGCAGCTCATGCAGAAACTAATGCAAGACTTCTGGAAAATATGGAAAACGGAATATTTGGCACGACTTCAGCAACGGCCTAAGTGGCTGAATCCATCAACGAATCTTGACATCGGGGAGTTGGTATTGATGAAAGACGATCAAACACCTCCAACATTATGGCCTTTGGGACGAATCGTCGAGACAAAACCTGGATCGGATGGACTGACACGCGTAGTCTCGGTGAAAACAGCGAAGGGGATTTATGTTAGACCAATCGCAAAAATATGCAAACTACCAAGCGAGCCGCAAGCATGCCAACTCTAATCCTATACTGTTTTTAGAGATTTTTAATTTGGTTAGAGATATCCATAAGTTAGATCATTTCGATCAAATATGTTCCAACACAAACCAACGCACTTGCTTTTCTCTTTTATTTTCATGACCACTGGACAACCCTCACGTCGCGGGGGGGGGAGGATGTTGCGACGAGCAACATGAAGGCGGACAAAATAAACCAACAATGTAGGACAAGGTTGTCATACGATTCATCCAGGCCATCAATTCCATAAACAAACAACACAAATTGTATCACCTCAATAATAACAAAGCGCCGATAAACAAAACGAGTATCTGACCCACTGCCGGCTGACATACTAAAACGCAGACGATTATGTTGCAGCCCGATTCATTGTCGGTTGACATAACATCAAACTAGATATTATGTGGCAGCAGACCTACTGCCAATTGACACCGAAAACAACAAACCAATTAAGCAATGATTCATCGCTCATTAAACTGGCATGGTGCGATAAAAGGCGGACGACGTCGAAAAACAGAACACAGAAGAAGCAGTATGGCGAAAGTATACATGATTATTGCTATCGTCGGCGCACTTGGCGGTGGGGCATATCTATTAAATGAATTATGGAAGGCCGTCACATGGTACAAGGTGCTAAAGACCACACGCTTATGGGATTTGCTGGACTGGGGATGATCTTCTTCACGACGACAGTTAGACGACAACAGCCGCAGCGAACAGTCCTGCCTAAAACAACTCTACCTATTGTATTTAAGTTAAGACCACGAGAAAAATAAAAGAACAAAAATTAGATTATGTTTTGGTGTTTATATTTCCTTCACTAGTTTGTGATTCGGGCGAATTAAATTATTTTCAGTTGCCGTGGCGCAACACCTTCGGTTAAATCGGGATGAAAGTCAGCCACATTAATGTTATTTAAACTTTTATAAAAGGGATGATAAATATTGTCAAGCAATGGCAACATATCCAATAAATCTTGTTTTTTTTTTTTCATTGATTATCAGTGGGGAAGAATAACATTTCTGCAGATCAGCAAATTTGATGGAATTGAACCCACGGCGTTTTATATTAAGCGATTTGAATTTTTAGTTTTCATTAAGTGATGTTTTGAAATATACTGTTCCAAAGTCTTTTGTGAACCTCATCCACTTTACCTTTTGCCAACAAAATTTCTCTCCGTCATTGGCCATCTCATCTTGATTTATTTCCTTAACTTCGAATTTGTTTTTTACGCCCACTGTTCTCACGAATTGATACCAATCACGGGGAAGATGTATTTTAACGGTTGTAAGCTTTTTCTTTTTCTCAATAAGGGCATGGCCCACGTCACATTCCATGTGAGTATGCCCCGGAAGAAGAAATTTATGATCAATCCTTTCCACACTATTTTGCAGTTGTAAAAAAATCTCGAACATTGAAGCAAGATCAAATCACTGTACAAACCCAATTTCGCGTTCTAGCTGGAAAGTTTTGAAGATAGTAAAACACACATGACGCGATTTCATTTCCTCCACGATTTGCTAATGCCTCGTGCCACATATAGCATATTGGCTGTCCAGTATTACAGTCATGAACTGTTAAATTATAGGTCCATAATGGTCGTTTATAAAAAGAGACTGACGATCTCAAAAATTGGGTCGGCAGACATTGTTGTAAGTCAAACGTTAAAACTTTTATAGATGAGGACCTTTCAGCTTTAGATTAGTCCATTGCTTTCGATTTATACGCAGAATCTGCTTGAAGATTCTGATCATTTTGCTCCTTTTTAAGGTTCTCTCGTTCTTCCTCAGTAGCAACGTCAATTTTCTTTTTTAAAACTTCGCACTTATGGCAAGTATCTAATTTAGGCTTTTGAAATTTCAAGTCAGAGTGTTGAAAATGTTCGAAAACCTAGAAAGTGAAACTGGAACATACTTATCTGAATAGAGCTGGAATAATTCTGCAATTGATAAACCGCTCGACAAATGCCTTTTGGAAGTATGGCGGCTTGTATAATGCGAACTTTTTATAAATTCAAAAATTCCATTTTCTTTTTTAGAAGCGAGTATCTTAGGACCAGGATGTTTTTCGCGCAAATCACCTGTGAACGACCCAAAGTCTTCCAGCTATTTTTTAATGAATTTGATGAATTGATTCACAAAGGGTGTATCTAAAACATTTCTGGCAAACAGAAACCCTTTCTCCACATATCTCCAAGAAATATTTGTTGGTGTATTTCCTTTTTCTCGGATTGGTAAGGCTCTTTTCTTTTCTTACAAATTTGGTATCGTCAAACAAAATCAAGCCGGCAACAAAAGCTTGTCTCAATTCATAAGAACCAAGTTCCCAGCACGATTTAAAAATAATCTGTTGATTTGCAAACGTTATTTTTTCTCTACATTTGTTGCGACAATCATCCAATCTTCGTAAGGTTCGTTCTCTTACAACTTTTCCAGTTGTAGATATATAGCTTTTGCCGGAGTTTTTTTTTTTTCTTTTCGCATCTTTTTTGTTTGTTTGGCTGTTTTTCGGTATATTCTTCGTCGTTTTCAGAACATAATGAACCGCAATCTCCAAATAAAAGATTTTGTTCTATTTGGCTTCCAGCATTTCTTGTATCGAAGGAAATTTCCGAAGGATTATACGGGACAAAATCAGGACCGACAAGTCGGTATCAAAATCTTTTAAATTTTCTCCTTCTGGCTTCATATCTAAACTAGTATTTATTTTGGGTTTCGCCAGCATTGCATCCGTTTTCGTTTACGTTCTGGAAATCTTTCCACTTTCTTATTTGTCCCTGAGAAATGTATGGTTCCATTTTCTATTTTATTTAAAACCTTTTAATATGAACTTAGAAATTCAGCCTACTTGAAACGACATAAGTTTTTCTGTTAAAACTACATATTTGAAATAATGTAACATAAGAAAATTGCTTAACATAAGCTGCTTTGTTAAAAGCACCGTATATATTTGTTAAAACATAAGTGTTTAGGACACTTACGATATTTCTTCAACGGAACACTGTATTAAAATGGGGGTAAGATAGAATAGTTGTTCTCAAACTGTATTTTAATCCTAATTGAAAATCTGAAAAACCGCTTATGTCGACTTAAGCTACTTTGTCTTATTGCCACAAATTGATCAATTTATTGCAAAAAGTGCAATTATTTATTTTCAATTTCTTCAATTCAAATATGCCACCCGATTGTTTACATAACAGGTCATTCCATAAGTTCAATAAGTAGGATAAGTAAGAAAAAAAACAAAATTTTGACAATACTAGATTTTATTATTCAACATAGTTGCCTTCCAAGGCGATACAACGAGTATAGCGATTTTTATACCCTCCACAGGTAGGTATATTCACTTTGTCGTTACATTTGTAACGCCAAGAAGGAGTCACCGGAGACCTCATAAAGTATATATATTCTGAATCAGAATCACATTCTGAATCGATTTAGCCATGTCCGTCTGTCTGTCTGTTGAAAGCACGATAGCGTCCAAAGGAATTCACATAGGCGAATGAAAGTTGGTGAAATGACTTATTTTTATTGTCGTTAGGTTGGTATTAAAAATGGGCTATGTCGGTCAAGTAGTTCTGGTACCTCCCATACAAAACCAATATTAGAAAACACATGTTGAAAGTACGATAGCGTCGAAAAGAATCTACCTAGGCAAGTGAAGTTCTGTGAGACGACTTATTTTTATTGTCGTCAAGTTGGTATTAAAAATGGGCTATGTCGGTCAAGTAGTTCTGGTACCTCCCATACAAAATCAATATTAGGCCCATGTGTCTCTCTGTCTGTTGTTCAATGTAATTACGTACTACCACACATACCTAAAACTTTGCATGACTTGTATGCAGTGTAGGGTATCAAAGGATCGGCCAGGCCGATGATAACACTTTTACTTGTTGAATTTAAACTTGTCATAGAATTCTTTAAATTGTCTACTGATATTGTTATATTGTCAGTCACTTCAGATTTGAGATTTTTTCACTAAATGTTTTCAATAGATTAGGACAATCTGAACACATAAAGAAAATCCGCGGGTTATTATGTCTGTCAAAATCAAAATCATATTTTGCTAAGCCAGTGCACTTCAGGTGGCATTTTTTTCCACACATACCGCTACATGTAACACTTTCTTCGCTCCGCAAATTTTTTTTCTTTGCACAATCACGATCACTACAGAGAACTTCCATTTTCACTCAATATAAAGTTTTTATGAAGCGCCTTTTCGCAAATTTTGTAATTTTGAACTTATACCCTCCACAGGAAGGTATATTCACTTTGTCATTACATTTGTAACGCCAAGAAGGAGTCACCGGAGACCTCATAAAGTAAAGGGTGATTTTTTAAGAGGTTTAGAACTTTTTTTAAAAAAAAAACACAAAAAATTCGAAAAAATGAATGAAATATTTATTTGAATCGATAGTTTGAACCTTGCAATTTAATGTTTAAAGATAATTTCATGCAAATGTTGACCGCGGCTGCGTCTCAGGTAGCCCATCCGCTGAGTCCAATTTTGGCATACTCTTTCACACATATCGGCCGGTATCTCACGAATGAATGCATGGATGTTGGCTTCCAGTGCGTCAATAGAAGCGGGCTTGTCCCTATACACATTAGCCTTGGCATACCCCCACAAAAAATAATCTAATGGTGTCAAATCGCACGATCTAGGCGGCCAATTGACCGGCCCGAAACGTGAAATTAACTGTTCACCAAACTCGCCTCGCAATTGCGCCATTGTTTCGCGTGCTGTGTGGCATGTGGCACCGTCTTGTTGAAACCACATATCATGCAAGTCAAGAACTTCCATTTCGGGCAAAAAAAAGTTTGTTATCATCGCTCGGTAGCGTTCACCATTGACAGTAACGCTGCGATTCGCATCATCTTTGAAGAAATATGGCCCAATAATGCCGCCGGCCCATAAACCGCACCAAACAGTGGCTTTTTCGGGATGCATTGGTAGCTGTTGCAATGCTTCTGGCTGATCTTCACTCCAAATGCGGCAATTTTGCTTATTTACGTACCCATTCAACCAAAAATGAGCCTCATCGCTGAACACAATTTTTCGATAAAAAAGCGGATCCTCGGCCAGCTTTCCAAGAGCCCATTCACCAAAAATTCGGCGTTGTGGTAGGTCGGCTGGCTTTAGTTCTTGCACCAGCTGTATCTTAAAAGGCTTTACACCCAAATCCTTCCGCAAAATTTTCCACGTAGTGCTGCAACAAAGGCCTAACTGCTGGGAACGGCGCCGAATCGACATTTCGCGGTCTTCTGTCACACTAGCTGATACGGCCGCAATATTTTCTTCACTACGCACAGTACGTAAACGTGTTGGTGGTTTAATGTCCAACAAAGTAAATTTGGTGCGAAATTTGGTCACAATCTTCCGAATAGACTGCTCAGAAGGTCGAGAATGACGATCATAAAATGGAAGCAGCGCGAAATAAATTACTAAGTCTTGTATTTTAAAAATAATATACTTTTATTATTAAAAATCGCTTATGAGCTAAATAACGTGTAGTATTCGTCTACGTGTTAATTGAGTCTGCTTGAAAATGGAACCAAAGTGTTCTTATATACTATGCAAGATCGATATGAAGTATCGATCCCTTTTTTTATGGCACCTACTCATAAATAACGAGTGTTATCTGCCTGAGTCATTTATTGTTTGTTTGGGTTGGAAGAGGACCTGGAGTGTCCGTTTGGTTTTTCTTAATCTTCTCTTCTCAGAAGGATACTTGGGACGTTTGTTGAGAGCGGGGGTATTCCGTCGTCATGTGGTTGGCATGTGTGTTGCCTGTCTGTTATCTCTAACATAACTCCTCCCTCCTTTGTCTTTTGTTTCTCCCGAAACAAATATATAAAAAAAAATTAACATTATTATAATTATAATTAAAGTTATTCCATGCATGCTAAAGTTTATGTTTTTGTGTGAATGGAATTTTTCTTCTATTTCATTTATATTACTTATGTTTAAATCGATTTGTTTTAATTTTACACTTGTTATGTCATATGGATATTCTACATCTATAGGGATGGGTTGATTTACAATTGCATATTTGTTTGAAAACGTTTGATTATTAATTTCTAGTGTACAGTTTTCAAAAGTGATCAAAGCATTTCTTATGATTACAATCGATTTTCTTTCGTCACAATTATTATTTATTTTAACATCACTATTTATTGAAAGTACTGCTCCTTTCATTAATTCTATTATAACATTTTTATTTTTATTTATTTTCTTGGTACAATTTATAATTTTATTGGGACAGTTTACAAGTGGTTTTAGATGTCTTATTTCTTTATTTTCTGTATAGACATAGTTACTTCCATTTACTCTAATAAAAAATTGACTTTCAATATCTAATTCTTCATTGTCTTTATTAGGTATTGAAGTAAGGAAATATTTATCAAATGTTAACATTTTGTCAGGAATTTGGATTACAAATATCAATAAATTTTCATGAAATTCTCCAACGGATAATTTAATTTTCTTCAGCTTATACAGATCAACATCAAACTCATCGATTTCTTCTGAAGTTAATAGACTTTCTAGCATTATTTGTAATCTACTAGCTAGTATTATATGTTGGATTTTTTCAATAAGTTCCTTTAATGAGTCTAATCTTCTCAGGTATTCTAGGATATTTATTCTTTGCTCAATTAAATTTAATTTTGCTTTGGGGCCTAACTCTACATTGACGTCCATTATTAAACTTTTTAAAATATTTATATCTTCTTGGAACTGGTTATTGATTTTTATCTGTTTGTTGTTATTAGTTATCAGGTTATGACTTTTTTCTTTAATTGTTTCTAATTGTTCTTCCAATTCTTTTTGATCTTCATCGTCCATGGTTCCAAACATAAATTTAAAAACTCGTCCGCCAAGGTTAAAAAGTCCTCTTCTTGATCTTTTATTCTGGTATCCTTTAATACTTTTTAATTCACTTTTGACTAGTTTTAATTCTTTTTGGATTAATGTGAACGATTTGGATTGATTGTAACTAGATGGTGGCATTGATTTCTTTATCGAAATCCATTGTTCAGCTAGTGTATTATATATAGAATTTATCTCAGTTAAGTTTATGATGTGTATTATTGAGTTAAATTTATTCACTATTTGTATTTTGTCTAACTTTATCATGGCATAGCCATTACTATTATGAACTTCTTCTACTTGTATCTTACTATGCACTAAACTAGTGATAAAAAAAATAATTACAACCTTCATTTCTTGACTTGCTCGGTTGGCGTTCACTATTCGACTGATGAACTCTTATATCTTTTATTCTGAGCTAGGTAGTGTGTTATCTACTATTTATTTGTATTTTTGAAGTTGAAGGATGGTTTCCAGTGGTTTGTTTTCTAGTTTGAGTGTATCTGTTACTGGGGTTTGCCTTGATTATATTGTCGCTATTTTTAAATTTAGATTTTCTGTCTTTCTGTATGTTGCTATGGTGTTGTTCTTCTAATCTATTAAATTTATATCGTGGTTCGGTTTTATGTCGTTCTGTTCTAGAGTTTTTGACAAAGCCTTGGTATCTCTGTTCTTCGTAATTTTCACGGTTCTCGTTCCTTTTATTGATCATTTTTAGTTTGTGTGTATGAACGTGTTGGTATATTTTTTCTTTAGAAAAATTACCCTTCTGAATTTCATATGGGGTAAGTTTTGTTGTTGAGTGAACCGAGTTATTATAATAAAGTGTTGCTTTGTGTACAGCCATGCGAATTTCATGTATGTTGGGTGTAGTTTTTCCGTTTAAAATAGCACGTACTTTTTCAGCAAGTGTTCTATGAAATACCTCTATATCAGAATTCCCTGTATGACTATTGGGTTTAGAAAAATGAATTTCTATACCTAATTCTTCTAACATTTTTACTATTCTGGGGAAATTGAATTCGTTATCCATAACATATCGTTTGGGCTTACCATGCGTAGCTATTAGTTGTAGAATTGTCTCTTCTAAAGTTTCGTGTGAAACATTGGGTACATATGTGGTAGTGGTTAGTTTAGAAAATTTATCTACGCTAGTTAAATATTTTGTCTTAGCTATACAGTAGATATCTAAATGAACTATTTCGTTAATGTCTTTAGGTGTATCTGATAAGCAGAATTTCTTTTTAATGGGGTGTCTATCGTATTTGCTTTGTTTGCAAATGTTGCATGAATTTATCACATCGTTAGTTAGTTCTCTCAGATTTTTGAAATAGATTTTAGTTTTCAAACCTCTGTAATTCTCTTCTATACCAGAATGTCCAGTTTCTTTCTTATGATATAATTTAATCTGTTGGACAGCTTCTTCTTCTGAGTTCATGTCTTTTGCGTAGGACATGCATTTTATAAATTTTATCCTATTTCCATATAGTGTAATTAATTTTTGTTGTAGTATATTAAAATTACTTTCATTTACTACAGGGTTAACATATATTCCCGTTATTTTGTTCTCTATTAGAGGTATTAATTTCTCTTCTATATTTTTCTGTTTTAAAGAATCAATACCTAAGAATATTCTTCGTTTTTTGTTTAACATTTTAACTTTCGTTTGGAAACCTAACGTCAGGATTATTTGCTGATTATATATATTCACACAAGTATCTTTTATCGGAAAGTGGTCATTTGCTTCTTCGTTTTGGGAATGGATCGTTGGTTCTACAGAGTCTAAAGCGTTTATTTCTTCGTTATTCGTGATTCCTCTACTGAGAAAGTCTGCAACTGTATTGCTTGTTCCTTTGAGATACTCGATTCTCATGTCATATTCACCTAGCTGAAGTACCCATCTCTGGAGTCGAGGTGAAATATCTTTGCCGAGGTTTTTGGTTTGAAGCCATTTTAACGGTTGGTGATCCGTTTTTAACTCAAAACGTCTACCATATAAGTAAGGTCGCAGATGTCTTACTGACCAAACAATTGCAAGTAATTCTTTCTCGGTCGTACTGTAGTTTCTCTCATGTTCATTGAGTGTTCTACTAATGTACGTTATTGGATGACCTTTTTGAGATAATACTGCACCAATTGCATAGTTGGATGCATCTGTCGTTAACACGAATATTTCATTAAAATCAGGATATGCAAGTACAGGTTCTGTTTGAAGTGCATTTTTGAGCTCCTGATGTGCTTTTACATAGCTTATATCAAATTTATCAATTTTAGTATCTTTTTTAAGATATTTAGTTATAGGTTGGGCAATTTTTGCATAGTCTTTTATAAATTTTCTGTAATACCCTGTTATACCCAGAAAAGATTTAATTTCTTTTTGTGTAGTAGGCAGTGGTATTCTTTCGATTACTATAGTTTTGTCAGAATTAGGTTTAATACCCTTGTCAGTAATAATATGACCTAAAAATTTGGTTTCTCTTTTAAGAAAATTGCATTTATCGATTTGTATTTTTAGGTTATATTTCTTTAATCTCTGGAATACCAAATTCAAATTAATCATGTGTTCTTCGAGAGAAGTACTGAAGATTAGAATATCGTCTAAGTAAACTACACAGATTTTATTAATCAGTTCGTCTAAAACTTCGTTCATCATTCTTTGGAAGGTGGCTGGGGCGTTTTTTAATCCAAATGGCATACGTAACCATTCGTAATGTCCATATGGAGTTGAGAAAGCAGTTTTCTCAATATCTGACGGATCCATCTTAATCTGATGGAATCCTTTCGCAAGATCTAACGTCGAAAAATATTGGGCTCTTCCGAGTTTGTCCAATATTTCATCGATATTAGGTATAGGGTGTTTGAACTCGACTGTTTTCTCGTTCAATTTGCGATAGTCGATCACCATACGCCACTTCTGTTTTCCAGAATTGTCTTCTTTCTTTGGGACTACCCAAATAGGTGCATTATAGGGTGAGGTACTTTTCTTAATAATGCCCTGAACTAATAAATCCTTAACTTGTTTTTCGATCTCTTGCTCGTGTATTTTAGGATAACGATAGATTTTGCTAAATATTGGACTATCATGTTCGGTCCTAATATTGTGCATGGTTTGAGTGGTAGATGTTAATTTATCTCCTTCTTTAAAAAATAC
This sequence comes from Cheilosia variabilis, assembly GCA_951230905.1. Taxonomy (NCBI): domain Eukaryota; kingdom Metazoa; phylum Arthropoda; class Insecta; order Diptera; family Syrphidae; genus Cheilosia; species Cheilosia variabilis. Next base: position 87,189,541 of record OX579676.1, read on the forward strand.
GTGTTTATTTTTTTCAATAAATTTATTTAAAATGTTTTTCTCTTCTAAATTCAAATCCCCACTAATTAATTGATTCATTTCAGTTGAGTTACAATAATTAAGTGTATGGATTTCTTCGAATTCATACGGACATTTATTTTTATTCCTATAATTTTCGAAATAAGTTTTTCTATTATTTATTTCTACAAATCCTTCTCCTAGGTTTATATTTGCTTTGATGGGCTTTAGTAGGTTTTGACCTATTATTCCATCGAATTTTTTATTTTTTATTTTCATCAACTTTCATATCATTGTTGCTTCATGTTCGTTGAATTCAACAGACACTTTGGTTATGATTTCTTCTTTAATAGTACTAGTTGCATTATTAGCGACTTTTATTTGAGTTGGAATCCGTACAGGATTTCGTGGTATTTCTAATAATTCAGATTCATCTAGTATACTTGTAGTCGAACCTGTGTCTATTAGAATTTTTAGTTTTTTATTGTTAATGGTTGCAATTATTATGGGAAGTGCTTCATTTTTCCCTATCAAAGTAAAATTTGCCTCATGATGTTCTACGTCTACATTGTTAACATCCATGGGCTCTTGTCTTGAATTACTAGTTCTAGGATTATTAATGTTATTCTGCCTATGATGATTATAAGGTTGCCTATACTGGTAATTATTTCTAAGTATATTATTATTATTTGCCCTAATCTGATTACTATTCATCTCTATGGTATTTCTTTGATGAAGTTGTTGATTGTTCTGTATAAACTGAGGTCTTTGACTATAATTATTATTTTGATATTGCCTCTGGAGTTGATATGAAGTATTTGGTTTGGGGTTAGGGTTTGATTTTTCACTAAGGTTTTTATACCTAATTAATAATTCATAAGCTTCCCTTATATTTTTAATTTCTTGAGCAATAATGATAGATGCTTGATTAGCGTTTAAATTATTTATAAATTTGTTCATAACTAAGTTTTCATTAGTTGTAGGGTTATATATAGGACTTACGTCTAGTATACTCTTTTTGTTAAGTTTAAGGAGGATGTCTTCAGTCTGTCTGTACAATTGGTGAACGTCTCTGGTTTGGATGGCATGCAAATCTTGCAGGATCTGTTCGTACGTCTCATGTACACCAAAATCTTGAATTAGAGCTGCTTTTATTAATGGCCATGTGGGCTGTAGTATCCTTCGAAGCGTGTTTATTGCATTTCCTTGGATTCGGTTCCGAATGATGAGGGTCGCTATCGTTCTGTTTCCTTCCGTTATGTGTTCGTAAACATAATCGATGTACTCTATGAATGCAATTACGTCTTCCTCGGGTTTTCCGGAGTATATGGGGACTTTCTCTAGTCTTCCTAGAGTTATAGTCTGGTCTGCTACCGCTGCTGCTGCTGGATGCGCCATTTCCGTTGGCTTTCTGTTTCTCTGTTTTGAGAACGGGTAAAATCGGTGATTGGTCGAGTTGTTCGAAGGTTTTTATTTCCTTAAACTGTTACGATCCGGTGCGTCAATTTCCTCTATGGATTTCGTGTATTGGGTTACTAATTATTCACTCCTGAACACTTTAACACTTTCACTGATTTAATTTTTTTTTTTTTTTTTTTTTAGGTTGCAAGTTAATTAAAATTTAACTTGATCACTGGATATTTTCTCTCACTATAATATGCGGGTATAGATCTGAGAAATATCCTACCGACTGCGCCAAATAAATTACTAAGTCTTGTATTTTAAAAATAATATACTTTTATTATTAAAAATCGCTTATGAGCTAAATAACGTGTAGTATTCGTCTACGTGTTAATTGAGTCTGCTTGAAAATGGAACCAAAGTGTTCTTATATACTATGCAAGATCGATATGAAGTATCGATCCCTTTTTTTATGGCACCTACTCATAAATAACGAGTGTTATCTGCCTGAGTCATTTATTGTTTGTTTGGGTTGGAAGAGGACCTGGAGTGTCCGTTTGGTTTTTCTTAATCTTCTCTTCTCAGAAGGATACTTGGGACGTTTGTTGAGAGCGGGGGTATTCCGTCGTCATGTGGTTGGCATGTGTGTTGCCTGTCTGTTATCTCTAACATAACTCGCGCGATGAACATTTCGAACCGAGCACGAATTTTGATAGTAAAATTCAATAATTTGCAAGCGTTGTTCATTTGTAAGACGATCCATGGTTAAATTGCAAACCAAACTGAAGCTGTTTGACAGTGACACAAGGTACTAAACACACGTCAGCTGTCAAAACCAGTGTTGCCAAAACCAAACCAGCTAAAAAATCACCCTTTATATATATTCTGAATCAGGATCACATTCTGAATCGATTTAGCCATGTCCGTCTGTCTGTCTGTCTGTCTGTCTGTCTATCTGTCCTTCTGTCTGTCTGCACGATAGCGCCCAAAGGAATTGACACAGGCGAATTGACAGGTTGGTATTGAAAATGGGATATGTCGGTAAAGTAGTTCGGTTACCTCCCATACAAAATCAATATTAGACCCATGTGTCTCTGTCTGTTGAAGACACGATGGCGTCCAAAGGAATCAACCTGGGCGAAGAAGTTTGGTGAAAGGACTTCTTTTTATCGTCGTAAGGTTGGTATTCAAAATAGGCTATGTCGGGGAAGTAGTTCTGGAACCTCCCACACAAAACCAATATTAGAAAACATATGTTGAAAACACGATAGCGTCGAAAGAAAAAGAAAATTTTGTGAGAGGACTTACTTTTATCGTCGTCAGGTTGATATTAAAATTGGGCTATGTCGGTCAAGTAGTTCTGGTAATTCTGGTTGGTAGACAAAACCAATATTAGACGATAGCGTCTATTCAATTATTCGAATTAAATTTTGTGAGATAACTTATTTTTAAATACTTCCACAACAATCAGAGGAACACAAATCGACTGGGCTTTTACAAACATACCCATTGATAATGTGAAAGCTACTACATGCGAAACCACTCATAGCTATCATGAAGGCATTATTTTGCGTATAAGTTAGAGTAAGATCAAATTATCCATACCTATTCTATATTACAATATATTTTACTATAAAAAATAAAATATATCAATAAATTATCTCTTTAATTGCATTTTTATTAGCTTAGTTTCTCGCATATTTTCAATGAAAATATCTCCAGAGACAATGCATATGTTATTAGTCAACCAATGTTTTTTCCATCATTTTTTTTCTATGAATTCGGCCTTATCGCAAAAAATTAAAAACTATTTCAGGCCAATTTTAAACTTAATAGAATTTTTTGCAATATATATGATTACCTGTAGGTACGGGTCATCAAATTTTAAGAAAACCAAAAGAATGTACGCTAGTGTTATAATAGTCAATAAATAATTTTTTTTTAAGGAAACCTGAAAAATTCCTTAAAAGCTATATGGTCACCTTGAACAGGGAACAACAGGTAGAATTGTAATTAGATTACTCAAAAGCTGATTTTTATTATTTGTACCTATTCAATGTAATTACGTACTACCTCACATGCCTAACATTTTGCATGACTTGTATGCAGTGGAGGGTATCAAAGCATCGGCCAGGCCGATGATAACACTATTGTTTGTTTAACACTTGTTTTATATTATATAGGTATATAATATTATATAGGTAGACATAACTATAATTATAATGTACTAAAAAAATCTTTCTAGGCAAACGATTGTGCTGATATTTTACTTCATCTGCCTTCTACAAATGATAATTATACGATATTTTCTCTATAATGTTGTCGGTATTCATAAGAAGTACGCTGCTTACTCCGCTCTGTATTTCTTCCCACTTTTGATGTCTCTGCACAGTATGACTTGCGGTTTAATATGTAAGTATTCTAAATTATTATTTTGATCCAAATTTATTACAACTTAAATTGGTCTACAGGAAATTTATCCGAAATTTAAAGTAATTAATCAAGGAGTAACAACTTGTTTTTCGTTTTCTTTTGGCGCAAATGCAAGTGGTAGTAGGTCGGTAATTTGACTAAAAAATTGAAGGTATAGCTAGTTAGTTTAAGTCGACTAGATTGGTCTGGACTACATATACCCCGATGGGAAAAAGGTAGTTTGATCGATAACGTCACTTTCTATGCCAGCCACATATGCTAGCTGTGATCTTAGTACTCCGTCACGAATTTCTTGACTAAATTGCAAAGAGCTGTTTATGTCATCGATCTGAGACGCATTGATAGAAAAATAGATAGTTTGATAGATAGGTACATTTATTTCAGATAAATTCAAATACAATACATAATCAATCCGGAAAGAAGTTGTTTAAAATAAAAGGATAATTACATTTACAAAAGAAAAACAAAATTTTCAAATATTAAAACTTAAAGTTATACAATATTGTTAGAGAGAACTGATTCTAATTCCGCTTAAAGCAAAAAGCTAATGCCTTACAGACTCTTCAAGCCTTCTAGCATATGTTGCGACTCTAATTGATAGTGGTAGCTTAACAAGATGAACCAAATAAAAATTACTAAAATCAGTTGTACGAGAAAAGTGTACAGATACAACATTCAAAAAGTTTTTACGTAGGTTATATTCCGAGACTAACCTGCAATTAAGAATACCTGATCTATTAAAGAAAGTTTTTAGAACTTTAAAGCAATACAAATGACGGACTGGAAGTAAAGGGTGATTTTTTAAGAGGTTTAGAACTTTTTTTAAAAAAAAAACACAAAAAATTCGAAAAAATGAATGAAATATTTATTTGAATCGATAGTTTGAACCTTGCAATTTAATGTTTAAAGATAATTTCATGCAAATGTTGACCGCGGCTGCGTCTCAGGTAGCCCATCCGCTGAGTCCAATTTTGGCATACTCTTTCACACATATCGGCCGGTATCTCACGAATGAATGCATGGATGTTGGCTTCCAGTGCGTCAATCGAAGCGGGCTTGTCCCTATACACATTAGCCTTGGCATACCCCCACAAAAACTAATCTAATGGTGTCAAATCGCACGATCTAGGCGGCCAATTGACCGGCCCGAAACGTGAAATTAACTGTTCACCAAACTCGCCTCGCAATTGCGCCATTGTTTCGCGTGCTGTGTGGCATGTGGCACCGTCTTGTTGAAACCACATATCATGCAAGTCAAGAACTTCCATTTCGGGCAAAAAAAAGTTTGTTATCATCGCTCGGTAGCGTTCACCATTGACAGTAACGCTGCGATTCGCATCATCTTTGAAGAAATATGGCCCAATAATGCCGCCGGCCCATAAACCGCACCAAACAGTGGCTTTTTCGGGATGCATTGGTAGCTGTTGCAATGCTTCTGGCTGATCTTCACTCCAAATGCGGCAATTTTGCTTATTTACGTACCCATTCAACCAAAAATGAGCCTCATCGCTGAACACAATTTTTCGATAAAAAAGCGGATCCTCGGCCAGCTTTCCAAGAGCCCATTCACCAAAAATTCGGCGTTGTGGTAGGTCGGCTAGCTTTAGTTCTTGCACCAGCTGCATCTTAAAAGGCTTTACGCCCAAATCCTTCCGCAAAATTTTCCACGTAGTGCTGTAACAAAGGCCTAACTGCTGGGAACGGCGCCGAATCGACATTTCGCGGTCTTCTGTCACACTAGCTGATACGGCCGCAATATTTTCTTCACTACGCACAGTACGTAAACGTGTTGGTGGTTTAATGTCCAACAAAGTAAATTTGGTGCGAAATTTGGTCACAATCTTCCGAATAGACTGCTCAGAAGGTCGAGAATGCCGATCATAAAATGGAAGCAGCGCGCGATGAACATTTCGAACCGAGCACGAATTTTGATAGTAAAATTCAATAATTTGCAAGCGTTGTTCATTTGTAAGACGATCCATGGTTAAATTGCAAACCAAACTGAAGCTGTTTGACAGTGACACAAGGTACTAAACACACGTCAGCTGTCAAAACCAGTGTTGCCAAAACCAAACCAGCTAAAAAATCACCCTTTATTTTGATATCTCAAAACAAGGGAAAACTAGGGTGTCGGCGGTGTTTTTTTAAAACACTTTTCTGAAGAATTAAAAGAGGCTTAATTTTAATTGCATATGTGCCTCCCTAACAAGTAATACCATTTTGAAGTTTTGAATGAAAAATACAGTATTAAATAGATTTTAGTAGTTGTTTTGAACACACATTGCTTAGGTAGAACAAATTTCTGAGAGTACATCTAAAATATTTCTTTAAGACCTCCGTGTGATCTGTAAAACCCATGTAAGAATCAAAAATGAGATAAAAAGTTGGTATAGAACCAGAGGCACATGTGCAACCTTGGAAGCGGTACTTTGTACACTCCGGAGCGTGATGGTTGGTTGGTTTCAGTGGCTGCATTCCCTGTTTCCGGGTTAGGGAACAACACAAAGAACGCATTGAGCACCGCTTTTACACCACAATGGAATCTGAAATATAGAGAGGAAGAAGGATATTAAGGGGAAGGGACTAGCTAGTGCACTGTGTCTGGTTTTGGCTAGGGCCGGACATTCACAAAGAAGATGGAACACTGTTTCACTCTTGTTTGTGTCATCGCAGCTATGGCAGTGGGTGCTATGGGGGATGCCAAGTTTGGCTGCTTGAGTTCCTTAAGGCCAATGGCCCGTACTAATTGCCGTTAGTCTAGCGACATTTACACGCGTTCTGGCTAGGAGGTTATTTGTTCTGGCATCATCGTAGGTTGGTCAAATCTTCCTTGAAATTATACATTTCGTCAGGTTCACCCACCAAGTCTCCGCCCTAGAAGTGAAATGCAGAGGGATTTCGCTCTTTCCGTATCCCAGTGGAGAAAAGACATGAGACACGCACAGAGCAGAGGTACGTCTGGCAAGTTCATCGGCTTTCTCATTCCCCTCTTTATTCCTATGGCCGGGAACCCAGACGACAGTGATTTCAAAGCGATGGCACGCCCTGGACAGTGTCTCCCTGCGTTCAACAACAAGCTTGGACGTTGACTCGGTTGAAACAATAACCTTTACCGCGGCCTGACTGTCGACGAAGATGCCTATTTTTTTTTCTGGGTGTCGCTATGGCTATACGCCTCTTTAATTGCCAGTATATCTGCTTGAATGACGCTGGCTGCGTGGGGAAGGCGAAAGGATTCGGAAACGTTGAATTGATAAAATGCCCGAGTTTTGTACACCTATCAACACCTCAATGCACCATAGCACATCTTGATTGGTATGCATTTTCATCATTTTCATTAATTAAAGGTTCTATAGCAAATTCTGTCATTGTAATCAAATACAGTCATTTATTCAGTTCAAGATTGTAATATAATATTCTTAATAATTGTATATGGATATGTACAAGGTTGGCCAAAAGAAGTCATCCGATGTTGTTTGGCTCTCATTTTTTTTTCTAAATGAAAAACTTCGATTTTATTTTTGATTATGTTTATTTGAACCTTTAGAATTTTATTGGTCAAGTCGAGAAGATGATATCGGCCAAATGGGCGCCGTCACAATTGATTGCCATACGGGCTCGTTTTATGGCATTTTTCATCACTTCGGGCGGCAGACTCTCGCACTCGTGTCGAATGTTGTCCTTGAGGGTGATCTTCTGCTGTACGACCAGTTCGCAGAGTTAAACGCGTTTTTAACGTCTAACGTTACTACTGCACAGTACTCCTTTGTGCCGTATAGCCATCTTTCTCCTTGGATAGCACCTTTTGCGATATCAACTACTGCCCTTATGGCATCAACAGTAGATCACATTTTTCTGAACCAAAATTGGCGGTCTGAGAGAGCTCCTTTCTCGTCTGCAACTGCGAGTAATCTATTATATTATATAAACAAAGTTAGGTATTAAATATTATAGTTCAGTTACAGTTATTATAAGATAGTTATTATAGATAGGAACTCGATTTCTTTTGCATGGCCACCACGGGCACGCTTGCAAAAGTCCAGACGCTGAACCCAATTTTCGACGGTTTTCAAGCATAAATAGGCCAATACTGCTGCAATTTCACGTTCGATATTCGTACGAAGTTCATCAATCGTCGCTGGCTTGTTGGCATAGACCATAGATTTGACGTAGCCCCACAGGAAATAGTCTAACGGCGTCTAATCGCACGACCGAGGCGGCCAAGCGACTGGACCATTTCGTGAGATAACACGTTCTCCAAACTTGGTTTCCAATAAATTGATTGTGACATTCGCTGTGTGGCTTGTGGCGTCGTCCTGTTGGAACCACATGTCCTCCAAGTCCATATCATCCAATTGGGGCCAAAAATATTCGGTTATCATTGAACGGTAACGATTCCCATTCACAGTAACGTGCCGGTCTTGATCATCACGGAAGAAGTACGGCCCAATGACGCCGCCGGCCCATAAACCACACCAAACCGTAATTTTTTCGGGATGTAATGATGACTGATGGAGAACGTGTGGATTGCTGCCTGACCAATACCGCATATTTTGTTTATTGACGAAGCCATTCAGCCAGAAATGAGCCTCATCGCTGAAGATGATTTTTCGATGAAAATCCGAATCATTTTCAAGTTGTTGCTCAGCCCAATTCACGAACATACGACGCTTCTGGTGGTCAAGCGGCTTCAGTTCTTGCGTCAATTTAATCTTGTAAGGATGTAGGCCGAGATCTTTTCGCAAAATTCGCCACAACGACGTCACAGAGATGCCCAACGCTTGAGAACGACGTGTGAGAGACACATTTGGGCTTTCTTCAACTGAAGCCTCAGCGGCAGCAATATTCTCGACACTACGAGCACTTTTGTACTGTGCCTGTCAAAAGAGCGGCAAGCGGCGTCGTTTGCTGTCCCTGTCGCTCTACTTTTGTAGCGTCCCTGTTGAAAAACCCTTTATATGGTTACATAATAAAGAAAGTGACAGGGTTGCCAACAGGTTGTCCCCCGCACACCTGAACACTATTTTCAGAAGTTTTTCACACAAATGGTGATGGCGTATGTAAAAAATATTATTTATTTCGTTCGTGCTTTGCCGATTGCCCCGACCGATGACACGTTTTTTTTTTTTTTTTTTTCAATTCATTTTTTATTAATTCATTCTTTAAACTTATATTCTAGACAAAAACGATTAAATCTAATTAAAAACTAACATTTATCTTATTCTAGCTTACTGGCTCTTAGCGAGCGCTCTAAACTTAACAATATGCTTAAAACTATTGCCTTTCGGCCTTAAATCTATCAATCGCTATTTTGTTTTGTTTTTTTATTTTCAAGAAACTTTAAAAACTTGAATTCTTTATTATTCTTTATTACTTAAAACTACTTAAAACTACCTAAGCTACTTAATCTAAAATACCTATAATCAGGGTGGTGAGCAATCTCTCCGATTGGTCACCATCCTGATTGCGTCCATGGGCGCCTGGCAGCCGCCAGCAAGGTGCACATACGCGCCGCCGAGACTCGAGCGAGGCCTTAAGCGTCGGTCCAGTCTCGGTAGCACTCTTTCATGTTGGCTAGCCCGGCTCTCCCAAAGACCCCCTACTCTAAACCTAAACCTACAAACTTAATTTCTAGCTTAAATCTAAGGAGGATGCTACGTAAGTAGCGCACCGGCCCGGGAGAGCGTATCCACCCTCACCTCTTCTTCAAGCCACCAAAATTCGGTGAACTGCTTCAACGTATCGACCTTGTCCCGATCCGCAATTGCGGTGCTAAAACGGAGGAGCTCCTGAGCATTGGCGGCGTACCCGTCGTGGATGAGCCGCTTATCCCTCGCGCCGCGGTGGCTGTGGTACAATACCGGCACACCATCTTTTTTCTGGACTAACCCTTTCATATCAATATGAAGAAATACCTCAGGCGGGATAAAGCCAGACCGAAGCGTACTCTCATGGTACATTAAATTGGGGTAGTAAGCCCCTGAGATCAGGTTATTATCGCTGGCCATCACCCTCGCAACGTGCCTCCGAATCACCTTAATAAGGAAATTGTCAATCCTATTCAGTCGAGCCCCATTGTATAGGGTCTCGTTGGGATAGTATTTTATGTACTGAGATTCGGGAGTTCTAAACAACCCTAGACAGGCCCTGAGACATTGCCTCTCAAACACCCGAATCTTTTCCATATAGAACGGCGCTATATTGAACCACATGGGACAGCCATAAGCGATGATAGGCCTTATAAGGGCCACGTAGCAAATCACCTTCACCCTGTTGTCAAGTTGACTGCTACGAAACAGTCTCCTTGTCAGAGCGTAGGCCCGCTTAGCCCCAGCAAGACAAGCATCTATATGTTTATCAAAATACAGATACTGGTCGAGCCAGATGCCAAGATACCGGACTACGCTTCTCACCGCCAATGGTCGCCCCTGCTGTACAATAATTGTTAATTTTTTCCAGTTTTTTCTGGTATCCCTAGAGGCCCCAGCCAATGGAGTTCTGAACAGGATTGTTTCCGATTTTTGGAAGTTGATTTTCAACTTCCAATCATCGCAATACCTCTTAATTTGCTCGAAGTCACGCTGCAGAAGGATGTTGATGACCTCGATTTTTGATCCTGACCTGTACGCCACTAAATCGTCTGCGTACGCTATAGCATGTCTGAGGGAACCCACCAGATCACTCGTGTAAACATTAAACAGGATCGGAGAATTCACTGCTCCCTGTTGTAAGCCGTTTTTAATTTCGAAAGCCCTGCTCGAAGTCACATTGCCAACTTTGACAACGAACTTCTTTCCCACAAGCATGTCATAAGTCATATACAGCAAGGGTTTTTGCATGCCCATTCTGGTCAGCTTATAGAAGAGCCCCTCCAACCATACGGTATCGAAGGCCTTCTCAAAGTCGACCAGGCAGGCACCCGTGCATTGGTTCTTACTTTTGTTCCATTGAATGTCGGAGACCAGTTTCGACGCGGCATGAATAGTGTCATGCCCCGCTCTAAACCCAAACTGGTTCTCCGGAATAATCTTATTTTCCTCAACCCATCTTAAAAGAGATCTATTGACGACTTTCTCGAATACCTTGCTAACATTCGGGAGCAAACTAATTGACCGAAGATTAGCAGGGTTTGTCCTATCTTTATCCTTTTTCGGGATAGGGTGTACCACCGCTATTTTCCACTGCGCCGGATAATATGCATTATTCAGCGCATTGTTAAATAGCGTGGCGAAGATATCTATCGCCTCTAGCGGCAGGTGTCTTAATACGACGTTTGGGACACCGTCCACTCCCGCCGACTTTTTGTTCTTCGGTGACTCGAAGATGCACCGGAGTTCATCTTTTCTCACGAACAGATGAGAACTTGCATCGGCGATTGTGCCATTTTCACGGTTGTCGTCATTGAACACGGTGAAACCGTTGTTCTCGGATCGCCAATTTTGGATTTCGGTCCGCAGATAAAAATGGTTAAGAAAGGCCCTCTCCTCGAGGTCGCGATCAGGGTTGATACGGAGCTTCGACTCCGAATCCGATATGTCGGAACCTCCGGTTTAAATTACACCTCCGAATCCGGCTTCGGTTCCGATATAATCACATCGGAGGTTTTTCGTTCAGAATCGGTGACGACCGATAAACATGAACGACAAAGAATTATCGAGTTGCGACATGTTACACTTACAATACAATACGGCTGTCTTTTCACTCTTTTATTTACTTTAAATGAGTAGGCGAGATTTGCATTGAAGTTAAGAGTGCGTGCTAATACAATTTTGTTTTGTATTTTTTTTTTTTGTTAATTTTCTAATAAAAATTGATTTTTCAAATTTTATATTTTAATAATTAATTTGTGTCTGCGTGCGACCTCCGCCTCCGACTCCGATTCAACTCCGACTCCGCGGAGGTCGGTATGAGGCTTCCGACTACGACTCCGACTCCGGTAAAACCACCTCCGTAACATCCCTGGTCGCGATTACAGCGAACTGGATTGTTCACCGTATACACAGCCTCAAAGAAAGCTCCAATCAAATCCACCCTCTCCTGCGGGTCCTCGACCACGAAAAAACCGTCGTTCGAGTCAGCACTTTCCGGACTTACGCCAGCAGTCAGTAGTGTCTGTCTGTTCTCGTTCGTCCGAGGTATTCGAACACATGAAATGTCGTTGTGATCTTTCCGCCTGAACAGTTTATTTATTTGTGGGAACATTTTCGGACAACTGGATTTTATCGCCCGAATTTTATTGCCCCAATACAAACTTACAGATTTTCTGTAATTCTCGGTGATCAACTGTTTCAAGTTTTTGATCATCGACTTCACACTATTTTCAGAAGTTTTTCACACAAATGGTGATGGCGTATGTAAAAAAAATTATTTATTTCGTTCGTGCTTTGCCGATTGCCCCGACCGATGACACTTTTTTTTTTTTTTTTTTTTTCAATTCATTTTTTATTAATTCATTCTTTAAACTTATATTCTAGACAAAAACGATTAAATCTAATTAAAAACTAACATTTATCTTATTCTAGCTTACTGGCTCTTAGCGAGCGCTCTAAACTTAACAATATGCTTAAAACTATTGCCTTTCGGCCTTAAATCTATCAATCGCTATTTTGTTTTGTTTTTTTATTTTCAAGAAACTTTAAAAACTTGAATTCTTTATTATTCTTTATTACTTAAAACTACTTAAAACTACCTAAGCTACTTAATCTAAAATACCTATAATCAGGGTGGTGAGCAATCTCTCCGATTGGTCACCATCCTGATTGCGTCCATGGGCGCCTGGCAGCCGCCAGCAAGGTGCACATACGCGCCGCCGAGACTCGAGCGAGGCCTTAAGCGTCGGTCCAGTCTCGGTAGCACTCTTTCATGTTGGCTAGCCCGGCTCTCCCAAAGACCCCCTACTCTAAACCTAAACCTACAAACTTAATTTCTAGCTTAAATCTAAGGAGGATGCTACGTAAGTAGCGCACCGGCCCGGGAGAGCGTATCCACCCTCACCTCTTCTTCAAGCCACCAAAATTCGGTGAACTGCTTCAACGTATCGACCTTGTCCCGATCCGCAATTGCGGTGCTAAAACGGAGGAGCTCCTGAGCATTGGCGGCGTACCCGTCGTGGATGAGCCGCTTATCCCTCGCGCCGCGGTGGCTGTGGTACAATACCGGCACACCATCTTTTTTCTGGACTAACCCTTTCATATCAACATGAAGAAATGCCTCAGGCGGGATAAAGCCAGACCGAAGCGTACTCTCATGGTACATTAAATTGGGGTAGTAAGCCCCTGAGATCAGGTTATTATCGCTGGCCATCGCCCTCGCAACGTGCCTCCGAATCACCTTAATAAGGAAATTGTCAATCCTATTCAGTCGAGCCCCATTGTATAGGGTCTCGTTGGGATAGTATTTTATGTACTGAGATTCGGGAGTTCTAAACAACCCTAGACAGGCCCTGAGACATTGCCTCTCAAACACCCGAATCTTTTCCATATAGAACGGCGCTATATTGAACCACATGGGACAGCCATAAGCGATGATAGGCCTTATAAGGGCCACGTAGCAAATCACCTTCACCCTGTTGTCAAGTTGACTGCTACGAAACAGTCTCCTTGTCAGAGCGTAGGCCCGCTTAGCCCCAGCAAGACAAGCATCTATATGTTTATCAAAATACAGATACTGGTCGAGCCAGATGCCAAGATACCGGACTACGCTTCTCACCGCCAATGGTCGCCCCTGCTGTCCAATAATTGTTAATTTTTTCCAGTTTTTTCTGGTATCCCTAGAGGCCCCAGCCAATGGAGTTCTGAACAGGATTGTTTCCGATTTTTGGAAGTTGATTTTCAACTTCCAATCATCGCAATACCTCTTAATTTGCTGGAAGTCACGCTGCAGAAGGATGTTGATGACCTCGATTTTTGATCCTGACCTGTACGCCACTAAATCGTCTGCGTACGCTATAGCATGTCTGAGGGAACCCACCAGATCACTCGTGTAAACATTAAACAGGATCGGAGAATTCACTGCTCCCTGTTGTAAGCCGTTTTTAATTTCGAAAGCCCTGCTCGAAGTCACATTGCCAACTTTGACAACGAACTTCTTTCCCACAAGCATGTCATAAGTCATATACAGCAAGGGTTTTTGCATGCCCATTCTGGTCAGCTTATAGAAGAGCCCCTCCAACCATACGGTATCGAAGGCCTTCTCAAAGTCGACCAGGCAGGCACCCGTGCATTGGTTCTTACTTTTGTTCCATTGAATGTCGGAGACCAGTTTCGACGCGGCATGAATAGTGTCATGCCCCGCTCTAAACCCAAACTGGTTTTCCGGAATAATCTTATTTTCCTCAACCCATCTTAAAAGAGATCTATTGACGACTTTCTCGAATACCTTGCTAACATTCGGGAGCAAACTAATTGACCGAAGATTAGCAGGGTTTGTCCTATCTTTATCCTTTTTCGGGATAGGGTGTACCACCGCTATTTTCCACTGCGCCGGATAATATGCATTATTCAGCGCATTGTTAAATAGCGTGGCGAAGATATCTATCGCCTCTAGCGGCAGGTGTCTTAATACGACGTTTGGGACACCGTCCACTCCCGCCGACTTTTTGTTCTTCAGTGACTCGAAGATGCACCGGAGTTCATCTTTTCTCACGAACAGATGAGAACTTGCATCGGCGATTGTGCCATTTTCACGGTTGTCGTCATTGAACACGGTGAAACCGTTGTTCTCGGATCGCCAATTTTGGATTTCGGTCCGCAGATAAAAATGGTTAAGAAAGGCCCTCTCCTCGAGGTCGCGATTACAGCGAACTGGATTGTTCACCGTATACACAGCCTCAAAGAAAGCTCCAATCAAATCCACCCTCTCCTGCGGGTCCTCGACCACGAAAAAACCGTCGTTCGAGTCAGCACTTTCCGGACTTATGCCAGCAGTCAGTAGTGTCTGTCTGTTCTCGTTCGTCCGAGGTATTCGAACACATGAAATGTCGTTGTGATCTTTCCGCCTGAACAGTTTATTTATTTGTGGGAACATTTTCGGACAACTGGATTTTATCGCCCGAATTTTATTGCCCCAATACAAACTTACAGATTTTCTGTAATTCTCGGTGATCAACTGTTTCAAGTTTTTGATCATCGACTTCACACTATTTTCAGAAGTTTTTCACACAAATGGTGATGGCGTATGTAAAAAATATTATTTATTTCGTTCGAGCTTTGCCGATTGCCCCGACCGATGACACTTTTTTTTTTTTTTTTTTTTTCAATTCATTTTTTATTAATTCATTCTTTAAACTTATATTTATAACATTTATCTTATTCTAGCTTACTGGCTCTTAGCGAGCGCTCTAAACTTAACAATATGCTTAAAACTATTGCCTTTCGGCCTTAAATCTATCAATCGCTATTTTGTTTTGTTTTTTTATTTTCAAGAAACTTTAAAAACTTGAATTCTTTATTATTCTTTATTACTTAAAACTACTTAAAACTACCTAAGCTACTTAATCTAAAATACCTATAATCAGGGTGGTGAGCAATCTCTCCGATTGGTCACCATCCTGATTGCGTCCATGGGCGCCTGGCAGCCGCCAGCAAGGTGCACATACGCGCCGCCGAGACTCGAGCGAGGCCTTAAGCGTCGGTCCAGTCTCGGTAGCACTCTTTCATGTTGGCTAGCCCGGCTCTCCCAAAGACCCCCTACTCTAAACCTAAACCTACAAACTTAATTTCTAGCTTAAATCTAAGGAGGATGCTACGTAAGTAGCGCACCGGCCCGGGAGAGCGTATCCACCCTCACCTCTTCTTCAAGCCACCAAAATTCGGTGAACTGCTTCAACGTATCGACCTTGTCCCGATCCGCAATTGCGGTGCTAAAACGGAGGAGCTCCTGAGCATTGGCGGCGTACCCGTCGTGGATGAGCCGCTTATCCCTCGCGCCGCGGTGGCTGTGGTACAATACCGGCACACCATCTTTTTTCTGGACTAACCCTTTCATATCAACATGAAGAAATGCCTCAGGCGGGATAAAGCCAGACCGAAGCGTACTCTCATGGTACATTAAATTGGGGTAGTAAGCCCCTGAGATCAGGTTATTATCGCTGGCCATCGCCCTCGCAACGTGCCTCCGAATCACCTTAATAAGGAAATTGTCAATCCTATTCAGTCGAGCCCCATTGTATAGGGTCTCGTTGGGATAGTATTTTATGTACTGAGATTCGGGAGTTCTAAACAACCCTAGACAGGCCCTGAGACATTGCCTCTCAAACACCCGAATCTTTTCCATATAGAACGGCGCTATATTGAACCACATGGGACAGCCATAAGCGATGATAGGCCTTATAAGGGCCACGTAGCAAATCACCTTCACCCTGTTGTCAAGTTGACTGCTACGAAACAGTCTCCTTGTCAGAGCGTAGGCCCGCTTAGCCCCAGCAAGACAAGCATCTATATGTTTATCAAAATACAGATACTGGTCGAGCCAGATGCCAAGATACCGGACTACGCTTCTCACCGCCAATGGTCGCCCCTGCTGTCCAATAATTGTTAATTTTTTCCAGTTTTTTCTGGTATCCCTAGAGGCCCCAGCCAATGGAGTTCTGAACAGGATTGTTTCCGATTTTTGGAAGTTGATTTTCAACTTCCAATCATCGCAATACCTCTTAATTTGCTGGAAGTCACGCTGCAGAAGGATGTTGATGACCTCGATTTTTGATCCTGACCTGTACGCCACTAAATCGTCTGCGTACGCTATAGCATGTCTGAGGGAACCCACCAGATCACTCGTGTAAACATTAAACAGGATCGGAGAATTCACTGCTCCCTGTTGTAAGCCGTTTTTAATTTCGAAAGCCCTGCTCGAAGTCACATTGCCAACTTTGACAACGAACTTCTTTCCCACAAGCATGTCATAAGTCATATACAGCAAGGGTTTTTGCATGCCCATTCTGGTCAGCTTATAGAAGAGCCCCTCCAACCATACGGTATCGAAGGCCTTCTCAAAGTCGACCAGGCAGGCACCCGTGCATTGGTTCTTACTTTTGTTCCATTGAATGTCGGAGACCAGTTTCGACGCGGCATGAATAGTGTCATGCCCCGCTCTAAACCCAAACTGGTTTTCCGGAATAATCTTATTTTCCTCAACCCATCTTAAAAGAGATCTATTGACGACTTTCTCGAATACCTTGCTAACATTCGGGAGCAAACTAATTGACCGAAGATTAGCAGGGTTTGTCCTATCTTTATCCTTTTTCGGGATAGGGTGTACCACCGCTATTTTCCACTGCGCCGGATAATATGCATTATTCAGCGCATTGTTAAATAGCGTGGCGAAGATATCTATCGCCTCTAGCGGCAGGTGTCTTAATACGACGTTTGGGACACCGTCCACTCCCGCCGACTTTTTGTTCTTCAGTGACTCGAAGATGCACCGGAGTTCATCTTTTCTCACGAACAGATGAGAACTTGCATCGGCGATTGTGCCATTTTCACGGTTGTCGTCATTGAACACGGTGAAACCGTTGTTCTCGGATCGCCAATTTTGGATTTCGGTCCGCAGATAAAAATGGTTAAGAAAGGCCCTCTCCTCGAGGTCGCGATTACAGCGAACTGGATTGATCACCGTATACACAGCCTCAAAGAAAGCTCCAATCAAATCCACCCTCTCCTGCGGGTCCTCGACCACGAAAAAACCGTCGTTCGAGTCAGCACTTTCCGGACTTATGCCAGCAGTCAGTAGTGTCTGTCTGTTCTCGTTCGTCCGAGGTATTCGAACACATGAAATGTCGTTGTGATCTTTCCGCCTGAACAGTTTATTTATTTGTGGGAACATTTTCGGACAACTGGATTTTATCGCCCGAATTTTATTGCCCCAATACAAACTTACAGATTTTCTGTAATTCTCGGTGATCAACTGTTTCAAGTTTTTGATCATCGACTTCACACTATTTTCAGAAGTTTTTCACACAAATGGTGATGGCGTATGTAAAAAATATTATTTATTTCGTTCGTGCTTTGCCGATTGCCCCGACCGATGACACTTTTTTTTTTTTTTTTTTTTTCAATTCATTTTTTATTAATTCATTCTTTAAACTTATATTCTAGACAAAAACGATTAAATCTAATTAAAAACTAACATTTATCTTATTCTAGCTTACTGGCTCTTAGCGAGCGCTCTAAACTTAACAATATGCTTAAAACTATTGCCTTTCGGCCTTAAATCTATCAATCGCTATTTTGTTTTGTTTTTTTATTTTCAAGAAACTTTAAAAACTTGAATTCTTTATTATTCTTTATTACTTAAAACTACTTAAAACTACCTAAGCTACTTAATCTAAAATACCTATAATCAGGGTGGTGAGCAATCTCTCCGATTGGTCACCATCCTGATTGCGTCCATGGGCGCCTGGCAGCCGCCAGCAAGGTGCACATACGCGCCGCCGAGACTCGAGCGAGGCCTTAAGCGTCGGTCCAGTCTCGGTAGCACTCTTTCATGTTGGCTAGCCCGGCTCTCCCAAAGACCCCCTACTCTAAACCTAAACCTACAAACTTAATTTCTAGCTTAAATCTAAGGAGGATGCTACGTAAGTAGCGCACCGGCCCGGGAGAGCGTATCCACCCTCACCTCTTCTTCAAGCCACCAAAATTCGGTGAACTGCTTCAACGTATCGACCTTGTCCCGATCCGCAATTGCGGTGCTAAAACGGAGGAGCTCCTGAGCATTGGCGGCGTACCCGTCGTGGATGAGCCGCTTATCCCTCGCGCCGCGGTGGCTGTGGTACAATACCGGCACACCATCTTTTTTCTGGACTAACCCTTTCATATCAACATGAAGAAATGCCTCAGGCGGGATAAAGCCAGACCGAAGCGTACTCTCATGGTACATTAAATTGGGGTAGTAAGCCCCTGAGATCAGGTTATTATCGCTGGCCATCGCCCTCGCAACGTGCCTCCGAATCACCTTAATAAGGAAATTGTCAATCCTATTCAGTCGAGCCCCATTGTATAGGGTCTCGTTGGGATAGTATTTTATGTACTGAGATTCGGGAGTTCTAAACAACCCTAGACAGGCCCTGAGACATTGCCTCTCAAACACCCGAATCTTTTCCATATAGAACGGCGCTATATTGAACCACATGGGACAGCCATAAGCGATGATAGGCCTTATAAGGGCCACGTAGCAAATAAACTTCACCCTGTTGTCAAGTTGACTGCTACGAAACAGTCTCCTTGTCAGAGCGTAGGCCCGCTTAGCCCCAGCAAGACAAGCATCTATATGTTTATCAAAATACAGATACTGGTCGAGCCAGATGCCAAGATACCGGACTACGCTTCTCACCGCCAATGGTCGCCCCTGCTGTCCAATAATTGTTAATTTTTTCCAGTTTTTTCTGGTATCCCTAGAGGCCCCAGCCAATGGAGTTCTGAACAGGATTGTCTCGGATTTTTGGAAGTTGATTTTCAACTTCCAATCATCGCAATACCTCTTAATTTGCTCGAAGTCACGCTGCAGAAGGATGTTGATGACCTCGATTTTTGATCCTGACCTGTACGCCACTAAATCGTCTGCGTACGCTATAGCATGTCTGAGGGAACCCACCAGATCACTCGTGTAAACATTAAACAGGATCGGAGAATTCACTGCTCCCTGTTGTAAGCCGTTTTTAATTTCGAAAGCCCTGCTCGAAGTCACATTGCCAACTTTGACAACGAACTTCTTTCCCACAAGCATGTCATAAGTCATATACAGCAAGGGTTTTTGCATGCCCATTCTGGTCAGCTTATAGAAGAGCCCCTCCAACCATACGGTATCGAAGGCCTTCTCAAAGTCGACCAGGCAGGCACCCGTGCATTGGTTCTTGCTTTTGTTCCATTGAATGTCGGAGACCAGTTTCGACGCGGCATGAATAGTGTCATGCCCCGCTCTAAACCCAAACTGGTTCTCCGGAATTATCTTATTTTCCTCAACCCATCTTAAAAGAGATCTATTGACGACTTTCTCGAATACCTTGCTAACATTCGGGAGCAAACTAATTGACCGAAGATTAGCAGGGTTTGTCCTATCTTTATCCTTTTTCGGGATAGGGTGTACCACCGCTATTTTCCACTGCGCCGGATAATATGCATTATTCAGCGCATTGTTAAATAGCGTGGCGAAGATATCTATCGCCTCTAGCGGCAGGTGTCTTAATACGACGTTTGGGACACCGTCCACTCCCGCCGACTTTTTGTTCTTCAGTGACTCGAAGATGCACCGGAGTTCATCTTTTCTCACGAACAGATGAGAACTTGCATCGGCGATTGTGCCATTTGCACGGTTGTCGTCATTGAACACGGTGAAACCGTTGTTCTCGGATCGCCAATTTTGGATTTCGGTCCGCAGATAAAAGTGGTTAAGAAAGGCCCTCTCCTCGAGGTCGCGATTACAGCGAACTGGATTGTTCACCGTATACACAGCCTCAAAGAAAGCTCCAATCAAATCCACCCTCTCCTGCGGGTCCTCGACCACGAAAAAACCGTCGTTCGAGTCAGCACTTTCCGGACTTATGCCAGCAGTCAGTAGTGTCTGTCTGTTCTCGTTCGTCCGAGGTATTCGGACACATGAAATGTCGTTGTGATCTTTCCGCCTGAATAGTTTATTTATTTGTGGGAACATTTTCGGACAACTGGATTTTATCGCCCGAATTTTATTGCCCCAATACAAACTTACAGATTTTCTGTAATTCTCGGTGATCAACTGTTTCAAGTTTTTGATCATCGACTTCAGTGTCCTTAACTCGGGATCGTTCCTGTCGGTAAACTGTCTGTGTAGCCGTTTAAGCCTCGAGAGCAGTCTACTTTTGTGTCTGTACAGAGCATCGATTGTCGCGTTTCGATACTTTTCAGTTTGTTCTTCGTCGGTGGAACGTCCTACCCGAGGGATAGTCCGCTCCATTGTCTGTTTGATGACGACATTCATTTGCCGTAAATGAGTGTCGATCTCATCGTTCGTTAAGTTCCTGTTTGTCGGTGGGTCGATCTCGCATGAGCGTATCTCGCGCTTTACGACTCTGGAGAAACGCGACCACTGCGCTCTTCGGTAGTCGAAAGAACGCACTTGGTCGTACTGCTCCAGCTGCGATTGCTCGTTTGGGATCCGTATTACGGCGGCAAGTCCGTAGTGATCACTATCGTACTCAACCGCTCGTAAACAGTTCCGCGTGCTTAGATCAGTGTTCGTTAGTTCTAGTCTATCGTCAACTAGCGCCAAGTCCAAGAAAGAACCATCTCTAGGGAAAGACGGGATATCCGTCGCGTACAATTCGAGTTTGTACTCAATCATATTATGACGCCACCAGTCGTAAAACTGGTTGCCCCTAGGGTTCGGAATATCATTTCCCCATGCCGCATGTTTAGCATTGAGTTCTCCGCCCAAAAAGTAATAATTATCTTCCGATTGAAGCTGTAAGCAACGAAAAAGCGTCTCGATCTCATTTAAAAATTCAATGCGTTGAGGAGATTCAGGTGCATAAAGGGACACCACATGCACCCGCCTCTGGCTATTGAGGGGAATGCATACGATGCATGCTTCCAGCACCTGGAACCTTCGCACGTCCCCGCTATATATGACCCTATGGCGCAAGCCCTTACGTACTAAGATAGCGACCCCACCTCCTTGTGTGGAGAGGGGCCGGTCTCTTCTAACTACATGGTAATTTCTATAGCCTAATTTGCGCTTCGGAGCTAGCTTAGTTTCGCTAACCAGAAGAACATCTGGCTTTTCGGCTTCCAACAGATTGGAAAGATTGTTCCTTCTCTCGATCCGGATTAGTGAATTAACATTCACCGCAAGGATCTTTAAGTTTACCTCGTCCAGCGTACCCATCATATTTATGGCGCGGCAGACTCGGCAAACAGCGTCGAATAGATAACGTCTATTCGAGCCGCTTGCTCATTTAACTGTTTCTGGAATTGATCGATCTTTCTGTGCAATGACAGAAGGATCGTTTTCAAATCCAGATCCGCTTCAGGTGTAGGAACCTTCGGCGCGCTTTTTGTTATTGTGCTACCCGGTCCAGATACCATTTGGGCAAAGGACACATTGGGTGCAACAAAATTCGAGAACGAGCGACTCTTTCGACCCTTCTCTTCTTCAGACTTCTGTTTTCGAGCCTGCACATTCTGTTTAACCTGCTGATACTTCGGGCATCCCTTGAAATTAGCGGGATGTCCTGAGCTTTTGCAGAGTACACACGAGAGCTGGCCTCGATCTTCTACCCTATCGCTACCTAAGGCACATTCCCCATGTTTGTGGTCCTTGTCACACTTAACGCATCTGAACTGCATGTGGCAGTTAGCTGCGGCGTGCCCGAACCTTTGGCAGCGCATACATTGAAGTACGCGATCTGTCCTTTTCAATTTTTCCCAACGTACAGCATGATAGTACAGGAATCTGATCCTTTTCAGACTATCAATTTTGCTGTCGGGTGTTAGTTGCACCAAAAAGAATGGTAATTTGCGGCTACCACCCCTGTCCGCAGGCGAGGAAAACGGCTTGACCCCCACGAACTTAAGGTCGTCGCACTCATAATTCTTGAGCTCCTTTTCAAGCTCCTTTATTTTAATATTTGGGTCGATACCCTTAAGCAGCACCGTTTGCCGTTTTTCTCCTTTTGGAGTATACGTGAAGTATTCGGTCTCTGCTTTCTCCAGAGCGGCGCGTACTTTTTTGTGCTCCTCCATATTTGTGCACATAATGATATGTTTGGTGGCGTTTAGCCTTTTAATATAGAAATCCTTAGTAACTAGCCTACATAACCTAATACTATCGCTTATATCTAAGTAACTTACATTTATTGGTGGTGTTTTGACTTTTTTCGTCTGTTGTTGCTGCTTCTGTTGCTGTTGTTGTTGCTGTTGTTGCTGTTGCTGCTGCTGCGGCTGCTGTTTCTGCTGCTGTTGTTGTTGCGGTGGCAGCGGCTGTTTTTTTGCCGGCTGCTTTTTCTGTTGTTGTTGTTGTTGTTGTTGTTGTTGTTGTTGTTGTTGTTGTTGTTGTTGTTGTTGCTGCTGCACTTTTGTTTGTTTTTGCTGTTGCTGTTGCTGTTGCTTTATCAGCTCTTGTTGTTGCTGCTGCTTCAGCAGTTTTTGTTTTTGTTTGTGCAGTTGCTGCTCAGCCTGAATTTTTTTCAGCTTTTGTTGTTGCTGTTGCTCTTTTTGCTGGCGCAACTTCTGCCTCTTCTCGAGGAGCTCTTTGATTAGACGATCGAGCTGAGCTTCCTCGTCTTCTTCTTCCTCGTCTTGTTGCTGTTGTTGTTGCTCCTGGTCTTCTACGGCGTCCAGTAACTCTTGGAACGAATTACCTTCGCCCACATACCGACCTTCGCCCCCTTCGGACTCGTACGAGTAGCTGAGTGTATCATCATCGGTTGACTCGGCCTCTGACGTATTTGCTTTTGACGTCATCGCCGCTCCGTCTTGCTTCGTCTTCCTCTTGGCTGACAAATTCGGTGTGGGCTTCAGCTTTCGTCGCCTCTTTTCAACTTTTGTTGAATCCAGCGACTGTACCTCTGCTGGTATAATTGGTGCTGCTATTGCTGCCCTCTTAGTTGTTAGTGCAGCTAATGCTGCTGCACTTGTTCATGGAACTGCTTCTGCTGTAGCTGTTGTTGTTGTAGTGCTTTCTGCTCCCAATTGCTGCAATTTTACTTTGACTTGCTTTGTCATTCGCTTTGCCAACGGGGCATCTCCTTGCGGGACCTTTGGCTGGCCAGTGTCCATCGCCTGATTGCCTTGCGGCACTTCCACTTCTTGTTTTTGTTTTTGTTTAACTATTTATTTAAAAAAAGTTTTCCCCCACTGGGACTCGAACCAGGCTCCTCCTGCGTCAGAGCCGATGCTACGCTCCACTGAGCCAAATGGCTTATTGGATTTTGTTGTCCAAAAATACTACTTATACACTTTCACTCGCTTTCACTGCCTCACTCTCAAAGTCGTCTGATCACCATGGATGCTGAAGAGCGACCGATGACACGTGTTAAGTTTGCTGTGCTCTCGTTTTTTTTTTTTTTTTACAGAACTACTTGCTATGCTGTTTTGTTGTGTTTTTGCTATTGCAGAGTAGTGGTGAAATAAATCCATTGAGAAAATATGTTTTATTTCGCAGACGAATTTTATTGTTTTGTGGTCTAGCTCTAGTTGACTGGGAATTAGTTAAGGTTTTTGGGTTGAAATTGGTAAGACTTGTATATTTTGTTGTTTAGGTACAGTACGTCGTTAATATAGCCAACAATTTGTGTGATGGAGAAGATAAATAAAACATCGGAAAAACATCGATGTATCGTTGTTAATACCGATGTTTTTTAACGTCGATGTTTTTAAGAATCACGTTGCAACCCTAGGTGTCGCTGACATAAAGAATCATATTCTCAGCGTCGACGCTTTGCCCATCCCATACTCCAAGATTGGCGAATGGGTTGAGAATAAGTTGTGTCGTCTGAGGATCGCAAAGAGAGACGTCTGTAGTGCCAGTTAACTAATTTAGAAATGTTGGGATTAATAAAAAAAACACATTTCTTTTTTTTTTTTGTTATTTTTACTTCAGTTTATTTCACTTTATGGGCTAAACACAAAAGAATTATCGAATTTAAAATTACGGGGTTACGGTGAGAACGCAAAATTGTTTTATTTGTTTTCACCGTTGAGGTACTGAAAAGTATCTGATAGCCGGATATCTAATATGCTAGGGAGGGACTGTGAATACATAACTTCTCCCCCGTTTAGATTGAAATTCTCCTGAATTTTATTATTTACTTTAATAGATCTTTGTTTTTTACCAAATATCAAAAGGATCAATATTATAATGAATATGATAATATTCCATAGGACACATTCCTATGATATTGCAATTCTTCTATTTTATTAATATTACTTTCATTTTCTAGCATAATATCATCTAATCTTATCTTGTCGCTAAAATTCTTAAAATTTTCATTTCTGGGGTAGTAGAATCTTTTTTGGAAAATCTCTTAAACGTTTGAAAAATAATGATCTAAAATTCTTATTTCACAATTGTTAAAATGGATTAATACATTTCCAGTTATATTTAAATTCCTTTCATCACAATTTTGGTTTATTTTCAATTGATTTGTATTTTTAATTACAATAGTTTCATCGTCTAGTGTAAGGATTTCGATATTATTATTCTTTATAAGTTACAATTATGTTGAATAGTACAATGATTACTTAAACTTAATTCGTTTAATGATCTTAGTTCTTTATATTGATATGTCAAGTTATTATTTTTGAACACGATCTCATTTGGATAATATATTTCTTTTTTATTTTTGTTTGGAATTGGAACAATAATTCTTAGTTGTATTTTTTCTATTTCTTTTGGAATTTTGATTGCAAATACTAGTATATTTTCTTCGAATTTAGCTATTCCCAATTTTATATATTTCATTTTGTTTAAATCTATATTATACTTTTCTATTTCTTCATCCGTAAGCATATTCGGATGTAATATCCCATACCTGGCTGAGGCGAAATTGTCTTGGATATGCTCAATTTTTTCTTTTATTATTTGAACTTTAAACAACTGGTCATAAAATAAATTCTGATTTATTGTTTTACTTGCTACATTGTTTAACTGTCCTAGTATTATCGTTCTATCTTTTTCTATTAAATCCTTTATTTGTTTAAAAGATTTGCTAACGTTATCGTTGATTAAAATTTGCTGGTTTAAGTTGGTTATGGCATTATGGTTATTAATTTCTACATTTCTTAAATGATTTTCAATATGTTCTCTATCTTCTTCATCCATGGTGCCAAACAGCCATTTGGATGCACTACCTACAATGTTCACTAATCCTTTCTTCTGTCTGCTTTCTCTAGGAATAATGGTTTTTACTTTATTTGTCAAATGTTTAAGTTCTAGTTTAAGTAGTTCTTTGTGTCCCACGTCAAGTTTTTCAATGTTTTTCGTAATGTCGTTTAGTATGTCTTTGATTTCTTGTGGTTTAATTAAATGAATTGTTATGTCTGTTTTAGTGACTATGTCTGCTCGTTAATTTTTATTTCTGTGAACCCAGTCTCTTCTTTTATTTCTTCAATACTTAGTAGTCCGTTAGTTGGTATTGCCAATAGTATTGCCGTTATGAATAGCTGCAAATTTAGGTTGGCGTTTAATATTGGTTAAATGTATATTGGAAAGCTTACTCTTCTTACTCTAAAACTAGGTTGATGCTTATGCCTGACTGCTTTATAGTTTTTTATAAACCCGGTAGATCTTGCTTCGTTATAAATTTCCCTCTTTTTATTTGCTTTTTCAATAAACTTCTTTTTTTTCGCTTTGTAAGTTATTCCTAATTCTATCAAAGTATATTTTGTGAAACTGTACTACGCTTGGACCTGTTTTAATTGTTGAATGAATTCTTTCATTGTAATTACGAACTGCTTTCTGCATTAATCTCTTAACTGAAATATTTGTTGTATTTAATTTTAAAATTCTACACCTTTCTAATAGGGTGCTATGGAACCTTTCTATGTCTGCGTTGCCGGTTCGGTTTTGTAAAATGAATATTAACATTTTCATTTTGAAGAAATTCCTTTATGTGTATTGAGTTGAATTCATTATCTGCAACTATATTGTTTGGTTTTCCTGCTTTGGTAAAATGACTATCTAATTCTTCTACTAGAGTGATGTGATTTCTGTCCGTTAAATAGTACGCAAACCCGAATTTAGAGAATTTGTCTATTATAAAGGGTGATTTTTTAAGAGGTTTAGAACTTTTTTTAAAAAAAAAAACACAAAAAATTCGAAAAAATGAATGAAATATTTATTTGAATCGATAGTTTGAACCTTGCAATTTAATGTTTAAAGATAATTTCATGCAAATGTTGACCGCGGCTGCGTCTCAGGTAGCCCATCCGCTGAGTCCAATTTTGGCATACTCTTTCACACATATCGGCCGGTATCTCACGAATGAATGCATGGATGTTGGCTTCCAGTGCGTCAATCGAAGCGGGCTTGTCCCTATACACATTAGCCTTAGCATACCCCCACAAAAAATAATCTAATGGTGTCAAATCGCACGATCTAGGCGGCCAATTGACCGGCCCGAAACGTGAAATTAACTGTTCACCAAACTCGCCTCGCAATTGCGCCATTGTTTCGCGTGCTGTGTGGCATGTGGCACCGTCTTGTTGAAACCACATATCATGCAAGTCAAGAACTTCCATTTCGGGCAAAAAAAAGTTTGTTATCATCGCTCGGTAGCGTTCACCATTGACAGTAACGCTGCGATTCGCATCATCTTTGAAGAAATATGGCCCAATAATGCCGCCGGCCCATAAACCGCACCAAACAGTGGCTTTTTCGGGATGCATTGGTAGCTGTTGCAATGCTTCTGGCTGATCTTCACTCCAAATGCGGCAATTTTGCTTATTTACGTACCCATTCAACCAAAAATGAGCCTCATCGCTGAACACAATTTTTCGATAAAAAAGCGGATCCTCGGCCAGCTTTCCAAGAGCCCATTCACCAAAAATTCGGCGTTGTGGTAGGTCGGCTGGCTTTAGTTCTTGCACCAGCTGTATCTTAAAAGGCTTTACGCCCAAATCCTTCCGCAAAATTTTCCACGTAGTGCTGTAACAAAGGCCTAACTGCTGGGAACGGCGCCGAATCGACATTTCGCGGTCTTCTGTCACACTAGCTGCTACGGCCGCAATATTTTCTTCACTACGCACAGTACGTAAACGTGTTGGTGGTTTAATGTCCAACAAAGTAAATTTGGTGCGAAATTTGGTCACAATCTTCCGAATAGACTGCTCAGAAGGTCGAGAATGCCGATCATAAAATGGAAGCAGCGCGCGATGAACATTTCGAACCGAGCACGAATTTTGATAGTAAAATTCAATAATTTGCAAGCGTTGTTCATTTGTAAGACGATCCATGGTTAAATTGCAAACCAAACTGAAGCTGTTTGACAGTGACACAAGGTACTAAACACACGTCAGCTGTCAAAACCAGTGTTGCCAAAACCAAACCAGCTAAAAAATCACCCTTTAGTAAGATAACTGCATTTAAGAATGACGAATGTATCTATATGTATGAATTCATTTAGCTCTGTAGCTGTTTCAGTAAGATTTAATTTTGGTCGTATTGGTTTACGATCATACTTTACTTGTTGGCATACTTCGCATTGATTAATAACAATTTGGATTAGTTCGAGTAATTTTGGGAAATATATTTTGTTTTTCACGCCGTTAAACGTCTCTTGAATACCGGAGTGCATACTCTCTTTCACGTGGTAAAATTAAATTTACTTTACGGCTTCTGTTTCTGTTCTAATATCTTGTGCCCTATAGGAACACTTTATAAAATTTATTTTATTATTATTTGAAAATAGTTGGATTAATTTTTCCTGAACTACATTATACTGATGGTCATTTAATTCAGAGTATATTCCTGTCATTCCTTTTTTTATAAATCTCTTAAGTATATCTTCTAGATTTTCGAAATCATATTCGGCAATATAAATTACACGTTTATCGTGTATTATTTCTTACTCTTCAGTTTTATTATTAGTTAAGATTATTTGAGTTTTGTATTTGTTAACTATTTCTTCTTTAATATGTGGAATGTGGTTTAGTAATTCTTCATCAGGTGAATGCATTGTAGCCATTGTTAATGCGTCATATTCTTCGTTCTCGTCTTCGTCGTCGTCATCGTTTGGGCTATCGTCTTCCGTATTAAATACTATTGCTAAGTCTGAGTCATTATCGTCTGTATTATTTAGGAAAGTATTTTCTCCCGCATTAACATTAGTATCCTTGTTAGTCTCAATTCGACTTAAAAAGTCGGCTACCCTATTTTCTTTTCCTTTTATGTAATCTATTTCGAAGTTGTATTCACCTAATTTAAGGAGCCAGCGTTGATGCCTTGGGGAAATGTCTTTACCTTTATATTTAGAATGTAAAAATTTTTTCGGCTGGTGGTCTGTGAATATTTTGAATCTATTACCGTATAAATATGGACGGAAATAGTTTACTGCTGTTAAACCTAAAAAGCTTTTTATTTGTTTCTGTGTTTTCGGCAATTCTAGCTGTTCGATCACCTCTATCTTATTAGGATTGGGTTTCAGTCCGTCTCTAGTCAGTACATGTCCTAAAAAGTCTGTCTCTTTTTTAGAAAGTTACACTTGTCTATATGGAAGTTTAAACCTTTTGATTCTAATACTTTAAAAATGTCTGTTATTGCGTTGATATGTTCATGGAGAATCGTACTAAATATTAGTATGTCGTCCAAATAGATCAGACAAGAGACAATAGACCGCTGGGGCATTCTTCAGATCGAACGTCGTTCTTACGAATTCATATAACCCACGTGGTGTTATAAATGCCGTATTTTTTCTGTCCTCTTCTCTAACTAATATTTGGTGATAGCCCTTTGCCAGGTCTATCGTTGTGAAATATTGGGACCTTCCCAACTTGTCTAATATAGAATCTATATTAGGAAGTGGGAATTTATCATCAATAGTAATTTCATTTAGTTTTCGATAGTCAATGACTAGTCGGTACTTTTGAGTTCCGGAATTATCATTTTTCTTCGGGATTACTATTAGTGGACTGCAATACTTCGAATGGCTTTTTCTTATGATACCTTGTCCCTTCATTTTGGCTATTTGTCTCCTAACTTCATTCTCATGTTTAGGAGGATACCTGTAACCCCCGACCAGGACTTGTGGCAAGATCCCATACCCTTCGTTGAGCTACCGAGTGGAAGATTATGCCTGCGCCACAAGTAGCCTGGACACCCCTCCTTCTAATCTGCCCGGACTGACCCAAAGGTCCTGTTAGTATGGGTCATAAGGGCGCAGGTAGTGGTAGTGGGAGGGTCATTCTCGGATTCAAGCTGTAGTGGTAGGAATTGCGACCATCAACGGTCTAGGCCTTCGCCGGCACGGGTGATAGTACCGGAGTAGATCTGGTCGGTTCCAATTGAGCTAATGCTCCGAAAAATCATCACTTCCACATATGGCTGTTGTCGAGGTTCGTTACAGTGGCGCCCAACGTGGGGCCCGAAATTTTGTCATAATAACTACTTCGGTTAGCATTCTAGTAAAGATGCGATTGCGCTTACATTCTGTAAGTTTGCTGTAGGCATACATGTTCGATATTTTGCTTTCTAGTCTGTCCGGTCAGTCAGTCGAAGTCTGTTCCTCACCGTCAGCGTCGCATTATTGGAAATCAGAATTTGATTAACGATAGCTAAACCAATATTTTTCCTTTGAAATTTTTTCTTCGTTTTCCTTTTGGTCGCATGTCCGGTAGTTGCGTTGACATTGGTCCTCAGCTACGTCAGTTGCATTCGTTCGGAAGTCTACGAGTTTGCCTTCTTGTTAACCTTAGTGTATGTAACTATTGTCCGGTAAATGGATGAATTCCGATCTTCGTTTACGTCCGTTGCATGGCTTCATGGCTAGGGTTGTTCACGTTAGGATAGTTGTTAAGTTAAGTCCGGTGAGTGGGTTGAACTGAGTCCCCACTTACGTCAGTTGCTTCATGACTCTCTGCCTGGCTTAAATTATGATGCACATGAAATAGCAATATAAATATAGTTCAAACTTCATCTTATTGAACATTGGTATAGTATATAATAGCAGAATCATTTAAGGAATTCTTAGCAGAATATGAAATTTCAGATTATATCCTTTGGTATAGCGTCCAAAGCCTGGTGTCACACATCCACCATACAATATATAATACAATTATAATAAACAAATTTTCCCCATTCATTTCTTAGGTTATTGGTGAGCGTTAGCTATAGTTTTGGAATTTAAGTTTAGAGATAGTATTTGGTAGAGATAATTACCTACATTAAAGGTTACAATTAATTTTTTTTTCTGCCCTCATATCGAGTATATTACTTTATATTTATTTATTTTTTCTCCTCTTTCGTTTATTTATTAGTTTTAAGTCTCTTAAGGTTAATTTACCATGTCTGAACTAGGCCCTAGTCGTCCAAGTAATTTAACAGAAAGATACCCACTTCGCAATAGAACTATTAGGAATAATAGTAGAGGAGAGGAAAGGTCCCATCATTTAGGCAATATGTCGGAAGGCCAGGGAATGGAGAACCCGCAAGATAGTTCTGTTGACCGTCAAGTGGCGAGTCCTCTTCAACCTCCTTTGGTACAACCGGGGAATAACACCAGCCAGCCGACTCCTGTAAGGTCTGACGATGCCGGCGAAATCGGGCATTTCGAACAATATGTTCAAAACGTCGTATCCGCAAAGGTTGGCATAAACCGGACGGACGAACTTCGCTTTATACGAGAAGAGCTAGAAAAGAACCGTGTAGCTCTGCAACAGGAAGTGACGGCGTTAATTAGGGCAGCTTTAGGGAACGGTACATCCAGCCAACCTCCCGTGTCTACCCCTAACAATAGAGAGGGTCAACATGTTCCACCAACCTCTATAAACCCTTCGAGTAACTATGATGTAAACAGACAGCCTGGATTGGTGACCAGACCTGCGGTCTCCTCCTATGGTCAACCCCGTGATTCATCCCATACAGATGGCTCAGGGTAGCAATGTAGATAATTTCCTGAGACAATTCAGCAATATGCACGTCAGTGATCCCATTCAACGTCCCGACACGATACCCGCGGCTTCGCCCTTGAATTCATCAGACGTTTCTTAGGAATGGCCGGTTGGTATCGGAGGTTCGTCCCCAATTTTTCTTCGCTTGCCTCACATCTCTCCGATACTTTGAGAAAAGGCGTTAAGTTCAGTTTTGATGAGAAGGCGGTGGAATCATTCAACTCAATTAAAAAAATGCTTATGTGTGCACCAGTCCTAGTCAATCCAAACTTCGACAAACTATTCATAATACTCTGCGATGCCTCTTCAACTGGTATCGGAGCAGTATTATGCCAGAAGGACGAAACAGGGTGGAACGGCCAATTTTTGATTTTTTGTGTTCCATTTTTTAGTCTGGCAACGTGATTGTGTGGGTATCGTTTACAGACACACCAACATTTAAAAATAAAACAAGCCACCTAGTCGGAAATAGTAGAAATAATTTTCAGATCATGATTCGTGATCTCGATGAGAAACAGGATCATGTGCTGTTGTTGTAAATGCTTGTAAATCGATGATCTATATGGATTATAGCTGATAACAAAAAACACCTAATATTATGCAATAAAATACCCTTGTATAAATTTGTGAAGAGAAACATTTCCGCATTTTGATTTTGAAGGTTCCGGTTGCGCTCGATTTGTTGATATGGTTTTGAAAGTGGACGTTATTTTCTTAATTTTTTCTTTTACTTCGGAGTGCTAAATTTTAAAATGAAGTGCTAGAATTTTAGGAGGGGGATGGGTGTGACCATCCGGAGACTATACCGCGAGGATGGACGATGCTTCATGACAGTTCCTGACTTTATCGAGCTCTAGTTGTAGTTTTGAACGGTGAGCTTTTGGCGAGATTTGACTACCTGTTATAATAGTCTTGTAAACAGGAGTTGACATAATCGTCTTAGGAGCTATCGCAATGGAGCGCTGCGATAGCCAAGGTTGCTAAATTTGAATTAAGCTAGGGGTGAGCCGGCTCAAGTAGAGAACTACCATCTAACTCTCCGCTTCATTTTCGCGGAAGCACCTAACTGAGGGCAAGGTAGACAGAATTCGGGCCGCGCAGTCTTTCGGTTTTTTTTTTGGTTACGGTTGTGATTGTTCTAGTCTTTTTTTCGCAAGTTTTCAGGCATGTAAAAATAATGTAACCCCCGTCCAGGACTTGTGCCAAGATCCCATACCCTTCGTTGAGCTACCGAGTGGAAGATTATGCCTGAGCCACAAGTGGCCTGGACACCCCTCCTACTAGTCTGCCCGGACTGACCCAAAGGTCCTGTTAGTTTGGGTCATATGGGTGGAGGTAGTGTTAGTGGGAGGGTCATTCTCGGATTCAAGCTGTAGTGGTAGGAATTGCGACCATCAACGGTCTAGGTCTTCGCCGGCACGGGTGATAGTACCAGAGTAGATCTGGTCGGTTCCAATTGAGCTAATGCTCCGAAAAATCATCTCTTCCACATATGGCTGGTGTGGGTCGAGGCTCGTTACATACCTATAAAGTTTAGAATTTATTTGCTGGTCCGTTGTTGTTTTGATTTCGTGTTCTATTTCGTGCTAGTCAGTCTATCCCCTTCCCGGAAAAATAATTTGTTAAATCTCTTAATTAATTTATTTATGGCTTCATATTCCTCATTATTTAAGTGGTCTAACTTTAATAGTGATAA
Organism: Cheilosia variabilis; assembly: GCA_951230905.1. Lineage (NCBI taxonomy): Eukaryota > Metazoa > Arthropoda > Insecta > Diptera > Syrphidae > Cheilosia > Cheilosia variabilis. The sequence continues at coordinate 87,222,637 of OX579676.1, forward strand.
AATATTTTTGTTAACATTTTCTAGTGTATGTATTTCGTTATATGCATAAGGATTAACTACTAATTGTATTTTCTGATCGATTCGACACATGGTTTTAGATTCTAAATTTATGAGGGTGTTAGTCTATTTAGAATGTCTATTCCCATTATGAAATGGTATTTCCTATTATGTAAATTCATTACCTCCCATCTGATGAGTACTCCTTTAGGAAGATTTAGTTCTTCGGGTGCTGGAGAATGTGCTTCTAATCTAATTTCGTCTTTACCATTAACTGTGGTAAAAGGAATCGGCTTTATTTAAAAAAAAACTCGGTGTTATTTCATAATTATCTCTTTCTATATTTCCTATGTCCATTGGTTCATGGTTTTGTTGTTGGCGGAATTGTCCTGAGTTTCTATTTCTACCTGAATTATTGTTAAACTGTCGATACTGTCCGGAGTATCTATTATTATACTGAGCAGGGTTTCGATAATTATTATTCGTTCCTGGATTATTATTATAGTTATTGCTTATATTCTGTTCCTGTCGATTTTGGCCCGAATATGTAGTGAGATTTCTATAGCTGTTATTAACATTCTGTTCCTGGCGATTTTGGCTCGAATACGTAACAAAAATTCTAGATTGCCCTACATATCCATGTTGGTTATTGTTCCCCATTTTATATTTAGTTTTTCTATATTGTATCGATTTCTTTCTCCTCATAGGTTTTTTCTAATAGTGTACCTCGGTATATTTTTTTAACATATTGACTAATAGAGAGTCTACGTTACTTAAGTCTGTGGCGTTATCACCTTTACACAAATTTATAAGTTCATCACTTTTAAATTTAATTTTTTGTATTTCTATTAATAACTCACTTAAGGTATTAACTTTGATGCTGTGAATATTTTTGTTGATGTCTAATGGCTCCACGTCTGGTCGATACCTCAGTTTTAGCTGCTTCTCTGGATCTCGTACATTAATGATGAAATCCTTTGCCTCTCCCTGGATATTTTCATTGTGTACTGTCCGTGTTATGAACTTCTTGGTGTCTTCATTTGGGAAATCGTTTAGATAATATTCCACGTTCTAAAGAAAACTATTCATTGTCACTTCGCCTTTTCCGGTAAATGTACTCATACGGGCTACTTCCCGAAGAATCCTCTCACGATGCGATCGTGTTGTTTCTCTTGCCTGGAGATGTTGGAAAACATTAGTTAGTTGTTCTAATTGCTGTTCCCTCAATCTCAGTTTTTGTTGGAGCTCGAGGTTTGCTGCTTCCATTGGAACTTCCTCTAGGTTTTGTCTCTGTTCGTCAAATCTCGCGTGTCTTCTTGCAACCATCAACACTCACGTTTTGTATGTTGCGTTCACTTTTATTTTTATTTACTTGTAATCGTTATTGATTTCACTTTTCACAATAATTTTCTTGGTATCACTAGATAACCCGTATAAGAGCTATCCTACCTAACACTTTTTTTTTTGTTATTTTTACTTCAGTTTATTTAACTTTATCGGCTAAACACAAAAGAATTATCGAATTTAAAATTACGGGGTTACAAAACGTTGGGAGAAAACCTCCGAACTTTAACGAGACTTTCCAAGATCTATTTTCTGTATCCATAAAAAATGTTTGATCAGCAGAATGTACGACCAAACGGATATTCAAGTTTCCGTCTGGTACGTGCAAGAATGTGCTGTCTATGTGAGAACGCAAAATTGTTTTATTTGTTTTCACCGTTGAGGTACTGTAAATATGTACATAACTTGCTCGATCTTTACACTTGGTTGTCATTTATCCTGTTTGTCCACATGCGTTTATGGGACTTCAACTTTTGTTAAAAAATGAAAACGTGGTTGGCAGAGGTTCTGGCTTGGCCAGCGGTTCCAACGAAAGAGAGCCTTTCTTTCTTTATTTCCTCTTTTATCAATTCATGACAAATACAGTCCACACTATTACAAAGATAGATTTATATAATTCCAATGATTTAGTACTTCGAATATTTGTTTAGAAAGAACGATGTTACCATCATCATATTTTTAGGAACTAATAATATAAATTTAATATTTCAAGTATTTCTGGTATTTCTATTACATATTTATAATTTACTATTTCAAACGTAATGTGAAACATTAACATACTGCCCGCCTTGAAGGGTCGATTGAAAGGAAGTCACTTCAACAGCTTGGTAGGGGTGCCAGGCGATGGATCGGTCTTCTAAGGATAGTTCCCCTTGCTCTTACATCTGCAACTCGCACCTTTCCATCAGATGCAATAATGAGACGCTCGATTCTTCCGATGAGCCATTGTTGAGGCGGTAAGTTGTCGTCACTAATGAGTACTACTGTACCCACTTCAGCATTTGCGGAGGATGTTTTCCACTTCGTGCGTCGTTGTAGTTCTAGTAGATACTCCTTGGACCATCTCGTCCAAAAGTGTTGCTTTATTTGTGTAAGTCTTCGCCATCTCTTTAGCAAAGTAACATCTTCAGGTATGGAAGGCTCCGGAATGGAATTGAGAGCATCTCCAACTAATAGATGCCCCGGGGTTAGAACTTGCTCATCATTCCGGTCTGGGCTTAGTACACAAAGGGGACGAGAGTTCATAATCGCCTCTATCTCAGAGACTACGGTAGAGAACTCCTCGTACGTCAGGAATGTTTCCTTAACTGTCCGGTAGAGATGGGATTTGGCTGACTTTACAGCCGCCTCCCATAAGCCACCGAAGTGTGGCGACCTTGGGGGTATGTGCAGGAACTTGATGCGATGAGCAGCGCACCATGAAGATATGATATTCTCCTTCTGCTGCTGCACAAATAAAGCATGAAGCTCCTTGAGTTCGTTCCGAGCTCCAACGAAGTTCGTCCCATTATCACAATGGATTTCCTCGCACAGTCCACGTCGTGCAACGAATCTCTTTAACGCTGCTATGAATCCTTGAGCCGACAGGTCCGATACAACCTCCAAGTGAGACGCCTTAGTCGCAAAACAAATAAATACTGCAACGTATGCCTTATGAGTGCAGTAACCTCGACGTCCTTGTGAGATCTGGAAAGGGCCACAGAAGTCTACGCCGGACCTTGAAAATGGCCTGGATATCGTCACTCTGCCTGTTGGTAGGTTACCCATGATCTGCTTCATAAGTTTTGGTTTATATCGAAAGCAGTGATAGCATGCATCCACGGTCTTCTTGGCTAGTCTGCGGGCGTTGATTATCCAGAATCGCTGCCTTATAATAGCGACCAAAGCTTGGATACCTGCATGAAAATTGTTAACGTGCAAATGGACAACAAGATTACTTACAAAAACGGATTTTTTGGGTAGGAGAATAGGACATTTGGCATTATAGGGTAAGTCCGCATTCTGCAGCCGCCCACCAACTCGCAAGAGCTCTATGGAGTGTTCATCAGCGAGGAAAGGATTGAGGTTGCTGAGGACACTTTTTGGGCTTATCTTCTGTTTTTTCCTTAGATCTTCAATTTCCTCCTGGAAATGAGTTTTTTGGAGATTCCAGATGATTCGTTTAAGGGCCTCTTCAAGTTCCTCTGCCGTTAGTGCTGGTGACCTAGAGCTTACGGGGTGGTTAGAACTGGTATTAGTACTTTTTCGCTTAATAGTGTTAAAAAATCGAACAATGTATCCGAAAACACGGACTACTTTTTGGTAGTTACTAAATCGGTCGAAATTATTTGAAAACTCATCTGAAACTTTTTCCGCTATCAAAACTACTGAGCTGTTGGTTTCTAGTTCAACGAGAGCGGGTTTTATTTTTTGTTTTGGCCAACTGTCATTTTGCAAGTACAAAAATGGTGGGCCATGAAACCACATACTTTGAAGAAGCTCGGATGCATATGAGCCGCGAGAGACAATATCCGCCGGATTAGCATTCGAATTGACATGCCTCCAAGTGGCAGTTGGTAGTTCCGATTGTATCTTTGACACCCTATTGGCAACAAATATCTCCCACGATGAAGGGTATGCGGAGATCCAACGAAGCACAATTTCAGAATCCGACCAAAGATGAATCCCCTCAACGCTATCGACGAGATTTGGTAAAATCATTTTCACCAAATCGACTAGTAATACCGCAGCACATAGCTCCAGTCGCGGTAGCGACTTCGTCTTTATAGGAGCTACCTTTGATTTGGCACTCAACAAATTACATTGGATTCTTCCAGAAGAATATAAACAGCACAACCGTAGGCTCGGATTGATGCATCTGCAAATCCATGCAGTTCAATTTTATTATTCGACGATTTCGACCCGATTACGTATCTAGATGCTTTGATAGTGCTAAGATTCGCTATATCCTTCCGAAACTCTTCCCACTGTGAGTGTATCTGCATCGGAACAGATTCATCCCATTCACACCTTGAAATCCACAGATCCTGCATGATGATTTTTCCTTTCACAACTATCGGATTTATTAATCCTAATGGATCGAAAATTTGGGCCAGCTCTGACAAAACAGTCCTTTTTGTTATGGGCCTTGACAAATCGATCTCTGGGGTAATGTATTGAAATTCATCCAAAACTGGGTTGTATACGATGCCTAACGTTTTAATTACATCCTTATCATTGATACGCAAGGAATCGTTTACGTTTTCATTGTTGGAGATCTTCTCCAAAACCTTAACGTCATTACTGCACCATTTACGCAGTTCAAATCCTGCAGTTTGAAGTATAGCTTTGACTTCATTATAGATTTGAAAAATACTTTCGAAACTATCAGCACCTGTTATCAAGTCGTCCATATAGAAATCCTCGCCAATGACTCTCGTGCCTATAGGGAACCTCGAAACATTTTCATCTGCTAACATTTTCAGACAAGGGGTAGCTAAGAACGGAGCTGATGTGGTACCGTAGGTAACGGTTTTCAGCCTGTAGACCAACAATTCTTGCTGCTCACTAGGTCTCCATAATATACACTGGTAGCTCTGATCCTCCTTATTCACCATTATCTGACGATACATTTTAGAAATGTCAGCAGTGATTACGAATTTATACATTCGAAAACGAAGGATGATGTCGTATAAATCATCTTGAATCACAGGCCCTTTCAAAAGAAGATCGTTCAATGATAATCTGGAAGATGTTTTAGCGCTACAGTCGAATACAACCCGAAGTTTAGTGGTTAACGATTCAGGCCTAAGGACGAATTGATGAGGTGCAAAGTATCGCACTAACGAAGCTTGATTTTTCGGAACGACCTCCATATGACCCAACTGCTCGTACTCCTCCATTAATTGGTTGTACTGTCCGCGTACTTCATTGTTCCTTTGTAGTCGCCTTTCCAAATAAAAAAATCTCCTTTTTGCCTGGCACAACGACTCCCCTAATTGCCCTTTCTTCGAATTGACAAGAATGCTAACCACAAAACGGCCATCTTCTTGGCGTTTAACGCTTTTCAAGAACTCCTTTTCACATTCCTCTTCTTCGAGTGATTGAAACCTTCGTTTCTGGGTTACCTCCTCCATCTCCCAGAACCTGTTTACCGTTTCATTTAGCGACGCATCTTCCAAATTTGAGTACCCTACTAGCATGCTAGCTGCCTGAGGAACCTCGGATAATCCATTTCTACCAGAAGCTATCCAACCAAGCAACGTCTTTTGTAAAACGGGCAAATTGTGGCCAAGCTTAATCTGTCCAACACAAATCAATTGGAAAAAGCTATCTGCACCTATTAATAGGTCTATACGACTAGGACTATTAAATTGGGGGTCAGCAAGAGAAATATTTGAAGGGATGTTCCAACCACTTACATCAAACTCCCTTTCCGGCTGCACGTTAGTGATACCCTTTAATATCAACAAATCCAAATTAAGTTCAAAGTTCGAAATCCTTGATCTGCAACTAGCTTCTGTCTTATAATTGACAATAGCATTTGATTTTCCTATTCCAGAAACCGACGTATGAGTGTGAACTTTATGCAATTTGAGTTTTTGAACCATATCTTCAGTAATGAAGTTCAATTGTGACGCAGAGTCTAGTAGTGCTCGCACGGGTTGAAATTTACCGAACCTGTCTCTTATATAAACAACAGCGGTTGCCAAAACCACACTAGAACCATTTTTGTCAGCTATATTTGGAATGACAGAGCTTGTACAGCTGGTACTGGTACTTGGGACTGCAGGGTTCTGGGGTGAATTGCTTACCGCAAATCTATGTAGTAAACGATGATGGGGTAGTGAACAAATCGAACACTTTGCTGAATTGCACCTCCTTACTGAATGCCCCTTGGCCAAACAGTTAATGCATAGGACCCTTTTCTTGGCTTCCTGAAAACGATTCAAAACTGGCAACTGGCTAAATTCTGGACACCCAACAATATCATGTGTTCCAGCCTGACAAAAGTCGCATTTGCTTTTGTTAACAACGAGCGAAGTGTTTGGGAACTGGTTTCTATTCCCATTTCGAAAACGTGGCCGGGGGTTGTTTTTGTTGGCATTCGATTCCTCTCTACACAGCTTAGATTCCTTTGCCTCCAAAGTTTGGCAACGACGATCCAACAAATCTGAAAACGCTTTCCATGACGGTAGCTTAGAATGATCGGCAGTCTCATCCCATTGTCCAATGCAAATGAAATCAAAATTGCCTCCGCAATGTCCTTATAGTCACCAATACTAAGCATAGCAGCTAAATGCGTGTTGAAACTGTCTTCTAAATTGCGCAAATTAAAATACGAGCACTTTGTGATTTTTGGAATTTCTAAAATCCCCGCAACATGCTCTTGAAAAATCATTGCCTTGTTATCGAATCTCTTTTTCAACCGATCTACCGCTTTCGAATAATTTCTACCTGTCAGATCAAACTCCTTCACAGCGCTTAATGCCGCTCCTGACAGACAACTTCTCAAATAATTAAACTTTTGTAAGTTATCCAACGAATCATCTTTATCCACAAGACTAGTAAAAAGCCCGATAAAATTCGGGAACTCCGAGAACTTCCCAGAAAAGGATGGTAGTTGAATTCGTTCAAGCTTTGACGACCTAATAGGATATTGCTGAGGCAATAATGTTGCGTTAAGATTGTCGCAAATACTAGCATTCGGCTTCTTTTCCGCCAACAATGTTAAAATGCTTGATTTTGTAGCGACGTACAAATCTTCGAAATCCGCTCGACTGTTTGCATTCGCTTTCTCCTCGCCGGGGATATTCATCCTCTCCAACGACATCTGAACGTTTAAGTGTTGCTTAAAATAGGATTCCAAAATACCTAATCGACATTCCAACTCGGTAGCAGAAATTGAAGAGCCCTTTTCGCGTATCAGATTTTTCATTCGGCTGATATTTCCTTTTGTTGTCGATCGCAGAACTTTCAGTTCAGCAATTGTTCTTTCCATAGTTCGCTGACTGTCTAACCCCCTTACACTCGATTGCTCTACTCCTCTCTGATCACCAGCCTCTACCTCAACCTCAATTCCATTATCTGAGTTGGGCATTGTAATGGACAATTAATCGACTCGACAGAAAAGGAAACCGACTACTTTTAATATTTAGAAGCAAAAAGAAGCAACGAAACAACGACTTTTCTTCTAATTTGAATTTAATAAATCCAACGACGAGCATCAGCAATAAATATCAGCATCAAGAAGTTATATGCAAAGCTTTTATTAGCAGCGAAACAACCACAAGAACCACAAGAAGCAGCAGAAATAACAATGAGCGCTTTCACTCAGCGAAGAGGTAAATCACTCTTCTTTTCTTTTTCTTTTTCACGTAGCAAGCAGTACCAACAAATGATCCAAATCCACCAACAACAGCAACCAGTTTAACCAAAACGAATAGAAGCTTTTTTCACAAGTCAACAGAAATTATTTGCGGCGAATTCGATCAGCAACAAGCTACCTAGTTCCTTTGTGTTCTCTACTGTATACCGCAAACGTTTGATCATAATATGCCACAACCACCAACAACAACTCAACGGAGAAGGGAATGAGAAATGCAAAAACTGCGTTGTTTCTGTAGTTTTCGGCAAACAAAGAACTATGCAATTCCTTTAATGAACTCTTTTCTACGCTCTTTTCTACGACTCTCTTAATGGTTTAGCGGCGAATAGATGTGAATTTGCACTTATTTCTTTGAATCGACGTATATAATATACTATTAAAATACGTAATAGGTTTTATGAGATATGATATTTCAACTTTACCAACAATTTTCTCCGTGTTTGGCGGCGATGTTTCAATCCAAATCACTTCCAGTGTGTGTGAGTAAATAATCCATTAATTCCAACCGTATATGAATTGTTGTTCTTTTAATTAAGTTTAATTGTATACGATGGGGATTTCAACTATTTTAAATCCCGGGTTTCGGCACCAAAAAATTGTCCACATGCGTTTATGGGACTTCAACTTTTGTTAAAAAATGAAAACGTGGTTGGCAGAGGTTCTGGCTTGGCCAGCGGTTCCAACGAAAGAGAGCCTTTCTTTCTTTATTTCCTCTTTTATCAATTCATGACAAATACAGTCCACACTATTACAAAGATAGATTTATATAATTCCAATGATTTAGTACTTCGAATATTTGTTTAGAAAGAACGATGTTACCATCATCATATTTTTAGGAACTAATAATATAAATTTAATATTTCAAGTATTTCTGGTATTTCTATTACATATTTATAATTTACTATTTCAAACGTAATGTGAAACATTAACACTGTTTGTTTTGTTCGTTTATGGTGTATTTTTGTTGTTGTTGTTCATATTTTGTTCCCACCAGTATGGTGCTAGAAGAGGTCGATCTGCACTCACCCCCTGTATGCAGACAAGGCTGGTTATTCCGGAGCTCATCAGGTATCCGGATACTCCGTATGCGACTGAGCTATTTATTATACTGGGCCCTCAACCAGGTTGACTATCGGCACGGGTCGTAAGACTCCTTAAGTCCAGCCCAGGGGAGAGGATAGGATAAGAGAGAGGATGGGTATAATTATGTGGGTGGAGATAGGAGGAGGAGGGGGAATGCGCCCTTTGGCTTCGTGGCCCATCTAAAGAAATGTTCAAGAATCTTTGCCCTAGTTAGCCCCCACAAACCCGTCTAGTTCGGCGTTAATGGTAGGGGAACGGGAAACGGGAAACGGGAAAGATAACTTCTAACACTTCAAAATTAAAATATTCATATATCCAATTTTATTTAGTAATTTTTTCTTATAATATAAATTCAATTTTTTTATTTAAATTATGTATTTCGATCTGGTAACACTAAAAAGAGAACGAAACCAAAAAAAAGTTTCGTTAAAAGCTCAACTAGAAAAAAGCTCAAATGCAGAATGGCATAAACCGAGATCATTGCAATTGCAATGCTCTCACTCATTCAATCATCTGCCACGGAACCGAACGGTTGTGCATCTATAAATTTATTAAATAAAAAACATTCACTTTTTGATACCTGAAGTAAAAGTTTTCCTTAAAATATTACCTGTCAGGGTGATTTAGTGACCCAAAAAAAAGGTTCAGCAACAAAAGAGACGGTATGACAGGTAGACCACTGACACCAGAGTCAGCACTTGCTGCCCTTGAGTCGCTTTTAAAGCAAATCAAAAACGACCTGGGACCTAGCTACGGAAAAAGAGTACGAAAAATGCTCGAACAATACTCCGAAGAGGTACCTACCGAACAAGAATACCTGTAAGAAGAAGAAGAAGACGATTTTATGGATACCGAGGGAAGCCAGGTATCCAGCTCCGATGAATCCGATGAGGAACCCATCAACGATCACTCAACACCTGATAACGGGGAAATTGCCAGCAGCAGTGAGGATGACGAATCCCATAAGTCCAGCCGCGAATCGTCACCCATACCAGGACAAAAGCGGGCTAAGAAATCGGCCAACTCTTCGACCAAGAAGTCTAAGACTGAGATCGGAGTAGTAAAACTGCCAACTGTAGAACCAGTAATACAGCCATTACCAGCAAGTAACGCAAAAAAAATGACAACCACCGCACCAACAACCCAAAAATCAGCACCACCGAAAAAATCAGGAATGCCGCCAATAATATGCTTTTCTGCAAACACTGCCGAAATCAGCAGATTCGCCAAAGGACAACGGATCGAATTTACTCTGAAAAAAATACATCCAGCTTGCAAGAACCATCCAGTAAACCTCGGCGAAGAAGTCCATCGAGTTTTCGGAGCCGATTTAGCCACCATAATGAAGAAAGCTCGTAGCGTCGTTCCTCCCAACTACTCCAGTATGAGTAAAAAGAATAAGTCCGTGGCATTGGCCACCTTTATTTTCCAATTATGCAGTACATGAGGAAACTTCGTGTTATTGCCTATAACGTTAACTGGTTATACAGCCTCCACAAAAGGACGGCTTTCCATCTATTCATGAAGTCAAGCAGCCCGGATATTGCACTCGTCAGTGAAACCATGCTAACGAGCCGCAACAAGATGGATTTAAAGGATTACAACTTCTTCAAGACAGACAAATTAACAGGCATCTTCGTCAAAAACTACATCAACAAATCCATGATTAGACAACTCGCCATTCCTGGACTCAAATCATTCGAAGCTACTGGAATAGTAATCCGAATGTCTACATCCGAAACTCTGGCAGTCATCAGCATATACAACAAATGCCATGCTAACACTTTGGACATTCAACACGATATGCAGATACTGAACGGACACTTAACCCAACACTCATGTGGTATAATAGGCGGGGACTTTAACGCCAGGCACCAGATGTGGGGGGATACCGTTGATAGCACCGAAGGTTTGGCAATAGTCAACTGGATGGAAGACAACACCGACGTCCACTCCCTTGTGGTAATATCCCAACCAAGACCGACCTTCCCCAGGACACCATCGTTATTGGATTTCTTTCTGGCAACCTCGAGCCTGGTTAACGTTCTCCATGAGATCCAGAACTACGACTGCAAGACACTCACCAGCGACTCTGACCACGAAGCAGTGCAACTAACCATCAAACTTAATCAACCAATCTTTACAAATGAACAACCAGGAGCTGACTTTATTAACTTTCAGGAATTGGATGTTGAACTATTCCAAAGAGAAGTCGTAGACAACATTACTCTGCCCGCAGCGACCAGAAATCTAACCAATAATGAGATAGATGCCGCCGTTGAAGGCTTCAAGAATGCTGTCAACAACGCACTCGAAAAACAAAAGAAGCCCAGGACATCACGAGACAGATATAGCCATCTCCCAGTATATATCCAGAACCTGTACCATCATAGACAACGCCTCAGGAAGCGAATGCAAAGAATTCGGACCCGGGAATGGAATACGGTCAACAGCGATTTTCAGGCCGTGTCAAGCGAACTAAACTGCTGCAACATCATGTTCAGGAACGCAATACAGCACTTCAATGATGTTCAACTTCAAAAAAGCCTGCAAGACATCAAACCTGGTCCCGACACCTTCAAAAAGATCAACACAATTATTGGTAAAGGCCCAAAAATGCCGGACGTTCTCAGCACAAGTTCAGGAACCGCCTCCTCAGCAGACGAAAAGGCAGAAGCATAAGCGGACTACTTCGAAGGCAACTTCAAACCGTCACCTCCCGACGACCCAATATTTCTCGCAGAAGTCGATGCCACGGTCAGAGGTATCGAAGAACTGAGAACCGCGAGCACCTCATTCAGCGAAACAAATCCAGCAGACGATCCCCAGGAAGAAGCAGCTTTTCAACGCCTGAAGAAATTGCTGAAATAATTCATGGCATCCACTCCAAGAAATCAACCGGACCGGACAACATTTCAAATTTCGTCCTAAAGAAGTTACCACAGACCATCATGATTCTGCTAGCTATAGTGATGAATAACTGCATCAATAATTGTTACTTTCCAGCAATATGGAAGACCGCTAAGATAATAGCCATGCCAAAGAAAGGCGACCGTAACAACGTAACTGGATACAGGCCAATATCGCTCCTCTATGTGTGAGCAAAATACTTTAAGAGTTGATTCTGCGGCGAGTAAAAGATGTATGCAGTCAACTCCACATTATACCGGACAAACAATTTGGATTTCGCGAAAAGCACTCCACGCTACACCCGCTAATGAAATTTCATCATGATGTCACAATGGCTCTCAACAACCATCAGGTTACAGTCGCATGCTTCCTAGACGTGGAGAAGGCATTTGACTCAGTGTGGATTCAAGGACTTGTCCACAAATTAAAACAGCTAGGTTTTCCTAACGCTCTCATCAGTACTATTTTTAGTTTTCTTCACTCCAGGTCCTTTTTTGTGCAGTCTATTAGAATGTCTATTCCCATTATGAAATGGTATTTCCTATTATGTAAATTCATTACCTCCCATCTGATGAGTACTCCTTTAGGAAGATTTAGTTCTTCGGGTGCTGGAGAATGTGCTTCTAATCTAATTTCGTCTTTACCATTAACTGTGGTAAAAGGAATCGGCTTTATTTAAAAAAAAACTCGGTGTTATTTCATAATTATCTCTTTCTATATTTCCTATGTCCATTGGTTCATGGTTTTGTTGTTGGCGGAATTGTCCTGAGTTTCTATTTCTACCTGAATTATTGTTAAACTGTCGATACTGTCCGGAGTATCTATTATTATACTGAGCAGGGTTTCGATAATTATTATTCGTTCCTGGATTATTATTATAGTTATTGCTTATATTCTGTTCCTGTCGATTTTGGCCCGAATATGTAGTGAGATTTCTATAGCTGTTATTAACATTCTGTTCCTGGCGATTTTGGCTCGAATACGTAACAAAAATTCTAGATTGCCCTACATATCCATGTTGGTTATTGTTCCCCATTTTGTATTTAGTTTTTCTATATTGTATCGATTTCTTTCTCCTCATAGGTTTTTTCTAATAGTGTACCTCGGTATATTTTTTTAACATATTGACTAATAGAGAGTCTACGTTACTTAAGTCTGTGGCGTTATCACCTTTATACAAATTTATAAGTTCATCACTTTTAAATTTAATTTTTTGTATTTCTATTAATAACTCACTTAAGGTATTAACTTTGATGCTGTGAATATTTTTGTTGATGTCTGATGGCTCCACGTCTGGTCGATACCTCAGTTTTAGCTGCTTCTCTGGATCTCGTACATTAATGATGATCCTTTGCCTCTCCCTGGATATTTTCATTGTGTACTGTCCGTGTTATGAACTTCTTGGTGTCTTCATTTGGGAAATCTTTTAGATAATATTCCACGTTCTAAAGAAAACTATTCATTGTCACTTCGCCTTTTCCGGTAAATGTACTCATACGGGCTACTTCCCGAAGAATCCTCTCACGATGCGATCGTGTTGTTTCTCTTGCCTGGAGATGTTGGAAAACATTAGTTAGTTGTTCTAATTGCTGTTCCCTCAATATCAGTTTTTGTTGGAGCTCGAGGTTTGCTGCTTCCATTGGAACTTCCTCTAGGTTTTGTCTCTGTTCGTCAAATCTCGCTTGTCTTCTTGCAACCATCAACACTCACGTTTTGTATGTTGCGTTCACTTTTATTTTTATTTACTTGTAATCGTTATTGATTTCACTTTTCACAATAATTTTCTTGGTATCACTAGATAACCCGTATAAGAGCTATCCTACCTAACACTTTTTTTTTTGTTATTTTTACTTCAGTTTATTTAACTTTATCGGCTAAACACAAAAGAATTATCGAATTTAAAATTACGGGGTTACAAAACGTTGGGAGAAAACCTCCGAACTTTAACGAGACTTTCCAAGATCTATTTTCTGTATCCATAAAAAATGTTTGATCAGCAGAATGTACGACCAAACGGATATTCAAGTTTCCGTCTGGTACGTGCAAGAATGTGCTGTCTATGTGAGAACGCAAAATTGTTTTATTTGTTTTCACCGTTGAGGTACTGTAAATATGTACATAACTTGCTCGATCTTTACACTTGGTTGTCATTTATCCTGTTTGTTTTGTTCGTTTATGGTGTATTTTTGTTGTTGTTGTTCATATTTTGTTCCCACCAGTATGGTGCTAGAAGAGGTCGATCTGCACTCACCCCCTGTATGCAGACAAGGCTGGTTATTCCGGAGCTCATCAGGTATCCGGATACTCCGTATGCGACTGAGCTATTTATTATACTGGGCCCTCAACCAGGTTGACTATCGGCACGGGTCGTAAGACTCCTTAAGTCCAGCCCAGGGGAGAGGATAGGATAAGAGAGAGGATGGGTATAATTATGTGGGTGGAGATAGGAGGAGGAGGGGGAATGCGCCCTTTGGCTTCGTGGCCCATCTAAAGAAATGTTCAAGAATCTTTGCCCTAGTTAGCCCCCACAAACCCGTCTAGTTCGGCGTTAATGGTAGGGGAACGGGAAACGGGAAACGGGAAAGATAACTTCTAACACTTCAAAATTAAAATATTCATATATCCAATTTTATTTAGTAATTTCTTCTTATAATATAAATTCAATTTTTTTATTTAAATTATGAATTTCGATCTGGTAACACTAAAAAGAGAACGAAACCAAAAAAAAGTTTCGTTAAAAGCTCAACTAGAAAAAAGCTCAAATGCAGAATGGCATAAACCAAGATCATTGCAATTGCAATGCTCTCACTCATTCAATCATCTGCCACGGAACCGAACGGTTGTGCATCTATAAATTTATTAAATAAAAAACATTCACTTTTTGATACCTGAAGTAAAAGTTTTCCTTAAAATATTACCTGTCAGGGTGATTTAGTGACCCAAAAAAAAGGTTCAGCAACAAAAGAGACGGTATGACAGGTAGACCACTGACACCAGAGTCAGCACTTGCTGCCCTTGAGTCGCTTTTAAAGCAAATCAAAAACGACCTGGGACCTAGCTACGGAAAGAGAGTACGAAAAATGCTCGAACAATACTCCGAAGAGGTACCTACCGAACAAGAATACCTGTAAGAAGAAGAAGAAGACGATTTTATGGATACCGAGGGAAGCCAGGTATCCAGCTCCGATGAATCCGATGAGGAACCCATCAACGATCACTCAACACCTGATAACGGGGAAATTGCCAGCAGCAGTGAGGATGACGAATCCCATAAGTCCAGCCGCGAATCGTCACCCATACCAGGACAAAAGCGGGCTAAGAAATCGGCCAACTCTTCGACCAAGAAGTCTAAGACTGAGATCGGAGTAGTAAAACTGCCAACTGTAGAACCAGTAATACAGCCATTACCAGCAAGTAACGCAAAAAAAATGACAACCACCGCACCAACAACCCAAAAAATCAGCACCACCGAAAAAATCAGGAATGCCGCCAATAATATGCTTTTCTGCAAACACTGCCGAAATCAGCAGATTCGCCAAAGGACAACGGATCGAATTTACTCTGAAAAAAATACATCCAGCTTGCAAGAACCATCCAGTAAACCTCGGCGAAGAAGTCCATCGAGTTTTCGGAGCCGATTTAGCCACCATAATGAAGAAAGCTCGTAGCGTCGTTCCTCCCAACTACTCCAGTATGAGTAAAAAGAATAAGTCCGTGGCATTGGCCACCTTTATTTTCCAATTATGCAGTACATGAGGAAACTTCGTGTTATTTCCTATAACGTTAACTGGTTATACAGCCTCCACAAAAGGACGGCTTTCCATCTATTCATGAAGTCAAGCAGCTCGGATATTGCACTCGTCAGTGAAACCATGCTAACGAGCCGCAACAAGATGGATTTAAAGGATTACAACTTCTTCAAGACAGACAAATTAACAGGCATCTTCGTCAAAAACTACATCAACAAATCCATGATTAGACAACTCGCCATTCCTGGACTCAAATCATTCGAAGCTACTGGAATAGTAATCCGAATGTCTACATCCGAAACTCTGGCAGTCATCAGCATATACAACAAATGCCATGCTAACACTTTGGACATTCAACACGATATGCAGATACTGAACGGACACTTAACCCAACACTCATGTGGTATAATAGGCGGGGACTTTAACGCCAGGCACCAGATGTGGGGGGATACCGTTGATAGCACCGAAGGTTTGGCAATAGTCAACTGGATGGAAGACAACACCGACGTCCACTCCCTTGTGGTAATATCCCAACCAAGACCGACCTTCCCCAGGACACCATCGTTATTGGATTTCTTTCTGGCAACCTCGAGCCTGGTTAACGTTCTCCATGAGATCCAGAACTACGACTGCAAGACACTCACCAGCGACTCTGACCACGAAACAGTGCAACTAACCATCAAACTTAATCAACCAATCTTTACAAATGAACAACCAGGAGCTGACTTTATTAACTTTCAGGAATTGGATGTTGAACTATTCCAAAGAGAAGTCGTAGACAACATTACTCTGCCCGCAGCGACCAGAAATCTAACCAATAATGAGATAGATGCCGCCGTTGAAGGCTTCAAGAATGCTGTCAACAACGCACTCGAAAAACAAAAGAAGCCCAGGACATCACGAGACAGATATAGCCATCTCCCAGTATATATCCAGAACCTGTACCATCATAGACAACGCCTCAGGAAGCGAATGCAAAGAATTCGGACCCGGGAATGGAATACGGTCAACAGCGATTTTCAGGCCGTGTCAAGCGAACTAAACTGCTGCAACATCATGTTCAGGAACGCAATACAGCACTTCAATGATGTTCAACTTCAAAAAAGCCTGCAAGACATCAAACCTGGTCCCGACACCTTCAAAAAGATCAACACAATTATTGGTAAAGGCCCAAAAATGCCGGACGTTCTCAGCACAAGTTCAGGAACCGCCACCTCAGCAGACGAAAAGGCAGAAGCATAAGCGGACTACTTCGAAGGCAACTTCAAACCGTCACCTCCCGACGACCCAATATTTCTCGCAGAAGTCGATGCCACGGTCAGAGGTATCGAAGAACTGAGAACCGCGAGCACCTCATTCAGCGAAACAAATCCAGCAGACGATCCCCAGGAAGAAGCAGCTTTTCAACGCCTGAAGAAATTGCTGAAATAATTCATGGCATCCACTCCAAGAAATCAACCGGACCGGACAACATTTCAAATTTCGTCCTAAAGAAGTTACCACAGACCATCATGATTCTGCTAGCTATAGTGATGAATAACTGCATCAATAATTGTTACTTTCCAGCAATATGGAAGACCGCTAAGATAATAGCCATGCCAAAGAAAGGCGACCGTAACAACGTAACTGGATACAGGCCAATATCGCTCCTCTATGTGTGAGCAAAATACTTTAAGAGTTGATTCTGCGGCGAGTAAAAGATGTATGCAGTCAACTCCACATTATACCGGACAAACAATTTGGATTTCGCGAAAAGCACTCCACGCTACACCCGCTAATGAAATTTCATCATGATGTCACAATGGCTCTCAACAACCATCAGGTTACAGTCGCATGCTTCCTAGACGTGGAGAAGGCATTTGACTCAGTGTGGATTCAAGGACTTGTCCACAAATTAAAACAGCTAGGTTTTCCTAACGCTCTCATCAGTACTATTTTTAGTTTTCTTCACTCCAGGTCCTTTTTTGTGCAGATAGAAGACCGCCAATCACAAGTGAAAAGCATCAGAGCTGGTGTCGCTCAAGGATCGAAGCTAGGACCACTGCTTTTCAACATTTTCACGTTCGACCAACCTCAGCTCGAGAGCGCAACTAACAGCTGCCTACTCGCCGATGACTCAGTCACATACAGCAACTCGATGTCCCCAGTCATAGCAGCACGAAGAGTAGAAGCCTACGTTAGGAAGCTATTCCAGTACTACTTAAAATGGGGCATACGAATCAACACGGGCAAATCTGAACTAATCTGTATAAGAAGACCCATCAGAGGAACCAGAGTTAGGTCGGCCACCAACTGCCGCAACGTCACAATAAACCTACCTGATGGATCATCACTCTCAACCACAAACAACATAAAGTATCTTGAAGTCAACTTCAATGAGCGACCTAGGTATAAACCCACACCTGAACGCAACTCTCAGGAAGGCGTCACTTGCATTTCACCGAGTTTACCCGCTGAGCAAAATGGACTAAGTAGAAGAACAAAACTGCTGCTATACAAACAACTCATAAGACCGGTAGTAAATTACGGATTCCCCATTTGGTATACCGTCTCCAAGACATACATGAAGAAGCTGGGAGTATTTGAGAGAAAACTCTTGCGGATATGCACAGGACTGCACTTCGATCCGAAAGAAAAACGTCAGAAGTTCAAGACTCTACGAAGAAGCGAAAATCCTACAGCTGGAAAAGTACATGGTCACACTTTTCCAGAAAATACTCAGGAATACCTCCAGCCATCCAAACCCACTAGTCCGAAGGATTGCGGACCTGCCACACATACCAGAGCATCGGTACCTTCATGTACTGGCTCTGCTAAACGAGGAGTTATTCCCAAACGACACAGACAGGACAGCCCTGCCCTTCTACGAATCGACCGAAACAACCCACCATCGAGGATAATACCAAGGTGACCAAACCCAGGCAACGATGCATACTACGAGTATGAATCCGGGAAGACAACCACAATTTATGTAAAATAGATCTAAGAAAACAAACATTGTATACCGTTGGGCACCCGTTGTTGAGCCAACACATTTAAATATTAATTATTCATCATCATTTGTTACCTACTTTAAGTCAAAATGTATACACCAAAAGTTCAATAAAAGCAAATACAAAATTGCAATGCTCTCGAGTTTGGCATTTCGCAAGCGGCAGTTGGGTTCCACCACAGTTCAGGAAAGTAGGACACTCGTTTTTTTTTTTTTTTTTTTACGGTGAAGTTTCTACAACAGCCACACTAGAGCGACACGATCACTTTTTTTTTCCTTTTTATATTGCATCATCTGCATACAGCTTACGCACTTTTTCTTTATAATTTTGTTTCTCATTGAAAATAAAAAGCGTTATTATTTTTTTTTTGTTCTAGGCACAATTTTCTTTTCACTTTTTCATTTGTTTTATTGCCCGTTCAGCGTCTGCTGCAGTTTCCGGACAGCACAGACGGCGGCAGAGAGTAAAACAAAGCTGCGTTGTTTGTGTGGGAGTTTGCTGCGAGACTTTACTCAACGATCCTGAGTATACCCAAGGCTCAAGTTACAAAGTCAATTACAAGCTCCTTCCTTAACGTGTAAAATGTGAAACCAGTATTTGTCAAAGCTTAACGTGTACCCTTTCCGCTGGTAAACCCCGTTGAAGAATAATTGGATAAGTTGGTTCAAGAGGATGTTTCAGAAAGGGTCGAAACGAGTGAATGGGCCGATTCTTGCCGAAAAAGCAACAAGAAAATACTAATTTGCGGCGGCTATAAGGCGACTCCTGGGCTGTTTATCGAAGAGTACCCATTACCATCAATTGACGAATTATGCTTCATTGGTTGGAGACGAAAAATTTACGAAAGTTGATCTTTCAAAGGCATACCTGCAGTTGACAATTCATTCAGAGGAATGAGTGGAGATCTGCAGAGCTTTCAATAGAAAATACTTTTCCGTTTGCAGTCTCCTTAGCATAAACTATTCCAGATTTTGTATAAACAGAGAACAATTTTTTTTTTCTCTTTAGCAAAAGCCCAAGTGCACTTTGTAGATCAAAGCTTGAGTGTTTTGTTAAGCTCTCATTCAAATAACAATTGCCGTTTGATGCAACACCAATGTCTGTCAATTTCAGCACTCCTTTGTTTTGTTTGCGGTAATTTGCAGCAGCAATGAGATCAGCATTTCGTTCATATGATGACTTGAATCTGATTACAATATTTGAGGGCGGAGTAATCTGTGCAGAGTTGATGTTGGCGGAATTACGCGTTTTTGCACGAAGTGCATGAACTAACTGTGGCTGATTGCAGTTTTAGTATCTCAGAGTTTGTGGACAAGCTGTGACAAATTTGGGAATCACGGGTATCACAAAGAACGTAGCATCACATGCGACTTCTTTTCTCTCGAGCACATTTATTTGTTGACGAAGAGCGATTATCTCAGAGCTATGCCAACAAGCCAGCGACGATTGATGAACTTTGTACGAATATCGAACGTGAAATTGCAGCAGTATCGGCCGATTTATGCTTGAAAACCGTCGAAAGTTGGGCTCAGCGTCTGGACTTCTTCGAGGGTTAGAGGTAACGGTTAGCCTATCCTCTGTCAAATCAAATTGTTAGTGTATTTTAACCCACAGGAGCCACTGGTTAACACTCAACTCATGCTATGAATGGAGAAACAAACAGAATTGTCTACTCCAGATAGTAATGGCAATAGCCAAAATGCATCCGTAGTTTTCTCGACTACGGCCGTGGCAAGGATTCTGCAGGCCCCAACATTCATACTCGAACCCACAAGCGACTCTTGCAGCTCTATGTCCGATTCACTCGGCAAATTAAGCATGAGACAAACTTCTGCCCACTGCACTGCCATTGACGGTCAGACTTGGGATACCTCTATGGTTGAACGGGCTCCTGAAGAGGTGGGCCCTGAGCTGCGCATGTCTAAGGGACAGCGGAAGAGCAAAAGGAAGAAGCTGTTGGATCTGCGGCGCAAAGATGCTTTATATGCTGAAGGCGCAAGCACGACTTTCAGCTCTTCGGCGGTGCCTTTGAAAAGGAACAGGTCGGTGGAGGTCTTACCAATGTAGTTTCTACGCTACATACCTACAGTATCGCGTCATATTTCTGTTTTCCCCACACAACTCCTTTCACATTATGCTATCTTTACCAGAGTTTATCGGTATCTTCCGTAATCCAATATGTCATACGTCCACATAACATACCAAACAAATGACCTAAAAATGTGTCGGCACTGGGTCACTATGCACTATCACCAATGCATTTCCACTTCCACAATTCAATTAAATAAACACTGAAATGCAACCCTCTCATATTGATACCCAAGCAACATACAATACCCATCAGGTACACCCATATGAAATACTGCGTACTGCTAGTATCATGTATCAATGATGGTGACGTATGGCGATCGCTGGGAACGCGGATGGGAACACAAGTGCTAAAGATATGAGTAATGCTGATAACGCATTTGACTCAGTTTATGTACAACTCAGTATGGGTGAAGTGCCAATGACATGTTGCGACACATTGATGGTATAGCATATTCTTTGGATATCGTTGGACACTACGATTACGAAAATAGGTTTTTGTGTCACAGGCAGAGCAAAAACCGTCACAAGAAGATGGTAGCTCTCTGGTTATGAGCATGGACATGGCTTCTGGCGAAATCATTATGTCTTAGTACAACATGCGTCTCTTTCTGCATCTTGGTAGGATTAATTTCCATTTCAATGCCAAATAGTGCAAACAGTGGTCGTAACCCAGAGTTTACATCCATTTTGTTTACTCAGATAAACCTACAACACTGTAAGGCTGCAACTGCTCTCTTAAGTAGTAGGCTTGCTGTCCGTAGAACAAAAAACTGGATAACATACATCTAGGACCCATGGGTGTGGAAAAATCGCATCTTTGGCCTTGGTGAGTTGAGCGGTTTGCAAAACGTTCTTTACGATAAGCAGTCCGAGAGACCTAGGACATGTCTTTTTGTATCGAAATCCCTTACGGCAGCTACAATCAAACGGTTCTGTTGCCAAGATTTGGATGCTGCAACTATTACTTTCCATGCAAAAGGCAATTGGGAAACCTTTGTCGTAGCATCGACTTAGTTTCCCTACGACTCTTTAACTCCTTCACCACCAAAGGCTGTTGTTGAGCTCATACAGTACTGCAAGTCCAAGTCCAAGTGCCAGATAGCACTCTGTCAGACCACAGATACATCGATTTTCAAATCTACTGTAGAGTTTCACCTTCGCTAGAGAGGAGGAAGCCGAGAAAAACAAATTGGGCTCGGTTTAAGGAGGAGCTGGGCAATTCTGTTAAAGCTCCACTCAAACTAAGATCAATACAAGGGGGTAGAGAGGTCTGCTCAGGATCTGAGTAGCGTCATTATCCTCCAAGATAGCTCCTAAATCGGTCTTTAAAAACCAACTTAGAAGAAGACTGGAATCTGTATCGATCGAAACAAAAAGAATTTAAGAGACTAATTCGTAAATCGAAAAACGACTCTTATAGGAAATTTTGTGAGGAGGTCGCATCACTTAATGCAACCAGTAGACTTATTAAAGTCCTCAAAAGGGACAGACTAAGTAATCTTGAATCGCTCCAAAAATCTCCTGCTGGAGACTCACCCGGGAAATCAGTAGTGACCTTGTGTGGTACCGGTAACGGTAACGGTGGCCACTTCTGAACTGACAAACATCACGCGGCGTAGCTGGTATTTCGCATATAGAGTGGTGAGGGATGACACTATCAAATATGCAATTGCATCGTTTGAGGGCTTCAAGGAATTTATCCGGCTATGCTGAAACAAGGTTTTTGTCAGCTGATGTCGACGCTGATAAGAATTTTAACCGCCTGCTTGGCCTTGGCCTACATACTTTCTCCGTGGCGTATGGAAAGTCGTGTTCATACCAAATATAGGTAGGAACGACTACAATCTCGCCAAAAGTTTCAGACCCATAAGTCTGTCTTCCTTCCTGCTGAAAAGCTTGGAGAGTCTGATTGAGCTGCACTTGCGCAATGTTGCTCTTCGATCGCATCATCTTTCTGTGATGCAACATGCGCGATGCCTATCAGCGCGGAAAATCCTGCGCTTCAGAAGCTCGTTGGTAGGATTAAAAGTGCTCTTGATCTGACGGGGTAAACAGAGGCTGCCCTCAAGGTGGTGTTCTGACTCCCCTTTTATGGTGTATGGTAGTACACTCTCTGCTAGCGGTTCTCAATCTTCCTGGAACCTACACACATGCCTGCGCGGACGATGTCGCCGTTCTGTCTGTCGGTTCAGACCTAAGGACTGTCTGATTGGTGCACAAGACATGGGCTTTCAGTGAATCCTCTTAAAACTACGGTTGTTCTCTTCACGAGAAGGAGTGACCTGGTCTGACTCAACTTGTGCTAAAAGTAGTTGGAATCGGGATGAGCTATGGGATAAGGGGAAGGAACTGGATATGGGGAAAATAATTCGGTATCCCTGACGCGGGTGCATGCCTTGCTAGCCTAAGCTCAAGCTCGTCGGATGGGGGTTGATCTTGCATCCCCGCGAAAATGCACCACTACACCAAAAATTGCATGCATTCAATATATAAATAAGATACCTAAGTATCTGTGGAAGAAACTACTAAATACGGGAAAACTAAAAACCGGTGAAAACCTACCACTACCACTGGAGGAACGGATGGTCTTCCTCAAAGCGGTTCTCTACCCTCCCGGCCATGTGCAATTGTCCGCTGAAATTTGTGCTTGCACCCACGAAAGCCCTATGCTTTCATTAACAAGGACCTCCTAACCACACCATCGGAATGAGACACTAAATATTTCAATTAATATTGACACATTATTTTTATTAATTCAACTTAAATTATTAAGCTACCAGGAGTAGGTAAATTCACAATATTGTAATTTGCGATTTATTAATTAGTAAGGATCGATCAGATTCAATTTAGTACGGATCGATGAATCAGCTATCAACATGAGCCTCAATAAAGCTGTCCGCTATTTTATTAATTAATCCCATTTATTTTTATATACAGTAATTTTTTTTGTTATTTTTTTGTACCAATGATTTATATTTTTCTTTTTTTTAAAAAAAAGGATTTGTATAATTTTAAAATAAACTTCAGAAAATGCAAATTGGTAACTCAGTTACTACAAAATTAAGTTCACCCACTCTCCTACTAAAGGGTGATTTTTTAAGAGGCTTAGAACTTTTTTTAACGAAAAAACACAAAAAATTCGAAAAAATGAATGAAATATTTATTTGAATCGATAGTTTGAACCTTGCAATTTAATGTTTAAAGATAATTTCATGCAAATGTTGACCGCGGCTGCGTCTCAGGTAGCCCATCCGCTGAGTCCAATTTTGGCATACTCTTTCACACATATCGGCCGGTATCTCACGAATGAATGCATGGATGTTGGCTTCCAGTGCGTCAATCGAAGCGGGCTTGTCCCTATACACATTAGCCTTGGCATACCCCCACAAAAAATAATCTAATGGTGTCAAATCGCACGATCTAGGCGGCCAATTGACCGGCCCGAAACGTGAAATTAACTGTTCACCAAACTCGCCTCGCAATTGCGCCATTGTTTCGCGTGCTGTGTGGCATGTGGCACCGTCTTGTTGAAACCACATAGCATGCAAGTCAAGAACTTCCATTTCGGGCAAAAAAAAGTTTGTTATCATCGCTCGGTAGCGTTCACCATTGACAGTAACGCTGCGATTCGCATCATCTTTGAAGAAATATGGCCCAATAATGCCGCCGGCCCATAAACCGCACCAAACAGTGGCTTTTTCGGGATGCATTGGTAGCTGTTGCAATGCTTCTGGCTGATCTTCACTCCAAATGCGGCAATTTTGCTTATTTACGTACCCATTCAACCAAAAATGAGCCTCATCGCTGAACACAATTTTTCGATAAAAAAGCGAAAAAGAACATTTCGAACCGAGCACGAATTTTGATAGTAAAATTCAATAATTTGCAAGCGTTGTTCATTTGTAAGACGATCCATGGTTAAATTGCAAACCAAACTGAAGCTGTTTGACAGTGACACAAGGTACTAAACACACGTCAGCTGTCAAAACCAGTGTTGCCAAAACCAAACCAGCTAAAAAATCACCCTTTACAAACAAAATGATGATCTCTTTAGTTTTTTTTTTCCTTTTTCTTTCGACACTCTAGCATAACCAAAACGCACTCTCTTTGACAACCACTTTAAAGAAAAACTTTACTATTTTCCCCCTCTTCCTTTTTTTTTTTTTGCTTAACCATTTATATATATATTATATTCGATATGATGGGTATGAATTACAAAGGGGTAAGGGAAGGGGTGGAGGTCACATAACATAAAAACACATTTTCTTCTTCGCTGGCTGATGTTAAAGATGTTGGTGATGCTGGGTCTGGATGATCGGTGTTGGGGATCCCATTTAAGGGGATCACAGCCTCTTCTGGGTTCGGCGTGGCGGTTTTCTGATGGTGCTACTTCTGGGTTTGGGTTCGGTTTTGGTAAGGATGGCGTGGTCGACGTCGCTCTTGGCAGAAAATAAAAAAAAACAAACCACACCCCGGTGGATTTTCCTTTTTGGTTTTGGGGTTGGCTTATAGTTCAGGACTGTTGGCGTGTGTGTTCTTGCGCAGGTGGATTTTCTTTTGCGGAGATTTTTACTTTAGAGTTTCAGGGTGCAGGGGAGAACGTCGTTTAACGGCTTGTGCAGTCATCAGGGTGCCCGCGTATCGGGGTTAGGGGAATTTTATAGGGCGCAGATTAGTCACTATGACATCGGCTTTTAAGTTCACTTTGGCGTGCCCCTTTTCCCGCATGGGCTCGGTAATCAATTAAAACGAGTGCACAGCTTTATAGCGTAAGGTTACTTAACGGGCTCCCGACCCGTGAAGAGTCTCTGCCTGAGACACTGTAGCCTTCCATCCTCTGCGATCCCAGGCACGCTGCTTCCAGTTATCCAGACCAAGCGCTCTGGCATCCGCGATGGCTTGGTCTTTGAAACGGAGGTTCGGTCTTCCTTGTCGTCTCGAACCTGGTGGCTGGGATTCGAAGATCCTCTTAGCTGGAGCATTATTGTCCATTCGCTTTATGTGGCCGAGCCAATGAAGTCGACGTATTGTGGCCTTTTGGACTACATCCACATCTTGATACAGCTCATAGAGTTCGCGGTTGTATCTTCTCCTCCATTCGCCCTCCTCGCACACAGGACCAAAAATCCGCCGAAGAAATTTTCTTTCGAAGGAACCCAGTATCAGCTCTCCCTTCCTGCTTATCGTCCAGCACTCGGCGCCATAAAGCAGAACTGGCAGGATAAGGGTTCTGTAAAGCATACATTTTGTCCTTCGAGTTAGGAGTTTTGAACCCAATTGTTTTGCCAAACCGAAGTAGCAGCGGTGTCCTAGGGTAATTCTTCGCTGGATCTCCACTACGATGTCATTTGTGGAGTTCAAGTTTACACCGAGGTAGATAAACTCCTTAACTACCTCGAAATTATTGCTATCAATAGTGACATTCTGTCCTAGGCGGTGGATAGATGCTTGTTTGTTTGTTGATAGCATGTACTTAGTCTTGTCCTCATTTACTACAAGACCAACGAATTTAGCCTGTTCTTCAATCGCCGTAAAAGCCTCTATCACGGCACGCTGGGAGCGACCGATGATGTCAATATCGTCTGCATAACCCAGTAGCTGGACGGATCTGTTGAAGATAGTGCCTTCCGTGTTGACACCTGCCCTGCGCACTATCTGCTCTAACACGAGATTGAAGAAGTCACATTATAGTGCGTCTCCTTGCCGAAATCCGGTGCATGTTTGGAATAGTTCGGAGGAACTACTTCCAAATTGCACGTTGCAGCGTGTGTTCTCCAGCGTCACGCTACATAGCTGGATCAGTTTTGCCAGGATCCCGAATTCGGCCATCGCCACATAAAGCTCCTGGCGATGAATGCTATCATATGCGGCTTTAAAGTCGATGAATAGGTGGTGAGTCTCGACTTGAAATTCATTGGTCTTTTCCAGGATAGCGTAAGGTTGCTGAAAACAAAAAAAAAAACTCCCGACATTTATTGTTTGCTACGCACAACTTCCTGTTACCACCGATCAAGGATCTTTACACACTTGTCGATATTTGCATCGCTCTTTGCCGAGTCCACCAACCGACCGCTCGCAATGTTGCTACCAAACTGCCTAGTGCTCGTTATCATCACTTTCCTCCAAGGCAAACAAATTATTCCGCCCAATCGCGTGACCGATACGAATCGGGAACCGCGTTTGAGTATGGCGAGACCTCGCAGTGGCAGGATTACGGTACAAACTGCTGTTTTAGGCTAGGGCAATGAAAGAAGGAAAAAAAAATCTATTATCGACTGGAATCGATCTCCGCTCCTAAAATTGTCAGCTATACTTAAAAGAAAAATAAATGCCGTGGAGTGGGGGACCTCCTCCGTTACAACACAGGTTAGGTGTAGCGATATTTGTAGCAGAATCCTAAGCTGATGCAAGGAGTGAGTCAACGGCGTATATCCTTTGTGTGATAGGTTCCTAATGACTTGCCTCTCAGGTCTTCTAGTAAATAGTAGGAGGACCCTTGTTTTTCTCTGATCCGGGCTTTTATGAACACCGGTGCCAGTTTTGCATTAAAGCCCTTTTCAAAACTGCTTTGCGCAAAGTTTCGTCGGTAAACATCGTCGCCAACCTTAAAGTCGACAGCCTTCGCCCTGGTGTTATTATTTGGTAGCATTTTCGATAAAAGACAGTTGAATGTTTTCCTGAACTCTATCACGTACAGCAACATGTTTGTCGCTGCTGATTATTGGTACATCCTCGCCATTAATCATATTTAACCTTTTTGATAGAGCATAGTCTAATCCGTGCTGTATCATATTCTGTCCATACAAAACGTAATATGGGCTGCATCCGATTGAGCTATGCTCGACTCCATATTTCGCCAGAAAACTCTTGAATTCTCCTGACTTGAACTGAGAACCGTTGTCACTAATAATCGTTTCTGCAACACCGTAGGAATGCAAAATGTCCTTCTCAAGAAAATCTATTATGGGCTTCGTTGTAAACTTCTTTACCGCTTTTAGGAAGACATATTTTGATAGGTGATCCAGAACGATAAAAATGCCGATATTTCCGGACTTGGATCGAGGATAGGGTCCCAGGAAGTCAATGAAGAGCTTCTGAAACACCTTGGTTGTTTTGACGGGCTGTCCCATTTTTGGTCTTAACACGACATTCGAGCTTTTGGTCGTTTTACAATATCTCACACGACAATATATACTCTCTCACATCCTTACCAGAGATGGCCAAAAAATATGTCTCCTAATTTTTTCGAGCATTTTGCCTATTCCACAGCGAGCTGCAGTTGGTGGGTTATGGAAGTTAAGGAGAATCTCTGGAATTAACTCGTTCGGCACCCACAGTTGCCACGACTCCCCCTCCTGATCTGGTGAACCTGTTGAATGGGACGTACGTCGGGATTGGTTGGCTGCAATATGAGTTTTAAGACTCGTGTATTCTTTAGAACGGAAGTGGGGCGACTGGGCTGGGCACAAATCCTCATTCTTTTGGTCCTTCACGTGGGCGCCCGCCTGAAAATGGCTAGCCAGTCAACTGGTTAGTGTCAGCCAAGGATTTACGCTAACGTCTCAATCGTTCATCATTTAGTTTGAGGTAGGAGTAAACCTTTAAATCCAACCTAATTCCAGTGGTGGTGTGAGCAGATAGCAAACCGTACCCAAGGATGAAAGGCTGGGGGTAAAACCAGTCGCGTACGAGCTCCCTCAGACGCCATGGCGAGGGTCTGTTGTATTTAGGCCTGGCCAGGTATGGCGGCGCTGCCTGGGTCGACTTTGTTTTTTCCGGCCTTACTCGTGGGAACAATATGAACTAAAACTTAAAAATAAATAAATTAACGTATACAAAAAAAGGAATTATTCCAGGAAGGGAGGGTACAGACTCCACAAACCCGGCGATGGAGCTGGGAGAGGACTCTTATGAATCTGAACCACAGTCTTCCATCTCCGGCCTGGAGAGGGAACTTGAGGAGGTGTTGCTAGCTAGTGACAGTGAGGATGCAGATTGCACACGCACTGACGCTAACGTAGCTGGAAGTGAGGTGGCTAGTACTCTCACTTCCGTAGATAGGATATATGGGACGGCTGGTACGCCCACCAAAAAAAGAACAGGGTAAAGGTGAGTTGGCTGGTACACTCACCTTAGTAAATAGGGATAGCAATGAGGTGGCTGGTAATCTCATTGATATCCCTAAGGGCAAAAAACAGACAAAGGGGACGGGAGGCGCAGAAGGCAAGTACTCTGCTGCTTCCGGATCCCCCGCAGTCGGAAAATCAGGGACGAACAAAAATGCACACCAGCTGAACAAGCTTCTGATGCGCAATTCCCGACGCAAAGTCGAGAGTGCGAAGCGCAAAATAGAGCAGTTCAGGGGGTGTGACGTCAGTTCGCTTAGCGCCTGGGATAGGCAGCAGCTTGAACGGGCCAAGGAAACCGTGGCCGCCGAGGCTGCCAAAAAAACGACAGCCGCAGCGGTCCTAGTTAGGGAAAAAATAAAGGCGTCCACTAGTGGACTAGCACCGGCCACATCAAATCAGGGTAAGAATGATGTGGAGGGGTCCGTGTCTGGGGGGGTCAGGGAGTCCCTGCTAATCAAAAGGGGCAAATCCGACAATGTCGTTGAGCCGAGTGCGGCAAAAAAGGTGAAGGCTGGTACTTCGCCCGTGGTGCACCCGGTTTATGACGCGAAGGATGAGCTCCTCGTCGCCATAGTGAATGAGCAGGAGCCGAGCGGACGCCTGACCATGGAACAGTGGTTAACTGTCGAGGAGAAGTTCCAGGACGCTTTGTGGAAAAAATTGTCTTCCACGGAGGGTGGTGACTTTCTTTTTGACGGCGCTGGATGCGACGGCGGTCGCAAGGTTGTAGCTTGTGGAATCAGGGAGTCCGTTGGCTTTCTCAGGGAGTTTGTGTTGGGGGTTGGCGAGGTGTGGAGCGGGGCTCAACTTAAGTGCGTGACTGTGGCGGAGCTGGCAAAGTACTCCCCGCCCAAAGCCTGGGTATGGGTTCCGTTGCCATACACGTATCCCGACAAACTACTCGGCCTTCTCCACATCCAGAATAGGGAACTTAAGGCCGACTCATGGAAGGTGATCAAAACAGGGCCTAGAAGGCAATTTGGTCAGCACTTCCTGCTGAGCCTTAACAAAGAATCGCTCAAACCTCCGCTGCGACGGCGTGCTTGATCAACTATATGATCAAGCCTGACGTTTCAGCCGTACTGATACAAGAGCCCTGGATCAACAAAAATAATCACATCCAGGGGCTCTCCATAAGGGATTACACGCTTTACTTCAAAGCTAACGAAGGTAAACTTAGGACTTGCATCCTACTAAAAAACAATATAAGGGCATTTCTTTTGAATAATTTCAGTGACGGAGATCTAACCGCAGTTTCCTGCGAAAAACAGGGAAGTAAACCTGATATCGGCCTATCTTCCGTATGAGTCGATGACGGTGCCTTCCGACAACTTAAGGCAGCTGATGGCCAGGGACAAATGGCTCTTCGTCCTAGGATGTGATGCTAATGCGCATCACACGCAGTGGGGTAGCAGCGATACTAACACAAGGGGTGAGTGTCTTTTTGATTTTATCTTATCGACCAAACTCACTATATGTAACAAGGGAAACGCCCCAACTTTTGTGGTACGGAACAGACAGGAGGTGTTAGACGTCACTCTCGCATCCTATACTGACTCCCTCACAATCGAGAAATGGAGGGTACTAGAAGAGGCATTCCTATCGGATCATAGGTGGATTCGCTTTCAAATAGGCTTCCGCGGGTCGACCACGAATACTTATCGGAACCCCAGGAATGCCGACTGGAATAGGTACGAATCCATAATTAGGCATCAGCTAGGAAATGGAGTACCATGTCTTGACACTTCATTAGATTTAGACAAATAGTCGATAACTTAGGCAAAATTATGAGGGTGGCTTGATTAGGCAATCCAAGAGAAAATCTTGGAAGCTTTTCTGCGAGGCGATAGCAAATACTAGCGAGACTTCCAGACTCCGCAAAATACTGGCCAAGGACACGGCCGTCCCTAGCTTTATCAAGAAATCGGACGGTTCGTGGGCCGAAAGCAGCGAGGAGGTTCTGGAATCACTTGTGGAAGCCCATTTTCCAGGATATAGCGCGCCAATGTCTCCGTTACCTAACGATCATAGCATTAGCGCAGGGATAGACGCAAGGGTTGATAACAACATTATCACTGGAAAGAAACTGCGTTGGGCCATTAAGTCCTTCGCTCCGTTCAAAGCACCTGGCCCTGATGGCATTCTGCCAGTTATGCTTCAAAGGGCGCCAGGTACAGTCACAAATATTATCGGAAATATTTTTATACACTGCCTGCGATTAGGCTATGTACCTAGGGCATGGAGAGAAGTACGAGTGGTTTTTATACCTAAAGCAGGTAAACCAAGTCATACTTCAGCGAAAGATTTCAGACCTATTAGTCTATCGTCATTTCTCCTTAAGACACTTGAAAGGCTTATCGACATTCATATAAGAAGCAAGTGTTGCAGCGGAACTCTATGTAATGCTCAGCATGCATACTTAAAAGGTAAATCAGTAGAAACGGCTCTACACGAAGTAGTAGGTAAAATAGAGAGCAGCCTCCACCAGAAAGAATTTGCACTAGCTGCCTTTTTGGACATTGAGGGAGCCTTTAATAATGTCAGGAGAGATGCAATCAAAAATGCTTTGGTAAAGATCAATGTCGAACAGCGCATAACCAATTGGCTATGCGAAATGCTCTCGACGAGAAACATCAATTCCACACTCGGAAATAGTTCAATAAGAAAATCTGTTACTAGAGGCACTCCCCAAGGCGGAGTCATCTCCCCCCTTCTCTGGGTGCTGGTCATAGATGACATACTCAAAGAACTAAATAAGGCAGGATTCAGCGTCACTGCTTACGCGGATGACGTAGTCATCATTGTTCAACGAAAATTCCTTAATATGTTAAGTGAACTTATGGAAGCAGCCCTCAACAGGCTCAGAATATGGGCCGAAGGGTGTGGACTACGAGTCAACCCGGAGAAAACCGAACTCGTACTATTTAGTACAAAATACAAGATACCGCCATTCAAGCTACCCAGACTTGCTGGGGTGGAACTTTCCCTCTCGGAGAGCGCAAAATATCTTGGTACGGTATTAGACAGGAAACTAAACTGGAAACTTAACGTTCAGGAAAGAGTCCAAAAGGCTCAAAACGCTCTCTTCATCTGTAAGAGGACAGCAGGAAAGAAATGGGGTATTAGGCCATCAATGTTGTATTGGCTATACATAATGGTAGTAAGGCCCATAGTTACATATGGGACTCTTGTCTGGTGGAAAGCCGCGAACAAGAAGTATGTACGGGATATGTTGACCAGGGTACAAAGAACAGCCTGCATTGCCGTTACGGGTACCACACCAACGGCTGCACTGGAAGCATTCTTGCATCTTTTACCACTGGACCTACAAATACAATTTAATGCAGGTAATAGTGCGCTACGGCTCACTAACGCAGGGCTCTTTAAAAACAATAGGATAGGACACAGCACTATCTTAAAGGAATCTTTCTCCGAAATCCCGGAAAAAGCGGATGAAAGTCTTGGTACACTTGATTTCGACACTCCATACAATGTGTCGTACCCGGACAGACAAGACTGGCATATGAAGCTATTCTCGAAGGAAGATGAGACCTCAGTATATACTGACGGCTCTAAAACCAGTGAGGGTACGGGGTCAGGTATATACTCCAGCGAGTTGGACCTACATATGGCCCTGAGACTCCCGGACACATGCAGTGTGTTCCAGGCAGAGATTCTGGCTGTACTCAAAGCTGCGGAGGAACTTGAGATGAGATCGATATCCAACAAGAATATCGCCATCTACATTGATAGCCAGGCTGCGCTCAAAGCGCTAGAATCACATACCACCAAATCTGAACTAGTCAGGAAATGCCGCACAATGCTTAAGGCATTATGTTTGCAGAACCATGTCAGATTGTGTTGGGTGCCTGGGCATTGTGATATCGCGGGTAACGAGAAAGCCGACGTTCTGGCTAAGGAAGGAGCGGAGCTCCCACTAAACACAATGATTATGGGTATCAGACCACCTATGGCTGTTGCTAAAAGGGCTATCTTCGAGAAAACCTCCAATAAAGCAGCTACAAGATGGTCACAGTTAGAAGGGCATAGGGTCTCAAAGGCACTCTGGCCCGTATTAAATAGGAAAAAATCTGAAAAACTACTAAATCTCAGTAGAACAAAGTTAAGATTAACGGTAGGAATACTCTCTGGACACTGCCTTCTAAGGAAGCATGCCATGAGACTAGGCTTATCTAACACGGATATATGCAGGTACTGTGAGGACCTACAAGCCACGGAAGATGTCCCCCACCTTCTGTGCGAGTGTCAAGTAATTGCGCGGTGTAGAAGGAAGCACCTAGGCAGGTACTTCTTTGACAGCTTAGAGGAGGTTGGTTCGTCCAACAATATCGGGACAATAATTAAATTCTGTAGGGAAATTGACTGCTTGGGCGATTTGGTTTAGGTTTTTTTTTTTGACCGTAATTGGTTCCCTGTGAACTCATGACCTTCGACATACGGGCGGAATTTTCGTATCGACAAGACAGCGGCCAAACACTCTTGCTCAGTAACCGAATAATTTCGTTGAGCTTTATTCAATTTCTGACTTATTTACGCGATAGGGTTTTCAACTCCTTCAGCATTCAGTTGAGCTAGTACGCTTCCGACACCATACTGGCTAGCATCGCATTGAATGATAAAGGGTCGTTTGAAATCAGGAGTTGTCAGCACTGGAGCGGTCGTCAGCTTGGTCTTAAGCGTGTCGAAGGCTGCCTGTGCTTCAGAGTTCCAGTCAACAGATTTACTTTTCTTGAGTAGATTGGTAAGTGGTGGTGTAAGGGAAGCAAAGTTCTGAATGAATTTGCCGTAACAGCCTGCCATACCGAGGAAACGCCTGAGCTGCCGTACCGATCTGGGAGGGGGAAAACTATTGATCGCACTTATCTTGTCTGGATCCGTTTGTACCGAGCCGTATCCTACTATATGCCCTAAGTACTTGACAGCCTTAAGGCAGAATTTGCTATTCTCAACATTGATAGTGAGACCAGCTTACCTGATCTGCAAAGCCACCTCCTGCAACGCACACATATGCGAGTCGAAATCCTTCGATATCACCAACCGGTCGTCGAGATAAACGAATACCATTTCGCGAAGATGACAAGGGATGACGTTATCCATAACCCGGCACATTGTCTGCGGGGCGTTGCACAGCCCGAATGGCATAACGGTGCACTGGTACAACGGCCGATTCGGAACCGTGAATGCAGTTTTTGCCAAAAGGCATCTTTTAGATTGATACTAGAAATGAATTCCGCTCGTGGCAAACGACTCAATATGCCGTCAATGTGCGGTAGTGGATAAGCATCTTACCTTCCCTGGCTTCCGGATGAGCACAACCGGAGAGCTCCAGGAACTATTGGATTCTTCAATGACTCCCATCGCTAGCATCCAATCTATCTCGGCGAACATTAGTGCCTCAATTGCAGGTGAAACCGGATAGTGCCGTTGCTTCACAGGACTAGCTTTCCCAACATCAATGCTGTGCTTTAGCAAATTCGTTCTTCCCAGGCCTCTCTTTTTAAACGAAGGAAAAAGCGACTTAGCGTGGCGAAGCTGGTCGCACTGGTAGGGCGTAAGATCATGTAACGGGGAATCGGATGAGGGTAAGACATCTAATTCACCGATTTTGTCTAGTGCGAGCTCAAAACTTCAAAAGTCCACACCGAAGTAGTGGTTCTGGCTTAAAGATGGTACCACAAAGAGGTTTAATGGCTTTGTGACGTTACGAAAAGTTACATCTACCCAAATACTTCCACGCACCACTTGCAGTCTACCTTCAGCAGTTTTAACAAATGCGTGATACTTTTTTAAATTAACCCCTGTTAGTAGTAGTTCCTCCGCCGCACTATCTCCGAGGCAGCTAATAGAAGCTCCAGAGTCTAACAATCCACTCATAGATTTTCCTAAAATCTGAACCTCTGCGTAAGGTCTAATATCGCGGCTGTTCCCACTTAGCTCTGCGCATAAAAGGCGTTTTCTCGTCGTACGTACATTTTTCCAGAAGGAGCGGAGGCGTTTTGTTGATCTCTTGGGCGTATACGTACTATTTTTGGCGAAGATTTCGGAGCGAAGTTGGTTGTATTCTTGTAACCTTTGGTGATATCTCTTGGAAGGATCTATACTGCGGGGTTGCATTGTAGGCTGGTAGGGTACATATGGAGAGATTTCTTGGTCATCTGTCAGAATTTCTTTGTTAAAAGTGATTACTAATTTCTCTGATGAGGATGTTACCGGGTGTTGGTGGCCACATCCACTCTTGAGTTTACCTGAGGAGAACACTTAGGGCATTGGGGTTTGTAAATATTTTGGGCACCGCAGCCGTAACAGAAAACTTGTCTTGGTTCACAACAATCCAAATATGTGTGCCCTACCGACCGACAATTCCAACACATAATCCGATTTATTGGAGAACCTATCTCCGCTATTTCATCCTCTGCCGGAAACTGGGTCGCGATTTCAGAAATAAAATTACGTGGCGGGATATTCCTACTAGAACTTCCTCTGTGTAGCTCCTGCATAAAATGTTCGTGCCTATGACAAGCTTTTCTTAGCTCTGCAATGGTAGTGACAGGAAGGTGGAGTAGCTCGTGTCGCAGAACTGGTTTTAAATTGCGTATCAAGATTTCTAAGAATTGCGAATCAGGCAGAGGGGCCGCCAGGCGATCAGTGATGGCGACAATAACGTCTAAGTAGTCATCGAATGACTCTCTCTCTCGTTGCTTCCTATTCCGAACCGTTTCGAAAATATGATAATCGGTACTTGAGTTAGAGTACTTGAAACGCAATAACTGGCAGAGAGCATTCCATTCAAATAACTGAACGCGCTTATGACAGTGCCAATACCAGTCCCTAGCCTTTCCCGAAAACAAAATATGGATGTTTTTGCAAAGAGCCTGGAAATCCCCGTTCAGATTGTGGTTGGTCAGAGCCTGCACACGGTAGATAAACTCCTCGGCTCTAATTCCGTCGCTGGAACCATCGAATTTGACATTCCAGTTCAGCATTATATTTGAAATCTTCTGGAATTAGACGAAGGTTGATTGTTTGGCTGAACCCAATTGTCGTGACCTGTCATTGGGGTGTTTGGGGGTGCTTCGGTAGGACGTTGAGCGTAGAGATTAAAACATCTCTGAAACATGTTCTCAATAGACTGATTAACTGCGTTAATATTTCGGCGTCTCTCTTCTTCCATTTCTACCCTAACGACTTGTCGAACATTCACTTCATATTTGCGGTGGACAGGATGGTCTTTTAGTTGCAGATGAGACTACTATCAAGAATACTTGGATCTTGGAGAATCCAATTCGCATTGTGAGTGGCGGTTGACCGAGTGTTATATCGCTGCCCTTTCGGAATCGCTCCGCGATTCCTGTGACTACTCCGAGATGTAGGTTCATCTTCAACAAGACTAATCTCTTTGTCCGGCTCAACAGCAGGGTGTCGGCAAACTGGACAAGAGTCTGAGTCCTTTAACCACCCAGCAAGACAAGCTTTATGGAAAGTTTGACCGCAAATCGTTGAGTCAGTGTCGTTTCCGGGCTTATGAGTTTCTTGGCATATTGCGCAAGTTAGGACTACCGGATCAACAAGTGGATTTATATTCTCGCAACTGTGTCTTACTGCAAATAAGAGGGGCGGCTTAATTGGTTTTAAAAAAAAGGTGGTATGAAACAATAAAGATAATGGAAATATGAAAAGGTAAATAATAGTAATTAATAAGAATATAAAGACTAATACTTAAGTGAGTAATTTTATTGGTAATATGTTTTCATAAATAAGTGGTCTCATTCCGAAGGTTTAGTTGCATTGGGTCCTAACGCAAAGTAGGTAGTGGTAGGAGAAAGCGAAAAAGATACGAAAAATAATATATTGTTGATTGGGGTATCTATTTTGTTGTCAAGGACGCTATATCAAGCATTAAAGTCCTCAATGTAAAGTAATTCCAAGACAACTTTCAAATAACTATTTTCAAAATATATGGACTGTACCCAAGAAGTATCAGAAGCTTGACCCTGGTCCTTGCAAACCATCAGTGCGGTTTAGGCAGCGTTATTCCAAAGGGGAGATCTGACTATCCTGTAACAGGTGAATATTGAGCGTCCTAGAAAGATCACATCATTGCCCTTGGGCGTCCCAACTGAAGTATCCATGTAAGGATACGCAATTCCAAACGGGTTGATTTGATTATCTAGGAACAGGTTCGTTATGAGAGCAAATGATGAGCAAAAAAAAAATGTGAAGGATAATACCAAATATTTTAAAGGTTAACTAAGACTTTTGTTACGATTCTGACCCGCAAAACTTGCGGGGCCCACGTCGGGCGCCATTTATGTAATGGTGGTGGCTTGCGAAGAGAGGAAAGATGGGGGGGGGGGGATGCCTGGACGGGCCGAAAAAAAAGTTATTGGGATCGGGATGAGTTATGGGATTAGGAGGAAGGAACTGTATATGGGGAAAATAATTCGGTATCCCTGACGCGGGTGCATGCCTTGCTAGCCTAAGCTTAAGCTGGTCGGATGGGGGGGATCTTGCATCCGAGAAAAAGAAAATGCACCACTACACAAAAAATTGCATGCATTCAATATATAAATAAGATACCCAAGTATCTGTGGAAGAAACTACTAAATACGGGAAAACTAAAAACCGGTGAAAACCTACCACTACCACTGGAGGAACGGATGGTCTTCCTCAAAGCGGTTCTCTACCCTCCCGGCCATGTGCAAGTGTCCGCTGAAATTTGTGCTTGCACCAACGAAAGCCCTATGCTTTCATTACCAAGGACCTCCTAACCACACCATCGGAATGAGACACTAAATATTTCAATTAATATTGACACATTATTTTTATTAATTCAACTTAAATTATTAAGCTACCAGGAGTAGGTAAATTCACAATATTGTAATTTGCGATTTATTAATTAGTAAGGATCGATCAGATTCAATTTAGTACGGATCGATGAATCAGCTATCAACATGAGCCTCAATAAAGCTGTCCCCTATTTTATTAATTAATCCCATTTATTTTTATATACAGTAATTTTTTTTGTTATTTTTTTGTACCAATGATTTATATTTTTCTTTTTTTTTAAAAAAAGGATTTGTATAATTTTAAAATAAACTTCAGAAAATGCAAATTGGTAACTCAGTTACTACAAAATTAAGTTCACCCACTCTCCTACTACAAACAAAATGATGATCTCTTTAGTTTTTTTTTTCCTTTTTCTTTCGACACACTAGCATAACCAAAACGCACTCTCTTTGACAACCACTTTAAAGAAAAACTTTACTATTTTCCCCCTCTTCCTTTTTTTTTTTTCTTAACCATTTATATATATATTATATTCGATATGATGGGTATGAATTACAAAGGGGTAAGGGAAGGGGTGGAGGTCACATAACATAAAAACACATTTTCTTCTTCGCTGGCTGATGTTAAAGATGTTGGTGATGCTGGGTCTGGATGATCGGTGTTGGGGATCCCATTTAAGGGGATCACAGCCTCTGCTGGGTTCGGCGTGGCGGTTTTCTGATTGTGCTACTTCTGGGTTTGGGTTCGGTTTTGGTAAGGATGCTGATTCGACGGGAGAGGGGGGGTTTCGAGGAGCGAATTTGATGGCGTGGTCGTCGCTCTTGGCAGAAAATAAAAAAAAACAAACGACATCCCACATTTTTTCATGGTTTCCCACATGGTTTAATGGCTTTGTGACGTTACGAAAAGTTACATCTACCCAAATACTTCCACGCACAACTTGCAGTCTACCTTCAGCAGTTTTAACAAATGCGTGATACTTTTTTAAATTAACCCCTGTTAGTAGTAGTTCCTCCGCCGCGCTATCTCCGAGGCAGCTAATAGAAGCTCCAGAGTCTAACAATCCACTCATAGATTTTCCTAAAATCTGAACCTCTGCGTAAGGTCTAATATCGCGGCTGTTCCCACTTAGCTCTGCGCATAAAAGGCGTTTTCTCGTCGTACGTACATTTTTCCAGAAGGAGCGGAGGCGTTTTGTTGATCTCTTGGGCGTATACGTACTATTTTTGGCGAAGATTTCGGAGCGAAGTTGGTTGTATTCTTGTAACCTTTGGTGATATCTCTTGGAAGGATCTATACTGCGGGGTTGCATTGTAGGCTGGTAGGGTACATATGGAGAGATTTCTTGGTCATCTGTCAGAATTTCTTTGTTAAAAGTGATTACTAATTTCTCTGATGAGGATGTTACCGGGTGTTGGTGGCCACATCCACTCTTGAGTTTACCTGAGGAGAACACTTAGGGCATTAGGGCTTGTAAATATTTTGGGCACCGCAGCCGTAACAGAAAACTTTTCTTGGTTCACAACAATCCAAATATGTGTGCCCTACCGACCGACAATTCCAACACATAATCCGATTTATTGGAGAACCTATTTCCGCTATTTCATCCTCTGCCGGAAACTGGGTGGCGATTTCAGAAATAAATTTACGTGGCGGGATATTCCTACTAGAACTTCCTCTGTGTAGCTCCTGCATAAAATGTTCGTGCCTATGACAAGCTTTTCTTAGCTCTGCAATGGTAGTGACTGGAAGGTGGAGTAGCTCGTGTCGCAGAACTGGTTTTAAATTGCGTATCAAGATTTCTAAGAATTGCGAATCAGGCAGAGGGGCCGCCAGGCGATCAGTGATGGCGACAATAGCGTCTAAGTAGTCATCGAATGACTCTCTCTCTCGTTGCTTCCTATTCCGAACCGTTTCGAAAATATGATAATCGGTACTTGAGTTAGAGTACTTGAAACGCAATAACTGGCAGAGAGCATTCCATTCAAATAACTGAACGCGCTTATGACAGTGCCAATACCAGTCCCTAGCCTTTCCCGAAAACAAAATATGGATGTTTTTGCAAAGAGCCTGGAAATCCCCGTTCAGATTGTGGTTGGTCAGAGCCTGCACACGGTAGATAAACTCCTCGGCTCTAATTCCGTCGCTGGAACCATCGAATTTGACATTCCAGTTCAGCATTATATTTGAAATCTTACTGGAATTAGACGAAGGTTGATTGTTTGACTGAACCCAATTGTCGTGACCTGTCATTGGAGTGTTTGGGGGTGCTTCGGTAGGACGTTGAGCGTAGAGATTAAAACATCTCTGAAACATGTTCTCAATAGACTGATTAACTGCGTTAATATTTCGGCGTCTCTCTTCTTCCATTTCTTCCCTAACGACTTGTCGAACATTCACTTCATATTGCTGAGTAGCGTTACTAGCCGGTAGACTCAAACTAGAGCTATGTGTGCTACTATTATGGGGATGAGCGGGAGGATGAGTCATTTGCGGTGGACAGGATGGTCTTTTAGTGGCAGATGATACTACTATCAAGAATACTTGGATCTTGGAGAATCCAATTCGCATTGTGAGTGGCGGTTGACCGAGTTTTTTATCGCTGCCCTTTCGGAATCGCTCCGCGAATCCTGTGACTACTCCGAGATGTAGGTTCATCTTCAACAAGACTAATCTCTTTGTCCGGCTCAACAGCAGGTTGTCGGCAAACTGGACAAGAGTCTGAGTCCTTTAACCACCCAGCAAGACAAGCTTTATGGAAAGTTTCACCGCAAATCGTTGAGTCAGTGTCTTTTCCGGGCTTATGAGTTTCTTGGCATATTGCGCAAGTTAGGACTACCGGATCAACAAGTGGATTTATATTCTCGCAACTGTGTCTTACTGCAAATAAGAGGGGCGGCTTAATTGGTTTAAAAAAAAGGTGGTATGAAACAATATAGATAATGGAAATATGAAAAGGTAAATAATAGTAATTAATAAGAATATAAAGATTAATACTTAAGTGAGTAATTTTATTGGTAATATGTTTTCATAAATAAGTGGTCTCATTCCGAAGGTTTAGTTGCAGTGGGTCCTAACGCAAAGTAGGTAGTGGTAGGAGAAACCGAAAAAGTAACGAAAAATAATATATTGTTGATTGGGGTATCTATTTTGTTGTCAAGGACGCTATATCAAGCATTAAAGTCCTCAATGTAAAGTAATTCCAAGACAACTTTCAAATAACTATTGTCAAAATATATGGACTGTACCCAAGAAGTATCAGAAGCTTAACCCTGGTCGTTGCAAACCATCAGTGCGGTTTAGGCAGCGTTATTCCAAAGGGGAGATCTGACTATCCTGTAACAGGTGAATATTGAGCGTCCTAGAAAGATCACATCATTGCCCTTGGGCGTCCCAACTGAAGTATCCATGTAAGGATACGGAATTCCAAAAGGGTTGATTTGATTATCTAGGAACAGGTTCGTTATGAGAGCAAATGATGAGCAAAAAAAAAATGTGAAGGATAATACCAAATATTTTATAGGTTAACTAAGACTTTTGTTACGATTCTGACCCGCAAAACTTGCGCCGTTTATGTAATGGTGGTGGCTTGCGAAGAGAGGAAAGATGGGGGGGGGGGATGCCTGGACGGGCCGAAAAAAAAGTTATAGGGATCGGGATGAGTTATGGGATTAGGAGGAAGGAACTGTATATGGGGAAAATAATTCGGTATCCCTGACGCGGGTGCATGCCTTGCTAGCCTAAGCTCAAGCTGGTCGGATGGGGGGAAAGCCCTATGCTTTCATTAACAAGGACCTCCTAACCACACCATCGGAATGAGACACTAAATATTTCAATTAATATTGACACATTATTTTTATTAATTCAACTTAAATTATTAAGCTACCAGGAGTAGGTAAATTCACAATATTGTAATTTGCGATTTATTAATTAGTAAGGATCGATCAGATTCAATTTAGTACGAATCGATGAATCAGCTATCAACATGAGCCTCAATAAAGCTGTCCCCTATTTTATTAATTAATCCCATTTATTTTTATATACAGTAATTTTTTTTGTTATTTTTTTGTACCAATGATTTATATTTTTCTTTTTTTTAAAAAAAAGGATTTGTATAATTTTAAAATAAACTTCAGAAAATGCAAATTGGTAACTCAGTTACTACAAAATTTAGTTCACCCACTCTCCTACTACAAACAAAATGATGATCTCTTTAGTTTTTTTTTTCCTTTTTCTTTCGACACACTAGCATAACCAAAACGCACTCTCTTTGACAACCACTTTAAAGAAAAACTTTACTATTTTCCCCCTCTTCCTTTTTTTTTTTTTGGTTAACCATTTATATATATATTATATTCGATATGATGGGTATGAATTACAAAGGGGTAAGGGAAGGGGTGGAGGTCACATAACATAAAAACACATTTTCTTCTTCGCTGGCTGATGTTAAAGATGTTGGTGATGCTGGGTCTGGATGATCGGTGTTGGGGATCCCATTTAAGGGGATCACAGCCTCTGCTGGGTTCGGCGTGGCGGTTTTCTGATTGTGCTACTTCTGGGTTTGGGTTCGGTTTTGGTAAGGATGCTGATTCGACGGGAGAGGGGGGTTTTCGAGGAGCGAATTTGATGGCGTGGTCGTCGCTCTTGGCAGAAAATAAAAAAAACAAACCACATCCCGGTGGAGTTTCCTTTTTGGTTTTGGCTTATAGTTCAGGACTGTTGGCGTGTGTGTTCTTGCGCAGGTGGATTTTCTTTTGCGGAGATTGTTACTTTAGAGTTTCAGGGTGCAGGGGAGAACGTCGTTTAACGGTTTGTGCAGTCATCAGCGTGCCCGCGTATCGGGGTTAGGGGAATTTTATAGGGCGCAGATTAGTCACTATGACACCGGCTTTTAAGTTCACTTTGGCGTGCCCCTTTTCCCACATGGTTTAATGGCTTTGTGACGTTACGAAAAGTTACATCTACCCAAATACTTCCACGCACCACTTGCAGTCTACCTTCAGCAGTTTTAACAAATGCGTGATACTTTTTTAAATTAACCCCTGTTAGTAGTAGTTCCTCCGCCGCACTATCTCCGAGGCAGCTAATAGAAGCTCCAGAGTCTAACAATGCACTCATAGATTTTCCTAAAATCTGAACCTCTGCGTAAGGTCTAATATCGCGGCTGTTCCCACTTAGCTCTGCGCATAAAAGGCGTTTTCTCGTCGTACGTACATTTTTCCAGAAGGAGCGGAGG
Organism: Cheilosia variabilis; assembly: GCA_951230905.1. NCBI lineage: Eukaryota > Metazoa > Arthropoda > Insecta > Diptera > Syrphidae > Cheilosia > Cheilosia variabilis. The sequence continues at coordinate 87,265,344 of OX579676.1, forward strand.
CGTTTTGTTGATCTCTTGGGCGTATACGTACTATTTTTGGCGAAGATTTCGGAGCGAAGTTGGTTGTATTCTTGTAACCTTTGGTGATATCTCTTGGAAGGATCTATACTGCGGGGTTGCATTGTAGGCTGGTAGGGTACATATGGAGAGATTTCTTGGTCATCTGTCAGAATTTCTTTGTTAAAAGTGATTACTAATTTCTCTGATGAGGATGTTACCGGGTGTTGGGGGCCACATCCACTCTTGAGTTTACCTGAGGAGAACACTTAGGGCATTAGGGCTTGTAAATATTTTGGGCACCGCAGCCGTAACAGAAAACTTTTCTTGGTTCACAACAATCCAAATATGTGTGCCCTACCGACCGACAATTCCAACACATAATCCGATTTATTGGAGAACCTATTTCCGCTATTTCATCCTCTGCCGGAAACTGGGTGGCGATTTCAGAAATAAATTTACGTGGCGGGATATTCCTACTAGAACTTCCTCTGTGTAGCTCCTGCATAAAATGTTCGTGCCTATGACAAGCTTTTCTTAGCTCTGCAATGGTAGTGACTGGAAGGTGGAGTAGCTCGTGTCGCAGAACTGGTTTTAAATTGCGTATCAAGATTTCTAAGAATTGCGAATCAGGCAGAGGGGCCGCCAGGCGATCAGTGATGGCGACAATAACGTCTAAGTAGTCATCGAATGACTCTCTCTCTCGTTGCTTCCTATTCCGAACCGTTTCGAAAATATGATAATCGGTACTTGAGTTAGAGTACTTGAAACGCAATAACTGGCACAGAGCATTCCATTAACATTAAATTAACTGAACGCGCTTATGACAGTGCCAATACCAATCCCTAGCCTTTCCCGAAAACAAAATATGGATGTTTTTCCAAAGAGCCTGGAAATCCCCGTTCAGATTGTGGTTGGTCAGAGCCTGCACACGGTAGATAAACTCCTCGGCTCTAATTCCGTCGCTGGAACCATCGAATTTGACATTCCAGTTCAGCATTATATTTGAAATCTTACTGGAATTAGACGAAGGTTGATTGTTTGGCTGAACCCAATTGTCGTGACCTGTCATTGGAGTGTTTGGGGGTGCTTCGGTAGGACGTTGAGCGTAGAGATTAAAACATCTCTGAAACATGTTCTCAATAGACTGATTAACTGCGTTAATATTTCGGCGTCTCTCTTCTTCCATTTCTTCCCTAACGACTTGTCGAACATTCACTTCATATTGCTGAGTAGCGTTACTAGCCGGTAGACTCAAACTAGAGCTATGTGTGCTACTATTATGGGGATGAGCGGGAGGATGAGTCATTTGCGGTGGACAGGATGGTCTTTTAGTGGCAGATGAGACTACTGTCAAGAATACTTGGATCTCGGAGAATCCAATTCGCATTGTGAGTGGCGGTTGACCGAGTGTTATATCGCTGCCCTTTCGGAATCGCTCCGCGATTCCTGTGACTACTCCGAGATGTAGGTTCATCTTCAACAAGACTAATCTCTTTGTCCGGCTCAACAGCAGGTTGTCGGCAAACTAGACAAGAGTCTGAGTCCTTTAACCACCCAGCAAGACAAGCTTTATGGAAAGTTTGACCGCAAATCGTTGAGTCAGTGTCGTTTCCGGGCTTATGGCATATTGCGCAAGTTAGGACTACCGGATCAACAAGTGGATTTATATTCTCGCAACTGTGTCTTACTGCAAATAAGAGGGGCGGCTTAATTGGGTTAAGAAAAAGGTGGTATGAAACAATAAAGATAATGGAAATATGAAAAGGTAAATAATAGTAATTAATAAGAATATAAAGATTAATACTTAAGTGAGTAATTTTATTGGTAATATGTTTTCATAAATAAGTGGTCTCACTCCGAAGGTTTAGTTGCATTGGGTCCTAACGCAAAGTAGGTAGTGGTAGGAGAAAGCGAAAAAGATACGGAAAATAATATATTGTTGATTGGGGTATCTATTTTGTTGTCAAGGACGCTATATCAAGCATTAAAGTCCTCAATGTAAAGTAATTCCAAGACAACTTTCAAATAACTATTGTCAAAATATATGGACTGTACCCAAGAAGTATCAGAAGCTTGACCCTGGTCGTTGCAAACCATCAGTGCGGTTTAGGCAGCGTTATTCCAAAGGGGAGATCTGACTATCCTGTAACAGGTGAATATTGAGCGTCCTAGAAAGATCACATCATTGCCCTTGGGCGTCCCAACTGAAGTATCCATGTAAGGATACGGAATTCCAAAAGGGTTGATTTGATTATCTAGGAACAGGTTCGTTATGAGAGCAAATGATGAGCAAAAAAAAAATGTGAAGGATAATACCAAATATTTTATAGGTTAACTAAGACTTTTGTTACGATTCTGACCCGCAAAACTTGCGCCGTTTATGTAATGGTGGTGGCTTGCGAAGAGAGGAAAGATGGGGGGGGGGGATGCCTGGACGGGCCGAAAAAAAAGTTATAGGGATCGGGATGAGTTATGGGATTAGGAGGAAGGAACTGTATATGGGGAAAATAATTCGGTATCCCTGACGCGGGTGCATGCCTTGCTAGCCTAAGCTCAAGCTGGTCGGATGGGGGGATCTTGCATCCGAGAAACCGAAAATGCACCACTACACAAAAAATTGTATGCATTCAATATATAAATAAGATACCTAAGTATCTGTGGAAGAAACTACTAAATACGGGAAAACTAAAAACCGGTGAAAACCTACCACTACCACTGGAGGAACGGATGGTCTTCCTCAAAGCGGTTCTCTACCCTCCCGGCCATGTGCAAGTGTCCGCTGAAATTTGTGCTTGCACCCACGAAAGCCCTATGCTTTCATTAACAAGGACCTCCTAACCACACCATCGGAATGAGACACTAAATATTTCAATTAATATTGACACATTATTTTTATTAATTCAACTTAAATTATTAAGCTACCAGGAGTAGGTAAATTCACAATATTGTAATTTGCGATTTATTAATTAGTAAGGATCGATCAGATTCAATTTAGTACGGATCGATGAATCAGCTATCAACATGAGCCTCAATAAAGCTGTCCCCTATTTTATTAATTAATCCCATTTATTTTTATATACAGTAATTTTTTTTGTTATTTTTTTGTACCAATGATTTATATTTTTCTTTTTTTTTTAAAAAAGGATTTGTATAATTTTAAAATAAACTTCAGAAAATGCAAATTGGTAACTCAGTTACTACAAAATTAAGTTCACCCACTCTCCTACTAAAGGGTGATTTTTTAGCTGGTTTGGTTTTGGCAACACTGGTTTTGACAGCTGACGTGTGTTTAGTACCTTGTGTCACTGTCAAACAGCTTCAGTTTGGTTTGCAATTTAACCATGGATAGTCTTACAAATGAACAACGCTTGCAAATTATTGAATTTTACTATCAAAATTCGTGCTCGGTTCGAAATGTTCATCGCGCGCTGTTTCCATTTTATGATCGGCATTCTCGACCTTCTGAGCAGTCTATTCGGAAGATTGTGACCAAATTTCGCACCAAATTTACTTTGTTGGACATTAAACCACCAACACGTTTACGTACTGTGCGTAGTGAAGAAAATATTGCGGCCGTATCAGCTAGTGTGACAGAAGACCGCGAAATGTCGATTCGGCGCCGTTCCCAGCAGTTAGGCCTTTGTTACAGCACTACGTGGAAAATTTTGCGGAAGGATTTGGGCGTAAAGCCTTTTAAGATACAGCTGGTGCAAGAACTAAAGCCAGCCGACCTACCACAACGCCGAATTTTTGGTGAATGGGCTCTTGGAAAGCTGGCCGAGGATCCGCTTTTTTATCGAAAAATTGTGTTCAGCGATGAGGCTCATTTTTGGTTGAATGGGTACGTAAATAAGCAAAATTGCCGCATTTGGAGTGAAGATCAGCCAGAAGCATTGCAACAGCTACCAATGCATCCCGAAAAAGCCACTGTTTGGTGCGGTTTATGGGCCGGCGGCATTATTGGGCCATATTTCTTCAAAGATGATGCGAATCGCAGCGTTACTGTCAATGGTGAACGCTACCGAGCGATGATAACAAACTTTTTTTTGCCCGAAATGGAAGTTCTTGACTTGCATGATATGTGGTTTCAACAAGACGGTGCCACATGCCACACAGCACGCGAAACAATGGCGCAATTGCGAGGCGAGTTTGGTGAACAGTTAATTTCACGTTTCGGGCCGGTCAATTGGCCGCCTAGATCGTGCGATTTGACACCATTAGATTATTTTTTGTGGGGGTATGCCAAGGCTAATGTGTATAGGGACAAGCCCGCTTCGATTGACGCACTGGAAGCCAACATCCATGCATTCATTCGTGAGATACCGGCCGATATGTGTGAAAGAGTATGCCAAAATTGGACTCAGCGGATGGGCTACCTGAGACGCAGCCGCGGTCAACATTTGCATGAAATTATCTTTAAACATTAAATTGCAAGGTTCAAACTATCGATTCAAATAAATATTTCATTCATTTTTTCGAATTTTTTGTGTTTTTTTTTTAAAACAAGTTCTAAACCTCTTAAAAAATCACCCTTTACAAACAAAATGATGATCTCTTTAGTTTTTTTTTTTCCTTTTTCTTTCGACACACTAGCATAACCAAAACGCACTCTCTTTGACAACCACTTTAAAGAAAAACTTTACTATTTTCCCCCTCTTCCTTTTTTTTTTTTTGCTTAACCATTTATATGTATATTATATTCGATATGATGGGTATGAATTACAAAGGGGTAAGGGAAGGGGTGGAGGTCACATAACATAAAAACACATTTTCTTCTTCGCTGGCTGATGTTAAAGATGTTGGTGATGCTGGGTCTGGATGATCGGTGTTGGGGATCCCATTTAAGGGGATCACAGCCTCTGCTGGGTTCGGCGTGGCGGTTTTCTGATTGTGCTACTTCTGGGTTTGGGTTCGGTTTTGGTAAGGATGCTGATTCGACGGGAGAGGGGGGGTTTCGAGGAGCGAATTTGATGGCGTGGTCGTCGCTCTTGGCAGAAAATAAAAAAAACAAACCACATCCCGGTGGATTTTCCTTTTTGGTTTTGGCTTGTAGTTCAGGACTGTTGGCGTGTGTGTTCTTGCGCAGGTGGATTTTCTTTTGCGGAGATTGTTACTTTAGAGTTTCAGGGTGCAGGGGAGAACGTCGTTTAACGGTTTGTGCAGTCATCAGCGTGCCCGCGTATCGGGGTTAGGGGAATTTTATAGGGCGCAGATTAGTCACTATGACACCGGCTTTTAAGTTCACTTTGGCGTGCCCCTTTTCCCACATGGTTTAATGGCTTTGTGACGTTACGAAAAGTTACATCTACCCAAATACTTCCACGCACCACTTGCAGTCTACCTTCAGCAGTTTTAACAAATGCGTGATACTTTTTTAAATTAACCCCTGTTAGTAGTAGTTCCTCCGCCGCACTATCTCCGAGGCAGCTAATAGAAGCTTCAGAGTCTAACAATGCACTCATAGATTTTCCTAAAATCTGAACCTCTGCGTAAGGTCTAATATCGCGGCTGTTCCCACTTAGCTCTGCGCATAAAAGGCGTTTTCTCGTCGTACGTACATTTTTCCAGAAGGAGCGGAGGCGTTTTGTTGATCTCTTGGGCGTATACGTACTATTTTTGGCGAAGATTTCGGAGCGAAGTTGGTTGTATTCTTGTAACCTTTGGTGATATCTCTTGGAAGGATCTATACTGCGGGGTTGAATTGTAGGCTGGTAGGGTACATATGGAGAGATTTCTTGGTCATCTGTCAGAATTTCTTTGTTAAAAGTGATTACTAATTGCTCTGATGAGGATGTTACCGGGTGTTGGTGGCCACATCCACTCTTGAGTTTACCTGAGGAGAACACTTAGGGCATTAGGGCTTGTAAATATTTTGGGCACCGCAGCCGTAACAGAAAACTTTTCTTGGTTCACAACAATCCAAATATGTGTGCCCTACCGACCGACAATTCCAACACATAATCCGATTTATTGGAGAACCTATTTCCGCTATTTCATCCTCTGCCGAAAACTGGGTGGCGATTTCAGAAATAAATTTACGTGGCGGGATATTCCTACTAGAACTTCCTCTGTGTAGCTCCTGCATAAAATGTTCGTGCCTATGACAAGCTTTTCTTAGCTCTGCAATGGTAGTGACTGGAAGGTGGAGTAGCTCGTGTCGCAGAACTGGTTTTAAATTGCGTATCAAGATTTCTAAGAATTGCGAATCAGGCAGAGGGGCCGCCAGGCGATCAGTGATGGCGACAATAGCGTCTAAGTAGTCATCGAATGACTCTCTCTCTCGTTGCTTCCTATTCCGAACCGTTTCGAAAATATGATAATCGGTACTTGAGTTAGAGTACTTGAAACGCAATAACTGGCAGAGAGCATTCCATTCAATTAACTGAACGCGCTTATGACAGTGCCAATACCAGTCCCTAGCCTTTCCCGAAAACAAAATATGGATGTTTTTGCAAAGAGCCTGGAAATCCCCGTTCAGATTGTGGTTGGTCAGAGCCTGCACACGGTAGATAAACTCCTCGGCTCTAATTCCGTCGCTGGAACCATCGAATTTGACATTCCAGTTCAGCTTTATATTTGAAATCTTCTGGAATTAGACGAAGGTTGATTGTTTGGCTGAACCCAATTGTCGTGACCTGTCATTGGGGTGTTTGGGGGTGCTTCGGTAGGACGTTGAGCGTAGAGATTAAAACATCTCTGAAACATGTTCTCAATAGACTGATTAACTGCGTTAATATTTCGGCGTCTCTCTTCTTCCATTTCTACCCTAACGACTTGTCGAACATTCACTTCATATTTGCGGTGGACAGGATGGTCTTTTAGTGGCAGATGAGACTACTATCAAGAATACTTGGATCTTGGAGAATCCAATTCGCATTGTGAGTGGCGGTTGACCGAGTGTTATATCGCTGCCCTTTCGGAATCGCTCCGCTATTCCTGTGACTACTCCGAGATGTAGGTTCATCTTCAACAAGACTAATCTCTTTGTCCGGCTCAACAGCAGGTTGTCGGCAAACTGGACAAGAGTCTGAGTCCTTTAACCACCCAGCAAGACAAGCTTTATGGAAAGTTTGACCGCTAATCGTTGAGTCAGTGTCGTTTCCGGGCTTATGAGTTTCTTGGCATATTGCGCAAGTTAGGACTACCGGATCAACAAGTGGATTTATATTCTCGCAACTGTGTCTTACTGCAAATAAGAGGGGCGGCTTAATTGGTTTAAAAAAAAGGTGGTATGAAACAATAAAGATAATGGAAATATGAAAAGGTAAATAATAGTAATTAATAAGAATATAAAGATTAATACTTAAGTGAGTAATTTTATTGGTAATATGTTTTCATAAATAAGTGGTCTCATTCCGAAGGTTTAGTTGCATTGGGTCCTAACGCAAAGTAGGTAGTGGTAGGAGAAAGCGAAAAAGATACGAAAAATAATATATTGTTGATTGGGGTATCTATTTTGTTGTCAAGGCCGCTATATCAAGCATTAAAGTCCTCAATGTAAAGTAATTCCAAGACAACTTTCAAATAACTATTGTCAAAATATATGGACTGTACCCAAGAAGTATCAGAAGCTTGACCCTGGTCGTTGCAAACCATCAGTGCCTGGACGGGCCGAAAAAAAAGTTATTGGGATCGGGATGAGTTATGGGATTAGGAGAAAGGAACTGTATATGGGGAAAATAATTCGGTATCCCTGACGCGGGTGCATGCCTTGCTAGCCTAAGCTCAAGCTGGTCGGATGGGGTGGGATCTTGCATCCGAGAAACCGAAAATGCACCACTACACAAAAAATTGCATGCATTCAATATATAAATAAGATGCCTAAGTATCTGTGGAAAAAACTACTAAATACGGGAAAACTAAAAACCGGTGAAAACCTACCACTACCACTGGAGGAACGGATGGTCTTCCTCAAAGCGGTTCTCTACCCTCCCGGCCATGTGCAAGTGTCCGCTGAAATTTGTGCTTGCACCCACGAAAGCCCTATGCTTTCATTACCAAGGACCTCCTAACCACACCATCGGAATGAGACACTAAATATTTCAATTAATATTGACACATTATTTTTATTAATTCAACTTAAATTATTAAGCTACCAGGAGTAGGTAAATTCACAATATTGTAATTTGCGATTTATTAATTAGTAAGGATCGATCAGATTCAATTTAGTACGGATCGATGAATCAGCTATCAACATGAGCCTCAATAAAGCTGTCCCCTATTTTATTAATTAATCCCATTTATTTTTATATACAGTAATTTTTTTTGTTATTTTTTTGTACCAATGATTTATATTTATCTTTTTTTTAAAAAAAAGGATTTGTATAATTTTAAAATAAACTTCAGAAAATGCAAATTGGTAACTCAGTTACTACAAAATTAAGTTCACCCACTCTCCTACTACAAACAAAATGATGATCTCTTTAGTTTTTTTTTTCCTTTTTCTTTCGACACACTAGCATAACCAAAACGCACTCTCTTTGACAACCACTTTAAAGAAAAACTTTACTATTTTCCCCCTCTTCCTTTTTTTTTTTTTGCTTAACCATTTATATATATATTATATTCGATATGATGGGTATGAATTACAAAGGGGTAAGGGAAGGGGTGGAGGTCACATAACATAAAAACACATTTTCTTCTTCGCTGGCTGATGTTAAAGATGTTGGTGATGCTGGGTCTGGATGATCGGTGTTGGGGATCCCATTTAAGGGGATCACAGCCTCTGCTGGGTTCGGCGTGGCGGTTTTCTGATTGTGCTACTTCTGGGTTTGGGTTCGGTTTTGGTAAGGATGCTGATTCGACGGGAGAGGGGGGTTTTCGAGGAGCGAATTTGATGGCGTGGTCGTCGCTCTTGGCAGAAAATAAAAAAAACAAACCACATCCCGGTGGAGTTTCCTTTTTGGTTTTGGCTTATAGTTCAGGACTGTTGGCGTGTGTGTTCTTGCGCAGGTGGATTTTCTTTTGCGGAGATTGTTACTTTAGAGTTTCAGGGTGCAGGGGAGAACGTCGTTTAACGGTTTGTGCAGTCATCAGCGTGCCCGCGTATCGGGGTTAGGGGAATTTTATAGGGCGCAGATTAGTCACTATGACACCGGCTTTTAAGTTCACTTTGGCGTGCCCCTTTTCCCACATGGTTTAATGGCTTTGTGACGTTACGAAAAGTTACATCTACCCAAATACTTCCACGCACCACTTGCAGTCTACCTTCAGCAGTTTTAACAAATGCGTGATACTTTTTTAAATTAACCCCTGTTAGTAGTAGTTCCTCCGCCGCACTATCTCCGAGGCAGCTAATAGAAGCTCCAGAGTCTAACAATACACTCATAGATTTTCCTAAAATCTGAACCTCTGCGTAAGGTCTAATATCGCGGCTGTTCCCACTTAGCTCTGCGCATAAAAGGCGTTTTCTCGTCGTACGTACATTTTTCCAGAAGGAGCGGAGGCGTTTTGTTGATCTCTTGGGCGTATACGTACTATTTTTGGCGAAGATTTCGGAGCGAAGTTGGTTGTATTCTTGTAACCTTTGGTGATATCTCTTGGAAGGATCTATACTGCGGGGTTGCATTGTAGGCTGGTAGGGTACATATGGAGAGATTTCTTGGTCATCTGTCAGAATTTCTTTGTTAAAAGTGATTACTAATTTCTCTGATGAGGATGTTACCGGGTGTTGGGGGCCACATCCACTCTTGAGTTTACCTGAGGAGAACACTTAGGGCATTAGGGCTTGTAAATATTTTGGGCACCGCAGCCGTAACAGAAAACTTTTCTTGGTTCACAACAATCCAAATATGTGTGCCCTACCGACCGACAATTCCAACACATAATCCGATTGGAGAACCTATTTCCGCTATTTCATCCTCTGCCGGAAACTGGGTGGCGATTTCAGAAATAAATTTACGTGGCGGGATATTCCTACTAGAACTTCCTCTGTGTAGCTCCTGCATAAAATGTTCGTGCCTATGACAAGCTTTTCTTAGCTCTGCAATGGTAGTGACTGGAAGGTGGAGTAGCTCGTGTCGCAGAACTGGTTTTAAATTGCGTATCAAGATTTCTAAGAATTGCGAATCAGGCTGAGGGGCCGCCAGGCGATCAGTGATGGCGACACTAACGTCTAAGTAGTCATCGAATGACTCTCTCTCTCGTTGCTTCCTATTCCGAACCGTTTCGAAAATATGATAATCGGTACTTGAGTTAGAGTACTTGAAACGCAATAACTGGCAGAGAGCATTCCATTCAATTAACTGAACGCGCTTATGACAGTGCCAATACCAGTCCCTAGCCTTTCCCGAAAACAAAATATGGATGTTTTTCCAAAGAGCCTGGAAATCCCCGTTCAGATTGTGGTTGGTCAGAGCCTGCACACGGTAGATAAACTCCTCGGCTCTAATTCCGTCGCTGGAACCATCGAATTTGACATTCCAGTTCAGCATTATATTTGAAATCTTACTGGAATTAGACGAAGGTTGATTGTTTGGCTGAACCCAATTGTCGTGACCTGTCATTGGAGTGTTTGGGGGTGCTTCGGTAGGACGTTGAGCGTAGAGATTAAAACATCTCTGAAACATGTTCTCAATAGACTGATTAACTGCGTTAATATTTCGGCGTCTCTCTTCTTCCATTTCTTCCCTAACGACTTGTCGAACATTCACTTCATATTGCTGAGTAGCGTTACTAGCTATGTGTGCTACTATTATGGGGATGAGCGGGAGGATGAGTCATTTGCGGTGGACAGGATGGTCTTTTAGTGGCAGATGAGACTACTGTCAAGAATACTTGGATCTTGGAGAATCCAATTCGCATTGTGAGTGGCGGTTGACCGAGTGTTATATCGCTGCCCTTTCGGAATCGCTCCGCGATTCCTGTGATTACTCCGAGATGTAGGTTCATCTTCAACAAGACTAATCTCTTTGTCCGGCTCAACAGCAGGTTGTCGGCAAACTAGACAAGAGTCTGAGTCCTTTAACCACCCAGCAAGACAAGCTTTATGGAAAGTTTGACCGCAAATCGTTGAGTCAGTGTCGTTTCCGGGCTTATGGCATATTGCGCAAGTTAGGACTACCGGATCAACAAGTGGATTTATATTCTCGCAACTGTGTCTTACTGCAAATAAGAGGGGGGCTTAATTGGGTTAAGAAAAAGGTGGTATGAAACAATAAAGATAATGGAAATATGAAAAGGTAAATAATAGTAATTAATAAGAATATAAAGATTAATACTTAAGTGAGTAATTTTATTGGTAATATGTTTTCATAAATAAATGGTCTCATTCCGAAGGTTTAGTTGCATTGGGTCCTAACGCAAAGTAGGTAGTGGTAGGAGAAAGCGAAAAAGATACGAAAAATAATATATTGTTGATTGGGGTATCTATTTTGTTGTCAAGGCCGCTATATCAAGCATTAAAGTCCTCAATGTAAAGTAATTCCAAGACAACTTTCAAATAACTATTGTCAAAATATATGGACTGTACCCAAGAAGTATCAGAAGCTTGACCCTGGTCGTTGCAAACCATCAGTGCGGTTTAGGCAGCGTTATTCCAAAGGGGAGATCTGACTATCCTGTAACAGGTGAATATTGAGCGTCCTAGAAAGATCACATCATTGCCCTTGGGCGTCCCAACTGAAGTATCCATGTAAGGATACGCAATTCCAAAAGGGTTGATTTGATTATCTAGGAACAGGTTCGTTATGAGAGCAAATGATGAGCAAAAAAAAAATGTGAAGGATAATACCAAATATTTTATAGGTTAACTAAGACTTTTGTTACGATTCTGACCCGCAAAACTTGCGGGGCCCACGTCGGGCGCCATTTATGTAATGGTGGTGGCTTGCGAAGAGAGGAAAGATGAGGGGGGGGGGGGGGAATGCCTGGACGGGCCGAAAAAAAAGTTATTGGGATCGGGATGTGTTATGGGATTAGGAGGAAGGAACTGTATATGGGGAAAATAATTCGGTATCCCTGACGCGGGTGCATGCCTTGCTAGCCTAAGCTCAAGCTGGTCGGATGGGGGGATCTTGCATCCGAGAAACCGAAAATGCACCACTACACAAAAAATTGCATGCATTCAATATATAAATAAGATACCTAAGTATCTGTGGAAGAAACTACTAAATACGGGAAAACTAAAAACCGGTGAAAACCTACCACTACCACTGGAGGAACGGATGGTCTTCCTCAAAGCGGTTCTCTACCCTCCCGGCCATGTGCAAGTGTCCGCTGAAATTTGTGCTTGCACCCACGAAAGCCCTATGCTTTCATTACCAAGGACCTCCTAACCACACCATCGGAATGAGACACTAAATATTTCAATTAATATTGACACATTATTTTTATTAATTCAACTTAAATTATTAAGCTACCAGGAGTAGGTAAATTCACAATATTGTAATTTGCGATTTATTAATTAGTAAGGATCGATCAGATTCAATTTAGTACGGATCGATGAATCGGCTATCAACATGAGCCTCAATAAAGCTGTCCCCTATTTTATTAATTAATCCCATTTATTTTTATATACAGTAATTTTTTTTGTTATTTTTTTGTACCAATGATTTATATTTTTCTTTTTTTTAAAAAAAAGGATTTGTATAATTTTAAAATAAACTTCAGAAAATGCAAATTGGTAACTCAGTTACTACAAAATTAAGTTCACCCACTCTCCTACTACAAACAAAATGATGATATCTTTAGTTTTTTTTTTTCCTTTTTCTTTCGACACACTAGCATAACCAAAACGCACTCTCTTTGACAACCACTTTAAAGAAAAACTTTACTATTTTCCCCCTCTTCCTTTTTTTTTTTTTGCTTAACCATTTATATATATATTATATTCGATATGATGGGTATGAATTACAAAGGGGTAAGGGAAGGGGTGGAGGTCACATAACATAAAAACACATTTTCTTCTTCGCTGGCTGATGTTAAAGATGTTGGTGATGCTGGGTCTGGATGATCGGTGTTGGGGATCCCATTTAAGGGGATCACAGCCTCTGCTGGGTTCGGCGTGGCGGTTTTCTGATTGTGCTACTTCTGGGTTTGGGTTCGGTTTTGGTAAGGATGCTGATTCGACGGGAGAGGGGGGTTTTCGAGGAGCGAATTTGATGGCGTGGTCGTCGCTCTTGGCAGAAAATAAAAAAAACAAACCACATCCCGGTGGAGTTTCCTTTTTGGTTTTGGCTTATAGTTCAGGACTGTTGGCGTGTGTGTTCTTGCGCAGGTGGATTTTCTTTTGCGGAGATTGTTACTTTAGAGTTTCAGGGTGCAGGGGAGAACGTCGTTTAACGGTTTGTGCAGTCATCAGCGTGCCCGCGTATCGGGGTTAGGGGAATTTTATAGGGCGCAGATTAGTCACTATGACACCGGCTTTTAAGTTCACTTTGGCGTGCCCCTTTTCCCACATGGTTTAATGGCTTTGTGACGTTACGAAAAGTTACATCTACCCAAATACTTCCACGCACCACTTACAGTCTACCTTCAGCAGTTTTAACAAATGCGTGATACTTTTTTAAATTAACCCCTGTTAGTAGTAGTTCCTCCGCCGCACTATCTCCGAGGCAGCTAATAGAAGCTCCAGAGTCTAACAATGCACTCATAGATTTTCCTAAAATCTGAACCTCTGCGTAAGGTCTAATATCGCGGCTGTTCCCACTTAGCTCTGCGCATAAAAGGCGTTTTCTCGTCGTACGTACATTTTTCCAGAAGGAGCGGAGGCGTTTTGTTGATCTCTTGGGCGTATACGTACTATTTTTGGCGAAGATTTTGGAGCGAAGTTGGTTGTATTCTTGTAACCTTTGGTGATATCTCTTGGAAGGATCTATACTGCGGGGTTGCATTGTAGGCTGGTAGGGTACATATGGAGAGATTTCTTGGTCATCTGTCAGAATTTCTTTGTTAAAAGTGATTACTAATTTCTCTGATGAGGATGTTACCGGGTGTTGGTGGCCACATCCACTCTTGAGTTTACCTGAGGAGAACACTTAGGGCATTAGGGCTTGTAAATATTTTGGGCACCGCAGCCGTAACAGAAAACTTTTCTTGGTTCACAACAATCCAAATATGTGTGCCCTACCGACCGACAATTCCAACACATAATCCGATTTATTGGAGAACCTATTTCCGCTATTTCATCCTCTGCCGGAAACTGGGTGGCGATTTCAGAAATAAATTTACGTGGCGGGATATTCCTACTAGAACTTCCTCTGTGTAGCTCCTGCATAAAATGTTCGTGCCTATGACAAGCTTTTCTTAGCTCTGCAATGGTAGTGACTGGAAGGTGGAGTAGCTCGTGTCGCAGAACTGGTTTTAAATTGCGTATCAAGATTTCTAAGAATTGCGAATCAGGCAGAGGGGCCGCCAGGCGATCAGTGATGGCGACAATAACGTCTAAGTAGTCATCGAATGACTCTCTCTCTCGTTGCTTCCTATTCCGAACCGTTTCGAAAATATGATAATCGGTACTTGAGTTAGAGTACTTGAAACGCAATAACTGGCAGAGAGCATTCCATTCAATTAACTGAACGCGCTTATGACAGTGCCAATACCAGTCCCTAGCCTTTCCCGAAAACAAAATATGGATGTTTTTGCAAAGAGCCTGGAAATCCCCGTTCAGATTGTGGTTGGTCAGAGCCTGCACACGGTAGATAAACTCCTCGGCTCTAATTCCGTCGCTGGAACCATCGAATTTAACATTCCAGTTCAGCATTATATTTGAAATCTTCTGGAATTAGACGAAGGTTGATTGTTTGGCTGAACCCAATTGTCGTGACCTGTCATTGGGGTGTTTGGGGGTGCTTCGGTAGGACGTTGAGCGTAGAGATTAAAACATCTCTGAAACATGTTCTCAATAGACTGATTAACTGCGTTAATATTTCGGCGTCTCTCTTCTTCCATTTCTACCCTAACGACTTGTCGAACATTCACTTCATATTTGCGGTGGACAGGATGGTCTTTTAGTGGCAGATGAGACTACTATCAAGAATACTTGGATCTTGGAGAATCCAATTCGCATTGTGAGTGGCGGTTGACCGAGTGTTATATCGCTGCCCTTTCGGAATCGCTCCGCGATTCCTGTGACTACTCCGAGATGTAGGTTAATCTTCAACAAGACTAATCTATTTGTCCGGCTCAACAGCAGGTTGTCGGCAAACTGGACAAGAGTCTGAGTCCTTTAACCACCCAGCAAGACAAGATTTATGCAAAGTTTGACCGCAAATCGTTGAGTCAGTGTCGTTTTCGGGCTTATGAGTTTCTTGGCATATTGCGCAAGTTAGGACTACCGGATCAACAAGTGGATTTATATTCTCGCAACTGTGTCTTACTGCAAATAAGAGGGGCGGCTTAATTGGTTTAAAAAAAAGGTGGTACGAAACAATAAAGATAATGGAAATATGAAAAGGTAAATAATAGTAATTAATAAGAATATAAAGACTAATACTTAAGTGAGTAATTTTATTGGTAATATGTTTTCATAAATAAGTGGTCTCATTCCGAAGGTTTAGTTGCATTGGGTCCTAACGCAAAGTAGGTAGTGGTAGGAGAAAGCGAAAAAGATACGAAAAATAATATATTGTTGATTGGGGTATCTATTTTGTTGTCAAGGACGCTATATCAAGCATTAAAGTCCTCAATGTAAAGTAATTCCAAGACAGCTTTCAAATAACTATTTTCAAAATATATGGACTGTACCCAAGAAGTATCAGAAGCTTGACCCTGGTCGTTGCAAACCATCAGTGCGGTTTAGGCAGCGTTATTCCAAAGGGGAGATCTGACTATCCTGTAACAGGTGAATATTGAGCGTCCTAGAAAGATCACATCATTGCCCTTGGGCGTCCCAACTGAAGTATCCATGTAAGGATACGCAATTCCAAAAGGGTTGATTTGATTATCTAGGAACAGGTTCGTTATGAGAGCAAATGATGAGCAAAAAAAAAATGTGAAGGATTATACCAAATATTTTATAGGTTAACTAAGACTTTTGTTACGATTCTGACCCGCAAAACTTGCGGGGCCCACGTCATTTATGTAATGGTGGTGGCTTGCGAAGAGAGGAAAGATGGGGGGGGGGGGGGGGGGGTATGCCTGGACGGGCCGAAAAAAAAGTTATTGGGATCGGGATGAGTTATGGGATTAGGAGGAAGGAACTGTATATGGGGAAAATAATTCGGTATCCCTGACGCGGGTGCATGCCTTGCTAGCCTAAGCTCAAGCTGGTCGGATGGGGGGGATCTTGCATCCGAGAAACCGAAAATGCACCACTACACAAAAAATTGCATGCATTCAATATATAAATAAGATACCTAAGTATCTGTGGAAGAAACTACTAAATACGGGAAAACTAAAAACCGGTGAAAACCTACCACTACCACTGGAGGAACGGATGGTCTTCCTCAAAGCGGTTCTCTACCCTCCCGGCCATGTGCAAGTGTCCGCTGAAATTTGTGCTTGCACCCACGAAAGCCCTATGCTTTCATTACCAAGGACCTCCTAACCACACCATCGGAATGAGACACTAAATATTTCAATTAATATTGACACATTATTTTTATTAATTCAACTTAAATTATTAAGCTACCAGGAGTAGGTAAATTCACAATATTGTAATTTGCGATTTATTAATTAGTAAGGATCGATCAGATTCAATTTAGTACGGATCGATGAATCAGCTATCAACATGAGCCTCAATAAAGCTGTCCCCTATTTTATTAATTAATCCCATTTATTTTTATATACAGTAATTTTTTTTGTTATTTTTTTGTACCAATGATTTATATTTTTCTTTTTTTTTAAAAAAAGGATTTGTATAATTTTAAAATAAACTTCAGAAAATGCAAATTGGTAACTCAGTTACTACAAAATTAAGTTCACCCACTCTCCTACTACAAACAAAATGATGATATCTTTAGTTTTTTTTTTTCCTTTTTCTTTCGACACACTAGCATAACCAAAACGCACTCTCTTTGACAACCACTTTAAAGAAAAACTTTACTATTTTCCCCCTCTTCCTTTTTTTTTTTTTTGCTTAACCATTTATATATATATTATATTCGATATGATGGGTATGAATTACAAAGGGGTAAGGGAAGGGGTGGAGGTCACATAACATAAAAACACATTTTCTTCTTCGCTGGCTGATGTTAAAGATGTTGGTGATGCTGGGTCTGGATGATCGGTGTTGGGGATCCCATTTAAGGGGATCACAGCCTCTGCTGGGTTCGGCGTAGCGGTTTTCTGATTGTGCTACTTCTGGGTTTGGGTTCGGTTTTGGTAAGGATGCTGATTCGACGGGAGAGGGGGGTTTTCGAGGAGCGAATTTGATGGCGTGGTCGTCGCTCTTGGCAGAAAATAAAAAAAAACAAACCACATCCCGGTGGATTTTCCTTTTTGGTTTTGGCTTATAGTTCAGGACTGTTGGCGTGTGTGTTCTTGCGCAGGTGGATTTTCTTTTGCGGAGATTGTTACTTTAGAGTTTCAGGGTGCAGGGGAGAACGTCGTTTAACGGTTTGTGCAGTCATCAGCGTGCCCGCGTATCGGGGTTAGGGGAATTTTATAGGGCGCAGATTAGTCACTATGACACCGGCTTTTAAGTTCACTTTGGCGTGCCCCTTTTCCCACATGGTTTAATGGCTTTGTGACGTTACGAAAAGTTACATCTACCCAAATACTTCCACGCACCACTTGCAGTCTACCTTCAGCAGTTTTAACAAATGCGTGATACTTTTTTAAATTAACCCCTGTTAGTAGTAGTTCCTCCGCCGCACTATCTCCGAGGCAGCCAATAGAAGCTCCAGAGTCTAACAATGCACTCATAGATTTTCCTAAAATCTGAACCTCTGCGTAAGGTCTAATATCGCGGCTGTTCCCACTTAGCTCTGCGCATAAAAGGCGTTTTCTCGTCGTACGTACATTTTTCCAGAAGGAGCGGAGGCGTTTTGTTGATCTCTTGGGCGTATACGTACTATTTTTGGCGAAGATTTTGGAGCGAAGTTGGTTGTATTCTTGTAACCTTTGGTGATATCTCTTGGAAGGATCTATACTGCGGGGTTGCATTGTAGGCTGGTAGGGTACATATGGAGAGATTTCTTGGTCATCTGTCAGAATTTCTTTGTTAAAAGTGATTACTAATTTCTCTGATGAGGATGTTACCGGGTGTTGGTGGCCACATCCACTCTTGAGTTTACCTGAGGAGAACACTTAGGGCATTAGGGTTTGTAAATATTTTGGGCACCGCAGCCGTAACAGAAAACTTGTCTTGGTTCACAACAATCCAAATATGTGTGCCCTACCGACCGACAATTCCAACACATAATCCGATTTATTGGAGAACCTATTTCCGCTATTTCATCCTCTGACGGAAACTGGGTCGCGATTTCAGAAATAAAATTACGTGGCGGGATATTCCTACTAGAACTTCCTCTGTGTAGCTCCTGCATAAAATGTTCGTGCCTATGACAAGCTTTTCTTAGCTCTGCAATGGTAGTGACTGGAAGGTGGAGTAGCTCGTGTCGCAGAACTGGTTTTAAATTGCGTATCAAGATTTCTAAGAATTGCGAATCAGGCAGAGGGGCCGCCAGGCGATCAGTGATGGCGACAATAACGTCTAAGTAGTCATCGAATGACTCTCTCTCTCGTTGCTTCCTATTCCGAACCGTTTCGAAAATATGATAATCGGTACTTGAGTTAGAGTACTTGAAACGCAATAACTGGCAGAGAGCATTCCATTCAATTAACTGAACGCGCTTATGACAGTGCCAATACCAGTCCCTAGCCTTTCCCGAAAACAAAATATGGATGTTTTTGCAAAGAGCCTGGAAATCCCCGTTCAGATTGTGGTTGGTCAGAGCCTGCACACGGTAGATAAACTCCTCGGCTCTAATTCCGTCGCTGGAACCATCGAATTTGACATTCCAGTTCAGCATTATATTTGAAATCTTCTGGAATTAGACGAAGGTTGATTGTTTGGCTGAACCCAATTGTCGTGACCTGTCATTGGGGTGTTTGGGGGTGCTTCGGTAGGACGTTGAGCGTAGAGATTAAAACATCTCTGAAACATGTTCTCAATAGACTGATTAACTGCGTTAATATTTCGGCGTCTCTCTTCTTCCATTTCTACCCTAACGACTTGTCGAACATTCACTTCATATTTGCGGTGGACAGGATGGTCTTTTAGTGGCAGATGAGACTACTATCAAGAATACTTGGATCTTGGAGAATCCAATTCGCATTGTGAGTGGCGGTTGACCGAGTGTTATATCGCTGCCCTTTCGGAATCGCTCCGCGATTCCTGTGACTACTCCGAGATGTAGGTTCATCTTCAACAAGACTAATCTCTTTGTCCGGCTCAACAGCAGGTTGTCGGCAAACTGGACAAGAGTCTGAGTCCTTTAACCACCCAGCAAGACAAGCTTTATGGAAAGTTTGACCGCAAATCGTTGAGTCAGTGTCGTTTCCGGGCTTATGAGTTTCTTGGCATATTGCGCAAGTTAGGACTACCGGATCAACAAGTGGATTTATATTCTCGCAACTGTGTCTTACTGCAAATAAGAGGGGCGGCTTAATTGGTTTAAAAACAAGGTGGTACGAAACAATAAAGATAATGGAAATATGAAAAGGTAAATAATAGTAATTAATAAGAATATAAAGACTAATACTTAAGTGAGTAATTTTATTGGTAATATGTTTTCATAAATAAGTGGTCTCATTCCGAAGGTTTAGTTGCATTGGGTCCTAACGCAAAGTAGGTAGTGGTAGGAGAAAGCGAAAAAGATACGAAAAATAATATATTGTTGATTGGGGTATCTATTTTGTTGTCAAGGACGCTATATCAAGCATTAAAGTCCTCAATGTAAAGTAATTCCAAGACAACTTTCAAATAACTATTTTCAAGAAGTATCAGAAGCTTGACCCTGGTCGTTGCAAACCATCAGTGCGGTTTAGGCAGCGTTATTCCAAAGGGGAGATCTGACTATCCTGTAACAGGTGAATATTGAGCGTCCTAGAAAGATCACATCATTGCCCTTGGGCGTCCCAACTGAAGTATCCATGTAAGGATACGCAATTCCAAAAGGGTTGATTTGATTATCTAGGAACAGGTTCGTTATGAGAGCAAATGATGAGCAAAAAAAAAATGTGAAGGATAATACCAAATATTTTATAGGTTAACTAAGACTTTTGTTACGATTCTGACCCGCAAAACTTGCGGGGCCCACGTCGGGCGCCATTTATGTAATGGTGGTGGCTTGCGAAGAGAGGAAAGATGGGGGGGGGGGGGGGGGGGAATGCCTGGACGGGCCGAAAAAAAAGTTATTGGGATCGGGATGAGTTATGGGATTAGGAGGAAGGAACTGACGCGGGTGCATGCCTTGCTAGCCTAAGCTCAAGCTGGTCGGATGGGGGGGGATCTTGCATCCGAGAAACCGAAAATGCACCACTACACAAAAAATTGCATGCATTCAATATATAAATAAGATGCCTAAGTATCTGTGGAAAAAACTACTAAATACGGGAAAACTAAAAACCGGTGAAAACCTACCACTACCACTGGAGGAACGGATGGTCTTCCTCAAAGCGGTTCTCTACCCTCCCGGCCATGTGCAAGTGTCCGCTGAAATTTGTGCTTGCACCAACGAAAGCCCTATGCTTTCATTACCAAGGACCTCCTAACCACACCATCGGAATGAGACACTAAATATTTCAATTAATATTGACACATTATTTTTATTAATTCAACTTAAATTATTAAGCTACCAGGAGTAGGTAAATTCACAATATTGTAATTTGCGATTTATTAATTAGTAAGGATCGATCAGATTCAATTTAGTACGGATCGATGAATCAGCTATCAACATGAGCCTCAATAAAGCTGTCCCCTATTTTATTAATTAATCCCATTTATTTTTATATACAGTAATTTTTTTTGTTATTTTTTTGTACCAATGATTTATATTTTTCTTTTTTTTTTTAAAAAAGGATTTGTATAATTTTAAAATAAACTTCAGAAAATGCAAATTGGTAACTCAGATACTACAAAATTAAGTTCACCCACTCTCCTACTACAAACAAAATGATGATCTCTTTAGTTTTTTTTTTTTCCTTTTTCTTTCGACACACTAGCATAACCAAAACGCACTCTCTTTGACAACCACTTTAAAGAAAAACTTTACTATTTTCCCCCTCTTCCTTTTTTTTTTTTTGCTTAACCATTTATATATATATTATATTCGATATGATGGGTATGAATTACAAAGGGGTAAGGGAAGGGGTGGAGGTCACATAACATAAAAACACATTTTCTTCTTCGCTGGCTGATGTTAAAGATGTTGGTGATGCTGGGTCTGGATGATCGGTGTTGGGGATCCCATTTAAGGGGATCACAGCCTCTGCTGGGTTCGGCGTGGCGGTTTTCTGATTGTGCTACTTCTGGGTTTGGGTTCGGTTTTGGTAAGGATGCTGATTCGACGGGAGAGGGGGGGTTTCGAGGAGCGAATTTGATGGCGTGGTCGTCGCTCTTGGCAGAAAATAAAAAAAAACAAACCACATCCCGGTGGATTTTCCTTTTTGGTTTTGGCTTATAGTTCAGGACTGTTGGCGTGTGTGTTCTTGCGCAGGTGGATTTTCTTTTGCGGAGATTGTTACTTTAGAGTTTCAGGGTGCAGGGGAGAACGTCGTTTAACGGTTTGTGCAGTCATCAGCGTGCCCGCGTATCGGGGTTAGGGGAATTTTATAGGGCGCAGATTAGTCACTATGACACCGGCTTTTAAGTTCACTTTGGCGTGCCCCTTTTCCCACATAGTTTAATGGCTTTGTGACGTTACGAAAAGTTACATCTACCCAAATACTTCCACGCACCACTTGCAGTCTACCTTCAGCAGTTTTAACAAATGCGTGATACTTTTTTAAATTAACCCCTGTTAGTAGTAGTTCCTCCGCCGCACTATCTCCGAGGCAGCCAATAGAAGCTCCAGAGTCTAACAATGCACTCATAGATTTTCCTAAAATCTGAACCTCTGCGTAAGGTCTAATATCGCGGCTGTTCCCACTTAGCTCTGCGCATAAAAGGCGTTTTCTCGTCGTACGTACATTTTTCCAGAAGGAGCGGAGGCGTTTTGTTGATCTCTTGGGCGTATACGTACTATTTTTGGCGAAGATGTCGGAGCGAAGTTGGTTGTATTCTTGTAACCTTTGGTGATATCTCTTGGAAGGATCTATACTGCGGGGTTGCATTGTAGGCTGGTAGGGTACATATGGAGAGATTTCTTGGTCATCTGTCAGAATTTCTTTGTTAAAAGTGATTACTAATTTCTCTGATGAGGATGTTACCGGGTGTTGGTGGCCACATCCACTCTTGAGTTTACCTGAGGAGAACACTTAGGGCATTGGGGTTTGTAAATATTTTGGGCACCGCAGCCGTAACAGAAAACTTGTCTTGGTTCACAACAATCCAAATATGTGTGCCCTACCGACCGACAATTCCAACACATAATCCGATTTATTGGAGAACCTATTTCCGCTATTTCATCCTCTGACGGAAACTGGGTCGCGATTTCAGAAATAAAATTACGTGGCGGGATATTCCTACTAGAACTTCCTCTGTGTAGCTCCTGCATAAAATGTTCGTGCCTATGACAAGCTTTTCTTAGCTCTGCAATGGTAGTGACTGGAAGGTGGAGTAGCTCGTGTCGCAGAACTGGTTTTAAATTGCGTATCAAGATTTCTAAGAATTGCGAATCAGGCAGAGGGGCCGCCAGGCGATCAGTGATGGCGACAATAACGTCTAAGTAGTCATCGAATGACTCTCTCTCTCGTTGCTTCCTATTCCGAACCGTTTCGAAAATATGATAATCGGTACTTGAGTTAGAGTACTTGAAACGCAATAACTGGCACAGAGCATTCCATTAACATTAAATTAACTGAACGCGCTTATGACAGTGCCAATACCAGTCCCTAGCCTTTCCCGAAAACAAAATATGGATGTTTTTCCAAAGAGCCTGGAAATCCCCGTTCAGATTGTGGTTGGTCAGAGCCTGCACACGGTAGATAAACTCCTCGGCTCTAATTCCGTCGCTGGAACCATCGAATTTGACATTCCAGTTCAGCATTATATTTGAAATCTTACTGGAATTAGACGAAGGTTGATTGTTTGGCTGAACCCAATTGTCGTGACCTGTCATTGGAGTGTTTGGGGGTGCTTCGGTAGGACGTTGAGCGTAGAGATTAAAACATCTCTGAAACATGTTCTCAATAGACTGATTAACTGCGTTAATATTTCGGCGTCTCTCTTCTTCCATTTCTTCCCTAACGACTTGTCGAACATTCACTTCATATTGCTGAGTAGCGTTACTAGCCGGTAGACTCAAACTAGAGCTATGTGTGCTACTATTATGGGGATTAGCGGGAGGATGAGTCATTTGCGGTGGACATGATGGTCTTTTAGTGGCAGATGAGACTACTGTCAAGAATACTTGGATCTCGGAGAATCCAATTCGCATTGTGAGTGGCGGTTGACCGAGTGTTATATCGCTGCCCTTTCGGAATCGCTCCGCGATTCCTGTGACTACTCCGAGATGTAGGTTCATCTTCAACAAGACTAATCTCTTTGTCCGGCTCAACAGCAGGTTGTCGGCAAACTAGACAAGAGTCTGAGTCCTTTAACCACCCAGCAAGACAAGCTTTATGGAAAGTTTGACCGCAAATCGTTGAGTCAGTGTCGTTTCCGGGCTTATGGCATTTTGCGCAAGTTAGGACTACCGGATCAACAAGTGGATTTATATTCTCGCAACTGTGTCTTACTGCAAATAAGAGGGGCGGCTTAATTGGGTTAAGAAAAAGGTGGTATGAAACAATAAAGATAATGGAAATATGAAAAGGTAAATAATAGTAATTAATAAGAATATAAAGATTAATACTTAAGTGAGTAATTTTATTGGTAATATGTTTTCATAAATAAGTGGTCTCATTCCGAAGGTTTAGTTGCATTGGGTCCTAACGCAAAGTAGGTAGTGGTAGGAGAAAGCGAAAAAGATACGAAAAATAATATATTGTTGATTGGGGTATCTATTTTGTTGTCAAGGACGCTATATCAAGCATTAAAGTCCTCAATGTAAAGTAATTCCAAGACAACTTTCAAATAACTATTGTCAAAATATATGGACTGTACCCAAGAAGTATCAGAAGCTTGACCCTGGTCGTTGCAAACCATCAGTGCGGTTTAGGCAGCGTTATTCCAAAGGGGAGATCTGACTATCCTGTAACAGGTGAATATTGAGCGTCCTAGAAAGATCACATCATTGCCGTTGGGCGTCCCAACTGAAGTATCCATGTAAGGATACGCAATTCCAAAAGGGTTGATTTGATTATCTAGGAACAGGTTCGTTATGAGAGCAAATGATGAGCAAAAAAAAAATGTGAAGGATAATACCAAATATTTTATAGGTTAACTAAGACTTTTGTTACGATTCTGACCCGCAAAACTTGCGCCGTTTATGTAATGGTGGTGGCTTGCGAAGAGAGGAAAGATGGGGGGGGGGGGGATGCCTGGACGGGCCGAAAAAAAAGTTATTGGGATCGGGATGAGTTATGGGATTAGGAGGAAGGAACTGTATATGGGGAAAATAATTCGGTATCCCTGACGCGGGTGCATGCCTTGCTAGCCTAAGCTCAAGCTGGTCGGATGGGGGGATCTTGCATCCGAGAAACCGAAAATGCACCACTACACAAAAAATTGTATGCATTCAATATATAAATAAGATACCTAAGTATCTGTGGAAGAAACTACTAAATACGGGAAAACTAGAAACCGGTGAAACCCTACCACTACCACTGGAGGAACGGATGGTCTTCCTCAAAGCGGTTCTCTACCCTCCCGGCCATGTGCAAGTGTCCGCTGAAATTTGTGCTTGCACCCACGAAAGCCCTATGCTTTCATTAACAAGGACCTCCTAACCACACCATCGGAATGAGACACTAAATATTTCAATTAATATTGACACATTATTTTTATTAATTCAACTTAAATTATTAAGCTACCAGGAGTAGGTAAATTCACAATATTGTAATTTGCGATTTATTAATTAGTAAGGATCGATCAGATTCAATTTAGTACGGATCGATGAATCAGCTATCAACATGAGCCTCAATAAAGCTGTCCCCTATTTTATTAATTAATCCCATTTATTTTTATATACAGTAATTTTTTTTGTTATTTTTTTGTACCAATGATTTATATTTTTCTTTTTTTAAAAAAAAAGATTTGTATAATTTTAAAATAAACTTCAGAAAATGCAAATTGGTAACTCAGTTACTACAAAATTAAGTTCACCCACTCTCCTACTACAAACAAAATGATGATCTCTTTAGTTTTTTTTTTTCCTTTTTCTTTCGACACACTAGCATAACCAAAACGCACTCTCTTTGACAACCACTTTAAAGAAAAACTTTACTATTTTCCCCCTCTTCCTTTTTTTTTTTTTGCTTAACCATTTATATGTATATTATATTCGATATGATGGGTATGAATTACAAAGGGGTAAGGGAAGGGGTGGAGGTCACATAACATAAAAACACATTTTCTTCTTCGCTGGCTGATGTTAAAGATGTTGGTGATGCTGGGTCTGGATGATCGGTATTGGGGATCCCATTTAAGGGGATCACAGCCTCTGCTGGGTTCGGCGTGGCGGTTTTCTGATTGTGCTACTTCTGGGTTTGGGTTCGGTTTTGGTAAGGATGCTGATTCGACGGGAGAGGGGGGGTTTCGAGGAGCGAATTTGATGGCGTGGTCGTCGCTCTTGGCAGAAAATAAAAAAAACAAACCACATCCCGGTGGACTTTCCTTTTTGGTTTTGGCTTATAGCTCAGGACTGTTGGCGTGTGTGTTCTTGCGCAGGTGGATTTTCTTTTGCGGAGATTGTTACTTTAGAGTTTCAGGGTGCAGGGGAGAACGTCGTTTAACGGTTTGTGCAGTCATCAGCGTGCCCGCGTATCGGGGTTAGGGGAATTTTATAGGGCGCAGATTAGTCACTATGACACCGGCTTTTAAGTTCACTTTGGCGTGCCCCTTTTCCCACATGGTTTAATGGCTTTGTGACGTTACGAAAAGTTACATCTACCCAAATACTTCCACGCACCACTTGCAGTCTACCTTCAGCAGTTTTAACAAATGCGTGATACTTTTTTAAATTAACCCCTGTTAGTAGTAGTTCCTCCGCCGCACTATCTCCGAGGCAGCTAATAGAAGCTCCAGAGTCTAACAATGCACTCATAGATTTTCCTAAAATCTGAACCTCTGCGTAAGGTCTAATATCGCGGCTGTTCCCACTTAGCTCTGCGCATAAAAGGCGTTTTCTCGTCGTACGTACATTTTTCCAGAAGGAGCGGAGGCGTTTTGTTGATCTCTTGGGCGTATACGTACTATTTTTGGCGAAGATTTCGGAGCGAAGTTGGTTGTATTCTTGTAACCTTTGGTGATATCTCTTGGAAGGATCTATACTGCGGGGTTGCATTGTAGGCTGGTAGGGTACATATGGAGAGATTTCTTGGTCATCTGTCAGAATTTCTTTGTTAAAAGTGATTACTAATTTCTCTGATGAGGATGTAACCGGGTGTTGGTGGCCACATCCACTCTTGAGTTTACCTGAGGAGAACACTTAGGGCATTAGGGCTTGTAAATATTTTGGGCACCGCAGCCGTAACAGAAAACTTTTCTTGGTTCACAACAATCCAAATATGTGTGCCCTACCGACCGACAATTCCAACACATAATCCGATTTATTGGAGAACCTATTTCCGCTATTTCATCCTCTGCCGGAAACTGGGTGGCGATTTCAGAAATAAATTTACGTGGCGGGATATTCCTACTAGAACTTCCTCTGTGTAGCTCCTGCATAAAATGTTCGTGACTATGACAAGCTTTTCTTAGCTCTGCAATGGTAGTGACTGGAAGGTGGAGTAGCTCGTGTCGCAGAACTGGTTTTAAATTGCGTATCAAGATTTCTAAGAATTGCGAATCAGGCAGAGGGGCCGCCAGGCGATCAGTGATGGCGACAATAACGTCTAAGTAGTCATCGAATGACTCTCTCTCTCGTTGCTTCTTATTCCGAACCGTTTCGAAAATATGATAATCGGTACTTGAGTTAGAGTACTTGAAACGCAATAACTGGCAGAGAGCATTCCATTCAATTAACTGAACGCGCTTATGACAGTGCCAATACCAGTCCCTAGCCTTTCCCGAAAACAAAATATGGATGTTTTTGCAAAGAGCCTGGAAATCCCCGTTCAGATTGTGGTTGGTCAGAGCCTGCACACGGTAGATAAACTCCTCGGCAATAATTCCGTCGCTGGAACCATCGAATTTGACATTCCAGTTCAGCATTATATTTGAAATCTTCTGGAATTAGACGAAGGTTGATTGTTTGGCTGAACCCAATTGTCGTGACCTGTCATTGGGGTGTTTGGGGGTGCTTCGGTAGGACGTTGAGCGTAGAGATTAAAACATCTCTGAAACATGTTCTCAATAGACTGATTAACTGCGTTAATATTTCGGCGTCTCTCTTCTTCCATTTCTACCCTAACGACTTGTCGAACATTCACATTCACGGACTACCGGATCAACAAGTGGATTTATATTCTCGCAACTGTGTCTTACTGCAAATAAGAGGGGCGGCTTAATTGGGTTAAGAAAAAGGTGGTATGAAACAATAAAGATAATGGAAATATGAAAAGGTAAATAATAGTAATTAATAAGAATATAAAGATTAATACTTAAGTGAGTAATTTTATTGGTAATATGTTTTCATAAATAAGTGGTCTCATTCCGAAGGTTTAGTTGCATTGGGTCCTAACGCAAAGTAGGTAGTGGTAGGAGAAAGCGAAAAAGATACGAAAAATAATATATTGTTGATTGGGGTATCTATTTTGTTGTCAAGGACGCTATATCAAGCATTAAAGTCCTCAATGTAAAGTAATTCCAAGACAACTTTCAAATAACTATTGTCAAAATATATGGACTGTACCCAAGAAGTATCAGAAGCTTGACCCTGGTCGTTGCAAACCATCAGTGCGGTTTAGGCAGCGTTATTCCAAAGGGGAGATCTGACTATCCTGTAACAGGTGAATATTGAGCGTCCTAGAAAGATCACATCATTGCCGTTGGGCGTCCCAACTGAAGTATCCATGTAAGGATACGCAATTCCAAAAGGGTTGATTTGATTATCTAGGAACAGGTTCGTTATGAGAGCAAATGATGAGCAAAAAAAAAATGTGAAGGATAATACCAAATATTTTATAGGTTAACTAAGACTTTTGTTACGATTCTGACCCGCAAAACTTGCGCCGTTTATGTAATGGTGGTGGCTTGCGAAGAGAGGAAAGATGGGGGGGGGGGGGGGGGATGCCTGGACGGGCCGAAAAAAAAGTTATTGGGATCGGGATGAGTTATGGGATTAGGAGGAAGGAACTGTATATGGGGAAAATAATTCGGTATCCCTGACGCGGGTGCATGCCTTGCTAGCCTAAGCTCAAGCTGGTCGGATGGGGGGATCTTGCATCCGAGAAACCGAAAATGCACCACTACACAAAAAATTGTATGCATTCAATATATAAATAAGATACCTAAGTATCTGTGGAAGAAACTACTAAATACGGGAAAACTAGAAACCGGTGAAACCCTACCACTACCACTGGAGGAACGGATGGTCTTCCTCAAAGCGGTTCTCTACCCTCCCGGCCATGTGCAAGTGTCCGCTGAAATTTGTGCTTGCACCCACGAAAGCCCTATGCTTTCATTAACAAGGACCTCCTAACCACACCATCGGAATGAGACACTAAATATTTCAATTAATATTGACACATTATTTTTATTAATTCAACTTAAATTATTAAGCTACCAGGAGTAGGTAAATTCACAATATTGTAATTTGCGATTTATTAATTAGTAAGGATCGATCAGATTCAATTTAGTACGGATCGATGAATCAGCTATCAACATGAGCCTCAATAAAGCTGTCCCCTATTTTATTAATTAATCCCATTTATTTTTATATACAGTAATTTTTTTTGTTATTTTTTTGTACCAATGATTTATATTTTTCTTTTTTTAAAAAAAAAGATTTGTATAATTTTAAAATAAACTTCAGAAAATGCAAATTGGTAACTCAGTTACTACAAAATTAAGTTCACCCACTCTCCTACTACAAACAAAATGATGATCTCTTTAGTTTTTTTTTTTCCTTTTTCTTTCGACACACTAGCATAACCAAAACGCACTCTCTTTGACAACCACTTTAAAGAAAAACTTTACTATTTTCCCCCTCTTCCTTTTTTTTTTTTTGCTTAACCATTTATATGTATATTATATTCGATATGATGGGTATGAATTACAAAGGGGTAAGGGAAGGGGTGGAGGTCACATAACATAAAAACACATTTTCTTCTTCGCTGGCTGATGTTAAAGATGTTGGTGATGCTGGGTCTGGATGATCGGTATTGGGGATCCCATTTAAGGGGATCACAGCCTCTGCTGGGTTCGGCGTGGCGGTTTTCTGATTGTGCTACTTCTGGGTTTGGGTTCGGTTTTGGTAAGGATGCTGATTCGACGGGAGAGGGGGGGTTTCGAGGAGCGAATTTGATGGCGTGGTCGTCGCTCTTGGCAGAAAATAAAAAAAACAAACCACATCCCGGTGGACTTTCCTTTTTGGTTTTGGCTTATAGCTCAGGACTGTTGGCGTGTGTGTTCTTGCGCAGGTGGATTTTCTTTTGCGGAGATTGTTACTTTAGAGTTTCAGGGTGCAGGGGAGAACGTCGTTTAACGGTTTGTGCAGTCATCAGCGTGCCCGCGTATCGGGGTTAGGGGAATTTTATAGGGCGCAGATTAGTCACTATGACACCGGCTTTTAAGTTCACTTTGGCGTGCCCCTTTTCCCACATGGTTTAATGGCTTTGTGACGTTACGAAAAGTTACATCTACCCAAATACTTCCACGCACCACTTGCAGTCTACCTTCAGCAGTTTTAACAAATGCGTGATACTTTTTTAAATTAACCCCTGTTAGTAGTAGTTCCTCCGCCGCACTATCTCCGAGGCAGCTAATAGAAGCTCCAGAGTCTAACAATCCACTCATAGATTTTCCTAAAATCTGAACCTCTGCGTAAGGTCTAATATCGCGGCTGTTCCCACTTAGCTCTGCGCATAAAAGGCGTTTTCTCGTCGTACGTACATTTTTCCAGAAGGAGCGGAGGCGTTTTGTTGATCTCTTGGGCGTATACGTACTATTTTTGGCGAAGATTTCGGAGCGAAGTTGGTTGTATTCTTGTAACCTTTGGTGATATCTCTTGGAAGGATCTATACTGCGGGGTTGCATTGTAGGCTGGTAGGGTACATATGGAGAGATTTCTTGGTCATCTGTCAGAATTTCTTTGTTAAAAGTGATTACTAATTTCTCTGATGAGGATGTTACCGGGTGTTGGTGGCCACATCCACTCTTGAGTTTACCTGAGGAGAACACTTAGGGCATTGGGGTTTGTAAATATTTTGGGCACCGCAGCCGTAACAGAAAACTTGTCTTGGTTCACAACAATCCAAATATGTGTGCCCTACCGACCGACAATTCCAACACATAATCCGATTTATTGGAGAACCTATCTCCGCTATTTCATCCTCTGCCGGAAACTGGGTCGCGATTTCAGAAATAAAATTACGTGGCGGGATATTCCTACTAGAACTTCCTCTGTGTAGCTCCTGCATAAAATGTTCGTGCCTATGACAAGCTTTTCTTAGCTCTGCAATGGTAGTGACTGGAAGGTGGAGTAGCTCGTGTCGCAGAACTGGTTTTAAATTGCGTATCAAGATTTCTAAGAATTGCGAATCAGGCAGAGGGGCCGCCAGGCGATCAGTGATGGCGACAATAACGTCTAAGTAGTCATCGAATGACTCTCTCTCTCGTTGCTTCCTATTCCGAACCGTTTCGAAAATATGATAATCGGTACTTGAGTTAGAGTACTTGAAACGCAATAACTGGCAGAGAGCATTCCATTCAAATAACTGAACGCGCTTATGACAGTGCCAATACCAGTCCCTAGCCTTTCCCGAAAACAAAATATGGATGTTTTTGCAAAGAGCCTGGAAATCCCCGTTCAGATTGTGGTTGGTCAGAGCCTGCACACGGTAGATAAACTCCTCGGCTCTAATTCCGTCGCTGGAACCATCGAATTTGACATTCCAGTTCAGCATTATATTTGAAATCTTCTGGAATTAGACGAAGGTTGATTGTTTGGCTGAACCCAATTGTCGTGACCTGTCATTGGGGTGTTTGGGGGTGCTTCGGTAGGACGTTGAGCGTAGAGATTAAAACATCTCTGAAACATGTTCTCAATAGACTGATTAACTGCGTTAATATTTCGGCGTCTCTCTTCTTCCATTTCTACCCTAACGACTTGTCGAACATTCACTTCATATTTGCGGTGGACAGGATGGTCTTTTAGTTGCAGATGAGACTACTATCAAGAATACTTGGATCTTGGAGAATCCAATTCGCATTGTGAGTGGCGGTTGACCGAGTGTTATATCGCTGCCCTTTCGGAATCGCTCCGCGATTCCTGTGACTACTCCGAGATGTAGGTTCATCTTCAACAAGACTAATCTCTTTGTCCGGCTCAACAGCAGGGTGTCGGCAAACTGGACAAGAGTCTGAGTCCTTTAACCACCCAGCAAGACAAGCTTTATGGAAAGTTTGACCGCAAATCGTTGAGTCAGTGTCGTTTCCGGGCTTATGAGTTTCTTGGCATATTGCGCAAGTTAGGACTACCGGATCAACAAGTGGATTTATATTCTCGCAACTGTGTCTTACTGCAAATAAGAGGGGCGGCTTAATTGGTTTTAAAAAAAAGGTGGTATGAAACAATAAAGATAATGGAAATATGAAAAGGTAAATAATAGTAATTAATAAGAATATAAAGACTAATACTTAAGTGAGTAATTTTATTGGTAATATGTTTTCATAAATAAGTGGTCTCATTCCGAAGGTTTAGTTGCATTGGGTCCTAACGCAAAGTAGGTAGTGGTAGGAGAAAGCGAAAAAGATACGAAAAATAATATATTGTTGATTGGGGTATCTATTTTGTTGTCAAGGACGCTATATCAAGCATTAAAGTCCTCAATGTAAAGTAATTCCAAGACAACTTTCAAATAACTATTTTCAAAATATATGGACTGTACCCAAGAAGTATCAGAAGCTTGACCCTGGTCCTTGCAAACCATCAGTGCGGTTTAGGCAGCGTTATTCCAAAGGGGAGATCTGACTATCCTGTAACAGGTGAATATTGAGCGTCCTAGAAAGATCACATCATTGCCCTTGGGCGTCCCAACTGAAGTATCCATGTAAGGATACGCAATTCCAAACGGGTTGATTTGATTATCTAGGAACAGGTTCGTTATGAGAGCAAATGATGAGCAAAAAAAAAATGTGAAGGATAATACCAAATATTTTAAAGGTTAACTAAGACTTTTGTTACGATTCTGACCCGCAAAACTTGCGGGGCCCACGTCGGGCGCCATTTATGTAATGGTGGTGGCTTGCGAAGAGAGGAAAGATGGGGGGGGGGGGATGCCTGGACGGGCCGAAAAAAAAGTTATTGGGATCGGGATGAGTTATGGGATTAGGAGGAAGGAACTGTATATGGGGAAAATAATTCGGTATCCCTGACGCGGGTGCATGCCTTGCTAGCCTAAGCTTAAGCTGGTCGGATGGGGGGGATCTTGCATCCGAGAAAAAGAAAATGCACCACTACACAAAAAATTGCATGCATTCAATATATAAATAAGATACCCAAGTATCTGTGGAAGAAACTACTAAATACGGGAAAACTAAAAACCGGTGAAAACCTACCACTACCACTGGAGGAACGGATGGTCTTCCTCAAAGCGGTTCTCTACCCTCCCGGCCATGTGCAAGTGTCCGCTGAAATTTGTGCTTGCACCAACGAAAGCCCTATGCTTTCATTACCAAGGACCTCCTAACCACACCATCGGAATGAGACACTAAATATTTCAATTAATATTGACACATTATTTTTATTAATTCAACTTAAATTATTAAGCTACCAGGAGTAGGTAAATTCACAATATTGTAATTTGCGATTTATTAATTAGTAAGGATCGATCAGATTCAATTTAGTACGGATCGATGAATCAGCTATCAACATGAGCCTCAATAAAGCTGTCCCCTATTTTATTAATTAATCCCATTTATTTTTATATACAGTAATTTTTTTTGTTATTTTTTTGTACCAATGATTTATATTTTTCTTTTTTTTTAAAAAAAGGATTTGTATAATTTTAAAATAAACTTCAGAAAATGCAAATTGGTAACTCAGTTACTACAAAATTAAGTTCACCCACTCTCCTACTACAAACAAAATGATGATCTCTTTAGTTTTTTTTTTCCTTTTTCTTTCGACACACTAGCATAACCAAAACGCACTCTCTTTGACAACCACTTTAAAGAAAAACTTTACTATTTTCCCCCTCTTCCTTTTTTTTTTTTCTTAACCATTTATATATATATTATATTCGATATGATGGGTATGAATTACAAAGGGGTAAGGGAAGGGGTGGAGGTCACATAACATAAAAACACATTTTCTTCTTCGCTGGCTGATGTTAAAGATGTTGGTGATGCTGGGTCTGGATGATCGGTGTTGGGGATCCCATTTAAGGGGATCACAGCCTCTGCTGGGTTCGGCGTGGCGGTTTTCTGATTGTGCTACTTCTGGGTTTGGGTTCGGTTTTGGTAAGGATGCTGATTCGACGGGAGAGGGGGGGTTTCGAGGAGCGAATTTGATGGCGTGGTCGTCGCTCTTGGCAGAAAATAAAAAAAAACAAACGACATCCCACATTTTTTCATGGTTTCCCACATGGTTTAATGGCTTTGTGACGTTACGAAAAGTTACATCTACCCAAATACTTCCACGCACAACTTGCAGTCTACCTTCAGCAGTTTTAACAAATGCGTGATACTTTTTTAAATTAACCCCT
Organism: Cheilosia variabilis; assembly: GCA_951230905.1. Taxonomy (NCBI): domain Eukaryota; kingdom Metazoa; phylum Arthropoda; class Insecta; order Diptera; family Syrphidae; genus Cheilosia; species Cheilosia variabilis. The sequence goes on from OX579676.1 coordinate 87,299,361, forward strand.
GTTAGTAGTAGTTCCTCCGCCGCGCTATCTCCGAGGCAGCTAATAGAAGCTCCAGAGTCTAACAATCCACTCATAGATTTTCCTAAAATCTGAACCTCTGCGTAAGGTCTAATATCGCGGCTGTTCCCACTTAGCTCTGCGCATAAAAGGCGTTTTCTCGTCGTACGTACATTTTTCCAGAAGGAGCGGAGGCGTTTTGTTGATCTCTTGGGCGTATACGTACTATTTTGGCGAAGATTTCGGAGCGAAGTTGGTTGTATTCTTGTAACCTTTGGTGATATCTCTTGGAAGGATCTATACTGCGGGGTTGCATTGTAGGCTGGTAGGGTACATATGGAGAGATTTCTTGGTCATCTGTCAGAATTTCTTTGTTAAAAGTGATTACTAATTTCTCTGATGAGGATGTTACCGGGTGTTGGTGGCCACATCCACTCTTGAGTTTACCTGAGGAGAACACTTAGGGCATTAGGGCTTGTAAATATTTTGGGCACCGCAGCCGTAACAGAAAACTTTTCTTGGTTCACAACAATCCAAATATGTGTGCCCTACCGACCGACAATTCCAACACATAATCCGATTTATTGGAGAACCTATTTCCGCTATTTCATCCTCTGCCGGAAACTGGGTGGCGATTTCAGAAATAAATTTACGTGGCGGGATATTCCTACTAGAACTTCCTCTGTGTAGCTCCTGCATAAAATGTTCGTGCCTATGACAAGCTTTTCTTAGCTCTGCAATGGTAGTGACTGGAAGGTGGAGTAGCTCGTGTCGCAGAACTGGTTTTAAATTGCGTATCAAGATTTCTAAGAATTGCGAATCAGGCAGAGGGGCCGCCAGGCGATCAGTGATGGCGACAATAGCGTCTAAGTAGTCATCGAATGACTCTCTCTCTCGTTGCTTCCTATTCCGAACCGTTTCGAAAATATGATAATCGGTACTTGAGTTAGAGTACTTGAAACGCAATAACTGGCAGAGAGCATTCCATTCAAATAACTGAACGCGCTTATGACAGTGCCAATACCAGTCCCTAGCCTTTCCCGAAAACAAAATATGGATGTTTTTGCAAAGAGCCTGGAAATCCCCGTTCAGATTGTGGTTGGTCAGAGCCTGCACACGGTAGATAAACTCCTCGGCTCTAATTCCGTCGCTGGAACCATCGAATTTGACATTCCAGTTCAGCATTATATTTGAAATCTTACTGGAATTAGACGAAGGTTGATTGTTTGACTGAACCCAATTGTCGTGACCTGTCATTGGAGTGTTTGGGGGTGCTTCGGTAGGACGTTGAGCGTAGAGATTAAAACATCTCTGAAACATGTTCTCAATAGACTGATTAACTGCGTTAATATTTCGGCGTCTCTCTTCTTCCATTTCTTCCCTAACGACTTGTCGAACATTCACTTCATATTGCTGAGTAGCGTTACTAGCCGGTAGACTCAAACTAGAGCTATGTGTGCTACTATTATGGGGATGAGCGGGAGGATGAGTCATTTGCGGTGGACAGGATGGTCTTTTAGTGGCAGATGATACTACTATCAAGAATACTTGGATCTTGGAGAATCCAATTCGCATTGTGAGTGGCGGTTGACCGAGTTTTTTATCGCTGCCCTTTCGGAATCGCTCCGCGAATCCTGTGACTACTCCGAGATGTAGGTTCATCTTCAACAAGACTAATCTCTTTGTCCGGCTCAACAGCAGGTTGTCGGCAAACTGGACAAGAGTCTGAGTCCTTTAACCACCCAGCAAGACAAGCTTTATGGAAAGTTTCACCGCAAATCGTTGAGTCAGTGTCTTTTCCGGGCTTATGAGTTTCTTGGCATATTGCGCAAGTTAGGACTACCGGATCAACAAGTGGATTTATATTCTCGCAACTGTGTCTTACTGCAAATAAGAGGGGCGGCTTAATTGGTTTAAAAAAAAGGTGGTATGAAACAATAAAGATAATGGAAATATGAAAAGGTAAATAATAGTAATTAATAAGAATATAAAGATTAATACTTAAGTGAGTAATTTTATTGGTAATATGTTTTCATAAATAAGTGGTCTCATTCCGAAGGTTTAGTTGCAGTGGGTCCTAACGCAAAGTAGGTAGTGGTAGGAGAAACCGAAAAAGTAACGAAAAATAATATATTGTTGATTGGGGTATCTATTTTGTTGTCAAGGACGCTATATCAAGCATTAAAGTCCTCAATGTAAAGTAATTCCAAGACAACTTTCAAATAACTATTGTCAAAATATATGGACTGTACCCAAGAAGTATCAGAAGCTTAACCCTGGTCGTTGCAAACCATCAGTGCGGTTTAGGCAGCGTTATTCCAAAGGGGAGATCTGACTATCCTGTAACAGGTGAATATTGAGCGTCCTAGAAAGATCACATCATTGCCCTTGGGCGTCCCAACTGAAGTATCCATGTAAGGATACGGAATTCCAAAAGGGTTGATTTGATTATCTAGGAACAGGTTCGTTATGAGAGCAAATGATGAGCAAAAAAAAAATGTGAAGGATAATACCAAATATTTTATAGGTTAACTAAGACTTTTGTTACGATTCTGACCCGCAAAACTTGCGCCGTTTATGTAATGGTGGTGGCTTGCGAAGAGAGGAAAGATGGGGGGGGGGGATGCCTGGACGGGCCGAAAAAAAAGTTATAGGGATCGGGATGAGTTATGGGATTAGGAGGAAGGAACTGTATATGGGGAAAATAATTCGGTATCCCTGACGCGGGTGCATGCCTTGCTAGCCTAAGCTCAAGCTGGTCGGATGGGGGGAAAGCCCTATGCTTTCATTAACAAGGACCTCCTAACCACACCATCGGAATGAGACACTAAATATTTCAATTAATATTGACACATTATTTTTATTAATTCAACTTAAATTATTAAGCTACCAGGAGTAGGTAAATTCACAATATTGTAATTTGCGATTTATTAATTAGTAAGGATCGATCAGATTCAATTTAGTACGAATCGATGAATCAGCTATCAACATGAGCCTCAATAAAGCTGTCCCCTATTTTATTAATTAATCCCATTTATTTTTATATACAGTAATTTTTTTTGTTATTTTTTTGTACCAATGATTTATATTTTTCTTTTTTTTAAAAAAAAGGATTTGTATAATTTTAAAATAAACTTCAGAAAATGCAAATTGGTAACTCAGTTACTACAAAATTTAGTTCACCCACTCTCCTACTACAAACAAAATGATGATCTCTTTAGTTTTTTTTTTCCTTTTTCTTTCGACACACTAGCATAACCAAAACGCACTCTCTTTGACAACCACTTTAAAGAAAAACTTTACTATTTTCCCCCTCTTCCTTTTTTTTTTTTTGGTTAACCATTTATATATATATTATATTCGATATGATGGGTATGAATTACAAAGGGGTAAGGGAAGGGGTGGAGGTCACATAACATAAAAACACATTTTCTTCTTCGCTGGCTGATGTTAAAGATGTTGGTGATGCTGGGTCTGGATGATCGGTGTTGGGGATCCCATTTAAGGGGATCACAGCCTCTGCTGGGTTCGGCGTGGCGGTTTTCTGATTGTGCTACTTCTGGGTTTGGGTTCGGTTTTGGTAAGGATGCTGATTCGACGGGAGAGGGGGGTTTTCGAGGAGCGAATTTGATGGCGTGGTCGTCGCTCTTGGCAGAAAATAAAAAAAACAAACCACATCCCGGTGGAGTTTCCTTTTTGGTTTTGGCTTATAGTTCAGGACTGTTGGCGTGTGTGTTCTTGCGCAGGTGGATTTTCTTTTGCGGAGATTGTTACTTTAGAGTTTCAGGGTGCAGGGGAGAACGTCGTTTAACGGTTTGTGCAGTCATCAGCGTGCCCGCGTATCGGGGTTAGGGGAATTTTATAGGGCGCAGATTAGTCACTATGACACCGGCTTTTAAGTTCACTTTGGCGTGCCCCTTTTCCCACATGGTTTAATGGCTTTGTGACGTTACGAAAAGTTACATCTACCCAAATACTTCCACGCACCACTTGCAGTCTACCTTCAGCAGTTTTAACAAATGCGTGATACTTTTTTAAATTAACCCCTGTTAGTAGTAGTTCCTCCGCCGCACTATCTCCGAGGCAGCTAATAGAAGCTCCAGAGTCTAACAATGCACTCATAGATTTTCCTAAAATCTGAACCTCTGCGTAAGGTCTAATATCGCGGCTGTTCCCACTTAGCTCTGCGCATAAAAGGCGTTTTCTCGTCGTACGTACATTTTTCCAGAAGGAGCGGAGGCGTTTTGTTGATCTCTTGGGCGTATACGTACTATTTTTGGCGAAGATTTCGGAGCGAAGTTGGTTGTATTCTTGTAACCTTTGGTGATATCTCTTGGAAGGATCTATACTGCGGGGTTGCATTGTAGGCTGGTAGGGTACATATGGAGAGATTTCTTGGTCATCTGTCAGAATTTCTTTGTTAAAAGTGATTACTAATTTCTCTGATGAGGATGTTACCGGGTGTTGGGGGCCACATCCACTCTTGAGTTTACCTGAGGAGAACACTTAGGGCATTAGGGCTTGTAAATATTTTGGGCACCGCAGCCGTAACAGAAAACTTTTCTTGGTTCACAACAATCCAAATATGTGTGCCCTACCGACCGACAATTCCAACACATAATCCGATTTATTGGAGAACCTATTTCCGCTATTTCATCCTCTGCCGGAAACTGGGTGGCGATTTCAGAAATAAATTTACGTGGCGGGATATTCCTACTAGAACTTCCTCTGTGTAGCTCCTGCATAAAATGTTCGTGCCTATGACAAGCTTTTCTTAGCTCTGCAATGGTAGTGACTGGAAGGTGGAGTAGCTCGTGTCGCAGAACTGGTTTTAAATTGCGTATCAAGATTTCTAAGAATTGCGAATCAGGCAGAGGGGCCGCCAGGCGATCAGTGATGGCGACAATAACGTCTAAGTAGTCATCGAATGACTCTCTCTCTCGTTGCTTCCTATTCCGAACCGTTTCGAAAATATGATAATCGGTACTTGAGTTAGAGTACTTGAAACGCAATAACTGGCACAGAGCATTCCATTAACATTAAATTAACTGAACGCGCTTATGACAGTGCCAATACCAATCCCTAGCCTTTCCCGAAAACAAAATATGGATGTTTTTCCAAAGAGCCTGGAAATCCCCGTTCAGATTGTGGTTGGTCAGAGCCTGCACACGGTAGATAAACTCCTCGGCTCTAATTCCGTCGCTGGAACCATCGAATTTGACATTCCAGTTCAGCATTATATTTGAAATCTTACTGGAATTAGACGAAGGTTGATTGTTTGGCTGAACCCAATTGTCGTGACCTGTCATTGGAGTGTTTGGGGGTGCTTCGGTAGGACGTTGAGCGTAGAGATTAAAACATCTCTGAAACATGTTCTCAATAGACTGATTAACTGCGTTAATATTTCGGCGTCTCTCTTCTTCCATTTCTTCCCTAACGACTTGTCGAACATTCACTTCATATTGCTGAGTAGCGTTACTAGCCGGTAGACTCAAACTAGAGCTATGTGTGCTACTATTATGGGGATGAGCGGGAGGATGAGTCATTTGCGGTGGACAGGATGGTCTTTTAGTGGCAGATGAGACTACTGTCAAGAATACTTGGATCTCGGAGAATCCAATTCGCATTGTGAGTGGCGGTTGACCGAGTGTTATATCGCTGCCCTTTCGGAATCGCTCCGCGATTCCTGTGACTACTCCGAGATGTAGGTTCATCTTCAACAAGACTAATCTCTTTGTCCGGCTCAACAGCAGGTTGTCGGCAAACTAGACAAGAGTCTGAGTCCTTTAACCACCCAGCAAGACAAGCTTTATGGAAAGTTTGACCGCAAATCGTTGAGTCAGTGTCGTTTCCGGGCTTATGGCATATTGCGCAAGTTAGGACTACCGGATCAACAAGTGGATTTATATTCTCGCAACTGTGTCTTACTGCAAATAAGAGGGGCGGCTTAATTGGGTTAAGAAAAAGGTGGTATGAAACAATAAAGATAATGGAAATATGAAAAGGTAAATAATAGTAATTAATAAGAATATAAAGATTAATACTTAAGTGAGTAATTTTATTGGTAATATGTTTTCATAAATAAGTGGTCTCACTCCGAAGGTTTAGTTGCATTGGGTCCTAACGCAAAGTAGGTAGTGGTAGGAGAAAGCGAAAAAGATACGGAAAATAATATATTGTTGATTGGGGTATCTATTTTGTTGTCAAGGACGCTATATCAAGCATTAAAGTCCTCAATGTAAAGTAATTCCAAGACAACTTTCAAATAACTATTGTCAAAATATATGGACTGTACCCAAGAAGTATCAGAAGCTTGACCCTGGTCGTTGCAAACCATCAGTGCGGTTTAGGCAGCGTTATTCCAAAGGGGAGATCTGACTATCCTGTAACAGGTGAATATTGAGCGTCCTAGAAAGATCACATCATTGCCCTTGGGCGTCCCAACTGAAGTATCCATGTAAGGATACGGAATTCCAAAAGGGTTGATTTGATTATCTAGGAACAGGTTCGTTATGAGAGCAAATGATGAGCAAAAAAAAAATGTGAAGGATAATACCAAATATTTTATAGGTTAACTAAGACTTTTGTTACGATTCTGACCCGCAAAACTTGCGCCGTTTATGTAATGGTGGTGGCTTGCGAAGAGAGGAAAGATGGGGGGGGGGGATGCCTGGACGGGCCGAAAAAAAAGTTATAGGGATCGGGATGAGTTATGGGATTAGGAGGAAGGAACTGTATATGGGGAAAATAATTCGGTATCCCTGACGCGGGTGCATGCCTTGCTAGCCTAAGCTCAAGCTGGTCGGATGGGGGGATCTTGCATCCGAGAAACCGAAAATGCACCACTACACAAAAAATTGTATGCATTCAATATATAAATAAGATACCTAAGTATCTGTGGAAGAAACTACTAAATACGGGAAAACTAAAAACCGGTGAAAACCTACCACTACCACTGGAGGAACGGATGGTCTTCCTCAAAGCGGTTCTCTACCCTCCCGGCCATGTGCAAGTGTCCGCTGAAATTTGTGCTTGCACCCACGAAAGCCCTATGCTTTCATTAACAAGGACCTCCTAACCACACCATCGGAATGAGACACTAAATATTTCAATTAATATTGACACATTATTTTTATTAATTCAACTTAAATTATTAAGCTACCAGGAGTAGGTAAATTCACAATATTGTAATTTGCGATTTATTAATTAGTAAGGATCGATCAGATTCAATTTAGTACGGATCGATGAATCAGCTATCAACATGAGCCTCAATAAAGCTGTCCCCTATTTTATTAATTAATCCCATTTATTTTTATATACAGTAATTTTTTTTGTTATTTTTTTGTACCAATGATTTATATTTTTCTTTTTTTTTTAAAAAAGGATTTGTATAATTTTAAAATAAACTTCAGAAAATGCAAATTGGTAACTCAGTTACTACAAAATTAAGTTCACCCACTCTCCTACTATTTACAAACAAAATGATGATCTCTTTAGTTTTTTTTTTTCCTTTTTCTTTCGACACACTAGCATAACCAAAACGCACTCTCTTTGACAACCACTTTAAAGAAAAACTTTACTATTTTCCCCCTCTTCCTTTTTTTTTTTTTGCTTAACCATTTATATGTATATTATATTCGATATGATGGGTATGAATTACAAAGGGGTAAGGGAAGGGGTGGAGGTCACATAACATAAAAACACATTTTCTTCTTCGCTGGCTGATGTTAAAGATGTTGGTGATGCTGGGTCTGGATGATCGGTGTTGGGGATCCCATTTAAGGGGATCACAGCCTCTGCTGGGTTCGGCGTGGCGGTTTTCTGATTGTGCTACTTCTGGGTTTGGGTTCGGTTTTGGTAAGGATGCTGATTCGACGGGAGAGGGGGGGTTTCGAGGAGCGAATTTGATGGCGTGGTCGTCGCTCTTGGCAGAAAATAAAAAAAACAAACCACATCCCGGTGGATTTTCCTTTTTGGTTTTGGCTTGTAGTTCAGGACTGTTGGCGTGTGTGTTCTTGCGCAGGTGGATTTTCTTTTGCGGAGATTGTTACTTTAGAGTTTCAGGGTGCAGGGGAGAACGTCGTTTAACGGTTTGTGCAGTCATCAGCGTGCCCGCGTATCGGGGTTAGGGGAATTTTATAGGGCGCAGATTAGTCACTATGACACCGGCTTTTAAGTTCACTTTGGCGTGCCCCTTTTCCCACATGGTTTAATGGCTTTGTGACGTTACGAAAAGTTACATCTACCCAAATACTTCCACGCACCACTTGCAGTCTACCTTCAGCAGTTTTAACAAATGCGTGATACTTTTTTAAATTAACCCCTGTTAGTAGTAGTTCCTCCGCCGCACTATCTCCGAGGCAGCTAATAGAAGCTTCAGAGTCTAACAATGCACTCATAGATTTTCCTAAAATCTGAACCTCTGCGTAAGGTCTAATATCGCGGCTGTTCCCACTTAGCTCTGCGCATAAAAGGCGTTTTCTCGTCGTACGTACATTTTTCCAGAAGGAGCGGAGGCGTTTTGTTGATCTCTTGGGCGTATACGTACTATTTTTGGCGAAGATTTCGGAGCGAAGTTGGTTGTATTCTTGTAACCTTTGGTGATATCTCTTGGAAGGATCTATACTGCGGGGTTGAATTGTAGGCTGGTAGGGTACATATGGAGAGATTTCTTGGTCATCTGTCAGAATTTCTTTGTTAAAAGTGATTACTAATTGCTCTGATGAGGATGTTACCGGGTGTTGGTGGCCACATCCACTCTTGAGTTTACCTGAGGAGAACACTTAGGGCATTAGGGCTTGTAAATATTTTGGGCACCGCAGCCGTAACAGAAAACTTTTCTTGGTTCACAACAATCCAAATATGTGTGCCCTACCGACCGACAATTCCAACACATAATCCGATTTATTGGAGAACCTATTTCCGCTATTTCATCCTCTGCCGAAAACTGGGTGGCGATTTCAGAAATAAATTTACGTGGCGGGATATTCCTACTAGAACTTCCTCTGTGTAGCTCCTGCATAAAATGTTCGTGCCTATGACAAGCTTTTCTTAGCTCTGCAATGGTAGTGACTGGAAGGTGGAGTAGCTCGTGTCGCAGAACTGGTTTTAAATTGCGTATCAAGATTTCTAAGAATTGCGAATCAGGCAGAGGGGCCGCCAGGCGATCAGTGATGGCGACAATAGCGTCTAAGTAGTCATCGAATGACTCTCTCTCTCGTTGCTTCCTATTCCGAACCGTTTCGAAAATATGATAATCGGTACTTGAGTTAGAGTACTTGAAACGCAATAACTGGCAGAGAGCATTCCATTCAATTAACTGAACGCGCTTATGACAGTGCCAATACCAGTCCCTAGCCTTTCCCGAAAACAAAATATGGATGTTTTTGCAAAGAGCCTGGAAATCCCCGTTCAGATTGTGGTTGGTCAGAGCCTGCACACGGTAGATAAACTCCTCGGCTCTAATTCCGTCGCTGGAACCATCGAATTTGACATTCCAGTTCAGCTTTATATTTGAAATCTTCTGGAATTAGACGAAGGTTGATTGTTTGGCTGAACCCAATTGTCGTGACCTGTCATTGGGGTGTTTGGGGGTGCTTCGGTAGGACGTTGAGCGTAGAGATTAAAACATCTCTGAAACATGTTCTCAATAGACTGATTAACTGCGTTAATATTTCGGCGTCTCTCTTCTTCCATTTCTACCCTAACGACTTGTCGAACATTCACTTCATATTTGCGGTGGACAGGATGGTCTTTTAGTGGCAGATGAGACTACTATCAAGAATACTTGGATCTTGGAGAATCCAATTCGCATTGTGAGTGGCGGTTGACCGAGTGTTATATCGCTGCCCTTTCGGAATCGCTCCGCTATTCCTGTGACTACTCCGAGATGTAGGTTCATCTTCAACAAGACTAATCTCTTTGTCCGGCTCAACAGCAGGTTGTCGGCAAACTGGACAAGAGTCTGAGTCCTTTAACCACCCAGCAAGACAAGCTTTATGGAAAGTTTGACCGCTAATCGTTGAGTCAGTGTCGTTTCCGGGCTTATGAGTTTCTTGGCATATTGCGCAAGTTAGGACTACCGGATCAACAAGTGGATTTATATTCTCGCAACTGTGTCTTACTGCAAATAAGAGGGGCGGCTTAATTGGTTTAAAAAAAAGGTGGTATGAAACAATAAAGATAATGGAAATATGAAAAGGTAAATAATAGTAATTAATAAGAATATAAAGATTAATACTTAAGTGAGTAATTTTATTGGTAATATGTTTTCATAAATAAGTGGTCTCATTCCGAAGGTTTAGTTGCATTGGGTCCTAACGCAAAGTAGGTAGTGGTAGGAGAAAGCGAAAAAGATACGAAAAATAATATATTGTTGATTGGGGTATCTATTTTGTTGTCAAGGCCGCTATATCAAGCATTAAAGTCCTCAATGTAAAGTAATTCCAAGACAACTTTCAAATAACTATTGTCAAAATATATGGACTGTACCCAAGAAGTATCAGAAGCTTGACCCTGGTCGTTGCAAACCATCAGTGCCTGGACGGGCCGAAAAAAAAGTTATTGGGATCGGGATGAGTTATGGGATTAGGAGAAAGGAACTGTATATGGGGAAAATAATTCGGTATCCCTGACGCGGGTGCATGCCTTGCTAGCCTAAGCTCAAGCTGGTCGGATGGGGTGGGATCTTGCATCCGAGAAACCGAAAATGCACCACTACACAAAAAATTGCATGCATTCAATATATAAATAAGATGCCTAAGTATCTGTGGAAAAAACTACTAAATACGGGAAAACTAAAAACCGGTGAAAACCTACCACTACCACTGGAGGAACGGATGGTCTTCCTCAAAGCGGTTCTCTACCCTCCCGGCCATGTGCAAGTGTCCGCTGAAATTTGTGCTTGCACCCACGAAAGCCCTATGCTTTCATTACCAAGGACCTCCTAACCACACCATCGGAATGAGACACTAAATATTTCAATTAATATTGACACATTATTTTTATTAATTCAACTTAAATTATTAAGCTACCAGGAGTAGGTAAATTCACAATATTGTAATTTGCGATTTATTAATTAGTAAGGATCGATCAGATTCAATTTAGTACGGATCGATGAATCAGCTATCAACATGAGCCTCAATAAAGCTGTCCCCTATTTTATTAATTAATCCCATTTATTTTTATATACAGTAATTTTTTTTGTTATTTTTTTGTACCAATGATTTATATTTATCTTTTTTTTAAAAAAAAGGATTTGTATAATTTTAAAATAAACTTCAGAAAATGCAAATTGGTAACTCAGTTACTACAAAATTAAGTTCACCCACTCTCCTACTACAAACAAAATGATGATCTCTTTAGTTTTTTTTTTCCTTTTTCTTTCGACACACTAGCATAACCAAAACGCACTCTCTTTGACAACCACTTTAAAGAAAAACTTTACTATTTTCCCCCTCTTCCTTTTTTTTTTTTTGCTTAACCATTTATATATATATTATATTCGATATGATGGGTATGAATTACAAAGGGGTAAGGGAAGGGGTGGAGGTCACATAACATAAAAACACATTTTCTTCTTCGCTGGCTGATGTTAAAGATGTTGGTGATGCTGGGTCTGGATGATCGGTGTTGGGGATCCCATTTAAGGGGATCACAGCCTCTGCTGGGTTCGGCGTGGCGGTTTTCTGATTGTGCTACTTCTGGGTTTGGGTTCGGTTTTGGTAAGGATGCTGATTCGACGGGAGAGGGGGGTTTTCGAGGAGCGAATTTGATGGCGTGGTCGTCGCTCTTGGCAGAAAATAAAAAAAACAAACCACATCCCGGTGGAGTTTCCTTTTTGGTTTTGGCTTATAGTTCAGGACTGTTGGCGTGTGTGTTCTTGCGCAGGTGGATTTTCTTTTGCGGAGATTGTTACTTTAGAGTTTCAGGGTGCAGGGGAGAACGTCGTTTAACGGTTTGTGCAGTCATCAGCGTGCCCGCGTATCGGGGTTAGGGGAATTTTATAGGGCGCAGATTAGTCACTATGACACCGGCTTTTAAGTTCACTTTGGCGTGCCCCTTTTCCCACATGGTTTAATGGCTTTGTGACGTTACGAAAAGTTACATCTACCCAAATACTTCCACGCACCACTTGCAGTCTACCTTCAGCAGTTTTAACAAATGCGTGATACTTTTTTAAATTAACCCCTGTTAGTAGTAGTTCCTCCGCCGCACTATCTCCGAGGCAGCTAATAGAAGCTCCAGAGTCTAACAATACACTCATAGATTTTCCTAAAATCTGAACCTCTGCGTAAGGTCTAATATCGCGGCTGTTCCCACTTAGCTCTGCGCATAAAAGGCGTTTTCTCGTCGTACGTACATTTTTCCAGAAGGAGCGGAGGCGTTTTGTTGATCTCTTGGGCGTATACGTACTATTTTTGGCGAAGATTTCGGAGCGAAGTTGGTTGTATTCTTGTAACCTTTGGTGATATCTCTTGGAAGGATCTATACTGCGGGGTTGCATTGTAGGCTGGTAGGGTACATATGGAGAGATTTCTTGGTCATCTGTCAGAATTTCTTTGTTAAAAGTGATTACTAATTTCTCTGATGAGGATGTTACCGGGTGTTGGGGGCCACATCCACTCTTGAGTTTACCTGAGGAGAACACTTAGGGCATTAGGGCTTGTAAATATTTTGGGCACCGCAGCCGTAACAGAAAACTTTTCTTGGTTCACAACAATCCAAATATGTGTGCCCTACCGACCGACAATTCCAACACATAATCCGATTGGAGAACCTATTTCCGCTATTTCATCCTCTGCCGGAAACTGGGTGGCGATTTCAGAAATAAATTTACGTGGCGGGATATTCCTACTAGAACTTCCTCTGTGTAGCTCCTGCATAAAATGTTCGTGCCTATGACAAGCTTTTCTTAGCTCTGCAATGGTAGTGACTGGAAGGTGGAGTAGCTCGTGTCGCAGAACTGGTTTTAAATTGCGTATCAAGATTTCTAAGAATTGCGAATCAGGCTGAGGGGCCGCCAGGCGATCAGTGATGGCGACACTAACGTCTAAGTAGTCATCGAATGACTCTCTCTCTCGTTGCTTCCTATTCCGAACCGTTTCGAAAATATGATAATCGGTACTTGAGTTAGAGTACTTGAAACGCAATAACTGGCAGAGAGCATTCCATTCAATTAACTGAACGCGCTTATGACAGTGCCAATACCAGTCCCTAGCCTTTCCCGAAAACAAAATATGGATGTTTTTCCAAAGAGCCTGGAAATCCCCGTTCAGATTGTGGTTGGTCAGAGCCTGCACACGGTAGATAAACTCCTCGGCTCTAATTCCGTCGCTGGAACCATCGAATTTGACATTCCAGTTCAGCATTATATTTGAAATCTTACTGGAATTAGACGAAGGTTGATTGTTTGGCTGAACCCAATTGTCGTGACCTGTCATTGGAGTGTTTGGGGGTGCTTCGGTAGGACGTTGAGCGTAGAGATTAAAACATCTCTGAAACATGTTCTCAATAGACTGATTAACTGCGTTAATATTTCGGCGTCTCTCTTCTTCCATTTCTTCCCTAACGACTTGTCGAACATTCACTTCATATTGCTGAGTAGCGTTACTAGCTATGTGTGCTACTATTATGGGGATGAGCGGGAGGATGAGTCATTTGCGGTGGACAGGATGGTCTTTTAGTGGCAGATGAGACTACTGTCAAGAATACTTGGATCTTGGAGAATCCAATTCGCATTGTGAGTGGCGGTTGACCGAGTGTTATATCGCTGCCCTTTCGGAATCGCTCCGCGATTCCTGTGACTACTCCGAGATGTAGGTTCATCTTCAACAAGACTAATCTCTTTGTCCGGCTCAACAGCAGGTTGTCGGCAAACTAGACAAGAGTCTGAGTCCTTTAACCACCCAGCAAGACAAGCTTTATGGAAAGTTTGACCGCAAATCGTTGAGTCAGTGTCGTTTCCGGGCTTATGGCATATTGCGCAAGTTAGGACTACCGGATCAACAAGTGGATTTATATTCTCGCAACTGTGTCTTACTGCAAATAAGAGGGGGGCTTAATTGGGTTAAGAAAAAGGTGGTATGAAACAATAAAGATAATGGAAATATGAAAAGGTAAATAATAGTAATTAATAAGAATATAAAGATTAATACTTAAGTGAGTAATTTTATTGGTAATATGTTTTCATAAATAAATGGTCTCATTCCGAAGGTTTAGTTGCTATTACACAATAACTATTTTCAAGAAGTATCAGAAGCTTGACCCTGGTCGTTGCAAACCATCAGTGCGGTTTAGGCAGCGTTATTCCAAAGGGGAGATCTGACTATCCTGTAACAGGTGAATATTGAGCGTCCTAGAAAGATCACATCATTGCCCTTGGGCGTCCCAACTGAAGTATCCATGTAAGGATACGCAATTCCAAAAGGGTTGATTTGATTATCTAGGAACAGGTTCGTTATGAGAGCAAATGATGAGCAAAAAAAAAATGTGAAGGATAATACCAAATATTTTATAGGTTAACTAAGACTTTTGTTACGATTCTGACCCGCAAAACTTGCGGGGCCCACGTCGGGCGCCATTTATGTAATGGTGGTGGCTTGCGAAGAGAGGAAAGATGAGGGGGGGGGGGGGGAATGCCTGGACGGGCCGAAAAAAAAGTTATTGGGATCGGGATGTGTTATGGGATTAGGAGGAAGGAACTGTATATGGGGAAAATAATTCGGTATCCCTGACGCGGGTGCATGCCTTGCTAGCCTAAGCTCAAGCTGGTCGGATGGGGGGATCTTGCATCCGAGAAACCGAAAATGCACCACTACACAAAAAATTGCATGCATTCAATATATAAATAAGATACCTAAGTATCTGTGGAAGAAACTACTAAATACGGGAAAACTAAAAACCGGTGAAAACCTACCACTACCACTGGAGGAACGGATGGTCTTCCTCAAAGCGGTTCTCTACCCTCCCGGCCATGTGCAAGTGTCCGCTGAAATTTGTGCTTGCACCCACGAAAGCCCTATGCTTTCATTACCAAGGACCTCCTAACCACACCATCGGAATGAGACACTAAATATTTCAATTAATATTGACACATTATTTTTATTAATTCAACTTAAATTATTAAGCTACCAGGAGTAGGTAAATTCACAATATTGTAATTTGCGATTTATTAATTAGTAAGGATCGATCAGATTCAATTTAGTACGGATCGATGAATCGGCTATCAACATGAGCCTCAATAAAGCTGTCCCCTATTTTATTAATTAATCCCATTTATTTTTATATACAGTAATTTTTTTTGTTATTTTTTTGTACCAATGATTTATATTTTTCTTTTTTTTAAAAAAAAGGATTTGTATAATTTTAAAATAAACTTCAGAAAATGCAAATTGGTAACTCAGTTACTACAAAATTAAGTTCACCCACTCTCCTATTACAAACAAAATGATGATATCTTTAGTTTTTTTTTTTCCTTTTTCTTTCGACACACTAGCATAACCAAAACGCACTCTCTTTGACAACCACTTTAAAGAAAAACTTTACTATTTTCCCCCTCTTCCTTTTTTTTTTTTTGCTTAACCATTTATATATATATTATATTCGATATGATGGGTATGAATTACAAAGGGGTAAGGGAAGGGGTGGAGGTCACATAACATAAAAACACATTTTCTTCTTCGCTGGCTGATGTTAAAGATGTTGGTGATGCTGGGTCTGGATGATCGGTGTTGGGGATCCCATTTAAGGGGATCACAGCCTCTGCTGGGTTCGGCGTGGCGGTTTTCTGATTGTGCTACTTCTGGGTTTGGGTTCGGTTTTGGTAAGGATGCTGATTCGACGGGAGAGGGGGGTTTTCGAGGAGCGAATTTGATGGCGTGGTCGTCGCTCTTGGCAGAAAATAAAAAAAACAAACCACATCCCGGTGGAGTTTCCTTTTTGGTTTTGGCTTATAGTTCAGGACTGTTGGCGTGTGTGTTCTTGCGCAGGTGGATTTTCTTTTGCGGAGATTGTTACTTTAGAGTTTCAGGGTGCAGGGGAGAACGTCGTTTAACGGTTTGTGCAGTCATCAGCGTGCCCGCGTATCGGGGTTAGGGGAATTTTATAGGGCGCAGATTAGTCACTATGACACCGGCTTTTAAGTTCACTTTGGCGTGCCCCTTTTCCCACATGGTTTAATGGCTTTGTGACGTTACGAAAAGTTACATCTACCCAAATACTTCCACGCACCACTTACAGTCTACCTTCAGCAGTTTTAACAAATGCGTGATACTTTTTTAAATTAACCCCTGTTAGTAGTAGTTCCTCCGCCGCACTATCTCCGAGGCAGCTAATAGAAGCTCCAGAGTCTAACAATGCACTCATAGATTTTCCTAAAATCTGAACCTCTGCGTAAGGTCTAATATCGCGGCTGTTCCCACTTAGCTCTGCGCATAAAAGGCGTTTTCTCGTCGTACGTACATTTTTCCAGAAGGAGCGGAGGCGTTTTGTTGATCTCTTGGGCGTATACGTACTATTTTTGGCGAAGATTTTGGAGCGAAGTTGGTTGTATTCTTGTAACCTTTGGTGATATCTCTTGGAAGGATCTATACTGCGGGGTTGCATTGTAGGCTGGTAGGGTACATATGGAGAGATTTCTTGGTCATCTGTCAGAATTTCTTTGTTAAAAGTGATTACTAATTTCTCTGATGAGGATGTTACCGGGTGTTGGTGGCCACATCCACTCTTGAGTTTACCTGAGGAGAACACTTAGGGCATTAGGGCTTGTAAATATTTTGGGCACCGCAGCCGTAACAGAAAACTTTTCTTGGTTCACAACAATCCAAATATGTGTGCCCTACCGACCGACAATTCCAACACATAATCCGATTTATTGGAGAACCTATTTCCGCTATTTCATCCTCTGCCGGAAACTGGGTGGCGATTTCAGAAATAAATTTACGTGGCGGGATATTCCTACTAGAACTTCCTCTGTGTAGCTCCTGCATAAAATGTTCGTGCCTATGACAAGCTTTTCTTAGCTCTGCAATGGTAGTGACTGGAAGGTGGAGTAGCTCGTGTCGCAGAACTGGTTTTAAATTGCGTATCAAGATTTCTAAGAATTGCGAATCAGGCAGAGGGGCCGCCAGGCGATCAGTGATGGCGACAATAACGTCTAAGTAGTCATCGAATGACTCTCTCTCTCGTTGCTTCCTATTCCGAACCGTTTCGAAAATATGATAATCGGTACTTGAGTTAGAGTACTTGAAACGCAATAACTGGCAGAGAGCATTCCATTCAATTAACTGAACGCGCTTATGACAGTGCCAATACCAGTCCCTAGCCTTTCCCGAAAACAAAATATGGATGTTTTTGCAAAGAGCCTGGAAATCCCCGTTCAGATTGTGGTTGGTCAGAGCCTGCACACGGTAGATAAACTCCTCGGCTCTAATTCCGTCGCTGGAACCATCGAATTTAACATTCCAGTTCAGCATTATATTTGAAATCTTCTGGAATTAGACGAAGGTTGATTGTTTGGCTGAACCCAATTGTCGTGACCTGTCATTGGGGTGTTTGGGGGTGCTTCGGTAGGACGTTGAGCGTAGAGATTAAAACATCTCTGAAACATGTTCTCAATAGACTGATTAACTGCGTTAATATTTCGGCGTCTCTCTTCTTCCATTTCTACCCTAACGACTTGTCGAACATTCACTTCATATTTGCGGTGGACAGGATGGTCTTTTAGTGGCAGATGAGACTACTATCAAGAATACTTGGATCTTGGAGAATCCAATTCGCATTGTGAGTGGCGGTTGACCGAGTGTTATATCGCTGCCCTTTCGGAATCGCTCCGCGATTCCTGTGACTACTCCGAGATGTAGGTTAATCTTCAACAAGACTAATCTATTTGTCCGGCTCAACAGCAGGTTGTCGGCAAACTGGACAAGAGTCTGAGTCCTTTAACCACCCAGCAAGACAAGATTTATGCAAAGTTTGACCGCAAATCGTTGAGTCAGTGTCGTTTTCGGGCTTATGAGTTTCTTGGCATATTGCGCAAGTTAGGACTACCGGATCAACAAGTGGATTTATATTCTCGCAACTGTGTCTTACTGCAAATAAGAGGGGCGGCTTAATTGGTTTAAAAAAAAGGTGGTACGAAACAATAAAGATAATGGAAATATGAAAAGGTAAATAATAGTAATTAATAAGAATATAAAGACTAATACTTAAGTGAGTAATTTTATTGGTAATATGTTTTCATAAATAAGTGGTCTCATTCCGAAGGTTTAGTTGCATTGGGTCCTAACGCAAAGTAGGTAGTGGTAGGAGAAAGCGAAAAAGATACGAAAAATAATATATTGTTGATTGGGGTATCTATTTTGTTGTCAAGGACGCTATATCAAGCATTAAAGTCCTCAATGTAAAGTAATTCCAAGACAGCTTTCAAATAACTATTTTCAAAATATATGGACTGTACCCAAGAAGTATCAGAAGCTTGACCCTGGTCGTTGCAAACCATCAGTGCGGTTTAGGCAGCGTTATTCCAAAGGGGAGATCTGACTATCCTGTAACAGGTGAATATTGAGCGTCCTAGAAAGATCACATCATTGCCCTTGGGCGTCCCAACTGAAGTATCCATGTAAGGATACGCAATTCCAAAAGGGTTGATTTGATTATCTAGGAACAGGTTCGTTATGAGAGCAAATGATGAGCAAAAAAAAAATGTGAAGGATTATACCAAATATTTTATAGGTTAACTAAGACTTTTGTTACGATTCTGACCCGCAAAACTTGCGGGGCCCACGTCATTTATGTAATGGTGGTGGCTTGCGAAGAGAGGAAAGATGGGGGGGGGGGGGGGGAATGCCTGGACGGGCCGAAAAAAAAGTTATTGGGATCGGGATGAGTTATGGGATTAGGAGGAAGGAACTGTATATGGGGAAAATAATTCGGTATCCCTGACGCGGGTGCATGCCTTGCTAGCCTAAGCTCAAGCTGGTCGGATGGGGGGGATCTTGCATCCGAGAAACCGAAAATGCACCACTACACAAAAAATTGCATGCATTCAATATATAAATAAGATACCTAAGTATCTGTGGAAGAAACTACTAAATACGGGAAAACTAAAAACCGGTGAAAACCTACCACTACCACTGGAGGAACGGATGGTCTTCCTCAAAGCGGTTCTCTACCCTCCCGGCCATGTGCAAGTGTCCGCTGAAATTTGTGCTTGCACCCACGAAAGCCCTATGCTTTCATTACCAAGGACCTCCTAACCACACCATCGGAATGAGACACTAAATATTTCAATTAATATTGACACATTATTTTTATTAATTCAACTTAAATTATTAAGCTACCAGGAGTAGGTAAATTCACAATATTGTAATTTGCGATTTATTAATTAGTAAGGATCGATCAGATTCAATTTAGTACGGATCGATGAATCAGCTATCAACATGAGCCTCAATAAAGCTGTCCCCTATTTTATTAATTAATCCCATTTATTTTTATATACAGTAATTTTTTTTGTTATTTTTTTGTACCAATGATTTATATTTTTCTTTTTTTTTAAAAAAAGGATTTGTATAATTTTAAAATAAACTTCAGAAAATGCAAATTGGTAACTCAGTTACTACAAAATTAAGTTCACCCACTCTCCTACTACAAACAAAATGATGATATCTTTAGTTTTTTTTTTTCCTTTTTCTTTCGACACACTAGCATAACCAAAACGCACTCTCTTTGACAACCACTTTAAAGAAAAACTTTACTATTTTCCCCCTCTTCCTTTTTTTTTTTTTTGCTTAACCATTTATATATATATTATATTCGATATGATGGGTATGAATTACAAAGGGGTAAGGGAAGGGGTGGAGGTCACATAACATAAAAACACATTTTCTTCTTCGCTGGCTGATGTTAAAGATGTTGGTGATGCTGGGTCTGGATGATCGGTGTTGGGGATCCCATTTAAGGGGATCACAGCCTCTGCTGGGTTCGGCGTAGCGGTTTTCTGATTGTGCTACTTCTGGGTTTGGGTTCGGTTTTGGTAAGGATGCTGATTCGACGGGAGAGGGGGGGTTTCGAGGAGCGAATTTGATGGCGTGGTCGTAGCTCTTGGCAGAAAATAAAAAAAAACAAACCACATCCCGGTGGATTTTCCTTTTTGGTTTTGGCTTATAGTTCAGGACTGTTGGCGTGTGTGTTCTTGCGCAGGTGGATTTTCTTTTGCGGAGATTGTTACTTTAGAGTTTCAGGGTGCAGGGGAGAACGTCGTTTAACGGTTTGTGCAGTCATCAGCGTGCCCGCGTATCGGGGTTAGGGGAATTTTATAGGGCGCAGATTAGTCACTATGACACCGGCTTTTAAGTTCACTTTGGCGTGCCCCTTTTCCCACATGGTTTAATGGCTTTGTGACGTTACGAAAAGTTACATCTACCCAAATACTTCCACGCACCACTTGCAGTCTACCTTCAGCAGTTTTAACAAATGCGTGATACTTTTTTAAATTAACCCCTGTTAGTAGTAGTTCCTCCGCCGCACTATCTCCGAGGCAGCCAATAGAAGCTCCAGAGTCTAACAATGCACTCATAGATTTTCCTAAAATCTGAACCTCTGCGTAAGGTCTAATATCGCGGCTGTTCCCACTTAGCTCTGCGCATAAAAGGCGTTTTCTCGTCGTACGTACATTTTTCCAGAAGGAGCGGAGGCGTTTTGTTGATCTCTTGGGCGTATACGTACTATTTTTGGCGAAGATTTCGGAGCGAAGTTGGTTGTATTCTTGTAACCTTTGGTGATATCTCTTGGATGGATCTATACTGCGGGGTTGCATTGTAGGCTGGTAGGGTACATATGGAGAGATTTCTTGGTCATCTGTCAGAATTTCTTTGTTAAAAGTGATTACTAATTTCTCTGATGAGGATGTTACCGGGTGTTGGTGGCCACATCCACTCTTGAGTTTACCTGAGGAGAACACTTAGGGCATTAGGGTTTGTAAATATTTTGGGCACCGCAGCCGTAACAGAAAACTTGTCTTGGTTCACAACAATCCAAATATGTGTGCCCTACCGACCGACAATTCCAACACATAATCCGATTTATTGGAGAACCTATTTCCGCTATTTCATCCTCTGACGGAAACTGGGTCGCGATTTCAGAAATAAAATTACGTGGCGGGATATTCCTACTAGAACTTCCTCTGTGTAGCTCCTGCATAAAATGTTCGTGCCTATGACAAGCTTTTCTTAGCTCTGCAATGGTAGTGACTGGAAGGTGGAGTAGCTCGTGTCGCAGAACTGGTTTTAAATTGCGTATCAAGATTTCTAAGAATTGCGAATCAGGCAGAGGGGCCGCCAGGCGATCAGTGATGGCGACAATAACGTCTAAGTAGTCATCGAATGACTCTCTCTCTCGTTGCTTCCTATTCCGAACCGTTTCGAAAATATGATAATCGGTACTTGAGTTAGAGTACTTGAAACGCAATAACTGGCAGAGAGCATTCCATTCAATTAACTGAACGCGCTTATGACAGTGCCAATACCAGTCCCTAGCCTTTCCCGAAAACAAAATATGGATGTTTTTGCAAAGAGCCTGGAAATCCCCGTTCAGATTGTGGTTGGTCAGAGCCTGCACACGGTAGATAAACTCCTCGGCTCTAATTCCGTCGCTGGAACCATCGAATTTGACATTCCAGTTCAGCATTATATTTGAAATCTTCTGGAATTAGACGAAGGTTGATTGTTTGGCTGAACCCAATTGTCGTGACCTGTCATTGGGGTGTTTGGGGGTGCTTCGGTAGGACGTTGAGCGTAGAGATTAAAACATCTCTGAAACATGTTCTCAATAGACTGATTAACTGCGTTAATATTTCGGCGTCTCTCTTCTTCCATTTCTACCCTAACGACTTGTCGAACATTCACTTCATATTTGCGGTGGACAGGATGGTCTTTTAGTGGCAGATGAGACTACTATCAAGAATACTTGGATCTTGGAGAATCCAATTCGCATTGTGAGTGGCGGTTGACCGAGTGTTATATCGCTGCCCTTTCGGAATCGCTCCGCGATTCCTGTGACTACTCCGAGATGTAGGTTCATCTTCAACAAGACTAATCTCTTTGTCCGGCTCAACAGCAGGTTGTCGGCAAACTGGACAAGAGTCTGAGTCCTTTAACCACCCAGCAAGACAAGCTTTATGGAAAGTTTGACCGCAAATCGTTGAGTCAGTGTCGTTTCCGGGCTTATGAGTTTCTTGGCATATTGCGCAAGTTAGGACTACCGGATCAACAAGTGGATTTATATTCTCGCAACTGTGTCTTACTGCAAATAAGAGGGGCGGCTTAATTGGTTTAAAAACAAGGTGGTACGAAACAATAAAGATAATGGAAATATGAAAAGGTAAATAATAGTAATTAATAAGAATATAAAGACTAATACTTAAGTGAGTAATTTTATTGGTAATATGTTTTCATAAATAAGTGGTCTCATTCCGAAGGTTTAGTTGCATTGGGTCCTAACGCAAAGTAGGTAGTGGTAGGAGAAAGCGAAAAAGATACGAAAAATAATATATTGTTGATTGGGGTATCTATTTTGTTGTCAAGGACGCTATATCAAGCATTAAAGTCCTCAATGTAAAGTAATTCCAAGACAACTTTCAAATAACTATTTTCAAGAAGTATCAGAAGCTTGACCCTGGTCGTTGCAAACCATCAGTGCGGTTTAGGCAGCGTTATTCCAAAGGGGAGATCTGACTATCCTGTAACAGGTGAATATTGAGCGTCCTAGAAAGATCACATCATTGCCCTTGGGCGTCCCAACTGAAGTATCCATGTAAGGATACGCAATTCCAAAAGGGTTGATTTGATTATCTAGGAACAGGTTCGTTATGAGAGCAAATGATGAGCAAAAAAAAAATGTGAAGGATAATACCAAATATTTTATAGGTTAACTAAGACTTTTGTTACGATTCTGACCCGCAAAACTTGCGGGGCCCACGTCGGGCGCCATTTATGTAATGGTGGTGGCTTGCGAAGAGAGGAAAGATGGGGGGGGGGGGGGGGGGGAATGCCTGGACGGGCCGAAAAAAAAGTTATTGGGATCGGGATGAGTTATGGGATTAGGAGGAAGGAACTGACGCGGGTGCATGCCTTGCTAGCCTAAGCTCAAGCTGGTCGGATGGGGGGGGATCTTGCATCCGAGAAACCGAAAATGCACCACTACACAAAAAATTGCATGCATTCAATATATAAATAAGATGCCTAAGTATCTGTGGAAAAAACTACTAAATACGGGAAAACTAAAAACCGGTGAAAACCTACCACTACCACTGGAGGAACGGATGGTCTTCCTCAAAGCGGTTCTCTACCCTCCCGGCCATGTGCAAGTGTCCGCTGAAATTTGTGCTTGCACCAACGAAAGCCCTATGCTTTCATTACCAAGGACCTCCTAACCACACCATCGGAATGAGACACTAAATATTTCAATTAATATTGACACATTATTTTTATTAATTCAACTTAAATTATTAAGCTACCAGGAGTAGGTAAATTCACAATATTGTAATTTGCGATTTATTAATTAGTAAGGATCGATCAGATTCAATTTAGTACGGATCGATGAATCAGCTATCAACATGAGCCTCAATAAAGCTGTCCCCTATTTTATTAATTAATCCCATTTATTTTTATATACAGTAATTTTTTTTGTTATTTTTTTGTACCAATGATTTATATTTTTCTTTTTTTTTTTAAAAAAGGATTTGTATAATTTTAAAATAAACTTCAGAAAATGCAAATTGGTAACTCAGATACTACAAAATTAAGTTCACCCACTCTCCTACTACAAACAAAATGATGATCTCTTTAGTTTTTTTTTTTTCCTTTTTCTTTCGACACACTAGCATAACCAAAACGCACTCTCTTTGACAACCACTTTAAAGAAAAACTTTACTATTTTCCCCCTCTTCCTTTTTTTTTTTTTGCTTAACCATTTATATATATATTATATTCGATATGATGGGTATGAATTACAAAGGGGTAAGGGAAGGGGTGGAGGTCACATAACATAAAAACACATTTTCTTCTTCGCTGGCTGATGTTAAAGATGTTGGTGATGCTGGGTCTGGATGATCGGTGTTGGGGATCCCATTTAAGGGGATCACAGCCTCTGCTGGGTTCGGCGTGGCGGTTTTCTGATTGTGCTACTTCTGGGTTTGGGTTCGGTTTTGGTAAGGATGCTGATTCGACGGGAGAGGGGGGGTTTCGAGGAGCGAATTTGATGGCGTGGTCGTCGCTCTTGGCAGAAAATAAAAAAAAACAAACCACATCCCGGTGGATTTTCCTTTTTGGTTTTGGCTTATAGTTCAGGACTGTTGGCGTGTGTGTTCTTGCGCAGGTGGATTTTCTTTTGCGGAGATTGTTACTTTAGAGTTTCAGGGTGCAGGGGAGAACGTCGTTTAACGGTTTGTGCAGTCATCAGCGTGCCCGCGTATCGGGGTTAGGGGAATTTTATAGGGCGCAGATTAGTCACTATGACACCGGCTTTTAAGTTCACTTTGGCGTGCCCCTTTTCCCACATAGTTTAATGGCTTTGTGACGTTACGAAAAGTTACATCTACCCAAATACTTCCACGCACCACTTGCAGTCTACCTTCAGCAGTTTTAACAAATGCGTGATACTTTTTTAAATTAACCCCTGTTAGTAGTAGTTCCTCCGCCGCACTATCTCCGAGGCAGCCAATAGAAGCTCCAGAGTCTAACAATGCACTCATAGATTTTCCTAAAATCTGAACCTCTGCGTAAGGTCTAATATCGCGGCTGTTCCCACTTAGCTCTGCGCATAAAAGGCGTTTTCTCGTCGTACGTACATTTTTCCAGAAGGAGCGGAGGCGTTTTGTTGATCTCTTGGGCGTATACGTACTATTTTTGGCGAAGATGTCGGAGCGAAGTTGGTTGTATTCTTGTAACCTTTGGTGATATCTCTTGGAAGGATCTATACTGCGGGGTTGCATTGTAGGCTGGTAGGGTACATATGGAGAGATTTCTTGGTCATCTGTCAGAATTTCTTTGTTAGAAGTGATTACTAATTTCTCTGATGAGGATGTTACCGGGTGTTGGTGGCCACATCCACTCTTGAGTTTACCTGAGGAGAACACTTAGGGCATTGGGGTTTGTAAATATTTTGGGCACCGCAGCCGTAACAGAAAACTTGTCTTGGTTCACAACAATCCAAATATGTGTGCCCTACCGACCGACAATTCCAACACATAATCCGATTTATTGGAGAACCTATTTCCGCTATTTCATCCTCTGACGGAAACTGGGTCGCGATTTCAGAAATAAAATTACGTGGCGGGATATTCCTACTAGAACTTCCTCTGTGTAGCTCCTGCATAAAATGTTCGTGCCTATGACAAGCTTTTCTTAGCTCTGCAATGGTAGTGACTGGAAGGTGGAGTAGCTCGTGTCGCAGAACTGGTTTTAAATTGCGTATCAAGATTTCTAAGAATTGCGAATCAGGCAGAGGGGCCGCCAGGCGATCAGTGATGGCGACAATAACGTCTAAGTAGTCATCGAATGACTCTCTCTCTCGTTGCTTCCTATTCCGAACCGTTTCGAAAATATGATAATCGGTACTTGAGTTAGAGTACTTGAAACGCAATAACTGGCACAGAGCATTCCATTAACATTAAATTAACTGAACGCGCTTATGACAGTGCCAATACCAGTCCCTAGCCTTTCCCGAAAACAAAATATGGATGTTTTTCCAAAGAGCCTGGAAATCCCCGTTCAGATTGTGGTTGGTCAGAGCCTGCACACGGTAGATAAACTCCTCGGCTCTAATTCCGTCGCTGGAACCATCGAATTTGACATTCCAGTTCAGCATTATATTTGAAATCTTACTGGAATTAGACGAAGGTTGATTGTTTGGCTGAACCCAATTGTCGTGACCTGTCATTGGAGTGTTTGGGGGTGCTTCGGTAGGACGTTGAGCGTAGAGATTAAAACATCTCTGAAACATGTTCTCAATAGACTGATTAACTGCGTTAATATTTCGGCGTCTCTCTTCTTCCATTTCTTCCCTAACGACTTGTCGAACATTCACTTCATATTGCTGAGTAGCGTTACTAGCCGGTAGACTCAAACTAGAGCTATGTGTGCTACTATTATGGGGATTAGCGGGAGGATGAGTCATTTGCGGTGGACAGGATGGTCTTTTAGTGGCAGATGAGACTACTGTCAAGAATACTTGGATCTCGGAGAATCCAATTCGCATTGTGAGTGGCGGTTGACCGAGTGTTATATCGCTGCCCTTTCGGAATCGCTCCGCGATTCCTGTGACTACTCCGAGATGTAGGTTCATCTTCAACAAGACTAATCTCTTTGTCCGGCTCAACAGCAGGTTGTCGGCAAACTAGACAAGAGTCTGAGTCCTTTAACCACCCAGCAAGACAAGCTTTATGGAAAGTTTGACCGCAAATCGTTGAGTCAGTGTCGTTTCCGGGCTTATGGCATTTTGCGCAAGTTAGGACTACCGGATCAACAAGTGGATTTATATTCTCGCAACTGTGTCTTACTGCAAATAAGAGGGGCGGCTTAATTGGGTTAAGAAAAAGGTGGTATGAAACAATAAAGATAATGGAAATATGAAAAGGTAAATAATAGTAATTAATAAGAATATAAAGATTAATACTTAAGTGAGTAATTTTATTGGTAATATGTTTTCATAAATAAGTGGTCTCATTCCGAAGGTTTAGTTGCATTGGGTCCTAACGCAAAGTAGGTAGTGGTAGGAGAAAGCGAAAAAGATACGAAAAATAATATATTGTTGATTGGGGTATCTATTTTGTTGTCAAGGACGCTATATCAAGCATTAAAGTCCTCAATGTAAAGTAATTCCAAGACAACTTTCAAATAACTATTGTCAAAATATATGGACTGTACCCAAGAAGTATCAGAAGCTTGACCCTGGTCGTTGCAAACCATCAGTGCGGTTTAGGCAGCGTTATTCCAAAGGGGAGATCTGACTATCCTGTAACAGGTGAATATTGAGCGTCCTAGAAAGATCACATCATTGCCGTTGGGCGTCCCAACTGAAGTATCCATGTAAGGATACGCAATTCCAAAAGGGTTGATTTGATTATCTAGGAACAGGTTCGTTATGAGAGCAAATGATGAGCAAAAAAAAAATGTGAAGGATAATACCAAATATTTTATAGGTTAACTAAGACTTTTGTTACGATTCTGACCCGCAAAACTTGCGCCGTTTATGTAATGGTGGTGGCTTGCGAAGAGAGGAAAGATGGGGGGGGGGGGGGATGCCTGGACGGGCCGAAAAAAAAGTTATTGGGATCGGGATGAGTTATGGGATTAGGAGGAAGGAACTGTATATGGGGAAAATAATTCGGTATCCCTGACGCGGGTGCATGCCTTGCTAGCCTAAGCTCAAGCTGGTCGGATGGGGGGATCTTGCATCCGAGAAACCGAAAATGCACCACTACACAAAAAATTGTATGCATTCAATATATAAATAAGATACCTAAGTATCTGTGGAAGAAACTACTAAATACGGGAAAACTAGAAACCGGTGAAACCCTACCACTACCACTGGAGGAACGGATGGTCTTCCTCAAAGCGGTTCTCTACCCTCCCGGCCATGTGCAAGTGTCCGCTGAAATTTGTGCTTGCACCCACGAAAGCCCTATGCTTTCATTAACAAGGACCTCCTAACCACACCATCGGAATGAGACACTAAATATTTCAATTAATATTGACACATTATTTTTATTAATTCAACTTAAATTATTAAGCTACCAGGAGTAGGTAAATTCACAATATTGTAATTTGCGATTTATTAATTAGTAAGGATCGATCAGATTCAATTTAGTACGGATCGATGAATCAGCTATCAACATGAGCCTCAATAAAGCTGTCCCCTATTTTATTAATTAATCCCATTTATTTTTATATACAGTAATTTTTTTTGTTATTTTTTTGTACCAATGATTTATATTTTTCTTTTTTTAAAAAAAAAGATTTGTATAATTTTAAAATAAACTTCAGAAAATGCAAATTGGTAACTCAGTTACTACAAAATTAAGTTCACCCACTCTCCTACTACAAACAAAATGATGATCTCTTTAGTTTTTTTTTTTCCTTTTTCTTTCGACACACTAGCATAACCAAAACGCACTCTCTTTGACAACCACTTTAAAGAAAAACTTTACTATTTTCCCCCTCTTCCTTTTTTTTTTTTTGCTTAACCATTTATATGTATATTATATTCGATATGATGGGTATGAATTACAAAGGGGTAAGGGAAGGGGTGGAGGTCACATAACATAAAAACACATTTTCTTCTTCGCTGGCTGATGTTAAAGATGTTGGTGATGCTGGGTCTGGATGATCGGTATTGGGGATCCCATTTAAGGGGATCACAGCCTCTGCTGGGTTCGGCGTGGCGGTTTTCTGATTGTGCTACTTCTGGGTTTGGGTTCGGTTTTGGTAAGGATGCTGATTCGACGGGAGAGGGGGGGTTTCGAGGAGCGAATTTGATGGCGTGGTCGTCGCTCTTGGCAGAAAATAAAAAAAACAAACCACATCCCGGTGGACTTTCCTTTTTGGTTTTGGCTTATAGCTCAGGACTGTTGGCGTGTGTGTTCTTGCGCAGGTGGATTTTCTTTTGCGGAGATTGTTACTTTAGAGTTTCAGGGTGCAGGGGAGAACGTCGTTTAACGGTTTGTGCAGTCATCAGCGTGCCCGCGTATCGGGGTTAGGGGAATTTTATAGGGCGCAGATTAGTCACTATGACACCGGCTTTTAAGTTCACTTTGGCGTGCCCCTTTTCCCACATGGTTTAATGGCTTTGTGACGTTACGAAAAGTTACATCTACCCAAATACTTCCACGCACCACTTGCAGTCTACCTTCAGCAGTTTTAACAAATGCGTGATACTTTTTTAAATTAACCCCTGTTAGTAGTAGTTCCTCCGCCGCACTATCTCCGAGGCAGCTAATAGAAGCTCCAGAGTCTAACAATGCACTCATAGATTTTCCTAAAATCTGAACCTCTGCGTAAGGTCTAATATCGCGGCTGTTCCCACTTAGCTCTGCGCATAAAAGGCGTTTTCTCGTCGTACGTACATTTTTCCAGAAGGAGCGGAGGCGTTTTGTTGATCTCTTGGGCGTATACATACTATTTTTGGCGAAGATTTCGGAGCGAAGTTGGTTGTATTCTTGTAACCTTTGGTGATATCTCTTGGAAGGATCTATACTGCGGGGTTGCATTGTAGGCTGGTAGGGTACATATGGAGAGATTTCTTGGTCATCTGTCAGAATTTCTTTGTTAAAAGTGATTACTAATTTCTCTGATGAGGATGTAACCGGGTGTTGGTGGCCACATCCACTCTTGAGTTTACCTGAGAAGAACACTTAGGGCATTAGGGCTTGTAAATATTTTGGGCACCGCAGCCGTAACAGAAAACTTTTCTTGGTTCACAACAATCCAAATATGTGTGCCCTACCGACCGACAATTCCAACACATAATCCGATTTATTGGAGAACCTATTTCCGCTATTTCATCCTCTGCCGGAAACTGGGTGGCGATTTCAGAAATAAATTTACGTGGCGGGATATTCCTACTAGAACTTCCTCTGTGTAGCTCCTGCATAAAATGTTCGTGACTATGACAAGCTTTTCTTAGCTCTGCAATGGTAGTGACTGGAAGGTGGAGTAGCTCGTGTCGCAGAACTGGTTTTAAATTGCGTATCAAGATTTCTAAGAATTGCGAATCAGGCAGAGGGGCCGCCAGGCGATCAGTGATGGCGACAATAACGTCTAAGTAGTCATCGAATGACTCTCTCTCTCGTTGCTTCTTATTCCGAACCGTTTCGAAAATATGATAATCGGTACTTGAGTTAGAGTACTTGAAACGCAATAACTGGCAGAGAGCATTCCATTCAATTAACTGAACGCGCTTATGACAGTGCCAATACCAGTCCCTAGCCTTTCCCGAAAACAAAATATGGATGTTTTTGCAAAGAGCCTGGAAATCCCCGTTCAGATTGTGGTTGGTCAGAGCCTGCACACGGTAGATAAACTCCTCGGCAATAATTCCGTCGCTGGAACCATCGAATTTGACATTCCAGTTCAGCATTATATTTGAAATCTTCTGGAATTAGACGAAGGTTGATTGTTTGGCTGAACCCAATTGTCGTGACCTGTCATTGGGGTGTTTGGGGGTGCTTCGGTAGGACGTTGAGCGTAGAGATTAAAACATCTCTGAAACATGTTCTCAATAGACCGATTAACTGCGTTAATATTTCGGCGTCTCTCTTCTTCCATTTCTACCCTAACGACTTGTCGAACATTCACATTCACGGACTACCGGATCAACAAGTGGATTTATATTCTCGCAACTGTGTCTTACTGCAAATAAGAGGGGCGGCTTAATTGGGTTAAGAAAAAGGTGGTATGAAACAATAAAGATAATGGAAATATGAAAAGGTAAATAATAGTAATTAATAAGAATATAAAGATTAATACTTAAGTGAGTAATTTTATTGGTAATATGTTTTCATAAATAAGTGGTCTCATTCCGAAGGTTTAGTTGCATTGGGTCCTAACGCAAAGTAGGTAGTGGTAGGAGAAAGCGAAAAAGATACGAAAAATAATATATTGTTGATTGGGGTATCTATTTTGTTGTCAAGGACGCTATATCAAGCATTAAAGTCCTCAATGTAAAGTAATTCCAAGACAACTTTCAAATAACTATTGTCAAAATATATGGACTGTACCCAAGAAGTATCAGAAGCTTGACCCTGGTCGTTGCAAACCATCAGTGCGGTTTAGGCAGCGTTATTCCAAAGGGGAGATCTGACTATCCTGTAACAGGTGAATATTGAGCGTCCTAGAAAGATCACATCATTGCCGTTGGGCGTCCCAACTGAAGTATCCATGTAAGGATACGCAATTCCAAAAGGGTTGATTTGATTATCTAGGAACAGGTTCGTTATGAGAGCAAATGATGAGCAAAAAAAAAATGTGAAGGATAATACCAAATATTTTATAGGTTAACTAAGACTTTTGTTACGATTCTGACCCGCAAAACTTGCGCCGTTTATGTAATGGTGGTGGCTTGCGAAGAGAGGAAAGATGGGGGGGGGGGGGGATGCCTGGACGGGCCGAAAAAAAAGTTATTGGGATCGGGATGAGTTATGGGATTAGGAGGAAGGAACTGTATATGGGGAAAATAATTCGGTATCCCTGACGCGGGTGCATGCCTTGCTAGCCTAAGCTCAAGCTGGTCGGATGGGGGGATCTTGCATCCGAGAAACCGAAAATGCACCACTACACAAAAAATTGTATGCATTCAATATATAAATAAGATACCTAAGTATCTGTGGAAGAAACTACTAAATACGGGAAAACTAGAAACCGGTGAAACCCTACCACTACCACTGGAGGAACGGATGGTCTTCCTCAAAGCGGTTCTCTACCCTCCCGGCCATGTGCAAGTGTCCGCTGAAATTTGTGCTTGCACCCACGAAAGCCCTATGCTTTCATTAACAAGGACCTCCTAACCACACCATCGGAATGAGACACTAAATATTTCAATTAATATTGACACATTATTTTTATTAATTCAACTTAAATTATTAAGCTACCAGGAGTAGGTAAATTCACAATATTGTAATTTGCGATTTATTAATTAGTAAGGATCGATCAGATTCAATTTAGTACGGATCGATGAATCAGCTATCAACATGAGCCTCAATAAAGCTGTCCCCTATTTTATTAATTAATCCCATTTATTTTTATATACAGTAATTTTTTTTGTTATTTTTTTGTACCAATGATTTATATTTTTCTTTTTTTAAAAAAAAAGATTTGTATAATTTTAAAATAAACTTCAGAAAATGCAAATTGGTAACTCAGTTACTACAAAATTAAGTTCACCCACTCTCCTACTACAAACAAAATGATGATCTCTTTAGTTTTTTTTTTTTCCTTTTTCTTTCGACACACTAGCATAACCAAAACGCACTCTCTTTGACAACCACTTTAAAGAAAAACTTTACTATTTTCCCCCTCTTCCTTTTTTTTTTTTTGCTTAACCATTTATATGTATATTATATTCGATATGATGGGTATGAATTACAAAGGGGTAAGGGAAGGGGTGGAGGTCACATAACATAAAAACACATTTTCTTCTTCGCTGGCTGATGTTAAAGATGTTGGTGATGCTGGGTCTGGATGATCGGTATTGGGGATCCCATTTAAGGGGATCACAGCCTCTGCTGGGTTCGGCGTGGCGGTTTTCTGATTGTGCTACTTCTGGGTTTGGGTTCGGTTTTGGTAAGGATGCTGATTCGACGGGAGAGGGGGGGTTTCGAGGAGCGAATTTGATGGCGTGGTCGTCGCTCTTGGCAGAAAATAAAAAAAAACAAACCACATCCCGGTGGACTTTCCTTTTTGGTTTTGGCTTATAGCTCAGGACTGTTGGCGTGTGTGTTCTTGCGCAGGTGGATTTTCTTTTGCGGAGATTGTTACTTTAGAGTTTCAGGGTGCAGGGGAGAACGTCGTTTAACGGTTTGTGCAGTCATCAGCGTGCCCGCGTATCGGGGTTAGGGGAATTTTATAGGGCGCAGATTAGTCACTATGACACCGGCTTTTAAGTTCACTTTGGCGTGCCCCTTTTCCCACATGGTTTAATGGCTTTGTGACGTTACGAAAAGTTACATCTACCCAAATACTTCCACGCACCACTTGCAGTGTACCTTCAGCAGTTTTAACAAATGCGTGATACTTTTTTAAATTAACCCCTGTTAGTAGTAGTTCCTCCGCCGCACTATCTCCGAGGCAGCTAATAGAAGCTCCAGAGTCTAACAATGCACTCATAGATTTTCCTAAAATCTGAACCTCTGCGTAAGGTCTAATATCGCGGCTGTTCCCACTTAGCTCTGCGCATAAAAGGCGTTTTCTCGTCGTACGTACATTTTTCCAGAAGGAGCGGAGGCGTTTTGTTGATCTCTTGGGCGTATACGTACTATTTTTGGCGAAGATTTCGGAGCGAAGTTGGTTGTATTCTTGTAACCTTTGGTGATATCTCTTGGAAGGATCTATACTGCGGGGTTGCATTGTAGGCTGGTAGGGTACATATGGAGAGATTTCTTGGTCATCTGTCAGAATTTCTTTGTTAAAAGTGATTACTAATTTCTCTGATGAGGATGTAACCGGGTGTTGGTGGCCACATCCACTCTTGAGTTTACCTGAGGAGAACACTTAGGGCATTAGGGCTTGTAAATATTTTGGGCACCGCAGCCGTAACAGAAAACTTTTCTTGGTTCACAACAATCCAAATATGTGTGCCCTACCGACCGACAATTCCAACACATAATCCGATTTATTGGAGAACCTATTTCCGCTATTTCATCCTCTGCCGGAAACTGGGTGGCGATTTCAGAAATAAATTTACGTGGCGGGATATTCCTACTAGAACTTCCTCTGTGTAGCTCCTGCATAAAATGTTCGTGACTATGACAAGCTTTTCTTAGCTCTGCAATGGTAGTGACTGGAAGGTGGAGTAGCTCGTGTCGCAGAACTGGTTTTAAATTGCGTATCAAGATTTCTAAGAATTGCGAATCAGGCAGAGGGGCCGCCAGGCGATCAGTGATGGCGACAATAACGTCTAAGTAGTCATCGAATGACTCTCTCTCGTTGCTTCTTATTCCGAACCGTTTCGAAAATATGATAATCGGTACTTGAGTTAGAGTACTTGAAACGCAATAACTGGCAGAGAGCATTCCATTCAATTAACTGAACGCGCTTATGACAGTGCCAATACCAGTCCCTAGCCTTTCCCGAAAACAAAATATGGATGTTTTTGCAAAGAGCCTGGAAATCCCCGTTCAGATTGTGGTTGGTCAGAGCCTGCACACGGTAGATAAACTCCTCGGCAATAATTCCGTCGCTGGAACCATCGAATTTGACATTCCAGTTCAGCATTATATTTGAAATCTTCTGGAATTAGACGAAGGTTGATTGTTTGGCTGAACCCAATTGTCGTGACCTGTCATTGGGGTGTTTGGGGGTGCTTCGGTAGGACGTTGAGCGTAGAGATTAAAACATCTCTGAAACATGTTCTCAATAGACTGATTAACTGCGTTAATATTTCGGCGTCTCTCTTCTTCCATTTCTACCCTAACGACTTGTCGAACATTCACTTCATATTTGCGGTGGACAGGATGGTCTTTTAGTTGCAGATGAGACTACTATCAAGAATACTTGGATCTTGGAGAATCCAATTCGCATTGTGAGTGGCGGTTGACCGAGTGTTATATCGCTGCCCTTTCGGAATCGCTCCGCGATTCCTGTGACTACTTCGAGATGTAGGTTCATCTTCAACAAGACTAATCTCTTTGTCCGGCTCAACAGCAGGGTGTCGGCAAACTGGACAAGAGTCTGAGTCCTTTAACCACCCAGCAAGACAAGCTTTATGGAAAGTTTGACCGCAAATCGTTGAGTCAGTGTCGTTTCCGGGCTTATGAGTTTCTTGGCATATTGCGCAAGTTAGGACTACCGGATCAACAAGTGGATTTATATTCTCGCAACTGTGTCTTACTGCAAATAAGAGGGGCGGCTTAATTGGTTTAAAAAAAAGGTGGTATGAAACAATAAAGATAATGGAAATATGAAAAGGTAAATAATAGTAATTAATAAGAATATAAAGACTAATACTTAAGTGAGTAATTTTATTGGTAATATGTTTTCATAAATAAGTGGTCTCATTCCGAAGGTTTAGTTGCATTGGGTCCTAACGCAAAGTAGGTAGTGGTAGGAGAAAGCGAAAAAGATACGAAAAATAATATATTGTTGATTGGGGTATCTATTTTGTTGTCAAGGACGCTATATCAAGCATTAAAGTCCTCAATGTAAAGTAATTCCAAGACAACTTTCAAATAACTATTTTCAAAATATATGGACTGTACCCAAGAAGTATCAGAAGCTTGACCCTGGTCGTTGCAAACCATCAGTGCGGTTTAGGCAGCGTTATTCCAAAGGGGAGATCTGACTATCCTGTAACAGGTGAATATTGAGCGTCCTAGAAAGATCACATCATTGCCCTTGGGCGTCCCAACTGAAGTATCCATGTAAGGATACGCAATTCCAAACGGGTTGATTTGATTATCTAGGAACAGGTTCGTTATGAGAGCAAATGATGAGCAAAAAAAAATGTGAAGGATAATACCAAATATTTTAAAGGTTAACTAAGACTTTTGTTACGATTCTGACCCGCAAAACTTGCGGGGCCCACGTCGGGCGCCATTTATGTAATGGTGGTGGCTTGCGAAGAGAGGAAAGATGGGGGGGGGGGGGGGATGCCTGGACGGGCCGAAAAAAAAGTTATTGGGATCGGGATGAGTTATGGGATTAGGAGGAAGGAACTGTATATGGGGAAAATAATTCGGTATCCCTGACGCGGGTGCATGCCTTGCTAGCCTAAGCTTAAGCTGGTCGGATGGGGGGGATCTTGCATCCGAGAAAAAGAAAATGCACCACTACACAAAAAATTGCATGCATTCAATATATAAATAAGATACCCAAGTATCTGTGGAAGAAACTACTAAATACGGGAAAACTAAAAACCGGTGAAAACCTACCACTACCACTGGAGGAACGGATGGTCTTCCTCAAAGCGGTTCTCTACCCTCCCGGCCATGTGCAAGTGTCCGCTGAAATTTGTGCTTGCACCAACGAAAGCCCTATGCTTTCATTACCAAGGACCTCCTAACCACACCATCGGAATGAGACACTAAATATTTCAATTAATATTGACACATTATTTTTATTAATTCAACTTAAATTATTAAGCTACCAGGAGTAGGTAAATTCACAATATTGTAATTTGCGATTTATTAATTAGTAAGGATCGATCAGATTCAATTTAGTACGGATCGATGAATCAGCTATCAACATGAGCCTCAATAAAGCTGTCCCCTATTTTATTAATTAATCCCATTTATTTTTATATACAGTAATTTTTTTTGTTATTTTTTTGTACCAATGATTTATATTTTTCTTTTTTTTTTAAAAAAGGATTTGTATAATTTTAAAATAAACTTCAGAAAATGCAAATTGGTAACTCAGTTACTACAAAATTAAGTTCACCCACTCTCCTACTACAAACAAAATGATGATCTCTTTAGTTTTTTTTTTCCTTTTTCTTTCGACACACTAGCATAACCAAAACGCACTCTCTTTGACAACCACTTTAAAGAAAAACTTTACTATTTTCCCCCTCTTCCTTTTTTTTTTTTCTTAACCATTTATATATATATTATATTCGATATGATGGGTATGAATTACAAAGGGGTAAGGGAAGGGGTGGAGGTCACATAACATAAAAACACATTTTCTTCTTCGCTGGCTGATGTTAAAGATGTTGGTGATGCTGGGTCTGGATGATCGGTGTTGGGGATCCCATTTAAGGGGATCACAGCCTCTGCTGGGTTCGGCGTGGCGGTTTTCTGATTGTGCTACTTCTGGGTTTGGGTTCGGTTTTGGTAAGGATGCTGATTCGACGGGAGAGGGGGGGTTTCGAGGAGCGAATTTGATGGCGTGGTCGTCGCTCTTGGCAGAAAATAAAAAAAAACAAACCACATCCCACATTTTTTCATGGTTTCCCACATGGTTTAATGGCTTTGTGACGTTACGAAAAGTTACATCTACCCAAATACTTCCACGCACAACTTGCAGTCTACCTTCAGCAGTTTTAACAAATGCGTGATACTTTTTTAAATTAACCCCTGTTAGTAGTAGTTCCTCCGCCGCGCTATCTCCGAGGCAGCTAATAGAAGCTCCAGAGTCTAACAATCCACTCATAGATTTTCCTAAAATCTGAACCTCTGCGTAAGGTCTAATATCGCGGCTGTTCCCACTTAGCTCTGCGCATAAAAGGCGTTTTCTCGTCGTACGTACATTTTTCCAGAAGGAGCGGAGGCGTTTTGTTGATCTCTTGGGCGTATACGTACTATTTTTGGCGAAGATTTCGGAGCGAAGTTGGTTGTATTCTTGTAACCTTTGGTGATATCTCTTGGAAGGATCTATACTGCGGGGTTGCATTGTAGGCTGGTAGGGTACATATGGAGAGATTTCTTGGTCATCTGTCAGAATTTCTTTGTTAAAAGTGATTACTAATTTCTCTGATGAGGATGTTACCGGGTGTTGGTGGCCACATCCACTCTTGAGTTTACCTGAGGAGAACACTTAGGGCATTAGGGCTTGTAAATATTTTGGGCACCGCAGCCGTAACAGAAAACTTTTCTTGGTTCACAACAATCCAAATATGTGTGCCCTACCGACCGACAATTCCAACACATAATCCGATTTATTGGAGAACCTATTTCCGCTATTTCATCCTCTGCCGGAAACTGGGTGGCGATTTCAGAAATAAATTTACGTGGCGGGATATTCCTACTAGAACTTCCTCTGTGTAGCTCCTGCATAAAATGTTCGTGCCTATGACAAGCTTTTCTTAGCTCTGCAATGGTAGTGACTGGAAGGTGGAGTAGCTCGTGTCGCAGAACTGGTTTTAAATTGCGTATCAAGATTTCTAAGAATTGCGAATCAGGCAGAGGGGCCGCCAGGCGATCAGTGATGGCGACAATAGCGTCTAAGTAGTCATCGAATGACTCTCTCTCTCGTTGCTTCCTATTCCGAACCGTTTCGAAAATATGATAATCGGTACTTGAGTTAGAGTACTTGAAACGCAATAACTGGCAGAGAGCATTCCATTCAATTAACTGAACGCGCTTATGACAGTGCCAATACCAGTCCCTAGCCTTTCCCGAAAACAAAATATGGATGTTTTTGCAAAGAGCCTGGAAATCCCCGTTCAGATTGTGGTTGGTCAGAGCCTGCACACGGTAGATAAACTCCTCGGCTCTAATTCCGTCGCTGGAACCATCGAATTTGACATTCCAGTTCAGCATTATATTTGAAATCTTCTGGAATTAGACGAAGGTTGATTGTTTGGCTGAACCCAATTGTCGTGACCTGTCATTGGGGTGTTTGGGGGTGCTTCGGTAGGACGTTGAGCGTAGAGATTAAAACATCTCTGAAACATGTTCTCAATAGACTGATTAACTGCGTTAATATTTCGGCGTCTCTCTTCTTCCATTTCTACCCTAACGACTTGTCGAACATTCACTTCATATTTGCGCTGGACAGGATGGTCTTTTAGTGGCAGATGAGACTACTATCAAGAATACTTGGATCTTGGAGAATCCAATTCGCATTGTGAGTGGCGGTTGACCGAGTGTTATATCGCTGCCCTTTCGGAATCGCTCCGCGATTCCTGTGACTACTCCGAGATGTAGGTTCATCTTCAACAAGACTAATCTCTTTGTCCGGCTCAACAGCAGGTTGTCGGCAAACTAGACAAGAGTCTGAGTCCTTTAACCACCCAGCAAGACAAGCTTTATGGAAAGTTTGACCGCAAATCGTTGAGTCAGTGTCGTTTCCGGGCTTATGGCATATTGCGCAAGTTAGGACTACCGGATCAACAAGTGGATTTATATTCTCGCAACTGTGTCTTACTGCAAATAAGAGGGGCGGCTTAATTGGGTTAAGAAAAAGGTGGTATGAAACAATAAAGATAATGGAAATATGAAAAGGTAAATAATAGTAATTAATAAGAATATAAAGATTAATACTTAAGTGAGTAATTTTATTGGTAATATGTTTTCATAAATAAGTGGTCTCACTCCGAAGGTTTAGTTGCATTGGGTCCTAACGCAAAGTAGGTAGTGGTAGGAGAAAGCGAAAAAGATACGGAAAATAATATATTGTTGATTGGGGTATCTATTTTGTTGTCAAGGACGCTATATCAAGCATTAAAGTCCTCAATGTAAAGTAATTCCAAGACAACTTTCAAATAACTATTGTCAAAATATATGGACTGTACCCAAGAAGTATCAGAAGCTTGACCCTGGTCGTTGCAAACCATCAGTGCGGTTTAGGCAGCGTTATTCCAAAGGGGAGATCTGACTATCCTGTAACAGGTGAATATTGAGCGTCCTAGAAAGATCACATCATTGCCCTTGGGCGTCCCAACTGAAGTATCCATGTAAGGATACGGAATTCCAAAAGGGTTGATTTGATTATCTAGGAACAGGTTCGTTATGAGAGCAAATGATGAGCAAAAAAAAAATGTGAAGGATAATACCAAATATTTTATAGGTTAACTAAGACTTTTGTTACGATTCTGACCCGCAAAACTTGCGCCGTTTATGTAATGGTGGTGGCTTGCGAAGAGAGGAAAGATGGGGGGGGGGATGCCTGGACGGGCCGAAAAAAAAGTTATAGGGATCGGGATGAGTTATGGGATTAGGAGGAAGGAACTGTATATGGGGAAAATAATTCGGTATCCCTGACGCGGGTGCATGCCTTGCTAGCCTAAGCTCAAGCTGGTCGGATGGGGGGATCTTGCATCCGAGAAACCGAAAATGCACCACTACACAAAAAATTGTATGCATTCAATATATAAATAAGATACCTAAGTATCTGTGGAAGAAACTACTAAATACGGGAAAACTAAAAACCGGTGAAAACCTACCACTACCACTGGAGGAACGGATGGTCTTCCTCAAAGCGGTTCTCTACCCTCCCGGCCATGTGCAAGTGTCCGCTGAAATTTGTGCTTGCACCCACGAAAGCCCTATGCTTTCATTAACAAGGACCTCCTAACCACACCATCGGAATGAGACACTAAATATTTCAATTAATATTGACACATTATTTTTATTAATTCAACTTAAATTATTAAGCTACCAGGAGTAGGTAAATTCACAATATTGTAATTTGCGATTTATTAATTAGTAAGGATCGATCAGATTCAATTTAGTACGGATCGATGAATCAGCTATCAACATGAGCCTCAATAAAGCTGTCCCCTATTTTATTAATTAATCCCATTTATTTTTATATACAGTAATTTTTTTTGTTATTTTTTTGTACCAATGATTTATATTTTTCTTTTTTTTTTAAAAAAGGATTTGTATAATTTTAAAATAAACTTCAGAAAATGCAAATTGGTAACTCAGTTACTACAAAATTAAGTTCAC
Organism: Cheilosia variabilis; assembly: GCA_951230905.1. NCBI lineage: Eukaryota > Metazoa > Arthropoda > Insecta > Diptera > Syrphidae > Cheilosia > Cheilosia variabilis. Next base: position 87,339,460 of record OX579676.1, read on the forward strand.
CCACTCTCCTACTAAAGGGTGATTTTTTAGCTGGTTTGGTTTTGGCAACACTGGTTTTGACAGCTGACGTGTGTTTAGTACCTTGTGTCACTGTCAAACAGCTTCAGTTTGGTTTGCAATTTAACCATGGATAGTCTTACAAATGAACAACGCTTGCAAATTATTGAATTTTACTATCAAAATTCGTGCTCGGTTCGAAATGTTCATCGCGCGCTGTTTCCATTTTATGATCGGCATTCTCGACCTTCTGAGCAGTCTATTCGGAAGATTGTGACCAAATTTCGCACCAAATTTACTTTGTTGGACATTAAACCACCAACACGTTTACGTACTGTGCGTAGTGAAGAAAATATTGCGGCCGTATCAGCTAGTGTGACAGAAGACCGCGAAATGTCGATTCGGCGCCGTTCCCAGCAGTTAGGCCTTTGTTACAGCACTACGTGGAAAATTTTGCGGAAGGATTTGGGCGTAAAGCCTTTTAAGATACAGCTGGTGCAAGAACTAAAGCCAGCCGACCTACCACAACGCCGAATTTTTGGTGAATGGGCTCTTGGAAAGCTGGCCGAGGATCCGCTTTTTTATCGAAAAATTGTGTTCAGCGATGAGGCTCATTTTTGGTTGAATGGGTTCGTAAATAAGCAAAATTGCCGCATTTGGAGTGAAGATCAGCCAGAAGCATTGCAACAGCTACCAATGCATCCCGAAAAAGCCACTGTTTGGTGCGGTTTATGGGCCGGCGGCATTATTGGGCCATATTTCTTCAAAGATGATGCGAATCGCAGCGTTACTGTCAATGGTGAACGCTACCGAGCGATGATAACAAACTTTTTTTTGCCCGAAATGGAAGTTCTTGACTTGCATGATATGTGGTTTCAACAAGACGGTGCCACATGCCACACAGCACGCGAAACAATGGCGCAATTGCGAGGCGAGTTTGGTGAACAGTTAATTTCACGTTTCGGGCCGGTCAATTGGCCGCCTAGATCGTGCGATTCGACACCATTAGATTATTTTTTGTGGGGGTATGCCAAGGCTAATGTGTATAGGGACAAGCCCGCTTCGATTGACGCACTGGAAGCCAACATCCATGCATTCATTCGTGAGATACCGGCCGATATGTGTGAAAGAGTATGCCAAAATTGGACTCAGCGGATGGGCTACCTGAGACGCAGCCGCGGTCAACATTTGCATGAAATTATCTTTAAACATTAAATTGCAAGGTTCAAACTATCGATTCAAATAAATATTTCATTCATTTTTTCGAATTTTTTGTGTTTTTTTTTTTAAAACAAGTTCTAAACCTCTTAAAAAATCACCCTTTACAAACAAAATGATGATCTCTTTAGTTTTTTTTTTTCCTTTTTCTTTCGACACACTAGCATAACCAAAACGCACTCTCTTTGACAACCACTTTAAAGAAAAACTTTACTATTTTCCCCCTCTTCCTTTTTTTTTTTTTGCTTAACCATTTATATGTATATTATATTCGATATGATGGGTATGAATTACAAAGGGGTAAGGGAAGGGGTGGAGGTCACATAACATAAAAACACATTTTCTTCTTCGCTGGCTGATGTTAAAGATGTTGGTGATGCTGGGTCTGGATGATCGGTGTTGGGGATCCCATTTAAGGGGATCACAGCCTCTGCTGGGTTCGGCGTGGCGGTTTTCTGATTGTGCTACTTCTGGGTTTGGGTTCGGTTTTGGTAAGGATGCTGATTCGACGGGAGAGGGGGGGTTTCGAGGAGCGAATTTGATGGCGTGGTCGTCGCTCTTGGCAGAAAATAAAAAAAACAAACCACATCCCGGTGGATTTTCCTTTTTGGTTTTGGCTTGTAGTTCAGGACTGTTGGCGTGTGTGTTCTTGCGCAGGTGGATTTTCTTTTGCGGAGATTGTTACTTTAGAGTTTCAGGGTGCAGGGGAGAACGTCGTTTAACGGTTTGTGCAGTCATCAGCGTGCCCGCGTATCGGGGTTAGGGGAATTTTATAGGGCGCAGATTAGTCACTATGACACCGGCTTTTAAGTTCACTTTGGCGTGCCCCTTTTCCCACATGGTTTAATGGCTTTGTGACGTTACGAAAAGTTACATCTACCCAAATACTTCCACGCACCACTTGCAGTCTACCTTCAGCAGTTTTAACAAATGCGTGATACTTTTTTAAATTAACCCCTGTTAGTAGTAGTTCCTCCGCCGCACTATCTCCGAGGCAGCTAATAGAAGCTTCAGAGTCTAACAATGCACTCATAGATTTTCCTAAAATCTGAACCTCTGCGTAAGGTCTAATATCGCGGCTGTTCCCACTTAGCTCTGCGCATAAAAGGCGTTTTCTCGTCGTACGTACATTTTTCCAGAAGGAGCGGAGGCGTTTTGTTGATCTCTTGGGCGTATACGTACTATTTTTGGCGAAGATTTCGGAGCGAAGTTGGTTGTATTCTTGTAACCTTTGGTGATATCTCTTGGAAGGATCTATACTGCGGGGTTGAATTGTAGGCTGGTAGGGTACATATGGAGAGATTTCTTGGTCATCTGTCAGAATTTCTTTGTTAAAAGTGATTACTAATTTCTCTGATGAGGATGTTACCGGGTGTTGGTGGCCACATCCACTCTTGAGTTTACCTGAGGAGAACACTTAGGGCATTAGGGCTTGTAAATATTTTGGGCACCGCAGCCGTAACAGAAAACTTTTCTTGGTTCACAACAATCCAAATATGTGTGCCCTACCGACCGACAATTCCAACACATAATCCGATTTATTGGAGAACCTATTTCCGCTATTTCATCCTCTGCCGGAAACTGGGTGGCGATTTCAGAAATAAATTTACGTGGCGGGATATTCCTACTAGAACTTCCTCTGTGTAGCTCCTGCATAAAATGTTCGTGCCTATGACAAGCTTTTCTTAGCTCTGCAATGGTAGTGACTGGAAGGTGGAGTAGCTCGTGTCGCAGAACTGGTTTTAAATTGCGTATCAAGATTTCTAAGAATTGCGAATCAGGCAGAGGGGCCGCCAGGCGATCAGTGATGGCGACAATAGCGTCTAAGTAGTCATCGAATGACTCTCTCTCTCGTTGCTTCCTATTCCGAACCGTTTCGAAAATATGATAATCGGTACTTGAGTTAGAGTACTTGAAACGCAATAACTGGCAGAGAGCATTCCATTCAATTAACTGAACGCGCTTATGACAGTGCCAATACCAGTCCCTAGCCTTTCCCGAAAACAAAATATGGATGTTTTTGCAAAGAGCCTGGAAATCCCCGTTCAGATTGTGGTTGGTCAGAGCCTGCACACGGTAGATAAACTCCTCGGCTCTAATTCCGTCGCTGGAACCATCGAATTTGACATTCCAGTTCAGCATTATATTTGAAATCTTCTGGAATTAGACGAAGGTTGATTGTTTGGCTGAACCCAATTGTCGTGACCTGTCATTGGGGTGTTTGGGGGTGCTTCGGTAGGACGTTGAGCGTAGAGATTAAAACATCTCTGAAACATGTTCTCAATAGACTGATTAACTGCGTTAATATTTCGGCGTCTCTCTTCTTCCATTTCTACCCTAACGACTTGTCGAACATTCACTTCATATTTGCGCTGGACAGGATGGTCTTTTAGTTGCAGATGAGACTACTATCAAGAATACTTGGATCTTGGAGAATCCAATTCGCATTGTGAGTGGCGGTTGACCGAGTGTTATATCGCTGCCCTTTCGGAATCGCTCCGCGATTCCTGTGACTACTCCGAGATGTAGGTTCATCTTCAACAAGACTAATCTCTTTGTCCGGCTCAACAGCAGGGTGTCGGCAAACTGGACAAGAGTCTGAGTCCTTTAACCACCCAGCAAGACAAGCTTTATGGAAAGTTTGACCGCAAATCGTTGAGTCAGTGTCGTTTCCGGGCTTATGAGTTTCTTGGCATATTGCGCAAGTTAGGACTACCGGATCAACAAGTGGATTTATATTCTCGCAACTGTGTCTTACTGCAAATAAGAGGGGCGGCTTAATTGGTTTAAAAAAAAGGTGGTATGAAACAATAAAGATAATGGAAATATGAAAAGGTAAATAATAGTAATTAATAAGAATATAAAGATTAATACTTAAGTGAGTAATTTTATTGGTAATATGTTTTCATAAATAAATGGTCTCATTCCGAAGGTTTAGTTGCATTGGGTCCTAACGCAAAGTAGGTAGTGGTAGGAGAAAGCGAAAAAGATACGAAAAATAATATATTGTTGATTGGGGTATCTATTTTGTTGTCAAGGCCGCTATATCAAGCATTAAAGTCCTCAATGTAAAGTAATTCCAAGACAACTTTCAAATAACTATTGTCAAAATATATGGACTGTACCCAAGAAGTATCAGAAGCTTGACCCTGGTCGTTGCAAACCATCAGTGCCTGGACGGGCCGAAAAAAAAGTTATTGGGATCGGGATGAGTTATGGGATTAGGAGAAAGGAACTGTATATGGGGAAAATAATTCGGTATCCCTGACGCGGGTGCATGCCTTGCTAGCCTAAGCTCAAGCTGGTCGGATGGGGTGGGATCTTGCATCCGAGAAACCGAAAATGCACCACTACACAAAAAATTGCATGCATTCAATATATAAATAAGATGCCTAAGTATCTGTGGAAAAAACTACTAAATACGGGAAAACTAAAAACCGGTGAAAACCTACCACTACCACTGGAGGAACGGATGGTCTTCCTCAAAGCGGTTCTCTACCCTCCCGGCCATGTGCAAGTGTCCGCTGAAATTTGTGCTTGCACCCACGAAAGCCCTATGCTTTCATTACCAAGGACCTCCTAACCACACCATCGGAATGAGACACTAAATATTTCAATTAATATTGACACATTATTTTTATTAATTCAACTTAAATTATTAAGCTACCAGGAGTAGGTAAATTCACAATATTGTAATTTGCGATTTATTAATTAGTAAGGATCGATCAGATTCAATTTAGTACGGATCGATGAATCAGCTATCAACATGAGCCTCAATAAAGCTGTCCCCTATTTTATTAATTAATCCCATTTATTTTTATATACAGTAATTTTTTTTGGTATTTTTTTGTACCAATGATTTATATTTATCTTTTTTTTAAAAAAAAGGATTTGTATAATTTTAAAATAAACTTCAGAAAATGCAAATTGGTAACTCAGTTACTACAAAATTAAGTTCACCCACTCTCCTACTACAAACAAAATGATGATCTCTTTAGTTTTTTTTTTCCTTTTTCTTTCGACACACTAGCATAACCAAAACGCACTCTCTTTGACAACCACTTTAAAGAAAAACTTTACTATTTTCCCCCTCTTCCTTTTTTTTTTTTGCTTAACCATTTATATATATATTATATTCGATATGATGGGTATGAATTACAAAGGGGTAAGGGAAGGGGTGGAGGTCACATAACATAAAAACACATTTTCTTCTTCGCTGGCTGATGTTAAAGATGTTGGTGATGCTGGGTCTGGATGATCGGTGTTGGGGATCCCATTTAAGGGGATCACAGCCTCTGCTGGGTTCGGCGTGGCGGTTTTCTGATTGTGCTACTTCTGGGTTTGGGTTCGGTTTTGGTAAGGATGCTGATTCGACGGGAGAGGGGGGTTTTCGAGGAGCGAATTTGATGGCGTGGTCGTCGCTCTTGGCAGAAAATAAAAAAAAACAAACCACATCCCGGTGGAGTTTCCTTTTTGGTTTTGGCTTATAGTTCAGGACTGTTGGCGTGTGTGTTCTTGCGCAGGTGGATTTTCTTTTGCGGAGATTGTTACTTTAGAGTTTCAGGGTGCAGGGGAGAACGTCGTTTAACGGTTTGTGCAGTCATCAGCGTGCCCGCGTATCGGGGTTAGGGGAATTTTATAGGGCGCAGATTAGTCACTATGACACCGGCTTTTAAGTTCACTTTGGCGTGCCCCTTTTCCCACATGGTTTAATGGCTTTGTGACGTTACGAAAAGTTACATCTACCCAAATACTTCCACGCACCACTTGCAGTCTACCTTCAGCAGTTTTAACAAATGCGTGATACTTTTTTAAATTAACCCCTGTTAGTAGTAGTTCCTCCGCCGCACTATCTCCGAGGCAGCTAATAGAAGCTCCAGAGTCTAACAATACACTCATAGATTTTCCTAAAATCTGAACCTCTGCGTAAGGTCTAATATCGCGGCTGTTCCCACTTAGCTCTGCGCATAAAAGGCGTTTTCTCGTCGTACGTACATTTTTCCAGAAGGAGCGGAGGCGTTTTGTTGATCTCTTGGGCGTATACGTACTATTTTTGGCGAAGATTTCGGAGCGAAGTTGGTTGTATTCTTGTAACCTTTGGTGATATCTCTTGGAAGGATCTATACTGCGGGGTTGCATTGTAGGCTGGTAGGGTACATATGGAGAGATTTCTTGGTCATCTGTCAGAATTTCTTTGTTAAAAGTGATTACTAATTTCTCTGATGAGGATGTTACCGGGTGTTGGGGGCCACATCCACTCTTGAGTTTACCTGAGGAGAACACTTAGGGCATTAGGGCTTGTAAATATTTTGGGCACCGCAGCCGTAACAGAAAACTTTTCTTGGTTCACAACAATCCAAATATGTGTGCCCTACCGACCGACAATTCCAACACATAATCCGATTTATTGGAGAACCTATTTCCGCTATTTCATCCTCTGCCGGAAACTGGGTGGCGATTTCAGAAATAAATTTACGTGGCGGGATATTCCTACTAGAACTTCCTCTGTGTAGCTCCTGCATAAAATGTTCGTGCCTATGACAAGCTTTTCTTAGCTCTGCAATGGTAGTGACTGGAAGGTGGAGTAGCTCGTGTCGCAGAACTGGTTTTAAATTGCGTATCAAGATTTCTAAGAATTGCGAATCAGGCTGAGGGGCCGCCAGGCGATCAGTGATGGCGACACTAACGTCTAAGTAGTCATCGAATGACTCTCTCTCTCGTTGCTTCCTATTCCGAACCGTTTCGAAAATATGATAATCGGTACTTGAGTTAGAGTACTTGAAACGCAATAACTGGCAGAGAGCATTCCATTCAATTAACTGAACGCGCTTATGACAGTGCCAATACCAGTCCCTAGCCTTTCCCGAAAACAAAATATGGATGTTTTTCCAAAGAGCCTGGAAATCCCCGTTCAGATTGTGGTTGGTCAGAGCCTGCACACGGTAGATAAACTCCTCGGCTCTAATTCCGTCGCTGGAACCATCGAATTTGACATTCCAGTTCAGCATTATATTTGAAATCTTACTGGAATTAGACGAAGGTTGATTGTTTGGCTGAACCCAATTGTCGTGACCTGTCATTGGAGTGTTTGGGGGTGCTTCGGTAGGACGTTGAGCGTAGAGATTAAAACATCTCTGAAACATGTTCTCAATAGACTGATTAACTGCGTTAATATTTCGGCGTCTCTCTTCTTCCATTTCTTCCCTAACGACTTGTCGAACATTCACTTCATATTGCTGAGTAGCGTTACTAGCTATGTGTGTTACTATTATGGGGATGAGCGGGAGGATGAGTCATTTGCGGTGGACAGGATGGTCTTTTAGTGGCAGATGAGACTACTGTCAAGAATACTTGGATCTTGGAGAATCCAATTCGCATTGTGAGTGGCGGTTGACCGAGTGTTATATCGCTGCCCTTTCGGAATCGCTCCGCGATTCCTGTGACTACTCCGAGATGTAGGTTCATCTTCAACAAGACTAATCTCTTTGTCCGGCTCAACAGCAGGTTGTCGGCAAACTAGACAAGAGTCTGAGTCCTTTAACCACCCAGCAAGACAAGCTTTATGGAAAGTTTGACCGCAAATCGTTGAGTCAGTGTCGTTTCCGGGCTTATGGCATATTGCGCAAGTTAGGACTACCGGATCAACAAGTGGATTTATATTCTCGCAACTGTGTCTTACTGCAAATAAGAGGGGGGCTTAATTGGGTTAAGAAAAAGGTGGTATGAAACAATAAAGATAATGGAAATATGAAAAGGTAAATAATAGTAATTAATAAGAATATAAAGATTAATACTTAAGTGAGTAATTTTATTGGTAATATGTTTTCATAAATAAATGGTCTCATTCCGAAGGTTTAGTTGCATTGGGTCCTAACGCAAAGTGATAGTGGTAGGAGAAAGCGAAAAAGATACGAAAAATAATATATTGTTGATTGGGGTATCTATTTTGTTGTCAAGGACGCTATATCAAGCATTAAAGTCCTCAATGTAAAGTAATTCCAAGACAACTTTCAAATAACTATTGTCAAAATATATGGACTGTACCCAAGAAGTATCAGAAGCTTGACCCTGGTCGTTGCAAACCATCAGTGCGGTTTAGGCAGCGTTATTCCAAAGGGGAGATCTGACTATCCTGTAACAGGTGAATATTGAGCGTCCTAGAAAGATCACATCATTGCCGTTGGGCGTCCCAACTGAAGTATCCATGTAAGGATACGCAATTCCAAAAGGGTTGATTTGATTATCTAGGAACAGGTTCGTTATGAGAGCAAATGATGAGCAAAAAAAAAATGTGAAGGATAATACCAAATATTTTATAGGTTAACTAAGACTTTTGTTACGATTCTGACCCGCAAAACTTGCGCCGTTTATGTAATGGTGGTGGCTTGCGAAGAGAGGAAAGATGGGGGGGGGGGGGGGGATGCCTGGACGGGCCGAAAAAAAAGTTATTGGGATCGGGATGAGTTATGGGATTAGGAGGAAGGAACTGTATATGGGGAAAATAATTCGGTATCCCTGACGCGGGTGCATGCCTTGCTAGCCTAAGCTCAAGCTGGTCGGATGGGGGGATCTTGCATCCGAGAAACCGAAAATGCACCACTACACAAAAAATTGTATGCATTCAATATATAAATAAGATACCTAAGTATCTGTGGAAGAAACTACTAAATACGGGAAAACTAGAAACCGGTGAAACCCTACCACTACCACTGGAGGAACGGATGGTCTTCCTCAAAGCGGTTCTCTACCCTCCCGGCCATGTGCAAGTGTCCGCTGAAATTTGTGCTTGCACCCACGAAAGCCCTATGCTTTCATTAACAAGGACCTCCTAACCACACCATCGGAATGAGACACTAAATATTTCAATTAATATTGACACATTATTTTTATTAATTCAACTTAAATTATTAAGCTACCAGGAGTAGGTAAATTCACAATATTGTAATTTGCGATTTATTAATTAGTAAGGATCGATCAGATTCAATTTAGTACGGATCGATGAATCAGCTATCAACATGAGCCTCAATAAAGCTGTCCCCTATTTTATTAATTAATCCCATTTATTTTTATATACAGTAATTTTTTTTGTTATTTTTTTGTACCAATGATTTATATTTTTCTTTTTTTAAAAAAAAAGATTTGTATAATTTTAAAATAAACTTCAGAAAATGCAAATTGGTAACTCAGTTACTACAAAATTAAGTTCACCCACTCTCCTACTACAAACAAAATGATGATCTCTTTAGTTTTTTTTTTTCCTTTTTCTTTCGACACACTAGCATAACCAAAACGCACTCTCTTTGACAACCACTTTAAAGAAAAACTTTACTATTTTCCCCCTCTTCCTTTTTTTTTTTTTGCTTAACCATTTATATGTATATTATATTCGATATGATGGGTATGAATTACAAAGGGGTAAGGGAAGGGGTGGAGGTCACATAACATAAAAACACATTTTCTTCTTCGCTGGCTGATGTTAAAGATGTTGGTGATGCTGGGTCTGGATGATCGGTGTTGGGGATCCCATTTAAGGGGATCACAGCCTCTGCTGGGTTCGGCGTGGCGGTTTTCTGATTGTGCTACTTCTGGGTTTGGGTTCGGTTTTGGTAAGGATGCTGATTCGACGGGAGAGGGGGGGTTTCGAGGAGCGAATTTGATGGCGTGGTCGTCGCTCTTGGCAGAAAATAAAAAAAACAAACCACATCCCGGTGGACTTTCCTTTTTGGTTTTGGCTTATAGCTCAGGACTGTTGGCGTGTGTGTTCTTGCGCAGGTGGATTTTCTTTTGCGGAGATTGTTACTTTAGAGTTTCAGGGTGCAGGGGAGAACGTCGTTTAACGGTTTGTGCAGTCATCAGCGTGCCCGCGTATCGGGGTTAGGGGAATTTTATAGGGCGCAGATTAGTCACTATGACACCGGCTTTTAAGTTCACTTTGGCGTGCCCCTTTTCCCACATGGTTTAATGGCTTTGTGACGTTACGAAAAGTTACATCTACCCAAATACTTCCACGCACCACTTGCAGTCTACCTTCAGCAGTTTTAACAAATGCGTGATACTTTTTTAAATTAACCCCTGTTAGTAGTAGTTCCTCCGCCGCACTATCTCCGAGGCAGCTAATAGAAGCTCCAGAGTCTAACAATGCACTCATAGATTTTCCTAAAATCTGAACCTCTGCGTAAGGTCTAATATCGCGGCTGTTCCCACTTAGCTCTGCGCATAAAAGGCGTTTTCTCGTCGTACGTACATTTTTCCAGAAGGAGCGGAGGCGTTTTGTTGATCTCTTGGGCGTATACGTACTATTTTTGGCGAAGATTTCGGAGCGAAGTTGGTTGTATTCTTGTAACCTTTGGTGATATCTCTTGGAAGGATCTATACTGCGGGGTTGCATTGTAGGCTGGTAGGGTACATATGGAGAGATTTCTTGGTCATCTGTCAGAATTTCTTTGTTAAAAGTGATTACTAATTTCTCTGATGAGGATGTAACCGGGTGTTGGTGGCCACATCCACTCTTGAGTTTACCTGAGGAGAACACTTAGGGCATTAGGGCTTGTAAATATTTTGGGCACCGCAGCCGTAACAGAAAACTTTTCTTGGTTCACAACAATCCAAATATGTGTGCCCTACCGACCGACAATTCCAACACATAATCCGATTTATTGGAGAACCTATTTCCGCTATTTCATCCTCTGCCGGAAACTGGGTGGCGATTTCAGAAATAAATTTACGTGGCGGGATATTCCTACTAGAACTTCCTCTGTGTAGCTCCTGCATAAAATGTTCGTGACTATGACAAGCTTTTCTTAGCTCTGCAATGGTAGTGACTGGAAGGTGGAGTAGCTCGTGTCGCAGAACTGGTTTTAAATTGCGTATCAAGATTTCTAAGAATTGCGAATCAGGCAGAGGGGCCGCCAGGCGATCAGTGATGGCGACAATAACGTCTAAGTAGTCATCGAATGACTCTCTCTCTCGTTGCTTCTTATTCCGAACCGTTTCGAAAATATGATAATCGGTACTTGAGTTAGAGTACTTGAAACGCAATAACTGGCAGAGAGCATTCCATTCAATTAACTGAACGCGCTTATGACAGTGCCAATACCAGTCCCTAGCCTTTCCCGAAAACAAAATATGGATGTTTTTGCAAAGAGCCTGGAAATCCCCGTTCAGATTGTGGTTGGTCAGAGCCTGCACACGGTAGATAAACTCCTCGGCAATAATTCCGTCGCTGGAACCATCGAATTTGACATTCCAGTTCAGCATTATATTTGAAATCTTCTGGAATTAGACGAAGGTTGATTGTTTGGCTGAACCCAATTGTCGTGACCTGTCATTGGGGTGTTTGGGGGTGCTTCGGTAGGACGTTGAGCGTAGAGATTAAAACATCTCTGAAACATGTTCTCAATAGACTGATTAACTGCGTTAATATTTCGGCGTCTCTCTTCTTCCATTTCTACCCTAACGACTTGTCGAACATTCACTTCATATTTGCGGTGGACAGGATGGTCTTTTAGTTGCAGATGAGACTACTATCAAGAATACTTGGATCTTGGAGAATCCAATTCGCATTGTGAGTGGCGGTTGACCGAGTGTTATATCGCTGCCCTTTCGGAATCGCTCCGCGATTCCTGTGACTACTCCGAGATGTAGGTTCATCTTCAACAAGACTAATCTCTTTGTCCGGCTCAACAGCAGGGTGTCGGCAAACTGGACAAGAGTCTGAGTCCTTTAACCACCCAGCAAGACAAGCTTTATGGAAAGTTTGACCGCAAATCGTTGAGTCAGTGTCGTTTCCGGGCTTATGAGTTTCTTGGCATATTGCGCAAGTTAGGACTACCGGATCAACAAGTGGATTTATATTCTCGCAACTGTGTCTTACTGCAAATAAGAGGGGCGGCTTAATTGGTTTAAAAAAAAGGTGGTATGAAACAATAAAGATAATGGAAATATGAAAAGGTAAATAATAGTAATTAATAAGAATATAAAGACTAATACTTAAGTGAGTAATTTTATTGGTAATATGTTTTCAAAAATAAGTGGTCTCATTCCGAAGGTTTAGTTGCATTGGGTCCTAACGCAAAGTAGGTAGTGGTAGGAGAAAGCGAAAAAGATACGAAAAATAATATATTGTTGATTGGGGTATCTATTCTGTTGTCAAGGACGCTATATCAAGCATTAAAGTCCTCAATGTAAAGTAATTCCAAGACAACTTTCAAATAACTATTTTCAAAATATATGGACTGTACCCAAGAAGTATCAGAAGCTTGACCCTGGTCGTTGCAAACCATCAGTGCGGTTTAGGCAGCGTTATTCCAAAGGGGAGATCTGACTATCCTGTAACAGGTGAATATTGAGCGTCCTAGAAAGATCACATCATTGCCCTTGGGCGTCCCAACTGAAGTATCCATGTAAGGATACGCAATTCCAAACGGGTTGATTTGATTATCTAGGAACAGGTTCGTTATGAGAGCAAATGATGAGCAAAAAAAAAATGTGAAGGATAATACCAAATATTTTAAAGGTTAACTAAGACTTTTGTTACGATTCTGACCCGCAAAACTTGCGGGGCCCACGTCGGGCGCCATTTATGTAATGGTGGTGGCTTGCGAAGAGAGGAAAGATGAGGGGGGGGGGGGAATGCCTGGACGGGCCGAAAAAAAAGTTATTGGGATCGGGATGTGTTATGGGATTAGGAGGAAGGAACTGTATATGGGGAAAATAATTCGGTATCCCTGACGCGGGTGCATGCCTTGCTAGCCTAAGCTCAAGCTGGTCGGATGGGGGGGATCTTGCATCCGAGAAACCGAAAATGCACCACTACACAAAAAATTGCATGCATTCAATATATAAATAAGATACCTAAGTATCTGTGGAAGAAACTACTAAATACGGGAAAACTAAAAACCGGTGAAAACCTACCACTACCACTGGAGGAACGGATGGTCTTCCTCAAAGCGGTTCTCTACCCTCCCGGCCATGTGCAAGTGTCCGCTGAAATTTGTGCTTGCACCCACGAAAGCCCTATGCTTTCATTACCAAGGACCTCCTAACCACACCATCGGAATGAGACACTAAATATTTCAATTAATATTGACACATTATTTTTATTAATTCAACTTAAATTATTAAGCTACCAGGAGTAGGTAAATTCACAATATTGTAATTTGCGATTTATTAATTAGTAAGGATCGATCAGATTCAATTTAGTACGGATCGATGAATCGGCTATCAACATGAGCCTCAATAAAGCTGTCCCCTATTTTATTAATTAATCCCATTTATTTTTATATACAGTAATTTTTTTTGTTATTTTTTTGTACCAATGATTTATATTTTTCTTTTTTTTTAAAAAAAGGATTTGTATAATTTTAAAATAAACTTCAGAAAATGCAAATTGGTAACTCAGTTACTACAAAATTAAGTTCACCCACTCTCCTACTACAAACAAAATGATGATATCTTTAGTTTTTTTTTTTCCTTTTTCTTTCGACACACTAGCATAACCAAAACGCACTCTCTTTGACAACCACTTTAAAGAAAAACTTTACTATTTTCCCCCTCTTCCTTTTTTTTTTTTTGCTTAACCATTTATATATATATTATATTCGATATGATGGGTATGAATTACAAAGGGGTAAGGGAAGGGGTGGAGGTCACATAACATAAAAACACATTTTCTTCTTCGCTGGCTGATGTTAAAGATGTTGGTGATGCTGGGTCTGGATGATCGGTGTTGGGGATCCCATTTAAGGGGATCACAGCCTCTGCTGGGTTCGGCGTGGCGGTTTTCTGATTGTGCTACTTCTGGGTTTGGGTTCGGTTTTGGTAAGGATGCTGATTCGACGGGAGAGGGGGGTTTCGAGGAGCGAATTTGATGGCGTGGTCGTCGCTCTTGGCAGAAAATAAAAAAAACAAACCACATCCCGGTGGATTTTCCTTTTTGGTTTTGGCTTATAGTTCAGGACTGTTGGCGTGTGTGTTCTTGCGCAGGTGGATTTTCTTTTGCGGAGATTGTTACTTTAGAGTTTCAGGGTGCAGGGGAGAACGTCGTTTAACGGTTTGTGCAGTCATCAGCGTGCCCGCGTATCGGGGTTAGGGGAATTTTATAGGGCGCAGATTAGTCACTATGACACCGGCTTTTAAGTTCACTTTGGCGTGCCCCTTTTCCCACATGGTTTAATGGCTTTGTGACGTTACGAAAAGTTACATCTACCCAAATACTTCCACGCACCACTTGCAGTCTACCTTCAGCAGTTTTAACAAATGCGTGATACTTTTTTAAATTAACCCCTGTTAGTAGTAGTTCCTCCGCCGCACTATCTCCGAGGCAGCTAATAGAAGCTCCAGAGTCTAACAATGCACTCATAGATTTTCCTAAAATCTGAACCTCTGCGTAAGGTCTAATATCGCGGCTGTTCCCACTTAGCTCTGCGCATAAAAGGCGTTTTCTCGTCGTACGTACATTTTTCCAGAAGGAGCGGAGGCGTTTTGTTGATCTCTTGGGCGTATACGTACTATTTTTGGCGAAGATTTCGGAGCGAAGTTGGTTGTATTCTTGTAACCTTTGGTGATATCTCTTGGAAGGATCTATACTGCGGGGTTGCATTGTAGGCTGGTAGGGTACATATGGAGAGATTTCTTGGTCATCTGTCAGAATTTCTTTGTTAAAAGTGATTACTAATTTCTCTGATGAGGATGTTACCGGGTGTTGGTGGCCACATCCACTCTTGAGTTTACCTGAGGAGAACACTTAGGGCATTAGGGCTTGTAAATATTTTGGGCACCGCAGCCGTAACAGAAAACTTTTCTTGGTTCACAACAATCCAAATATGTGTGCCCTACCGACCGACAATTCCAACACATAATCCGATTTATTGGAGAACCTATTTCCGCTATTTCATCCTCTGCCGGAAACTGGGTGGCGATTTCAGAAATAAATTTACGTGGCGGGATATTCCTACTAGAACTTCCTCTGTGTAGCTCCTGCATAAAATGTTCGTGCCTATGACAAGCTTTTCTTAGCTCTGCAATGGTAGTGACTGGAAGGTGGAGTAGCTCGTGTCGCAGAACTGGTTTTAAATTGCGTATCAAGATTTCTAAGAATTGCGAATCAGGCAGAGGGGCCGCCAGGCGATCAGTGATGGCGACAATAACGTCTAAGTAGTCATCGAATGACTCTCTCTCTCGTTGCTTCCTATTCCGAACCGTTTCGAAAATATGATAATCGGTACTTGAGTTAGAGTACTTGAAACGCAATAACTGGCAGAGAGCATTCCATTCAATTAACTGAACGCGCTTATGACAGTGCCAATACCAGTCCCTAGCCTTTCCCGAAAACAAAATATGGATGTTTTTGCAAAGAGCCTGGAAATCCCCGTTCAGATTGTGGTTGGTCAGAGCCTGCACACGGTAGATAAACTCCTCGGCTCTAATTCCGTCGCTGGAACCATCGAATTTAACATTCCAGTTCAGCATTATATTTGAAATCTTCTGGAATTAGACGAAGGTTGATTGTTTGGCTGAACCCAATTGTCGTGACCTGTCATTGGGGTGTTTGGGGGTGCTTCGGTAGGACGTTGAGCGTAGAGATTAAAACATCTCTGAAACATGTTCTCAATAGACTGATTAACTGCGTTAATATTTCGGCGTCTCTCTTCTTCCATTTCTACCCTAACGACTTGTCGAACATTCACTTCATATTTGCGGTGGACAGGATGGTCTTTTAGTGGCAGATGAGACTACTATCAAGAATACTTGGATCTTGGAGAATCCAATTCGCATTGTGAGTGGCGGTTGACCGAGTGTTATATCGCTGCCCTTTCGGAATCGCTCCGCGATTCCTGTGACTACTCCGAGATGTAGGTTAATCTTCAACAAGACTAATCTATTTGTCCGGCTCAACAGCAGGTTGTCGGCAAACTGGACAAGAGTCTGAGTCCTTTAACCACCCAGCAAGACAAGATTTATGCAAAGTTTGACCGCAAATCGTTGAGTCAGTGTCGTTTTCGGGCTTATGAGTTTCTTGGCATATTGCGCAAGTTAGGACTACCGGATCAACAAGTGGATTTATATTCTCGCAACTGTGTCTTACTGCAAATAAGAGGGGCGGCTTAATTGGTTTAAAAAAAAGGTGGTACGAAACAATAAAGATAATGGAAATATGAAAAGGTAAATAATAGTAATTAATAAGAATATAAAGACTAATACTTAAGTGAGTAATTTTATTGGTAATATGTTTTCATAAATAAGTGGTCTCATTCCGAAGGTTTAGTTGCATTGGGTCCTAACGCAAAGTAGGTAGTGGTAGGAGAAAGCGAAAAAGATACGAAAAATAATATATTGTTGATTGGGGTATCTATTTTGTTGTCAAGGACGCTATATCAAGCATTAAAGTCCTCAATGTAAAGTAATTCCAAGACAGCTTTCAAATAACTATTTTCAAAATATATGGACTGTACCCAAGAAGTATCAGAAGCTTGACCCTGGTCGTTGCAAACCATCAGTGCGGTTTAGGCAGCGTTATTCCAAAGGGGAGATCTGACTATCCTGTAACAGGTGAATATTGAGCGTCCTAGAAAGATCACATCATTGCCCTTGGGCGTCCCAACTGAAGTATCCATGTAAGGATACGCAATTCCAAAAGGGTTGATTTGATTATCTAGGAACAGGTTCGTTATGAGAGCAAATGATGAGCAAAAAAAAAATGTGAAGGATTATACCAAATATTTTATAGGTTAACTAAGACTTTTGTTACGATTCTGACCCGCAAAACTTGCGGGGCCCACGTCATTTATGTAATGGTGGTGGCTTGCGAAGAGAGGAAAGATGGGGGGGGGGATGCCTGGACGGGCCGAAAAAAAAGTTATTGGGATCGGGATGAGTTATGGGATTAGGAGGAAGGAACTGTATATGGGGAAAATAATTCGGTATCCCTGACGCGGGTGCATGCCTTGCTAGCCTAAGCTCAAGCTGGTCGGATGGGGGGGATCTTGCATCCGAGAAACCGAAAATGCACCACTACACAAAAAATTGCATGCATTCAATATATAAATAAGATACCTAAGTATCTGTGGAAGAAACTACTAAATACGGGAAAACTAAAAACCGGTGAAAACCTACCACTACCACTGGAGGAACGGATGGTCTTCCTCAAAGCGGTTCTCTACCCTCCCGGCCATGTGCAAGTGTCCGCTGAAATTTGTGCTTGCACCCACGAAAGCCCTATGCTTTCATTACCAAGGACCTCCTAACCACACCATCGGAATGAGACACTAAATATTTCAATTAATATTGACACATTATTTTTATTAATTCAACTTAAATTATTAAGCTACCAGGAGTAGGTAAATTCACAATATTGTAATTTGCGATTTATTAATTAGTAAGGATCGATCAGATTCAATTTAGTACGGATCGATGAATCAGCTATCAACATGAGCCTCAATAAAGCTGTCCCCTATTTTATTAATTAATCCCATTTATTTTTATATACAGTAATTTTTTTTGTTATTTTTTTGTACCAATGATTTATATTTTTCTTTTTTTTAAAAAAAAGGATTTGTATAATTTTAAAATAAACTTCAGAAAATGCAAATTGGTAACTCAGTTACTACAAAATTAAGTTCACCCACTCTCCTACTACAAACAAAATGATGATATCTTTAGTTTTTTTTTTTCCTTTTTCTTTCGACACACTAGCATAACCAAAACGCACTCTCTTTGACAACCACTTTAAAGAAAAACTTTACTATTTTCCCCCTCTTCCTTTTTTTTTTTTTGCTTAACCATTTATATATATATTATATTCGATATGATGGGTATGAATTACAAAGGGGTAAGGGAAGGGGTGGAGGTCACATAACATAAAAACACATTTTCTTCTTCGCTGGCTGATGTTAAAGATGTTGGTGATGCTGGGTCTGGATGATCGGTGTTGGGGATCCCATTTAAGGGGATCACAGCCTCTGCTGGGTTCGGCGTGGCGGTTTTCTGATTGTGCTACTTCTGGGTTTGGGTTCGGTTTTGGTAAGGATGCTGATTCGACGGGAGAGGGGGGGTTTCGAGGAGCGAATTTGATGGCGTGGTCGTCGCTCTTGGCAGAAAATAAAAAAAACAAACCACATCCCGGTGGATTTTCCTTTTTGGTTTTGGCTTATAGTTCAGGACTGTTGGCGTGTGTGTTCTTGCGCAGGTGGATTTTCTTTTGCGGAGATTGTTACTTTAGAGTTTCAGGGTGCAGGGGAGAACGTCGTTTAACGGTTTGTGCAGTCATCAGCGTGCCCGCGTATCGGGGTTAGGGGAATTTTATAGGGCGCAGATTAGTCACTATGACACCGGCTTTTAAGTTCACTTTGGCGTGCCCCTTTTCCCACATGGTTTAATGGCTTTGTGACGTTACGAAAAGTTACATCTACCCAAATACTTCCACGCACCACTTGCAGTCTACCTTCAGCAGTTTTAACAAATGCGTGATACTTTTTTAAATTAACCCCTGTTAGTAGTAGTTCCTCCGCCGCACTATCTCCGAGGCAGCCAATAGAAGCTCCAGAGTCTAACAATGCACTCATAGATTTTCCTAAAATCTGAACCTCTGCGTAAGGTCTAATATCGCGGCTGTTCCCACTTAGCTCTGCGCATAAAAGGCGTTTTCTCGTCGTACGTACATTTTTCCAGAAGGAGCGGAGGCGTTTTGTTGATCTCTTGGGCGTATACGTACTATTTTTGGCGAAGATTTCGGAGCGAAGTTGGTTGTATTCTTGTAACCTTTGGTGATATCTCTTGGATGGATCTATACTGCGGGGTTGCATTGTAGGCTGGTAGGGTACATATGGAGAGATTTCTTGGTCATCTGTCAGAATTTCTTTGTTAAAAGTGATTACTAATTTCTCTGATGAGGATGTTACCGGGTGTTGGTGGCCACATCCACTCTTGAGTTTACCTGAGGAGAACACTTAGGGCATTAGGGTTTGTAAATATTTTGGGCACCGCAGCCGTAACAGAAAACTTGTCTTGGTTCACAACAATCCAAATATGTGTGCCCTACCGACCGACAATTCCAACACATAATCCGATTTATTGGAGAACCTATTTCCGCTATTTCATCCTCTGACGGAAACTGGGTCGCGATTTCAGAAATAAAATTACGTGGCGGGATATTCCTACTAGAACTTCCTCTGTGTAGCTCCTGCATAAAATGTTCGTGCCTATGACAAGCTTTTCTTAGCTCTGCAATGGTAGTGACTGGAAGGTGGAGTAGCTCGTGTCGCAGAACTGGTTTTAAATTGCGTATCAAGATTTCTAAGAATTGCGAATCAGGCAGAGGGGCCGCCAGGCGATCAGTGATGGCGACAATAACGTCTAAGTAGTCATCGAATGACTCTCTCTCTCGTTGCTTCCTATTCCGAACCGTTTCGAAAATATGATAATCGGTACTTGAGTTAGAGTACTTGAAACGCAATAACTGGCAGAGAGCATTCCATTCAATTAACTGAACGCGCTTATGACAGTGCCAATACCAGTCCCTAGCCTTTCCCGAAAACAAAATATGGATGTTTTTGCAAAGAGCCTGGAAATCCCCGTTCAGATTGTGGTTGGTCAGAGCCTGCACACGGTAGATAAACTCCTCGGCTCTAATTCCGTCGCTGGAACCATCGAATTTGACATTCCAGTTCAGCATTATATTTGAAATCTTCTGGAATTAGACGAAGGTTGATTGTTTGGCTGAACCCAATTGTCGTGACCTGGTGTTTGGGGGTGCTTCGGTAGGACGTTGAGCGTAGAGATTAAAACATCTCTGAAACATGTTCTCAATAGACTGATTAACTGCGTTAATATTTCGGCGTCTCTCTTCTTCCATTTCTACCCTAACGACTTGTCGAACATTCACTTCATATTTGCGGTGGACAGGATGGTCTTTTAGTGGCAGATGAGACTACTATCAAGAATACTTGGATCTTGGAGAATCCAATTCGCATTGTGAGTGGCGGTTGACCGAGTGTTATATCGCTGCCCTTTCGGAATCGCTCCGCGATTCCTGTGACTACTCCGAGATGTAGGTTCATCTTCAACAAGACTAATCTCTTTGTCCGGCTCAACAGCAGGTTGTCGGCAAACTGGACAAGAGTCTGAGTCCTTTAACCACCCAGCAAGACAAGCTTTATGGAAAGTTTGACCGCAAATCGTTGAGTCAGTGTCGTTTCCGGGCTTATGAGTTTCTTGGCATATTGCGCAAGTTAGGACTACCGGATCAACAAGTGGATTTATATTCTCGCAACTGTGTCTTACTGCAAATAAGAGGGGCGGCTTAATTGGTTTAAAAAAAAGGTGGTACGAAACAATAAAGATAATGGAAATATGAAAAGGTAAATAATAGTAATTAATAAGAATATAAAGACTAATACTTAAGTGAGTAATTTTATTGGTAATATGTTTTCATAAATAAGTGGTCTCATTCCGAAGGTTTAGTTGCATTGGGTCCTAACGCAAAGTAGGTAGTGGTAGGAGAAAGCGAAAAAGATACTAAAAATAATATATTGTTGATTGGGGTATCTATTTTGTTGTCAAGGACGCTATATCAAGCATTAAAGTCCTCAATGTAAAGTAATTCCAAGACAACTTTCAAATAACTATTTTCAAAATATATGGACTGTACCCAAGAAGTATCAGAAGCTTGACCCTGGTCGTTGCAAACCATCAGTGCGGTTTAGGCAGCGTTATTCCAAAGGGGAGATCTGACTATCCTGTAACAGGTGAATATTGAGCGTCCTAGAAAGATCACATCATTGCCCTTGGGCGTCCCAACTGAAGTATCCATGTAAGGATACGCAATTCCAAAAGGGTTGATTTGATTATCTAGGAACAGGTTCGTTATGAGAGCAAATGATGAGCAAAAAAAAAATGTGAAGGATAATACCAAATATTTTATAGGTTAACTAAGACTTTTGTTACGCTTGCGGGGCCCACGTCGGGCGCCATTTATGTAATGGTGGTGGCTTGCGAAGAGAGGAAAGATGGGGGGGGGGGGGTAATGCCTGGACGGGCCGAAAAAAAAGTTATTGGGATCGGGATGAGTTATGGGATTAGGAGGAAGGAACTGTATATGGGGAAAATAATTCGGTATCCCTGACGCGGGTGCATGCCTTGCTAGCCTAAGCTCAAGCTGGTCGGATGGGGGGGGATCTTGCATCCGAGAAACCGAAAATGCACCACTACACAAAAAATTGCATGCATTCAATATATAAATAAGATGCTTAAGTATCTGTGGAAAAAACTACTAAATACGGGAAAACTAAAAACCGGTGAAAACCTACCACTACCACTGGAGGAACGGATGGTCTTCCTCAAAGCGGTTCTCTACCCTCCCGGCCATGTGCAAGTGTCCGCTGAAATTTGTGCTTGCTCCAACGAAAGCCCTATGCTTTCATTACCAAGGACCTCCTAACCACACCATCGGAATGAGACACTAAATATTTCAATTAATATTGACACATTATTTTTATTAATTCAACTTAAATTATTAAGCTACCAGGAGTAGGTAAATTCACAATATTGTAATTTGCGATTTATTAATTAGTAAGGATCGATCAGATTCAATTTAGTACGGATCGATGAATCAGCTATCAACATGAGCCTCAATAAAGCTGTCCCCTATTTTATTAATTAATCCCATTTATTTTTATATACAGTAATTTTTTTTGTTATTTTTTTGTACCAATGATTTATATTTTTCTTTTTTTTTTAAAAAAGGATTTGTATAATTTTAAAATAAACTTCAGAAAATGCAAATTGGTAACTCAGTTACTACAAAATTAAGTTCACCCACTCTCCTACTACAAACAAAATGATGATCTCTTTAGTTTTTTTTTTTCCTTTTTCTTTCGACACACTAGCATAACCAAAACGCACTCTCTTTGACAACCACTTTAAAGAAAAACTTTACTATTTTCCCCCTCTTCCTTTTTTTTTTTTTGCTTAACCATTTATATATATATTATATTCGATATGATGGGTATGAATTACAAAGGGGTAAGGGAAGGGGTGGAGGTCACATAACATAAAAACACATTTTCTTCTTCGCTGGCTGATGTTAAAGATGTTGGTGATGCTGGGTCTGGATGATCGGTGTTGGGGATCCCATTTAAGGGGATCACAGCCTCTGCTGGGTTCGGCGTGGCGGTTTTCTGATTGTGCTACTTCTGGGTTTGGGTTCGGTTTTGGTAAGGATGCTGATTCGACGGGAGAGGGGGGGTTTCGAGGAGCGAATTTGATGGCGTGGTCGTCGCTCTTGGCAGAAAATAAAAAAAACAAACCACATCCCGGTGGATTTTCCTTTTTGGTTTTGGCTTATAGTTCAGGACTGTTGGCGTGTGTGTTCTTGCGCAGGTGGATTTTCTTTTGCGGAGATTGTTACTTTAGAGTTTCAGGGTGCAGGGGAGAACGTCGTTTAACGGTTTGTGCAGTCATCAGCGTGCCCGCGTATCGGGGTTAGGGGAATTTTATAGGGCGCAGATTAGTCACTATGACACCGGCTTTTAAGTTCACTTTGGCGTGCCCCTTTTCCCACATAGTTTAATGGCTTTGTGACGTTACGAAAAGTTACATCTACCCAAATACTTCCACGCACCACTTGCAGTCTACCTTCAGCAGTTTTAACAAATGCGTGATACTTTTTTAAATTAACCCCTGTTAGTAGTAGTTCCTCCGCCGCACTATCTCCGAGGCAGCCAATAGAAGCTCCAGAGTCTAACAATGCACTCATAGATTTTCCTAAAATCTGAACCTCTGCGTAAGGTCTAATATCGCGGCTGTTCCCACTTAGCTCTGCGCATAAAAGGCGTTTTCTCGTCGTACGTACATTTTTCCAGAAGGAGCGGAGGCGTTTTGTTGATCTCTTGGGCGTATACGTACTATTTTTGGCGAAGATGTCGGAGCGAAGTTGGTTGTATTCTTGTAACCTTTGGTGATATCTCTTGGAAGGATCTATACTGCGGGGTTGCATTGTAGGCTGGTAGGGTACATATGGAGAGATTTCTTGGTCATCTGTCAGAATTTCTTTGTTAAAAGTGATTACTAATTTCTCTGATGAGGATGTTACCGGGTGTTGGTGGCCACATCCACTCTTGAGTTTACCTGAGGAGAACACTTAGGGCATTGGGGTTTGTAAATATTTTGGGCACCGCAGCCGTAACAGAAAACTTGTCTTGGTTCACAACAATCCAAATATGTGTGCCCTACCGACCGACAATTCCAACACATAATCCGATTTATTGGAGAACCTATTTCCGCTATTTCATCCTCTGACGGAAACTGGGTCGCGATTTCAGAAATAAAATTACGTGGCGGGATATTCCTACTAGAACTTCCTCTGTGTAGCTCCTGCATAAAATGTTCGTGCCTATGACAAGCTTTTCTTAGCTCTGCAATGGTAGTGACTGGAAGGTGGAGTAGCTCGTGTCGCAGAACTGGTTTTAAATTGCGTATCAAGATTTCTAAGAATTGCGAATCAGGCAGAGGGGCCGCCAGGCGATCAGTGATGGCGACAATAACGTCTAAGTAGTCATCGAATGACTCTCTCTCTCGTTGCTTCCTATTCCGAACCGTTTCGAAAATATGATAATCGGTACTTGAGTTAGAGTACTTGAAACGCAATAACTGGCACAGAGCATTCCATTAACATTAAATTAACTGAACGCGCTTATGACAGTGCCAATACCAGTCCCTAGCCTTTCCCGAAAACAAAATATGGATGTTTTTCCAAAGAGCCTGGAAATCCCCGTTCAGATTGTGGTTGGTCAGAGCCTGCACACGGTAGATAAACTCCTCGGCTCTAATTCCGTCGCTGGAACCATCGAATTTGACATTCCAGTTCAGCATTATATTTGAAATCTTACTGGAATTAGACGAAGGTTGATTGTTTGGCTGAACCCAATTGTCGTGACCTGTCATTGGAGTGTTTGGGGGTGCTTCGGTAGGACGTTGAGCGTAGAGATTAAAACATCTCTGAAACATGTTCTCAATAGACTGATTAACTGCGTTAATATTTCGGCGTCTCTCTTCTTCCATTTCTTCCCTAACGACTTGTCGAACATTCACTTCATATTGCTGAGTAGCGTTACTAGCCGGTAGACTCAAACTAGAGCTATGTGTGCTACTATTATGGGGATTAGCGGGAGGATGAGTCATTTGCGGTGGACAGGATGGTCTTTTAGTGGCAGATGAGACTACTGTCAAGAATACTTGGATCTCGGAGAATCCAATTCGCATTGTGAGTGGCGGTTGACCGAGTGTTATATCGCTGCCCTTTCGGAATCGCTCCGCGATTCCTGTGACTACTCCGAGATGTAGGTTCATCTTCAACAAGACTAATCTCTTTGTCCGGCTCAACAGCAGGTTGTCGGCAAACTAGACAAGAGTCTGAGTCCTTTAACCACCCAGCAAGACAAGCTTTATGGAAAGTTTGACCGCAAATCGTTGAGTCAGTGTCGTTTCCGGGCTTATGGCATTTTGCGCAAGTTAGGACTACCGGATCAACAAGTGGATTTATATTCTCGCAACTGTGTCTTACTGCAAATAAGAGGGGCGGCTTAATTGGGTTAAGAAAAAGGTGGTATGAAACAATAAAGATAATGGAAATATGAAAAGGTAAATAATAGTAATTAATAAGAATATAAAGATTAATACTTAAGTGAGTAATTTTATTGGTAATATGTTTTCATAAATAAGTGGTCTCATTCCGAAGGTTTAGTTGCATTGGGTCCTAACGCAAAGTAGGTAGTGGTAGGAGAAAGCGAAAAAGATACGAAAAATAATATATTGTTGATTGGGGTATCTATTTTGTTGTCAAGGACGCTATATCAAGCATTAAAGTCCTCAATGTAAAGTAATTCCAAGACAACTTTCAAATAACTATTGTCAAAATATATGGACTGTACCCAAGAAGTATCAGAAGCTTGACCCTGGTCGTTGCAAACCATCAGTGCGGTTTAGGCAGCGTTATTCCAAAGGGGAGATCTGACTATCCTGTAACAGGTGAATATTGAGCGTCCTAGAAAGATCACATCATTGCCGTTGGGCGTCCCAACTGAAGTATCCATGTAAGGATACGCAATTCCAAAAGGGTTGATTTGATTATCTAGGAACAGGTTCGTTATGAGAGCAAATGATGAGCAAAAAAAAAATGTGAAGGATAATACCAAATATTTTATAGGTTAACTAAGACTTTTGTTACGATTCTGACCCGCAAAACTTGCGCCGTTTATGTAATGGTGGTGGCTTGCGAAGAGAGGAAAGATGGGGGGGGGGGGGATGCCTGGACGGGCCGAAAAAAAAGTTATTGGGATCGGGATGAGTTATGGGATTAGGAGGAAGGAACTGTATATGGGGAAAATAATTCGGTATCCCTGACGCGGGTGCATGCCTTGCTAGCCTAAGCTCAAGCTGGTCGGATGGGGGGATCTTGCATCCGAGAAACCGAAAATGCACCACTACACAAAAAATTGTATGCATTCAATATATAAATAAGATACCTAAGTATCTGTGGAAGAAACTACTAAATACGGGAAAACTAGAAACCGGTGAAACCCTACCACTACCACTGGAGGAACGGATGGTCTTCCTCAAAGCGGTTCTCTACCCTCCCGGCCATGTGCAAGTGTCCGCTGAAATTTGTGCTTGCACCCACGAAAGCCCTATGCTTTCATTAACAAGGACCTCCTAACCACACCATCGGAATGAGACACTAAATATTTCAATTAATATTGACACATTATTTTTATTAATTCAACTTAAATTATTAAGCTACCAGGAGTAGGTAAATTCACAATATTGTAATTTGCGATTTATTAATTAGTAAGGATCGATCAGATTCAATTTAGTACGGATCGATGAATCAGCTATCAACATGAGCCTCAATAAAGCTGTCCCCTATTTTATTAATTAATCCCATTTATTTTTATATACAGTAATTTTTTTTGTTATTTTTTTGTACCAATGATTTATATTTTTCTTTTTTTTTTAAAAAAGGATTTGTATAATTTTAAAATAAACTTCAGAAAATGCAAATTGGTAACTCAGTTACTACAAAATTAAGTTCACCCACTCTCCTACTACAAACAAAATGATGATCTCTTTAGTTTTTTTTTTTCCTTTTTCTTTCGACACACTAGCATAACCAAAACGCACTCTCTTTGACAACCACTTTAAAGAAAAACTTTACTATTTTCCCCCTCTTCCTTTTTTTTTTTTTGCTTAACCATTTATATATATATTATATTCGATATGATGGGTATGAATTACAAAGGGGTAAGGGAAGGGGTGGAGGTCACATAACATAAAAACACATTTTCTTCTTCGCTGGCTGATGTTAAAGATGTTGGTGATGCTGGGTCTGGATGATCGGTGTTGGGGATCCCATTTAAGGGGATCACAGCCTCTGCTGGGTTCGGCGTGGCGGTTTTCTGATTGTGCTACTTCTGGGTTTGGGTTCGGTTTTGGTAAGGATGCTGATTCGACGGGAGAGGGGGGGTTTCGAGGAGCGAATTTGATGGCGTGGTCGTCGCTCTTGGCAGAAAATAAAAAAAACAAACCACATCCCGGTGGATTTTCCTTTTTGGTTTTGGCTTATAGTTCAGGACTGTTGGCGTGTGTGTTCTTGCGCAGGTGGATTTTCTTTTGCGGAGATTGTTACTTTAGAGTTTCAGGGTGCAGGGGAGAACGTCGTTTAACGGTTTGTGCAGTCATCAGCGTGCCCGCGTATCGGGGTTAGGGGAATTTTATAGGGCGCAGATTAGTCACTATGACACCGGCTTTTAAGTTCACTTTGGCGTGCCCCTTTTCCCACATAGTTTAATGGCTTTGTGACGTTACGAAAAGTTACATCTACCCAAATACTTCCACGCACCACTTGCAGTCTACCTTCAGCAGTTTTAACAAATGCGTGATACTTTTTTAAATTAACCCCTGTTAGTAGTAGTTCCTCCGCCGCACTATCTCCGAGGCAGCCAATAGAAGCTCCAGAGTCTAACAATGCACTCATAGATTTTCCTAAAATCTGAACCTCTGCGTAAGGTCTAATATCGCGGCTGTTCCCACTTAGCTCTGCGCATAAAAGGCGTTTTCTCGTCGTACGTACATTTTTCCAGAAGGAGCGGAGGCGTTTTGTTGATCTCTTGGGCGTATACGTACTATTTTTGGCGAAGATGTCGGAGCGAAGTTGGTTGTATTCTTGTAACCTTTGGTGATATCTCTTGGAAGGATCTATACTGCGGGGTTGCATTGTAGGCTGGTAGGGTACATATGGAGAGATTTCTTGGTCATCTGTCAGAATTTCTTTGTTAAAAGTGATTACTAATTTCTCTGATGAGGATGTTACCGGGTGTTGGTGGCCACATCCACTCTTGAGTTTACCTGAGGAGAACACTTAGGGCATTGGGGTTTGTAAATATTTTGGGCACCGCAGCCGTAACAGAAAACTTGTCTTGGTTCACAACAATCCAAATATGTGTGCCCTACCGACCGACAATTCCAACACATAATCCGATTTATTGGAGAACCTATTTCCGCTATTTCATCCTCTGACGGAAACTGGGTCGCGATTTCAGAAATAAAATTACGTGGCGGGATATTCCTACTAGAACTTCCTCTGTGTAGCTCCTGCATAAAATGTTCGTGCCTATGACAAGCTTTTCTTAGCTCTGCAATGGTAGTGACTGGAAGGTGGAGTAGCTCGTGTCGCAGAACTGGTTTTAAATTGCGTATCAAGATTTCTAAGAATTGCGAATCAGGCAGAGGGGCCGCCAGGCGATCAGTGATGGCGACAATAACGTCTAAGTAGTCATCGAATGACTCTCTCTCTCGTTGCTTCCTATTCCGAACCGTTTCGAAAATATGATAATCGGTACTTGAGTTAGAGTACTTGAAACGCAATAACTGGCACAGAGCATTCCATTAACATTAAATTAACTGAACGCGCTTATGACAGTGCCAATACCAGTCCCTAGCCTTTCCCGAAAACAAAATATGGATGTTTTTCCAAAGAGCCTGGAAATCCCCGTTCAGATTGTGGTTGGTCAGAGCCTGCACACGGTAGATAAACTCCTCGGCTCTAATTCCGTCGCTGGAACCATCGAATTTGACATTCCAGTTCAGCATTATATTTGAAATCTTACTGGAATTAGACGAAGGTTGATTGTTTGGCTGAACCCAATTGTCGTGACCTGTCATTGGAGTGTTTGGGGGTGCTTCGGTAGGACGTTGAGCGTAGAGATTAAAACATCTCTGAAACATGTTCTCAATAGACTGATTAACTGCGTTAATATTTCGGCGTCTCTCTTCTTCCATTTCTTCCCTAACGACTTGTCGAACATTCACTTCATATTGCTGAGTAGCGTTACTAGCCGGTAGACTCAAACTAGAGCTATGTGTGCTACTATTATGGGGATTAGCGGGAGGATGAGTCATTTGCGGTGGACAGGATGGTCTTTTAGTGGCAGATGAGACTACTGTCAAGAATACTTGGATCTCGGAGAATCCAATTCGCATTGTGAGTGGCGGTTGACCGAGTGTTATATCGCTGCCCTTTCGGAATCGCTCCGCGATTCCTGTGACTACTCCGAGATGTAGGTTCATCTTCAACAAGACTAATCTCTTTGTCCGGCTCAACAGCAGGTTGTCGGCAAACTAGACAAGAGTCTGAGTCCTTTAACCACCCAGCAAGACAAGCTTTATGGAAAGTTTGACCGCAAATCGTTGAGTCAGTGTCGTTTCCGGGCTTATGGCATTTTGCGCAAGTTAGGACTACCGGATCAACAAGTGGATTTATATTCTCGCAACTGTGTCTTACTGCAAATAAGAGGGGCGGCTTAATTGGGTTAAGAAAAAGGTGGTATGAAACAATAAAGATAATGGAAATATGAAAAGGTAAATAATAGTAATTAATAAGAATATAAAGATTAATACTTAAGTGAGTAATTTTATTGGTAATATGTTTTCATAAATAAGTGGTCTCATTCCGAAGGTTTAGTTGCATTGGGTCCTAACGCAAAGTAGGTAGTGGTAGGAGAAAGCGAAAAAGATACGAAAAATAATATATTGTTGATTGGGGTATCTATTTTGTTGTCAAGGACGCTATATCAAGCATTAAAGTCCTCAATGTAAAGTAATTCCAAGACAACTTTCAAATAACTATTGTCAAAATATATGGACTGTACCCAAGAAGTATCAGAAGCTTGACCCTGGTCGTTGCAAACCATCAGTGCGGTTTAGGCAGCGTTATTCCAAAGGGGAGATCTGACTATCCTGTAACAGGTGAATATTGAGCGTCCTAGAAAGATCACATCATTGCCGTTGGGCGTCCCAACTGAAGTATCCATGTAAGGATACGCAATTCCAAAAGGGTTGATTTGATTATCTAGGAACAGGTTCGTTATGAGAGCAAATGATGAGCAAAAAAAAAATGTGAAGGATAATACCAAATATTTTATAGGTTAACTAAGACTTTTGTTACGATTCTGACCCGCAAAACTTGCTAGCCTAAGCTCAAGCTGGTCGGATGGGGGGATCTTGCATCCGAGAAACCGAAAATGCACCACTACACAAAAAATTGTATGCATTCAATATATAAATAAGATACCCAAGTATCTGTGGAAGAAACTACTAAATACGGGAAAAACCGGTGAAAACCTACCACTACCACTGGAGGAACGGATGGTCTTCCTCAAAGCGGTTCTCTACCCTCCCGGCCATGTGCAAGTGTCCGCTGAAATTTGTGCTTGCACCAACGAAAGCCCTATGCTTTCATTACCAAGGACCTCCTAACCACACCATCGGAATGAGACACTAAATATTTCAATTAATATTGACACATTATTTTTATTAATTCAACTTAAATTATTAAGCTACCAGGAGTAGGTAAATTCACAATATTGTAATTTGCGATTTATTAATTAGTAAGGATCGATCAGATTCAATTTAGTACGGATCGATGAATCAGCTATCAACATGAGCCTCAATAAAGCTGTCCCCTATTTTATTAATTAATCCCATTTATTTTTATATACAGTAATTTTTTTTGTTATTTTTTTGTACCAATGATTTATATTTTTCTTTTTTTTTTAAAAAAGGATTTGTATAATTTTAAAATAAGCTTCAGAAAATGCAAATTGGTAACTCAGTTACTACAAAATTAAGTTCACCCACTCTCCTACTACAAACAAAATGATGATCTCTTTAGTTTTTTTTTTCCTTTTTCTTTCGACACACTAGCATAACCAAAACGCACTCTCTTTGACAACCACTTTAAAGAAAAACTTTACTATTTTCCCCCTCTTCCTTTTTTTTTTTTCTTAACCATTTATATATATATTATATTCGATATGATGGGTATGAATTACAAAGGGGTAAGGGAAGGGGTGGAGGTCACATAACATAAAAACACATTTTCTTCTTCGCTGGCTGATGTTAAAGATGTTGGTGATGCTGGGTCTGGATGATCGGTGTTGGGGATCCCATTTAAGGGGATCACAGCCTCTGCTGGGTTCGGCGTGGCGGTTTTCTGATTGTGCTACTTCTGGGTTTGGGTTCGGTTTTGGTAAGGATGCTGATTCGACGGGAGAGGGGGGGTTTCGAGGAGCGAATTTGATGGCGTGGTCGTCGCTCTTGGCAGAAAATAAAAAAAAACAAACCACATCCCACATTTTTTCATGGTTTCCCACATGGTTTAATGGCTTTGTGACGTTACGAAAAGTTACATCTACCCAAATACTTCCACGCACAACTTGCAGTCTACCTTCAGCAGTTTTAACAAATGCGTGATACTTTTTTAAATTAACCCCTGTTAGTAGTAGTTCCTCCGCCGCGCTATCTCCGAGGCAGCTAATAGAAGCTCCAGAGTCTAACAATCCACTCATAGATTTTCCTAAAATCTGAACCTCTGCGTAAGGTCTAATATCGCGGCTGTTCCCACTTAGCTCTGCGCATAAAAGGCGTTTTCTCGTCGTACGTACATTTTTCCAGAAGGAGCGGAGGCGTTTTGTTGATCTCTTGGGCGTATACGTACTATTTTTGGCGAAGATTTCGGAGCGAAGTTGGTTGTATTCTTGTAACCTTTGGTGATATCTCTTGGAAGGATCTATACTGCGGGGTTGCATTGTAGGCTGGTAGGGTACATATGGAGAGATTTCTTGGTCATCTGTCAGAATTTCTTTGTTAAAAGTGATTACTAATTTCTCTGATGAGGATGTTACCGGGTGTTGGTGGCCACATCGACTCTTGAGTTTACCTGAGGAGAACACTTAGGGCATTGGGGTTTGTAAATATTTTGGGCACCGCAGCCGTAACAGAAAACTTGTCTTGGTTCACAACAATCCAAATATGTGTGCCCTACCGACCGACAATTCCAACACATAATCCGATTTATTGGAGAACCTATTTCCGCTATTTCATCCTCTGCCGGAAACTGGGTCGCGATTTCAGAAATAAAATTACGTGGCGGGATATTCCTACTAGAACTTCCTCTGTGTAGCTCCTGCATAAAATGTTCATGCCTATGACAAGCTTTTCTTAGCTCTGCAATGGTAGTGACTGGAAGGTGGAGTAGCTCGTGTCGCAGAACTGGTTTTAAATTGCGTATCAAGATTTCTAAGAATTGCGAATCAGGCAGAGGGGCCGCCAGGCGATCAGTGATGGCGACAATAACGTCTAAGTAGTCATCGAATGACTCTCTCTCTCGTTGCTTCCTATTCCGAACCGTTTCGAAAA
The DNA here is from genome assembly GCA_951230905.1 of Cheilosia variabilis. Classification (NCBI taxonomy): domain Eukaryota; kingdom Metazoa; phylum Arthropoda; class Insecta; order Diptera; family Syrphidae; genus Cheilosia; species Cheilosia variabilis. The sequence goes on from OX579676.1 coordinate 87,371,422, forward strand.
TATGATAATCGGTACTTGAGTTAGAGTACTTGAAACGCAATAACTGGCAGAGAGCATTCCATTCAAATAACTGAACGCGCTTATGACAGTGCCAATACCAGTCCCTAGCCTTTCCCGAAAACAAAATATGGATGTTTTTGCAAAGAGCCTGGAAATCCCCGTTCAGATTGTGGTTGGTCAGAGCCTGCACACGGTAGATAAACTCCTCGGCTCTAATTCCGTCGCTGGAACCATCGAATTTGACATTCCAGTTCAGCATTATATTTGAAATCTTACTGGAATTAGACGAAGGTTGATTGTTTGGCTGAACCCAATTGTCGTGACCTGTCATTGGAGTGTTTGGGGGTGCTTCGGTAGGACGTTGAGCGTAGAGATTAAAACATCTCTGAAACATGTTCTCAATAGACTGATTAACTGCGTTAATATTTCGGCGTCTCTCTTCTTCAATTTCTTCCCTAACGACTTGTCGAACATTCACTTCATATTGCTGAGTAGCGTTACTAGCCGGTAGACTCAAACTAGAGCTATGTGTGCTACTATTATGGGGATGAGCGGGAGGATGAGTCATTTGCGGTGGACAGGATGGTCTTTTAGTGGCAGATGATACTACTATCAAGAATACTTGGATCTTGGAGAATCCAATTCGCATTGTGAGTGGCGGTTGACCGAGTTTTTTATCGCTGCCCTTTCGGAATCGCTCCGCGAATCCTGTGACTACTCCGAGATGTAGGTTCATCTTTAACAAGACTAATCTCTTTGTCCGGCTCAACAGCAGGTTGTCGGCAAACTGGACAAGAGTCTGAGTCCTTTAACCACCCAGCAAGACAAGCTTTATGGAAAGTTTGACCGCAAGTCGTTGAGTCAGTGTCGTTTCCGGGCTTATGGCATATTGCGCAAGTTAGGACTACCGGATCAACAAGTGGATTTATATTCTCGCAACTGTGTCTTACTGCAAATAAGAGGGGCGGCTTAATTGGTTTAAAAAAAAGGTGGTATGAAACAATAAAGATAATGGAAATATGAAAAGGTAAATAATAGTAATTAATAAGAATATAAAGATTAATACTTAAGTGAGTAATTTTATTGATAATATGTTTTCATAAATAAGTGGTCTCATTCCGAAGGTTTAGTTGCATTGGGTCCTAACGCAAAGTAGGTAGTGGTAGGAGAAAGCGAAAAAGATACGAAAATAAGTGGTCTCATTCCGAAGGTTTAGTTGCATTGGGTCCTAACGCAAAGTAGGTAGTGGTAGGAGAAAGCGAAAAAGATACGAAAAATAATATATTGTTGATTGGGGTATCTATTTTGTTGTCAAGGACGCTATATCAAGCATTAAAGTCCTCAATGTAAAGTAATTCCAAGACAACTTTCAAATAACTATTGTCAAAATATATGGACTGTACCCAAGAAGTATCAGAAGCTTGACCCTGGTCGTTGCAAACCATCAGTGCGGTTTAGGCAGCGTTATTCCAAAGGGGAGATCTGACTATCCTGTAACAGGTGAATATTGAGCGTCCTAGAAAGATCACATCATTGCCCTTGGGCGTCCCAACTGAAGTATCCATGTAAGGATACGCAATTCCAAAAGGGTTGATTTGATTATCTAGGAACAGGTTCGTTATGAGAGCAAATGATGAGCAAAAAAAAAATGTGAAGGATAATACCAAATATTTTATAGGTTAACTAAGACTTTTGTTACGATTCTGACCCGCAAAACTTGCGGGGCCCACGTCGGGCGCCATTTATGTAATGGTGGTGGGGGGGGGGGGGATGCCTGGACGGGCCGAAAAAAAAGTTATTGGGATCGGGATGAGTTATGGGATTAGGAGGAAGGAACTGTATATGGGGAAAATAATTCGGTATCCCTGACGCGGGTGCATGCCTTGCTAGCCTAAGCTCAAGCAACAAAAAATTGCATGCATTCAATATATAAATCAGATACCTAAGTATCTGTGGAAGAAACTACTAAATACGGGAAAACTAAAAACCGGTGAAAACCTACCACTACCACTGGAGGAACGGATGGTCTTCCTCAAAGCGGTTCTCTACCCTCCCGGCCATGTGCAAGTGTCCGCTGAAATTTTTGCTTGCACCCACGAAAGCCCTATGCTTTCATTAACAAGGACCTCCTAACCACACCATCGGAATGAGACACTAAATATTTCAATTAATATTGACACATTATTTTTATTAACTCAACTTAAATTATTAAGCTACCAGGAGTAGGTAAATTCACAATATTGTAATTTGCGATTTATTAATTAGTAAGGATCGATCAGATTCAATTTAGTACGGATCGATGAATCAGCTATCAACATGAGCCTCAATAAAGCTGTCCCCTATTTTATTAATTAATCCCATTTATTTTTATATACAGTAATTTTTTTTGTTATTTTTTTGTACCAATGATTTATATTTTTCTTTTTTTTTTTTAAAAAGGATTTGTATAATTTTAAAATAAACTTCAGAAAATGCAAATTGGTAACTCAGTTACTACAAAATTAAGTTCACCCACTCTCCCTTTGACAACCACTTTAAAGAAAAACTTTACTATTTTCCCCCTCTTCCTTTTTTTTTTTTTGCTTAACCATTTATATATATATTATATTCGATATGATGGGTATGAATTACAAAGGGGTAAGGGAAGGGGTGGAGGTCACATAACATAAAAACACATTTTCTTCTTCGCTGGCTGATGTTAAAGATGTTGGTGATGCTGGGTCTGCATGATCGGTGTTGGGGATCCCATTTAAGGGGATTACAGCCTCTGCTGGGTTCGGCGTGGCGGTTTTCTGATTGTGCTACTTCTGGGTTTGGGTTCGGTTTTGGTAAGGATGCTGATTCGACGGGAGAGGGGGGTTTTCGAGGAGCGAATTTGATGGCGTGGTCGTCGCTCTTGGCAGAAAATAAAAAAACAAACCACATCCCGGTGGATTTTCCTTTTTGGTTTTGGCTTATAGTTCAGGACTGTTGGCGTGTGTGTTCTTGCGCAGGTGGATTTTCTTTTGCGGAGATTGTTACTTTAGAGTTTCAGGGTGCAGGGGAGAACGTCGTTTAACGGTTTGTGCAGTCATCAGCGTGCCCGCATATCGGGGTTAGGGGAATTTTATAGGGCGCATATTAGTCACTATGACACCGGCTTTTAAGTTCACTTTGGCGTGCCCCTTTTCCCGCATGGGCTCGGTAATCAATTAAAACGAGTGCACTGCTTTATAGCGTAAGGTTACTTAACGGGCTCCCGACCCGTGAAGAGTTTCTGCCTGAGACACTGTAGCCTTCCATCCTCTGCGATCCCAGGCACGCTGCTTCCAGTTATCCAGACCAAGCGCTCTGGCATCCGCGATGGCTTGGTCTTTGAAACGGAGGTTCGGTCTTCCTTGTCGTCTCGAACCTGGCGGCTGGGATTCGAAGATCCTCTTAGCTGGAGCATTATTGTCCATTCGCTCGATGTGGCCGAGCCAATGTAGTCGACGTATTTTGGCCTTTTGGACTACATCCACATCTTGGTACAGTTCATAGAGTTCGCGGTTGTATCTTCTCCTCCATTCGCCCTCCTCGCACACAGGACCAAAAAGGACCGAAGAATTTTTCTTTCGAAGGAGCCCGGTATCAGCTCTCCCTTCCTGCTTATCGCCCAGCACTCGGCGCCATAAAGCAGAACTGGCAAGATAAGGATTCTGTAAAGCATACATTTTGTCCTTCGAGTTAGGAGTTTTGAACCCAATTGTTTTGCCAAACCGAAGTAGCAGCGGCTTCCTAGGGTAATTATTCGCCGGATCTCCACTACGATGTCATTTGTGGAGTTCATGTTTACACCGAGGTAGATAAACTCCTTAACTATCTCGAAATTATTACTATCAATAGTGACGTTCTGTCCCAGGTGGTGGACAGATGCGTGTTTGTTTGTTGATAGCATGTACTAAGTCTTGTCCTCATTTACTACAAGACCAACGAATTTGGTCGCCGTAAAAGCCTCTATCACGGCACGCTGGGAGCGACCGATGATGTCAATATCGTCTGCATACCCCAGTAGCTGGACGGATCTGTTGAAGATAGTGCCTTCCGTGTTGACACCTGCCCTGCGCACTATCTGCTCTAACACGAGATTGAAGAAGTCACATGACAGTGCGTCTCCTTGCCGAAATCCGGTGCATGTTTGGAATAGTTCGGAAGAACTACTTCCAAATTGCACGTTGCAGCGTGTGTGCTCCAGCGTCACGCTACATAGCTGGATCAGTTTTGCCAGGATCCCGAATTCGGCCATTGCCACATAAAGCTCCTGGCGATGAATGCTATCATATGCGGCTTTAAGGTCGATGAATAGATGGTGAGTCTCGACTTGAAATTCAGTGGTCTTTTCCAGGATAACTTAAAACAACAAAAAAAACTCCCGACATTAATTGTTTGCTTCGCACAAATTCCTGTTACCACCGATCACGGATCTTTACACACTTGTCGATATTGGCATCGCTCTTTCCACCAACCGACCGCTCATAATGTTCCTACCAAACTGCCTAGTGCTCGTTATCATCACTTTCCTTCAAGGCAACAAAATTATTCCGCCCAAAGCAAAGCCACCCGTTCCCTTGGCGAGATGCCCCCCTGGCGCTACCTAACTTTGGCAATTGTACATGGGGTTACGGAAATTTCACCGATTTTGCCAGAAATGCACTTGCGGCAATGAGATTAGCATATCGGTGTTCCTTTCCCCGTCGAATGTTCACCCCTCCTCGATCTAGATCAAGAGACGCATATGAGAATCGGACCATTGCCATAAATGAAATGCATGGGGAGTGGAGAAATAAGACGACAACAAAAAAAAATCGCGTGACCAAAACGAATCGGGAACCGCGTTTGAGTATGGCGAGACCTCGCAGTGGCAGGATTACGGTACAAAATGCTGTTTTAGGCTAAGGCGATAAAAGAAGGAAAAAAAAAAATCTATTATCGACTAGAATCGATGTCTGCTCCTACACTTCTCAGCTATACTTAAAAGAAAAATAAATACCGTGGGGTGGGGGAACTCCTCCGATACAAAATTTATTGGGCTTGAGCGACACCGCCATCTGTCCTGCTTGTGGAGAGGACGACGATACAGCGGAACACTTCCTCTGTAGCTGTTCTGCCTTTGCTTGCATCAGGTGGCGGATCTTTGAGGCTGATGTGGTGAGTGCCGAACATCTAAGCTCTTTATCACTGAAGATCCTCCTCATCTTTCTTCGAAAGACGAGAAAACTAAGTACAATAAAGTAAGGTGTCCGTTTGTCAGTACAATTGACCAGTAGTTGTGTCTGAGTGTTCCATCAGACAAAAAATAAATTTAAAATTATAGAAATGCAAGCGAAGCACTTGCTAACTACTCGATATTTTACAACACAAAAGTAAGAGGTTACAAAATGCTTGGTGCCGTATGCATCAAGTGGTACAACACTGTTTCCCTTTTCAGGTCTTCCAATGATTATTTTCCTTCTGTCAGACTTCTGATATTACCTTTAAAAAATAAAAATTATATTCTTTTTCTTTTCTCTTTCAAGATTATGGATTTCCCTACCTTAGTATTGTAATATCTATGTTCACAAATGCCTGGCATCAATCCATGAGATCAGATCGTTCCACTCAGTCAATATTAAAAGCATGTGTTTCTGAAGCAAAAAATGTGCTTATAATTGGTAAGTTTTTAGATATATAAAACTATTAACGGACCTTGTTTAAATATTTTGTTACAAAATTTTTTTAATTTTTTTTTGTCTATGTGCATTGGATATTTCACTTTCACTTCAGACTTTTTTCACTTTCTCTGTGAAAGACATTTTTCTGTATGCTAACATTGTGTTAATTCACGCAAGTTGCGGCGATAAAGTTGTAGTAAAATTATTATTTTCGGTAAAAAAAACTGTGAAATTATAAGAATATATTCAAAGCCGCCATCCTTTTTGTGAAGGCTTGTAGTCGTGGGATTCATGAAAAATAAATGTATAGTGTTGGGGGGATTATAGCGCACGGGGATTTTGCTTTATGCGCGTGGCGAATATAGATATAAAATAAGACTTTGACTTTAATTGTAGTTATTTATTTCAACTTTTTCAAGATAAAAATAAGCGGTCAAGGGCACCAGCACGTAGAGAAAAGAGAGCGACACGAGCTAGCACGAGGAACGGTCAAAGTGACATTTTCTTGTCTCCTTGTCGTGTCAATTTTTGGTCATTTTTTGGTATGAACAATACCGGCCGCCCTGCCGCGAAGCGGTAAAATAAAGTAAATTATGTACTTAATTAAAGATTACTCTAACTAATTCACAAAAATCCTTACAAAAGGAGCATATAACATTTTTTTTTGTTTTTCAAGATACTTAATACACAGGAGGACAACTTATTTATGAAGATACAATGTAATAATTAGAAATGCATTTATTTAATGAAGAAAACAATTTTTTTTTCGACAGTGAGTTAGTATCCACATTTATTATTCTAGTGGAATAGACCATCAATTCACGGACGACGTTTCGTATCTTATGAGATTACGAGTGTGTCATTGCTCTTCCCATCTGATCCAAGAATAACTTTGATGACGCGTCCCAAACGCCATTCAGTGGACTGTAAGTTTTCATTTCTCATGACGACGAGGTCGTAAACCTACGTTTGACTGAGGAAACTGTCATTTATATCGCTTGTGGAGTTCCTTGAGGTATTCCTCTTTCCATCGTTGACAAACGATTTTATGTAAGATCTTTAGTTTTTCCCAACGATTGATATAAGAAAGTGTTGCGCTGAAGACTTCAGGCTGGGGTGGGCCTAGCAAAGAGCTACCCCTTAAAAAATGCCCAGGAGTAAGAGCAAGCAAATCGGTCTCATCTTCCGACATAGGAGATAGGGGCCGGGAATTAAGGCAGGCCTCAATACGGGCAACAGTGTCGCAAATTCTTCGAATGTAAACTTGTATGAAGAAGCAGTTTTCTTAAAATGAGACTTGAAACTTTTCACACCGGCCTCCCACAATCCTCCCATGTATGGAGCTCCTGGTGGAATAAAATTCCAAACAAATCCTTTCGGCCCATAAAAATCAGATGTGGCCTTGGCTGCAGTAGTGAGTAGAGGCTGATAATATTTTCGGAGAGCGGTATTAGCACCGACAAAATTGGTGCCGTGATCGGATCTTTAGAAAGGCCTCGTCTGGCGACAAATCGGGCAAAAGTGGATGAAAAGACTTGCGTCGACAGATCACTTGCTGCTTCAAGATGTATTGCCTTTGTCGAAAAGTATACAAAGACACAGCAATATCCCTTCGTAAGACGGCAATTGCGTCCGCTAAAGCTTCGTATGTCAAAGGGGCCGGCAAAATCAATACCGGTGTGGTTTGGGAGAATAGGTGCAACGCTCTATAGGAAGCGCCGCCATGATCTGTTTTCGCATTTTTGTGTATGGCACAAGTTTTTCACAGGTTAATACAAGCCTTGATTAAGTTTTTTAGTTTTGGAACCCAGTATTCCTGCCTAACTAAACGCAGTACGAGTGCATTACCTCCATGTAGGGTTAGTTCATGGAGATATTCAACCAAGAGAGCAGAGAATTTTGATTTGTATGGGATAATTATTGGGTGTCGTTCATTGAACGAGAGGGATGAATTTATCAATCTCCCATTGCTTCGGATTACATTTTGCGTATCTAGATACGGATTTAAGGCTAGCAGAGAACTGCGTCTATGAACCACGTTGCCCATTGACAAAAGTGCGTATTCTTGAGGGAATTGCGATTGTTGAGCTAGTTAAATGAGTCTAGTTTTTACAAATCGCACTTCTGCGAGATAGAATAAGAGTTGTTAGATGATCTTGATGTCGATGCCTATGCAGACGCGTGTGATTGAAAAATCTAAAGATTTAACAAACCACTCTTAGAGGGCACAAGGGAAGGAGGAGAAGCGTTCCAGAAGGTCTTCGCTACATTGAACAACTAGAGATTGGATCGGGCTCGATTCAAGGTCATCGTCTTTTAAATCGGCTGGGACACTGACCAACCATTGGGACTCCGGCAATTGCAGCAAAAGCGGACCGTTCCACCAGAGCGTATTGGTTTCAAGTTCGTACGGATCAAGACCCCGAGTGGCCAGGTCTGAGGGATTGTCTGCCGATTTGACATGCTCCACTTGAGATCGCCAACATTGCCTAAGATAGTTGCTGTTCGATTGGCAACGAACGTTTTCCAGGTACGGGGAGGTTTATTTAACCAGGCAAGTACTATCGACGAGTCCGTCCACATAAAGGCTTGATAAGAGCTAGCTTGTAGGTTAGCTATGCACGACTTTACTAGTTTAGAAAGCAAAACCGCTCCGCATAGTTCTAAATGAGGTAAAGATATCGTTTTTACGGAAGCCACCTTTGTTTTGGCACAGATAAGATGGGAATTAATCTGGTGATGGTTATCGAGTACCCATAGATATAATGTCGCGGTATAAGCTCGTTCGGACTAGTCACAAAAACCGTGAAACTGGACTTGGAAAGAGGGATGATAATTAATCCATCTTGTTATTTTAAGGGACTGAATGTGGGGTAAAGTTGTGATGAAAGTTTGTCATTTTTGGTACAAGGACAGGGTCAAATGGTCATCCCACTCGTTGCCTGTAGCCCACACTATTTGCATAAAGATTTTGGCGGTTACTACAATTGGTGCCAACTAACCTGCGGGATCAAACAGCCGTGCTGTTTGGGAAAAAACTTCTCGTTTAGTCGGGGTACTGCAGGATTCCTGTATTCGAGTGGAGAAATAAAAATAGTCGCCCCTTGCATTCCACTGAACCCCTAGCGTTTTGACCGATCTGTCATCATCGAAATTCAAAAACATGTTCATTGAGAACGTGTTCTGGTGGGAGGTGGTTTAACAAATCAGGAACATTTTCGTCCACTTTCGAAGTGATAACCCAGCTGATGTTAAGGCGGCAATCAGTTCATTTTGGGATTTCCGAGCTCTCGGAAGATCGTGAGTACCAGAGAGTACGTCGTCTACGTAAAAGTCAGAGCGAAGGATTTGAGAAGCTAGGGGAAAATTATCTTGAACATCATCTGCCAGTTGAAGCAGGCTTCGAAGTGCCAAATAAGGGGCGCAGTTAACTCCAAACGTGACCGAACGTAGTTCATAATCCTCTATTGTTGAATTAGGTGTTTCTCGAAAAGAATTCTTTGAAAACAGGTGTCATTGGGATGTACCAAAATTTGGCGATACATTTTCTCAATGCCGCTATTGAAGACAAATTTGCAAACTCCCCACCTGACCATGAGTGTGGTAAGATCTCTTTGAAGGGCCGGCCCTGGATAAAGATAATCATTCAAGCTTTTTCCGTTGCTTGAGGCACTTGAGGCATTAAAAACCACCCGTAGCTTGATAGATACGCTTTCAGGCTTGATGACCGCATGGTGTGGCAGATAGAAAGATGAGGATGGACCTTGCGCATATGATTTAATGAGATATATTCGGAAATAACCTTGGAGTACTCAGTTTGTAAGTTTGGATGTTTTGATAAAGAGTTTTCGCCACGTAGATATTGATTCAATGCGTTGCGTCTCGAGAAGCCAAGTTTATTATGTGACGAAAGGAGATCGTTTTGTTCTAATCCTTTTTTGAATTTCCAGCTCCTTGCGTATGCAGTAAGTCGTTGTTGTTTTCTATAATCGTTAATTGATGGTTAAATTGACGGACTATATTGTGAGTCAGAGCGTCAGACTTAGTTTTACATAAGTCATTCATATCCTTCTCAAGGTCTTGGAATCCTTCAAATTCTCTCCAATAGTTGGTCATATTAATAGATCATTGTAATAGATGATTATTTTCCAGTCACTCGTAATCAGGTTTACACTTACAATCTTCTCAAAGTAAAAAGTGTTTCGGTAATACGGGCCATCAACCAGCTTTTCGGGGGTAATCGATCTCCCTTAATCAAAACGACGTCTCCAATGTTTACGTTTGCTTCAGTGTAGAATACTATGTAAAATGTATTCACTGATTCGTTTTAATGACTCGAAGGACCAAACGTAAGGAAAAGACCTTAGAGAATTATCATTACACTTCCCCCCACCAGCGGTAAGGGGTCTTGCAACATTTTGTCTAATCTTTATATTTGGTCCCTCGAGTCATTAAAACGAATCAGTGAATACATTTTACATTATATACTACACTAGTACATTAAACATTAAACAAGTAACAAGCCAGGGCTAGGGCTAACACTGGTAGTGGAAAAAAGTGAAAACTCAATTCAGTGAAGGGAAACAAAAATAAGCCTGAGCAATCATGGATGATGAAATGGACATTTTTATAATTGTTGCTAGACAAAAGACTCTTGCAGAAGAGAAAAAGCAACTATAAATTTCAAGAAGGATAGCGCGTCTAGGAAGACGCTCTACTATAAAGAAGAACGCCTTCAGAAAATTCATTCGATTTGGGAAGAATTCGACGATAATCACAATAAAATAAAGGTAAAATAGAATTCGATACTCCATACATGGAGAGAGATACATATGGAAGGGTTAGAGATCTGTTTCTCGAGGTAAAAACTTTGCTCGAAAAGATTACACCCTCAGAAGAAACGCCATCTTGCTCTCCACCATCCATTTCCACAGATAACAACCTCCAGACTCTACGATTAAGAAAGCTGAACATAAAAATTTAAGCTATCATCGGAAACTTGGAAGAATTTAAGGAAAAATTCCAAGAATATTTTTCACAAATCTGAGAATACCAACAAAAAATATTGTTGGATCAACTCAAAAACATGACAGAATTACATAAAGATTTCATGTCAAATGCAACATCTTAAGATTTGCAATCACCTTATGTCATTAATAATAAATATAATGACATTAAGAGAGATGTTAACCAATGCCTCCATCGAATGGCTTCGGCATTAGGTAATTCCAACAAACCACGGGAAAGAGATCGTTCAGAAACAAAACTGCCACCTCTGAAGATGCCGACATTTAAAAGAAATTATCTGGAATGGCGATCATTTGCTGATATATCTACAACCATTATACACAACAAGCCAAATTTAAACACGACAGAGAAGATGGAGTATCTGAAAACTCATTTAGAAGGCGAACCAATGGCATTAATTCAGCACCTAACAATTTCAAGTGCTAATTATGCATGTGCCTGGGAGACATTAAAGGCACGATATGATAATGAACGAAAAATCTTGCCAATGCATTTGGATAAAATGCTTAAGACTGGTCATCAAGGAGCCCATTCAACAGCGAACTCTATTAAGTCAGTTCTAGACACAACAAAGGAAGGGTTGTCAGCAATAAATAATATGGGCCTGAACACAAAATCAAGGTGTGTGTTTTGCCAAGGTGAGGATAACATATATGCTTGCCGTAAATTCATGGGCTGGAACCCGAAGGAGCGCAGTGAAAAAGTGAATGCAGCGAGACTATGCATAAATTGTTTACGATATGACAAACAAGTTCCATGCATGAGCAAAAATAAATGCAAGCAGTGCAACAGAAAACATCATTCGTTACTGCATTTTGAAAGGGTGGAAGGACTACAATCAGAGCATGCTGACGTATAGATTCAATCTAATCATGGTCATCAGAGCCAAAACATCTTGCTTGCTACAGCAATTGTAAGGTCAATGCACTGAGCTTCGAGCACTTATTGATCAAGGGTCACAAGCCACCCTAGTAACAGAAGCTGTTGCCCAAGCCTTGAGACTGAAAAAGCAGAAGGTTCACGTTGTAGTAAGCGGTCTGGGAGCTACTGACGCAGGAACAGCGCGAAATAAGGTAAAGCTAACAATCCTCCCGAGATTCTCATCCGACTTCGAAGTTAAGAAAGAAGCCCTTGTTTTACCAAAACTAACAAGAACTCTACCAGATGAAGAAGTTAATAACATGATGGACCACCAGTTTGGATCCATAAAACTAGCAGATCCAACGTTCAATATCCCTGGAGGAATCGACCTAAACATAGGAGCAGACTTTTATGGAGAAAAGAGGGATTGGAAATTCTCTTATAGCACAGAATTCCCAACTAGGATGGCTTATTTCCGGCCGGACATCAACTCAACAGAAAGACTCAGAAGTCTACTGATGAAGAATGCGAAGAGTTTTATCAGGAATCTCATTTTCGTGATAAGGCTGGCAGGTACATAGTTAAAATTCCATTTAAAAATAATTCGACGGATCAAGAAGAAAGGCTGGGAGAATGAGAGATGAAAATGATATTGTACTCTCCTGAACAGAATTATTAGGTAACAGTTGCGCTAGATGAATTCGCACTAGACGCTGTACAAAGAAAAAGTACAAACGGAAATGCATTACCTAATAGATATCATGTCAAGAACTACATCCTCTCTTTATGATGGCGGAGATATTGTGTCCACCACTTTGGGAAACCCTCCACATATGCCACCCCTTTTAGTGTCACACCATGTCATTAACTTCCGTTCATACAAGCTAGCTGTCTCTTTCCAAGCCACATATCACCCCATCTTAATCCATACTGATCTCACCTTTTTATTTTATTTACCTAGCACATATTTATAAACCAATAAATCAAAATAAAATGCACTCGATTGAAAACACTCAATATCATTTAATTGAATTCATGTTCAATCAGAATTTCGACATTGCATTTGTGCAATTAGTATTTCTTTTTTTTTTAACACACTAACAGTTTTTCTTCTAGTTCTCCTCGCTGTTGATGTGCACATTAACTCCTAATAAATTGCAAAGTTAAGATTTCATTACTTTTTTTTTTGCTCTTTTAGATTATTTTCCTTTATATTATATAGCTGACCCGGCGAACTTCGTACCGCCTAAAATGTATTAAACTATTAACATCCCTTTTAATAGTTGAACCTCTCTAGTGAACGAATGAAACTCCTTTAGAATTAAATTGAGTTCAATGCACAGAAACGACTTCAAAGATTTGCCGACCCGCGCTAATGATTGAATCGATTGTCCGAAAACATTGTGCTTAATGATGAAGGCCATGATCGCTTTGCGCTGATGTCATGTTGGTCGCTCGAAGAAGCCCGGGAAGTAAGTTCCTATCACCGTTTGGATAATTGTTTTCACTTAACTTTCGATATAGGTGCTATAGAACAGTAAATATCAGTAGTTGCCACTTGTGAACACGGTGTTTTAGTGGTTAGTATCCTGGACTACTAGAGTATACGTCGTACGCCCACATATGCCACATGCCACATCACATATTCTTAAATGCTTGCGATTTGCGCCCACCACCCCAAAGCAGAGCAAGAACGGAACCATCGGGTTAACCATACCCATCCACAAAATTTTACTGAAATTAGTTGAGCGGTTTTGGAGATCGACAATCTGAGTCAGGTCCAAAACTATCGTGTCCTTTAAGCTGCAACCAACCATACAAAACCACAAAATTTCATTGAAATCAGTTGAGTGGTTTCGGAGATTGACTACAGCGCCACCTGTCGGGTGGTGGTGCAACCAACCACACATACCCACAAAATTTAATTTAAAGTGGTTGTGACCTTTCTGAGGTCGACCACACATGTATGTTCACTAAAATGCCTATAACCATTGTAAAGGGTGATTTTTTAGCTGGTTTGGTTTTGGCAACACTGGTTTTGACAGCTGACGTGTGTTTAGTACCTTGTGTCACTGTCAAACAGCTTCAGTTTGGTTTGCAATTTAACCATGGATCGTCTTACAAATGAACAACGCTTGCAAATTATTGAATTTTACTATCAAAATTCTTGCTCGGTTCGAAATGTTCATCGCGCGCTGCTTCCATTTTATGATCGGCATTCTCGACCTTCTGAGCAGTCTATTCGGAAGATTGTGACCAAATTTCGCACCAAATTTACTTTGTTGGACATTAAACCACCAACACGTTTACGTACTGTGCGTAGTGAAGAAAATATTGCGGCCGTATCAGCTAGTGTGACAGAAGACCGCGAAATGTCGATTCGGCGCCGTTCCCAGCAGTTAGGCCTTTGTTACAGCACTACGTGGAAAATTTTGCGGAAGGATTTGGGCGTAAAGCCTTTTAAGATACAGCTGGTGCAAGAACTAAAGCCAGCCGACCTACCACAACGCCGAATTTTTGGTGAATGGGCTCTTGGAAAGCTGGCCGAGGATCCGCTTTTTTATCGAAAAATTGTGTTCAGCGATGAGGCTCATTTTTGGTTGAATGGGTACGTAAATAAGCAAAATTGCCGCATTTGGAGTGAATATCAGCCAGAAGCATTGCAACAGCTACCAATGCATCCCGAAAAAGCCACTGTTTGGTGCGGTTTATGGGCCGGCGGCATTATTGGGCCATATTTCTTCAAAGATGATGCGAATCGCAGCGTTACTGTCAATGGTGAACGCTACCGAGCGATGATAACAAACTTTTTTTTGCCCGAAATGGAAGTTCTTGACTTGCATGATATGTGGTTTCAACAAGACGGTGCCACATGCCACACAGCACGCGAAACAATGGCGCAATTGCGAGGCGAGTTTGGTGAACAGTTAATTTCACGTTTCGGGCCGGTCAATTGGCCGCCTAGATCGTGCGATTTGACACCATTAGATTATTTTTTGTGGGGGTATGCCAAGGCTAATGTGTATAGGGACAAGCCCGCTTCGATTGACGCACTGGAAGCCAACATCCATGCATTCATTCGTGAGATACCGGCCGATATGTGTGAAAGAGTATGCCAAAATTGGACTCAGCGGATGGGCTACCTGAGACGCAGCCGCGGTCAACATTTGCATGAAATTATCTTTAAACATTAAATTGCAAGGTTCAAACTATCGATTCAAATAAATATTTCATTCATTTTTTCGAATTTTTTGTGTTTTTTTTTTAAAAAAAGTTCTAAACCTCTTAAAAAATCACCCTTTATATAGAGACTATAGTACTATCATCAACACGAAAATTTTCTTGGCCGGACACACCGTCGGATGGCGTTGCTGTCGTGCTTACTTTCTTGTAGAACCCAAATAGAGAGGAATAATACACATTAGTGAACCGAAATATTTGGTTGGTGGTGGTGGCTGGTCGGTAGGTAGCAAATAAAGGGATGAAAACATCGTTTGCTTTTCTTTTCTCTGTTACTCGCACAATGAGGTTTCGTTCTTTCAAGCATGAGTAGTTTCTTTGAAAAAGAAATGATGACAAATTTCTGATTTGGAATTTCGATCGTATGAAAGGCAAATCTGGATATTTGCACTTATGAAAGAAAACGATTTTGTTCGCGTTCTTTTTATGATGAGATGACGGTTGATCTTTTATTTTAGATTTGAAAATTCATTCTTGTAGATATTTGAATGCAAATGGAATTTATTTCAAGTTAATCTTTTTGTCGTATTTCTGTTAGTTATGAATTCATGACCAACAATTATTTAATGATATTATCGATTTGAAATAATATCTACAATTAATAAACCCCAACTGTGGATGTTAATGTCACTTTCCAAATATGTGAAAGGAGATCAAATTGACGGCCTTGATTTACAAGTGGCTTTGGTCGTGTAAATTTTAGGGTGGGTGGGCTAAGGATCTTTCATCGGATTGTTTTTTATCTTCATATACCTACACTGAAAATAAAATACCTGGTAATATAATAATATAGGGTCATGTCTCCAGTAGCTGAACACTTAGTGGTTCATTGTTAAATAATCACTAACTGTGGGAGAACCGTTGAATTTAATATGCCAAGAAAAATTAATGAGCTGCCATAACTCAAACATTTTAAAATAAAGTTAAGTTTTTCCCTGTAATTGTTATTGTTTTTTTATAAAAAAATAAAAACAGAAAAAAAGTATTATTCCCCAGTAGTCGAACACTCGCTTCCTAAACCCGAACATAAAGTTCCCTTGCTTCGAACGCTAGATCTCGTGTATATTTTAAATTAAGAAAATGAGAAAAATCCATATTTTTGTTTCTCCCAAAGTGTTCGACTACTGGGAGTGTTCGGAATTAGGCGACCCTACCCTACCTAATAAAATAATTTGAACGATATTTTGTCAAACGGATAAAACATTTACTACGAAACTACTTGTCAGATAAACAAAACAGAATTTTCAATTTAATAAATCGATATTGTATCAATTAAGCAATTTATTTGTTGAATCAACAAATTGAAATTATGGAACTGAGATAATATGACAAAATGACAAAAAATGTTGATGATATTAAAAACTTATTTTTTTTTAATTTAACAAAAATATAATTGATAAATTTCTTCGCAAAATTAACAGTATTTTGGTAAATTACACAAAAACAGTTCATACGCGCAATAAACGATAAACAATAAAATACTCATATAAGGTAGATATACTAATTAAAACACCAGCAAAATAAGATTAGTCAAGATACTAATCCTTTTTGTTTTTTTGGAATATTTCTGACACACTGTCGCACAAAGTAGGTAGGCAATTTTTTTTAATAATTATTTTGGTATTCTTTTTGAATTCGTTTTTATTTTTTTATTTTTTCATTAAATTCATATACATATGCACATACTCCTACTGGGTAATAATTCTTCTATCGTATTATTTTCTTTTAATTCTATCGAGTTATTCAAATTAAACTAAAATTAAAATACATATAACATACTTGCAGAAAATAGGTAGGTATGCAATATTATTTATTTTATTGAATATGTAAGTAATTCCCAGTTTTTGTCAGTTATACGGGAACAGTATAAATGAAATCAGGTTTTTATGCACTACAAATATTATCGACTCATTGGATTATTCGAAAAATAAGAGAATAATGTGGAAAAACCTAAGGGGCTCATTGATATCAATAATACGAAGAAAAATTACGGATAGGGTTGTAAATAAAATAAACAATGGTGTTTTTGCCCAAATTAAAGAAAAAAACCAACACAATAGTCTATTTTATTACCCAAGACTGCAAAAAAAATTAAATAAAACTAACCATCTTCTACCTGCATTCAAAATTATTCTTTTGCGTTTGCCAAAAGTGAAAAAAAGGAAGGAATTTATAAATGAACTACCTACTACAATTCTTTCGAAAATTCAATAAAATTAATTTGGGTTTTGCTAGATTTTGCAAATATGTTAATTTATGGAGAAATCCTATAAAGTTTAAGTTGACATTTTTTATTGATTTTAAGATTTATGGCCCCATATAAAAATGCACTAATAACTAAACATATAATACGCGGTTGGCCGGTGACACTTATTCGGCGAATTGTCCGGTTTTTTTGGAATCATTATTTGAATTCAGTAAATAGACCTTATTGGCTTGGATAGCGTCAATATTATAGTTTTTTTTATAGCACCAATATAGGTTAGCACTCGGATATAAAAGATATAAGACATGCTATAGCTTTCTGTTATTTCTAAATTTCCAAAGAATGACAATATGAATTAGAATTCCATGGCTTTATGAAGTAGGTATTTTGGAACGAGTCATTAGTTAAATAAAGAAGTATGAAAAATAACGTTGGAAGAGAGGTAAAAATGTTAATATCTTTTCTTTCAGAAATGATGACCTACGCACTCGTACGGCGAGCATTATGAAAACTTCATCGTAGTTTTGTAACAGAACTGACTGTTTCTAACTTCATATTTCAAAAAAATTAAAAGTTCCATACTTCCTATTAATAACTTTAAGCATACATTTCGAATATGAGGTTTTTTTTTAAATACCTACAAGATCCGACCACCATAACCAATCAAATAAACCGAGTAAATCAGGATAATCAATCATTTGTCCATGGAAGAAATAAATCTAATTGTCAATTCATCTGTGCTTTGAGCAGAATTGAAGAAAAATAAATGCACAGGTAGAGCTAACAATCCTCCCGAGATTCTCATCCGACTTCGAAGTTAAGAAAGAAGCCCTTGTTTTACCAAAACTAACAAGAACTCTACCAGATGAAGAAGCTAATAACATGATGGACCACCAGTTTGGATCCATAAAACTAGCAGATCCAACGTTCAATATCCCTGGAGGAATCGACCTAAACATAGGAGCAGACTTTTATGGAGAAAAGAGGGATTGGAAATTCTCTTATAGCACAGAATTCCCAACTAGGATGGCTTATTTCCGGCCGGACATCAACTCAACTGAAAGACTCAGAAGTCGACTGATGAAGAATGCGAAGAGTTTTATCAGGAATCTCATTTTCGTGATAAGGCTGGCAGATACATAGTTAAAATTCCATTTAAAAATAATTCGACGGATCAAGAAGAAAGGCTGGGAGAATGAGAGATGAAAATGATATTGTACTCTCCTGAACAGAATTATTAGGTAACAGTTGCGCTAGATGAATTCGCACTAGACGCTGTACAAAGAAAAAGTACAAACGGAAATGCATTACCTAATAGATATCATGTCAAGAACTACATCCTCTCTTTATGATGGCGGAGATATTGTGTCCACCACTTTGGGAAACCCTCCACATAAGCCACCCCTTTTAGTGTCACACCATGTCATTAACTTCCCTTCATACAAGCTAGCTGTCCCTTTCCGAGCCACATATCACCCCATCTTAATCCATACTGATCTCACCTTTTTATTTTATTTACCTAGCACATATTTATAAACCAATAAATCAAAATAAAATGCACTCGATTGAAAACACTCAATATCATTTAATTGAATTCATGTTCAATCAGAATTTCGACATTGCATTTGTGCAATTAGTATTTCCTTTTTTTTAACACACTAACAGTTTTTTTTCTAGTTCTCCTCGCTGTTGATGTGCACATTAACTCCTAATAAATTGCATAACCTTATTTAATAAATACGTAGTTCAAGTAGGGGATACTAACGATTAAAATATTCTTTCAATATTCTTAGATTATCTCTTATCCATGATTTGCATGGATGGATTACATTGCGTCCAATGTTTGACTCGATTTTGATTAGTTTTTTTTTTTTTTTAAGTATAGTTTAGTTTTAGGTTGTAAGGAAAGTTAAGATTTCATTACTTTTTTTTTTGCTCTTTTAGATTATTTTCCTTTATATTATATAGCTGACCCGGCGAACTTCGTACCGCCTAAAATGTATTAAACTATTAACATCCCTTTTAATAGTTGAACCTCTCTAGTGAACGAATGAAACTCCTTTAGAATTAAATTGAGTTCAATGCACAGAAACGACTTCAAAGATTTGCCGACCCGCGCTAATGATTGAATCGATTGTCCGAAAACATTGTGCTTAATGATGAAGGCCATGATCGCTTTGCGCTGATGTCATGTTGGTCGCTCGAAGAAGCCCGGGAAGTAAGTTCCTATCACCGTTTGGATAATTGTTTTCACTTAACTTTCGATATAGGTGCTATAGAACAGTAAATATCAGTAGTTGCCACTTGTGAACACGGTGTTTTAGTGGTTAGTATCCTGGACTACTAGAGTATACGTCGTACGCCCACATATGCCACATGCCACATCACATATTCTTAAATGCTTGCGATTTGCGCCCACCACCCCAAAGCAGAGCAAGAACGGAACCATCGGGTTAACCATACCCATCCACAAAATTTTACTGAAATTAGTTGAGCGGTTTTGGAGATCGACAATCTGAGTCAGGTCCAAAATTATCGTGTCCTTTAAGCTGCAACCAACCATACAAAACCACAAAATTTCATTGAAATCAGTTGAGTGGTTTCGGAGATTGACTACAGCGCCACCTGTCGGGTGGTGGTGCAACCAACCACACATACCCACAAAATTTAATTTAAAGTGGTTGTGACCTTTCTGAGGTCGACCACACATGTATGTTCACTAAAATGCCTATAACCATTGTAAATATATAGAGACTATAGTACTATCATCAACACGAAAATTTTCTTGGCCGGACACACCGTCGGATGGCGTTGCTGTCGTGCTTACTTTCTTGTAGAACCCAAATAGAGAGGAATAATACACATTAGTGAACCGAAATATTTGGTTGGTGGTGGTGGCTGGTCGGTAGGTAGCAAATAAAGGGATGAAAACATCGTTTGCTTTTCTTTTCTCTGTTACTCGCACAATGAGGTTTCGTTCTTTCAAGCATGAGTAGTTTCTTTGAAAAAGAAATGATGACAAATTTCTGATTTGGAATTTCGATCGTATGAAAGGCAAATCTGGATATTTGCACTTATGAAAGAAAACGATTTTGTTCGCGTTCTTTTTATGATGAGATGACGGTTGATCTTTTATTTTAGATTTGAAAATTCATTCTTGTAGATATTTGAATGCAAATGGAATTTATTTCAAGTTAATCTTTTTGTCGTATTTCTGTTAGTTATGAATTCATGACCAACAATTATTTAATGATATTATCGATTTGAAATAATATCTACAATTAATAAACCCCAACTGTGGATGTTAATGTCACTTTCCAAATATGTGAAAGGAGATCAAATTGACGGCCTTGATTTACAGGTGGCTTTGGTCGTGTAAATTTTAGGGTGGGTGGGCTAAGGATCTTTCATCGGATTGTTTTTTATCTTCATATACCTACACTGAAAATAAAATACCTGGTAATATAATAATATAGGGTCATGTCTCCAGTAGCTGAACACTTAGTGGTTCATTGTTAAATAATCACTAACTGTGGGAGAACCGTTGAATTTAATATGCCAAGAAAAATTAATGAGCTGCCATAACTCAAACATTTTAAAATAAAGTTAAGTTTTTCCCTGTAATTGTTATTGTTTTTTTATAAAAAAATAAAAACAGAAAAAAAGTATTATTCCCCAGTAGTCGAACACTCGCTTCCTAAACCCGAACATAAAGTTCCCTTGCTTCGAACGCTAGATCTCGTGTATATTTTAAATTAAGAAAATGAGAAAAATCCATATTTTTGTTTCTCCCAAAGTGTTCGACTACTGGGAGTGTTCGGAATTAGGCGACCCTACCCTACCTAATAAAATAATTTGAACGATATTTTGTCAAACGGATAAAACATTTACTACGAAACTACTTGTCAGATAAACAAAACAGAATTTTCAATTTAATAAATCGATATTGTATCAATTAAGCAATTTATTTGTTGAATCAACAAATTGAAATTATGGAACTGAGATAATATGACAAAATGACAAAAAATGTTGATGATATTAAAAACTTATTTTTTTTTAATTTAACAAAAATATAATTGATAAATTTCTTCGCAAAATTAACAGTATTTTGGTAAATTACACAAAAACAGTTCATACGCGCAATAAACGATAAACAATAAAATACTCATATAAGGTAGATATACTAATTAAAACACCAGCAAAATAAGATTAGTCAAGATACTAATCCTTTTTGTTTTTTTGGAATATTTCTGACACACTGTCGCACAAAGTAGGTAGGCAATTTTTTTTAATAATTATTTTGGTATTCTTTTTGAATTCGTTTTTATTTTTTTATTTTTTCATTAAATTCATATACATATGCACATACTCCTACTGGGTAATAATTCTTCTATCGTATTATTTTCTTTTAATTCTATCGAGTTATTCAAATTAAACTAAAATTAAAATACATATAACATACTTGCAGAAAATAGGTAGGTATGCAATATTATTTATTTTATTGAATATGTAAGTAATTCCCAGTTTTTGTCAGTTATACGGGAACAGTATAAATGAAATCAGGTTTTTATGCACTACAAATATTATCGACTCATTGGATTATTCGAAAAATAAGAGAATAATGTGGAAAAACCTAAGGGGCTCATTGATATCAATAATACGAAGAAAAATTACGGATAGGGTTGTAAATAAAATAAACAATGGTGTTTTTGCCCAAATTAAAGAAAAAAACCAACACAATAGTCTATTTTATTACCCAAGACTGCAAAAAAAATTAAATAAAACTAACCATCTTCTACCTGCATTCAAAATTATTCTTTTGCGTTTGCCAAAAGTGAAAAAAAGGAAGGAATTTATAAATGAACTACCTACTACAATTCTTTCGAAAATTCAATAAAATTAATTTGGGTTTTGCTAGATTTTGCAAATATGTTAATTTATGGAGAAATCCTATAAAGTTTAAGTTGACATTTTTTATTGATTTTAAGATTTATGGCCCCATATAAAAATGCACTAATAACTAAACATATAATACGCGGTTGGCCGGTGACACTTATTCGGCGAATTGTCCGGTTTTTTTGGAATCATTATTTGAATTCAGTAAATAGACCTTATTGGCTTGGATAGCGTCAATATTATAGTTTTTTTTATAGCACCAATATAGGTTAGCACTCGGATATAAAAGATATAAGACATGCTATAGCTTTCTGTTATTTCTAAATTTCCAAAGAATGACAATATGAATT
Source organism: Cheilosia variabilis (assembly GCA_951230905.1). Lineage (NCBI taxonomy): Eukaryota > Metazoa > Arthropoda > Insecta > Diptera > Syrphidae > Cheilosia > Cheilosia variabilis. The sequence goes on from OX579676.1 coordinate 87,393,672, forward strand.
AGAATTCCATGGCTTTATGAAGTAGGTATTTTGGAACGAGTCATTAGTTAAATAAAGAAGTATGAAAAATAACGTTGGAAGAGAGGTAAAAATGTTAATATCTTTTCTTTCAGAAATGATGACCTACGCACTCGTACGGCGAGCATTATGAAAACTTCATCGTAGTTTTGTAACAGAACTGACTGTTTCTAACTTCATATTTCAAAAAAATTAAAAGTTCCATACTTCCTATTAATAACTTTAAGCATACATTTCGAATATGAGGTTTTTTTTTAAATACCTACAAGATCCGACCACCATAACCAATCAAATAAACCGAGTAAATCAGGATAATCAATCATTTGTCCATGGAAGAAATAAATCTAATTGTCAATTCATCTGTGCTTTGAGCAGAATTGAAGAAAAATAAATGCACAGGTAGAGCTAACAATCCTCCCGAGATTCTCATCCGACTTCGAAGTTAAGAAAGAAGCCCTTGTTTTACCAAAACTAACAAGAACTCTACCAGATGAAGAAGCTAATAACATGATGGACCACCAGTTTGGATCCATAAAACTAGCAGATCCAACGTTCAATATCCCTGGAGGAATCGACCTAAACATAGGAGCAGACTTTTATGGAGAAAAGAGGGATTGGAAATTCTCTTATAGCACAGAATTCCCAACTAGGATGGCTTATTTCCGGCCGGACATCAACTCAACTGAAAGACTCAGAAGTCGACTGATGAAGAATGCGAAGAGTTTTATCAGGAATCTCATTTTCGTGATAAGGCTGGCAGATACATAGTTAAAATTCCATTTAAAAATAATTCGACGGATCAAGAAGAAAGGCTGGGAGAATGAGAGATGAAAATGATATTGTACTCTCCTGAACAGAATTATTAGGTAACAGTTGCGCTAGATGAATTCGCACTAGACGCTGTACAAAGAAAAAGTACAAACGGAAATGCATTACCTAATAGATATCATGTCAAGAACTACATCCTCTCTTTATGATGGCGGAGATATTGTGTCCACCACTTTGGGAAACCCTCCACATAAGCCACCCCTTTTAGTGTCACACCATGTCATTAACTTCCCTTCATACAAGCTAGCTGTCCCTTTCCGAGCCACATATCACCCCATCTTAATCCATACTGATCTCACCTTTTTATTTTATTTACCTAGCACATATTTATAAACCAATAAATCAAAATAAAATGCACTCGATTGAAAACACTCAATATCATTTAATTGAATTCATGTTCAATCAGAATTTCGACATTGCATTTGTGCAATTAGTATTTCCTTTTTTTTAACACACTAACAGTTTTTTTTCTAGTTCTCCTCGCTGTTGATGTGCACATTAACTCCTAATAAATTGCATAACCTTATTTAATAAATACGTAGTTCAAGTAGGGGATACTAACGATTAAAATATTCTTTCAATATTCTTAGATTATCTCTTATCCATGATTTGCATGGATGGATTACATTGCGTCCAATGTTTGACTCGATTTTGATTAGTTTTTTTTTTTTTTTAAGTATAGTTTAGTTTTAGGTTGTAAGGAAAGTTAAGATTTCATTACTTTTTTTTTTGCTCTTTTAGATTATTTTCCTTTATATTATATAGCTGACCCGGCGAACTTCGTACCGCCTAAAATGTATTAAACTATTAACATCCCTTTTAATAGTTGAACCTCTCTAGTGAACGAATGAAACTCCTTTAGAATTAAATTGAGTTCAATGCACAGAAACGACTTCAAAGATTTGCCGACCCGCGCTAATGATTGAATCGATTGTCCGAAAACATTGTGCTTAATGATGAAGGCCATGATCGCTTTGCGCTGATGTCATGTTGGTCGCTCGAAGAAGCCCGGGAAGTAAGTTCCTATCACCGTTTGGATAATTGTTTTCACTTAACTTTCGATATAGGTGCTATAGAACAGTAAATATCAGTAGTTGCCACTTGTGAACACGGTGTTTTAGTGGTTAGTATCCTGGACTACTAGAGTATACGTCGTACGCCCACATATGCCACATGCCACATCACATATTCTTAAATGCTTGCGATTTGCGCCCACCACCCCAAAGCAGAGCAAGAACGGAACCATCGGGTTAACCATACCCATCCACAAAATTTTACTGAAATTAGTTGAGCGGTTTTGGAGATCGACAATCTGAGTCAGGTCCAAAACTATCGTGTCCTTTAAGCTGCAACCAACCATACAAAACCACAAAATTTCATTGAAATCAGTTGAGTGGTTTCGGAGATTGACTACAGCGCCACCTGTCGGGTGGTGGTGCAACCAACCACACATACCCACAAAATTTAATTTAAAGTGGTTGTGACCTTTCTGAGGTCGACCACACATGTATGTTCACTAAAATGCCTATAACCATTGTAAAGGGTGATTTTTTAGCTGGTTTGGTTTTGGCAACACTGGTTTTGACAGCTGACGTGTGTTTAGTACCTTGTGTCACTGTCAAACAGCTTCAGTTTGGTTTGCAATTTAACCATGGATCGTCTTACAAATGAACAACGCTTGCAAATTATTGAATTTTACTATCAAAATTCTTGCTCGGTTCGAAATGTTCATCGCGCGCTGCTTCCATTTTATGATCGGCATTCTCGACCTTCTGAGCAGTCTATTCGGAAGATTGTGACCAAATTTCGCACCAAATTTACTTTGTTGGACATTAAACCACCAACACGTTTACGTACTGTGCGTAGTGAAGAAAATATTGCGGCCGTATCAGCTAGTGTGACAGAAGACCGCGAAATGTCGATTCGGCGCCGTTCCCAGCAGTTAGGCCTTTGTTACAGCACTACGTGGAAAATTTTGCGGAAGGATTTGGGCGTAAAGCCTTTTAAGATACAGCTGGTGCAAGAACTAAAGCCAGCCGACCTACCACAACGCCGAATTTTTGGTGAATGGGCTCTTGGAAAGCTGGCCGAGGATCCGCTTTTTTATCGAAAAATTGTGTTCAGCGATGAGGCTCATTTTTGGTTGAATGGGTACGTAAATAAGCAAAATTGCCGCATTTGGAGTGAAGATCAGCCAGAAGCATTGCAACAGCTACCAATGCATCCCGAAAAAGCCACTGTTTGGTGCGGTTTATGGGCCGGCGGCATTATTGGGCCATATTTCTTCAAAGATGATGCGAATCGCAGCGTTACTGTCAATGGTGAACGCTACCGAGCGATGATAACAAACTTTTTTTTGCCCGAAATGGAAGTTCTTGACTTGCATGATATGTGGTTTCAACAAGACGGTGCCACATGCCACACAGCACGCGAAACAATGGCGCAATTGCGAGGCGAGTTTGGTGAACAGTTAATTTCACGTTTCGGGCCGGTCAATTGGCCGCCTAGATCGTGCGATTTGACACCATTAGATTATTTTTTGTGGGGGTATGCCAAGGCTAATGTGTATAGGGACAAGCCCGCTTCGATTGACGCACTGGAAGCCAACATCCATGCATTCATTCGTGAGATACCGGCCGATATGTGTGAAAGAGTATGCCAAAATTGGACTCAGCGGATGGGCTACCTGAGACGCAGCCGCGGTCAACATTTGCATGAAATTATCTTTAAACATTAAATTGCAAGGTTCAAACTATCGATTCAAATAAATATTTCATTCATTTTTTCGAATTTTTTGTGTTTTTTTTTTAAAAAAAGTTCTAAACCTCTTAAAAAATCACCCTTTATATAGAGACTATAGTACTATCATCAACACGAAAATTTTCTTGGCCGGACACACCGTCGGATGGCGTTGCTGTCGTGCTTACTTTCTTGTAGAACCCAAATAGAGAGGAATAATACACATTAGTGAACCGAAATATTTGGTTGGTGGTGGTGGCTGGTCGGTAGGTAGCAAATAAAGGGATGAAAACATCGTTTGCTTTTCTTTTCTCTGTTACTCGCACAATGAGGTTTCGTTCTTTCAAGCATGAGTAGTTTCTTTGAAAAAGAAATGATGACAAATTTCTGATTTGGAATTTCGATCGTATGAAAGGCAAATCTGGATATTTGCACTTATGAAAGAAAACGATTTTGTTCGCGTTCTTTTTATGATGAGATGACGGTTGATCTTTTATTTTAGATTTGAAAATTCATTCTTGTAGATATTTGAATGCAAATGGAATTTATTTCAAGTTAATCTTTTTGTCGTATTTCTGTTAGTTATGAATTCATGACCAACAATTATTTAATGATATTATCGATTTGAAATAATATCTACAATTAATAAACCCCAACTGTGGATGTTAATGTCACTTTCCAAATATGTGAAAGGAGATCAAATTGACGGCCTTGATTTACAGGTGGCTTTGGTCGTGTAAATTTTAGGGTGGGTGGGCTAAGGATCTTTCATCGGATTGTTTTTTATCTTCATATACCTACACTGAAAATAAAATACCTGGTAATATAATAATATAGGGTCATGTCTCCAGTAGCCGAACACTTAGTGGTTCATTGTTAAATAATCACTAACTGTGGGAGAACCGTTGAATTTAATATGCCAAGAAAAATTAATGAGCTGCCATAACTCAAACATTTTAAAATAAAGTTAAGTTTTTCCCTGTAATTGTTATTGTTTTTTTATAAAAAAATAAAAACAGAAAAAAAGTATTATTCCCCAGTAGTCGAACACTCGCTTCCTAAACCCGAACATAAAGTTCCCTTGCTTCGAACGCTAGATCTCGTGTATATTTTAAATTAAGAAAATGAGAAAAATCCATATTTTTGTTTCTCCCAAAGTGTTCGACTACTGGGAGTGTTCGGAATTAGGCGACCCTACCCTACCTAATAAAATAATTTGAACGATATTTTGTCAAACGGATAAAACATTTACTACGAAACTACTTGTCAGATAAACAAAACAGAATTTTCAATTTAATAAATCGTATCAATTAAGCAATTTATTTGTTGAATCAACAAATTGAAATTATGGAACTGAGATAATATGACAAAATGACAAAAAATGTTGATGATATTAAAAACTTTTTTTTTTTTAATTTAACAAAAATATAATTGATAAATTTCTTCGCAAAATTAACAGTATTTTGGTAAATTACACAAAAACAGTTCATACGCGCAATAAACGATAAACAATAAAATACTCATATAAGGTAGATATACTAATTAAAACACCAGCAAAATAAGATTAGTCAAGATACTAATCCTTTTTGTTTTTTTGGAATATTTCTGACACACTGTCGCACAAAGTAGGTAGGCAATTTTTTTTAATAATTATTTTGGTATTCTTTTTGAATTCGTTTTTATTTTTTTATTTTTTCATTAAATTCATATATGCACATACTCCTACTGGGTAATAATTCTTCTATCGTATTATTTTCTTTTAATTCTATCGAGTTATTCAAATTAAACTAAAATTAAAATACATATAACATACTTGCAGAAAATAGGTAGGTATGCAATATTATTTATTTTATTGAATATGTAAGTAATTCCCAGTTTTTGTCAGTTATACGGGAACAGTATAAATGAAATCAGGTTTTTATGCACTACAAATATTATCGACTCATTGGATTATTCGAAAAATAAGAGAATAATGTGGAAAAACCTAAGGGGCTCATTGATATCAATAATACGAAGAAAAATTACGGATAGGGTTGTAAATAAAATAAACAATGGTGTTTTTGCCCAAATTAAAGAAAAAAACCAACACAATAGTCTATTTTATTACCCAAGACTGCAAACAAAATTAAATAAAACTAACCATCTTCTACCTGTATTCAAAATTATTCTTTTGCGTTTGCCAAAAGTGAAAAAAAGGAAGGAATTTATAAATGAACTACCTACTACAATTCTTTCGAAAATTCAATAAAATTAATTTGGGTTTTGCTAGATTTTGCAAATATGTTAATTTATGGAGAAATCCTATAAAGTTTAAGTTGACATTTTTTTTTGATTTTAAGATTTATGGCCCCATATAAAAATGCACTAATAACTAAACATATAATACGCGGTTGGCCGGTGACACTTATTCGGCGAATTGTCCGGTTTTTTTGGAATCATTATTTGAATTCAGTAAATAGACCTTATTGGCTTGGATAGCGTCAATATTATAGTTTTTTTTTATAGCACCAATATAGGTTAGCACTCGGATATAAAAGATATAAGACATGCTATAGCTTTCTGTTATTTCTAAATTTCCAAAGAATGACAATATGAATTAGAATTCCATGGCTTTATGAAGTAGGTATTTTGGAACGAGTCATTAGTTAAATAAAGAAGTATGAAAAATAACGTTGGAAGAGAGGTAAAAATGTTAATATCTTTTCTTTCAGAAATGATGACCTACGCACTCGTACGGCGAGCATTATGAAAACTTCATCGTAGTTTTGTAACAGAACTGACTGTTTCTAACTTCATATTTCAAAAAAATTAAAAGTTCCATACTTCCTATTAATAACTTTAAGCATACATTTCGAATATGAGGTTTTTTTTTTAAATACCTACAAGATCCGACCACCATAACCAATCAAATAAACCGAGTAAATCAGGATAATCAATCATTTGTCCATGGAAGAAATAAATCTAATTGTCAATTCATCTGTGCTTTGAGCAGAATTGAAGAATCTCGTAAATCGAAAATGCAGAAATTCTTCCAAAGAAAAATAAATGCACAGGTAGAGCTAACAATCCTCCCGAGATTCTCATCCGACTTCGAAGTTAAGAAAGAAGCCCTTGTTTTACCAAAACTAACAAGAACTCTACCAGATGAAGAAGCTAATAACATGATGGACCACCAGTTTGGATCCATAAAACTAGCAGATCCAACGTTCAATATCCCTGGAGGAATCGACCTAAACATAGGAGCAGACTTTTATGGAGAAAAGAGGGATTGGAAATTCTCTTATAGCACAGAATTCCCAACTAGGATGGCTTATTTCCGGCCGGACATCAACTCAACTGAAAGACTCAGAAGTCGACTGATGAAGAATGCGAAGAGTTTTATCAGGAATCTCATTTTCGTGATAAGGCTGGCAGATACATAGTTAAAATTCCATTTAAAAATAATTCGACGGATCAAGAAGAAAGGCTGGGAGAATGAGAGATGAAAATGATATTGTACTCTCCTGAACAGAATTATTAGGTAACAGTTGCGCTAGATGAATTCGCACTAGACGCTGTACAAAGAAAAAGTACAAACGGAAATGCATTACCTAATAGATATCATGTCAAGAACTACATCCTCTCTTTATGATGGCGGAGATATTGTGTCCACCACTTTGGGAAACCCTCCACATATGCCACCCCTTTTAGTGTCACACCATGTCATTAACTTCCCTTCATACAAGCTAGCTGTCCCTTTCCAAGCCACATATCACCCCATCTTAATCCATACTGATCTCACCTTTTTATTTTATTTACCTAGCACATATTTATAAACCAATAAATCAAAATAAAATGCACTCGATTGAAAACACTCAATATCATTTAATTGAATTCATGTTCAATCAGAATTTCGACATTGCATTTGTGCAATTAGTATTTCTCTTTTTTTTAAACACACTAACAGTTTTTCTTCTAGTTCTCCTCGCTGTTGATGTGCACATTAACTCCTAATAAATTGCATAACCTTATTTAATAAATACGTAGTTCAAGTAGGGGATACTAACGATTAAAATATTCTTTCAATATTCTTAGATTATCTCTTATCCATGATTTGCATGGATGGATTACATTGCATCCAATGTTTGACTCGATTTTGATTAGTTTTTTTTTTTTTAAGTATAGTTTAGTTTTAGGTTGTAAGGAAAGTTAAGATTTCATTACTTTTTTTTTTGCTCTTTTAGATTATTTTCCTTTATATTATATAGCTGACCCGGCGAACTTCGTACCGCCTAAAATGTATTAAACTATTAACATCCCTTTTAATAGTTGAACCTCTCTAGTGAACGAATGAAACTCCTTTAGAATTAAATTGAGTTCAATGCACAGAAACGACTTCAAAGATTTGCCGACCCGCGCTAATGATTGAATCGATTGTCCGAAAACATTGTGCTTAATGATGAAGGCCATGATCGCTTTGCGCTGATGTCATGTTGGTCGCTCGAAGAAGCCCGGGAAGTAAGTTCCTATCACCGTTTGGATAATTGTTTTCACTTAACTTTCGATATAGGTGCTATAGAACAGTAAATATCAGTAGTTGCCACTTGTGAACACGGTGTTTCAGTGGTTAGTATCCTGGACTACTAGAGTATACGTCGTACGCCCACATATGCCACATGCCACATCACATATTCTTAAATGCTTGCGATTTGCGCCCACCACCCCAAAGCAGAGCAAGAACGGAACCATCGGGTTAACCATACCCATCCACAAAATTTTACTGAAATTAGTTGAGCGGTTTTGGAGATCGACAATCTGAGTCAGGTCCAAAACTATCGTGTCCTTTAAGCTGCAACCAACCATACACAACCACAAAATTTCATTGAAATCAGTTGAGTGGTTTCGGAGATTGACTACAGCGCGTCGGGTGGTGGTGCAACCAACCACACATACCCACAAAATTTAATTTAAAGTGGTTGTGACCTTTCTGAGGTCGACCACACATGTATGTTCACTAAAATGCCTATAACCATTGTATATAGAGACTATAGTACTATCATCAACACGAAAATTTTCTTGGCCGGACACACCGTCGGATGGCGTTGCTGTCGTGCTTACTTTCTTGTAGAACCCAAATAGAGAGGAATAATCACACTTGTGATTAGTGAGCCGAAACATTTGGTTGGTGGTGGTGGCTGGTCGGTAGGTAGCAAATAAAGGGATGAAAACATCGTTTGCTTTTCTTTTCTCTGTTACTCGCACAATGAGGTTTCGTTCTTTCAAGCATGAGTAGTTTCTTTGAAAAAGAAATGATGACAAATTTCTGATTTGGAATTTCGATCGTATGAAAGGCAAATCTGGATATTTGCACTTATGAAAGAAAACGATTTTGTTCGCGTTCTTTTTATGATGAGATGACGGTTGATCTTTTATTTTAGATTTGAAAATTCATTCTTGTAGATATTTGAATGCAAATGGAATTTATTTCAAGTTAATCTTTTTGTCGTATTTCTGTTAGTTATGAATTCATGACCAACAATTATTTAATGATATTATCGATTTGAAATAATATCTACAATTAATAAACCCCAACTGTGGATGTTAATGTCACTTTCCAAATATGTGAAAGGAGATCAAATTGACGGCCTTGATTTACAAGTGGCTTTGGTCGTGTAAATTTTAGGGTGGGTGGGCTAAGGATCTTTCATCGGATTGTTTTTTATCTTCATATACCTACACTGAAAATAAAATACCTGGTAATATAATAATATAGGGTCATGTCTCCAGTAGCCGAACACTTAGTGGTTCATTGTTAAATAATCACTAACTGTGGGAGAACCGTTGAATTTAATATGCCAAGAAAAATTAATGAGCTGCCATAACTCAAACATTTTAAAATAAAGTTAAGTTTTTCCCTGTAATTGTTATTGTTTTTTTATAAAAAAATAAAAACAGAAAAAAAGTATTATTCCCCAGTAGTCGAACACTCGCTTCCTAAACCCGAACATAAAGTTCCCTTGCTTCGAACGCTAGATCTCGTGTATATTTTAAATTAAGAAAATGAGAAAAATCCATATTTTTGTTTCTCCCAAAGTGTTCGACTACTGGGAGTGTTCGGAATTAGGCGACCCTACCCTACCTAATAAAATAATTTGAACGATATTTTGTCAAACGGATAAAACATTTACTACGAAACTACTTGTCAGATAAACAAAACAGAATTTTCAATTTAATAAATCGATATTGTATCAATTAAGCAATTTATTTGTTGAATCAACAAATTGAAATTATGGAACTGAGATAATATGACAAAATGACAAAAAATGTTGATGATATTAAAAACTTTTTTTTTTTTAATTTAACAAAAATATAATTGATAAATTTCTTCGCAAAATTAACAGTATTTTGGTAAATTACACAAAAACAGTTCATACGCGCAATAAACGATAAACAATAAAATACTCATATAAGGTAGATATACTAATTAAAACACCAGCAAAATAAGATTAGTCAAGATACTAATCCTTTTTGTTTTTTTGGAATATTTCTGACACACTGTCGCACAAAGTAGGTAGGCAATTTTTTTTAATAATTATTTTGGTATTCTTTTTGAATTCGTTTTTATTTTTTTATTTTTTCATTAAATTCATATATGCACATACTCCTACTGGGTAATAATTCTTCTATCGTATTATTTTCTTTTAATTCTATCGAGTTATTCAAATTAAACTAAAATTAAAATACATATAACATACTTGCAGAAAATAGGTAGGTATGCAATATTATTTATTTTATTGAATATGTAAGTAATTCCCAGTTTTTGTCAGTTATACGGGAACAGTATAAATGAAATCAGGTTTTTATGCACTACAAATATTATCGACTCATTGGATTATTCGAAAAATAAGAGAATAATGTGGAAAAACCTAAGGGGCTCATTGATATCAATAATACGAAGAAAAATTACGGATAGGGTTGTAAATAAAATAAACAATGGTGTTTTTGCCCAAATTAAAGAAAAAAACCAACACAATAGTCTATTTTATTACCCAAGACTGCAAAAAAAATTAAATAAAACTAACCATCTTCTACCTGCATTCAAAATTATTCTTTTGCGTTTGCCAAAAGTGAAAAAAAGGAAGGAATTTATAAATGAACTACCTACTACAATTCTTTCGAAAATTCAATAAAATTAATTTGGGTTTTGCTAGATTTTGCAAATATGTTAATTTATGGAGAAATCCTATAAAGTTTAAGTTGACATTTTTTTTTGATTTTAAGATTTATGGCCCCATATAAAAATGCACTAATAACTAAACATATAACACGCGGTTGGCCGGTGACACTTATTCGGCGAATTGTCCGGTTTTTTTGGAATCATTATTTGAATTCGGTAAATAGACCTTATTGGCTTGGATAGCGTCAATATTATAGTTTTTTTTATAGCACCAATATAGGTTAGCACTCGGATATAAAAGATATAAGACATGCCATAGCTTTCTGTTATTTCTAAATTTCCAAAGAATGACAATATGAATTAGAATTCCATGGCTTTATGAAGTAGGTATTTTGGAACGAGTCATTAGTTAAATAAAGAAGTATGAAAAATAACGTTGGAAGAGAGGTAAAAATGTTAATATCTTTTCTTTCAGAAATGATGACCTACGCACTCGTACGGCGAACATTATGAAAACTTCATCGTAGTTTTCTAACAGTAACTGACTGTTTCTAACTTCATATTTCAAAAAAAAGAAAAGTTCCATACTTCTTATTAATAACTTAAAGCATACATTTCGAATATGAGGTTTTTTTTTAAAAACACCTACAAGATCCGACCACCATAACCAATTAAACAAACCGAGTAAATCAGGATAATCAATCATTTGTCCATGGAAGAAATAAATATAATTGTCAATTCATCTGTGCTTTGAGCAGAATTAAAGAATCTCGTAAATCGAAAATGCAGAAATTCTTCCAAAGAAAAATAAATGCACATCCAACTACACACAAAGTAGGTACCTGTTTATCTCATTCATAAAAGACGACAAACCTGACAAATTATGAAATTGAACCAAAAAGGAAGAGAAGGAATAGATTACAAAACCCACCCCTCATCCACACTCTGAAATCGGAAAGCGAAAGCATATCAGAAAACAGCAATGCAAGTGTTTTTAAAAAAAACCTCATGCTCGAAATGTATGCTTTAAGTTATTAATAAGAAGTATGGAACTTTTCTTTTTTTTGAAATATGAAGTTAGAAACAGTCAGTTACTGTTAGAAAACTACGATTAAGTTTTCATAATGTACGCCGTACGGGTGGGTAGGTCTTCATTTCCGAAAGTTTTTAAATTTATATTAACTTTTATACCTCTCTTCCACGTTATTTTTCACACTTCTTTATTTAAATAAAGACTCGTTCCAACAATTCGCCGATTAAGTGTCACCGGCCAACCGCATATTATATATGTTTTGTATATTAGTGCATTTTTATATGGGGCCATAAATCTTAAAATCGAAAAAATGTCAACTTAATTTTATAGGATTTCTCCATAAATTAACATTTTTACAAAATCTAGCAAAACCCAAGTTAATTTTATTGAATTTAATTGCGATAAGGTTTTCGAAAGAATTGTGAAAACAGGTAGTTTATTTATGTATTCCTTCCTTTTTTTCACTGTTGGCAGAAGCAAAAGAATAATTTTGAATACAGGTAGAAGATGGTTAGTTTTATTTATTTTTTTCCAGTTTTGGGTAATAAAATAGACTATTTCTCTTTTTAATTTGGGCAAAAGCAGGTCCTTTTTTATGTTTTAACACATTACCAAGACAGTCTGTCTTATTTTTCGAATAATCCAATGAGTCTAATTTGAATTTAATTTGAATAACTCGATAGAATTAAAAGAAAATAATACGATAGAAGAATTATTACCCAGTAGGAGTATGTGCATATATGAATTTAATGAAAAAAAAAAACACTTCAAAAATACCAAAATAATTATTTAAAAAAAATTGCCTACCTACTTTGTGCGACAGTGTGTCAGAAATATTAAAGAAAAAAACAAAAAGGATTAGTATGTTGAGTAATCTTATTTTGCTGGCGTTTTAAATAGTACAAGGTGGCGCAAAAGTAATCCTCCTATCAGAAAATGCTATAAATTTTGCGATTGGCCCCTAATGTCAGTTCTGTTTTGACATTTGTGTAGTAAACACATGCGAAATACACGGTAATAAACAATGTTACGCTACACTGCTCCAGAACGCTCAAGCTCAAGCCATCCTTAATCACCACCAAGAGGAAGATGATTTTTCATCAAAAATAATCATGAGTGATGAGGCCCATTTCTATCTTAGCGGGTACGTAAATAAGCAAAATTTACGCTTCTGGGGCACTGAAAATCCGCGTGTAACCCACGAAGAGCCATTACACCCGCTCAAAGTCACTGTATGGTGTGCTGTTTTCGCTGGAGGAGTCATCGGACCTTTTTTCTTCGAAGACGTCGCGGGCCAAACGGTTACTGTGAATGGTGAGCGCTACAGAGCAATGATCAACGAGTTCTTTTTGCCGCAACTTGATGAATTGGGATTGGAAAACATGTGGTTCCAACAGGACGGTGCAACGGCACACACTGCACGTGCCACAACCGATATGCTGAAGGATGCATTTCGCGGGCGCCTAATCTCCCGTTTTGGCGATTTGCACTGGCCAGCAAGATCGCCTGATTTGACCGCTCCAGACTTCTTTTTGTGGGGCTTTTTGAAGTCGCGGGTTTATGTCAACAAGCCTCAGACTCTTGCAGCTCTTAAAGACAATATCCGTCAAGAATGTGAGGACCTATCGCCGGAAGTTTTGGCCAAAGTGATGGAAAATGCCATAAAAAGGGCTCAAATGACAATCAACTGTGGCGGCGGCCATTTACATGACATCATATTCTCGACTTGATGTAAAAAAAATTAAAAGACCAAATAAAAATAATCCACAAGAAGAATCAAAGTTTTTTGTTTATTGCGCGTATGAACTGTTTTTGTTAAATTTACCAAAAATGCTGTTGATTTTGCGAAGAAATTTATCAATTAAATTTTTGTTAAATTAAAAAAAAAAGTTTTTAATACCATCAAAATTGTTTGTCATTTTGTCATATTATCTCAGTTCCATAATTTCAATTTGTTGATTCAACAAATAAATTGTTCAATTGATAGAATATCGATTTATTAAATTGAAAATTCTGTTTTGTTGATCTGACAAAGTAGTGACAAAATATCGTTCAAATTGATAAAACTTAATTTTTTCTCAGTTCAAGAAAACTAATTTTGTTGAAATTTAACAATCGAATTTTGTCAATATTACCAGGTATTTTATTTTCAGTGTAGGTATATGAGGATAAAAAACAATCCGATGAAAGGTCCTTGGCCCATCCACCCTAAAATTTACACGACCAAAGCCACCTGTAAATCAAGGCCGTCAGTTTGATCTCCTTTCACATATTTGGAAAGTGACATTAACATCCGCAGTTGGGGTTTATTAATTATAGATATTATTTCAAATCGATAATATCATTAAATTATTGGTCATGAATTCATAACTAACAGAAATACGACAAAAAGATTAACTTGAAATAAATTCCATTTGCATTCCAAATATCTACAAGAATGAATTTTCAAATCTAAAATAAGAGATCAACCGTCATCTCATCATAAAATGGAACGCGAACAAAATCGTTTTCTTTCATAAGCGCAAATATCCTGATTTGACTTTCATACGAACGAAATTCCAAATCAGAAATTTGTCATCATTTCTTTTTCAAAGAAACTACTCATGCTTGAAAGAACGAAACCTCATTGTGCGAGTAACAGAGAAAAGAAGCCCAAATGATGTTTTTATCCCTTTATTTGCTACCTACCGACCAGCCACCACCACCAACCAAATGTTTCGGTTCACTAATCACAAGTGTGATTATTCCTCTCTATTTGGGTTCTACAAGAAAGTAAGCACGACAGCAACGCCATCCGACGGGGTGTCCGGCCAAGAAAATGTTCGTGTTGATGATAGTACTATAGCCTCTATATATACAATGGTATTATTACTTCACCTTTCATTTGAAGTTTCCAGAAAAAAAATCGTTTCACGCATTAAAAGAACACCAATTCAAACACAATCTGAGATGGATGAAACACGAAATGTGATTACAGCGCCACCTGTTGAGAATTTTCAGAATTTTCATTTTTCCTAAACCATCCCTGATTCAAGTGAACAAAATAAAAAAAAAATCATTCAAATACGCACCGCCCGCAATTGATTTTTATGTACAGTAGTGGTCCAGTGTAACCAATGATCGATATAACGTATACTTTTTTCAATTTCATTGGTGTCTCTATATAACGTATGAAAAAAAGAGTTGACATTTCTTTAGTAAAGAAATATGTACATATGTAGGCCTGGGGTTTATTAATTATAGATATTATTTCAAATCGATAATATCATTAAATTGTTGGTCATGAATTCATAACTAACAGAAATACGACAAAAAGATTAACTTGAAATAAATTCCATTTGCATTCCAAATATCTACAAGAATGAATCTAAAATAAGAGATCAACCGTCATCTCATCATAAAAAGGAACGCGAACAAAATCGTTTTCTTTCATAAGCGCAAATATCCTGATTTGACTTTCATACGAACGAAATTCCAAATTAGAAATTTGTCATCATTTCTTTTTCAAAGAAACTACTCATGCTTGAAAGAACGAAACCTCATTGTGCGAGTAACAGAGAAAAGAAGCCCAAATGATGTTTTTATCCCTTTATTTGCTACCTACCGACTAGCCACCACCACCAACCAAATGTTTGGGTTCACTAATCACAAGTGTGATTATTCCTCTCTATTTGGGTTCTACAAGAAAGTAAGCACGACAGCAACGCCATCCGACGGGGTGTCCGGCCAAGAAAATGTTCGTGTTGATGATAGTACTATAGCCTCTATATATATACAGAACATGACGACCACCTTTCAATGCGTATATTTCCGTTTTAAACTCACCCTGGGCCCAAAGTACGCATGTCTCCTTAGCGAGATGATACTCTTCAAAGCGAACATATCCAAACGTACGATCATCTCGAACACGACAGTTTTGAACAAAACGAAGGACAAATGCAACAATTCTAACCAAAGTTAGCAAAGATGAAGTTTTAGCCGCCAAACGCTCCACAAAATGTTCTGTGGAAGAAGAGAAATGGACAACAATTGGTTTTTTCCTTTCTTCAGGCATATTTTCCATCTCGAACGAACGATTCATCGGCCACTGATCTAAGTCCTGTTGCAACCAAACTGGGCCTTTCCACCATATCTTTAACTCCAATAGCCTTTTAGGTTCGACTCCCCTTGACGCGAAGTCTGCAGGGTTCTCAGCTGAACAAACATGCTTCCAAGACGACCGCGGCAATGTGTCCAAAATTTCTGAGGTGCGGTTCGCGACGAAAGTGTTCCATCTTTTTGGGGGAGAGGACAACCAGTTCAAAACGATTTTTGAGTCAGAAAATGTATAAACGTGCACCGGTTTCACGTCCACCGATGACCGAATAACCTCAACCAATCGTGACAAGAGAAGCGCCCCACACAGCTCCAATTTGGGAATAGACAGCTGCTTAACCGGAGCGACGCGAGTTTTAGCTGCAACCAATTGAATTTCAATAGCACCATCGGTGGAGAAACTACGATTGTAAACTACCGCGGAATAGGCCTTTTCTGACGCATCGGAGAATCCTATCAGTTCAAAACGTTGAGAATTTAGTGTAAACCGCCTCGAAATTCTAAGTTCCTCAAAACAGGACAGATCACTCTGGTAGGATTTCCATTTTGTTGCGATATCATTCGGCAAGAAATCATCCCAACCTATTTTTGCCTTCGCAACCCATAACTCCTGAAACAACATTTTGAACAAAATGGTAGAAGGAGCCAGGAAACCCATGGGGTCAAAAATCTTTGCGACCTCGGATAACAAATTCCGCTTGGTTGGCAACAACAACTGGTCATCTAAGGCAATTTTAAACGTAAAGTTGTCACTGTGAGGATTCCAAATCAGACCAAGAACTTTAGTGCATTGCGATGTACTATTCAAATCCATACAAAGCCTTTCCTCACCTTCCGTAACACGTAAGATTTGCCAACAATTTGAGCTCCATTTGCTCAATTCTAAGCCTCCCAATGCTAGCATATCCACCAACTGCCTTTGCAGTTCTAACGTTTTGTCAATGGAATCAGAGCCTGTCAATATATCATCGACATACATTTCCTCCAGAATAACCTGAGATGCGAGCGGAAACTTGTGTCGATAGTCCCGTGCTAATTGGCGAACCACTTTGATGGATAAATAAGGAGCAGAAGATGTTCCGTATGTTACGGTACATAAACGATAATGTGCAACTGGGTCTTGAGGAGTTGGTCTCCATACTATTCGCTGAAAGTTTCGGTGCTGTGGGTGAACCCAAATTTGTTGAAACATCTTCACGATATCCGCAGAGAAAACATATTTATACAGGCGAAAACGAATCGAAACTTTAAGCAAGTTGCGAAATGGGAGTTCAACCACGTACTTGTGGTCAGAGGATCGAGCAAAGGTTTGAGAGAAATGAGCATCTACTTCATCCTCTTCATGAGACAGGGAAAGCCTACACGGCAGCTCCTCGATTTCCCAAAATGACTTCAACAAGACGTCAAGATCCATCCCTACATGTAGCGATACTATATGGTTATGTGGAATGTTGCCAGTAATCACCCATCCAAATATTGTTTCATGAGCAACCACGTTTTCACCTCCATCAGTACAATGACCATTTCGAAGAATACTCCAGGCTTTATCTGCTCCCAGCAGAATATCAATAGGTCCTGGCGTAGCAAAGGCTGAATCAGCCAGAGGAAGATGCTTAAGAAATTCTACGTCGCTACAATCGAAGGAAAATGATGGAGTAAGCGAGGTGATTGTCTTCAAAATATAGGCATCAATCTCAATGCTATTGGTGTCAAAGAGAATTTAAAGTCAATGTAACAGCACCCTTTGTAACACCTGCTTCCAACGAAGAGATCCCCGAGATGGGTAACCGCGCATGGCGACGACGAAGGCCTAACTTCTTCACCAAGTTTTCGGTCACGAACGAGACTTGTGACCCGGTATCGAGGAGAACACGAGTAAAATGATAACTTCCGCTAGCGTCTAATACCTTTACGACGACAGTGGGTAAAATACCAGAAGAACAGGAATCATTTTTTATGTGATGACAAACGGCAGACGCAGAAACGCCTGAGGTGCTAGGACCCGCTTCGGCGGGAACCTCCTCACGATTACTAGCACGAGCACGATCGTTGTCCTCGGGGTGTACCAGACTGTGATGACGAGCATTACAAATCGAACAGCGAGCCTTAACACGACACCTTACCGACGAGTGGTTAGTACCAAGACAATTGTAGCATAACCGTTGATCGCGAGCGAAAATGCGACGGGAACTCACAGACATAGATATGAAAACTGTACATTGGGGCAGGGAATTGGGTTCTTTACATTTTGGACACGACGATTTGATAATATTTAAGCTCTTGATGTTCGAATGATTCGCGGTACGAGTGTTTTTATAGACACGAGTCTTTGGTTCACTGGACTCTAATGCGTTACACCTATCCTCTAAGAGTTGTATTAGAGATTTGATTGTAGAGTCTTCTGACCCCTTGTTTTCTAGAGCCCACGCTTGACGCGAATCAGTATATAACTTGCCGAGCAACAAATATACTAGCCACGGGTCCCTGCCTTCAGCTTTCAAGGACGCTAACCCTCTGAGCACTTCGTCCGCGCTGTCCACCAATTTACGCAACTGAACATAATCACCTGAAGAAACGTTAGGCAGTCAGTCAGTCGCTCTTCAGCATCCAAGGTGATCAGACGACTTTGAGAGTGAGGCAGTAAAAGCGAGAGAAAGTGTAGAAATAGTGTGTTTGGACAGTGAAATTCAATAAGTCATTTGGCTCAGTGGAGCAAGCATCGGCTCTGACGCAGGAGGAGCCTGGTTCGAGTCCCAGTGGGGGAAAACTTTTTTTAATTAATTAATTAAAAACAAATAAAGACAAACAAGTGGAAGTGCCGCAAGGCAAACAGGCGATGGACACGGGCCAGCCAGATATCCCGCAAGGCGATGCCCCGTTGACCAAACGCGTGACTAGGGAAGTCAAAGTGAGACTTCAGCAAATGGGTGCAGAAAATGCAACAACAACAACTACAGCAGCAGTAGCAGCATCAGCAAAAACAAGTGCCGCAGCAATAGCAGCACCAACAACAATACACACGGCATTAGAAGAAATGCCAACAACAAGCACCGCAGCTTTAACGATACCAGCAGTACCAGTGGTACAGTCACGGGAAGTGACAAAAAGGCGACGAAAATTGAAGCCAACACCAAACCTCTCCAATAAGAGGAAATCGAAGGCAAATGAGGAAGCGATGACGTCACTAGCAACCTCATCTGCGCCAGAGTCAGACGGCGATAATGGCGATGACACCGATGGACTCAGCTACTCGTACGAGTCCGAAGGGGGCGAAGGTCGGTATGTGGGCGAAGGTAATTCGTTCCAAGAGTTACTGGACGCCGTAGAAGACCAGGAGCAACAACAACAGCAACAAGACGATGAAGAAGAAGACGAAGAAGCCCAGCTCGATCGTCTGATCAAAGAGCTCCTCGCTAAGAGGGAAAAATTGCGCCAGCAAAAGATGCTTCAGCAACAACAAAAGCTGAAGCAAATTCAGGCTGAGCAGCAACAGCACAAGCAAAAACAAAAACTGCTGAAGCAGCAGCAACAACAAGAGCTGATAAAGCAACAGCAAAAACAAACAAAAATGCAGCAGCAACAGCAACAACAACAGAAAAAGCAGCCGGCAAAAAAACAGCCGCTGCCACCGCAACAACAACAGCAGCAGAAACAGCAGCCGCAGCAACAGCAGCAGCAGCAACAGCAGCAGCAGCAACAACAACCGCAGCAGCAGCAGCAGCAGCAGCAGCAGCAGCAACAGCAACAACAACAACAGAAGCAGCAACAACAGACGAAAAGAGTAAAAACACCACCAATAAATGTGAGTTATTTAGACATAAGTGATAGTATTAGGTTATGTAGGCTAGTTACTAAGAATTTTTATATTAAAAGGCTAAACGCCACTAAACACATTATCATGTGCACTAGTATGGAGGAGCACAAAAAAGTACGCGCCGCTCTGGAAAAAGCTGAAACCGAGTATTTCACTTACACTCCAAAAGGAGAAAAACGGCAAACGGTGCTGCTTAAGGGTATCGACCCAAATATTAAAATAGAGGAGCTTGAAAAGGAGCTCAAGAATTATGAGTGCGACGACCTTAAGTTCGTGGGGGTCAAGCCGTTTTCCTCGCCTGCTGACAGGGGTGGTAGCCGCAAATTACCATTCTTTTTGGTGCAACTAACACCCGACAGCAAAATTGATAGTCTGAAAAGGATCAGATTCCTGTACTATCATGCTGTACGTTGGGAAAAATTGAAAAGGTCAGATCGCGTACTTCAATGTATGCGCTGCCAAAGGTTCGGGCACGCCGCAGCTAACTGCCACATGCAGTTCAGATGCGTTAAGTGTGACAAGGACCACAAACATGGGGAATGTGCCTTAGGTAGCGATAGGGTAGAAGATCGAGGCCAGCTCTCGTGTGTACTCTGCAAAAGCTCAGGACATCCCGCTAATTTCAAGGGATGCCCGAAGTATCAGCAGGTTAAACAGAATGTGCAGGCTCGAAAACAGAAGTCTGAAGAAGAGAAGGGTCGAAAGAGTCGCTCGTTCTCGAATTTTGTTGCACCCAATGTGTCCTTTGCCCAAATGGTATCTGGACCGGGTAGCACAATAACAAAAAGCGCGCCGAAGGTTCCTACACCTGAAGCGGATCTGGATTTGAAAACGATCCTTCTGTCATTGCACGGAAAGATCGATCAATTCCAGAAACAGTTAAATGAGCAAGCGGCTCGAATAGACGTTATCTATTCGACGCTGTTTGCCGAGTCTGCCGCGCCATAAATATGATGGGTACGCTGGACGAGGTAAACTTAAAGATCCTTGCGGTGAATGTTAATTCACTAATCCGGATCGAGAGAAGGAACAATCTTTCCAATCTGTTGGAAGCCGAAAAGCCAGATGTTCTTCTGGTTAGCGAAACTAAGCTAACTCCGAAGCGCAAATTAGGCTATAGAAATTACCATGTAGTTAGAAGAGACCGGCCCCTCTCCACACAAGGAGGTGGGGTCGCTATCTTAATACGTAAGGGCTTGCGCCATAGGGTCATATATAGCGGGGACGTGCGAAGGTTCCAGGTGCTGGAAGCATGCATCGTATGCATTCCCCTCAATAGCCATAGGCGGGTGTATGTGGTGTCCCTTTATGCACCTGAATCTCCTCAACGCATTGAATTTTTAAATGAGATCGAGACGCTTTTTCGTTGCTTACAGCTTCAATCGGAAGACAATTACTACTTTTTGGGCGGAGAACTCAATGCTAAACATGCGGCATGGGGAAATGATATTCCGAACCCTAGGGGCAACCAGTTTTACGACTGGTGGCGTCATAATATGATTGAGTACAAACTCGAATTGTACGCGACGGATATCCCGTCTTTCCCTAGAGATGGTTCTTTCTTGGACTTGGCGCTAGTTGACGATAGACTAGAACTAACGAACACTGATCTAAGCACGCGGAACTGTTTACGAGCGGTTGAGTACGATAGTGATCACTACGGACTTGCCGCCGTAATACGGATCCCAAACGAGCAATCGCAGCTGGAGCAGTACGACCAAGTGCGTTCTTTCGACTACCGAAGAGCGCAGTGGTCGCGTTTCTCCAGAGTCGTAAAGCGCGAGATACGCTCATGCGAGATCGACCCACCGACAAACAGGAACTTAACGAACGATGAGATCGACACTCATTTACGGCAAATGAATGTCGTCATCAAACAGACAATGGAGCGGACTATCCCTCGGGTAGGACGTTCCACCGACGAAGAACAAACTGAAAAGTATCGAAACGCGACAATCGATGCTCTGTACAGACACAAAAGTAGACTGCTCTCGAGGCTTAAACGGCTACACAGACAGTTTACCGACAGGAACGATCCCGAGTTAAGGACACTGAAGTCGATGATCAAAAACTTGAAACAGTTGATCACCGAGAATTACAGAAAATCTGTAAGTTTGTATTGGGGCAATAAAATTCGGGCGATAAAATCCAGTTGTCCGAAAATGTTCCCACAAATAAATAAACTATTCAGGCGGAAAGATCACAACGACATTTCATGTGTCCGAATACCTCGGACGAACGAGAACAGACAGACACTACTGACTGCTGGCATAAGTCCGGAAAGTGCTGACTCGAACGACGGTTTTTTCGTGGTCGAGGACCCGCAGGAGAGGGTGGATTTGATTGGAGCTTTCTTTGAGGCTGTGTATACGGTGAACAATCCAGTTCGCTGTAATCGCGACCTCGAGGAGAGGGCCTTTCTTAACCACTTTTATCTGCGGACCGAAATCCAAAATTGGCGATCCGAGAACAACGGTTTCACCGTGTTCAATGACGACAACCGTGCAAATGGCACAATCGCCGATGCAAGTTCTCATCTGTTCGTGAGAAAAGATGAACTCCGGTGCATCTTCGAGTCACTGAAGAACAAAAAGTCGGCGGGAGTGGACGGTGTCCCAAACGTCGTATTAAGACACCTGGCAATAGAGGCGATAGATATCTTCACCACGCTATTTAACAATGCGCTGAATAATGCATATTATCCGGCGCAGTGGAAAATAGCGGTGGTACACCCTATCCCGAAAAAGGATAAAGATAGGACAAACCCTGCTAATCTTCGGTCAATTAGTTTGCTCCCGAATGTTAGCAAGGTATTCGAGAAAGTCGTCAATAGATCTCTTTTAAGATGGGTTGAGGAAAATAAGATAATTCCGGAGAACCAGTTTGGGTTTAGAGCGGGGCATGACACTATTCATGCCGCGTCGAAACTGGTCTCCGACATTCAATGGAACAAAAGCAAGAACCAATGCACGGGTGCCTGCCTGGTCGACTTTGAGAAGGCCTTCGATACCGTATGGTTGGAGGGGCTCTTCTATAAGCTGACCAGAATGGGCATGCAAAAACCCTTGCTGTATATGACTTATGACATGCTTGTGGGAAAGAAGTTCGTTGTCAAAGTTGGCAATGTGACTTCGAGCAGGGCTTTCGAAATTAAAAACGGCTTACAACAGGGAGCAGTGAATTCTCCGATCCTGTTTAATGTTTACACGAGTGATCTGGTGGGTTCCCTCAGACATGCTATAGCGTACGCAGACGATTTAGTGGCGTACAGGTCAGGATCAAAAATCGAGGTCATCAACATCCTTCTGCAGCTAGACTTCGAGCAAATTAAGAGGTATTGCGATGATTGGAAGTTGAAAATCAACTTCCAAAAATCCGAGACAATCCTGTTCAGAACTCCATTGGCTGGGGCCTCTAGGGATACCAGAAAAAACTGGAAAAAATTAACAATTATTGGACAGCAGGGGCGACCATTGGCGGTGAGAAGCGTAGTCCGGTATCTTGGCATCTGGCTCGACCAGTATCTGTATTTTGATAAACATATAGATGCTTGTCTTGCTGGGGCTAAGCGGGCCTACGCTCTGACAAGGAGACTGTTTCGTAGCAGTCAACTTGACAACAGGGTGAAGGTGATTTGCTACGTGGCCCTTATAAGGCCTATCATCGCTTATGGCTGTCCCATGTGGTTCAATATAGCGCCGTTCTATATGGAAAAGATTCGGGTGTTTGAGAGGCAATGTCTCAGGGCCTGTCTAGGGTTGTTTAGAACTCCCGAATCTCAGTACATAAAATACTATCCCAACGAGACCCTATACAATGGGGCTCGACTGAATAGGATTGACAATTTCCTTATTAAGGTGATTCGGAGGCACGTTGCGAGGGCGATGGCCAGCGATAATAACCTGATCTCAGGGGCTTACTACCCCAATTTAATGTACCATGAGAGTACGCTTCGGTCTGGCTTTATCCCGCCTGAGGCATTTCTTCATGTTGATATGAAAGGGTTAGTCCAGAAAAAAGATGGTGTGCCGGTATTGTACCACAGCCACCGCGGCGCGAGGGATAAGCGGCTCATCCACGACGGGTACGCCGCCAATGCTCAGGAGCTCCTCCGTTTTAGCACCGCAATTGCGGATCGGGACAAGGTCGATACGTTGAAGCAGTTCACCGAATTTTGGTGGCTTGAAGAAGAGGTGAGGGTGGATACGCTCTCCCGGGCCGGTGCGCTACTTACGTAGCATCCTCCTTAGTTTTAAGCTAGAATTTAAGTTTTGTAGGTTTAGGCTTAGAGTAGGGGGTCCTTGGGAGAGCCGGGCTAGCCAGCATGAAAGAGTGCTACCGAGACTGGACCGACGCTTATGGCGTCGCTCGAGTCTCGGCGGCGCGTATGTGCACCTTGTTGGCGGCTGCCAGGCGCCCATGGACGCAATCAGGATGGTGACCAATCGGATAGATTGCTCACCACCCTGATTATAGGTATTTTAGATTAAGTAGCTTAGGTAGTTTTAAGTAATAAAGAATAATAAAGAATTCAAGTTTTTAAAGTTTCTTGAAAATAAAAAAACAAAACAAAATAGCGATTGATAGATTTAAGGCCGAAAGGCAATAGTTTTAAGCATATTGTTAAGTTTAGAGCGCTCGCTAAGAGCCAGTAAGCTAGAATAAGATAAATGTTAGTTTTTAATTAGATTTAATCGTTTTTGTCTAGAATATAAGTTTAAATAATGAATAAATAAAAAATGAATTGAAAAAAAAAAAAAAAAACGTTAGGCAATTTCAGAAAGCTTTCGATGTAAGCATTTATAATAGACAACGGTTTGTCATATCGACGCTCTAGCTTTTCCCACGCTTCCTCGTAAATACTGTCAGACGTAGTCAAATTATTAAGCAACTTCAACGGTTCAACACCAAGATAAGACTTCAGATATTGAAATTTACTTGCACCGGACAACCTACTGTTGCAGTCTATGTTTCTAAGGAACATGTCCCGAAAACCTGGCCAATCACGATAATCACCCGAGAACGGAGGTATTAGCAGTACCGGAAGGCTTAAGTCGGAATCAGCTTTATTATCAGTCGTTTGAGAAGCCGACTTGGCTAAAGGTTCAAGAAGCGGCACTTCTTGAGTGGCTAGTGTAACGTTCGAAGCTTCGTCGCGCGCGGAAGGCTGCCTGCGATTCTTAATGGCCTTAACAAATTCACATTTAGCCGATAAGTATTTAGCTTCAACCACCTCGAAATCTGGTTCAGGATCTACATATCCTGCCTCCTCGTGGAATTGAAAGAGCTCAGTTTGGTTTCGGCACAAATCTCTCCACGACTCTTCCAAACGCTCTAATCGAATTTCTAGAGCAACCGATTCAGTATCAGCGGGAATATTTTGCGCGAATTTATGCAACCGAGTAACGGAACCTTTGATGTGTCCACGAGCCTGCTTTAAGGCTTCCATTTTGTCGAGTAGAAGAAACCGATCGACCACGTGTTTTCTAACTCGTACGCACTACAATCTTGCCCCTAAGCAACAATTTCAGGATCACAGCAAATTTCTATTGAGACGAGTAGTCCTAGCATCAAATCACAGAAATCACATAGGCATCAGCAGGAACAGGCAACCATACAATAAAATATATGTTTTTCTTTTACCTCTATTGAGTCCACAGCAAATTCTAGCCACCACCAGCGAGCGAATAAAACGAGTATCGAAAGCGAAGAAATCCGGCTCGAAGGACCAATTTGATAGGGAATCGCCGAACAATTAATTAAAACGCAACCCTCAAACGTTATAATGATTTTTATTACGTTTAACGATCTATCAATCAAATGCGGACTGTATTAAATGGCTCGGTATTGTTCGATCGCGACACGACTGCTCTGCTCGGTGGTTGCTACAAAAGCGAAGAAAAGAAATGCTTGCACTACTCGTATGCTTTGCATACAAAGTCTCCAAAGAATGCCCAGTTAGTTGCTCTCATAGGCGAATACAGTTGAGTTCGTCATCAAGAGATAACAAGCACAACTTGCATTTAACGGAAGCACCACTAGTAATCTAGTGAGAGCACTGACGTTATTGCATTTCGATCGAACAATAAGGAACCTTATGTAATGTTTGGTCAGCCAAAGAAAAATATTAAAATAACATTACATTTTCGAACAAATGGAAAGCAATTATTAGGAATGAAATGAAATGAATGAATAAACAATATAATAATTAACAAATACTAGCGATTAATACAAAAATAAACAAATGCGTTTCTCAACAATGGGGATTAATGTAAATCCCGGGTTTCGGCACCAAAAAATGTCCACAATGGTTTTTGGGACTTCAACGAAATTAAATAATTATAGCAACGAATGGGTTCAAGATCTTTATTCGGCTGTGGTCCAATACAAAAAAAAGCCCGAGCAACCAATTTCCAATTTCATGTACATTTTTCTCGTATGTAAGTTATACTTATTCAAACGAAAAAAATATAAAAAAATATTTTTTCAGGCTGATTGCCTGTTCTTTTATTGACTTTCAAACTAAGACTAAAGTACATTGAATTTCTTACATCTACTTATTGGCTATCGGTTGCTGACTTTTGCCAGGTCAGCAATTTGTGTTATTGCATGCAATTCCCAGAATTGCATCGTTGCTGCTGTTGACTTCTCAGAACTTTGTCTGGACGGGAAATGCTGATTAATTAACTTTGTTCTTGTTAACTCTTCCCCCTTTAAGTGCGATGGTCCTCGATCGCCTAAAAGTAAGGTAGGTCGTGGAATCTTGTTTGTGGGATAAGATATGGTTTTGATTCTGGTATGATTTTAATGCTTGGAGAGTTTTCGGCTAAGTTCTCTTCTGGATTGCGGATGATTTTTTCTGTGCTTTTGTGTTTAACGAGTTTGCACCCTGATAAGAATGTGTAGTATTCCAATACAACCTATGAGTCCATATGAGGTGATTTGATGGATTTCTTTACTGGATCTGAGTGACTGGATTTCTTTGGTATTGTTTATATGGAGTTCGTTGACCATTTCTAGTGATAGGAGATGATGATATTCTTTTTCTATAGGGGATGGTTGTAGGATCGCTGGTAAGATTTGGTGAGAGGATGTTGCTTCCTTGGAGATGAATAGTTGGTCGCCGATAGTAAGATTAGTATTGTGGTATTTGACGAGGAAGGTGCCTATTAGATTCTGCTGAGCTGATTCGGTCTTCAATGTTCCGTTGAAGTCGTTTAGGAGTACTATTCCAGGTGAAATTTCTTCTATGTTGGGCAAGTGTTGGCTGTTCATTAGGTTACAATTAGCTTTAAGGCTTTTTAATAAGTTTGGTATACATGTAGTATTCGTAAGGTTTACAATATTTTCGGTATTACATATTGATAAATTATTTATAGTTTTACAATTGGTTTTTATTCCATACATTTCTTCTTTATTTTTTATAATTGTTTCGAAATCTATGTCAGTTGCCATTTTACCTTTCCTTATGGGCTTTAACAGTAATTTTTCGTACGTTTTGTAATTTGTCAAAGGAATATTAACAATATAAAGTAATGAGGATGAATTGGTAATTATTTTAATTTCTGCGAAGTTCAGAGCTTCTTCAATGTTTTCGTATGGTATGTTTTCTTTATTTAATGTTTCGATAGCAACGTTTATTTCTTCTTTTGATAATATTAGAGAATTGATTATGCCTAATTTCGCCCAATGGACTGCTAGGTTAATGTTCTGTAATTCTTCTTTAATTAATTTAAGTTTATATTGAATTCTATAGACCATTCTACTATTGACTGTATTATCTTTATTTATAAATCTTTCAATTTCGTTCGTTATTTTTGTCAAGTTATTTATTCGTTCGTTATGAAGACGGTTGATGACTACCTGTTTATTATTGTTTTCTAAAATGTTTGACATCTTTCTTTTGATTGTAACGAAATCTTCATGGTCGGGATTGCCAGCAATCCACTTCCATGCTGAGCCGATAAAATTGAGTGACCTTTTCGCTTTACGTGATTTCAGGTTGTAAATTAGATTTTTGATCTGCTCAATTTCGTGGTTAAGGAGGGGAAATAGAGAGTTTCGTCTTGTCGCGTTTAGGTTTATAGTTGGCGTAATATTGTCTATGAATTTGTTATATTGATCAATATCAACTTCGTGAATTAATTTAAAGTTTCCTTCTTTGATCTTGGCTTGTCCTACGTGCATGGACACGAACTGTGAATTAGTGAAGTCTAGGATTTGGATTTCTCCATTGACAGCGGCATAGAGGGAATATCTGAAATAGGACAGTCTGAATTAGTTTCGTATATGGGTTTTGTGTACTGTTTTTCCTGATTCTGTTATAACTGTGGTATTTCGGTTTTCTTTCACTATTTCTCTTTTGTAACGGACTGTTGGCTTGGAACCTATTCTTTTATTTTGTTTGATGTAAATGATATCTCCAGGAAGATAGTTTTTTATGGGTTTCTTATTTTTGTTATGGTATCTGAGATTTTTTTCTTGCTTATTTTTTAGCTTTTCAATAGTGTCGATGCGTACCTGTTCGAATTGTTCTGGATTTATTCTTGGAATGCGACCATAATATAGTTCGACTGGCTTTTTACCTGTTGTGGAATGGATAGTAAAGTTATATTCATTGACTGCCCGGTTTAACAAATCTTGGAAAGAACGAGGAGGTCCGTCTGCCTTAAGGCATCGCATAATCTCGGACAGCGTTGAGTGAAAACGTTCTATTTGTCCGTTGACCTCGCTTTTGTAAGGGGGTGTCGTGAAGACTTTAATCTTAAGGTCATCCTCGAGCATAGAAGTTATGGAAGCTGAATTAAGGGCTTTTTCGTTATCGATCACTACGTTTTCTGGAACGCAAAAGTAGAAAAGGATGTCTTGAAGAGGTCGCTTTATGTGTTCAGTTGATCGGGAATCGATCAGTTTGGCCTGAGCGAATTTCGTAAATTTGTCGATTGCTGTTAGTACTAGAAATTTTTCTGTCGAGAATATGTCGATATGTAATGTGTGACCGGGATAATTTGGTATAGGAGTTGGTTCTATAAATTGGTTGTTGGGATGGCGTTCGTATTTATTTTCTTTGCACACAGTGCAACGTTTCACAAGGTTTTGGATTTTGGAATTCATCTTTGGGAAATAGTATTTTTGCAGTATTTGCAATCGGTTTTCGTAAGCGTTTCGGTGAGCTCTTTTATGTTCTATAAGTATTATTTCTTCTTGTCGATCTTCGTTGGCTACGTCTTCGACAGTGGTTTGGGTGTACCTTATTTTGTAGTTTCTGAAATGGACGGGATATATTTCCTGTATTTTGCCCATAACTTCTTCGGGTGCTGAAAGTCCGTTAACTATGTTAGGGTTGAGATATCTTTTAAATATGTTAATTATATCAGTTTCGTTAAAGTGTTGTTGAGTGAAAATGTGTCTCTTGCAATTAGGAAAAGGGGTTTGAATTTGGTAACTGTTTTCGTTATCGAATTTAAATATGAGCTGATTGCGAAAGACGTTAACAGGAGTTTCAATAGTCGGAATTAGGTTATGAGATGAGCTATCATCACTATGTTGAGTCATAGTTAATGAATTTACGTTTGTTGAAAATGGTAATCTGGAAAGTGAGTCTGCAACCACATTGGTTCTTCCGGGCTTATATTGGAGCTCGTAGTTGTACTCCTCCAATATGGCCTTCCAACGTTTCATTTTGCTATTGGTATTCTTGCTACTGAGAGCGTAGGTGAGAGGTTGATGGTCAGTAAATATTTTAACCTTTTTGGATCCGTAAAGGAAATTTCGTAGGCTAGTTAGTGCCCAAATTATGGCCAGCATCTCTTTCTCATTGGTTGCATAACTCTCTTCCGTTTGGTTAAGTGTTCGTGAAAGGAATGTTATTGGTTTGTTTCCCTGTGACAGCACTGCGCCAATGGCGTAGTCAGAGGCATCTGTGGTAAGCTCAAAATCCTTTTCAAAGTTTGGATGGGTTAAAATGATTTCTTCGGAAATAAGGGTATTTTTTAGTTTTTGAAAAGCGTCTAAAGCAGTGTTGTCAAGCTGAATGGTTTTATTCTTTGAGAGGTTTTTGGACACACGTCCATCTTCCCCTCTTAGAAGGGATGTCAGGGGTTTTGCTAGTTTCGCATAATCCCTAATAAATCGTCTGTAATACCCTGACATTCCTAAAAATGATCGAAGGTCTTTGAGATTTTGAGGTGGTGGTAGGTCGACTATGGCCTTAACCTTTTTGGGGTTTGTTTTTATTCCATTGATTCCCACAATGAATCCTAGGAATTCTGCTTCGGATTTTAAAAATTCCGATTTATCCAATTGTATTTTCATGTTGGCCTTTTCAAGTGTTTTGAACACTGTTTCTAAGTTTTTGAAGTGTTCCTCTTCGTTTTCCCCAAATATAATGATGTCGTCTATATAGACATAGCATCTCTTCCCTATATGTTCCCTTAATATGTCATCCAATGTTCTTTGGAAAATGGAGGGCGCATTCTTGAGCCCGAAAGGGAGACGGGTAAATTCGAATTTTCCGTTGTTTATCGAGAACGCCGTCTTTTCGATATCGCTTTCCCTAAGTGGAATTTGGTGAAAACCACTTTTGAGATCGATTACTGTGAAATACCGATTTTTACCGAGGTTTGAAAGGACCTCGTTTATTTCTGGAATGGGATATTTATCAGAGATGGTGACAGAGTTCAGTTTCCTGTAGTCTATAACCATCCGATATTTTTTCTTGCCGGATGCGTCTGGTTTTTTCGAGACGATCCAAACGGGGGCATTATAAGGAGATTTCGAAGGCCTTATTATTCCTTCGTTTAGTAATTCCTTAACTTGTTTCTCCACTTCGTCCTTAAGAGCCATAGGGTATGGATAAGGTTTGGAGTATACGGGGGACTTTCGCGAATTTCGCCTTTGACCCTAGTAGTGAAGGTTAATTTTTTGTCAGGATCTGAGAAGAGGTTTGGACAATTTTGTATGATGCTATTGAGTTTTTTATTTTGTCCTTCTGATAAATGAGAAACACGAAGATTGATTTTATTTACGCTTTCCGAAGTGTATTGCTTGAGTGAGATTTTAGTGTCTGGGTGGATAGTCATATAACTGTCTGTTGTATGGATAATTGCTTTCAGTTCTCTTAGCGTGTCGTTGCCTACAATGCCGTCAAAAGATACTAGACTTGGAAGAATGTAAAATGTAAGTTTTTTATTTTGTTTGAATAGGTCTATCAGGGCGTGATGGGTGATCCTGATATTTCCACCGACGGAATTAGCGGTGAATGGTTTTGTGTTGGGTATAGGGAATTTGATACGTCTTGGTTGAATATAATTTTTATTAGACCCGGTGTCTATTAGAAATTTAAGTGTCTCTCCACTTCGTATCTTACATTCAAAGTAAGGAAGTGAAGAGCGACTCAGCCTAAAAAATAGATGTCGTCTAACTGTTCGGTTTGGTCAAACTCGGGATTCTCGACATCGTTTAGATATTCGTCTAGTGTTGGTATTCCTTCGTCATTGTTGCCATTTTGGGATTCTATTTCCTGTTCATATTGTTCGATTATAGGTTCAGTTTCATTGTTATCATTTTCGTTTGTGTAATGGACTCTCTGGAATTTATTTGGGGGATGCATTTGGTAAGATGGATTATTCTGATGGGGATTTGGTCGTTTACTTGGACCTGGCCGCATTTGCTGTCTATTTGCGTAATTTACTTGTCTTGAATGGATGCTTCTATCGACATTCATTGGTTCTGGTGGTTGAAAATGTCTAGGGAAAGTCTGTTGAGGGTATTCAGGTGGTGGCAGTGGTCTATTTTGGTACCCGTATTGTGGACCACGATTCGGTTGGTTCGTGTAACCAATTGGTCTTGGGGAAAATTGTGGGTTGTGAACTAGTTCCGGGTAGAAATTTCTTCTAGGAGCCGGAATGGGTTGAGGTACATAATGAGGAATTGACCGTTTCGGCGGTAAAGGTGGTGGAATTTGTGATCTTCGTACGATGTTTTGGCTGTTGTTAGCGTATTGTGTTCTAAAATCGACGTTTTGTAATTTCAAACAGAGGTGTAGGGCCTGCGGAAGATCCGCTGGTTCTTTTATACTAAGGAGGCGTGGGAGGTCTCCCTTGAGTCCTCTTACGAACGTGTCTAAGGCCTTTCCGCGGTAGCATTGAATGTTAGTGAGTGATTCGTTGCTTATGTCCATACTGGAAAGCTTATTTAAAATAAGAGAAAGATGTTGATAGACCATTTGGTAAAATTCGGGGATTGAGTTGTTCCCTTGTACTAGTGTAGTCATCTGATATTCAAGAGTGCCGATATCTCTTTTATCAGCGTAATGTAAAGTTAAGCATTTGGATATTTTTTTCCAATTTAATGGAGTGTTGTAAGACTCCAACGCCATGTCGGCTAACCCTACTATTTTGTTTCTTATGACGCTAATGATACCATAATATTTAGGCGTGCCCTGTAGATGGTCGTACACGCTTAAGATTCGGTCGACGCTTTTACGCCAGGAGCTGAATTCTCCTGGTTGACCAGAAAATTCTCTCAGGCTTTTGACTACATCAGGTACTTTGTCTAACTCGGTAAGATTTCTATCTGCGTTGATGATGATCGGTTGATCAATGTCATTCGCAATGTCAGCATTGGGGTTTATTATGTTATTAATAATATTTTGTCCTTCTCTTGCTAAAACTTCTTGGACAATTCTGGTAATTTGTTCTGTGAGATTATTGAGGTTAAACGGGTCATTGGGGGCATTTGCAGGAGCAGCAGGACCTCCTGCGACTCCATCTCCGACTTGAAGTCGAGGTGGTCTAATCAGATTATTGTTATTAGCCATTGTTAAGTGGTCAGAATCGCAAAACGTGAACAGATAACTTGACAGTAATTGAGATTAAAAGAATGTTAAATATTCACTAATATTCACTCCCTGTTTTTAACTAAGTTTCTATGATTAGGTGTTTGCAATTTTTATAGTTAAAGGCAATTTGAAAGTTTATTTAATAAAGGTATGATAGTTATTTTCAAAGGTCTATACTTGTTTTTGTGTTAAATTCTTAAAAATATGTTCACAGAATAATAAATTGTTTGGTTTTACTTGTTCTTCGAAGTATTCAATTAATTTTTGTCTTCTTTTAATTTTCTTAGTATATTTTTGCTTCCAACTTATAGTTCTAAAATGTATCTTAACGTACATAAAAAGATGTAGGACAATCATCTCTTGTTGAGTCTTGTTGAGTCTTGCTGAGTTTGGTATGATTCACACACTTCCCGGTGTTGTGTCCTTGTGTGTGGGGACCGAGGGTGGTCTTCTAGTTGCAACTGCGGGGGCGGCTACCTTCGTGTTTTAATCCTAACAGGAAGATTCCGTTTTGTCCGAATAATGTTCGGTGACTCCGGGGCCTTAAATTTCCTCCGTCTTTGATGAACTAGTTTCGTGGGTATTTATTCCACTATTTGCCACTTTTGTGATAGTCTTTGATATTTAAACTTGTCTCGTGAGTTTTAATTTCACTATTTGGCTCTTGGTGATCTTGGCACTTCCACTTTCACTTTATTGGCACTGGTTAAGTTTACACAATTACTATTTCACTCTCCAACGGTCCCTGCTCGGGCGCCAGTTATACTTATTCAAACGAAAAAAATATAAAAAAATATTTTTTCAGGCTGATTGCCTGTTCTTTTATTGACTTTCAAACTAAGACTAAAGTACATTGAATTTCTTACATCTACTTATTGGCTATCGGTTGCTGACTTTTGCCAGGTCAGCAATTTGTGTTATTGCATGCAATTCCCAGAATTGCATCGTTGCTGCTGTTGACTTCTCAGAACTTTGTCTGGACGGGAAATGCTGATTAATTAACTTTGTTCTTGTTAACTCTTCCCCCTTTAAGTGCGATGGTCCTCGATCGCCTAAAAGTAAGGTAGGTCGTGGAATCTTGTTTGTGGGATAAGATATGGTTTTGATTCTGGTATGATTTTAATGCTTGGAGAGTTTTCGGCTAAGTTCTCTTCTGGATTGCGGATGATTATTTCTGTGCTTTTGTGTTTAACGAGTTTGCACCCTGATAAGACTGTGTAGTATTCCAATACAACCTATGAGTCCATATGAGGTGATTTGATGGATTTCTTTACTGGATCTGAGTGACTGGATTTCTTTGGTATTGTTTATATGGAGTTCGTTGACCATTTCTAGTGATAGGAGATGATGATATTCTTTTTCTATAGGGGATGGTTGTAGGATCGCTGGTAAGATTTGGTGAGAGGATGTTGCTTCCTTGGAGATGAATAGTTGGTCGCCGATAGTAAGATTAGTATTGTGGTATTTGACGAGGAAGGTGCCTATTAGATTCTGCTGAGCTGATTCGGTCTTCAATGTTCCGTTGAAGTCGTTTAGGAGTACTATTCCAGGTGAAATTTCTTCTATGTTGGGCAAGTGTTGGCTGTTCATTAGGTTACAATTAGCTTTAAGGCTTTTTAATAAGTTTGGTATACATGTAGTATTCGTAAGGTTTACAATATTTTCGGTATTACATATTGATAAATTATTTATAGTTTTACAATTGGTTTTTATTCCATACATTTCTTCTTTATTTTTTATAATTGTTTCGAAATCTATGTCAGTTGCCATTTTACCTTTCCTTATGGGCTTTAACAGTAATTTTTCGTACGTTTTGTAATTTGTCAAAGGAATATTAACAATATAAAGTAATGAGGATGAATTGGTAATTATTTTAATTTCTGCGAAGTTCAGAGCTTCTTCAATGTTTTCGTATGGTATGTTTTCTTTATTTAATGTTTCGATAGCAACGTTTATTTCTTCTTTTGATAATATTAGAGAATTGATTATGCCTAATTTCGCCCAATGGACTGCTAGGTTAATGTTCTGTAATTCTTCTTTAATTAATTTAAGTTTATATTGAATTCTATAGACCATTCTACTATTGACTGTATTATCTTTATTTATAAATCTTTCAATTTCGTTCGTTATTTTTGTCAAGTTATTTATTCGTTCGTTATGAAGACGGTTGATGACTACCTGTTTATTATTGTTTTCTAAAATGTTTGACATCTTTCTTTTGATTGTAACGAAATCTTCATGGTCGGGATTGCCAGCAATCCACTTCCATGCTGAGCCGATAAAATTGAGTGACCTTTTCGCTTTACGTGATTTCAGGTTGTAAATTAGATTTTTGATCTGCTCAATTTCGTGGTTAAGGAGGGGAAATAGAGAGTTTCGTCTTGTCGCGTTTAGGTTTATAGTTGGCGTAATATTGTCTATGAATTTGTTATATTGATCAATATCAACTTCGTGAATTAATTTAAAGTTTCCTTCTTTGATCTTGGCTTGTCCTACGTGCATGGACACGAACTGTGAATTAGTGAAGTCTAGGATTTGGATTTCTCCATTGACAGCGGCATAGAGGGAATATCTGAAATAGGACAGTCTGAATTAGTTTCGTATATGGGTTTTGTGTACTGTTTTTCCTGATTCTGTTATAACTGTGGTATTTCGGTTTTCTTTCACTATTTCTCTTTTGTAACGGACTGTTGGCTTGGAACCTATTCTTTTATTTTGTTTGATGTAAATGATATCTCCAGGAAGATAGTTTTTTATGGGTTTCTTATTTTTGTTATGGTATCTGAGATTTTTTTCTTGCTTATTTTTTAGCTTTTCAATAGTGTCGATGCGTACCTGTTCGAATTGTTCTGGATTTATTCTTGGAATGCGACCATAATATAGTTCGACTGGCTTTTTACCTGTTGTGGAATGGATAGTAAAGTTATATTCATTGACTGCCCGGTTTAACAAATCTTGGAAAGAACGAGGAGGTCCGTCTGCCTTAAGGCATCGCATAATCTCGGACAGCGTTGAGTGAAAACGTTCTATTTGTCCGTTGACCTCGCTTTTGTAAGGGGGTGTCGTGAAGACTTTAATCTTAAGGTCATCCTCGAGCATAGAAGTTATGGAAGCTGAATTAAGGGCTTTTTCGTTATCGATCACTACGTTTTCTGGAACGCAAAAGTAGAAAAGGATGTCTTGAAGAGGTCGCTTTATGTGTTCAGTTGATCGGGAATCGATCAGTTTGGCCTGAGCGAATTTCGTAAATTTGTCGATTGCTGTTAGTACTAGAAATTTTTCTGTCGAGAATATGTCGATATGTAATGTGTGACCGGGATAATTTGGTATAGGAGTTGGTTCTATAAATTGGTTGTTGGGATGGCGTTCGTATTTATTTTCTTTGCACACAGTGCAACGTTTCACAAGGTTTTGGATTTTGGAATTCATCTTTGGGAAATAGTATTTTTGCAGTATTTGCAATCGGTTTTCGTAAGCGTTTCGGTGAGCTCTTTTATGTTCTATAAGTATTATTTCTTCTTGTCGATCTTCGTTGGCTACGTCTTCGACAGTGGTTTGGGTGTACCTTATTTTGTAGTTTCTGAAATGGACGGGATATATTTCCTGTATTTTGCCCATAACTTCTTCGGGTGCTGAAAGTCCGTTAACTATGTTAGGGTTGAGATATCTTTTAAATATGTTAATTATATCAGTTTCGTTAAAGTGTTGTTGAGTGAAAATGTGTCTCTTGCAATTAGGAAAAGGGGTTTGAATTTGGTAACTGTTTTCGTTATCGAATTTAAATATGAGCTGATTGCGAAAGACGTTAACAGGAGTTTCAATAGTCGGAATTA
Organism: Cheilosia variabilis; assembly: GCA_951230905.1. Classification (NCBI taxonomy): domain Eukaryota; kingdom Metazoa; phylum Arthropoda; class Insecta; order Diptera; family Syrphidae; genus Cheilosia; species Cheilosia variabilis. The sequence continues at coordinate 87,430,029 of OX579676.1, forward strand.
GGTTATGAGATGAGCTATCATCACTATGTTGAGTCATAGTTAATGAATTTACGTTTGTTGAAAATGGTAATCTGGAAAGTGAGTCTGCAACCACATTGGTTCTTCCGGGCTTATATTGGAGCTCGTAGTTGTACTCCTCCAATATGGCCTTCCAACGTTTCATTTTGCTATTGGTATTCTTGCTACTGAGAGCGTAGGTGAGAGGTTGATGGTCAGTAAATATTTTAACCTTTTTGGATCCGTAAAGGAAATTTCGTAGGCTAGTTAGTGCCCAAATTATGGCCAGCATCTCTTTCTCATTGGTTGCATAACTCTCTTCCGTTTGGTTAAGTGTTCGTGAAAGGAATGTTATTGGTTTGTTTCCCTGTGACAGCACTGCGCCAATGGCGTAGTCAGAGGCATCTGTGGTAAGCTCAAAATCCTTTTCAAAGTTTGGATGGGTTAAAATGATTTCTTCGGAAATAAGGGTATTTTTTAGTTTTTGAAAAGCGTCTAAAGCAGTGTTGTCAAGCTGAATGGTTTTATTCTTTGAGAGGTTTTTGGACACACGTCCATCTTCCCCTCTTAGAAGGGATGTCAGGGGTTTTGCTAGTTTCGCATAATCCCTAATAAATCGTCTGTAATACCCTGACATTCCTAAAAATGATCGAAGGTCTTTGAGATTTTGAGGTGGTGGTAGGTCGACTATGGCCTTAACCTTTTTGGGGTTTGTTTTTATTCCATTGATTCCCACAATGAATCCTAGGAATTCTGCTTCGGATTTTAAAAATTCCGATTTATCCAATTGTATTTTCATGTTGGCCTTTTCAAGTGTTTTGAACACTGTTTCTAAGTTTTTGAAGTGTTCCTCTTCGTTTTCCCCAAATATAATGATGTCGTCTATATAGACATAGCATCTCTTCCCTATATGTTCCCTTAATATGTCATCCAATGTTCTTTGGAAAATGGAGGGCGCATTCTTGAGCCCGAAAGGGAGACGGGTAAATTCGAATTTTCCGTTGTTTATCGAGAACGCCGTCTTTTCGATATCGCTTTCCCTAAGTGGAATTTGGTGAAAACCACTTTTGAGATCGATTACTGTGAAATACCGATTTTTACCGAGGTTTGAAAGGACCTCGTTTATTTCTGGAATGGGATATTTATCAGAGATGGTGACAGAGTTCAGTTTCCTGTAGTCTATAACCATCCGATATTTTTTCTTGCCGGATGCGTCTGGTTTTTTCGAGACGATCCAAACGGGGGCATTATAAGGAGATTTCGAAGGCCTTATTATTCCTTCGTTTAGTAATTCCTTAACTTGTTTCTCCACTTCGTCCTTAAGAGCCATAGGGTATGGATAAGGTTTGGAGTATACGGGGGACTCATTGGTAGTGCGAATTTCGCCTTTGACCCTAGTAGTGAAGGTTAATTTTTTGTCAGGATCTGAGAAGAGGTTTGGACAATTTTGTATGATGCTATTGAGTTTTTTATTTTGTTCTTCTGATAAATGAGAAACACGAAGATTGATTTTATTTACGCTTTCCGAAGTGTATTGCTTGAGTGAGATTTTAGTGTCTGGGTGGATAGTCATATAACTGTCTGTTGTATGGATAATTGCTTTCAGTTCTCTTAGCGTGTCGTTGCCTACAATGCCGTCAAAAGATACTAGACTTGGAAGAATGTAAAATGTAAGTTTTTTATTTTGTTTGAATAGGTCTATCAGGGCGTGATGGGTGATCCTGATATTTCCACCGACGGAATTAGCGGTGAATGGTTTTGTGTTGGGTATAGGGAATTTGATACGTCTTGGTTGAATATAATTTTTATTAGACCCGGTGTCTATTAGAAATTTAAGTGTCTCTCCACTTCGTATCTTACATTCAAAGTAAGGAAGTGAAGAGCGACTCAGCCTAAAAAATAGATGTCGTCTAACTGTTCGGTTTGGTCAAACTCGGGATTCTCGACATCGTTTAGATATTCGTCTAGTGTTGGTATTCCTTCGTCATTGTTGCCATTTTGGGATTCTATTTCCTGTTCATATTGTTCGATTATAGGTTAAGTTTCATTGTTATCATTTTCGTTTGTGTAATGGACTCTCTGGAATTTATTTGGGGGATGCATTTGGTAAGATGGATTATTCTGATGGGGATTTGGTCGTTTACTTGGACCTGGCCGCATTTGCTGTCTATTTGCGTAATTTACTTGTCTTGAATGGATGCTTCTATCGACATTCATTGGTTCTGGTGGTTGAAAATGTCTAGGGAAAGTCTGTTGAGGGTATTCAGGTGGTGGCAGTGGTCTATTTTGGTACCCGTATTGTGGACCACGATTCGGTTGGTTCGTGTAACCAATTGGTCTTGGGGAAAATTGTGGGTTGTGAACTAGTTCCGGGTAGAAATTTCTTCTAGGAGCCGGAATGGGTTGAGGTACATAATGAGGAATTGACCGTTTCGGCGGTAAAGGTGGTGGAATTTGTGATCTTCGTACGATGTTTTGGCTGTTGTTAGCGTATTGTGTTCTAAAATCGACGTTTTGTAATTTCAAACAGAGGTGTAGGGCCTGCGGAAGATCCGCTGGTTCTTTTATACTAAGGAGGCGTGGGAGGTCTCCCTTGAGTCCTCTTACGAACGTGTCTAAGGCCTTTCCGCGGTAGCATTGAATGTTAGTGAGTGATTCGTTGCTTATGTCCATACTGGAAAGCTTATTTAAAATAAGAGAAAGATGTTGATAGACCATTTGGTAAAATTCGGGGATTGAGTTGTTCCCTTGTACTAGTGTAGTCATCTGATATTCAAGAGTGCCGATATCTCTTTTATCAGCGTAATGTAAAGTTAAGCATTTGGATATTTTTTTCCAATTTAATGGAGTGTTGTAAGACTCCAACGCCATGTCGGCTAACCCTACTATTTTGTTTCTTATGACGCTAATGATACCATAATATTTAGGCGTGCCCTGTAGATGGTCGTACACGCTTAAGATTCGGTCGACGCTTTTACGCCAGGAGCTGAATTCTCCTGGTTGACCAGAAAATTCTCTCAGGCTTTTGACTACATCAGGTACTTTGTCTAACTCGGTAAGATTTCTATCTGCGTTGATGATGATCGGTTGATCAATGTCATTCGCAATGTCAGCATTGGGGTTTATTATGTTATTAATAATATTTTGTCCTTCTCTTGCTAAAACTTCTTGGACAATTCTGGTAATTTGTTCTGTGAGATTATTGAGGTTAAACGGGTCATTGGGGGCATTTGCAGGAGCAGCAGGACCTCCTGCGACTCCATCTCCGACTTGAAGTCGAGGTGGTCTAATCAGATTATTGTTATTAGCCATTGTTAAGAGGCTCTTGGTGATCTTGGCACTTCCACTTTCACTTTATTGGCACTGGTTAAGTTTACACAATTACTATTTCACTCTCCAACGGTCCCTGCTCGGGCGCCAGTTATACTTATTCAAACGAAAAAAATATAAAAAAATATTTTTTCAGGCTGATTGCCTGTTCTTTTATTGACTTTCAAACTAAGACTAAAGTACATTGAATTTCTTACATCTACTTATTGGCTATCGGTTGCTGACTTTTGCCAGGTCAGCAATTTGTGTTATTGCATGCAATTCCCAGAATTGCATCGTTGCTGCTGTTGACTTCTCAGAACTTTGTCTGGACGGGAAATGCTGATTAATTAACTTTGTTCTTGTTAACTCTTCCCCCTTTAAGTGCGATGGTCCTCGATCGCCTAAAAGTAAGGTAGGTCGTGGAATCTTGTTTGTGGGATAAGATATGGTTTTGATTCTGGTATGATTTTAATGCTTGGAGAGTTTTCGGCTAAGTTCTCTTCTGGATTGCGGATGATTATTTCTGTGCTTTTGTGTTTAACGAGTTTGCACCCTGATAAGACTGTGTAGTATTCCAATACAACCTATGAGTCCATATGAGGTGATTTGATGGATTTCTTTACTGGATCTGAGTGACTGGATTTCTTTGGTATTGTTTATATGGAGTTCGTTGACCATTTCTAGTGATAGGAGATGATGATATTCTTTTTCTATAGGGGATGGTTGTAGGATCGCTGGTAAGATTTGGTGAGAGGATGTTGCTTCCTTGGAGATGAATAGTTGGTCGCCGATAGTAAGATTAGTATTGTGGTATTTGACGAGGAAGGTGCCTATTAGATTCTGCTGAGCTGATTCGGTCTTCAATGTTCCGTTGAAGTCGTTTAGGAGTACTATTCCAGGTGAAATTTCTTCTATGTTGGGCAAGTGTTGGCTGTTCATTAGGTTACAATTAGCTTTAAGGCTTTTTAATAAGTTTGGTATACATGTAGTATTCGTAAGGTTTACAATATTTTCGGTATTACATATTGATAAATTATTTATAGTTTTACAATTGGTTTTTATTCCATACATTTCTTCTTTATTTTTTATAATTGTTTCGAAATCTATGTCAGTTGCCATTTTACCTTTCCTTATGGGCTTTAACAGTAATTTTTCGTACGTTTTGTAATTTGTCAAAGGAATATTAACAATATAAAGTAATGAGGATGAATTGGTAATTATTTTAATTTCTGCGAAGTTCAGAGCTTCTTCAATGTTTTCGTATGGTATGTTTTCTTTATTTAATGTTTCGATAGCAACGTTTATTTCTTCTTTTGATAATATTAGAGAATTGATTATGCCTAATTTCGCCCAATGGACTGCTAGGTTAATGTTCTGTAATTCTTCTTTAATTAATTTAAGTTTATATTGAATTCTATAGACCATTCTACTATTGACTGTATTATCTTTATTTATAAATCTTTCAATTTCGTTCGTTATTTTTGTCAAGTTATTTATTCGTTCGTTATGAAGACGGTTGATGACTACCTGTTTATTATTGTTTTCTAAAATGTTTGACATCTTTCTTTTGATTGTAACGAAATCTTCATGGTCGGGATTGCCAGCAATCCACTTCCATGCTGAGCCGATAAAATTGAGTGACCTTTTCGCTTTACGTGATTTCAGGTTGTAAATTAGATTTTTGATCTGCTCAATTTCGTGGTTAAGGAGGGGAAATAGAGAGTTTCGTCTTGTCGCGTTTAGGTTTATAGTTGGCGTAATATTGTCTATGAATTTGTTATATTGATCAATATCAACTTCGTGAATTAATTTAAAGTTTCCTTCTTTGATCTTGGCTTGTCCTACGTGCATGGACACGATTTGGATTTCTCCATTGACAGCGGCATAGAGGGAATATCTGAAATAGGACAGTCTGAATTAGTTTCGTATATGGGTTTTGTGTACTGTTTTTCCTGATTCTGTTATAACTGTGGTATTTCGGTTTTCTTTCACTATTTCTCTTTTGTAACGGACTGTTGGCTTGGAACCTATTCTTTTATTTTGTTTGATGTAAATGATATCTCCAGGAAGATAGTTTTTTATGGGTTTCTTATTTTTGTTATGGTATCTGAGATTTTTTTCTTGCTTATTTTTTAGCTTTTCAATAGTGTCGATGCGTACCTGTTCGAATTGTTCTGGATTTATTCTTGGAATGCGACCATAATATAGTTCGACTGGCTTTTTACCTGTTGTGGAATGGATAGTAAAGTTATATTCATTGACTGCCCGGTTTAACAAATCTTGGAAAGAACGAGGAGGTCCGTCTGCCTTAAGGCATCGCATAATCTCGGACAGCGTTGAGTGAAAACGTTCTATTTGTCCGTTGACCTCGCTTTTGTAAGGGGGTGTCGTGAAGACTTTAATCTTAAGGTCATCCTCGAGCATAGAAGTTATGGAAGCTGAATTAAGGGCTTTTTCGTTATCGATCACTACGTTTTCTGGAACGCAAAAGTAGAAAAGGATGTCTTGAAGAGGTCGCTTTATGTGTTCAGTTGATCGGGAATCGATCAGTTTGGCCTGAGCGAATTTCGTAAATTTGTCGATTGCTGTTAGTACTAGAAATTTTTCTGTCGAGAATATGTCGATATGTAATGTGTGACCGGGATAATTTGGTATAGGAGTTGGTTCTATAAATTGGTTGTTGGGATGGCGTTCGTATTTATTTTCTTTGCACACAGTGCAACGTTTCACAAGGTTTTGGATTTTGGAATTCATCTTTGGGAAATAGTATTTTTGCAGTATTTGCAATCGGTTTTCGTAAGCGTTTCGGTGAGCTCTTTTATGTTCTATAAGTATTATTTCTTCTTGTCGATCTTCGTTGGCTACGTCTTCGACAGTGGTTTGGGTGTACCTTATTTTGTAGTTTCTGAAATGGACGGGATATATTTCCTGTATTTTGCCCATAACTTCTTCGGGTGCTGAAAGTCCGTTAACTATGTTAGGGTTGAGATATCTTTTAAATATGTTAATTATATCAGTTTCGTTAAAGTGTTGTTGAGTGAAAATGTGTCTCTTGCAATTAGGAAAAGGGGTTTGAATTTGGTAACTGTTTTCGTTATCGAATTTAAATATGAGCTGATTGCGAAAGACGTTAACAGGAGTTTCAATAGTCGGAATTAGGTTATGAGATGAGCTATCATCACTATGTTGAGTCATAGTTAATGAATTTACGTTTGTTGAAAATGGTAATCTGGAAAGTGAGTCTGCAACCACATTGGTTCTTCCGGGCTTATATTGGAGCTCGTAGTTGTACTCCTCCAATATGGCCTTCCAACGTTTCATTTTGCTATTGGTATTCTTGCTACTGAGAGCGTAGGTGAGAGGTTGATGGTCAGTAAATATTTTAACCTTTTTGGATCCGTAAAGGAAATTTCGTAGGCTAGTTAGTGCCCAAATTATGGCCAGCATCTCTTTCTCATTGGTTGCATAACTCTCTTCCGTTTGGTTAAGTGTTCGTGAAAGGAATGTTATTGGTTTGTTTCCCTGTGACAGCACTGCGCCAATGGCGTAGTCAGAGGCATCTGTGGTAAGCTCAAAATCCTTTTCAAAGTTTGGATGGGTTAAAATGATTTCTTCGGAAATAAGGGTATTTTTTAGTTTTTGAAAAGCGTCTAAAGCTGTGTTGTCAAGCTGAATGGTTTTATTCTTTGAGAGGTTTTTGGACACACGTCCATCTTCCCCTCTTAGAAGGGATGTCAGGGGTTTTGCTAGTTTCGCATAATCCCTAATAAATCGTCTGTAATACCCTGACATTCCTAAAAATGATCGAAGGTCTTTGAGATTTTGAGGTGGTGGTAGGTCGACTATGGCCTTAACCTTTTTGGGGTTTGTTTTTATTCCATTGATTCCCACAATGAATCCTAGGAATTCTGCTTCGGATTTTAAAAATTCCGATTTATCCAATTGTATTTTCATGTTGGCCTTTTCAAGTGTTTTGAACACTGTTTCTAAGTTTTTGAAGTGTTCCTCTTCGTTTTCCCCAAATATAATGATGTCGTCTATATAGACATAGCATCTCTTCCCTATATGTTCCCTTAATATGTCATCCAATGTTCTTTGGAAAATGGAGGGCGCATTCTTGAGCCCGAAAGGGAGACGGGTAAATTCGAATTTTCCGTTGTTTATCGAGAACGCCGTCTTTTCGATATCGCTTTCCCTAAGTGGAATTTGGTGAAAACCACTTTTGAGATCGATTACTGTGAAATACCGATTTTTACCGAGGTTTGAAAGGACCTCGTTTATTTCTGGAATGGGATATTTATCAGAGATGGTGACAGAGTTCAGTTTCCTGTAGTCTATAACCATCCGATATTTTTTCTTGCCGGATGCGTCGTGTTTTTGAGACGATCCAAACGGGGGCATTATAAGGAGATTTCGAAGGCCTTATTATTCCTTCGTTTAGTAATTCCTTAACTTGTTTCTCCACTTCGTCCTTAAGAGCCATAGGGTATGGATAAGGTTTGGAGTATACGGGGGACTCATTGGTAGTGCGAATTTCGCCTTTGACCCTAGTAGTGAAGGTTAATTTTTTGTCAGGATCTGAGAAGAGGTTTGGACAATTTTGTATGATGCTATTGAGTTTTTTATTTTGTTCTTCTGATAAATGAGAAACACGAAGATTGATTTTATTTACGCTTTCCGAAGTGTATTGCTTGAGTGAGATTTTAGTGTCTGGGTGGATAGTCATATAACTGTCTGTTGTATGGATAATTGCTTTCAGTTCTCTTAGCGTGTCGTTGCCTACAATGCCGTCAAAAGATACTAGACTTGGAAGAATGTAAAATGTAAGTTTTTTATTTTGTTTGAATAGGTCTATCAGGGCGTGATGGGTGATCCTGATATTTCCACCGACGGAATTAGCGGTGAATGGTTTTGTGTTGGGTATAGGGAATTTGATACGTCTTGGTTGAATATAATTTTTATTAGACCCGGTGTCTATTAGAAATTTAAGTGTCTCTCCACTTCGTATCTTACATTCAAAGTAAGGAAGTGAAGAGCGACTCAGCCTAAAAAATAGATGTCGTCTAACTGTTCGGTTTGGTCAAACTCGGGATTCTCGACATCGTTTAGATATTCGTCTAGTGTTGGTATTCCTTCGTCATTGTTGCCATTTTGGGATTCTATTTCCTGTTCATATTGTTCGATTATAGGTTCAGTTTCATTGTTATCATTTTCGTTTGTGTAATGGACTCTCTGGAATTTATTTGGGGGATGCATTTGGTAAGATGGATTATTCTGATGGGGATTTGGTCGTTTACTTGGACCTGGCCGCATTTGCTGTCTATTTGCGTAATTTACTTGTCTTGAATGGATGCTTCTATCGACATTCATTGGTTCTGGTGGTTGAAAATGTCTAGGGAAAGTCTGTTGAGGGTATTCAGGTGGTGGCAGTGGTCTATTTTGGTACCCGTATTGTGGACCACGATTCGGTTGGTTCGTGTAACCAATTGGTCTTGGGGAAAATTGTGGGTTGTGAACTAGTTCCGGGTAGAAATTTCTTCTAGGAGCCGGAATGGGTTGAGGTACATAATGAGGAATTGACCGTTTCGGCGGTAAAGGTGGTGGAATTTGTGATCTTCGTACGATGTTTTGGCTGTTGTTAGCGTATTGTGTTCTAAAATCGACGTTTTGTAATTTCAAACAGAGGTGTAGGGCCTGCGGAAGATCCGCTGGTTCTTTTATACTAAGGAGGCGTGGGAGGTCTCCCTTGAGTCCTCTTACGAACGTGTCTAAGGCCTTTCCGCGGTAGCATTGAATGTTAGTGAGTGATTCGTTGCTTATGTCCATACTGGAAAGCTTATTTAAAATAAGAGAAAGATGTTGATAGACCATTTGGTAAAATTCGGGGATTGAGTTGTTCCCTTGTACTAGTGTAGTCATCTGATATTCAAGAGTGCCGATATCTCTTTTATCAGCGTAATGTAAAGTTAAGCATTTGGATATTTTTTTCCAATTTAATGGAGTGTTGTAAGACTCCAACGCCATGTCGGCTAACCCTACTATTTTGTTTCTTATGACGCTAATGATACCATAATATTTAGGCGTGCCCTGTAGATGGTCGTACACGCTTAAGATTCGGTCGACGCTTTTACGCCAGGAGCTGAATTCTCCTGGTTGACCAGAAAATTCTCTCAGGCTTTTGACTACATCAGGTACTTTGTCTAACTCGGTAAGATTTCTATCTGCGTTGATGATGATCGGTTGATCAATGTCATTCGCAATGTCAGCATTGGGGTTTATTATGTTATTAATAATATTTTGTCCTTCTCTTGCTAAAACTTCTTGGACAATTCTGGTAATTTGTTCTGTGAGATTATTGAGGTTAAACGGGTCATTGGGGGCATTTGCAGGAGCAGCAGGACCTCCTGCGACTCCATCTCCGACTTGAAGTCGAGGTGGTCTAATCAGATTATTGTTATTAGCCATTGTTAAGTGGTCAGAATCGCAAAACGTGAACAGATAACTTGACAGTAATTGAGATTAAAAGAATGTTAAATATTCACTAATATTCACTCCCTGTTTTTAACTAAGTTTCTATGATTAGGTGTTTGCAATTTTTATAGTTAAAGGCAATTTGAAAGTTTATTTAATAAAGGTATGATAGTTATTTTCAAAGGTCTATACTTGTTTTTGTGTTAAATTCTTAAAAATATGTTCACAGAATAATAAATTGTTTGGTTTTACTTGTTCTTCGAAGTATTCAATTAATTTTTGTCTTCTTTTAATTTTCTTAGTATATTTTTGCTTCCAACTTATAGTTCTAAAATGTATCTTAACGTACATAAAAAGATGTAGGACAATCATCTCTTGTTGAGTCTTGTTGAGTCTTGCTGAGTTTGGTATGATTCACACACTTCCCGGTGTTGTGTCCTTGTGTGTGGGGACCGAGGGTGGTCTTCTAGTTGCAACTGCGGGGGCGGCTACCTTCGTGTTTTAATCCTAACAGGAAGATTCCGTTTTGTCCGAATAATGTTCGGTGACTCCGGGGCCTTAAATTTCCTCCGTCTTTGATGAACTAGTTTCGTGGGTATTTATTCCACTATTTGCCACTTTTGTGATAGTCTTTGATATTTAAACTTGTCTCGTGAGTTTTAATTTCACTATTTGGCTCTTGGTGATCTTGGCACTTCCACTTTCACTTTATTGGCACTGGTTAAGTTTACACAATTACTATTTCACTCTCCAACGGTCCCTGCTCGGGCGCCAGTTATACTTATTCAAACGAAAAAAATATAAAAAAATATTTTTTCAGGCTGATTGCCTGTTCTTTTATTGACTTTCAAACTAAGACTAAAGTACATTGAATTTCTTACATCTACTTATTGGCTATCGGTTGCTGACTTTTGCCAGGTCAGCAATTTGTTTTATTGCATGCAATTCCCAGAATTGCATCGTTGCTGCTGTTGACTTCTCAGAACTTTGTCTGGACGGGAAATGCTGATTAATTAACTTTGTTCTTGTTAACTTGTATAAAGGGAAATTTCAAAGGGAAATTTAGCTTACATTAATAGCTTTTACATTGAAATGAATTTTAAGATAATTCACAATTGCAACCATATTCAAGATTTCAGTTTTTATTAAGTCTTAAATTCACGATAACGATTAGGTTAAGTTTTAATTATGCATGAACTATGAACAATCTTCACTATTTCATAAGACTCTTTTGTCTTACAGTGTAAGTTTTTCAAGAACAAATAAATAAATTCAAAATAAAATAAATAAATAAAACAAGGTTATCGCAAAACGTGGTTGTGCAAAAGTATGTATCACTCTATCTGAGACATTTGCAAAATCAATAAGTGCTGATACGACTTTATCAGCCCTTGTATTTCGTCTAAACAAACTCGATGAAGCATGGAAGGAGTTCGTAGATTTGCAGAACGATCTTTTAAACTTCATTGACGATCCAAATTATACAGATCGCGAACCTTAGTTCAGCATGTGCTAATTTCTGATGCGATGCTACAATTAGAGAGATCCGTAGACAAGGAGATTGAAGAAAATATTCCACCAGTAGAGGCTTCATATCTGGAACCACCGAAAAAACCTTCTGTTCATTTACCTCCTTTATCCGCTCCCATATTTTCTGGAGACTATAAGGATTGGCCTACGTTCCATGATATGTTTTCGGCAACAATCGACTCAAATACCTCGATTACCTGCACTCAAATGTTTCACTACTTAAAATCTTTTCTTCGTGGAGATGCCGCGAACCTAATCAAACATTTTTCGTGCTCCGAAGATAATTATGGAGAGGCTGAAGAAGTAGGATTAAGAACGGATTGTAACATAGATGCATTTTTAAACTTTCTTCAAATGCGCTGTACTTGCCTAGAATCATGCCTTTCCATATCTCGTCCTAGCCATTATCGTAGTAAGGTTTCTAGTGCTGTGCGGACAAACCTCTCACAATCACAGGGATGTCCAAAATGCAAGGGTGATCATCCACTTTCAAACTGTCGACAAGGTACTCGTCGTAATGGTTCGACGAGATTTCGTGAAAACTAAATCTCTTTGCTTCAATTGCCTTCGTCAAGGGCATTCATCTAATAGATGTCGATGAAATGTTCGCTGTCGTGAATGTCACTCTCGCCACCATACATTGGCCATCCGATAGAAAATCAAACACCAAATCAATCTATTGCTTGCAATAGCTCCGGAAGTTCCTTTCAGCATCAATGTCCTGAAACTTCAGTCATCGCAACCCATACTATCGAACATAATCGTCGTTTGGCAACAATTTTACCAACAGTATTAGGTCGAATTCAGGACAAACATTGAACTTATCATGTCGTTCGCATTCTTTTCGACTCAGCGTCCCAGACTCGTTTATAACCGAGCAGCTCGCTCAACGCTTGGGACTACCCCGGAGAAAATCTCGAATTCCTATCCTCGGAATTGCATCCACATCTGCAGGAGTTACGAATGGATTGATAACTCTTGACATATATTCGCGTTTGAGTTCAGAGTCCATTCAAGTCAATTGTCACGCGCTACTACGGATTTCTTCTTCCCTTCCGCCTATCGTCATAACCAACATGCTTAAATTTTCCCTCGATCTTGCTGATCCTTGTTATAACGTTCCTGGACCCATTGATATCCTGATTGGTGCTGATAAATTATTTAGTGTCCTAAAGGGATGGGTCATAGCCGGAGCCCAGTCCCAGTTTCCGCATTCAGAATACAGACGTCAAGACTGACTGTATCAGCCCCAAGAATTCGATTTGGAAAGGTTTTGGAAGTTGGAGCAACTTCCAAACTCACCTCCGCTCTCTATTGAACAACAGCTTGCTGAAGAAATCTTCGTTAAATCCTTTACTCGTCGGTCTGATGGAAAATACGACGTTCAATTACCCTTCAAGCCTTCAACGAAACTCAACTGGGAGATTCCTTTGCTACAGCACTTACTCGTTTTCGCTTTATTGAAAGACGGCTCAACTTGAACAAGGATTTAAAAACCCAATACTCCTCTCTCATAAATGAGTACCTTTCACTTGGGCATATGGAAGAGATTCCATCAGTCGTCGAATAGCTCTAATTACTATCTCCCGCACCATGCTGTCTTTAAGGGTGACAGTAGTACGACAAAGGTTAGAGTTGTCTACGACGCATCTGCCACGTCTAATAATACTATGTCGTTAAACGAAACCTTGCTCGTCGGTCCAACAATTCAACAAGATATATTCTCTGTCTGGTTGCGATCTCGGCGTCATTTGTATCTTATAAGGTGACATTGAAAAAACGTACCGACAAATCTAGATTGCGCGGAAGCATACTGATTTTCACAGGATTGTCTGGAGGGAAAATCCAGAAGATACCTTACGGCATTATAGGCTTCTAACGGTATCCTACGGAACGTCAGCTGCTCCCTTTTTAGCAGTACACATCTTGCAGCAGTTAGCTTTAGATTCGGCAACAACTCACCCTCGTGCATCTGCAACTATACTCAATTATTTTTGCATCGATGACGTCATTACTGGTACGGACACCGTTGACGATCTAATTGCTCTTCGCTCAGATTTAATTGAACTCCTAAAAACAGCTGGCTTCAATCTTCGTAAGTGGACCACAAACTGCTGGCCACTTCTTACATCCCTTCCAGAAGACCAGAGAGAGTTCTCTCCGGTTGACTTTGAGGAATCAAACACCATCAAGGTCCTGGGCCTGCAGTGGTGCCCTTCAACGGATTGCTTCACCTACAAGGTCAGATTGAACCTATCTGAGATATGCACAAAGCGTCGTATTCTGTTTGATGCTTCTCGAATCTTCGATCCTTTAGGATTTCTTGCACCAGTGGTTATTGCGGTAAAAATACTGTTTCAAGAATTGTGGAGGAGGCAACTTAAATGGGGTGAGGAGGTCCCAGAAAATATCTACCATCGCTGGACCGTCATCAGAAATCAGCTTTCTCTCTTCGAGTCATTTTCCATTCCTAGATTAATGTCGCGACGCAATCAAAATTGGGAGCTACATGGTTTTTGCGACGCATCTCTCGACGCCTAGGTGTTTAGGAATATTATTTTTTGTGAAATTGTTCTAATTGTTATATATATTTTCCATTCATTTATTGTTAAATTATCGTTAAAATTTTGTACATTCATTTATGTGACTCACTGTATTTGTTCAAGGACAAGTTCTTGTGCCGGTTGGTCGCAACAACAATTCACTTGCTTATCATGCTAATGCTATGCTCTAAGAGCTAACAATCGGTGGTTTTGTTGTTGCAATTAACATGGTATTTGCGTCCACACGTTTATGTTTATGCTGCACTGCAAAATCAAAATCGAACTCTCGTTCATTTGGATTTCGCTCTCAGCCGGAACAACAATCACCAAAAGGAGGTAATAAAGTCATTGGCGTTAGATGCTGCGGTCTTTTTTTTTTTGTTTTGCGGTGCTTCCTTCGTGCAATTCCCTTGAAGTTTCTTTGATATCGGTAGGGACTTGAACAATTTCATCGATTCTCATACATAAAAAAACTGGTCCTTCTGCGTCAGATTTAATTGAATTGTATTTGATTGAATCAAGAATTCAAATTAATAGACATTTATATTAAACATTTCGTGAAAACTACTATATAGGTATATGTGAAGACCGCATCAACACGTGTCGTGTTGATTCAAAGTACGAGTAATCACAATTTAAAATTCAAAGAATCGTAGAATATTTTTGTCGGGTGCTCGCGGTATTCGGACTGTATTAAATAATATAAGCGATTTAATGCGTATTCCGGGAACTGCAAAGGGATGTTTGACTCGTACAGCGTCGTTTGCAGATTCAATTGTACCCGAAACTACTCTAGAGCTATTAGAAATAAAATTCGTGAAGTTGAATGAAACGTGGTCGGATTTTGTGGCGTTACATAAAGAAGCGTTAAAAAACGCGGCTGATGAAACTGTGTGTGAAGAATTGGAAATTGAGTTCAGTGACTATGAAGAAAAATTCTTTAACGCGCATTCTAAATTAGTAAAGTCTATTCGTCTGTTGGACAAGAAAATAAAGATTCGGCTGTAAAGCAACTCGTGAAACAGCAAACTACGTTTTTAGAAAAGTTAAACTCAACTTCAGACAATAATTCCAATTCGAAAATTCACCTTCCAAAGTTAACGGTATCACCTTACTCGGGAAATTATAAAGATTGGCCCACGTTTAGGGACTCTTTTATGGGCACAATTGAAACCCAACCAAATCTTTCGGATACTCAAACGTTTCATTATTTGAAATATTTTCTTCGCGATGATGCTGAAAATTTAATGAGGCACCTGACGATCTCTGATGCAAATTATCTTGAAGCAAGGGATAGGTTACAAAAACGGTACGATCGATCATATCTCATTGTGCAATCGTTTATACAAATGTTTGTGTCCCTTCCACCGGTAACCGCCGGAAACCTACAAATGCTACGGTAGGTAACAGACGGTGCGGATGAAGTTATTCGTGGGCTCAATGCACTGGGTTCCAATGATCGCGATCCGTGGTTAATTTTTCTTCTGCTCAATAAACGTGATACCGAGAGTAAGCACAGTTAGGCTCAGCATGTAGGTTCGCGAGATGGCTGTGCCTTTAAGGAACTCCTAGCATTTTTGGAATCCAGGTGCGATGCATTTGAGTCCTGCCAGTCGTTATCTCGTCCGAATTTATCCCGCCGTAAGCCACATAGCTATATTCGAACCCATTTTGCTGAATCTTCCCAGTCAACACCACATTGTCCAAAGTGTAAAAATAGCCATCTGTTGGCACAGTGTCCACAATTTATCGCTCTTGACATTGACTCCCGTCGGAGTTTCGTGAAATCGAACTCATTGTGTTATAATTGTCTTCGTATCTGTCATTCCGCAAACAAATGTCGCTCGTCGTTTCGTTGTCGTGTGTGCAAGTCGCGTCACCGCACACTGGTTCACCCGCCTGAACAAACTCACCCTTCGTCGTCCATTCCTTCTAATTGTTCGTCGGCTCAAGACTCTCAACAAAATCCAAATCTTCCTCAACCTCAACCGTACTGCTCTACATTATCGCCTGTCTATCCTTTGATCAATAACCACTCGATCGATATTGGCTTCTCTAAGCAAACAATCCTACCCACCATATTGGCTACAGTGCAGGATATTCAGGGCAATTCAATAACGTGTAGGGTACTACTTGATTCTGGGTCCCAAGTCTCCTTTGTTGTCGAATCCTTTGCTCAGAGATTAGGACTTCCTCGTAAGCACGCTCGGATACCTGTCCTAGGAGTATCATCCACCGAAGCAGGTCATACTAGGGGTTGCATTTCAATGAAACTTAGCTCTCGTGTAAACCAATCGCATCTGTTCGTTGACGCATTTGTTTTGACCAAATTGACGTCTAATCTGCCATCTCAACCTCTTGACACAACGTCCCTAGCCCAGTCGACGTATTGCTTGGAGCAGACAAACTATGGTGTTTGCTGAAGGGGGATCAAATCCAAGGATCTAGAGGGTTACCCATAGCTCAGAAAACGTCATTCGGTTGGGTTGTAACAGGGGAGCTGATAGATACTCAACAGTCCCATCATGCCTCCATTTCATCGCTTCATACTACATTGGATGTTGACGTGCTACTCCAACGGTTCTGGGAGCTTGATGATGTGTTATGATTTTGATGTTTGCTGCTTGTATTTGTTGATTTACACCATCACATTTGTGCACTTGAGAACGAATTTTGTTTAGTTTTCTCAAAAGTAGTTGTTCGCCAATATCGAACAGAAAAAACACTCGCCGGGAAGTATTAGGTAGAGATAATTTTTATTTTATTTCATATAGTATGTATTGGTAATGCAAGATTGAATGAAGTTTCGTTTCGTTTATTTTCTTATTGCATAAATAATTTATTCTACGTTATTCACTTTTGCTTTAACAAGGCAGGCAGCAGCGACTTGTATCGAACTGACGACACTGCTCTACGAAAATATACTAACTGTCTGCCCTGGCTCCAAACATGAATTTTTCTGGACGTGTCATTATCTTGAAGAAGAAGCTGGCAGTGTCCGGTTCACGCCGCGAAGTACTGCGATCGTGGGAAAGGAATGTTTGCTTGCATTTGTCATATAAAACCATATAGAAATATGCGATGCACTTGTCACATTAAACCATATGGAATTATTGTATAGTCGGAAGGAAGTAAGAAGGCAATCAGTAATTTGAATTAGGCAAAAGGTAGGCATATTTACGTATGCAAAGAAATATGTGAATGTGCCTTGGCCATATAAGACGATATGAAGATATTGTATTTTGAGAAGAACTATATGAATGGAAGATAGGATAGGCGGGTAAGATATAGGAGTTTTGCGCATGCAACAGATGTAACACCCCTCCTGACGAATCATTTAGCAATGATGAAGCTGAACAACATTTTCGCAATTTATCGTTCATCGGACGGAAGATATGTTGTTCAGTTGCCGTTCAACTCTCCATCGCCGATATTCGGACAATCTCTCGATTTCGCTATTCGTCGTCTAACCTCAATGGAACGTCGCTTCCAACGTGACACAAATCTGCGCAGCATGTATATTACATTTATGCAAGACTATATTCGTCTTGGTCACATGGTTCGCATACCACAATCGGAACTACATACCAACCCTGGGAAGCAATTCTACCTACCCCACCAAGCTGTTTTGAAACCGGACAGCCATACGACTAAGCTAGTACATTGTGCAATCGTTTATACAAATGTTTGTGTCCCTTCCACCGGTAACCGCCGGAAACCTACAAATGCTACGGAAGGTAACAGACGGTGCGGATGAAGTTATTCGTGGGCTCAATGCACTGGGTTCCAATGGTCGCGATCCGTGGTTGATTTTTCTTTTGCTCAATAAACGTGATACCGAGAGTAAGCACAGTTGGGCTCAGCATGTAGGTTCGCGAGATGACTGTACCTTTAAGGAACTCCTAGCATTTTGGAATCCAGGTGCGATGCATTTAAGTCCTGCCAGTCGTTATCTCGTCCGAATTTATCCCGCCGTAAGCCACATAGCGATATTCGAACCCATTTTGCTGAATCTTCGCAGTCAACACCACATTGTCCAAAGTGTAAAAATAGCCATCTGTTGGCACAGTGTCCACAATTTATCGCTCTTGACATTGACTCCCGTCGGAGTTTCGTGAAATCGAACTCATTGTGTTATAATTGTCTTCGTATCGGTCATTCCGCAAACAAATGTCGCTCGTCGTTTCGTTGTCGTGTGTGCAAGTCGCGTCACCGCACACTGGTTCACCCGCCTGAACAAACTCACCCTTCGTCGTCCATTCCTTCTAATTGTTCGTCGGCTCAAGACTCTCAACAAAATCCAAATCTTCCTCAACCTCAACCGTACTGCTCTACATTATCGCCTATCTATCCCTTGATCAATAACCACTCGATCGATATTGGCTTCTCTAAGAAAACAATCCTACCCACCATATTGGCTACAGTGCAGGATATTCAGGGCAATTCAATAACGTGTAGGGTACTACTTGATTCTGGGTCCCAAGTCTCCTTTGTTGTCGAATCCTTTGCTCAGAGATTAGGACTTCCTCGTAAGCACGCTCGGATACCTGTCCTAGGAGTATCATCCACCGAAGCAGGTCATACTAGGGGTTGCATTTTAATGAAACTTAGCTCTCGTGTAAACCAATCGCATCTGTTCGTTGACGCATTTGTTTTGACCAAATTGACGTCTAATCTGCCATCTCAACCTCTTGACACAACGTCCCTAGCCCAGTCGACGTATTGCTTGGAGCAGACAAACTATGGTGTTTGCTGAAGGGGGATCAAATCCAAGGATCTAGAGGGTTACCCATAGCTCAGAAAACGTCATTCGGTTGGGTTGTAACAGGGGAGCTGATAGATACTCAACAGTCCCATCATGCCTCCATTTCATCGCTTCATACTACATTGGATGTTGACGTGCTACTCCAACGGTTCTGGGAGCTTGATGATGTGTTATGATTTTGATGTTTGCTGCTTGTATTTGTTGATTTACACCATCACATTTGTGCACTTGAGAACGAATTTTGTTTAGTTTTCTCAAAAGTAGTTGTTCGCCAATATCGAACAGAAAAAACACTCGCCGAGAAGTATTAGGTAGAGATAATTTTTATTTTATTTCATATAGTATGTATTGGTAATGCAAGATTGAATGAAGTTTCGTTTCGTTTATTTTCTTATTGCATAAATAATTTATTCTACGTTGTTCACTTTTGCTTTAACAAGGCAGGCAGCAGCGACTTGTATCG
Organism: Cheilosia variabilis; assembly: GCA_951230905.1. Taxonomy (NCBI): domain Eukaryota; kingdom Metazoa; phylum Arthropoda; class Insecta; order Diptera; family Syrphidae; genus Cheilosia; species Cheilosia variabilis. Next base: position 87,449,110 of record OX579676.1, read on the forward strand.
AACTGACGACACTGCTCTACGAAAATAAACTAACTGTCTGCCCTGGCTCCAAACATGAATTTTTCTGGACGTGTCATTATCTTGAAGAAGAAGCTGGCAGTATCCGGTTCACGCCGCGAAGTACTGCGATCGTGGGAAAGGAATGTTTGCTTGCATTTGTCATATAAAACCTTATAGAAATATGCACTTGTCACATTAAACCATATGGAATTATTGTATAGTGGGAAGGAAGTAAGAAGGCAATCAGTAATTTGAATTAAGCAAAAGGTAGGCATATTTACGTATGCAAAGAAATATGTGAATGTGCTTTTTTTTTTCTTTACGCTAACCTTTTTGGATATTTTTTAATTTGCACTAATTACTAATTACTTATTAATTGTTGTAAGTATAGTCTTTTACAATTTTTGTTTGTTACTTTTATTTTAATTTTTAGAAATTTTTTTTTTTTACGCTAAACTTTTTGGAAATTTTTCATTTTGCACTAATTACTAATTACTTATTAATTGTTGTAAGTATAGTCTTTTACAATTTTTGTTTGTTACTTTTACTTTAATTTTTCGAAATATTTTTTTTTACGCTAAACATTTTGGAAATTTTTTAATTTGCACTAATTACTAATTACTTATTAATTGTTGTAAGTATATTCTTTTACAATTTTTGTTTGTTACTTTTACTTTAATATTTAGAAAATTTTTTTTTTATACTAACTGCACGGATCGAGTTAACGGCTTACTGGGGGTTTCACTACATGAAGGTGTACTGTTCTTGGAGGGCTCCGTAGCGGGTTCTATAACCTGCATTTCTATATCTTTGGGCGGTAAAGCCTTTTCACTTTGCCAGTTTCTTAAAATTTTGGGTATAGTTTTACAAACGATGACGACAAAAAGAGCTAATGTAAGTACACATGATATTGAGAAGGAAGTCGCCGATAAGGTACGGTGGCTCGAAAAGTTGATCAAAGGGAAGCATGATTGCATAATGTACTGTAGGAAAATGAAAAAGAAGATGTAAAAAAAAATGGTGGAAAAGTTGTGGGAAAGTCAAGTGTTAATCTATTTTCTTTTTCTACAGGTTCTTCAGTTGTTGGCTTAGCTTTCCCGGCTTCGTATTCGGCATATGTTAGGATTTTGTCTGTAACTATACACTGTTTGGGTTGCCGTTCTTGTGCAGGTTTCGCCACATTACATTGTGGAATTCGGCTAAGGGCATCAGCATTGGTATTGTATTTGCCTGGCTTGTATTCTATTTCGTAATCGAATTCCGACAATTTGTGATGAAATCGAACGAGGCGAGTTGTAGGATCTTTCGTTAAATACTCCCTTTAAAGGCTTATGATCTGTATATACAGTAAATTTGCGCCCTTGAAGGTAGCATCTAAAATTTTTAGTAGCCCATACGATTGCTAGTAACTCTTTCTCAATAGTAGAGTAGTTACGTTCGGCTTTGTTTAAGGTGCGGCTAGCATATGCAATGGGCTGGTCTTTGCCTACATCGCCCTGGGATAGTACAGCTCCGATCGCTTCACCGCTTGCATCCGTCGTCAGATTAAAAGGCTTAGAAAAATCCGGGTAGATCAATAAAGGAGGTGAGACCAAAAGTTCTTTGATTTCTTGAAAAGCTCTCTGGCATTTTTCAGTCCAGTTGAACTTTACATCCTTACGGAGTAGGTTTGTGAGGGGACGAACTATTTTAGAAAATTGTGGGATAAATTTACGGTAGTAGTTAGCGAGCCCCAAAAAAGATTGGACCTGCCTAACTGTTCGTGGGGATGGAAAATGTTGCACTGTGGCAGTTGTGCTAGGATTTGGAAGTGCCCCTGATTCTGAACATATATGTCCCAAATAAACTACTTCCTTTTGTAGGAATCTGCACTTTTCCGGCTGCAGTTTTAAGTTATTTCATCTTAAGAAATTCGGCCGGCGCTCCTTTTAATCCGAAAGGCATACGCTTAAACTCATAGTGTCCGTAGTTGACGCTAAAAGCGGTTTTTGGTCGATCCTTTGGATCTACCAGAACCTGGTGATAGCCACTGGCTAGATCGAGCGTGGAGAAATAACGCGAATGACCGAGTTGATCAAGTATGTCCTCTATTCGAGGAAGGGGCTAAACATCACCTATAGTGCAGTCATTCAGTTTGCGAAAGTCAACCACGACTCGCCATCTATTTTCACCATCCTGACCCGGCTTTTTGGGGACTACCAGGAGAGGTGAGTTCCAAGGACTTTTGCTAGGTTGGACAATGTCGTCCTCCAACATCTCCTTTAACTGATCATTAATTACTTGCCTTTTAATCTGGGGTAGTCTGTACATTCTTTGATTTATCGCTGCCTGGTCCTGCACCAATGGTATTTCATGTGTTAGAGCGGTTCTGTATGAAAGGCGATCGCCTTTTAAATGAAAAATATCGCAATACTCATTGCAGAGATTTACAATGGCAGTGTTTTCTTCAGAACAGAGATTTTTCCCTATGTTTAGCTCGTTTTCGAGTTTAACTATCCGCATGTTACGTTGTGGATCGTCCGGATTCTCGTTGTCCGGTATGAAGTATTTTACGTGCTGAATTGAATGTTTCGTCTCTGGAGCATGTTCCTTTTCGGATTCCAGAGGAATTATTTTATAGTCTTGTGCTGGACTTAGTTTCAACCTTAATTTGTGTATGATAACTGTTTTGTTATTTATATTAAGGGCACTTATTAAATATTAATTTTGACCTGAAGGAAAAATACAGTTAGAGAGGAGCATTTCTTCCGACAACTCTAAAGGAATTGTAATAAGTTTTTGTGACCGTTCAGTCAGACAGATAGGCTTCTCAAGTACAACTTCCAAACACTTAAGTTAGTTGTAGGTGTTGTGTCTGTCCAAATTGATTTTTACTTCAAAAAAAGCATCCTTTGTTGAGGTTACGCAGTCAGCTTCTTGGGTGCAAGAAGCCTTAGAGACTATACGGCTTTTGGATTGGGCGACTGTTGGCTCCAATTTTGCTGTATATTGTCCCACTTCGACTACCCTTTTAGGACTCGGAATAAAATCGGGGTAATTTAGAGGTATGCTAAACTCCTGTGCATTGGTTTTCGTACAAGGGAATTTCAGTTGATGGTTAGGCCCATCTACATTACAATGTTTTGATAGAAAGTCGTTTCCGAGTTTTCCGTCATCCGAAAACGTTGCGGTCTTACCCAGTACTTGGATTGTGCAGGGAATTTTAGATTTAACATTAAACTGTCCCTGGCAGGCACCAACACTCTTTCCTTTACCAAAAGGTGTTTGCAGTAGGCATGCCTTATCGGTTTCTAATTTTACATCTGGCTTGAGTGACTTCTGATTGATTAGACTAACTTCGGAGCCGGTGTCTACGATTAGTTTTGCATGACCGTTTAGGCCTATGTCGAGAGGAAGAACTATTGTGGGGACACCGTGTTTGGGCCTCCGAAGGTTCCCTTTAGTTTTGTCGTTATAAGTTAATGTCGAGCCGGGGGTTTTGGACTCGACAGTTGGGAGTTTCCCTGGTTCTCCGATTCCCATTTCATTTTTTGTCGGCATTCGGTGACATCATGACCGGTTCGACCACAAAAATTAATTTTTTTTTGTATGTTATAAACCCTGGGTATGTTTGGATTGAGGGGGAATTTTCATAAACCCTATGGGGATTTCTTTGATTGAAGTGATTTTTCCTATTATGGGCAAAATTGTTAGTATTTGGCTTGTTAGCTCGTCGGCAGTCTCTAATGTCGTCATTATATAGTCTGCAATTTGTGCAGAAGGGTGTATTTTTCCTACTCAGGCAATCGCTGTATGTATGCCGTTTTTCCGCAGAAGCTGCAAATCACACCGTGATTAAATCTATTATTTTGTGAATTATTTGGATGGATTTTATTGTGGGCAAATTTATGGGATTGCTGTATATTTAAATCGAACGGTGTTACTTGGGGATTTAGCTGCGGTTGAGGAAAACTAGTAATGTTCCCCGGCCATAAGCTCGGATTCGGGAAAATATTGTTAAAAGTTGGATTGGTAGGGGGTTGAAATTGGGCATTTAAATGCACAAGTTGTTGTGTTAGAAGGATAGTTTGTTGCAACCGTTCCATATGTAATGCTCGTTGCATTAGTTTGTCTACAGATTTATCCCCTACCGTTAACAAATATTGACAAAGATACGGATTAGAGACCCCTGTTTTTAAAGCGTTTTTGGCAAAATCTTCCAACTGTGTTTTCACAGCTGGAGTTGCCACACAGCCATATTTAAGATCCGCTGCCTCCTTGCAAAGCTGCAGCATCTGCTTTATCCTAGTGGTAAAAGCGATGAGAGCTTCCAAGGGGTACTGTCTCATTGTTTTTAGTTTGTTTACCACTTCTTGGTAAGTTTCACGGGGCAGATAAGTGCGGTTGAGGAGCTGTTCTGCTTCCTCAAAAGATGTTATTTGGTTAGATGCGACTAACAAATAAGCATCCCCTCGCAGTCTGGTAGGGAATATTTGGACAAAAGCTTGGTGTTCGGCATCAGGTAGGCATTCAAGTACCTTCTTACAGCAGCCTAGAAACGTTTGTAGTTCTGTACTCAATTCAGGGCTTTGTTCACCCGAAAATAGTGGCACTATCTGCGCAGTTAGTTTGGCGATTTTGCAGTAATCTGCCGACATTTTAAAATTTGTTTCTGGTTTATTTCCTATAGTTTGCGATTCAATATATAATTCCTCTTCAGATTCAGGAACGGAAATGTCCAACCAGTTTAAAATAATTTCGCTATCCCTCAAATCACTTTCACTACTATCTTTTATATTTTCACACTGCAGAACTGTTAGATTTTCATTGTTTCGCGCTTTATATAATATTAATTCTAAATAATCACTTAAACTTACACTATTTGACAATATCGTCCCGGATCGAAGTCTTCTGGGTAAAAATGCTGGTTGTAGTGGTTGCGGTGGTTGTCCTGTTGATGTTCCTGGTTGGTCGGCGGGATTTTCTTCTGGAGTTGAGTCCTCTCTAGTTGGTGTTGCTTGGTTCATTTACGTATTCATATACCCTCGAAACCAGACTCAGTTTCGAGTTTAAGGGTAAGGTAGTCTTGCCCAGTATAATTATTCGGATTAAGGCTTTTCAGAGTGTTGCTTCCTTAATCCTACCGGCTCCGCCAATTTGTTATGATTTTGATGTTTGCTGCTTGTATTTGTTGATTTACACCATCACATTTGTGCACTTGAGAACGAATTTTGTTTAGTTTTCTCAAAAGTAGATGTTCGTCAATATCGAACAGAAAAAACACTCGCCGAGAAGTATTAGGTAGAGATAATTTTTATTTTATTTCATATAGTATGTATTGGTAATGCAAGATTGAATGAAGTTTCGTTTCGTTTATTTTCTTATTGCATAAATAATTTATTCTACGTTATTCACTTTTGCTTTAACAAGGCAGGCAGCAGCGACTTGTATCGAACTGACGACACTGCTCTACGAAAATATACTAACTGTCTGCCCTGGCTTCAAACATGAATTTTTCTGGACGTGTCATTATCTTGAAGAAGAAGCTGGCAGTGTCCGGTTCACGCCGCGAAGTACTGCGATCGTGGGAAAGGAATGTTTGCTTGCATTTGTCATATAAAACCATATAGAAATATGCGATGCACTTGTCACATTAAACCATATGGAATTATTGTATAGTGGGAAGGAAGTAAGAAGGCAATCAGTAATTTGAATTAGGCAAAAGGCAGGCATATTTACGTATGCAAAGAAATATGTGAATGTGCCTTGGCCATATAAGACGATATGAAGATATTGTATTTTGAGAAGAACTATTATATGAATGGAAGATAGGATAGGCGGGTAAGATATAGGAGTTTTGCGCATGCAACAGATGTAACACCCCTCCTGACGAATCATTTAGCAATGATGAAGCTGAACAACATTTTCGCAATTTATCGTTCATCGGACGGAAGATATGTTGTTCAGTTGCCGTTCAACTCTCCATCGCCGATATTCGGACAATCTCTCGATTTCGCTATTCGTCGTCTAACCTCAATGGAACGTCGCTTCCAACGTGACACAAATCTGCGCAGCATGTATATTACATTTATGCAAGACTATATTCGTCTTGGTCACATGGTTCGCATACCACAATCGGAACTAAAGGGTGATTTTTTAAGAGGTTTAGAACTTTTTTAAAAAAAAAAACACAAAAAATTCGAAAAAATGAATGAAATATTTATTTGAATCGATAGTTTGAACTTTGCAATTTAATGTTTAAAGATAATTTCATGCAAATGTTGACCGCGGCTGCGTCTCAGGTAGCCCATCCGCTGAGTCCAATTTTGGCATACTCTTTCACACATATCGGCCGGTATCTCACGAATGAATGCATGGATGTTGGCTTCCAGTGCGTCAATCGAAGCGGGCTTGTCCCTATACACATTAGCCTTGGCATACCCCCACAAAAAATAATCTAATGGTGTCAAATCGCACGATCTAGGCGGCCAATTGACCGGCCCGAAACGTGAAATTAACTGTTCACCAAACTTGCCTCGCAATTGCGCCATTGTTTCGCGTGCTGTTTGGCATGTGGCACCGTCTTGTTGAAACCACATATCATGCAAGTCAAGAACTTCCATTTCGGGCAAAAAAAAGTTTGTTATCATCGCTCGGTAGCGTTCACCATTGACAGTAACGCTGCGATTCGCATCATCTTTGAAGAAATATGGCCCAATAATGCCGCCGGCCCATAAACCGCACCAAACAGTGGCTTTTTCGGGATGCATTGGTAGCTGTTGCAATGCTTCTGGCTGATCTTCACTCCAAATGCGGCAATTTTGCTTATTTACGTACCCATTCAACCAAAAATGAGCCTCATCGCTGAACACAATTTTTCGATAAAAAAGCGGATCCTCGGCAAGCTTTCCAAGAGCCCATTCACCAAAAATTCGGCGTTGTGGTAGGTCGGCTGGCTTTAGTTCTTGCACCAGCTGTATCTTAAAAGGCTTTACGCCCAAATCCTTCCGCAAAATTTTCCACGTAGTGCTGTAACGAAGGCCTAACTGCTGGGAACGGCGCCGAATCGACATTTCGCGGTCTTCTGTCACACTAGCTGATACGGCCGCAATATTTTCTTCACTACGCACAGTACGTAAACGTGTTGGTGGTTTAATGTCCAACAAAGTAAATTTGGTGCGAAATTTGGTCACAATCTTCCGAATAGACTGCTCAGAAGGTCGAGAATGCCGATCATAAAATGGAAGCAGCGCGCGATGAACATTTCGAACCGAGCACGAATTTTGATAGTAAAATTCAATAATTTGCAAGCGTTGTTCATTTGTAAGACGATCCATGGTTAAATTGCAAACCAAACTGAAGCTGTTTGACAGTGACACAAGGTACTAAACACACGTCAGCTGTCAAAACCAGTGTTGCCAAAACCAAACCAGCTAAAAAATCACCCTTTACATACCAACCCTGGGAAGCAATTCTACCTACCCCACCAAGCTGTTTTGAAACCGGACAGCCATACGACTAAACTACTACATTGTGCAATCGTTTATACAAATGTTTGTGTCCCTTCCACCGGTAACCGCCGGAAACCTACAAATGCTACGGAAGGTAACAGACGGTGCGGATGAAGTTATTCGTGGGCTCAATGCACTGGGTTCCAATGGTCGCGATCCGTGGTTGATTTTTCTTTTGCTCAATAAACGTGATACCGAGAGTAAGCACAGTTGGGCTCAGCATGTAGGTTCGCGAGATGACTGTACCTTTAAGGAACTCCTAGCATTTTGGAATCCAGGTGCGATGCATTTAAGTCCTGCCAGTCGTTATCTCGTCCGAATTTATCCCGCCGAAAGCCACATAGCGATATTCGAACCCATTTTGCTGAATCTTCGCAGTCAACACCACATTGTCCAAAGTGTAAAAATAGTCATCTGTTGGCACAGTGTCCACAATTTATCGCTCTTGACATTGACTCCCGTCGGAGTTTCGTGAAATCGAACTCATTGTGTTATAATTGTCTTCGTATCGGTCATTCCGCAAACAAATGTCGCTCGTCGTTTCGTTGTCGTGTGTGCAAGTCGCGTCACCGCACACTGGTTCACCCGCCTGAACAAACTCACCCTTCGTCGTCCATTCCTTCTAATTGTTCGTCGGCTCAAGACTCTCAACAAAATCCAAATCTTCCTCAACCTCAACCGTACTGCTCTACATTATCGCCTGTCTATCCCTTGATCAATAACCACTCGATCGATATTGGCTTCTCTAAGCAAACAATCCTACCCACCATATTGGCTACAGTGCAGGATGTTCAGGGCAATTCAATAACGTGTAGGGTACTACTTGATTCTGGGTCCCAAGTCTCCTTTGTTGTCGAATCCTTTGCTCAGAGATTAGGACTTCCTCGTAAGCACGCTCGGATACCTGTCCTAGGAGTATCATCCACCGAAGCAGGTCATACTAGGGGTTGCATTTCAATGAAACTTAGCTCTCGTGTAAACCAATCGCATCTGTTCGTTGACGCATTTGTTTTGACCAAATTGACGTCTAATCTGCCATCTCAACCTCTTGACACAACGTCCCTAGCCCAGTCGACGTATTGCTTGGAGCAGACAAACTATGGTGTTTGCTGAAGGGGGATCAAATCCAAGGATCTAGAGGGTTACCCATAGCTCAGAAAACGTCATTCGGTTGGGTTGTAACAGGGGAGCTGATAGATACTCAACAGTCCCATCATGCCTCCATTTCATCGCTTCATACTACATTGGATGTTGACGTGCTACTCCAACGGTTCTGGGAGCTTGATGATGTGTTATGATTTTGATGTTTGCTGCTTGTATTTGTTGATTTACACCATCACATTTGTGCACTTGAGAACGAATTTTGTTTAGTTTTCTCAAAAGTAGTTGTTCGAACAGAAAAAACACTCGCCGGGAAGTATTAGGTAGAGATAATTTTTATTTTATTTCATATAATATGTATTGGTAATGCAAGATTGAATGAAGTTTCGTTTCGTTTATTTTCTTATTGCATAAATAATTTATTCTACGTTATTCACTTTTGCTTTAACAAGGCAGGCAGCAGCGACTTGTATCGAACTGACGACACTGCTCTACGAAAATAAACTAACTGTCTGCCCTGGCTCCAAACATGAATTTTTCTGGACGTGTCATTATCTTGAAGAAGAAGCTGGCAGTATCCGGTTCACGCCGCGAAGTACTGCGATCGTGGGAAAGGAATGTTTGCTTGCATTTGTCATATAAAACCTTATAGAAATATGCACTTGTCACATTAAACCATATGGAATTATTGTATAGTGGGAAGGAAGTAAGAAGGCAATCAGTAATTTGAATTAAGCAAAAGGTAGGCATATTTACGTATGCAAAGAAATATGTGAATGTGCTTTTTTTTTCTTTACGCTAACCTTTTTGGATATTTTTTAATTTGCACTAATTACTAATTACTTATTAATTGTTGTAAGTATAGTCTTTTGCAATTTTTGTTTGTTACTTTTACTTTAATTTTTAGAAATTTTTTTTTTTTACGCTAAACTTTTTGGAAATTTTTCAATTTGCACTAATTACTAATTACTTATTAATTGTTGTAAGTATAGTCTTTTACAATTTTTGTTTGTTACTTTTACTTTAATTTTTCGAAATTTTTTTTTTTACGCTAAACATTTTGGAAATTTTTTAATTTGCACTAATTACTAATTACTTATTAATTGTTGTAAGTATAGTCTTTTACAATTTTTGTTTGTTACTTTTACTTTAATATTTAGAAAAATTTTTTTTTATACTAACTGCACGGATCGAGTTAACGGCTTACTGGGGGTTTCACTACATGAAGGTGTACTGTTCTTGGAGGGCTCCGTAGCGGGTTCTATAACCTGCATTTCTATATCTTTGGGCGGTAAAGCCTTTTCACTTTGCCAGTTTCTTAAAATTTTGGGTATAGTTTTACAAACGATGACGACAAAAAGAGCTAATGTAAGTACACATGATATTGAGAAGGAAGTCGCCGATAAGGTACGGTGGCTCGAAAAGTTGATCAAAGGGAAGCATGATTGCATAATGTACTGTAGGAAAATGAAAAAGAAGATGTAAAAAAAAATGGTGGAAAAGTTGTGGGAAAGTCAAGTGTTAATCTATTTTCTTTTTCTACAGGTTCTTCAGTTGTTGGCTTAGCTTTCCCGGCTTCGTATTCGGCATATGTTAGGATTTTGTCTGTAACTATACACTGTTTGGGTTGCCGTTCTTGTGCAGGTTTCGCCACATTACATTGTGGAATTCGGCTAAGGGCATCAGCATTGGTATTGTATTTGCCTGGCTTGTATTCTATTTCGTAATCGAATTCCGACAATTTGTGATGAAATCGAACGAGGCGAGTTGTAGGATCTTTCGTTAAATACTCCCTTTAAAGGCTTATGATCTGTATATACAGTAAATTTGCGCCCTTGAAGGTAGCATCTAAAATTTTTAGTAGCCCATACGATTGCTAGTAACTCTTTCTCAATAGTAGAGTAGTTACGTTCGGCTTTGTTTAAGGTGCGGCTAGCATATGCAATGGGCTGGTCTTTGCCTACATCGCCCTGGGATAGTACAGCTCCGATCGCTTCACCGCTTGCATCCGTCGTCAGATTAAAAGGCTTAGAAAAATCCGGGTAGATCAATAAAGGAGGTGAGACCAAAAGTTCTTTGATTTCTTGAAAAGCTCTCTGGCATTTTTCAGTCCAGTTGAACTTTACATCCTTACGGAGTAGGTTTGTGAGGGGACGAACTATTTTAGAAAATTGTGGGATAAATTTACGGTAGTAGTTAGCGAGCCCCAAAAAAGATTGGACCTGCCTAACTGTTCGTGGGGATGGAAAATGTTGCACTGTGGCAGTTGTGCTAGGATTTGGAAGTGCCCCTGATTCTGAACATATATGTCCCAAATAAACTACTTCCTTTTGTAGGAATCTGCACTTTTCCGGCTGCAGTTTTAAGTTATTTCATCTTAAGAAATTCGGCCGGCGCTCCTTTTAATCCGAAAGGCATACGCTTAAACTCATAGTGTCCGTAGTTGACGCTAAAAGCGGTTTTTGGTCGATCCTTTGGATCTACCAGAACCTGGTGATAGCCACTGGCTAGATCGAGCGTGGAGAAATAACGCGAATGACCGAGTTGATCAAGTATGTCCTCTATTCGAGGAAGGGGCTAAACATCACCTATAGTGCAGTCATTCAGTTTGCGAAAGTCAACCACGACTCGCCATCTATTTTCACCATCCTGACCCGGCTTTTTGGGGACTACCAGGAGAGGTGAGTTCCAAGGACTTTTGCTAGGTTGGACAATGTCGTCCTCCAACATCTCCTTTAACTGATCATTAATTACTTGCCTTTTAATCTGGGGTAGTCTGTACATTCTTTGATTTATCGCTGCCTGGTCCTGCACCAATGGTATTTCATGTGTTAGAGCGGTTCTGTATGAAAGGCGATCGCCTTTTAAATGAAAAATATCGCAATACTCATTGCAGAGATTTACAATGGCAGTGTTTTCTTCAGAACAGAGATTTTTCCCTATGTTTAGCTCGTTTTCGAGTTTAACTATCCGCATGTTACGTTGTGGATCGTCCGGATTCTCGTTGTCCGGTATGAAGTATTTTACGTGCTGAATTGAATGTTTCGTCTCTGGAGCATGTTCCTTTTCGGATTCCAGAGGAATTATTTTATAGTCTTGTGCTGGACTTAGTTTCAACCTTAATTTGTGTATGATAACTGTTTTGTTATTTATATTAAGGGCACTTATTAAATATTAATTTTGACCTGAAGGAAAAATACAGTTAGAGAGGAGCATTTCTTCCGACAACTCTAAAGGAATTGTAATAAGTTTTTGTGACCGTTCAGTCAGACAGATAGGCTTCTCAAGTACAACTTCCAAACACTTAAGTTAGTTGTAGGTGTTGTGTCTGTCCAAATTGATTTTTACTTCAAAAAAAGCATCCTTTGTTGAGGTTACGCAGTCAGCTTCTTGGGTGCAAGAAGCCTTAGAGACTATACGGCTTTTGGATTGGGCGACTGTTGGCTCCAATTTTGCTGTATATTGTCCCACTTCGACTACCCTTTTAGGACTCGGAATAAAATCGGGGTAATTTAGAGGTATGCTAAACTCCTGTGCATTGGTTTTCGTACAAGGGAATTTCAGTTGATGGTTAGGCCCATCTACATTACAATGTTTTGATAGTGTTGTGTATTTAGTGCTTTATGTTACAAACGTTGATGATTTACCTTATTGATATGCTTGTAATTTGATTCGATATTGTTCACTTATATATTGTTGTACATTAGTCTCTCGTATAAGAGTTCTTTTTTGTTATTGTTATCTCTTAAATATTGGTCGCATATCGACGAGCCAGTAATAATTTGTATGTGAACGTTCTTTTGATGCTGTTATGCTGCGCTCTCTAAAATTACTCTCTGTAGCTCTCTAAATTGTACTTTTCCTTTTATGCTTTGTCCGGTCATTCCTTTAGTCAATGATCGAATTTGTCTTAGCGTTAATCCACCTCTTTTGTAATCAACCAGCGACCAAGCAACATCATCATATTAGCACGCGTATGTATGCTAGTTAATAAAATTATTAACATAAAAAAAAAATCGTTTCTTTACATGAATATCTAAGGATAAATATTCGTTAAAATACATTTTTATTCTTTCTAAACATTTCTGGTCCTTCGGTAGCCGAATTTAATCGGAAAGACATTGTTTTGTGAAACTAGACAATCAAGTTGATTTGCCTATACACGTGCTTAATCAAAAGTGCATATATACGTACAGAAACACTTAAAACTATATTTCGTTTGGTCTAAATCTCGAGAGTGATCGCTAATTTCGAATTACTAACATTTCACAGTGAACGTTAACTCATTTTTGTGAACGCCTTTTCGCGGCTAAAATGAATTTTATCAAAGCAAAACGTGGTCGTGTAAAGGGCATGATCTCTCGCGCGGCAACATATGCTGAATCGGTTGATATCAATTCAACGCTCTCCATGCTTGAAATTAGGTTAGAAAAATTGAATGAAGCGTGGAATGAATTTGTCCAGCTCCAAAATGCTTTATACGAATTCAGTGCTGATGCAGACTTCGTAGATCCAGAGCCTGAATTCGAAGAGTATGAAACCAAGTACTATATGGCTCATTCCATCATGACAAGTTTTATTCAAGTTAAAAAATTAACTACTCAACCACAGCAGGCAAACGAAACGGTCGTAGAACAATTAGCTAGTCAGCAAGCTACGTTCCTCGAAAAATTAAATAGTGTACCAGATAAATCCGCGTCGGCGTCTGTTAAATTGCCAAATCTTTCGATACCAATCTTTACGGGCGATTATAAAGATTGGCCTGAATTTCGCGATTCATTCCTAGGTTCAATTGATTGCAATGCAGCGCTTTCGCCCACACAGAAGCTGCAATATTTAAAATCCTTTTTAAGTGGAAAGGCTAGTGATCTTTTGAAGCATGTAAAAAATGTTGACAGCAATTATTTAGAAGCGTGGGACCGATTGGAAAGCCGTTATGATAGAACTCATTTGATTGTCCAGTCATTCGTTGAATCATTTGTATTACTTCCTACAACACATACATCAAATGTTGTTTTATTGCGCAAAATCACCGACGGCGCAGACGAAGTAATTCGTGGTTTAAATGCGCTAGATTCAAATAATCGTGATCCGTGGCTAATTTATATTTTAATTCAGAAACTCGACCCTGAAACGAAGCAGGCATGGGCTGAATTAATAGGAGCTAGGTCTGATGCAACTATCAATGAACTTTTAGAATTTCTACAAAATCGTTGCGTGTGTCTCGAATCGTGTTTTAATCCATCTCGGTCAATTCAAACTAGGAATAAACCACAAGGATCAATTAGGTCTCATCTAGTGGAAACTAATCACGGTTGTCCTAAATGTAAAGCTGAACATACTCTCTTTCACTGCAAACAATTTGCCGCGCTTTCTGTCGATGCTCGACGAAGTTTTGTGAGAGAAAACGGTCTCTGTTTTAACTGCCTTCGACAAGGACATACATCCAACAAGTGCCGGTCAAACAATCGATGTAAAATGTGTAATACGCGTCACCATACCCTCGTTCACCCTCCAAACTCGCCCTCAACCAACTCGTCCATAACCATTTCGCCATTAAACGACTCGTCCACAAACATTCCCTCGCCAATTTCTTCGAACGTACTCGCAAGTACAACCTTCTCGGAACTTCCCTCTACGTCATCAGCAGCAAACCCCTCGATATCTACTCATATTTGCTCATCTCTAAACTCAGTAGATAAATCACGTCGTCGCACCCACACTTTGTTGCCAACGGCTATCGCCCGAGTACAAGACAATCAAGACACTTTTCAAAATGTTCGGTTGCTTCTGGACTCGGGTTCCCAGGTGTCCTTTGTCACAGAACAAACTGTTCAGAGACTACGCCTCATACGTAAGGCTGCTCGAATTCCCGTGCTAGGTGTTGGTTCTACAGCCGCAGGAGTTACAAACGGAGTTGTAACCCTTACTCTCTTTTCGTGCCACAGCCAACAGTCGGTCGAGATTCAGTGCTATGTAATCTCGAAACTCACTTCACTAATACCTACTCATCATAATCAAAGCTCAGCTGTAAGTTTCTCTTCGGTATATACTCTCGCAGATCCTAAATTTTATGTGCCGGGTAATATTGACGTCCTTGTTGGTGCTGATAAGGTCTTCAGCATCGTCGACGGATCCGCTATTCGTGGTCAGCAAGGTCAGCCTGATCTTATTCCAACAATTTTCGGTTGGGTGCTTTGCGGAAACATGGAAAACCCAACATCATCTAACATGCAAAGTTTTGATACTTACTGCAGTCAAATTGACACTTTGCAGGCATTTGATCTTGAACGCTTTTGGCGTCTCGAGGAAGTGCATCACCAGCAAGCTCTTTCCACCGACGAACAACGTGCGGAAGATATTTTTGCAAATTTTCATTCGCGCTTGCCCAATGGAAAGTACCAAGTACATTTGCCCTTTAAAGTCGATGACAAAACTGATTTCGGAAATATGTTCAACGTTGCCTTGCATCGGTTTCAATTTACCGAACGTAAATTTCTTTCCAGTCCATATTTAAGGGACAAATATATCAGCTTCATGAGAGAATATCTCAATCTAGGGCATATGGAAGAGGTGCCGGAAGGGGAAATTCAAATGTCCACAGACAAGTGCTATTATCTACCACACCATGCTGTCATGAAAGATGAAAGTAGCACAACAAAGGTCAGAGTAGTTTTCGACGGCTCTGCTAAATGTGGTAATAACAAGTCCCTCAACGAATCGCTATTAGTAGGACAAACTTACCAACGAGATCTCTTCTCTATTTGCCTTCGCTTTCGACGCCATATTTATACGCTATCGGGCGATATAGAGAAAATGTTCCGTCAGATCGAAGTATACAATCGCCACAGAGACTTTCAACGAATTCTTTGGAGAGAGTCCGCCGATCAACCCCTAAAACAATTTCGTCTTTCGACCGTTACATACGGTACAGCCTGTGCACCTTTCTTAGCAGTGCGAACTCTTTATCAATTGGCCCTCGATTCGAAGGATAAGTATCCGCGCGCTGCTGAAATACTTCTCAACGACTTCTATGTAGATGACGTCATGACCGGGGCTGATTCAGTCGATGAGGTGATTTCGCTTCGCCTCGAGCTAATAGATTTGCTCCAATCAGGCGGGTTCAATCTCCGCAAATGGACAACTAATTGTTGGCCACTGTTACTTAGCCTTCCAGAACATCAACGAGAGCTATCACCCAAGGACTTTGAAGAACATAACTCCGTGAAATTACTCGGACTCCAGTGGTCACCTGCCAAGGACTCGTTTTCCTTTAAAGTAACTCTGGGTGAAAAATTAACATTTACTAAGCGTCGAATTCTATCTGAGGCTTCTAGGATATTCGACCCTATAGGATTCCTTTCACCAGTCGTCATAGCCGTCAAAATTCTATTTCAAGAGCTCTGGCGCAAAAACTATACATGGGACGATCCTATTTCTTCAGAACTATCTAATCAATGGTGTTCAATACGCAATGAGCTGCCCAAGTTAGAAACCTTAAATATCCCGCGAATCATGTGGATTTCAAACGAAAATCGTGAGTTTCATGGATTTTGCGATGCTTCTCTAGACGCTTATGCAGCAGTAGTATACTGTATAAGTAGGGACTCGGCTGGCAATACAACCAGCGCAATTGTCGCCGCAAAAAGCAAGGTAGCTCCGATCAAAGTAGTGTCCCTTCCACGACTAGAACTTTGTGGAGCCGTTCTACTCACACGGTTAATTCAAAAACTTAAAACTTCTTTGCAATGCAAAGAGGTTAAAGTTTCCGCCTGGACGGATTCTTCTATTGTCCTACACTGGCTTTCACAACTGCCAAAAAGGTGGTCAGTGTTCATATCAAATCGTACGTCAGAAATCTTATCATCTATACCAAGAGAGTCTTGGCACCACGTACGATCTCATGAAAATCCAGCTGACTGCGCATCCCGTGGTATCTCACCCTCTCGTTTGTTAGAAAATGAGTTGTGGTGGTCCGGACCATCATGGATCAAGCATGATCAAAGTCAATGGCCTAAAACCGTGAATCTTACATCAGACTTTTCAAACGAACATCTCGAACAACGCAGAATTCCTCCTGTCAAAGTGCTTTTATCGAAGGTCGAACCACCCATTTTTGAAACTCTCGTGAACAATTCGTCCACATACTTCAACTGTATCCGTGTGCTCGCCTACGTTCGACGATATATTTTCAATTCTCGTGTTAGCCCAAACTGTCGCGAAACGCAAACCCTAACTACAAAGGAGCTCTCGACTTCAAAAACCCTTTTAGTTAGGTGGCATCAATCAACCTGTTTCGTTTCCGAAATAAATAGACTCGCGAAAGGTGAAGTGTTAAAAAAGGGAACCAATCTGGCTTCCCTTAATCCCTTTTTGGATGCAGACCAAATCCTTCGCGTCGGTGGTCGGATCCAAGAATCTGATACAACATTCGCTACCAAACACCCTATCATACTCGATAAAAATACTCGGTTTGCGAAACTAATCGTAGAACATACCCACAAACGATACCTGCATGTTGGTGTTTCACAATTGTTTGCCATTCTAAGGCAAGAGTACTTTATTGTCGGTTGTCGTAATCTCCTACGCAGTGTTGTTCATCAATGTGTAACATGTTTTCGATATCGTAAAACAACATCTACTCAACTTATGGGTAATCTACCGGCCGAACGTGTTCGTTATTCGCGACCCTTCAACATCGTCGGAGTTGATTATGCGGGACCCATAACCATACGCCTAGCCAGAGGGAGGAACCCTAAATTTGTGAAAGCATACATCGCGCTATTTATATGCTTTACTACAAAGGCAATTCATATAGAGTTGGTTGGCGACTTGACTTCCGCCGCGTTCATTGCAGCCCTCGATCGTTTCGCGTCGCGTAGAGGCAAACCCTCCGAAATTTGGAGCGATAACGCAACGAATTTCCACGGCAGTAAGCGACATTTGAATGAACTGTTTAAGCATCTCATCAGTCAACAGCACAACAACGTTATCAGCGATCATCTAGCCAAGGACCAAATAAATTGGAAATTCAATCCCCCTTCTTCACCCCACTTCGGCGGATTGTGGGAAGCGGGGGTAAAATCGGTGAAGTTTCACCTAAAGAGAGTCATAGGCGATCATAGGCTCACATACGAAGAGATGATCACTCTGCTTTCTCAAGTGGAGGCTCTTCTCAATTCACGACCTATGTGGCCTACATCGGATATGGATCCCATCGCTCTTAGTCCGGCTCATTTTTTAATTGGTGAACCCCTTGTATCTGTTCCGCGTCCAGATATGTGTGTACAAACTGTTTGCCCTTACTCTAACTGGTCTCTTTTACAGAATCTAAAACAAGGCTTCTGGAAGCGCTGGCATGTAGAATATTTGACCTCACTTCAACAGCGCCCGAAATGGCAAACAACAAGGGCAGACCTGAAAGAGGGGGACGTGGTTATGCTAAAGGAACCTCATCTACCACCATCAAAATGGATACTTGGTCGAATCAGTTTAGTACATCCTGGCAGAGATAATCGAACTCGAGTTGCAACGATAACAACCCAAACGGGCGAATATGTTCGTCCCATCATAAAACTAGCTCCTCTCCCCTTTGCTGAAAGAACTGCGTCCTTCATGGGGGGCTGAATGTTGTGTATTTAGTGCTTTATGTTACAAACGTTGATGATTTACCTTATTGATATGCTTGTAATTTGATTCGATATTGTTCACTTATATATTGTTGTACATTAGTCTCTCGTATAAGAGTTCTTTTTTGTTATTGTTATCTCTTAAATATTGGTCGCATATCGACGAGCCAGTAATAATTTGTATGTGAACGTTCTTTTGATGCTGTTATGCTGCGCTCTCTAAAATTACTCTCTGTAGCTCTCTAAATTGTACTTTTCCTTTTATGCTTTGTCCGGTCATTCCTTTAGTCAATGATCGAATTTGTCTTAGCGTTAATCCACCTCTTTTGTAATCAACCAGCGACCAAGCAACATCATCATATTAGCACGCGTATGTATGCTAGTTAATAAAATTATTAACATAAAAAAAAAATCGTTTCTTTACATGAATATCTAAGGATAAATATTCGTTAAAATACATTTTTATTCGTTCTAAACAGATAGAAAGTCGTTTCCGAGTTTTCCGTCATCCGAAAACGTTGCGGTCTTACCCAGTACTTGGATTGTGCAGGGAATTTTAGATTTAACATTAAACTGTCCCTGGCAGGCACCAACACTCTTTCCTTTACCAAAAGGTGTTTGCAGTAGGCATGCCTTATCGGTTTCTAATTTTACATCTGGCTTGAGTGACTTCTGATTGATTAGACTAACTTCGGAGCCGGTGTCTACGATTAGTTTTGCATGACCGTTTAGGCCTATGTCGAGAGGAAGAACTATTGTGGGGACACCGTGTTTGGGCTTCCGAAGGTTCCCTTTAGTTTTGTCGTTATAAGTTAATGTCGAGCCGGGGGTTTTGGACTCGACAGTTGGGAGTTTCCCTGGTTCTCCGATTCCATTTTGTCGACCACAAAAATTAAATTTTTTTTGTATGTTATAAACAGTGGGTATGTTTTCCGGCGGGCCATTGGTCGCCTGGATTAAGGGGGGATTTTCATAAACCCTATGGGGATTTCTTTGATTGAAGTGATTTTTCCTATTATGGGCAAAATTGTTAGTATTTGGTTTGTTAGCTCGTCGGCAGTCTCTAATGTCGTCATTATATAGTCTGCAATTTGTGCAGAAAGGTGTATTTTTGCTACTCAGGCAATTGCTGTATGTATGCCCAGTTTTTCCGCAGAAGCTGCAAATCACACCGTGATTAAATCTATTATTTTGTGAATTATTTGGAAGGATTTTATTGTGGGCAAATTTATGGGATTGCTGTATATTTAAATCGAACGGTGTTACTTGGGGATTTAGCTGCGGTTGAGGAAAACTAGTATTGTTCCCGGGCCATAAGCTCGGATTCGAGAAAATATTGTTAAAAGTTGGATTGGTAGGGGGTTGAAATTGGGCATTTAAATGCACAAGTTGTTGTGTTGGAAGGATAGTTTGTTGCAACCGTTCCATATCTAATGCTCGTTGCACTAGTTTGTCTACAGATTCATCCCCTACCATTAATAAATATTGACAAAGATACGGATTAGAGACCCCTGTTTTTAAAGCGTTTTTGGCAAAATCGTCCAACTGTGTTTTCACAGCTGGAGTTGCCACACAGCCATATTTAAGATCCGCTGCCTCCTTGCAAAGCTGCAGCATCTGCTTTATCCTAGTGGTAAAAGCGATGAGAGCTTCCAAGGGGTACTGTCTCATTGTTATTAGTTTATTTACCACTTATTGGTAAGTTTCACGGGGCAGATAAGTGCGGTTGAGGAGCTGTTCTGCTTCCTCAAAAGATGTTATTTGGTTAGATGGGACTTACAAATAAGCATCCCCTCGCAGTCTGGTAGGGAATATTTGGACAAAAGCTTGGTGTTCGGCATCAGGTAGGCATTCGAGTACCTTCTTACAGCAGCCTAGAAACGTTTGTAGTTCTGTACTCAATTCAGGGCTTTGTTCACCCGAAAATAGTGGCACTATCTGCGCAGTTAGTTTGGCGATTTTGCAGTAATCTGCCGACATTTTAAAATTTGTTGCTGGTTTATTTTCTATAGTTTGCGATTCAATATATAATTCCTCTTCAGATTCAGGAACGGAAATGTCCAACCAGTTTAAAATAATTTCGCTATCCCTCAAATCACTTTCACTACTATCTTTCTTATTATCTATAGCAAGGGGGTGCGTTTGACCTTGCAAATCTAACAATTCCTTTTTAAATTGTGCAGTTGCTTCTTTCAGATGGCTAATTTTACTGAGTTTCTGCTCACGGGTTTTTTCTAATTCTCTGTTTATATTTTCACACTGCAGAACTGTTAGATTTTCATTGTTTCGCGCTTTATCTAATATTAATTCTAAATAATCACTTAAACTTACACTATTTGACAATATCGTCCCGGATCGAAGGCTTCTGGGTGAAAATGCTGGTTGTAGTGGTTGCGGTGGTTGTCCTGTTGAAGTTCCTGGTTGGTCGGCGGGATTTTCTTCTGGAGTTGAGTCCTCTCTAGTTGGTGTTGCTTGGTTCATTTACGTATTCATATACCCTCGAAACCAGACTCAGTTTCGAGTTTAAGGGTAAGGTAGTCTTGCCCAGTATAATTATTCGGATTAAGGCTTTTCAAGCTATTATCAGTTTAAAACTGTTGCTTCCTTAATCCTACCGGCTGCGCCAATTTGTTATGATTTTGATGTTTGCTGCTTGTATTTGTTGATTTACACCATCACATTTGTGCACTTGAGAACGAATTTTGTTTAGTTTTCTCAAAAGTAGATGTTCGTCAATATCGAACAGAAAAAAAACTCGCCGAGAAGTATTAGGTAGAGATAATTTTTATTTTATTTCATATAGTATGTATTGGTAACGCAAGATTGAATGAAGTTTCGTTTATTTTCTTTTTGCATAAATAATTTATTCTGCGTTATTCACTTTTGCTTTAACAAGGCAGGCAGCAGCGACTTGTATCGAACTGACAACACTGCTTTACGAAAATATACTAACTGTCTGCCCTGGCTCCAAACATGAATTTTTCTGGACGTGTCATTATCTTAAAGAAGAAGCTGGCAGTGTCCGGTTCACGCCGCGAAGTACTGCGATCGTGGGAAAGGAATGTTTGCTTGCATTTGTCATATAAAACCATATAGAAATATGCGATGCACTTGTCACATTAAACCATATGGAATTATTGTATAGTGGGAAGGAAGTAAGAAGGCAATCAGTAATTTGAAATAGGCAAAAGGTAGGCATATTTACGTATGCAAAGAAATATGTGAATGTGCTTTGGCCATATAAGACGATATGAAGATATTGTATTTTGAGAAGAACTATATGAATGGAAGATAGGATAGGTGGGTAAGATATAGGAGTTTTGCGCATGCAACAGATGTAACACCCCCTCCTGACGAATCATTTAGCAATGATGAAGCTGAACAACATTTTCGCAATTTATCGTTCATCGGACGGAACGGACCAAGCTGTTTTGAAACCGGACAGCCATACGACTAAACTACGCGTCGTGTTTGATGGGTCAGCTAGGGATTCACTTGGCAATTCGCTTAACAGCAAGCTGCTCGTTGGCCCTCCAATTCAGAGGGATTTGGTTGGTGTGTGTTTGCGCTTCCGTCAGCACAAATATGTCTTTACGGCTGACGTGGTTAAAATGTTCCGCCAAATTTGGGTTGATGACAGTCACACAGACTAACGGCGGATAGGTTGGCGTGAAAATCCATCCGACAAAATCAGAAATTTCAGACTACGCACAGTCACATATGGAACGGCTTCGGCACCGTTTTTATCTGTTCGCGTGTTGAAACAGATCGCCATTGATTATAAAGGCCAGTATCCAAACGCCGCTCGCATCCTGTCTACAGATGTTTACGTAGATGACATCATGACCGGTGCTAACTCATCGGAAGAGCTGATTAGTCTACAAACGGAATTGGTTCAACGCTTATCCCTCGCGAAGCTCGAACTCCGAAAGTGGAACTCGAATTGTTGGCCCTTTCTTACACGTTTACCAAAGAAAGATTGCGAATGTTCTTGGTTTGATACCGAACGTTCAAAATCGTTGATCAAAGTTCTCGGTATGCACTGGTGTCCTACTTCAGATGAACTCTCGTTTCGGATGGCTGACTCACGGCTTTGTACTTCACCAACTCGACGAACCTTGCTGTCGGAGATCGCTCGGATTTTCGATCCACTAGGATTTTTAGCACCATCGGTTATCCTATTCAAGCTGCTTTTTCAGGAACTTTGGTCATCGGAATCATCGCCTATCAACGGGAGCTGCACTTCTTTGAGCAAATTCGCATTGCAAGACATGTCTTCTCGTCATGTGAGGAGGTTGAACTCCACGGATTCTCGGATGCCTCGTCGTTGGCGTACGCTGCTGTAGTCTTTGCTCAGTGTACGTTCGCGACGAATCAGTTTAGGATCGTTCTCGTTGCAGCAAAGACAAAGGTAGCGCCACTAAAACCTGCCTCCATTCCTCGTCTTGAGCTCTGTGGAGCGCTTCTGCTGTGCCGTGTCATTAATCTAATCAAACTTTCCATACCACATACGTCGAAGATCTTCGCTTGTACTGGCTATCCTCACCGCCTCATCGTTGGACTACGTTCGTCGCCAATCGCACAGCTGCAATTCTTGAACGGATTCCGCGATATGCTTGGAACTATATTGCTTCAGAATCTAATCCCGCAGATTGTGCATCACGCGGCGTGCTACCATCAAACCTCATTAATCATCATCTCTGGTGGACCGGTCCGTCCTGGCTGGCGCTGTCACAAGAATTTTGGCCAGAATCAAGGTTCTCCGTGCCACAACCAGATCCAGCAGTAATCGTAGCGGAAGAAAAACAATTGCCAAAGCAGGTCTTAATATCATCGATTCACACGGACGTCATCAACAGTCTTATCCTCAAAATCTCATCGTGGTCTCGGTTGCTTCGAATTTTCACGTATTGCATGCGGTTTATCAATCACTGTCGTCCTTGTCATATCGCAAACATTCCTCGGGGGCAAGGTATTTCGTTAACCGAACTTAAGACCGCAAGACTCTATATTCTAAAATATGTGCAACAACAGACATTCAGGAGTGAAATTCGCGGGCTTGTGAACAATCGGGGCTTACCAAATAAATCCAAACTCATTCGATACTACCCATTCGTTGATAATGATGGACTCTTGCGCGTTGGCGGCCGTATTAAGAATTCTGATGTCTCCTATAATATAAAACATCCCATAATTCTCCCTAACACATATGTTTCTTCTCTTATAGCCACAGAGATTCACACAAACTATCTCCATCCAGGTGTTTCAGAGACATTCGCCATCGTTCGCCAACAATATTGGATACTGGAGAGTCGCAATCTTATCCGAAAAATCGTGCACACATGTAAACCGTGTTTTCTGCAGCGGAAGGCCACTAGCGCACAGCTCATGGGTGATTTGCCCCAGACCCGTGTTCAACAAAGTCGCCCATTTGCCAACACTGGATGCGATTATGCTGGACCATTCACCATCAAACTATCAAGAGGTCGCAAGCCTAGGCTAGCTAAGGCATACCTGGCACTGTTTGTGTGCATGTGCACCAAGGCTATTCACTTAGAATTGGTGAGCCGTTTACCGCTGTTCCAGAACCCAGTTATCTGGAGACAGCACCTAACCGCTTGTCACACTATAACCACCTGCAATCAATGGTCCAAGGATTCTGGAAACGATGGCAAGCTGAGTACATCACAACTCTTCAAGAACGTCCGAAATGGAAAACACCTAAGATCGCATTGAAGGTCGGCGACATAGTGGTAATTAAGGGACCAAACCTTCAGACCAATAAATGGGTTCTTGGCAGAATTGTTGCTACTCATCCAAGCTCTGATAACCACGTCCGAGTTGCGACAGTACGGACAACTCGTGGCAACTTTACTGGTCCTATCACCAAGCTGGCAGTCTTACCCTCATCATCCTGAAACTCGTTTCAGGGGGGCCGGGATGTTTAGGAATACTATTTTTTGTGAAATTATTCTAATTGTTATTATATATATTTGTTTGTTATATATATTTTCCATTCATTTATTGTTAAATTATCGTTAAAATTTTGTACATTCAATTATGTGACTCACTGTATTTGTTCAATGACAAGTTCTTGTGCCGGTTGGTCGCAACAACAATTCACTTGCTTATCATGCTAATGCTATGCTCTAAGAGCTAACAATCGGTAGTTTTGTTGTTGCAATTAACATGGTATTTGCGTCCCCACGTTTATGTTTATGCTGCACTGCGAAATCAAAATCGAACTCTCGTTCATTTGGATTTAGCTCTCAGCCGGATGCTGCGGTCTTTTTTTTGTTTTGCGGTGCTTCCTTCGTGCAATTCCCTTGAAGTTTCTTTGATATCGGTAGGGACTTGAACAATTTCATCGATTCTCATACAATCGGAAACAGACATATGGTTCCGCAATGGCTGAATAATGAAAAGGATCAGTGGCCTTTAACGTGTTATGATAAGGAGGACATCGACACTGCTCAACTCGAAGAGAGAAAAGAATATCCATCACAGGTATTTGTTTCGAATACACAAATTCTAAATATACTCGAAAAGGTGTTACTAGAATCGTCAAACTGGTTGAAATCGGTGCGCGTCATTGCCTTCGTCTTCCCTTTCGTTATGAACTGCCGGTCTGCTTCACACACTCGTAAAATGGAATCTCTATCCACTGATGAATTAACTCGCGCAAAAATAATCTAACTTATAAAATGTGCTCAACACTCGCTGTTTAAGAACGAAATCGCAATTCGAACAAAAGGCTGAGTATAACAGTTAAAACATAAACTTTTGTCTTTACATCCTTTTATTGACTCTCTTGGTGTTCTTCGGGTCGGAGGCCTCATAGAACCCACAAATTTATCATATTCGGAAAAACACACTATTGTGTTATGCAAATCCCACCCGATAGCAAAACTCATAGCTGAACATATGCATAAAAAACATTTACATGCCGGTGCGTCGCTCTTTGATGAAACACAGTTACTATATTCTTGGTGGTAGGAATCTATCGCCAAAGGTTGTATACATTTGCATAATATGCCTTCGACAACGGCAATCAACAACCAAGCAGCTAATGGGGAGCTTCCCAATCGAACGCGTTTGCGACCATTCAGTAGGGTTGGCTGCGATCATGCAGGACCTATCACTTTGCGTCTCAACCGAGGAAAAAACCCAAAATTGAAGGCATATATAGCCCTATTTGTTTGCTTCGTCACTAAGGCTATACATTTGGAGCTCTTTGGAGACGCTGCCTTTCTTTTGGCCCTAGATCGCTTTATCGCCCGTCGCGGTAAGCCCCACGAGATTTGGAGCGATAACGGGACCAACTTTCATGGTGCCAAGCGACTATTAGATGAGCTGTATACACTTCTTTGTAATCAACAACATAACTCTATTATCATCGATCACCTATCGAAAGACAACATACAGTGGAAATTCATACCACCATTGTCGCCTCATTTTGGAGGGTTACGGGAGTCTGGTGTAAGATCGGTGAAACTGCACCTAAAGCCAGTAATAGGAGACGCCCATCTCACTTATGAGGAAATGTACACATTACTTTCAAAAATTGAAGCAGTTTTAAACTCCCGGCCATTGTGGCAAACTTCAGGTATTGATCCCATCGCCCTATCGCCATCACATTTCTTGATTGGCGATGCATACACTTCTGTTCCCCATCTTGATGTTTCTAACTCTCCTGTTTCTATCAAAAATAATTGGTCTCTTTTACAGGCAATGTATCAAGGCTTTTGGAGACGTTGGCACAAAGAGTGACGTGGTTTTACTGAAGGAACCGAACTTGCCGCCGTCAAAGTGGATACTTGGACGCATCATGGACCCGAGTGGTTACGATTCGCACCAAATTTGGAGATTACATTCGACCTACGATCAAGATAGCACAGCTGCCAATTGCTAAAAGCCCGTAGTCTTTCAGGGGCGGGGGGGGGGCTGGATGTCTTGGAATATGTTCTACAAGCATTCGTAATTTAGCCAGCAACGAGAGAACAAATGAAAAAACCTTCCCGTTCGGTTATCAGAAATGAACTCAGATTTATTTTTTCTTTAATTCTATCTCTACCTTGCATTACCAAAATAAACTTAAACTAGGTCGGTTAAAAAGTGCTGGTAATAAGAAAATATTGAAAGTGCGTTGAAACTAATGTGCTGGGGTTAATGCGCGGTGGTGCTGGGTGCTGGTTGTTGCAGTTGAAACGGATGTGCTGACACAGGTGAATAAAAGCGCTGGGGTGAATGTGCGGTGCTATGGGCAGATTGTTGTTGGTATCGAATCGGTGCGAAAAATTACTTAGTCGCATTAACTACTCTCCCCTTTAAACGGAGCTGTCCGCAGCTGTTTGTAGGCTTTTCAGAAGGTCTTGGATGAACTTTTCTTTATCTATCTCCTTCAGATTGACGGCTGGGTTTTCGTCTCGGTCTCGGGTGTGATTGTTGTTTTTACCAAGGGAGAATAGAACAAGCCATACTAAATTGCGTGATTTGACTTCCTGTTTCAAGGTTGCAATATGCTTCAGGTTCTTTAAGTGAACTTCATTGATGTACGGCAAGGATAGCATCGTTAAGTGTTCCGTAAAGTTGACTGCTTGCACTCTAGGTGGTTCAGGGCTTAAATGGGTAATTCGCTTTGAGTTAGTGTAGGTCGAACCGTTGATATTTGCTTCTTCGTCGAATATCAGTAAGTAGGTACCATTTACTTCGATCGGTTCGTTGTTTCCCTCCTGAACCTTGGCCATTTGGTTATTGATAATAATGAGACCATCATCTACGACATTAACAGGATGGATTTGATGTGCTGACGATGTTTTGCATAAAGCTGAGTTGTTGTTCATCAATTGTTGTACACACGTGTAGTCAGTGCTTAATTCACAAAACGTTAGGGATGTTGCTTTTTTAAAGTTTTTCAGAGGCTTATAGAGGGTTTCGCATTGTGCAATTTCGAACGTTTCTAATATTGCAATTTTGTACTCAGGTACCACTGGGAATAATCTTAATTTATTACATATAAGCTTAATTCTAGGCTACTTTATTATGAATACAATTATATCATTATTTTGCATAATTTTAAGCTTAGAATTATTTAAAATTTCACTGATTCTAACTTTTGTGAAGTGCTCTGCTCTAATAATAGATTCAATTTCACTGTCATCTAGTATTATCGGGTTTATAACATTCATCTTTCCTAGCATAACGGAGTAAATTATATTATCTAAGTCAGTAATGATAGCTTTATTTCTGCTAAGAATTAATTTGAATAAATGTCCTGTCTCGGTTCTAATTGTCTTTGTAGCATCTAATAGTTTGTTCAGTGTTTCTGTCAGCTGATTGATTTTAGTCTGCAATACTGTATTTACAACAATTTGACGTTCGTTCGCTTCGATAAGTACCTCTTCTTTGCTTTTCACTTCATTAAAATCGTCTAAGTCGGGTGTACCAGCGACGTATTTCAAGGCTGTGCCTACGAGCATGTTGGTGGTGAACTCGAAGAGTGCTTAAAAGGTGAAATATTTGTTCCACGTCGACTTAAATTGCCTTTTTTTCATCTATTTTTGTAAATAGTGAAACAAACTTTAGAGTTTCATAGGTCATAACTTCGTAAGCTGTTAGATTAGTGCAATGCGTGATGTAGTCACTATTGGTATAGATAGCGACTCTTCCATCGGGGTCAGGTATATATTGGGCCTGGGAATAGTTCAAAAGTCTAGTACTAGTGTGCGTTCCGCAGGAAAATCAGATGTAAGGCCCTTCGAAAGAAGAAACTAATTATCGTAAATTATCTTTATGTACTTGCCTATTGTCAATTATTACTACGGTTCCTAGATCTCTTTGTACGATTTTTTCAACAAAAAGTTTTGTGAACTTATTCCCTATTCGCTTATTGGTTCGAACAAATACCTTGTCACCAGGTTTATATATTCTTGTCCGCCTTCTCCTATTATGGTAGCTAAGATCTGTTTGTTGGGTCTGTTCAATTCGGTTTTTTATTTCGTTTCCCAAGTCAAGGGGCATCGAGTGGATTATGTCAATTGGTTTTCGGTTCGTGACTGAATGAATCGTTCTATTATATTTGGCGGTCGCTATAAGGATTAATTCGGCAGTATCATCTATATTTTGCTCACATATATCACAAAACTCGTATTGAGAATGGATTACTTCCAGAAAAAAGAAATGGTGAAATAGTGATCTTCACGGATGGATCCATGATGGATGGCGGAGCGGGGGCCGGTATCTATTCAGAAGAGCTGGAACTTGCCCGTCACATTAGCCTTGGGAAATACACTTCAGTTTACCAGGCTGAGATGATTGCTTTGCTTTATGCGTTGGACTACTTGCTTGAGTGTCAGGTGGAAGGAAGAAACATCCTTATAGCACTGGACAATCAGGCGGTGATCAGATGCATGGAACAAACAAACATCACTGGCACTGGAATGCATACTTAAACTCAATAAGTGTTCATCTAAAAATGAAGTAACACTGACTTGGATACGAGGACACATAGGGATCGAAGGCAATGAAAAGGCGGACTCCCTTGCAAAACAGGGGTCAACTGAAAAGTTGCTGGGACCAGAACCATTCTCTTCAATTGGCAAAGGAATGGTAGAACAGCTTATCCACAAATGGATCACGGCAGAACACCTGAGAAGGTGGTGAACCGTGGAACAATGTAGACAAGCTAAAATGGCAATAAAGTGGCTGACCTGCTTCACTCAAAGAAGGGTTCTAAGCATGAGTCTAGGAACATTGAAATGGGTGGTGGCTTTGTCTACAGGACATGGTAATTTCAGGTATCACTTAAGGAAAATGGGCCTTATAGAGGATGATACTTGTAGATTATGCCTGGAGGAATCTGAGACAGCGGCACATATACTGTGTCAATGCCCGGCATTGGCTGGCAGAAGAATGAGGATCTTGGGACATCAATGGGTCAAGACCCAGTCGATGAAACGGATCTCCCATAAACAGATGCTAGCGTTAACACTAGGAATTGAGCCCAGAGAAGAACTGTGGAGAAATCCAGAGAGTCTCTCTGAGTAAGATTTACAGTGGTAGAGAGACGAAAAGAGACCCGACAATGCTGGTCTGATTCGATTATCTCTCGAAATATATATATATTTATATTTTGCTCTAACTTTGTGCATCTAGCTATTTCTGATAATGTGTTGTGGAATCCCTCTACCTGCCCATTTGTTGTGCTATGAAAATGAGGTGTTGTAAAAATGTTAATGTTAAAATGATTTCTGAGTAACGACTTAATGGTTTCGGAGTTAAGTGATCTTTCATTATCGAAGACTATGGTCTTGGTGTTTTTAAAAATATTGATAATCTCCAAAAGAGGTTCCTTTTCAATAATTGCTCGAGATCTTAATGGTTTCAATATAGCAAATTTTGAAAATTTGTCCAGGCAAGTGAGAAAATGCTTTTTATCTGTTGAGTAGATATCAATATGAAGGAGTTCACCGGGCTGGGAGGGTATGGGTGTTCTCCCTATTTGGGCTTTAAGAGGGTGCCTTTTGCTTCGCGGCAGATCTTACAAGTGGAATAAAATTCTTTAAGTTTCTTTCTAATATCTGTTATGCCCAGCGATGACAATTTCTTCTTGGTCATTTTTATTAAAAATATCGGTGACCAGTTTTGAAGTGTGCAGATATTCAACTGAAGGCAATTCGTTGATTAAATTATTTTGAATTTGTGCAGGGATGGGTAGATCACAGAAAATTGCGTTCACCACATCTGGGTTTATACTTTCCCTAAGGATTTGGAAAAGCTCGTTAAAACTACAAAACGTAGGTAATTGTGTGTCTGATTCTTGATCTAAAAATTAGTTTTGGTTACTTTTGACGTTTCTGTACTTTTATTGAGAATAAGCGGATTCTTAAAGCAATTTACTGGATTTAGGACCGTGTCAATAGTTGTGGAGAGGGATTCCTAACTGTGTGTGTGTACCTTCATGGAGCTAGACGATTCCTGTTGCTGCAGGGCGTTCATGTGCTGTTTAGATAGTGCATCTGCTACAAAATTCTCCTTTCCTGGTTTGTAGTAAAATTTTGGAGAAAACTCTTCTACAAATGCTTTCCACTTCTTAATTTTCGCATTTGAATTTTTGTCAGATACAGCGAAAATCAAAGGTTGGTGATCCGTATAAATGTTTAAGTGATTGACGCCATACAAATAATTGCGAAGTTTCTGCAGTGACCACACTATGGCCAAAAGTTCTCGTTCATTAGTGGCATAATTCTCCTCCGTAGAGGATAAAGTTCTTGAGATCATCGTAATAGGCCTACCGTTCTGCGACAGCACGGCTCCTAGTGCATGTGAAGAAGCGTCAGTAGTTAAATCAAACGGTCTACTGAAATCTGGGTAAAGGAGAAGTACGTCTTCGGGGGCTAGGATTCTTTTAATTTTATCGAATGCTACGAGAGCTTCCTTGTCCAATGGTCGTATGGTCACATTCCTCGATTTGTTAGTACCTACATTGCCGTTTTCACCGCGTAGATACTTCGTTAGAGGTTTCATAATCTGGGCGTAGTCTTTGACGAATCTCCGGTAATAACCAGAGAGTCCTAGGAAAGAGCGTAGACCACGTAATGTTTTTGGAACTTCATAGTTAACAATATCGTTCACCTTATTCGGACATGTCTTAATTCCCTTATTTGATACCATGAATCCCAAAAACTCGACTCCTTCCCTAAAGAACTTGGACTTTTCAGAGGAGACTCGCGTATTGGCCTCGTACAGCTTCGTGAGGATATGATCTATGTCCTCAATATGCTGTTCCTTTGTTTCAGAGAACATTACGACATCATCGATGTAGACGTGGCAAATTGTCCCGATCTCTTCTCTTAAAACGTCATCTATTGCTCTCTGAAAAATGCAGGGAGCGTTTTTTAGGCCAAAGGGAAGCCTACAAAACTCGTATTTTCCATTATTAACGGAGAAAGCCGTTTTTTCCCTATCCCGTTCTGCTAATTTAATTTGATGAAACCCTGATTTTAGATCCAATGTTGTAAAAAACGAGGATTTGCCTATTCGCAAGAATAACCGATGTGTCTGGAATAGGGTACTTATCACTAATGGTTTTTTCATTCAGTTTCCTGAAGTCCACAACCAATCGCATCTTACGCTTTCCATTATCATCGGTTCCCTTCTTATCAACAACCCAAATTGGACTGTTATAGGGTGACCGTGAAGGTCTTATAATGCCATCGTAAGAAGATCACGAATTTCCCTATTAACAAACTCGGTAGCAGCCATAGGGTAAGGATACGCTTTGGAATAAATGGGCTCACTGTCTCTTGTTCTAATAAAGGGTGATTTTTTAAGAGGTTTAGAACTTTTTTTAAAAAAAAAACACAAAAAATGCGAAAAAATGAATGAAATATTTATTTGAATCGATAGTTTGAACCTTGCAATTTAATGTTTAAAGATAATTTCATGCAAATGTTGACCGCGGCTGCGTCTCAGGTAGCCCATCCGCTGAGTCCAATTTTGGCATACTCTTTCACACATATCGGCCGGCTTCCAGTGCGTCAATCGAAGCGGGCTTGTCCCTATACACATTATCCTTGGCATACCCCCACAAAAAATAATCTAATGGTGTCAAATCGCACGATCTAGGCGGCCAATTGACCGGCCCGAAACGTGAAATTAACTGTTCACCAAACTCGCCTCGCAATTGCGCCATTGTTTCGCGTGCTGTGTGGCATGTGGCACCGTCTTGTTGAAACCACATATCATGCAAGTCAAGAACTTCCATTTCGGGCAAAAAAAAGTTTGTTATCATCGCTCGGTAGCGTTCACCATTGACAGTAACGCTGCGATTCGCATCATCTTTGAAGAAATATGGCCCAATAATGCCGCCGGCCCATAAACCGCACCAAACAGTGGCTTTTTCGGGATGCATTGGTAGCTGTTGCAATGCTTCTGGCTGATCTTCACTCCAAATGCGGCAATTTTGCTTATACCCATTCAACCAAAAATGAGCCTCATCGCTGAACACAATTTTTCGATAAAAAAGCGGATCCTCGGCCAGCTTTCCAAGAGTCCTTCCTTCCGCAAAATTTTCCACGTAGTGCTGTAACAAAGGCCTAACTGCTGGGAACGGCGCCGAATCGACATTTCGCGGTCTTCTGTCACACTAGCTGATACGGCCGCAATATTTTCTTCACTACGCACAGTACGTAAACGTGTTGGTGGTTTAATGTCCAACAAAGTAAATTTGGTGCGAAATTTGGTCACAATCTTCCGAATAGACTGCTCAGAAGGTCGAGAATGCCGATCATAAAATGGAAGCAGCGCGCGATGAACATTTCGAACCGAGCACGAATTTTGATAGTAAAATTCAATAATTTGCAAGCGTTGTTCATTTGTAAGACGATCCATGGTTAAATTGCAAACCAAACTGAAGCTGTTTGACAGTGACACAAGGTACTAAACACACGTCAGCTGTCAAAACCAGTGTTGCCAAAACCAAACCAGCTAAAAAATCACCCTTTAGTAGCAACGATGTTCGTGTTATAGGGCAAGGACTCGGTTGGGTCGGCAAATACTTTAAACCGATGGTTCAGCCTTGATGAGGCAGATCTCGTAAATCTGCCGGTACTGTTGTACTTTCGTACGAAATATGATTTACATCCCTACAGTAAAAGTATAACAATTTCTCTTCCACACCATTGCGAGATAAAGTACCTCTTCTAAGATCTAGTTGAGTGTTGATTTCTTTTAAAAAATCGAATCCAATGATACCATCAAAGGTATCGAGACAAGACAGGATAAAAAAACAAGCATTTTTTTCGAAAATATTAATCAAACACTTTGAAGCAACCTGACTTCTTCCATGTATAGATTTTTAGCTGCACCGGTGTCTATTAGTAATTTTATTTCTTTCCCTCCTAATGTCCGGCTGACGTATGGTACGAGGGATTTACCCCTAAAAAATTAACTTCATCTACCATTTCGTTGTTGTTGTATGGGCCGTTATACGGTTGTTCGTATTGCCATTATACTCAGAGTGCATTGGTTGTTCCTGCTGGTTGATATGATTAATTCTCTGTACTTTAGCCATTGGTTGTCGGTCAGATTCGCGATACCTTTTGGGTGATCTATTTTGGTTTCCTATCGTTGGGATCCTTGGCTGGGAATTGAGAATGGATGGTTTGTTCTGATAACTATTGAGAATGGGTGGTTTGTTCTGATAACTCGTCTGTTGTCTAAAGTGCGAGGTTGATGGATCAACCTCCATGGGTGTCTGTACAGGGCGACGTTGATTATGTTGAACTTGTTTATAATGAGGAGAGTTAAGTGGAATATTGTAATTTGGTTTTTGGTTAAAATGGTCATTTCGATTAGTGAAGGAATTAGCAAACGCATAACACGCCTATTAGCCTCTAATTTGTTACCATTGAACAACATTTATTTTATTACACGAAAATACACACACATACTATAAAAAAATATGTGAAATCCCGACTGAAACTTTAAATCAAAAGGCCGAGACTTACAAGAGAAAAAAACAATGCTTTATTAGTCCACTTGGTTCGAAATTTTAAGAGCAACTAACTGCCAGTTGGTTAAACAAATTCATTTATGTTTAAAGGAAAGGTTAATATATAAGAGTAAGAAAGAGATAAATAGATAAGAGATAAATAGAATTCAATGAGCGTAGTTTTACATATTTACATGCTAGGTACAAAAACCTTATAATATTTAACATCCTCCGACCGAGGGCAAAGAATCGATTTCCAGTGGATACAGCAACTGACTAGGCCTTCGAGTTCTGCTTCCGTCCGAGTACCGTATCTCGCAAGCTCTCACCTTGCCATCACGACCAGTATAAGCATTTTCTATAAGAGCCAACCTCCAGTGGATTCGTGGCTTTCCAGAATCAAAAACAAGGACGATGTCATCTTTCTTCAGTTGATTTGACGAAGTATATTTGCCATGATGAAATGAACGAAGTAATTGCATATACTCTGAACGCCATCTCTTCCACAAAATGTTAACATGTCGCATTCTTTGTTTCCAAAGAAGTTGAATTTCATTTGAACCCGTAACAGCTTCTCTCAGGTTAAAAAAACCACCACGATTTGTTAGAAAATCACCTGGGGTAAGGGGAACAAAGTCAAATGGATCGTTGCTTATATAGGTGAGCGGGCGAGCGTTGACCATCCCTTCTGCTTCTACTATTATAGTTCTAAGTTGTTCGAAGTTAAGCTTCGCTTTACCGACGACCACTTTGAGAACGTTCTTGATGGTACGTATGAGGCGTTCCCAAAATCCGCCCCACCATGGCGCACGTTCTACTATAAATTTCCAGTTTATCCGTCTGGCTGATGCAAAATCCTGGATCTGCTCGTCATC
Source organism: Cheilosia variabilis (assembly GCA_951230905.1). Lineage (NCBI taxonomy): Eukaryota > Metazoa > Arthropoda > Insecta > Diptera > Syrphidae > Cheilosia > Cheilosia variabilis. The sequence goes on from OX579676.1 coordinate 87,483,698, forward strand.
GAAAGCGAAATTGTTGTCCTTAAGTTCCAGTGCAGCTCGACGGAAGGATTGAGCATTATCGGAGTAAATGACAGACGGTATGCCCCTCCTAGCAATAAAACGCCGAAGACCCATCAAACAACTTTCGGTTGACATGGTTGTTGTAATTTCCAGGTGGACGGCGCGAATAGCAGCGCATGTAAAGACCATGAGGTATGTTTTGCTCATACTACCTGAAGCGTTGTTAAAGGTATATAGAGGACCCGCAAAATCAAGACCAATAGCATCAAATGGTCTTGACAATTTAAGCCTTTCAATGGGTAGGGCACCAAACGGTTGCGATGCTGGTTTTCCCCACAGCCTCTTGCAAACGACGCACCTTTGGAGCAGCTTCTTTACTAGTTGTCGTCCTTTAGGAATCCAGAAGCGGGCTCGCAATTGGGAAAGAACAGTGTTGACCCCACCATGCAGACATTTTTCATGGCAGTCACAAACAATTAGATCGGTGATATGAGACTTTGTTGGCAAGATGATAGGGTGCTTGAAGTTCATCGACTCTTGTAAGGACTGTAATCGTCCCCCTAATCGCATAACACCTTCATTATCCAGAAATGGAAAAAGCTGAGCAATGCTTGATGACCCAGGTAACGATTTCGATTTCTGTAATAAGCAAACTTCATTAGTAAATTTATGGAATTGTATGTACCTTATCCAATAAATTTCCGCAGTGCTGAGCTCCTCTGCACATAAATGAAACGACTTCTTTCTCATATTCTTCTTTAGGTTATTTACAAAACGGTGTATGAAGCAAGTAACCCTCAGCAAACGGCTCCAAGTACTGTAGTCTTCATAGAGCAAAACTGGGTTGAGATCACTAGCGGCTGAAACTGTTTCTGCTAGCAATCCCAATGGAACCACCGTTGTTGGTATATTCTCGGTATATTCATTTCGGTAACTTTCGTCTTTGAGCCAAACTGGGCCTTGGGCCCATAGATGAGACGAAAGCAGGCGTTCAGCAGCAATGCCCCTTGTCAGGAGATCAGCCGGATTTTCTTTTCCGGAACAGTGACTCCAATCGGATGTCAATGTGTGACGACGAATCTCGGAGACACGACTTTGCACAAAGGGTTTCCATCGGTCATGCTCTCCTTGTATCCAATGAAGTGCAATTCTGGAGTCCGTCCACATGTAAAATCGTTCTACAGGTATTTTTAGCGATCTCTTCAAGTAGCCACACAATCGAGCAGCTATCAAAGCAGCAGTTAGCTCCAATTTAGGTAACGTTAGCTCCTTGGATCCATCTTCTTTGAGGGGAGCAACTCTGCTCTTAGCGCACAAAAATCTGACACTGCATTCTTCTTTCAATAAACTAATGTTCTTTAGATAGGCTACTGTACCGTAGGCTTTCATGCTAGCATCAGCGAAAATATGAATATGGATTTTGCTTGGCGAGGAGCACGATATTACTGACCTTGGTATAGTCATATCCTTTAACTGCAACAGGCCTTTGACGCACTCATCCCATTCGACCAGCAATTCAGAAGGTATGGCTTCATCCCATGACACCCTCTTTTTCCATATAAGCTGAAACAAAATTTTCACTTTAATAACAGTCGGTGCAAGCATTCCGAGAGGATCGTAAATTCGGGCTATAGTCTGAAGCACGAAGCGTTTGGTGGCTTTTGATAAGTTGCACGTCAACAAACTCTCAAGTGATGTGAAAAGCACAGCTATCTCGTCGCTGAAGATGAACCAAGCGATTCCTAAAACCCTTTGCATAGCTGTGGCCTCGATAGAAGCGAAGCTTTCACGAATCCGAGAATTATTTGAATTCCACTTCCTTAAATTCATACCTGCGGTTTTCAAGACTTCTAAAGCTTCTTTGCAAATACGCTGGCCTTCATTTTCTGTCTCAACGCTGATAACCAAATCGTCCATGTAAAAACTATCCTCAAGCACGTTACATGTTAACTGAAAACGATGCCTCTCCTCGGCAAAGTGATGACGCAAAGTTGCTGTTAATAGAAATGGGCTACAATTCACTCCGAAGGTTACCCTTGTCATCCTCAGCTCTTCGAAATTGGAAGGCTTGTCTGACGAATTTTGAGGAGACAACCAAAGGAAACGATGGCTATCTCGATCTTTTTCGCTTAACAAAATTTGAAGGAATGCCTTTTCTATATCGGCAACTATTCCTATTTGTCCAAGCCTAAAGTTGAGTAGAATTTTCAAAACGTCTGGTAATAGATTGGCACCCACATGCAGCATGTCGTTAAGAGAGGGACTATCATCCGAATGAGACGAAGCATCAAATACAATTCTCATCTTAGTTGTGACGCTCTCAGCTTTATAAACGGGGCGATGTGGTAAATAAAACACCCGTTTGGAAACGTCACAACTATCCATTGGAACTGGTTCAGCGATGCCATCTAAAACCATTTGTCGTATAGCACTATTATACTCCTCGAAGCGATCTGGTATCCGTGACAAACGTGTAGAAAGATAACGGAGATTTTGGGAAACAAGATCTCGTTGGAGTCGGCTCTGTTGCTGCTATGAACGTACTCAGGTGGTATACGCACTCATGTTGGTATGGTATATATAATTAAGATAATTATAACAATCCAACCATTTTCGTAGTAGAAAGTAAATAAAAAGATTATTAGTTCTAACGACCACGTTTTTGTACATATTATTTATATGATTAATGGAAGGAACCTATAATTTAATATCGAACCCGAACGACTGAATTGAGAAGCTTTCTCAGGACAATACCTGCTAGCGAATGTTTATCAGACGTTCTGGAGAGGTGGGGCAGTATCAAAAACGATTACACTAATATTACTAACCGGGTCAATTATTTACATACTGACGTCGTGTTTTTAGCAACTTGTCACGACTTGGGACACTGTTGAAACTGGAGTTTTTATATTATCAAACATGACATGATTCACACGTTATTTTCCCTATTGTTGCTGGTGTTCGCTGTTTCAATGGTAGTACAGCTGTCATGAAAGATGTATTAGAAAGGAAATTCACAGTGGAAAATCATCAAAGGAGTAATGTTATTGGGCCTCTATAATAATTTTTAAACTTCACCTTATATAGTTTGGAGGTCACAATATGCAAAATGTCGCCATTGTGAGTTCGGAGTTCGTTCGAGCTAGACTGGAGACTAAAAATGATTATTGGTATCGCGGTGTGACTTTCTATATATATCTATAAATGATCGCCTGGCTGTGATCCGCATCATAGCTTCGTCCCAAAACATAAGCCATAGCTGCGAGGTTTAGTAGGAAAGCCGACCGCATGGTGTCCTAAGGCATAAAACAATAAGATGAGTTAAGTAAAAACTGAAAGCTTTCAAGTAGACTAAGAGAAAAAAAAACAGGGTTGTCGGACATTTTTGCCCAGGGATGGAAAAACCGGGCTAGTTGCGGTATGATTGTGACTTTCATAGGCATGAAACAATAGACAAAACTTATAGCCACAGTATATAGTTTTTAGTGATCCTTTTTTCGATTGACCATGGCCATAAAACAATAGGATAAAACATATACCAAATTAAAGGTTAGAACTTACCGTTTACGAATATATAGCGTTGTCTGCGATTAATTAGCCAGGCGCATAGACAACCTTCCATAAAGCTATTTTAATAAAGAAAATGAAACATTTGCATTTTCAGCCGTAAAGCGATGTTCTAGGAAATTTTGATAAAAAAATACATTTTATTTTTTCTCATTTTTTTATTCTTAAATAAATAAATTAATATTTAAAATAGATAAATAATTAATAAAACACTCGGAGCTATGCCAATCAGATATTTCGTATCTCAAAGCAGTCTATTGTTACAGCTAGTCTAGTTCCAAAGACACATCTGAAATATTCCGGTGTAAAATGTACTCTTGTCTCTTTATCGGGCCAGGAAACAAAGATGCTGTTTGGGTAGATATTCCAAACATAAAACCGATCAGTTTGAACGGAAGATCAAGTCAAAGTTTCATAAGCGTTAGAATAAGAACTTGAAATTTGTTTAATACTTTTCTAAAACAGTTTGGGATATTTTCTTCAATTTCTGTGTGAATAGTATATAACGTAAGATAGTGTGACGAGCCAGTAAAATATCTGGTTTTGACATCACTATCTTTAAAGAACTCCAATCCCATTCTTAATTTCGAAATATTTTGCTTAAGATCTGAAATTTCAAGTTCTTTTTGCTCCAACGCTCGATCTTTCTTCGCCAATTCCGAGAACAGACTTTCAACTTGCTTCAACACTATGTCAATTTGTGTGCCTGTAAATAAATTTAAACTTCTTATTGCTTCCATCAAATTCTAATATTTCACAGAATTATGTATTTACTTATTGATATATGGCGGTGTTCTTGCACAGGGTTTATTTCATCCAAATATTCCTGTAAATACTCCACTTCCAAGAATTCCACAGAAGTATAGCCTTCAGTCGGAAGTTGTTCAGATGGCAGATTTTTCTCAACTTGTTCTATTTGAAATACTAGGTATATAGATTTTATAGTGTTAAAATAAAAATAAAATACAACATAAAATTAAATTGCATAGCGCGAACTGGAATTTTTGTACATGGTGCTCTGGCAATGCGTTTTATGTGCCGCTGGAATCTCGAAGCTGATAGAGATGGGTTGGATTTACCGGCGTACCCTAGGTGGAGGCTTGGAACCCAATACGGGTTCAAATCGTCTGACAGCTTGCTACATTTACCTAAATATAATATTTGTCGCAGTGGTTACATTATTGTAAATATGTCAACATACCTGAAATAAAATGCCTAGAACAGACACGAACTATTTTGGCATTAATTTCCTTTACATTTATAGCAGCTAGCCATCGTTTGCGCCTCTCCTTAGACAGAGTTCGAACTTCAATTTTTGTTCGTTATTGCGGAAATATATAAAAACGTATGTCTTTTTTTGTCGCTGCGTTGTTGGTGCAGTTTTTAATGCAGCAATTTGCCGGCATTTTTCCTTATTTTACGTTTATCTTACACAAACTTTATCTAATACAATTTTTTAGCAAACACAATAGTATAATTCTGCAATGTAGTAGGGCAGTAAATTGTGAATGGTAATGGAATGATAATTTTGCTTGGTTTTCGCGTTTTGTGTAAATTTTAAAATTTTATTTATTGAGAATTGTTTAAAGCAATTTAGCAAAAATAAAAATATGGTGTGTGCAGGTAAGTTTTCCTTTATGTAATTCAACTTTGAAATTATGTACATTTTCTTGAGTTTATGAATGGATTTTGGTAAATTATATGATGTCGTTGGATGTGTCTGTATATGTGATTTTAATGGGGCAGAAAGTGGACTGTATGTTATAAGTGTTGTTTTGGTATGGATTGAGTTGGTTTTTTTTTTAAATTTTGTTTTGTGTAGTGTTATATGATGATGCGTCGTGTTGGGTAATTTTGTGTGGTATTGCGTTGATTAGTTTTATGTGTGGAGTTAATAAAAATTTTAATATTATTGGTTTTCGATTGTAGGATATATATATAATATATTATTTTTTTGTTTTTTTTTTACTTGTGAGAAATGTGTAATGTGCGTATTATTATAATTTGTGTATTGTGTGTTATGATTATAATTTGTATATGTTTTATTTAACGTTGTTATAGGAAAATTTCATCTGTTTTATTGCTCGGTAGTGCACAAATTTTGGTGATTGGTCTTTTGAGCTCACCATTCTCTGTTTTTAGGGTTACAACGTGATTCTGGCCTTAATCCACTTGGATGGTGGAATACACTCGTCCTTTACCAGAACCAAGTCCCCTACCTGCGGTTGTTCTGTTGTCTTTACCCATTTTGGGCGCTGCTGAAGACGTGCCAGGTACTCGGAACTCCACTGTCTCCAAATGTTTGATACATCTGCTGAATTATGTTCCTTCTATCGTTGTAACATATGTTTTCTTGGGTGAGACTAGGTTCTGGTACGTTCTGGGTAGCTTCTCCAATGAGAAAGTGTGCAGGAGTTAACGTGGAAAAATCATAGGGGTTATTGGTTAGAGGGCATAGAGGCCTAGAATTGAGGCATGCTTCTATTTGGGCCAATGGTGTAGACAGCTCCTCAAAAGTTAGTGTTGAATTACCTGTAACTCGTTTAAGATGGTATTTTACCGACCTTACTCCGGCTTCCCATGAACTACCGAAGTGAGGGGAAGCTGGACGGATGAAATTCCATTTCATTCCATTATCACTTAGCGTCGCGGCGATTTCCATGGGGTTGAAGTTTCCTCGTCTCGCTGAAAATCGTCTAAAAACGGCGATAAATGCTTGAGTGGTCATATCACTAACCACCTCAATATGTATTGTTTTTTGGCTAAGCAAATGAATATAGCAAAGTAAGCCTTAAACGACTTCGATCCTCGACCCTTCCATGCTTTGACCTCGATGGGATGGTCACCGTTACTCGTGGGGCTGGTAGGTTTCCCATTAGTTGACAAACTGGTTTCGCCCGAAATCGAAAGCATATGTTGCAGCCATGAATACATCTTTTGACGCCATTTCTAAGTTTGAGAATCCAGTATTGTCTGCGAAAATATGCAATCATTTGCTGGGTCCCACCGTAAAATGTTTTTTCATGTGCTTCCTTTATAATAAGACGGCTGTAGTGATGACCTGGTCTTAAAATAATGCGTGTCGCTGATTGAAACACAAATCAGCATTTTGGAGTCTTCCTCCTACTCGTAAGACCCCGTCTTCATCACGGAAAGGGTGTAATAATTTGAATCCCTTATAAATAGGATGCTTTGCTCTGAAGTGAAGATGCTTTGCTCTGAGTACACTATCGGTCGTGAGAGCAGATGTTTGATATTTGGGTTTAAGGTGAATTAAGATAAATTTTGTGAGCTATACTCTCTTTTCACTGTTGGACAATTTTAATCAGCTTTCGCTACAAATTAAAATTAAAAGTGCATAAAATTCCACGCGATGGATCGTTTCTGCGGAAAATGCGAACTACAATTCACTCGCGGAGATGGTTTCGTTGTTCCGTGTAGTGGTTTTTGCAAAAAACTGTTCCATCGTAAGTGCTGCGAAGGATCGTTGACGGAATACGACGTTAACTTGCTTCAAACAAATCGTCATGTTGGCTATTTATGTTTGCAATGCATTGTAATGCCTAACAGCATTCTACAAAAACTCGAGAATATGTTTGAAACACAAAAATTGGAATTTAATAAAATACTAGACACTCTACAAAATAATTCAAAATCCGTAACAAATTATTATACAGATTTAAAAACTGTATTTGAAGAGGAAATAAGTAAACAGAACAAGCAAAAAGAGATCGGCAATAAGTTGAAAGAAGGAGTTGAACATATTGCTACAACGGTGTGTGATTTAAAAAATGAGCTTGTCGGTAAAATGAAAGAGAGTGAAAATGACAAAGAAAATATCATAAAAGTAAGTGCTAAACAAATTTCAAAGTCCGTAAATGAAATCAAAAATGAATTAAAAAATAAAAAAAACGAAGAAAATATTCAGTTTATTAAAAACGAGGTTAAAAAAATAAGCGAAACAAAAAAAAATTAAACAAAGCTAAGCTACGCAGAGAAATTAAAACAATCGGTATATAAAGGGTGATTTTTTAGCTGGTTTGGTTTTGGCAACACTGGTTTTGACAGCTGACGTGTGTTTAGTACCTTGTGTCACTGCCAAACAGCTTCAGTTTGGTTTGCAATTTAACCATGGATCGTCTTACAAATGAACAACGCTTGCAAATTATTGAATTTTACTATCAAAATTCGTGCTCGGTTCGAAATGTTCATCGCGCGCTGCTTCCATTTTATGATCGGCATTCTCGACCTTCTGAGCAGTCTATTCGGAAGATTGTGACCAAATTTCGCACCAAATTTACTTTGTTGGACATTAAACCACCAACACGTTTACGTACTGTGCGTAGTGAAGAAAATATTGCGGCCGTATCAGCTAGTGTGACAGAAGACCGCGAAATGTCGATTCGGCGCCGTTCCCAGCAGTTAGGCCTTTGTTACAGCACTACGTGGAAAATTTTGCGGAAGGATTTGGGCGTAAAGCCTTTTAAGATACAGCTGGTGCAAGAACTAAAGCCAGCCGACCTACCACAACGCCGAATTTTTGGTGAATGGGCTCTTGGAAAGCTGGCCGAGGATCCGCTTTTTTATCGAAAAATTGTGTTCAGCGATGAGGCTCATTTTTGGTTGAATGGGTACGTAAATAAGCAAAATTGCCGCATTTGGAGTGAAGATCAGCCAGAAGCATTGCAACAGCTACCAATGCATCCCGAAAAAGCCACTGTTTGGTGCGGTTTATGGGCCGGCGGCATTATTGGGCCATATTTCTTCAAAGATGATGCGAATCGCAGCGTTACTGTCAATGGTGAACGCTACCGAGCAATGATAACAAACTTTTTTTTGCCCGAAATGGAAGTTCTTGACTTGCATGATATGTGGTTTCAACAAGACGGTGCCACATGCCACACAGCACGCGAAACAATGGCGCAATTGCGAGGCGAGTTTGGTGAACAGTTAATTTCACGTTTCGGGCTGGTCAATTGGCCGCCTAGATCGTGCGATTTGACATCATTAGATTATTTTTTGTGGGGGTATTTTTTTTTTTTTTTTTTTTTGGAATGGCCAACGTATGTGGTAATCTTCTAAAGATGCGGAAGCCCGTGCTACCAACATGCACGATTCGCAAACCCGAATAATCGATGCCGGGAATACGCCTACGTACTAATCCACACCCCACACACTTCAACCACTCTCCCCGCGGGACTGCCGTTAGGTATTACTTCGCGGGGTTGGTTAGCCTTCAAGCTATTCGTGTTGTGTCACCTGCTTCTGGTGTTTCTGCGGTCTCTGAGGCTTCTGCTGTGGCTTTTCTTAGCCTTTCTATTCTCCGTAGCTCATTTTGTAGGATGGTTATAAAATTGCATAATTCCGCCCAATTCTCTTGAGACTGCAACATATGGTCGATGATTAGTGACGGGCTGGGCAAAGTATTTCTCCATGCCATGAAGCGTGGGCAATAAAATACTGCGTGCTCCATCTTTCATCTTTGTTTACGCATTCGGGGCAAGATGGTGAGCTGTCGTGCCCAAAACGGTGCAGATACTTGCGATAACCACCGTGGCCTGACAGGAACTGTGTAAGGTTATAGTTACAGTCTCCATGGTTACGTTCTATCCATTCCTTGATTGTCGGTATAAGTTTGTATGTCCATCTGCCTTTCGTTGTGCTATTCCAGCGAGCTTGCCACATAGCTATTGACGCTGCCTTTTCTTCGGTTTTAATCCTCTTGATTTCACTGGCATCGTATTGGTTTAAGGCTCTTTTGTTATATATCCTCAACATTTCGTCTGCAAGAATGTCGACGGGGACCATTCCAGCTATAACAAAGGCGGCCTCATCCGATATGGTTCGGAAGCCGCTGATTGTCCGTAGCGCGCAGAGCCTGTATGTTGATAATAGTCTCCTTTTGGTCTCCTTCGTCCTCAGTGCCTGCGCCCAGACTGGGGCTGCATACAGCAGAACTGATGTAACGACTCTGGAAAGTAGGATCCTTCTTGCGTATCCAGGTCCACCAATGTTAGGCATTATGCGCGAGAGAGCTCCCTGCATTTGCGATGCTTTCTTGGCTAAATATTCCACGTGTGTTTTGAACCGTAGTCTATTGTCCAGCATTACTCCAAGGTATTTAACCGCTTCTTTGGACTTGATTATTTGGTTACCAACCTGGAAGTTGGCAAACTCTACAGTTTTTCGGCTGGTTATGAGGACAGCTTCTGTTTTATGATCAGCTAGTTCCAGGCTGGCGGTTGATAGCCACTCCTTTACCCGGGCAATTGCTTCGTTTGTAACGGATTCAATGGTACGAATCTGTTTACCTACTGTCACAACGGCGATGTCATCGGCGAATCCAATTATCGTCACTCCCTCAGGCAGCACCAACCGTAAGACTCCGTCGTACATGATGTTCCACAATAACGGCCCCAAGACCGATCCCTGTGGAACTCCGGCAGTGACTTTGTAGTATTTTTCACCTTCATCTGTATTATATCTTAACTTCCTGTTGTTGAAGTAGCTCGTCATTATACGTAGCAAGTAGTACGGTGTATCCATCCTAGCGAGGGATCTTCTAATGAAAGACCAGTTCGCGGAGTTAAAAGCATTTTTAACGTCCAATGTTACTACTGCACAGTACTCCTTTGTCCCATAGAGCCATCTTTCCCCTTCGATGGCGCCTTTTGCAATATCAACTACTGCTCGTATGGCATCAACAGTGGATCTCCTTTTTCTAAAACCAAATTGGTAATCTGAAAGGGCCCCTTTTTCGTCTGCCACTGCGAGTAATCTATTGTAGATTATCTTCTCGAGGATCTTTCCCATGGTGTCCAATAGGCATATTGGGCGATAGGACGATGGTTCTCCTGGAGGCTTCTTTCCTTTTGGTAGCAGGACCAAGTGTTGCATTTTCCACTTTTCGGGAAACGTTCCTTCTTCGAGGCACTTCTGCATCGTCATCATAAACAGGTCTGGCCTCTTTTTTATAGCCGCTTTTATTGCCTTGTTTGGGATGCCGTCGGGTCCGGGGGCCTTGTTGTCGCCAATCTTGCTGCATGCCTCGAGCAGCTCCTCCTGGGTGATTAGTGGAATGTCATCTGTACTGACTTCTCTCACGATATTGCACATAGTAGTTGGTACTTGGGGAAAGAGATGCTCTACTATGGATTTCAGTATTATTGGACACGTTATTGGAGGAGTTCTGTAGCCCCTCAGTTTGGTCATCACCATTCTGTATGCCGAACCCCATGGGTTAATGTCGGCCTCCTCACAAAGACGTTTAAAACACGTGGTTTTGCTCTCCTTAATAGTTCTATTTAGTGTGCGTCTTGCCAGTCTAAGAGTGTCCAGGCATTGTTGGAAGTCTGGTCTTCTTCTTGAACGCTGAACCTTGCGTCGAGCTTGCAGACATTTTTTCCGAAGTGTCTTTATTTCCTCATTCCACCAGTAACATGGCGGTGCCTTCCTGCTGTTTGTTCTTCTGGGCATGGATGCATCGCACGCGGTGGTGATGGTGTTTGTGAGGCGATGTGCGAGGGTCTCCGCTGTTCCATTTCGCGTTAGGTTGCCGTTCAACATCTCTTCGAATGTTTCCTTATCGAATTTTCTGTCGTTCCATTTTGGGCCCGTAAGTTTAGGGGGTACGACTGGTTTCATCCCTCTTATTTCCATTATTATCATTTGGTGGTCGCTGTGTGAGTATTCTTCACTGACTCTCCACTTTATGGTTCTCAGGATAGAACTACTCACAAGGGTGATGTCAATGATAGAGCCTATCCCAGCCTTCCTGTACGTATTTGCTCGACCCTTGTTGGCGATACTTGTCGATAGGGGAGCGAATGTTTCCAGTAGGGCCTGTCCTCTGGTATTCGTGAGTCTGCTGCCCCATTCCGTAGCCCACGCATTAAAGTCGCCACCTATGACCACTGGGGTTCTCCGAAGAGCGTCTGAGGTTAGATTGTCCAGCATTTGTTGGTATTCATTGGACGTTAAGCTGGGTCGGGCATAGCAACTGTAGAAATGGATCCCGTTTATTTTCGCCCGAACGAAGCCTATTGTTTGATCGCTTGTGTCTTCGAAAGCATAGCGTCCACATATCCAAATGGCCGCCTGTTTTGCTTTGTCGCAGATCCAGTTATTGTTCCCGTCGGGACACTTATATGGTTCACTAATCATTATGACGTCCGCCCTTTCGTCCTTGGCCGTTTGTGCTAGGATGTCCTGGGCTACTCTACAGTGGTTGAGGTTTATCTGTAGTATCTTCATGGTCTCTTGCTAGTGATAGCTCTCCGAAAAACCGGGCATTTGTTACTGCCAGCTACATGCTTCGCGTCATCTGGATTGTCTCTCTTGCAGATCATACAGAATGGTTCCTTGTCACAGTTCTTTGCTATATGGCCTTCTGTCCCACATCTCCTACATAGTTTGGAGCGGTCTTCTTCGTTTTTGCATTGCCGGGCTAGGTGGCCAAACTCTAGACATTTGAAGCATTTTTTTAGCAGGGTCCGTTCGCGTATGCGACAGTTTACCCAGCCGATTTTAACCTTTCCGGCTTTTAAGAGTTTTCCTGCGTCTTCTGAGGGGAGGCTGATTGTTGCTGTTTGAGTTCCTCCGTAACCCTTTCGCAGGGACAAGACGTCTGCTGGTAAAACTGTCACTTCGAGCTGGGCTTTGATGGCATCGGCTGTGTCGTCTACAGCAGTGACCTCATCGATGTATTTAATCTCAAGGACAGAGTGGTGTGTAAGTGACCTTACATTCGCCTGGTCAGCTAAGGTTTCACTAAGGAATCCTTTGAACTCAGAGGTCTTAATCCCCGTCTCCTTGAGTTGTATAAGGAGGTCTCCGTTTTGTGTCCTCCTAATTCTTGACACCGCCTTTCCCACTATTTCCAATTTTGGGTCTGCCTTTACCTTTTTTAGGATCTCCGCGTATGAGAGGGTCCCCGTCGCTTTGATGACGATAGCGTCAGGCCTAGGTTTTTTGTCCTCTATCTGCTTCTTTTTGGCGACCTTCTTTCTTGGGGCATTCTGCCACTCTTCCTCTCCTTTCGTCTGCTTCTTATCAATGCCTGCATTTTTCTTTTGATTGGGCCTGGTCACTGGAGTCTCAACTCCGGTTTTCCCATCTTTCTCCTTGGTTGATTTCACAGGTGGGGGTTTTTGTTTCCGTTTCTGCTCCGGGTATCTTTTGGCTGCAACGGTGTTTTCAGCATTAACTTGTCTCCTTTTTGGTTCCGGTAGTACGTTGTCTGCAGAACCATTTGGTAAGTTATGCTGCTTCCGTTTAGGCTCCGGGGATTCGTCTTCTGCAACCTGTCTCTTCTTGGGCTCTGTTGTTGCCTTTAGCCATGGCGAAGTTTGCGAGGAATTGTTCTGACGAATCACTTTCTTTGCTTTCTCGTCATGCAATTGAATCGCCGAGAGTTCGTAAAGAGCTCTGATGCTTTCAATAGCATCTCTCATCGGTTGGTGGATCGAGCGTCTTTTGCCATCTTCCATCATTTCTATCAGCCATCTTATTTGCTCACCTAGCTTGTGAAAGTCTGATTGCTGGACGGTTGATTCGGCCGCCCTTGTTCGTACTGTGGGTGACTCGCGTCGTTCGGTACTTCTTTGTGGTACTGGTGACCTCAGCATTCTTGATCCTCCCTGAAAGGGATTTTCAATGGTCTCCTCTATTAGTCCTCCGGTGTTTTGGTCAATGTTGGTTGTATTCATTTCTATTTGGTCCCCCCTCAAAGCCGCTATCAATGTTCGAATGTGCAGTCACCTAAGGATCCCATGGTTGTCTTTGCAAGCAGTGAGGCCATGCGAGGGTTGACACAAGCCCTTATGGGGTTTTGTGCCAGAGCCGGATCGGTGCTAACCAGGAATATTACATCTGGACCTACACCACCAACTTAATGGTGACGAAACATTGAACGTACTTTGAGGCCTGCCAAGGTTTTAACGGGACGGAGGCGCTTGCAGCATTAGCCTGAAAGCCATTTCCGCAAGATTTCACTCTTGCTTACTCAGGTAACAGAATACTACAAACGTCAGCTCTCATAGCGATAGTTCCAATTCGTTTTCCAGTATGCCATAATTAAGACCTTACTGGACTCGGTCTTAATGTTTTGTTTTAGAAGAATACTATACTAATGTTATTGCATTATACTACAATGCAATATAAATATATGAATGTGCAGTCGCTTCCAGGTTGAGAAGCTGCACATTTCGTGGTGTGGCGGGTGCCGCCGGATCTCGCCAGTTGCTTCTTGCTGTATCCCTCGGTGCCACCTTATGTGGTGGGGAGCACTTACTTGGAAGACGGTGCTTGCTCGTCTTGTCGCAGAGAGTTCATAGGGGTTCCTTTGACCTTTTCAGCCACGCCCTCCTTCTCCGCCTCTCTGGATGGGGGACTGCTTATTGGGTGTTCGCAGTTAACTCCTTTAACGATGCTGCATTTTTCTATCCCCAGCATACGAGTGGATTTTTTTTGTGGGGGTATGCCAAGGCTAATGTGTATAGGGACAAGCCCGCTTCGATTGACGCACTGGAAGCCAACATCCATGCATTCATTCGTGAGATACCGGCCGATATGTGTGAAAGAGTATGCCAAAATTGGACTCAGCGGATGGGCTACCTGAGACGCAGCCGCGGTCAACATTTGCATGAAATTATCTTTAAACATTAAATTGCAAGGTTCAAACTATCGATTCAAATAAATATTTCATTCATTTTTTCGATTTTTTTGTGTTTTTTTTTTTTAAAAAAGTTCTAAGCCTCTTAAAAAATCACCCTTTATAAAACCAAAATCAAAACAAGTGAATTCCATAACAGAAAAAGAAATAAAGCAACAAATTAACCCTTCTTCTCTTTCCCTCCAAGTTGAAAGTGTGTCAAACAGAAAAGAAGGAGCAATAGTGATTAACTGTCGTGGTGAAGATTCTGTAAAGAAAATAGAAAGTGAAGTGAAAGAAAAGCTCGGAGAAAAGTATGTTGTGAAGATTTTCGCAAAGAGGTGCCCGCAACTAATGGTTACGGAAATGAGTGAGAATTGGAACATCAGAGAGCTAGAGGAAGCAACGAAGAACCAAAACAATCTTGGTGCAACTGTAAAATGTGTAAAATTGTATAAGAACAAAAACAGGGACACATACAACGCAATCATTGAGGTTGATGAGTGTGACCATTCGATCATTTTGGAAAAGCAAAAAATTAATATCGGATGGGAGAAATGTCGAGTGTTTGAATACTTCAATGTGAGCAAATGTTTTAAATGTTGGGGTCACCAGCATAAGGCCAAGGACTGTAAAAATAATGTGAAATGCGCAAAATGTAGTGATGATCATGAAACAAAAGACTGCTCCTCTGAAGTGCGTAAATGTGTAAATTGTGTGAAATATAATGAAAAATATAGGCTTAACTTAGACACTGCACATGATAGTCGCGATGCTATCTGCTCAGTGTATAAAAAAATGATAGAATCGGTAAAGGCGCGCTCTGGATATTAGCAACTAAATAAACTAGACGGAGTGTACTGCAATATTCAAGGCATGACCGGTAATTTCACTGAGCTGGAATTTAATTTTGGCAATAAATATGACTTTATCGCGACATCAGAAACGCACTTGACTGAGAATATCAAAGATAGTGAAATACAGATTAATGATTATCACACAATTCGTTGCGACAGTGCTTCAAGGCACACAGGCGGCGTATGTATCTATATAAAAAATATTTTTGAAGCAAAAGAATTTAAAAAAGCTGTGATGTCTAATGAAATATGGTGGCTTGTTGTTGAGGTGAAAAACAGTGGTAAAATAATAATGTATATTGCATTGGTTTATCGGGTGCCCAGATCACCGAAGATAATATTTTGTGAAAAATTTAGTGAATGGATCGAGGATTTAGTTGATTTAAATAACAGGTTCATTGTTGTGGGTGATGTAAATATTGATTGGATGGATGATCGAAACACATACAGGAACGAGGTCAAAAGGTCTATAGAAATCGAAAATAGGTGCAGACAAATAGTATATGAACCAACTCGGGTAACAAACATATCATCAACATTAATCGATTATGTTATAACGAACTCTGAATCTGATTCAGCAAAAGTTAATATGAATTTAAAAATTAGTGACCATGAAACAATCGAAATGAGTGTCTACTTAAAAAAAAAGATTTTACGTTGCAATAGTAATAAGGAAATAATAAAGTGTTTTAGATACAGTAAGTCCGAATTCCGGAATCACTTAAGTAACTGCGCAATAATAATAGGGTTGGTTTGGCATTGCAAAATCCCAAACTGACCTGACAACTTCTGGACCATTCCACCAAAGTCTATTTCCATAAAGATCGGATGGCAACAGCTTTCGTGACGCAAGATCAGCTGTTGCAGGTTGTGTTGTGCTGGTACATATCTCCAAATACTGCAGTTGGTAAGTCGTTGAATTTCTGCAACTCTGTTGACAACAAATGTTTTCCATTTCGAAGGAGGCGCTGTGATCCAAGCCAACGTGATTATCGAATCGAACCAGGCAAATGTCTTGACATTTTCTAATCCCAACACTTTTGATGTGTACTTCAAGAGCGATGCCAATATTACCGCTCCTCAAAGCTCAAGTCTGGGAAGAGTTACGGTCGTTAGAGGAGCCACTCTTGTTTTGGACATAAGAAGGTGGACATGAATGTTGTTTTTCTCATGCAACACCCGTACGTATATCACTGCTCCATACGCCTTCTCAGATGCGTCGCTAAATCCATTTGGATTTCAAAATTCCAAACACAAAATCAAATTCAATTGTATGCAAAATTGACAATGAAAAAAATTTGAAATCATCCGGACTTTAAAGAACGTTGTTAATCCCGCAGCTATAACCCTATTTAAAGAGTTCAGAGTCGAAAATAACGAAAGCAATGCGTTCCTTAAAGATGTTTATTTCTCAAGTTTATTTAAAGAACAATATACTAACTGTTCGAGACAACATTTAGAGAGCATAGGGCGAATTTTGGATTATTCAATGCCAACCGACCGACGTTGCCAAAAAAATTGAGTTTCTTACGAGACTACAGAGTCGTTCACCTTACAAAGTTTGGCAAAAAGTTCGAATTGGGAGAATTACTGCTTCCATATTCAAAGAAGTAGCCCGTACCAAAAAGAGCTGTCCTTCCATGAGTTTGTTGAACACAATTTGCAAACCAAAAATGTTCTCAACTGTTTATGGAAGAAATTTGCGCATCTCCTTAGACAGAGTTCGAACTTCAATTTTTGTTCGTAATTGCGGAAATATATAAAAACGTATGTCTTTATTTTTCGCTGCATTGTCGATGCAGTTTTTAATGCAGCAATTTGCCGTCATTTTTCCTTATTTTACGTTTATTTTACACAAACTTTATCTAATACAATTTTTTAGCAAACATAATAGTATAATTCTGCAATGTATTTTGCACTTTATCATAATCATAGTCGTAACACGAAATAAATCATATCTCCCGCCACATAAAATTTGATTTGTTTTCCTATAAGTTGTTTTGACGTTTAAGTGAATGAGAAAGCACAGCTGTGAAAGGGATAGCTTCGCGAAATACTCTATTGCCCTACTTGCCATCTCCCTTCCTCTACCTGTCGTACTTGATCGGTGGCTTTTCTCCGGGTAGTAAATTGTGAATGGCGTCGCGTCGGATAATTTTTGCTTGGTTTTCGCGTTTTGTGTAAATTTTAAAATTTTATTTATTGAGATGGGCCAAAAACGGTAGGATAGATCCATCATAAAGAAACACTTTGAAAAATTAAAAAATATATTCCGTTACAATTTAACAAAGTCATATACACCAAAAGAAGCGTCTATTCATTACCTATCAGCTCATAGAATAAAATAATTTGTCGCTCTTCTCTAAATGTTGCAAAAACTAAAAAGTTTATTTTAAGACCAAAAAAGTAAGCTAAAAATACAAAAATAAAAATGTTCAATACTAAAAATTCATATATCCCGTTCGAATACTACTATGCTACAAAGCTCATTAGAAGCGTGTATTCATTAGCTATCAAACCAATTCATAAAATAATTTGTCGCTCTTCTCTAAATGTGTCAAAGGCTAACAAGTTCATTTTGCCAAAAACAAACCCAAATATTCCCCTAGTACAAAAAAAAAATTGGAAAATTTGGAAAAATTCATATATCCCGTTCGAATCCTACTATGCCACATAGCTCATTAGAAGCGTGTATTCATTAGCTATCAAACCAATTCATAAAATAATTTGTCGCTCTTCTCTATATGTGTCAAAGGCTAACAAGTTCATTTTGCCAAAAAAAAACCCAAATATTCCCCTAGTACAAAAAAAAAATTGAAAAATTTGGAAAAATCCATGTATCCCGTTCGAATCCTATTATGTCACATAGCTCATTAGAAGCATGTATTCATTAGCTATCAACCTAATTCATAAAATAATTTTTCGCTCTTCTCTGTGTCAAAAGCTAACAAGTTCATTTTGACAAAAAAAAAAGAAAGAAGCAAATACACCCCTAGTACTAAATTTGGTAGCCCACAAAGTATGCATCATATTTGGAATGTTGTAAATCCGGCTTGACAATTTTTATAAATCCCGAAAGTATGCAATACCCCTACGATCAAATTTCGTTAACCCTGAACGTATGCATTGATTTTAACTTCGAAATTTCCGTTCATATACTGGCTGATTAAAAATGGATCGTGTACAAGTCAACCCCACCTAGCGCCATCTACAAAAAATAGTATTACTCAGCCTTAGTGGATAATGTTACCGTCAAACGAGTATTATTTTGAGTATTTAGGTTTCTATAAAGTCTAATTTATTACATTTCCTTACATCGCGTAAAGATTTACGCAGCCTTTAGGTGGCTTACCTGAAATTTTTATTTATAAACATTTTTTCGCTGTAATGAGGGAAGAAAGGATTTAGGTACCAATTTTATGTAATGTTAGGTAGAAGATATAAGGGTGGGAAATGCTTTATGTTTTTGTACCTGTATGGAGTTATAAGATTTCAAGGCTGTAAATATTTAATTAATTTAAATCTGAAGCTAAAACAAAAAGGTTTTTGAGAAAATAAATTGACTTTTAGCTTTGGAAAATTTGAGAAAATAAAAGTAAAAAATTTGCGTTTGTTTTTAACTTAAGAGAACTTGAGGGAATAAAAGACAAAAATCGCAAAAATATTCATCCGTCCATGGGTGTCCGTATAATTAAGTGAATTTAACCTGGCTTGGTAGCAACTACTCCATTTGTCAAACTGGTTTCCAAAAACAATTAGTCGCCACAACTTCGAACATACATTGTCTTATAATATGGTAACACTTATTTTCCACATTAATGTGACATTCATTTGGGCTTCTATAGATTCGCTCTAAGATTTCAGATTTCGTGTGGCAAATCGAACACAAAAAGTAATCTGACTGTGTTTTGTTGGTGTTAGTAAAATCCGTAAAATTGTGCTTAAATTTATTTTTCTGTTTATTTTCTTTGTAGGCGAAATGTCAAATCAGAAGTAGGTGTATTGGTAAATTGAAGCAACTCTGGCAAAAAACCCGGATTCGCAAAAGTGCTCTGAAATCTTAAAAAGATTGCTTTTTTTTGTACTAAACGAATATAAAAAGTGATCTGAGAGCAAAAAAGTGCTCTGAGAGATCCCAATCGAATACCACATAAATACTATATGTTTGAAAACGAAAAAAATGGAGGGAACAAGTAGAGTTTTCCTTTACAACCAAAACCAGCAACGAAATTACCACGTTATAATTTTATTTTTTGATGATTGTTACCCTTCCTGTGGTCGGAATCCAAGTGACCGAGAAACTATTTACATGCTTAGAGTATGGCTTATCTGTATAACACTTCCAAATCATAGCTGAGAACGAGAACAAAATTATCAAGAGAATTACAGCTAACGTTGGTAATACTTAATACATAATAAGTATGCCCAAGTATGATTGCATAAGAGAGCTTAACTAGGAATTATGAACCTGTTACTTGATACCAAAATATCATATAGGTAAGTTAAGAGAAAGTATAGGGTAGATCATGAATAATCGTGCAATAGAACACATTGAATGAATTTATAGAATAAAAATTAACAAAAGCAACTTAAATCAAAATAAATGTAATATGGATGAATGCATTCTCCAACACTATAGAATAGACTACAACCTGAACGATAAAGGTAAGTAGTGAGAAAATAAGTGTCCAGTTGCAGATTTGCGATATAGATGCCGCTAGGTGCGAAACTTGGCTGGGGATGAAAATTCATTGAAAATGTATAAAATTACATTTTTCAGCTGCAGGCAGGCTTTGCAAACAGTTGTTGCCTTCCGTTTCGCTACACAATTTTTGTCTCTTTCACATATAATCATACAAGCCTTTAAAATTTTCTGAACATTTTGAATATTGAATATTTTTGCGAATTTTTGTCTTTTATTCCCTCAAGTTCTCTAAAGTTAAAAACAAATCCAAATTGTTTACTTTTATTTTCTCAAATTTTCTAAAGCTAAAAGTCAATTTATTTTCTCAAAAACCTTTTTGTTTTAGCTTCAGATTTAAATTAATTAAATATTTACAGCCTTGAAATCTTATAACTCCATTCAGGTACCGAAAACATAAAGCATTTCCAACCCTTACATCTTCTACCTAACATTACATAAAATTGGTACCTACCTCCTTTCCTCCTCATATAATTATTATTCCAAATTCCATATGTATAAGTTTTTTAGCTGTCACTTGGCTTTTTCTTCTTCTTATTTGACATTGACGTTGTCGCAGCTACCCTATTGCAGGTTGACATTGCAAAATTCCATTCGAAAGCATTTTGAAATTGTGCCAGATAATTTGATTTTTTTTGTGTACTGGATTTCAGTGTTTGTAAGGTTACAGCGAAAAAATGTTTATAAATAAAAATTTCAGGTAAGCCACCTAAAGGCTGCGTAAATCTTTACGCGATGTAAGGAAATGTAATAAATTCGGCTGTTAGACTTTAGAGAAACCTAAATACTCAAAATAATACTCGTTTGACAATAACACTATCCACTAAGGCTGAGTAATACGATTTTTTGTAGATGGCGCTAGGTGGGGTTGACTTCATTTCCATTTTTAATCAGCCAGTATATGAACGGAAATTTCGAAGTTAAAATCAATGCATACATTCAGGGTTAACGAAATTTGATCGTAGGGGTATTGCACACTTTCAGGATTTATAAAAATTGTCAAGCAGAATTTACAACATTCCAAATCTGATGCATACTTTGTGGGCTACCAAATTTAGTACTAGGGGTATATTTGCTTCTTTCTTTTTTTTTGTCAAAATGAACTTGTTAGCTTTTTACACACTTAGAGAAGAGCGACAAATTATTTTATGGATTGGGTTCATAGCTAATGAATACACGCTTCTAATGAGCTATGTGACATAGTAGGATTCGAACGGGATATATGGATTTTTCCAAATTTTCCAATTTTTTTTTGTACTAGGGGAATATTTGTTTTTTTTTGGAAAAATGAACTTGTTAGCCTTTGACATATTTAGAGAAGAGCGACAAATTATTTTATGAATTGGGTTGATAGCTAATGAATACACGATTCTAATGAGCTATGTGACATAGTAGGATTCGAATGGGATATATGGATTTTTAGTTTTGAACATTTTTATTTTTGTATTTTTAGCTTACTTTTTTGGTCTTAAAATAAACTTTTTAGTTTTTGCAACATTTAGAGAAGAGCTACAAATTCTTTTATTCTATGAGCTGATAGGTAATGAATAGACGCTTCTTTTGGTGTATATGACTTAGCTAAATTGTACCGGAATATATTTTTTTTTAATTTTTCAAAGTGTTTGTTTATGATGGATATATCCTACCGTTTTTGGCCCATTTAGAGAAGAGCGACAAAATATTTGATTTAAACTGATAGTAGCCTATAATTATACGCTTCTTTTAAGATATGTAGCATATTAAATTTCGAAAGGGTTATTTTTTTATGAATTTTTTAATAATCTATTTGATTTTCCTTCAAAATCAAAAGAGTTTTATAGCGAACTGACCGTTACAAAAAACGCAAATTTGAAATTGTGGGCGAACGGCTTACCCGGGTGGAAAAATTTTTACATTTTCCCAGAGCGATTAAATCGGTGATTGGTATGCGCAAAAAAAATCCTTCAAAAGTCAATGTGGCGGTTCCAGCTTTACCGGTAAGCTAGGTCCGCCACAAAATCTCCCACTTCCCGAAGAGCGGCAAAATCAAGAATAGAGCAATTAATTAGCGATTAAATAGCAATTAAGTCCCATGTACTTTGTTTGGCAAAATTGGAATGTGGCGGTTCCAGCTTTACCCACGTTGTTATTATGATGATGCGTCGTGTTGGGTAATTTTGTGTGGTATTGCGTTGATTAGTTTTATATGTGGAGTTAATAAAAAATTTAATATTATTGGTTTTCGATTGTAGGATATATATATAATATATTATATTTTTTATTTTTTTTTTTTACTTGTGAGAAATGTGTGTAATGTGCAAATTATAATTTGTGTATTGTGTGTTATGATTATAATTTGTATATGTTTTATTGAACGTTGTTATAGGAAAATTTCATCTGATTGGTCTTTTGAGCTCATCATTCTCTGTTTTTAGGGTTACAACGTGATTCTGGCCTTAATCCACTTGGATGGTGGAATACGCTCGTCCTTTACCAGAACCAAGTCCCCTACCTGCGGTTGTTCTGTTGTCTTTACCCATTTTGGGCGCTGCTGAAGACGTGCCAGGTACTCGGAACTCCACTGTCTCCAAAATGTTTGATACATCTGCTGAATTATTTTCCTTCTATCGTTGTAACATATGTTTTCTTGGGTGAGACTAGGTTCTGGTACGTTCTGTAGCTTCTCCAATGAGAAAGTGTGCAGGAGTTAACGTGGAAAAATCATAGGGGTTATTGATTAGAGGGCATAGAGGCCTAGAATTGAGGCATGCTTCTATTTGGGCCAATGGTGTAGATAGCTCCTCAAAAGTTAGTGTTGAATTACCTGTAACTCGTTTAAGATGGTATTTTACCGATCTTACTCCGGCTTCACATAAACCGCCGAAGTGAGGGGAAGCTGGACGGATGAAATTCCATTTTATTCCATCATCACTTAGCGTCGCGGCGATTTCCATGGGCTTGAAGTTTCCTCGTCTCGCTGAAAATCGTCTAAAAACGGCGATAAATGCTTGAGTGGTCATATCACTAACCACCTCAATATGTATTGCTTTTGTGGCTAAGCAAATGAATATAGCAAAGTAAGCCTTAAACGACTTCGATCCTCGACCCTTCCATGCTTTGACCTCGATGGGATGGTCACCGTTACTCGTGGGGCTGGTAGGTTCCCCTTAGTTGACAAACTGGTTTCGCCCGAAATCGAAAGCATATGTTGCAGCCATCAATACATCTTTTGACGCCATTTCTAAGATTGATAATCCAGTATTGTCTGCGAAGATATGCAATCATTTGCTGGGTCCCACCGTAAAATGTTTTTTCATGTACTTCCTTTATAATAAGACGGCTGCAGTGATGACCTGGTCTTAAAATAATGCGTGTCGCTGATTGAAACACAAATCAGCATTTTGGAGTCTTCCTCCTACTCGTAAGACCCCGTCTTCATCACGGAAAGGGTGTAATAATTTTAATCCCTTATAAATAGGATGCTTTGCTCTGAAGTCATCAAAGAACATACTGCTTTGGACCGTTCTGATAACAACCTTTAAAGCTGAACAAATCTCCATTGGTAAAAGAGTCATCACCTCCCTCTGTGTTGCTGATTTGCGTGTGTTAGATATAAGCCTGCAACAATATGCTACTATTCTTTGCAGCTTACGAAGACGTGACTGACGATGAACCAGGTCATCGATCTCGTTGTTTTTTACGATGGCGCAATGGGATTGCAATTTTCGACTCTCCTCATCAGTGAAAATATTGTTGGGTTGGTTTAGCATTGCAATATCCCAAACTGACCTAAGAACTTCTGGACCATTCTACCAAAGTCTATTTCCATTAAGATCGGATGGCAACAGTTTTCGTAACGCAAGATCAGCTGTTGTTGCATTGTGTGTTCTGTTGGTACATATCTCCAAATACTGCAGTTGGTAAGGCGTTGAATTTCTGCAACTCTGTTGACAACAAATGTTTTCTATTTCGAAGGAGGCGCTGTGATTCAAGCCAACGTGATTATCGAATCGGACCAGGCAAATGTTTTGACATTTTCTAATCCCAACACTTTTGATGTGTACTTCAAGAGCGATGCCAATATTACCGCTCCTCAAAGCTCAAGTCTGGGAAGAGTTACGGTCGTTAGAGGACATAAGAAGGTGGACATGAATGTTGTTTTTCTCATGCAACACCCGTAAGTATATCACTGCTCCATACGCCTTCTCAGATGCGTCGCTAAATCCATGGATTTCAATACGTGGGTAAAGCTGGAACCGCCACATTGGAATTTCGCCAAATAAAGTACATGGGATTTAATTGCTATTTAATCGCTATTTAATTGTTCTATTCTTGATTTTGTCGCTCTTCGGGAAGTGGGAGATTTTGTAGCGGACCTAGCTTATCGGTAAAACTGGAACCGCCACATTGACTTTTGAAGGATTTTTTTTGCGCATACCAATCACCGATTTAATCGCACTGGGGAAATGTACAATTTTTTCCAATCGGGTAAGCCGTTCGCCCACAATTTCAAATTTACGTTTTTTGTAACGGTCAGTTCGCTATAAAACTCTTTTGATTTTCAAGGAAAATAGATTATTAAAAAATTAATAAAAAAATAACACTTTCGAATTTTACTATGCTAAGAAGCGTATATTTGTAGGCTACTATCAGTTTAAACCAAATATTTTGTGGCTCTTCTCTAAATGGGCCAAAAACGGTAGGATAAATCCATCATAAGCAAACACTTTAAAAAAATATATATTATATTCCGTTACAATTTAACAAAGTCATATAGACCAAAAGAAGCGTCTATTGCTATTGGCGCAAAGCTCCTCTTACAAATCAGTTGCATTTAAAAATCGAAAATTTGGATTTCAAAATTCCAAACACAAAATCAAATTCAATTGTATGCAAAATTGACAATGAAAAAAATTTGAAATCATCCGGACTTTAAAGAACGTTGTTAATCCCGCAGCTATAACCCTATTTAAAGAGTTCATAGTCGAAAATAACGAAAGCAATGCGTTCCTTAAAGATGTTTATTTCTCAAGTTTATTTAAAGAACAATATACTAACTGTTCGAGACAACATTTAGAGAGCATAGGGCGAATTTCGGATTATTCAATGCCAACCGACGTTGCCAAAAAAATTGAGTTTCTTACGAGACTACAGAGTCGTTCTCCTTACGAAGTTTGGCAAAAAGTTCGAATTGGGAGAATTACTGCTTCCATATTCAAAGAAGTAGCCCGTACCAAAAAGAGCTGTCCTTCCATGAGTTTGTTGAACACAATTTGCAAACCAAAAATGTTCTCAACTGTTTATGGAAGAAATTTGCGCCTCTCCTTAGACAGAGTTCGAACTTCAATTTTTGTTCGTAACTGCGGAAATATATAAAAACGTATGTCTTTATTTTTCGCTGCATTGTTGATGCAGTTTTTAATGCAGCAATTTACCGGCATTTTTCCTTATTTTACGTTTATTTTACACAACCTTTATCCGATACAATTTTTTAGCAAACATAATAGTATAATTCTGCAATGTATTTTGCACTTTATCATAATCATAGTCGTAACACGAAATAAATCATATCTCCCGCCATATAAAATTTGATTTGTTTTCCTATAAGTTGTTTTGACGTTTAAGTGAATGAGAAAGCACAGCTGTGAAAGGGATAGCTTCGCGAAATACTCTATTGCCCTACTTGCCATCTCCCTTCCTCTACCTGTCGTACTTGATCGGTGGCTTTTCTCCGGGTAGTAAATTGTGAATGGCGTCGCGTCGGATAATTTTTGCTTGGTTTTCGCGTTTTGTGTAAATTTTAAAATTTTATTTATTGAGAATTGTTTAAAGCAATTTAGCAAAAATAAAAATATGGTGTGTGTTGAACATGATGCTGTTGGGAATATGAAGGCAGGCAAGTTTTCCTGTTTTGCTGTAGGTCTAATCTTCAATTCCTTGTTGGCGTTTCATCCCAGAAATATGACAGAAGGCTCAATGAGTTCGCGGTAGTCGTCCCTCACTTTTGTTTTATGCAGTTCAACAGAATAGAAATCAAGCAAATCGCTTATTGTTATTTCTCTGAAATGTTTCTTTAAAGTTTTTCTGCAAGATTTAAAGTTAGTACAATCTATATTTTTCCAGTTGTCGCGGAACTTTTTGAAAAGGATAATGTCTGGGCTTGTTGTTACTTGGCAAATTTTCGCTTCAAATGCACTTTTTAGAGCAAGTTCATAGATGTGATGTCGACACCCAAAAAGTAGTAACTCCCTTTCAAGTTTCTGTTCTAAAAGCACACACGCACCGTTGAAGCGACCTGTATTAGACGCTGTTATGGAGGTTCCTGTCACTTAATGCCCTAAAAAAAGCTACAGATTGTACTTTTCCGGAAGAATTTTCAAGCTTCGGCACAGAAAGAAGCTGTTCGTTACTGCCAAATGTTATAGCGATAGGAAGTCGTTCTTCTTTGAAACTTCTTACGGTTAGGCCAGGTAGCAATTTCCCATCGCAGTGAATAGTCACAACTTCAGGCACATCATTTTGGAAATCAGCTTTTATAGATGCAGCTCTTTTTTTCCTTACCTGTGTTCGAATACGTTGGATCGAGGATTTATTGATTGGAAATTCGTCAACATTAAGCCCAAGCGCTTCTACTGTGGCCTGAAGAATGTAAACGGATTCTCGAATGGTTAACTGGCATCCGTCTAAAGCTTATACTAATTTAGCAGTAACAATTTCTGTTCTTCCGCGTTTTTTGATCAATCTCTCGAGATCAGTGAAGGCAATTACGAAGTAGCTCTAAAACTTCTTATCGACAGTTACGACAATAAAAAACTAATCGCCACGGAACACATCAAAAAAATAATGAATTACCCACCAATTCGAAAACCTTCATCAAATAGTCTTCGCCAGTTCTGCGATGAAATCAGTAGCCATCTCCGTGCCCTCACTACTCTTGGACGTCAAGATGATCTACTCCATGGGATGATCTACTCATTCAAATAATCTTACCTAAGCTCGATCCTGCAACACTTGCCAATTGGAGTGAGGAGGGACCCACGGAAAGAATGCCCAGCTATCAAGAACTGGTAAAATTCCTCACCAAACGCAGCCAAATAATCAACAATTATAGTTCACAGGCAAGTACACAAATGCATGCTAAACACAATCAAAATAATCGCTCTATAAGCAATAATCATTTATGCTTCAATTGCCTTAAACCTAATCATGACGCTAATAATTGTCAATCGTCCAAATGTCGTAAATGCAACAATTTGCATCATACATTGCTTCATGACGATAGCGTTATATGTAATTCTCCTTATACTGCACAATCTGCTCCAACTTATACCGCAAGCACACCCAATAGTCAAGCTATCTCCACAAATAACATCGCATCAACATCCAATGGCCTACGTGCACAAATTTTCGAACAATCTTCCCAAAATTACCATATTCATCATTCTGCTACGTCTGACGCTCCAAGCTTCTCAAAACAAGGAACCCTAGACACTGCCATAGTCTTCATACTCAATAAGCATAACTCTCCAGTTCCATGTCGAGCTCTACTGGATTCGGCTTCCCATGTCAGCTTATTAACAGAGCGATTTGCGAATTTGCTTGGTACCAAAAGGAAATATACATTGGTATCAATAAATGGTATAGGACAAAATCCATTGACTTGTAAACATCCGGCTAGTCTTACTATTAAATCAGGCATCAACAACTTCGTGAAAAGTATTTACGCATTAATTGTTAGGAAAATATCGGAATTTCTTCTTGACTCTCCCATTAATACCAGAAATTGGTCAATACCTTCCAATATCAACCTCGCAGATCCGCTATTTTCAACGCCAAACCGCATCGATCTATTAATAGGAGCAGAGCATTTCTTCGGTCTGTTATCAATCGGTCAAATAAAGCTGGGGCATCAACTTCCCACTCTGCAAAATACCGTTTTTGGATGGGTAGTCTCTGGAAGTCTAGCTCAGAGAGAACGCCATGATAACAGTTGACATGCATATATATGTTCGGAAGTCAATGATAACAGTGACATTGCATTCATACTTAAGTCCTTTTGGGAAATCGAAAATCACCTACCAAATTGATGCTAGTGCGAAATGTGGCAATGGTTTGAGTTTGAATGACATTTTATATGTGGGTCCAGTGGTGCAATCAGATTTCTTTTCGTTGATCATTAAGATTAGATCACACAATTATGTGTTTACTACGGACATTACCAAAATGTACCGAAAAAATTTCATTACATAAAAACGATCAACCATTTCATCAAATCTTATGGAGAGATAATCCAAACGAAGAGATAAAGGTTTATCGTCTCTGCACAGTAACTTTCGGTACAGCCTCAGCATCTTACCTAGCCACCAGAGCACTCATATACTTAGCTGATAGAGAGCGCGATAAATATCCCAAGGGAGCAGCAAGATTAAAAACGGACTTTTACGTCGATGATGTTCTCACTAGTGCTAGCACTATCCGATGATCTTGAATACATTAAAAGAGAGCTGATACAAATATTAGGCAGTGGAGGATTAGAGCTTAAAAAGTGGTGCTCCAATAACACTAGAATATTAGATGGCATCCCCGTTGAGGATAGGGAACCCTTTTTACAAGTCAAAAGCAACGATGTTATAAAAACACTTGGTGTGTTGTGGGACCCAGATGTCGATGCTTTTTTTTTACAAAGTCGATGTCATTAGAAATGAGAAGGTTTCTAAGAGAAGTGTCTGTGAAAAATCCAATCATTGTTTCGGCGAAAATATTCTTGCAGAAACTGTGGAAAGAGGATTTTGATTGGGATGAAGCGCTTCCCCAATCCTATTTTCAAACACAAGTTATGTGGGGAGACATAAAAACGGTGCAGTTACACGCATTCTCTGACAGTTCCGAGAAAGCGTACGGAACATGTATTTACCTGCATTCTATCACATCTAATGGGAATGTAGTTGTAAGACTGTTGTGTGCTAAGTCCAAGGTAGCTCCCGTCAAGAAAGTTTGTCTACCTAGATTGGAACTGTGCGCAGCGCAAATGATGGTTCAATTAGTAAAACGAGTTATAGATATTTTTGAAGACAAATTTGAAAATGTGTACTACTGGACGGATTCCAGTATCGTTATTGCGTGGCTATCCTCGGAGTCGCATCATTGGCAAACATTCGTTGCCAATCGAGTTGCAACAATACAAAACTTGTCATCTATAGATCAATGGCATCATGTTCCTACTTAAATGAATCCCGCAGATATTATTTCTAGAGGCGCATCACCTGATGAACTTCACAGCTCACAATTATGGTTTTTTGGACCTACATTTTTACTCCTTTCCACCGACAAGTGGCCAAAGTCAAAATTCTTCGATGAAATTGATGAACAGTATATGGAGCGCCAGCAAACAAGACATACCCTTTCGATACAAAAAGATAATGATTTTTTGGAAAACATGAAATACAATAAAGACTGCTGCGATTTTGCTATAATACGTTATCCAAGCATAGGCATGTTTCGAGATTAACTGGATCACTTACAGCGATGGAAATTGAAGGAGCTCTATCCTGCATTATCAAAATGGTTCAACGGCTTCAATATGCTTCAGATATTGCACGCTTAGCACAAAAAAGGCCTATATCTCCGAGATCACATATATGCTCATTGAGTCCGTTTCTCGATGATAAAGGAATACTTAGGGTTGGTGGGTGTATACGTAAGGCGAATATCGGATATGAATACAAACATCCAGCACTTCTTCCCAATAATCATGTGTTCACAACTACTTTAATAAAGCATAAGCATGAAAAACATCATCATGTGGGAATTCAAGGATTGCTTTCAATTATTCGCGAACAGTTTTGGCCCGTACATGCTAAGCCGCTCATTCGACGAATTATTAGCCAGTGTATTTTATGTATCAGAACGCGTCCCCATTTTCAATATCCCGGTATGGGAAGTCTTCCGGAATATCGAGTAATGCCATCTCGCCCGCTTACGAATGTTGGAACTGACATCTGCATTCTCGACGTCGTGGGACAGCTGCTACGAAAGCTTATGTAGCGGTATTTATATGCCTGAGTACGAAAGCTGTCCACCTTGAGCTGGTAGGAGATCTAACGACATCTGCATTCTTGGGCGCCCTTCGTCGTTTTCTCTCTTTCTCCTCTCTCCGAAGATCCCAATGATATTAGACCCGTAACCCCAGGCCACTTCCTTGCAGGTACTTCACTGATAGCGCTACCTGAACCAGACTTGTGTGACAAGAATATTTCTTATCTGAACCGTTGGCAGCGAGTGCAATGGCTTATGCAACACTTTTGGTATCGGTGGAAAAATGAGTATTTCCACACGTTGCAGCAGATTAAAAAGTGGCGAAAGAACTGTCCAGGCTCAAACTCAATGATGTCGTCATTATTAAGGATGATGATCTTCCTCCTCTTAAATGAAGACTTGGCAGAGTGATTGAGCTACACCCTGGAACTGATGAGACCGTTCGAGTAGTTACGCTGAAGACGGCTAATGGTTTCGTGAAGCGAGCTGCAGCAAATCTATGCCGCTTACCAGTTGTTGAAGCACCTTTAGTTCTTCCAGAGGCGAGAATATTTAAGCACATCAACAATCAATTATTATTAAATTATAAAATTATTTATTGATACTCTCTTTATTTAAAATTAAACAGTTTACATTGGGAACTATAAAATGTCTACGCAAGGATGTCCTCTAGTTATCGGAGTTATCGATTCCATTCATAAATGTCAAACTTTGAACTTGTCATTGTATAGAAGCACATTGTTCTCTAAAAAGTAAAAGCAGTTTTAAAGCATTCCAGAAACTCCAGGCTAAAGTGGAAGAAATCGATAATAAAGAGGTATCGGCCAAGATCGATGTTCGTGCCACCTACGAGGAGATGTACTGCAAATTCCGCTCAAAAATCCTGCATGAAATCCAAGCTCGAAACGCCGCCTTGCGCACAAAAAATGTTGTATCAGTCGAATCACAACCATCTAATCAATTAAAACTTCCAAAACTTAATATCCCCATTAGGGTGTCCCTTATATTGGCAATTTTTATTTTTTATTTTAGTTAGTAACGCACACACTTTCTTTTTTTTTTATATTGCTTAGACCTATTCAAACGCAAAATTTGATCTTCCTAGGCCGATGGAAACCCTACCCGACAGGACTTCAAAGTTAAAAAGGACAATTTGTATGAAGCATTTGTTAAGTATTTATTTATTTTTATTTTTTTTTTATTTTTTCAATTAAAAGACAATAAATAAATATTAAAATTCAGTAAATATTATTAAACATTAAAATTATTGCGGATATTTCCTCTTTAATGTTTCCTTTTTTCAGTCAGGATACAATTTCCTATCTTTCTGCACACAACGTAAGAGAAATTGCTTTTGTTCTTCCTCTGCTGTGATTAGTCCATGAAAGTCTTGTACCAGCTTGACGGCCCTTTCTGCTGTATCGTTCACAGCTCTTAATTAAGCTGTAGGTCTGATCTTCAATTCCTTGTTGGCGTTTCATCCCAGAAATATGACAGAAGGCTCAATGAGTTCGCGGTAGTCGTCCCTCACTTTTGTTTTATGCAGTTCAACAGAATAGAAATCAAGCAAATCGCTTGTTGTTATTTCTCTGAAATGTTTCTTTAAAGTTTTTCTGCAAGATTTAAAGTTAGTACAATCTATATTTTTCCAGTTGTCGTGGAACTTTTTGAAAAGGATAATGTCTGGGCTTGTTGTTACTTGGCAAATTTTCGCTTCAAATGCACTCTTTAGAGCAAGTTCATAGATGTGATGTCGACACCCAAAAAGTAGTAACTCCCTTTCAAGTTTCTGTTCTAAAAGCACACACGCACCGTTGAAGCGACCTGTATTAGACGCTGTTATGGAGGTTCCTGTCACTTAATGCCCTAAAAAAAGCTACAGATTGTACTTTTCCGGAAGAATTTTCAAGCTTCGGCACAGAAAGAAGCTGTTCGTTACTGCCAAATGTTATAGCGATAGGAAGTCGTTCTTCTTTGAAACTTCTTACGGTTAGGCCAGGTAGCAATTTCCCATCGCAGTGAATAGTCACAACTTCAGGCACATCATTTTGGAAATCAGCTTTTATAGATGCAGCTCTTTTTTTCCTTACCTGTGTTCGAATACGTTGGATCGAGGATTTATTGATTGGAAATTCGTCAACATTAAGCCCAAGCGCTTCTACTGTGGCCTGAAGAATGTAAACGGATTCTCGAATGGTTAACTGGCATCCGTCTAAAGCTTATACTAATTTAGCAGTAACAATTTCTGTTCTTCCGCGTTTTTTGATCAATCTCTCGAGATCTGTGAAGGCAATTACGAAGTAGCTCTAAAACTTCTTATCGACAATTACGACAATAAAAAACTAATCGCCACGGAACACATCAAAAAAATAATGAATTACCCACCAATTCGAAAACCTCCATCAAATAGTCTTCGCCAGTTCTGCGATGAAATCAGTAGCCATCTCCGTGCCCTCACTACTCTTGGACGTCAAGAAGATCTACTCCATGGTATGATCTACTCCATGGGACGATCTACTCATTCAAATAATCTTACCTTAGCTCGATCCTGCAACACTTGCCAATTGGAGTGAGGAGGGACCCACGGAAAGAATGCCCAGCTATCAAGAACTGGTAAAATTCCTCACCAAACGCAGCCAAATAATCAACGATTATAGTTCACAGGCAAGTACACAAATGCATGCTAAACACAATCAAAATAATCGCTCTAAAACATTCACAATTATACAAACTAACCAAAATAACAAAAACAACGTCAAATTGAACTGTTTATTTTGCAAAAAACACGGCCATCACATTTTTAAATGCTATCAATTCCTCAACCTGCCATTTGCTTAAAAACAAATTTTCGTAAGCAATAATCATTTATACTTCAATTGCCTTAAACCTAATCATGACGCTAATAATTGTCAATCGTCCAAATGTCGTAAATGCAACAATTTGCATCATACATTGCTTCATGACGATAGCGTTATATGTAATTCTCCTTATACTGCACAATCTGCTCCAACTTATACCGCAAGCACACCCAATAGTCAAGTTATCTCCACAAATAACATCGCATCAACATCCAATGGCCTACGTGCACAAATTTTCGAACAATCTTCCCAAAATTACCATATTCATCATTCTGCTACGTCTGACGCTCCAAGCTTCTCAAAACAAGGAACCCTAGCCACTGCCATAGTCTTCATACTCAATAAGCATAACTCTCCAGTTCCATGTCGAGCTCTACTGGATTCGGCTTCCCATGTCAGCTTATTAACAGAGCGATTTGCTAATTTGTAACGTTGGCTGGTCCTATGGCCAACGTACCTGTTGGGAAGACTCTCTCGCTTGGCGATAACGCCCGTAGCTCGGACCCTTCGGCAATAGTTTGCCCGCTAAGGGTGAGAGTTCCCAACCTAAAGACTGTAACCAAATTCCTCGCAGCTCGTAAGCTAAATAAAACAAAGTGGTTTGTTGTCTGTAGTCTTGGCACTTCGCAGAAGAAGTCCCCGTTTATTTAAAATGTTTCCCTTTTTATACTTCACAAAATGATATCAAAGACCCACTTCGAATATCGATATTCCCATATTATGCCTTATCAGCATTAACTCATAGCGAGGGTAAACGACCAAACACTTCAAGTGTTTTGGGTACATTTGCGTACGATGCTTAGTTGGCATATTTATTGTCATACGCAAACGTACCCTGGTCGTGCCCTCGATTCAGCATAACGATACATATTTTTATACCCATTGGCTTCATGTGCCGAGTGTGCCATCAGAGTAATATGACTCTTCTACTTGTTCAGTACGTGATTCATATCACTCTGAAGCAATGCCACATAATGCAATGGTTTTGGGTTATGGGTATCCAGTATCGAAGTGAGTTTAAATATTATTAATTGCTTTGGTGCAATTAATTAAGTGGCCGCTGGTGCGATCCCTTCACACCACCCTTCCTGGGGAAAAAGGAGAAATCATGATATAACTTGATTTCTTCTTTTACGCGTCACTTGTACATTAAGGGATTAGGCTTTTGCTGTTAATTTTACATATATTTTAATTTTCAACAACTTTTACTTTACTCTAATTTAATCTAACAGTTATTTTAATTATACAGTTATTTTGATTATAACTATACAGTTATTTTAATAAGTTTACAGTTATTAAACATTTTTTTTGTATTTTAATCTTACAGTTATTTCAATTACTAGCAGTTATTTTAATTTTTACAGTTATTTTAATCTTACGGATATTTTAATTTTAGAGTTATTCCAATTACTAGCAGTTATTTTAATTTTTACAGTTATTTTAATCTTACGTATATTCCAATTTTAGAGTTATTCCAATTACTAGCAGTTTTATATTTAATTTTAACATACTTAGTTTTATTTTATAGTAGTTTTATATTTAATTTTAACATACTTTAGGTTCTTATTCTAGGTTGATCAACATATAATATTTACAGTGTGCACGTGTTTCTCCCTTAAACTTAATAAAAAAAAAATGTTTACTATAAAAAATTTTTTTTTTTTTTTTTTATATTAATGCTATATAGATATAAAAGGGTTTAAGTCTATTCTTATGAACTAGACATTTTTTGTTTTCCTGCTTTATTTCGCAGTTTACGCCTTTCTGCGCTATTACCTCGTATGGCCCTACGTAGATTGGATCTAGTTTCTTTCTGTTCTCATTTCGTAACAACACTAGACTTCCTGCCTCAAAACTTACATTCTTTGTTCGCCCAGTTGCATCGTATTGACATTTTCTAGCTTTTTTCTTCTCTATTAAAGTTTCCCTAGCGTCCCTATGTGCTACTTGTAGTTTGTGTTTTAGATCAATGACGTAATCATCATAGTTATACACGGGTTCTACCTGTTTCGTTAAGTTTGAGGGTAGATTACAATGTCTTCCAAACATTAGTTCAAAAGGTGTGTACCCGGTTTCTGAGTGGACAGAAGTGTTGTAGCAGAAAACATAGTAAGGTAGCCATGTGCTCCAATCCGAATGTTTCTCTGATACATAACTTCTGAGATACGCTCCTAGAACTTTATGAGAATTTTCCAGCGCTCCGATGCTTTCGTGGTGGTATGCCGTGGACTGAATTTGTTCCACTTTCAATAGCGTACAAATACTCCTGAACACTTGATTTAGAAACTCGGTACCCTGGTCTGTTGCTATCGTTTTGGGTACTCCATACCTTAGAATAAGACATTCTACCAGTCCCCTTGCTACTGTGGTTGCTTCTTTATTCGGAAGTGGTATTGCCTCGATAAACTTGGTTAGCTCATCTTGTACGGTCAGGATATACTTTGATCCATCTTCGGCTTCATCTAAAGGACCTACTAAGTCTAAGAATAGTTTGTCGAAACTTGATTCTGCTGTTGTTGTTATTGTCATTGGTTGCTTTCGAGGTTGTATGTTTTTATTCCTCTGACATATGGTGCAATGCTTAACGTATGTCGTCACATCGTTTTGCATGCCTGTCCAAAAATATTTCTTCTTGATATTTCTTATCATGCGGTTTATACCTGCATGTCCACTGGTTGGTAACATGTGGTAGTCGTTGAGTATTAGTTTCTTTTTATATGGGTCGGTGATTTGTGTTGTATTATTTATTAAGTGCACTTTTATATTACTCGAGTTAAACATTTCTCCTAATATTTTCTTTATATTATTAATTGTACATGTATGGCGGCCAATTGGAATTTTATTTAATTCCTCTTTAGTAATAAAAACTCTTTTAATTAATAGGGGTCCGCAGATTGTTCGCACGTCCCTCAACAACATTCTGTCGAATGATGCTGATCGGTCTATAGTGCAATCCTTGTCCCATTTTAGGAGTATACAATTTTCTTTCGGTATGTAGGCCAATATTTTACTTGGACCTATTATTATTTCCAAACCCTTATTTGGTATGTTATCGAAACTATCTATTATCTTTAGTTCAACGAGTTTTAAACCTGTCTTCGGTGGTTTCAGCAGTTCGGTAATTAGGCTTTGTTTTTCTTCGAAACTTAATTTGTCTTTGGTGATAATCGTATTATCTGCAGGTGTTGCTTTTGACCTTGTTGTCACGCACACATAAAGTTTTCTTAAATCTTCAGAATCTAGCTGTATTCGGCTGAGAGCATCCGCGGTACAGTTATCTTTTCCCGGTGAATATTCCACATAGAAATTATATTCTTCCAACAATAATCTAAATTTTGTCAATCTACTTGATGGTTCTTTCAATGAAAATAGGTATACTAATGGTCTATGGTCGGTGAGAATCTTAAAACGTCGTCCGAAAAGATACGGTCTATAGTGTTTGATTGCCCAAACTATAGCTAGTAGTTCCTTTTCTATCGTACTGTAGTTTCTTTCGGCGTTATTTAGGGTTTTACTAGCATAAGCTACGGGTCTATCGTCATAGTTTGATAAGACTGCTCCTACGGCGAACCCTGAGGCATCAGTTCTTAGGATGAATTCCTCCTCAAAGTTCGGAAATTGTAGAACTTTCGGACTTGCCAGTATTTCCTTAAGCATATTGAATGATTCTACGCAATCTTGGTTGAATTTGAATTCTGTATCTTTTTTTAGTAGTTTATTTAGTGGAATGGCTATTGTTGCGAAATTTGGGATGAATTTGCGATAATAATTGGCAAATGCAACGAATCTTCTTACTTCGTCTGCATTGGTGGGGATGGGGAAATTTCGTATAGCTGCTGATTTAGATGGGTCGGGTACAATGCCTTTGTTTGAGATAATATGACCCAGGTATAGTACTTCTTTGCGGAGAAAAGTGCATTTTCCAGGGTGTATTTTTAAGTTTACTTCTCTAAGTCTTTGAAATACGTCCATTAGGTTTTTGTTGTGTTGATGTAAACTATTACCAAAAACAATTAGGTCGTCCAGGTAGACAAAACACCTTGAATATGTCAGCCCGGATAACGCGATGGACATCATCCTGGAAAAAGTACTTGGTGAGATCTTGAGTCCCATGGGCAGGCGTTTTAGCTGGTAGTGCCCGTTTTCCGTCGAGAAAGCTGTACATGGTCTGCATTCAGCTTCTAACTCCATTTGGTAGTAGCCTTGACTTAAGTCTATGCATGAAAACCATTTGGCTCCTCCTACCATATCGTAGATATCCGTTATGTTAGGCAACGGGAACTTGTCATCTTCTATGACTTCGTTCAGTTTTCGGTAATCGATCACGATCCTAAATTTCTGTAATCCGGTCACAGGGTCTTTTTTCTTTGGCACGATAAGGATAGGTGAGTTCCAAGCGGATACAGATGGTTCTATAATGTCGTCTTGAAGCATTTTCTGTACTTCCTCCTCTATGTTTTGCTTTTGCGAATGTGGTAGCCTATATGGTTTTGTATACTTTGGAGTAGTTCCATTCTTAAGTTGTATGTTGGCGCTTCCTATGTGTGTATAGGTAAGTTTGTCGCCACTGAGATGAAAGATATCTTGAAACTTTGTGCAGATGGATATGATTTCGGATTTTTCTTCTTCATTTAATGTGGTGAGATCCATTTCTTCTATCAACTTTTTAGTTCTTTTTGTCGGTAATTCCTCTGATTTGTCGTATTTTAGAACGTAATAATCGATCAATGGTGAGGACACTGGTTCTACCCATTTCAAAACTGCTTCCGTTTCACGAGTATTAAGAATTTTGATTGGTAGTTTGCCATCTATTGGTTTGGAAATTGACCCTGCTATGAAGATTCCTTCGCAGAGTTCTTGGGGGTGGAATATGCGATCGTCTGCATGCTTCGTGTCGAACCAATAGGTGGCTTCGCATCTTGGAGGAACGGTAACGGAATTATGATGGTCTGAATTTACTATGGGTATGGATACAGGTATCCCCTTTTGGAGTTCTAACGTGAAGTTTTCTAAATTTATAATTGCTCCATAATCTTGCAAAAAGTTGGCACCTAAAATACCATCAGTTGGTACTGGGAATGAATCTGGTACCACATGGAAATCATACTGAATTTTTCGTTCACCAAGGAATAATGTATTGGTGCAGGTACCCTCGGATTGTATATATCCGGCTATTCCCATAATAGACGTGCGCGCCTCGCTGTTAATGCGCGCTTGTCCTCCGAGTGCTTGTTTTCTCAAAGTGCATATGGATGCTCCTGTATCTACCAAGAATTTTATTTCGTTATTGTCTATAGTTTTAAAAATGACATATAGGCCGTTCGCGATTCCTCCCGTGCAAATGGCAATGGGTGGTGGCGTACTTATTGTACCCCCTCCGACGGGTTGGCTTGCCCGCCGTGGGGTATGTCGTTTCCCGAGTCAAAAGCTAGAACTTGGTTTTGATCATTATATTGGTTGCTGTTAGAGCCGTAGTTGTTGTTTC
This sequence comes from Cheilosia variabilis, assembly GCA_951230905.1. Taxonomy (NCBI): domain Eukaryota; kingdom Metazoa; phylum Arthropoda; class Insecta; order Diptera; family Syrphidae; genus Cheilosia; species Cheilosia variabilis. Next base: position 87,521,832 of record OX579676.1, read on the forward strand.
TTCCATTGGTGTTATGGGGAACCCGATTCGTATGTCGGTTATTTCCTCGATTTTGGCTGTTCCGTCTATTATTACGATTATTCGATCGTTGTTGGTGTTGATGTTGGGGTTGTTGGTAGTTACTATTTCGACCTTGTTGCGCATTCCTCGCACCTTGATACGAGTTTTGGTTATTGTAATTGGGGCGGTTTTGGGACACCCCCCTGTAACCATGTCTGTAGCCACCCCTGTTTGTATTGGGTGGGTTATAGCCGTTTGGATGCTGTCCGTAGTGATACTGTTGCCGTGGTACAAAATCATTTGTGTATCGGACTGTTTCAGTCTGAGGAAGAGTGTTGCCAGGGTCTAACTCTAGCAAATGCTCAATTGCGCTCTGCATGTTGGTATGTCGAGCACAATCTAGTACAAGCTTGTACCTTTCATTTACTCCCTTCTTTAAAAAGGCGAGACCTCGGCGGTCATTCGCAGTTGTTAGCGTAGCCCGTGCTGATTCTCCCTGGGCGGATACTTCCAAAGTGGTCATCCTAGCGATTAGGGTTTCCACATCGGACACGTACTCACGCATAGGCCTATTGCCTTGTTTGAGCCTGTCTAACCTGTACTGCAGAGTCTCGAGGTTTTCTTTGGGACCGCATTTATTGTTCAGAGCGGTCTTTAGCTCTGCAAAGGTGGATGGCTGGCACGACCCTAACTCGGTGAGAGCTTTCCCTTGTATCTTACATTTTAAAAGGAACTTGATCAAGGTTGGTTTGCTTGTATTGTTGAGGGTGTCGTGATAGAACTCTGTACTATTCACAAAGTCCCTGATTTGTTCTGAACGCTTGTCGTCCGTGTCACAAGTGAGAGTGGGCAGTTTTTGGGCGGTGCTAAAACTGAATGATTCGGTCATTGTGACCGTTTGTGGTGTTATTTTAGTATCTTTTTTCTCGATAGTTACTAGTTCGATATTGGATTCTATTATTAGGCTATTCCTAACTATTCGTTCGGATTCTTGCTTGAGATTTTCTGCCGTAGCTATTAGGCTTTTCAGATTGGCGGTGTAACTAAAAGGAAATGAGCGTCAGAAAGTAGATCCCGTCCTCATAAGACCAATGATTTTAGTTTTCAAAAATATTCTATTTATTTATTTATTGCGAAACAATCTTAGTATTTCTCTTTTTCCAAATATTTTAGTTCATAGTAAATAAAAATATGTCTTGTTACTTAAATTATAGTATATAACGAATCTAAAATAACGGTGAGAATTTTGAAAAAGGAAAACAATGTTAGCGTCTATACCTGAGCAGGTCGTCGCTCTAGGTGCTTGATGGTATCGGCAATCAGTTTGCGTCGGTAATGTTTCAGTCCCAAGTATGCTAATCCGATGATCAGCGCGGTTATGAATATTAGCAGGAGTACTGCAGCTGTCTGGTCCGTGGAATTTCTTTCTGGGATTGCGGACGCCGCAATCAATTGCGGGCCTGTGTTGACAATTTCCTTACTTTCCTGTCCTCCCATCGGACCAGGATTTTAGTTTTGCTGCCGTATGTTCAAAGAGACGATGGAACTGCTTAGCTTCTTCTCGTTTCTGTTTTACTGCGGCTTTCAATTCTTTCCTCTTCTCTTTGAGTTGCTGGATGAATTTTCGTCGCGTGTCAGAAGGTTGGCCGGGAATGTTGGCCAGCCGCTTTAACTCCGCAAGCTCCTTTCGTTGTTTGACTCGGAGACCTCCTCGAGTCGATTTTGGTTTCTCTAGAGTAATGGGTCTAGATGGGGCTCCGGCTTTTGTCCGGCGCCTGTATTCCTGTAGCGTGAGGGGTTTCGGTCCGATTCTTAGAGTAGGCTCTGGCTGGGGTGCCTGCTTCAAAAGGACCTCGGCCTTTTGGATGTAGGTGGCGGCGAGTACTGGCCGTTCCCTACTGCTCTCTGACAAATTCTCCCCTATGAGCAAATATTTCTCTGCTCCTGGCAGGATCGCCATGTAACGTTGGCTGGTCCTATGGCCAACGTACCTGTTGGGAAGACTCTCTCGCTTGGCGATAACGCCCGTAGCTCGGACCCTTCGGCAATAGTTTGCCCGCTAAGGGTGAGAGTTCCCAACCTAAAGACTGTAACCAAATTCCTCGCAGCTCGTAAGCTAAATAAAACAAAGTGGTTTGTTGTCTGTAGTCTTGGCACTTCGCAGAAGAAGTCCCCGTTTATTTAAAATGTTTCCCTTTTTATACTTCACAAAATGATATCAAAGACCCACTTCGAATATCGATATTCCCATATTATGCCTTATCAGCATTAACTCATAGCGAGGGTAAACGACCAAACACTTCAAGTGTTTTGGGTACATTTGCGTACGATGCTTAGTTGGCATATTTATTGTCATACGCAAACGTACCCTGGTCGTGCCCTCGATTCAGCATAACGATACATATTTTTATACCCATTGGCTTCATGTGCCGAGTGTGCCATCAGAGTAATATGACTCTTCTACTTGTTCAGTACGTGATTCATATCACTCTGAAGCAATGCCACATAATGCAATGGTTTTGGGTTATGGGTATCCAGTATCGAAGTGAGTTTAAATATTATTAATTGCTTTGGTGCAATTAATTAAGTGGCCGCTGGTGCGATCCCTTCACAAATTTGCTCGGTACCAAAAGGAAAAATACATTGGTATCAATAAATGGTATAGGACAAAATCCATTGACTTGTAAACATCCGGCTAGTCTTACTATTAAATCAGGCATCAACAACTTCGTGGAAAGTATTGACGCATTAATTGTTAGGAAAATATCGGAATTTCTTCTTGACTCTCCCATTAATACCAGAAATTGGTCAATACCTTCCAATATCAACCTCGCAGATCCGCTATTTGCAACGCCAAACCGCATCGATCTATTAATAGGAGCAGAGCATTTCTTCGGTCTGTTATCAATCGGTCAAATAAAGCTGGGGCATCAACTTCCCACTCTGCAAAATACCGTTTTTGGATGGGTAGTCTCTGGAAGTCTAGCTCAGAGAGAACGCCATGATAACAGTTGACATGCATATATATGTTCGGAAGTCAATGATAACAGTGACATTGCATTCATACTTAAGTCCTTTTGGGAAATCGAAAATCACCTACCAAATTGATGCTAGTGCGAAATGTGGCAATGGTTTGAGTTTGAATGACATTTTATATGTGGGTCCAGTGGTGCAATCAGATTTCTTTTCGTTGATCATTAAGATTAGATCACACAATTATGTGTTTACTACGGACATTACCAAAATGTACCGAAAAAATTTCATTACATAAAAACGATCAACCATTTCATCAAATCTTATGGAGAGATAATCCAAACGAAGAGATAAAGGTTTATCGTCTCTGCACAGTAACTTTCGGTACAGCCTCAGCATCTTACCTAGCCACCAGAGCACTCATATACTTAGCTGATAGAGAGCGCGATAAATATCCCAAGGGAGCAGCAAGATTAAAAACGGACTTTTACGTCGATGATGTTCTCACTAGTGCTAGCACTATCCGATGATCTTGAATACATTAAAAGAGAGCTGATACAAATATTAGGCAGTGGAGGATTAGAGCTTAAAAAGTGGTGCTCCAATAACACTAGAATATTAGATGGCATCCCCGTTGAGGATAGGGAACCCTTTTTACAAGTCAAAAGCAACGATGTTATAAAAACACTTGGTGTGTTGTGGGACCCAGATGTCGATGCTTTTTTTTTACAAAGTCGATGTCATTAGAAATGAGAAGGTTTCTAAGAGAAGTGTCTGTGAAAAATCCAATCATTGTTTCGGCGAAAATATTCTTGCAGAAACTGTGGAAAGAGGATTTTGATTGGGATGAAGCGCTTCCCCAATCCTATTTTCAAACACAAGTTATGTGGGGAGACATAAAAACGGTGCAGTTACACGCATTCTCTGACAGTTCCGAGAAAGCGTACGGAACATGTATTTACCTGCATTCTATCACATCTAATGGGAATGTAGTTGTAAGACTGTTGTGTGCTAAGTCCAAGGTAGCTCCCGTCAAGAAAGTTTGTCTACCTAGATTGGAACTGTGCGCAGCGCAAATGATGGTTCAATTAGTAAAACGAGTTATAGATATTTTTGAAGACAAATTTGAAAATGTGTACTACTGGACGGATTCCAGTATCGTTATTGCGTGGCTATCCTCGGAGTCGCATCATTGGCAAACATTCGTTGCCAATCGAGTTGCAACAATACAAAACTTGTCATCTATAGATCAATGGCATCATGTTCCTACTTAAATGAATCCCGCAGATATTATTTCTAGAGGCGCATCACCTGATGAACTTCACAGCTCACAATTATGGTTTTTTGGACCTACATTTTTACTCCTTTCCACCGACAAGTGGCCAAAGTCAAAATTCTTCGATGAAATTGATGAACAGTATATGGAGCGCCAGCAAACAAGACATACCCTTTCGATACAAAAAGATAATGATTTTTTGGAAAACATGAAATACAATAAAGACTGCTGCGATTTTGCTATAATACGTTATCCAAGCATAGGCATGTTTCGAGATTAACTGGATCACTTACAGCGATGGAAATTGAAGGAGCTCTATCCTGCATTATCAAAATGGTTCAACGGCTTCAATATGCTTCAGATATTGCACGCTTAGCACAAAAAAGGCCTATATCTCCGAGATCACATATATGCTCATTGAGTCCGTTTCTCGATGATAAAGGAATACTTAGGGTTGGTGGGTGTATACGTAAGGCGAATATCGGATATGAATACAAACATCCAGCACTTCTTCCCAATAATCATGTGTTCACAACTACTTTAATAAAGCATAAGCATGAAAAACATCATCATGTGGGAATTCAAGGATTGCTTTCAATTATTCGCGAACAGTTTTGGCCCGTACATGCTAAGCCGCTCATTCGACGAATTATTAGCCAGTGTATTTTATGTATCAGAACGCGTCCCCATTTTCAATATCCCGGTATGGGAAGTCTTCCGGAATATCGAGTAATGCCATCTCGCCCGCTTACGAATGTTGGAACTGACATCTGCATTCTCGACGTCGTGGGACAGCTGCTACGAAAGCTTATGTAGCGGTATTTATATGCCTGAGTACGAAAGCTGTCCACCTTGAGCTGGTAGGAGATCTAACGACATCTGCATTCTTGGGCGCCCTTCGTCGTTTTCTCTCTTTCTCCTCTCTCCGAAGATCCCAATGATATTAGACCCGTAACCCCAGGCCACTTCCTTGCAGGTACTTCACTGATAGCGCTACCTGAACCAGACTTGTGTGACAAGAATATTTCTTATCTGAACCGTTGGCAGCGAGTGCAATGGCTTATGCAACACTTTTGGTATCGGTGGAAAAATGAGTATTTCCACACGTTGCAGCAGATTAAAAAGTGGCGAAAGAACTGTCCAGGCTCAAACTCAATGATGTCGTCATTATTAAGGATGATGATCTTCCTCCTCTTAAATGAAGACTTGGCAGAGTGATTGAGCTACACCCTGGAACTGATGAGACCGTTCGAGTAGTTACGCTGAAGACGGCTAATGGTTTCGTGAAGCGAGCTGCAGCAAATCTATGCCGCTTACCAGTTGTTGAAGCACCTTTAGTTCTTCCAGAGGCGAGAATATTTAAGCACATCAACAATCAATTATTATTAAATTATAAAATTATTTATTGATACTCTCTTTATTTAAAATTAAACAGTTTACATTGGGAACTATAAAATGTCTACACAAGGATGTCCTCTAGTTATCGGAGTTATCGATTCCATTCATAAATGTCAAACTTTGAACTTGTCATTGTATAGAAGCACATTGTTCTCTAAAAAGTATTTTGTCTGAATTCTTTCTCATTCAATTGTACTCCAAAGAGGTTAGAGTAGCTTCAAAGAAATTACAACTAAAATTAAAAGATTTCAACTATTCGTTTTTCTTAATAAATTGAAAGACTTGAACTATTCGTTTTTCTTTATAAATTAAACTAATCAAAAAAGTTTGATTAGATTAAATTCAGTTTCCTTGTGGTAGTACATGGTTGGTAGTAGATCGAGATAGACGTATGTATAAGAGCTAGTGGAAATTATTTGTTTTTTTCAATTATACGGCGAGTTTAATCGGAACATTGAACTCTTTCATTTATCGAACTTTTTGGGGATACCGAGTCGATATTATGGATGGTTTTTGTGGTAAATGCGACAAGGGATTTGGTCGCGGTGATGCGCAAATCGTACCGTGTAGCGGGTTGTGTAAGAGATTGTTTCACCGTATTTGCTGATGATGATGAAAAAAGTTAACAAGAATACTTCAGAAAAGGACGATAAGAGACAAAAGGAAAAATCATTCTTTGAAGTACTAAGAAATAGGGATACTGTCCTTATCTATCTAAAGAAGAAAGATCAGATAGCAAGTGAAACAAGAAATCGATGTGCTGATAGAAATTCCTTAGAGAAATTAAAAACCCAAGTGGAAAATAAATTAAATAATAATTATGAATTAAAACCAACATCATTAATTAAACCGAGAGTGTGCGTTATGAATATTGAGAATGATGAAGTCGAAAATGAAATTTTAAACAAAATTAAATCACAAAACACGGAATAAGCTAATTGCGATATGTCGCTAATTAAAATATTTAAAAATAAAAACAAATGGAGAAATCTGAATGCCGTGTTGGAAGTTGATAGTGAGAGCTTTAACAAGATTATGAGTTTAGAAAAAATTAGAGTTGGTTGGGTAAGGTGCCCAATGAGAGAATTCTACGATATTACGAGATGTTTTAATTGCCAAGGGTATAATCATAAAGCAGAAAAATGTAAAAATACTGTAGCATGTATAAAATGCGGGGACTGTCATAAATTTAAAGACTGTAAAAGTGAACTTATAACATGCATCAACTGTACAAAAGCGAATGAAACTTATGGCTTAAAATACAATTGTGATCATGAATCAATTGATAAAGACCAGTCCAGTGTTCTTAAGAAAGCTTAAATTATTAAGAGAATCCATTAGATATTAGCAACCAAAGGGCCTAAGATTGGTATATCTTAACATTGAGGGTCTTTGTAACAGGAGTTTGAGGAGTTTAAAGTCCTAATACTGGAAAAATATTTTGATGTTATTGTATTGTCAGAAACCCATGTTACTGGAGACATTTTCAACAAAGAGATAAAAGTACCATTTTATTTTCCATTCAGATGTAACAGTTTGTCGTCTCATAGAGGAGGAATTGTTATAATATGTTAGAGACGATCTAAAATCAGTGTTATTTTCGAAGAAAGATGATAATATGAAAAATAATATGTGGTGGTTATCAAACTATATTATAACTAATAGCTACACTTGTGTAATAACTGATGTTTATAGGTCCTTCTGAAAACATTTTTGTGAAGAATTTGAAATATTATGCGAAGAGCTAAGTGATATACGGAAGGATACTATTGTAGTGGGTGACTTTAACATTGATTGGTTTGAAACTAATGGGACGTACAGGAAAAACATATCAAAGATTTTATGAAATTGTTCATATTGCCAAATTATGCAGACTGCGACAAGAATAACAAAATCATCTAGCACGCTAATAGATTATGTGATAAAAAATAACAAACGAATTAGTGCTTCAGTTATCCCTGATTTACAAATGAGTGGCCTCCAAACAAGTGGTATTGAAATTAATAATGGAAAAGAAACAAAACTATTGACGGACAAAAATAATAAACAAATTATAAGAGTGATGAGGTACAATAAAGAACTTTTTCGGGAAGCATTAGGATATAGCCAAATGAGTGTACTAAACAATGCAATGGATATTCATTTATTGGGGGAGCTATTTCTTAAATATATCGACGAAACAAAAAAGTAAAAAGTGAAATTAAGAACGATAACTATAAATGGTTCAACAAACGGCTCTAATCGCTAAGATTATTAAAGATTAAAAAACATGCAAAAGCGGTATGGTGCAATTCGGAAGTCAATTGGCTTGAGTACAAATTAATAAGAAATAAGTACAGAAGTGAAATTAAAAAGTACAAAGAATTATTTATTAAACGAAAAGTACAATGTTCAACTGATCAAAAAACTATGTGGAAACATTTAAAAAGATATGTACAAGGTGGGCCAAAAGAAGTCATCCGATGTTGTTTGGCCCTAATTTTTTTGTAAATGCAAAACTGCGATTCTGTTTTTTTTGATTATGTTTATTTGAACCTCTAGAATTTTATTGGTCAAGTCGAGAAGATGATATCGGCCAAATGGGCGCCGTCACAATTGATTGCCATACGGGCTCGCTTTATGGCATTTTTCATCACTTCGGCGAGAACTACGGGCGACAGATTTTCGCACTCGTGACGAATGTTGTCCTTGAGGGCTTCTAGGGTCTGGGGCTTGTTGACGTAAACACGGGACTTCAAAAAACCCGACGAAAAAAGTCTGGAACGGTTAAATCGGGCGATCTTGCGGGCCAGTGCAAATCGCCAAAACGAGAGATGAGGCGACCCGGGAACGCCGCCTTCAGAATATAGGTTGTGGCTCGCGCAGTGTGTGCCGTAGCTCCGTCGTGTTGGAACCACATGTCCTCCAGTCCTAATTCGTCCAATTACGGCAGAAAAAACTCGGTTAACATGTCCCTTTAGCGCGCAACGTCCACTGTTGTCGTTTCACCAGCGGCGTTCTCGAAAAAAATGGCCCGATGACTCCACAGCGCACCAAGCAGTAACTTTGAGCGGGTGTAATGGCTCAATTTTGTTTCTGTGTGCCGATAGTATTGTTCAAAGATTACAATTGTTACAAAATAAGGCCATTCGTTTTATGTTAAGTTCGTTAAAATGGTTGTCAGTCAAACAGGAATTATAATGAATGTTTTATTGTTAGTTAATGGAATTAAAAATTACCTAATGCCTACGGATTTACTTAAGTATGTGCAATGTGTTCATGAGGAGCCACCGAACTTTTTAAAAGTAAGATCACAAAATTCTCTCCAATATAAAGGCTTTAAAATATTCAATGAATTGCCTATTGTCAGTCGAAGTGAAACAAATTTAGCATCTTTCAAAAGAAATATTATTAAGTATGTAAAACTGAATTGTTAACTCTTATACAAATTTAAAAAAAAAAAAATTAAAAATTAAAATGTATTTATATTCTGGTTAAATGGCTTTTTTTAAAAAAGCTTAATAAATACATGAAATCTGTGGCTTTCTTCCCCGCTTCTAGCTTTAGTGTGCAGAGTGGTATAAGCACCGACGGGGATGTTTGTTCTGGAGCCTTAGCCGAGCCTTGTCGTGCTAGTTCATCCGCCTTCTCATTACCTAGAATGCCTTCATGTCCAGGGACCCAGCAGAGCACTACTTTGTGCTGTGTTCCAAGAGCCTTGAGCTCTTCGCGACAGCACTTCACAAGCTTTGATTTTATTATTGGGGCAGTTAAGGCTTTTATAGCTGCCTGGCTGTCAATAAAGAAGGTGATACCCTCCGGAGGTTTTGCTTTTATCGCAGACTCATGGGCAGCCTTTGTCACTCCCATGCAGGCTAGTCTTTGTACCTTGGTGATAGCTTTTAGGTAAGTAGCCGTTTTTGTTGCTGGCCACCATACGAGACTGCCATATGTCAGTATTGGTCTTACAATAGCTGTGTACAGCCAGAGTTTGATATTGGGAGATGGTCCCCATGTTTTCCCAAATATTTTACTACAGGAGTAGAGTGCTATTGTAGCTTTCTTGATTCTTCCGTCTATGTTCATTTTTCAGTTTAGTTTCTTATCTAGTATAAGTCCCAGGTATTTGGCATTGGCATTGTCAGAGATTCTGAGACCAACTACAGAAGGCATGACAAACTGCGGAATTTTCCTTTCGTTTGTGAATAATACTAATTCAGTCTTCTGGGGATTGACCGATTTGATGAATTTGCCAGTTGCCATTAACACAACGTCGTCAGCGTATGCAGTACACCTCACGCCGGTATGCATAAGTTGCTAAGTGCCTCGTTTATTACAATGACCCAAAGCAGTGGGGATATAACCCCTCTGAACGATCTGACATTATTTTATGCCAGATATATCGATTACAATTCGAACCAAAAAATTAAAGAAAACGACTTTTTCTTTTTAGATAAATTTTAATGTAACCGATTACTGATCGATGGCGTGATTTAAAACGAATGCACAGTAAGTTAGGTTCTTACAAAAAAAGAAAACTATGTTTCAGTATATAAGATTAAAGATTACAGTATTTTTAAGTTGAACTGGGGTTGCCAGGTTTGCAATAGGTGTGTGCTATGAGTGCTTTGAGAAGCTGTGGGTGCTATTCTGAACATCCTCCCCCCGTTGAAAGGTTGAGGCTTTCAACTGAGTTATCGTCAATGGGTAAGACACATAGTTTTGCAACAGCCCGTCTTGTCGTGCCACTACTGGTTCGAACAACTGCTATGCGAGCAACACCATCGGCCCCCTTAATGATTTCGATGACCCGAGCCAAAGGCCATTGCAGCGGTGGAAGATTTTCGCCTCTAAGTAGCACCATATTTCCCACTGCTATGTTGGAAGTAGATGACCGCCATTTGTTTCGCTGTTGAAGAGTAGTCAAATACTCAGTACTCCATTTTTTCCAAAAAAGCTGCTGAATGTAACAAACTCGCTGCCATATCCCGAGACGATTGGTGTTTAAAGCTGTGACGTCGGGCTCAATTATTGATGTAAAAGGAGCTCCTACCAGGAAGTGAGCTGGAGTGAGTACGTCAAGATCTTCAGGATTTTCTGTAATGGGACATAAAGGGCGTGAATTTATAATTGCAGAAATTTGACAAACTAATGTTCTAAGCTCTTCAAAATTAAAATTTGCAAGAGCAACTGTGCGCCAGAAATGGAATTTTGCCAACTTGATGGATGTCTCCCAGAGGCCACCAAAATGTGGGGATCTAGGAGGGATGAACTTCCACTCGATTCCGTCCTCGAGACATTGCTGTTGGGTTTCGGAAGTATGACCATCGCTGAGGAATAGTTTTCGTAGATCTGCTAGTTCGTTTTTTGCTCCCACGAAATTTGTTGCATTATCCGACCAAATTGTTTTCGGCCTACCTCTTGTGCAAATGAAACGTTTTAAAGCTGCAAGAAAAGCTGGGGTTGACAAGTCCTTCACCAGTTCTAAATGTATAGCCTTAGTAGCGAAGCATATAAATAAACAAATGTAGCACTTTACGGGAGCTCTATTTCTAATTTCAGATTTATAGTAAAATGGTCCACAGTAATCTATTCCAGTTACAAAGAATGTTCTATTTGCTTGAACCCTTTCAACTGGCAAATTTCCCATAATATGCTCCGCAAATTTGGGTTTCAGTCTGAAACAGCGAATGCATTTATTGATTACGCGATTAACTGTCTTTCTTCCACCTATTGGCCAATATTGAAGTCTAATTGATGCCAGTAGAGACTGAGGACCGGCATGTAAGAACTTTCGATGGAAGTAGTCAATTATAGAGTTAGTCAGGGCGTGTTTTTTAGGTAGGATAATAGGGTGTTTTGCTTCGAAATCTAATGTTGTGTTTTGTAGACGTCCTCCAACACGCAGCAAGCCATTCGAATCGAGGAAGGGATTGAGAGAACATAGTATATTAGATGAATCGAGTTTCTTCTTTTTTTCAAATGCCCTATATTCTGTATAAAAGTTTACTCTTTGAACCATGCGTAACAAAAAATAAGTTCCTTGCTGAATCTCTGCGATGGTGAGAGGCCCGTGAGATAATCGAGATCGAAATCTGTAGATGTAAGCGTATATTCTTTGCATCTTCCAAAATGAGTTAACATATCGGCAACCGATAGAGAAGTCTTCAATTTTATTCGTCGATAGTAAAACTCTTTTTCGTCGCTCTGGCACGTCCTCAACTAGTGCTGGACATATGGGCCACTGCCTTTTTATATTTTGCAGGAAAGGCGGACCATGATTCCATAAGGATGAGTTTGCAAGGTCTTTCGGGGAGCCTCCCCTTGACAAAATATCAGCTGGGTTCATCGAAGACGGAACATAATGCCAAGTCATTTCTTTGGTTAGTGCTTGGATTTTAGTTACTCTATTTGCCACGAAGACGTTGTAACTAGATCGCTCTTCTCTTAGCCAATGTAAAACAACAGTGGAATCTGACCAACAGTGAATTTCACCTCTAAATATGGCCATCGACGATATGGAATGAGTGCGTTCAGCGAGTAACATTGCGGCAGACAACTCAAGTTTGGGAACGGTTAATGTTTTTAACGGCGATACTCTTGATTTCGAGCAAAGTAGATTTGTCCACACACACCCTTTGCGTTCGGAACGTACATAAATGCATACGCCATATGAAAGCAAGCTAGCATCGCAGAAGGCATGTATTTGAATCTTTGAATTTGGAGCCATAACGAATCTTGATATTCTAAAACTATCAACTGACTGAAAATCTGCACATAAGTGAGTCCATGTTGATTGCAGTGACTGCGGTAAACTTTCGTCCCAATTGACCTTTTCCTTCCATAACACTTGTAGAAATGTCTTGGCTTTGACAATTACTGGCCCAATTAAACCAAGCGGATCGTAGAATCGAGCAATGAACGATAACACAGATCGCTTAGTGATCTGCTGTTTGCTCACAAATGGGATGAACGAAGATAAAAAGTTGTCAGTCTTTGGGTCCCAAACAAGGCCAAGAGTTTTTGTTACATCAGTTCCATCATGAAATTTTAAGAATTGCTCTTTGTCCGACTCTGGAACTTGTTTTAGCACCTTTGGATTACTTGTGCACCACTTCCTCAATTTAAAATTACCTAGTTCTAGCATGGTAGTCGTTTGTTTAAGTATTTCGACCACTTCTTCGATTGAATTTCCACCAGATATCATATCATCAACGTAAAAGTCGCGTCTGACGATTTTGGTCCCAATAGGGAAGGCTGTTTCCTCATCGGAGGCTAACTGATGCATTGCACGAATGGCAAGAAAGGCTGCTGGTTTTGTTCCATAGGTAACCGTGTCTAGTTTGAACATCTGAATCGGATCATGAGGATTATCCCTCCATAAAACACATTGAAGGTAATTATCAGGGTATGAAACTCGAACGCAGCGATACATTTTGCAAATATCTGCCGTCAATGCGATTTTGAAAGAACGAAATCTTAATAAAATGTCGAAGAGCTTTGGCTGAATAGTTGGTCCTGCAAAGAGGATATCATTTAACGAATATCCAGAAGAGGTAGTCGCAGACCCATCGAAAACCACTCGTAATTTAGTGGTTGTACTGTCAGCCTTCAAGACACAATGGTGTGGTAAAAAATAGGCAGGAATCCCGGGTGGAAGCGATTTTACAAATGTCTTTTTTCTAGATTTTCGAAGCGTCGAACTGCTTGTTGATATGAATCGCCCAGTAGAGTAGGGCACAGTCTGCTGGGAAGGCGGACAGAATATCCACCTGATTCCAGACGGATGACGTTATTGGTAAAATGTCTTTCACATTTTAATTCATCTTTCGTACCATTTGATTCTGTTACAATGTGATCTTCGACTTCCCAGAATGCTTTAACTAGGTCGTGTAATGAATCATTTGAGGACAATTCTGAGGAAATATTTTTGCTTGCAGTTAAACACGATAAATTTTCAATGCTGCTATGGCCGCCACCAGAAACAACCCAGCCCAATCTAGTTTTTTGTAGCAACGGCAAATTCCCGCTTAAGCGTATCTGGCCGACGCACATGAGTTCGAAAAATTGGCTAGCGCCTATGAGCATGTCAATTCGCTGTGACTTGAAAAATGATGGATCTGCTAGCTCTATGTTTGAAGGTATATTCCAATCAATATTGTTGATCGTGTGACTAGGCTGGTTGGTGGTGATAGTGGGAACAACGATTGCAGAAAATGCGGCTGTAAATTCGCTCACTCGCGAGCGTATAAAAATGTCAACGGATTCATTGGCCACTAAATCTGATTCCCCTATTCCCGATATTAACGTTGTTGATTTTGTCCTTTTAAGCTGCAACTGATTAACAATTCGACTGGTAATGCAATGTAAAGGGTGATTTTTTAGCTGGTTTGGTTTTGGCAACACTGGTTTTGACAGCTGACGTGTGTTTAGTACCTTGTGTCACTGTCAAACAGCTTCAGTTTGGTTTGCAATTTAACCATGGATCGTCTTACAAATGAACAACGCTTGCAAATTATTGAATTTTACTATCAAAATTCGTGCTCGGTTAGAAATGTTCATCGCGCGCTGCTTCCATTTTATGATCGGCATTCTCGACCTTCTGAGCAGTCTATTCGGAAGATTGTGACCAAATTTCGCACCAAATTTACTTTGTTGGACATTAAACCACCAACACGTTTACGTACTGTGCGTAGTGAAGAAAATATTGCGGCCGTATCAGCTAGTGTGACAGAAGACCGCGAAATGTCGATTCGGCGCCGTTCCCAGCAGTTAGGCCTTTGTTACAGCACTACGTGGAAAATTTTGCGGAAGGATTTGGGCGTAAAGCCTTTTAAGATACAGCTGGTGCAAGAACTAAAGCCAGCCGACCTACCACAACGCCGAATTTTTGGTGAATGGGCTCTTGGAAAGCTGGCCGAGGATCCGCTTTTTTATCGAAAAATTGTGTTCAGCGATGAGGCTCATTTTTGGTTGAATGGGTACGTAAATAAGCAAAATTGCCGCATTTGGAGTGAAGATCAGCCAGAAGCATTGCAACAGCTACCAATGCATCCCGAAAAAGCCACTGTTTGGTGCGGTTTATGGGCCGGCGGCATTATTGGGCCATATTTCTTCAAAGATGATGCGAATCGCAGCGTTACTGTCAATGGTGAACGCTACCGAGCGATGATAACAAACTTTTTTTTGCCCGAAATGGAAGTTCTTGACTTGCATGATATGTGGTTTCAACAAGACGGTGCGACATGCCACACAGCACGCGAAACAATGGCGCAATTGCGAGGCGAGTTTGGTGAACAGTTAATTTCACGTTTCGGGCCGGTCAATTGGCCGCCTAGATCGCGCGATTTGACACCATTAGATTATTTTTTGTGGGGGTATGCCAAGGCTAATGTGTATAGGGACAAGCCCGCTTCGATTGACGCACTGGAAGCCAACATCCATGCATTCATTCGTGAGATACCGGCCGATATGTGTGAAAGAGTATGCCAAAATTGGACTCAGCGGATGGGCTACCTGAGACGCAGCCGCGATCAACATTTGCATGAAATTATCTTTAAACATTAAATTGCAAGGTTCAAACTATCGATTCAAATAAATATTTCATTCATTTTTTCGAATTTTTTGTGTTTTTTTTTTAAAAAAAGTTCTAAACCTCTTAAAAAATCACCCTTTAGTTGCGACGCAGAGTCGAGAATTGTTCTACATGGAATGAACGAACCAGCTCGATTTTTAACGAGCACAATAGCCGTCGCAATGAAAACGCAATTTTCGGGCAAGTGATTTGGTGGCACTGTATTAGGGTGATTAATACGCGATGTGGAAATCAGGGCTGAGTTTGAAGACATAGATGTGCTGGGTAATTCTTCCGGAACTGCCGAAAGTGGGTGAGTTCCGTCATGATTTAAATGGAGCAGTGAATGATGCTTCGATGAACAATAACGACAACATCTGGATTTGCAATCTTTTACGAAGTGGCCTTTTTTTAAAACGAAGAGATGGGGAGAGATTGGAGAATTGTGGGCAATTTTGAATTGCATGCTCGTACGAATTACAAAACACACAGGCCTTGGCATTGTTGTTAGATGCCACAAATGCCTTTCGGTTACTATACATATTTTGAATCGATTTTTTGCTCACCTGCTTGCTAGGTTTTTCAATTACCATAGCATTTTCCACGTTTCCCAGAGTCTGACATCTTTTCTCCAAGAACGTTGACATTGAGCTCCAAGTTGGTAATGTGTTGACTGGTGTTTGCTCTTCCCATTTAGTTTGTGATGCGACGTCAAGTTTGTTGGCGATGAGATGTATCAGCAGACAATCGGCCAGTTGCTCCTTTGTGCCCATTCCCTCTAATGCTCGTAAATGTGAGTTGATTCCATCACTCAACTCTCTAAGCTTCGACACGTCACCTGATTCCACCTTGGTTAATGCGTAAATATCCCTTATATGTGCCTGAAAATTTAAACGCTTATTATCAAATCTATTTTTTAACATCGATAATGCTATTTCATAATTATTGTCACTGATTTCAAGCGAACGTATCGTATCCAACGCAGATTCTCGCAGACTGGATCGTAAATACTGGAATTTTTCAATTTGTGTCAAATCAGCATCATTTCTAAAGACTGCCTGGAACATTGATAAGAAATCCGGCCACTCTGTATAGTCTCCGCTAAAGATGGGAACTGTTAGAACCGGTAACCGAGCCTTTGGTTGCGAAACGATAAATGATGGATGAGCCTCATCCATTGAAAATTGTCGCACCGTGGAAGATTGCGGATTGTTTGAGGAACGGCGAAAATTCAATTTTCGAGTAAGTGACGATTTCACTTCTATAAAAACACTGAGAAATTGTTCACGCGCGTTGGTATCGATTTCATCTGGATTTCCCATTTCCAAACTGTCTTGCACGGTTTCAAAGTTCTTTTGTAGACGATCGACCAATTCTAGCCTTACCATAAGCCCAGTTTCATCTATGCCACTGAGGTATTCTGTTGTTAAGACATTTTTTAACTCGTTAAGCTGCTTGATTATTGCGGCACTTTTACGCTTGAGAAATGAATCCGACACAACATGCTCGTCTCCGCCAGCCATTTCAAAGTCAATGACGTAATTTAGAGAAGGTAAAACCGTATGATCGCGAGAACTCTCAAGAGAAATGTACCTACTGTAAGTTGATAAGCGGGGTTTTTTTTTTTTTTCAGCGAGACCGAACAATATTAATGTCGGCAAGGTGTAGTATGCAGGAGTATGTATGCAATGTTAAATGCGGAACACTGTATTACAAAAACTAAGCACCCGAATTAATGCTAATTATGTATGTAATTTGAATTAGCAGCGAATTTGCCTTTGATTACGATTGTTTGATGAAGTTAAGAGAAGCTACCAACGAGAAGAAGAAAATTAAATCACGTCGGGGTCACCATGAACGATCTGACATTATTTTATGCCAGATATATCGATTACAATTCGAACCAAAAAATTAAAGAAAACGACTTTTTCTTTTTAGATAAATTTTAATGTAACCGATTACTGATCGATGGCGTGATTTAAAACGAATGCACAGTAAGTTAGGTTCTTACAAAAAAAGAAAACTATGTTTCAGTATATAAGATTAAAGATTACAGTATTTTTAAGTTGAACTGGGGTTGCCAGGTTTGCAATAGGTGTGTGCTATGAGTGCTTTGAGAAGCTGTGGGTGCTATTCTGAACACCCTCCTTGAGGTGTTCCTCTTGAGGCATAGGCTTCGAGTTTGGAACCCCCAAGTTCTGCTACTAGGTGTCTTGCCCTAAGTGCGTTGGCAATCCAGTTGATAACAGTGGTGTCATTGTTAAGTTTACCTAGCGTTCTGCATATGGTGTCCGTTTTTACATTGTTGAAAGCTCCCTCAATGTCTAGGAATGCCGCTAAGGTGTACTCCTTTATCCCTTATGATTTTTCTATTACTCTTACAACGCAGTGCAGCGCAGTCTCTACACTTTATCCTTTTGTGTAAGCATGCTGAGCTTGGGATAGATCATCCGGGCGTAGATTACTGCGAATGTGGATGTCTATCAGTCTTTCTATGGTTTTTAGTATGAAGGAGGTGAGGCTTATTGGCCTGAAGTCCTTGGCGTTGACATGACTTGCTTTGCCCGCCTTTGGTACAAAAATAACTCTCACCTCTCTCCAAATTTTGGGTATGTACCCCTGAGTGAGACTGCCAATGTATAACTCCTTCAGTACTTTAGTGATTGAGTTGGCAGCTTTCTGCAACATGAGAGGAAAAATTCCGTCGGGTCCTGGGGTCTTGAAGGGGGAGAAAGAACGGATAGCCCATTCTATTCTATCCTCTGTAATCAGATCCGCAGGAGGAATTATTTGCGTTGTACTCTGGGCGTATGCATTTTCTTGCGGCTGACTGGTGCAGCCGGGAAAGTGCGTGCCCAACAGTATCCTAAGGGATCCTGAACAGGACTCAGTCCAGTTTCCCTCAGGGTCGTTGAGAGATCCCAACGTTTTTGGTTCTTTGGTTAGGTTTCTGTGGTGCCTTGTAACTCGTTAGAGAACTTTTGCCACGTTTGGCGTTTCGATTTCTGGATTTCGTTTTTGAAATTTCTCTGGCTGAATTTGTATAATTCCCAGTTCGTCAGATTTTGTTCGATTTGCTGTGTTTAGGAGTCTCCTTGTGTCCTTTCTGATAACAGCAAGTTTCTTGTTCCACCATGGAGGTGAGATTCGGTTTCCTTGTTTTGCCACTGGACAGACTTTTTTAAAAACGTCGTTGAAAACACTAAAGATTGTCTCGGCTTTCATATCAACGTCCTCCAGGCAGCTAATGTTACCCTCTTGCAAGAAGGTTTTTCTTTTCCCAACTTCAGTGCTGAAAAGGTACCAGTCCGCCTTTTTGGGATTTCTATATGGCTGGGGCGGTTTCCCTTCATTACCTACAGAAAATTCGATCAGCTTATGATCCGAGTAGGATTCATCTGTTAGTACATGCCAGTTGTTGTAGAGTGTTAAGTCTAAAACCTCCTGCCTCGGCGCATATTAAAACACGTAGTATGGCTCGGTGTTCAACACCCAGGCTGTTTGAAGTGCCGCTTATTAACTTAAATGCATCAACGTATATCGATGTAATAAATTGGCTGGAAAATGGTTCTGACCCTGAAATTTGTGTGACCAAGAAATTCGGAGCATCGTGGAATCTGGTCGTGAAGGTGAAGTGTTCTTTTTAAGGCTTTTGAACGAGCTACAAAGATAACGACCATGGTAGGCACCTTGACGTGTGCGCCTTTTTTGTAAAGCGCGCTGGTGCGGAGGCTTAATTTTGCAAAGACTCAGCGTTAGTATGCGAACTCCGAATACCTGGTGACCTTCGGTTTTATCACTAGCCTTTCCGTGGGGTACCGGGCTCCGGCATGGGTGATGCTTCTTTCACGGTTTCTCGTGGGAACAAAATTTCTAAACCAAATTTAAAAAATTTACAAACAGATGTCTCTGTAACCGCATCAACCCCTGATGTTGCTGTTGGGCAACCAGAGGAACAAACGAATCGGGTAGCCCCGACGGTCAACATCACTTGCGCTGAAGAGCCAAATGTGACCCCAGCCTCTCGGTCTGCTGTTGGGCAACCGAATCCCCTGCAAATGGATGACTATGTCATGAGGGCTCCATCTATTGATCAGGGCTGTGCCAGATTTGAGCACAGGGAATCTTCGACCTCCGATTCCGACACATCCACCATCGTTGACTCCTGTAGTTTAATTTCCGAGAAATCGGGATGCTCTTCTATTGGGAAGAGTCTGGCTGGACTACAGGTCCAACAAAGTGGATTCGTTAAGCTAAATGGCTTCGAAAAAAGACGCTTTAAAAGTGCACTGCGACAAGGCTTAGACAGAGAAAACGCTCTCATCTTAGCCAAATCCGCTCCCAAAGACAGGCCGATCTCTAAACGAGTTAGGTCGGAAGACAACACACAGCCGGCATCGGCCGCCAAGAAAGTTAGGAAGGGTCCTTTACCTGAGGTCCCCACCTTCAGTCAGCTGGCGAACCTAGTCAGGTTAGGTATCGTCCCGACCGACTTGGTTAACCAACCCCTCTCCTCTGAGCAAACGGCTCCAGTGCAGGAGGCGGTCATTGACACCTCGATAGAACTGACCAATAGTGGCGTGTGGCCCAAGTTCTCTGGATCAGTTCCAAAGTCGGGGTGGGTAACGTTTATTTGCACAGATGGTGCATAGCCTGGAACTCTCAAATGTGAAAGTGCTTGCCACCCTGACGGCTCAAAATGCCGCATTAAGGGCTAACACCTGGAGGGTTGTCAAGAGGGTTAAGGATGGTGCATTCCTTCACCTTGTTCTGGCAATTGACGACGCTTCCATGGCCAAACTTCTTGAGCTGAAGGGGAAAGTCTCCTACCGTTTTGGTCAGAATAAGCTGATTCTCAAGAGCACCGACAAGAATCCAGTGTCTGACATCGGTACCCCCTCAGCAGGAGTGGAAGCCAGCTCGGAGTCGGCACCTTTTACTGGAATCGTGCCCTCCCAACAGGTGCCTGCAGTTACGAGCAGTGCCACCATACCACCGAACCCCAGTGACGCCAGCAGCGGAAATGTGACGGCGCTGATCTCTGTCGTGAACCGCACCCGAGAATTGGGCAGTGGTAGTGCTGTTGGACATACCACTCCTACTGGTTCTGGGTGTAGTACGGGGTCAGCGGTCCGGCTCCGCTACCCTTATCAAAAGGTTCGCCGAGGAAAAGATAGCCCTTGGCCTCATCCAAGAACCATGGGTTATCAGCGGACATATAAAGGGTCTTGGTAATAAAGCAGGTAAGCTTATTTACAAACGAGACGAGCCAGTGCCACGAGCGCCCTGCCTAATCGACAAAAATATCAACTTTCTTCCAATTCCAGCTTTCATCACAAAAGACTTGGCGACCCTCTTAATAGAAGTACCAACGGAACGAGGGACACATAACATCGTCTGTGCCTCAGCGTACTTCCCTGGCGACGACACCAATATTCCGCCCATCGAACTTGATCCGCTACGGCATGAAGAACAACCTGCACTACATCATCGGGTGCGATGCAAATGCATACAATACGGTATGGGGCAGCAGCGATAACAATAAAAGAGGTGAGTGTCTTTTAGATTTTCTAGTTGGTAGTAACGTTGATAGCTTAAACAAAGGTTCTAAGCCAACCTTTATAAATGCGATACGCGAGGAGGTACTTGACCTCACTGTCAGTCCATTTATGCCTAATTACGTAGTAAACTGGCATGTGTCTGACGAAGCCTCTTTATCGGACCACCAACATATTAGGTTTGATATACCCGGTCAGTCTGCACTTGCACAAGATAGATACGATCCCAAGTCGACGGACTGGAATAAGTATCGAGAACTTGTCTTTTCAAAAACGAATATGTTTGTCTCTCAAATTGAATCCATATGGGACATTGATGAGGCTGCTCACCAGCTTAACAACGTGCTGATAACCTCCTATCATGGTAGTTATGTCAGCAAAACCAGTTTGAATAAACGTTAGGTTCCCTGGTGGAATGACCAACTAACCAAACTCAGAAGGAAGGTTAGAAAACTCTTCAATCGAGCAAAAGTAAACAAAATGTGGGACGAATATAGATCCGCTCTCACAGATTACAACTTAGAGTTGAGAAGATCTAAAAGGGCCTCCTGGAGAAAATGCTGTGAAGACATATCTGATATGCCAGTGGCAGCTCGTATCCACAAGGCTCAGAGAAAAGATCAGTCTAACTGTGTAGGCCTACTTAAGAAAACAGATGGAACCTACACGAAGGACCGTACGGAAACAATCAAAACCTTACTTCAGGTTTATTTTCCGGGTTCGACCATCCGTGAATCACACGAATACTCATACGACACTGATCCCAGGATCTCTGTTTCCAGACGAGTAAATAGTATATCTGGCAAGATTTTTAGTCCAGATAAGGTTAGATGGGCAGTTGGCTCTTTCAAACCTTTTAAAGCACCTGGTGGGGACGGCATATTCCCAGCCCTTTTTCAGAGGGTTATTGACGTCATACTGCCAGCAATTACAACCTTATTTAGAGCTAGTTACAACTGGGGTTGCATTCCTTACACTTGGAGACAGGTGAACGTAATTTTCATTCCCAAAAATGGCAACAGGCCGAGCGAACTACCTAAATCATATAGACCTATCAGTCAAACATCTTTTGTTCTTAAAACCATGGAAAGACCAATTGATGTTCATATCAGAGGTCAGATATTAATATCTAACCCTCTCCACTTAAGTTTGGGTACAGAAAAGGCAAGTCCACTGAGGGTGCTCTTCACCATCTCGTCAAAAAGATAGACGACACCCTTCACCGCAAGGAAATTGCCCTAGGCGCATTCTTAGATGTTGAGGGTGCCTTCGACAATACCGGATACGACTCGATTGCTAGGGCAATCAGTTGTGAAGGTATCGAAGACTCGACTAACCGTTGGATCCGAGCCATGCTAGAAAGTCGAGTTATAACATCCTCGTCAGGAGGAGTGGCTGTGTCGGTGACAGCAGTCAAAGGCTGCCCCCAAGGGGGTGTGCTCTCCCCATTGCTGTGGTCACTCGTCATAGACAGCCTACTAGTCGCCACCGGATATGCCGATGATTTGGCAATTATCATTAGTGGAAAGCATTGTGCTACCATTAATAGTAGAATGAGGAATGCTCTACTACATGTTTCAGAATGGTGTTCTACGGAAGGCTTATCCATCAATCCTAGCAAAACTATTCTAGTTCCTTTCACCAGAAGGAGACTGTTCAATTTAGGACCCCTTATCCTGAACGGAACCACATTAAACTACTCCAACGAAGTTAAATATCTCGGAATCATCCTTGATAGGAAACTAAACTGGAACCTACACATCAAGTCCGCCACAGAACGTGCCTCCAGAGCCATGTGGGCCTGTAGGTGTCTGTACGGCAGAACTTGGGGTCTTAATCCTAGTATGATACACTGGTTATATACCATGATGGTAAGACCCATTATCTCGTACGCGGCAATCATCTGGTGGCCGAAAGTACTTGAACGAACCACGGCCAACAAGCTTCAGAAGCTTCAAAGGACTGCCTGTCTCGGCATCACAGGTGCAATGCGCACTAGCCCAACAACAGCACTTGAGGCCATCATTGGGCTCTCACCCCTGCAGTACTTTATTATGAAGACGGCAGCTAGATGCGCCACTAAACTGCAACTAGAATATAGGTTTAAATCAGTTGACCATGTGGGTCATCTGAGAATTCTGAACCTAACCCCAAACTTGGACATGTTCTGCTCTGTTCCTAACACTATGGTTAGGGAGTATAGTTTTGGGAAATTATATGAGGTAGACATACTTGAACGCGCTATTTGGACCAATGGTGTTCCGACACTTGACTCAAAAAGCCTGGTATGGTACACCGACGGATCAAAAATGGATTCCGGAGTTGGAGCTAGTGTCTTTGGACCCAACACCAAAGACTCGATACCCATGGGAATGTGTCCCACGGTTTTTCAAGCGGATATCCATGCGATCGAAATTTGTGCTGATCTAATATCCAAAAAAGGTATGAAAGGCGCAATCATTCAAATCTTCTCAGACAGTCAGGCAGCTTTACAAGCTTTGGCGTCGAATACAATGGACTCCAAAACAGTTAAATGCTGTCACGTTGCTCTGCAAGCCCTAGCCAAACACAACAAGGTTAAACTTGGCTGGGTGCCGGGCCATCAGGGTATTGCAGGCAACGAACATGCAGACAAACTAGCTAGGGCTGGTTCCGAATCTCTTCTCTGTAGACCAGAACCCTACTGCACAGTCAATTGGACTACTATGCTAAGGCAAATTAACGATTGGGAAAACCAGCTTCGTCTTGATCACTGGGAACATGTCCCTGGTCTAAGACAATCCAAACGATTAATTAAGCCCTTCTCCTATAAGGAAATCCTTAGACTCAGTAAGGATAATATAAGAAAGCTAGTGGGCTTCCTCACAGGTCATTGTGGCCTTAGATACTACCTCAACAAAATGAACCTCTGTCCGGAAACAGAATGCAGATTTTGTCTGGAGGATGTCGAATCCTCCGAACACATCTTCTGTGACTGCCCGGCCTTTCATTGGTTTAGAAAACGTGTCTTTAATAGAGAGACTCGTACACCAGCAGATATAGCGCACTGTGCTACTAAGGACTTATTGACCTTCATCAGGGAGGTCGAACGTCTCTTAGATTAAACCTCTCCCCATTGATACAATAGATCTTTCAGGTCGCAGTGTCTGCCAACTGGGCATGGGAACATCAAAAAAAAAAAAGATAACGACAGGAAGCTGCCACACAAAAAAGTCCCCACTAGGCGCTGTAAAGGCCAAAATAGAATCACGGAAGACAATGCACAAATTTGAGACAAAACAAGATTTTCTAGCATCTTAATTAAAAAATACATGTTTTTTGTTAGGAGAATGAATTAATTTTTTTGTTAATAGTGATTCTAATTGTAATTATCAATAGTATATGTTGCGCAATTTTTTCTATCTATTTTATATTACTTTCAGCCATATCTCTCTACTAAAATCTTGTATGAAATTTTGATTTTTGAAGTCAGTGCGGAGGCAGAAGATCTTAACCAAATTCAACATAAGGAACCCAATCACCCTCTACTAGAATTCGGAATCTTAAAAAAATAAAATATGTGCATACATCCGTGCTCCACCCTAGTACCCAAATGACGTGGAGCCATCAGACATCTACAAAAATATTTACAACAAGGAAATATAGTCATGTATTCGGGACAAAATCACCAAGAACAGTGTATCGAACTGCATGAGTATTGCAACTCTGCTGTCGATGTATTCAGCGAATATATAAACTTAACCAAAGACAGAGAAGGTTCTGAGTATTGTATGACGAAATCAGTCTTTCAGCATGAACCAACCAGGAGGAGGTTAATGAGAAGGAATAAATAACATTTTTTAACCTTTTTTCACTATAATTTTCTTGTCTTATTATTTGTTCTCACAGTTTCATATTTTTACATCACGGTGTGAGGGTTTGTGTTTGTTTGTCCTTATAATTTCCCTGAGCTACGATACATTTTGGTCCTTCGAGTCGTCCTCCTGTGTCTCGTCGAGGTAAACGGGGTGGCTTATCCTTGGTCTCGATACAGTCTATCCCTTGCCCGTGAACCTTGGACGACCCTGATTGGACGATATGTCTTCGAATATCCTTCACATGGACAGTATCTACCCGGGTAGATATTTCAATTTTCATCTCTAAAAATTTCTTCGATTCGTCAGTGGATTCTGGTATGGGTCCGACTCAGTGACTAACTTTTTGATTTATTTCAGATTATTAGCATGTTCATACTTTAAGTATATTTTTTTGTATATTTTTTGTAGTTTTGTGTTTTTTTTTGCTAACATGGACAGTATCTACCCAGGTAGATATTCACCGAATTTGTATGAAATATGCTGGTTGACTTGGATATAACATGTATCATTTACCTGTTACAGCTGAAAAGTCCACACTTTTGTGTATATGCAAATAGACATAGCAAATAATATAAAGAATAAAACAGTTTTTGTACCATTACTTAGGCAAATAATATAAGTTTATTCATTGTTTCAAGTGACACTTTTCACATTTTGTCTGGGTGAGACTATGTTCAGCGCATATAGGTTTTTTGCAGCTGACACAGGCTTGACGCGTAGCACGCTTTTTTTTATTTAGTTGATAGCACATAAAGCACCCACCTTTTTGCCGTAAGCGCCCACTGGAATCCCGCTCTTCTGGATCGTCAGGAGTAAACTCATCATTGGGCTTGTTTGTATTTATTGGGTGACCTAACAAACACTCCATAGCGTTTCTTATGGTAAAAATACCTGTCACTCTGTGATTTTGTGCCCGAGAGCTCATATGTGGGATGCATAGGTTCTCCCCCAATCTTTCGAGAAATTTGCGCCTTTGGCTTTGCTGCACAGCTGCAGGACCCAGCGAATTGTTCTTTGAAAATATTATATAGGCTGCAAGTCCTGAAAGGTCAATCAAATTATAAAATACAGCCTGTGGCCATCTATAAGTTTTTCTTTTTGTTGTGTATTGGCTCAACATTTTGTCTATAACGTCCACTCCCCCTTTAGTCTGATTGTAGTAGTGGATAATCTCAGGTTTCTGCTTGGGCCCGGAAACAGACTTGTCATGATGAAAAGTTGAAAGCAACACAACAGCCTTATCTTTCTTGGGTACATAGGAGCACAATACAACATTTTTACTGAACCCAAACTCAGAAGATAAAGGAACCCGGTCTTTCGATGGTTTGAACTCACGAGGTAAGAAGCGTTTTTTTTTTTTTTTTTTACCGTTCCGACAATCGTCAATTTCCAGGTAAGTAATTCATTTGCAAGTGGAAGAGTTGTGAAGAAATTGTCCATTGTCACATTTCGTCCACTATTTTTGTATGGTGCAACCAGTTCTTTCACAATTCGCTCACCTTGATTTACATCTCTGATGCCATTCACCTTCCCGGTATAAATTTGCCCGTTGAGAGGGTATCCTGTTGATGAATCACAAGCCCACCAAAATTTAATTCCATACTTTGCCGGTTTCGAAGGAATATATTGGGTAAACTTTGTGTGACCTCTATAGCGAAACAACTGCTCATCCACTGTAAGTGATTCGTACGGTCTAAAATTGAGCCTCAAATTTGAGTTGATCATATCGAAGATATCACGAATAGGAGCTGCTTTATCAGTGGCCATCCGAGCTGTTCGCGTGGCATCCGAATCAAACCGTATAAATCGCGAAATCGCCTTGAATCTTCTGACCGACATTGTTGCTCGATATAGAGGAAGCGCATTGCTTTTCCAAAGTTCAGCTACTGTCTCGTAATTAGATCGGTGGCAGCCCATGACCAACAAAATACCCAGGTAAGCACAAAATTCCTGTTCATTGATGGCTTTCCATTCAAGAGGAGCTTTTTCGGGATGATGTTCATTCCACTTAGCGAAATCACTGAGAGCTCTTTTATTAGTGTGTCGGCAAATAATGTCTTGAACGGAAGGGCTCATTATACGGAAGAAAGTTTCCACATCTGTTAGACCTTTGGTAGCTGGATGTGGACCCACAAATGTTGTTTCCCGGAATATGTTATGCGCCCCTTCACGACGCAAATTTGGTGCACTTTTTATCCACTTTGTACCATCCTTACCAATCCAAAAATTGTCATCTGCTTCCGGCATAGGTTCTTCTTCGTTATCAGCAACATCACCTGATAAATCCTGATCTTCATCTTCCTCATCATCATCTTCTATCTCCACTTCTATTTGTTGACTGCTTCGTGGAACGTTTGCCTCTGCAAGCTCAGGCAGAAAGCTGTCTTCAGGATCACCATCTGCATCACCTTCACCTAGTTCTCCCTCTGAGTCGGAGCCGATTACTTCAAGAAGTCGCCTAAAATATATCTGCTGGTCATCATAAGCCAACCTGTCGACAGAATCGATATATTCCTTTATTAAAATTCACTTATAAGCCCTGGTAAAACTTGATTACCTAGAAACAGCTGCTGCTGAAAGGTACTCAAAATCACTTTCGTTGTTATCCATTTTGCAAACTTTTTTTAGCACACAACTATTCACTGAAAAAATATTACGTGTAGTGTTTTACCACAATGAACTTTGTGCGCAAATTTTCAATAGGAGTGACTTTTCATTTGCGGTAAAAACCTAGCTTCTTAATGAGTAACGCTTTCAAAACGAAGGGAAAGAGTGGCAATAAAGAAAAATAGAAGAAAAAAACAAGCAAATTGAGCGAAAAAGCTAACTTTTAAGGCCACAAAAAGAGAGATGCACTCAAAACCTTGGAAAAAAACCGTTATCTAGAGAAAAAATCATTATAGGTAGTAGTCAAATAAAGAGAACGTGTGAAAAATGAGCTGTCAAGCAGAAATAACTCATACGAAATGCATGAAATATTATTTTATCTACCACGGTAGATACTGTCCATGTAGGTACATAAAAATTTCTGTTCAAGTGAAGGATATACGAGGGATGACGGAAACAGTATACACTTCGTTTATGATCCTCCGACATCTCGTCCGAAGTGACGTATACCGGTTGTGGCAGTATCTGTGACCAGTAGATCGGCCCTTTCTTTGCTAGGCTTTACTAGACGTTTAGTCAGGTTGGTCAAGGAGGTGACCGGTCGACAGTTAGCCTTCGGATAGGCGGGCGGTAACCGTAACGGTTGAACCCTCGACTGTATACTCTGGTAACTTATCAGATAGGGCAGATAAAGCGAGGCGTAGTAGTAGTGGCGATTGGATCAATCGTTCTCATTACTGCTCAAATTCGGAAGTGTCTCCAATTGGTCAAAAGGTGGGGTCTGACCGAGTGACGGGTTGTTTCGGATAAAAACGAAGGGGTAACTGAAACAGTTTCCCCTCTATTGCAATCCATAAACATTCCGTCTAAATAGTAGCTTATGGGACCAGCTGCTAATACTGAAAATATGTGAGTGATCATTGCAGCGATTTTGTCTTGGTAATATATTTGCTGATGTAGCGTGTGCCTGTGAGAGACAAGTCACTGAGGTCTCCGAAGAAGTATTTTCCTAGGTATGTTTTGCGCAAATTTGCTAGAGCTGGACAGGTGCACAGAAGATGAAGAACGGTTTCCTCTTCCTTATGCATGCAGCTTCTACAGAAATCTTTGTAGGGTGCTCCTAGTCTGCGAGCGTGTCTTCCTATCAAACAGTGTCCTGTTAATGCTCCTACTACGGAGCTGATTCTAGTTCTACTAATAGAGAGAAGCTTCTGAGTCCTTTAAGCATCTAGGTTTGGCCAGATTTGCTTGAATGTGGCGCGGGTATTAATGCTGTGCCACCTATTGTTCGTTGTGTTGTTGGTGTACTCAGGGCTTTTATTGCTGCCTGACTGTCTTTAGACTGTGTCTTAAGCGGCCGAAGGGGTGGATCTGAGTGCACCTGTGATGCATATGCTGGCTGATTTTTGTACCCGTTCCATAGATCTGGTATTGCATTTTTTCTTTAGTGCGGGCCACCAGACCAGGATTCGATGTACCAGAATTGGTCTGACTACCTCAGTATAGAGCCAGTTTGTTACCCTAGGCTGGAGGCCCTATTTTGGACCTAAACCTTCCTTGTGCGGTCCTGAATATTAAGCCTCCAGTTAAGCTTACTGTCTAAAATTAAACCAAGATATTGGCATGACTGCTAAATTGTAGCTCCTTATTTTTGAGTTTTGGAGGAGTTAAATTGGGAATTTTGTATCTGTTTGTGAACCAGGAGCGCCTGAGCTTCGGCCTTTGACTACATCATATGTACAATAAATTACAAGCGTGTTTAAGTTTATAGATGATTATTGCCACATATATTTAGTGTTGTCTTTTAACGAATTTACAAATTTAGTGCCTTCAGGCGTATTTAAAAATGACTTAAAACTTCGACAGCTTTCGTCAAAATTCAACCGAATTAATAACTCCTTTATTAAGTAAATGACATTCGGTTTCTTTCTTTAGTATATAGGTCGTTCAGTAAACTGAAAACTCTTTCGCAAAACGCATTACTAACGGGTGTTGCAAGTACGAATGATATCAGCTTCTTAAAGTTTCTCAATTCTTAAAAAAGAAGGACCATATTTTGTCATTTGGCAGGTTTTTCGGAAGATGAATAAAAGCTTCTCGCAGACAACAGTAGTCGCTGTACAAACCGTCATTATCGATTCTATCTGTGATGTTTAACAACATAGGCAAGTCTACCAGCTCTTTCCATTTAAAAAGTTCAGCTTTTGAATTAAGAGAAAGAACTGAAATTTGTTTGTACACGGAATCGGAGGAAAGATCAAAGCGTTGTTCCAAATATTGTACTGCTCTTTTAAGAAACTGGTCGAGCTCGGAGAGGAAAATGCATTTGTCAGTGTCGCAAATGTGCTTTATTATGGATCGAACTTTGTTTCCATAGAATTTATCATTCAATCTACTTCTAAGATTCCCCACTAACTTTTTCATCACACCATCTATTTCCAAAATTGTGCAGTTATTATTTTCTAGGGCAAGTATTTACTGCTGTATTAAACTCTGACATAACGTTTTGTGTAAAATACAAATACGCTTCTGATATTCCATCCTTTTTGCTTTCGTAATCTATGTCTAACTCTTCATCAACATTTATCCCTCTAGAAATAAAAGTCCATAGTTCTTTTCGACAATAGTCTTCTCCCTTCGAAAGAAAATACATCTTTACGACCGGCCAGCTGTAAATCAGGCGATCAATTGCAGGCAAAAGTGACAACCATCTAGTCGGTACATGGCGCAGAAGATTTTTATAATCAATGCTTGCAAAAACACCACTTTCTTTAAGACTCTCTGTTTTTGTTGATGAGGTACTAAATTCGTTGAATGTTTTTATGACGATGTTTTCTATTTCAACCGATAATGACTTAAGGGCATATTTTACACAATTGTTTATAACATGGGAGTTACAATTCGCCTTTTGAATGTGTTTATTTGAAATTTTTAGTTTTTGAAAAACCGAATTGTGAATTCCATAGTTTACAGATGCATTATCTGCACTGTAGGCGCAAATATCTGTTACGTTTAAGGTATTACATTCTATTATGCGCTTGATATTTTCGAAAATATCCTTGGAAGCTTCGAATGGGTCTTCATAAAAATCCAAAAATTTTCTACTAATACCCGATACTGGATTAAAATACAGGACAGTATAAGGATATGTTGTAAAGAAAACATTTTGCTGAAGGTTTTTAACAACCTGCTCATGGGCAAATGGACAAAGTATGTTTCGTACTATAGCTGCGGCTTTAGTACGCCCACATGATATTTTAGTGGCAATCTTGCTATCGCTATAAATTGTTGAGCATAACTTCAGTTGGCAATCGAGACTGTTATAACTTATTCCATGCATTACATTGTGGATGTACCAACTACCAACTCAGCGGTTGAGACCAATGTTTCAATATGCGAATCGTTTTGAATAACACAATTCGTGAGGCCGACAGATGATTTCTGAATTAATTAGATTTTTTAATGTTTTTTAGTCACCTTGTGTTTTTCCAATGCACGACTGCCTTCATACTTAACCGATACTTCAATCTGACAAAGCTTACACAAAATAGTGTAATCATCTTTTTTTCTGTATCCATTTAAAGAAGTCTGGATTTTTCTCCCAATTTTCAGAGTATGTTGTCAATCTTTTTTTCTTGGACGGTCCTGGTTGTAGGGTTTGGTCTTATTCTAATTGGTGTTCCGACAAATTCATTATTTTCTGGAAAAATATATATCAGATAGAAAGGCACACAGAGAAACAGAAGCTCCCTATTTACGGTTTCGTGAATCGTGGTACTTCTAGTCTAGTTGTCTAGTTTTGGATTCATCATATGAGAAACCAGAGTTCAGTTGCCTTGCCTCACACAATATCATGTTTTATTTTGCTGTAAATAAATGTTAATTAACTCGTCCATTCATGTGAAATATTTTGTTCTTTTACTATTAGCAGAAACAACACGCGAAAAATCGCAGCAAATTGAAAATTCAAAACAAAACATGACAAGACTCCAGCACAGTCAACAATTCTTCCTCTTCCGAACAAGAATCTCTCCTCGATATGGCTCCTAAATTAGACCGATCTTTCGCTTTCAAGCTCATCCCCGAGTTTGATGGTAATAGAGTTCACCTACACATGTTTTTAAACGCGTGTGATCTGCTAGCCCAAGAAATCTCTACTTCCTAATTGCCCCTTCAAATGGCCGTTATTAAAACTAAGATAAGCAGTCCGGCATACAATATTGCAAAGTACACTGAATTCGAAAATTGGACAGATTTAAAGAATAAACTGTTACTACAATTCCTCGAAACCAAGTCGTTGTCTCAGCATCAATTGAAATTAATCCAAATATAGCAAAAACCTCAAGAGACGGTCCGAAACTATGCGAATCGTCTGGAACAAATTTTAGCCAATTTAAATGATGCATGTATAGCAAGCGAAGGCAGCGAGGTCATTCAGAGCCTAAATAAAAAAAACAGCTCTTAAGTCATTTCAAAGAGGATTATCATCTAAATTCAATCTAATTATAAAAGCCTCTAGATTCGATTCCCTTACGGACTCTATTGAAGCAGCTGTCCAAGAAGAGAAAACCTTCTCTCATTATTCCTCTAATACTAAGAATGGACACTCTATCGAACAATGCTACTCTAAGAAAAATAAAGAAAAGGTACCCATAAAAAGCGAAGTCTGAACTGTTACTATTACGTGCAGTTACTGCAAAAACCCTGGAATTATCGGTAATAACTTTCTAGATGACCACTTAGCCCAAATCAATTATGGGACTAAGGTTAGGTTAGGTTAGGTTGAGTGTGGTTGTGAGATCGTCACAAAAGACCAGGCACCAAGACGGGACCATCGCCATCCCCAGGGAACCATTACGGTCAAAAACCTAAACCAAATCGCCCAAGCAGTCAATTTCCCTACAGAATTTAATTATTGTCCCGATATTGTTGGAGGAACCAACCTCCTCCAAGCTGTCAAAGAAGTACCTGCCTAGGTGCTTCCTTCTACTCCGCGCAATTGCTTGACACTCGCACAGAACAGATTTTTTCCTATTTAAGACGGGCCAGAGTGCCTTTGAGACCCTGTGCCCTTCCAACTGTGACCATCTTGTGGCTGCTTTATTGGAGGTTTTCTCGAAGATAACACTTTTAGCAGCGGCCATAGGTGCTCTGATACCCTTAATCATTGTGTTTAGTAGGAGCTCCGCTCCTTCCTTAGCCAGAACGTCGGCTTTCTCGTTACCCTCAATATCGCAATGCCCAGGTACCCAACTCAATCTGACACGGTTCTGAAAACATAATGCCTTAAGCATTGTGTGGCAATTCCTGACTAGTTCAGATTTGGTGGTATGTGATTCTAGCGCTTTAAGCGCAGCCTGGCTATCAATGTAGATGGTGATATTCTTATTGGATATCGATTTCATCTCAAGTTCCTCCGCAGCTTTGAGTATGGCCAGAATCTCTGTCTGGAACCCACTGCATGTGTCCTATTGTTTTTAAAGAGCCCTGCGTTAGTGAGCCGTAGCGCACTATTACCTGCATTTGATTGTATTTGTAAGTCCAGTGGTAAAAGATTCAAGAATGCTTCCAGTGCAGCCGTTGGTGTGGAACGTAAATCAATCGTAACGGCAATGCAGGCTGTTCTTTGTACCCTGGTCAACATATCCCCGACAAGAGCCCCATATGTAACTATGGGCCTTACTAACATTATGTATAACCAATACAACATTGACGGCCTAGTGCACCATTTCTTTCCTGCTGTCCTCTTACAGATGAAGAGAGCGTTTTGAGCCTTTTGGAGTCTTTCCTGAACGTTTAGTTTCCAGTTTAGTTTCCTGTCTAATACCGTACCAAGATACTTTGCGCTCTCCGAGAGGGAAAGCTCCACTCCAGCAAGTCTGGGCAGCTTGAATGGCGGTATCTTGTATTTTGTACTAAATAGTGCGAGCTCGGTTTTCTCCGGGTTGACTCGTAGTCCGAACCCTTCGGCCCATATTCTGAGCCTGTTGAGGGTTGCTTCCATAAGTTCACTTAACGTATTAACGAATTTTCCTTGAAGAATGATGGCTACGTCATCCGCGTAAGCAGTGACGCTGAATCCTGCATTATTTAGTTCTTTGAGTATATCATCTATGAACAGCACCCAGAAAAGGGGGGAGATAACTCCTCCTTGGGGAGTGCCTCTAGTAACAGATTTTCTTATTGAACTATTTCCGAGTGTGGAATTGATATTTCTCGTTGAGAGCATTTCGCATAGCCAATTGGTAATGCGCTGTTCGACATTGATCTTTACCAAAGCATTTTTGATTGCATCTCTCCTGACATTATTAAAGGCTCCCTCAATGTCCAAAAAGGCAGCTAGTCCAAATTCTTTCTGGTGAAGGCTGCTCTCTATTTTACCTACTACATACTTCGTGTATAGCCATCTCTACTGATTTACCTCTTAAATATGCATGCTGAGCATTACATAGAGTTCCGCTGCAACACTTGCTTCTTATATGAATGTCAATAACCCTTTCAAGTGTCTTGAGGAGAAATGACGATAGACTAATAGGTCTGAAGTCTTTCGCTGAAGTATGACTTGGTTTACCCGCTTTAGGTATAAAAACCACTCGTACTTCTCTCCACACCCTAGGTACATAGCCTAATCGCAGGCAGTGTATAAAAATATTTCCGATCATATCTGTGACTGTACATGGCGCCCTTTGAAGCATCAGGGCCAGGTGCTTTGAACGGAGCGAAGGACTTAATGGCCCAACGCAGTTTCTTTCCAGTAATGATGTTGATATCAACCCTTACTTCTATCCCTGCGCTAAGGGTATGTTCGTTAGGTAACGGAGACATTGGCGCACTAACCGTCCGATTTCTTGATAAAGCTAGGGACAGCCGCGTCCTTGGCCAGCATTTTTCGGAGTCCGGAATCCTCGCTAGTATCTAGTATCATTCCTGGGGTCCGATAAGTATTCGTGGTCGACCCGCGGAAGCCTATCTGAAAACGAATCCACTTATGATCCGATAGGGATGCCTCTTCTAGTACCCTCCATTTCTTGATTTTGAGGGAATCAGTATAGGATGCGAGAGTGATATCTAACACCTCCTGTTTGTTCCGTAACACAAAAGTTGGGGGTTGCCAGTAGATGGGATAGGTAGGTTCTGGGACCACTAGGTGGCAAAATTTGCCACCCTGCGGTTTAAAACCGCAATTGCGGTTAAATAGTGATTGTGGTTAAAATGTTGTGGTTTTGATGTTCCAATTGCGGTTAAAGAGTGATTGTGGTTAAGATGTTGTGGTTTTGATGTTCCAAGTTGTTTACAATTTATTTTAGGAATTGTGGTTTTGATTTTCCAATTGCGGTTAAGTTTACAATTTATATTTATCATGACATTGACATTGGTAATGAATTTTCGGGGGGCCGAAAGATAACGTTTCCTATAGGAGCTATTTTTAGCGGTCAAGGTTTTGTGTTGTGCATATTTTTATTCTATAAATAGAATTGTTGTCATTATAGTTTGATTAATTGTTAAAAATGATTTGGTTGCATTTGGTCACGACGAGTAGTAAAAATTGTGGTTGTCTTTCGTGGTCTTCCAATGGGAGTACATGTTGCGTACGTGTTTTTAAAATAGTTTTTATCTAAGAGAAAACAATGTTTTGGATTCAAACTATAAAATCGGGTGATAAATATTGCATTTGTCATACGTCGTGGAAATATTTTAAAATTGTAAGAGTAGACGTAATTGATTATAGTTTATCAGTTCATCTAACGCCAGAGGATGGTAGTAAATGCTTGTTGTTGAAAATGTGTAGAGGAGATCCAGTACCAGGAAATCTAACAACAGTACCGTATCAATTTACTGTAAACGAACATTTAAAAATTGAAGTAATCGGTGGTTCAATAACTATATTAGGTGTGACAACTGAAGGTTTTCATCCCTTGAGAATAACGAATAGTTTTAATGAGCTGTGTGTATTTAATTATATTGATAAGAAAGATATAAGGTTGTTAAATAAATCTAAGTAGTAAAAGCGCCGCACTGAAAGGATGGTGGACACAGGTTGTGATCAGCTTATGAAACTAATTCCTGACTTTTTAATAGATCACAAGGAAAATTTGTTGGATGATCACTACTTATGTGAATATGCTCATGTTTCTATTGTTAATTCTAAATATGGATGTCATTATTCAACATGCAGCTGGTCATCGGATGCATGTGAAGTAGGACCCGACACTTGTGGTTGTTATATGTTAAAAAGTAGAATATTGCAAACAAAAAAAATAATGTCACTATATAACAGAATAAATAAAAAGAGTTGATTCAAAGATGATTGATTTAGTTTCCATTTGACTGACTTTTCAGTGGTGTCTCTATATATCAAATCAAACAAAATGTATAAATTCTTCTTTCTGATAATCTGCCTTTCATGGGGCTTATTACAAGCCATCCCAATACCGTTAAATCTATCAGCTGGTACTGATAATAAAGGAAATTTGGAATTTTCTTTGCTGCTACCTAGTAATGATACTTTAAAAATTGGTTTGTCCTTTCAATTGATGAAGATCAATGAGATCATACAAAATGATCAACAAAATAATGACACAATCAAAGCAACAACAACAGAAGAACCTGTAAAACAATATTTTACTGTCGAAGAGGCCATAGAAGCATTCAGGCAAGATTTGCTGAAAAAAGAAAAGGATATCCAAGGAATAATTGAAAGTGAAAATATTTTTTACAGACATTTTAAGTTAGAATACGATCAGTTGGTAAGTAATTATAAGAGACGTACGCTCGCCATAAATTGTTATGAATATCGTTAATATTCCAATGAAAGAATTACGAGTAATGGTGAAATTGACATATTTACATCACAAGACACGACGTTCCGGTTCCGATGTTGAA
Organism: Cheilosia variabilis; assembly: GCA_951230905.1. Lineage (NCBI taxonomy): Eukaryota > Metazoa > Arthropoda > Insecta > Diptera > Syrphidae > Cheilosia > Cheilosia variabilis. The sequence continues at coordinate 87,557,937 of OX579676.1, forward strand.
TTGATCGATGTGAAAAAGTCTAAGCAAACATATGATATGACAATTTCATAGATTGTGAAATGATTTGCATATTGCGATGAAATGAGAACGAAAAATTGGTCTTGTCTGGGGGGCGGATCAGTTTAGTCACAGCATCCAAACGGGAACGATGGATAAAGATAAAATCGAAATGAAAGTTACAACATTCAAAAAGTGGCAGTATTCAGTCATATCTAAGAACCCTTTCAAATCTAACACGGACAAGAAAGAAGAAAAATCATCATCATCATCATCTTCATATTCAAATTATCCTTATAAAACAGTTTGCTTTTTTAAATATTGTTTATTTTTTAATTCATTTCTTATTGTTTTTTTTTTATTTGAAGAGAAATTTCAGACACAAGTGACCGCAGTTAAAAGAATTATAATTTTGGTGTAGCTGTATTCTATGTTGTTTCCTAGATAATTCACAATTTCTTGTGGTGGTTCAAGGTTTCCAAAGCTATCGAAATACTCTTTACGGTTCTTATCTTTTCTATATGCTACCCAGTGTTTCCCAAACCGAAAGAAGAATCCAGATTAACAATACCACACTCAATTTGATAGGGTTTTTTTGGTAACGTATCGCTCATAAAAACCCTTCTAAAGTGTGGCACATGTTTTGTATATCTGACCAAATCGCTATCTGTAAGTGCTCGCCTGGGTAGCTTTCTCAATAGTTTTTTGGCTGCGAATGATAAAATAAACCGTAGCCCGGTATGGTTTCATATATAGGCCTTTTCCCATTGCTATGGCCTCCATAGTTTTATTATGACGATTTGCTTCTTCGAATTGCTTTCGAGCAGACTTGGCTTCATATATAGCCCTAGCGATAGCGGATCCACCAGATGCTAGACCTCCAATTTCTCCGAGGGCTGTTAGTACATCATCTATTGGAACTAGAGGTAGAAAACCTCCAATTTTAGGTACGGGTATTATACGTGGTATTTGAATCAACAGCATGAGACTAGTCTGATCTGATCTTATCTGGTAACTACAAGCTGATCTGATTGATCTGATCGGATCAAAATGAATTAAAAAATAAACAATATTTAAAAAAGCAAACTGTTTTATAAGGATAATTTGAATATGACGATGATGATGATGATGATGTTTTTTCTTCTTTCTTGTCCGTGTTAGATTTGAAAGGGTTCTTAGATATGACTGAATACTGCCACTTTTTGAATATTGTAACTTTCATTTCGATTTTATCTTTATCCATCGTTCCCGTTTGGATGCTGTGACTAAACTGATCCGCCCCCCAGACAAGATCAATTTTTCGTTCTCATTTCATCGCAATATGCAAATCATTTCACAATCTATGAAATTGTCATATCATATTATGTTTGCATCGACTTTTTCACATCGATCAATTCAACATCGGAACCGGAACGTCGTGTCTTGTGATGTAAATATGTCAATTTCACCATTACTCGTAATTCTTTCATTGGAATATTAACGATATTCATAACAATTTATGGCGAGCGTACGTCTCTTATAATTACTTACCAACTGATCGTATTCTAACTTAAAATGTCTGTAAAAAATATTTTCACTTTCAATTATTCCTTGGATATCCTTTTCTTTTTTCAGCAAATCTTGCCTGAATGCTTCTATGGCCTCTTCGACAGTAAAATATTGTTTTACAGGTTCTTCTGTTGTTGTTGCTTTGATTGTGTCATTATTTTGTTGATCATTTTGTATGATCTCATTGATCTTCATCAATTGAAAGGACAAACCAATTTTTAAAGTATCATTACTAGGTAGCAGCAAAGAAAATTCCAAATTTCCTTTATTATCAGTACCAGCTGATAGATTTAACGGTATTGGGATGGCTTGTAATAAGCCCCATGAAAGGCAGATTATCAGAAAGAAGAATTTATACATTTTGTTTGATTTGATATATAGAGACACCACTGAAAAGTCAGTCAAATGGAAACTAAATCAATCATCTTTGAATCAACTCTTTTTATTTATTCTGTTATATAGTGACATTATTTTTTTTGTTTGCAATATTCTACTTTTTAACATATAACAACCACAAGTGTCGGGTCCTACTTCACATGCATCCGATGACCAGCTGCATGTTGAATAATGACATCCATATTTAGAATTAACAATAGAAACATGAGCATATTCACATAAGTAGTGATCATCCAACAAATTTTCCTTGTGATCTATTAAAAAGTCAGGAATTAGTTTCATAAGCTGATCACAACCTGTGTCCACCATCCTTTCAGTGCGGCGCTTTTACTACTTAGATTTATTTAACAACCTTATATCTTTCTTATCAATATAATTAAATACACACAGCTCATTAAAACTATTCGTTATTCTCAAGGGATGAAAACCTTCAGTTGTCACACCTAATATAGTTATTGAACCACCGATTACTTCAATTTTTAAATGTTCGTTTACAGTAAATTGATACGGTACTGTTGTTAGATTTCCTGGTACTGGATCTCCTCTACACATTTTCAACAACAAGCATTTACTACCATCCTCTGGCGTTAGATGAACTGATAAACTATAATCAATTACGTCTACTCTTACAATTTTAAAATATTTCCACGACGTATGACAAATGCAATATTTATCACCCGATTTTATAGTTTGAATCCAAAACATTGTTTTCTCTTAGATAAAAACTATTTTAAAAACACGTACGCAACATGTACTCCCATTGGAAGACCACGAAAGACAACCACAATTTTTACTACTCGTCGTGACCAAATGCAACCAAATCATTTTTAACAATTAATCAAACTATAATGACAACAATTCTATTTATAGAATAAATATATGCAGAACATCAACAACACAAAACCTTGACCGCTAAAAATAGCTCCTATAGGAAACGTTATCTTTCGGCCCCCGAAAATTCATTACCAATGTCAATGTCATGATAAAAATAAATTGTAAACAACTTAACCGCAATAGGAACATCAAAACCACAACATCTTAACCACAATCACTCTTTAACCGCAATTGGAACATCAAAACCACAATCACTCTTTAACCGCAGTGTGGCAAATTTTGCCACTCTAGTGGTCCCAGAACGTACCTTTCCTTTCTACTGGTGAAGTACCACGAAAAGGTACAAATATCCCCTTTTTGATCGTGCATATGGTCTCATAAAGTCGATATACAGCTTTTGAAACGGTCTATGAAACGTCTTCAGAGAGGTCATGGGAGGCCGTATAGTCCTCTTCATACCTTTATTCTCCTTGCAGACTTCACAACTCTCGAACCTCTTTAGCCATTTTCGGCCAGGAACTAAATTGTCTGAGTCTACTAATTGTTCATGCGATTCCACCATGCGAGCAATTTGCAGCCGTATGGCCTGTGGAAACCAATTCTGTCGCAAGACCAGGCGGAATCCATAATCTCCATTGCAAGTCCGATTTCGCAACAATCACAAGCAAATACTCGTTTATATATCTTCTTATCTTCCACTTTCACATCCGGGGGTTTCTCTACATTCTCTTGCACCGTTTTGATAAGATCAAGATACTCAGCAGTCCTGAAATGCTCCGAACTCAGATCAACTGCCAAGGGATCGGTATCTCGACTAACCAATTCTTCTAAAAACTTCCGCGAAACGGCCTCCGGTACTAAGTTCGTTGAACCCTTCCGATGTTCTACTTCAAAATCAAAGGCTTGTAATTTCAATGACCATCGGGCCAAACGTCCGCTCAAATCTTTTAGGCTCGTTAACCGTTTCAAGCTAGAATGGTCCATAATGATTTTGAAGTACGAGCCTTCCACGTAAGGAAGGTTAGTGCACTTATCAACGATGCTTTTAATTCTTCAAAGGGAGTCATTTCGAACGCTCCCTCGTTCTTTTTAAGTGTATCGGTTAATGGTAACGCAAGACTGGCGAAATTCTTAATGAATCTACGATACCAGCCACACATACCCAGAAACCTACGCATCTGTTTAACGTTTTTAGGCTGAGGGAAATCTTGAATGGCCTGAACCTTATCTGGACCGGGTTTACGGGCCCTACGATATGCCCTTGGTACTTCAATTCTTTAAAACAAAAGTGAGATTTTTCCACGTTAATGGGCAGATTAGCAGTTTTCAAACATTGTGCAACGGTTTCTAAAAGGGTCACGTGAGCTTCGAAGTCACTAGAGATTATGAGGAGATCATCCAGGTATACGAACACGCGCTCTCTTAAAGCCGCCGGGATCACCTTATCCATCAACCGACACATCCTTTGGCGTGACGGTATACTGATAGAGTGGGCTCCCCGGCACCGTAAACGCTGTTTTCCCCCTAGATCCCTCCTCAAGGGGAATTTGCCAAAAGGCGTCCTTGAGATCCCTTGACATATAGTGTGTATCTCTCAGGCGGCTTAGCATCCCCTCTATATGAGAAAGAGGATACGCATCCCTCTTTGTGAGTGAATTTACCTTGCGGTAGTCCAGACAGAGGCGATTCTTACCTGGTTTTCTTATCAAGACTACCGGAGAACTCCACGCACTCTGCCTTTCCTCTATCACCCCCAAAGAGACAGCGAAAATCATCAACACGAATTTCCGATATCACATCTGGAGCGACTTGGAAAGTTTGCCAAAAGTCGATGCCCAGATATAAGACTTGAGACAACGAAGGGACTAAGTATAAATTAATGGTGCCGGAGATATTATTATAGCGAATTGTAGTTTGGACCCTTCCTATAATCTCCTGCATCCTTCCGTCGGCAGTTTTCAACTCGGAGTCGTATTTTATTATATTGTTACGTAATAGACATTGTATGTAGGTCACCAACGGTTGTTTGGCTTGCTAACCAACAGTACCTTGTTTACTAGTCACTTGACAATCAAGCCAACTGGTGAGCAAGGTGCAACCGCGCGGTCAGATCGAGTTCTTTCTCTAGCTTTGTCTTCATCTAAAGACAAAGCAGAGAGAGAGAGAACCGCTAACCGATAGCCAAGCAAGCGACACTGCGGTGCTAAGCATTCAGTTCATTGCGTGCATTTTTTGATAAAACAGAGCTGGATATTTTTATTAAAAACATAGATTTTCTTTATATTCATGCGTCTAATTTAGATGCTCTCTCTAAATTCTTTTTTTGAATTAAAAATCAGACAAAAATTTAAAGATAACGCTAACACTATCTTAATTAACAACGGCAACCCTACAGTATGGCCAGAAGTAAAATTAATATTGCAGAATAATTGTATAATTGATAATAGCGTTGAAAGTTTAGTGAACGAAATTAAATTGTTAAGGTTTCAATTTTCCGTTAAGTCACTTTTTGAGGATACAATAGGTTTATTAACTAAATTAAATATTAAATGCGGAATTGGCTCGACAGACATACCTTCATGGTATAATAGTGAAAGCAACGAGGAAATGGCATTGAAAATTTTTATAAATAAACTCGCCAATGAACCCAAAATCATTCTGCAGTCTCGAAACACGAAGAGCCTTAGAGAAGCGCGACTAATTTTAATAGAAACGGAAAACTTTAATCGAATATTTAAAGCAAATTTCAATACAAACAACTATGATCCGAATCGTTTTCAAAACACACGAAACAACAATAGTCTAAACAATATCAACCGAAACAACAATACTAATTTTAGGAATAGTAATAGCAATTATAGTAATGTTGCAAACATAAGTAACAATAACAGTACAAACAATTTACAGAATGAACAAAGTAGATTTAACAGTACCTACGGACACAATGAACAACGACACCAACAAAATTTGAATCCGAGTGACCGATCTCGACAGACTTACAGAACGAGGCAAAGTAATGAACCCATGGATATCACACTAAATGAGTCCAATAATTGTGTTGCTTGCATAAACTGCAATGCAGCTCAAAATTTTCAGATCGACCAAGGAAGAAACTACCCTATATAGTCATTCAAAGTAAAATCATGCCATTACGTTTTATTATTGATTGCGGTGCAGAATTTAGCATCGTCAAGCCAAATGTCTGTAGTCCAAAATGGAAAATTTCATCCCAAAATTATATACTGAAGGTTCTCGGTCGTAATATGGAAACTAGCGTTAAGTACAAAATTCCCTTATTCGAGGAATTCAAAGCCAAGAACATATTTGTTGAATTCCTAGAGTACCAATTCCACAATTTTTTCGACGGCCTAATAGGCAATAATATTCTTTTAAAACTTAACCCTATCATCAACTATAAAAGTCAATCTATTATTACCGAAACTTCAAGTATACCGTTCTATTTTGATCAGGAAGAAGAAATCTACCCAAACAATCTCTGCGATTCTAGGTGTTTAAGCGTAAACATTTTTCACAACGATTTTTTTGAAAATCAGATTTCAAGCAAAGCATTTGGAAATCATCTCGGATGTATCCAAGCTGAAATCCCTACTTTACTCATTTAAGTCAGTATTTTACAAAGAAGGTGATAATCTTTCATTTACCGATGAAATTAAGCACCAAATCAAAACTAAAAATGAAATCCCAGTCTTTAGCAAGCTTTACCGTTATCCTGAGATTCATTCAGGGGAGGTCGATAGTCAGATCGATAATATGTTGAGGCAAAACATAATTACATACAGTAGTAGCCCGTATAATTCACCCATTTGAGTAGTGCTCAAAAAAGCTGGCATAGATGGCCAAAAGCAGTGGCGTGTTGTGGTGGACTACCGGAAGCTCAACGAGCAGACCATAGAGGACAGGTTCCCTATGCCGAATATGGATGAGCTGTTCGACAAATTAGGTAAATGTAATTATTTCTCAACTATCGATTTGGCGAAAGGCTTTCATCAAATAGAAGTTGATCCAGCTGATCGAGCAAAGACAGCATTTTCAACAAAAAACGGTCATTTCGAGTTTCTAAGGATGCCGTTCGGTATAAAAAATGCACCAGCGACATTTCAGAGACTGAAATTTTAAAGGATTTTATTAACAAAATCTGTGTTGTTTATCTTGATTTTTTCAACAAGCTTTGCTGAACACTTAGATTCACTCAGAAAAATTTTCCGAATACTCAAGGATTGCAATTTGAAAATTCAAATAAGCAAATGCAGCTTTCCTGAGCCTTCAACAAGTTATTTAGGACATATTATAACTAGAGACGGAATAAAACCAGACCAAAATAAAATTAAATCGATTGTATCCTTAAAAATACCAACTGATAAGAAAGGTATTAAACAATTTCTTGGAATAACAGGTTATTATAGGAAATTTGTTAAAGACTACGCGAAACTAGCATACCCTGTAGTACGATATTTGAAGAAAACTGAAAAGTTAACACGTCTGACCTCGAATATGTCCGGGCTTTTCGAAATTTAAAAACTCTTCTAACTTCTGATCCCATTCTCAAAAGTCCTGATTTTAGCAAAGTGTTCGTTCTGACAACGGATGCATCTAATTACGCCCTAGGTGCCGTGTTAAGTCAAAATAGTCATCCAATTTGTTTCGCTTCCAGAACTTGGAATGATCACGAAAAGAAATACTCTACGATAGAAAAAGAGCTTCTTGCAGTTGTGTGGTCAGTCAAGTATTTTAGAACTTACCTATATGGTAGGAAATTCATAGTACGTACTGATCACAAGCCGCTTGTATGGCTAAACGGTATTAAAGAACCAAATATAAAACTGCAGCGGTGGAAAATTTCTCTCAATGAGTACGACTTTGATGTCGAGTACTTAAAATGGAAGGAACATTTTGTCGCGGATGGTTTGATTAGACTTAACCAGGAAGAAAGGTATACCGATAAAGTAAAGCGTAGTATTATGTAAAATATTTTTCATTTAACAAAAATTTAAAAGTTTTAAAATCAAACATAAAACTAGTAGATATTTTAGATAAAAATGAACTTCTTGATATAATAAAAAATTAACATACTATTAGCAAAAATCACAGAGGTATCAATGAAATGTTTTTGGAATTGAAAACAAAATACTTCTATCCAAGTTTACAAACGGTAATACATAAATACGTAAATAATTGCGACATTTGCGCTCTCGCTAAACATGACAGGCATCCTCTGAAAATTCCGTTTGAAATAACAGAAACACCAAAATGTTTTAACGATATTGTCCACAAAGACATATGGTTTCCTGAGCGGAACAAAATGTACCTCACGACAATAGACACATTTTCAAAGTACGCCACTATTCACAACTTGGAAAATAGGAATTGGATCGCTATTTTAGCAGCAATAAAGCGACGTATCTAGTTTTTAGGTAAACCGAATGAACTAATTTCAGACGGGGATACCTGCATTATTCATTCAGCGGTGGAATTGTTTTTGAGAGAAAACAACATCTTGTTTCACAGAACCACAGCTTTTCAAAAAACAGGCAATGCTGACATCGAACGTCTCCACGGAACCCTTAATGAACATTTACGTCTAAGAAATGCAGCAAAAGATAGCTCAGAGTTAGACGATAAAATCTTTGAAATAATTAACATTTATAATACCACTATTCACACAACCACTAAGCTAAAACCTAACGACTTTATTTTAAAAAACTTAACTCAAGATGACAAACAGACTAGCAGACTCAGAATTGCAACAATGCTCCGACATCGTAAAAAACAGAATAATAGGGAAAATTAAACCAAAGTACAAAAAACTTCATTCATATTTAACACGAAATAACAACAGATGTATCAATATCATAAGAAACAATTGAAAAGAAAATACATCAAGATTAACTTTTAATCAAAAGCAGAGTTATTATGTTACATTTACTCGCATATTGATTTTCTGTGCATACTCTTTGCTTTCAATTTACTAAAATGATCGGCTCAATTCTGCATTTATTAGTTTTTTTTCACATATAAAATAAGTTCATATTTTCTAAATTTTGTCATCATCTAAGAATAGTTTTTTTTTTTATATCTCCAAGTTCAACTTAAATTTTAAGTCAAAATTTGTAAAAAAAAAAAAATCCAAACATATTAGTATCGATAAGTTAATCTTGTAAATATTGAAATATTGGAGTAAAAGTTATAGAAAAAAAAAAATGATTTAAAAATTGTGAACTATGTAAAACAAACTTAAATTGACCGATAAGTTTTTGGGGCCAAAAATACTTGGGGATGGAGGTGTTACATAACAGACATTGTATGTAGGTCACCAACGGTTGTTTGGCTTGCTAACCAACAGTACCTTGTTTACTAGTCACTTGACAATCAAGCCAACATTTAATGTAATAAAGAATATTTGTAAATTAACTGTTCGTTTGTTTTTTTTCTTAATCATAACTATATCCATATGGTTTCGTTGAATGAACTCTAAAAAAAAACATTCAATAAACACGAGACCGACGCACCGCTGTCTAATAAGCCTCGCATATTTTCTTGACCTACTTTGACTAGGGCGTACGGTCTAGGGTCATTTTTCATATTAATTAAACGTCTAAATAACCTTCTGTTCTGCCTTCTTCGTGCTGGTTTGTTAGGACGTCGCAAAGAGTCAATTATTTGCAGCTCCTCCATAGCAAATAGTCTCTCTCGTACGTCATTATATCGCCTCAACCTCTCTTCATACGTCTTCGCAGGGGTTTTGGTCAACAAACTATTTGACTTGTCCATGTAGGATTTCGTTTTGGTTGGACTAGGTAAAATTTGTAGATATACTGCAGTGGTGTTTGTGCTGGCGTCAACCATTAAACTGGGTTCGTCTGGGTGGAGCGAGAGTCCCCTGTGGGTTTCCCACTCTGCCTCCTGTTTCCCGAGTGATGGTTACATTTTGGACATTCCGTTGTTGTATAGTTATCCAGACCACATCTGTAACAAAATAACCTCCTAACCGGAGATGGACAAGACATGAACGAATGTCCTTCCTTCTTACAATTAAAACAATTTCGATTATGTGATGGTATACTTTTGTTGTCGATGGCAGATGGGGTAATCTTCATAAGAAAACTCGAAAGAGTTATTATTAGGAGCTTTTTCACTAACCTGGTTGAAACCGTACTGCACTTGTCGCATACGAGGCGAAACTCGAGACTTCGTCATCTTCTCCGTCTTACGACATTCCTCCCGAAAACTTTCCAGAGAGTAAATGCTCATCGGATAAATATATTGCATCAGACGATGATTAATATTCCCTTTTAAAGCCTTCAGGAAGTCGGGCTCTCGTATCGGTTCTCTTAACTGGTTTCGAAGATCTATAATCGAATTGTAGTAATCTTCAAACGACTCGTTTGAAAGTTGTTGAAGATCTACAATTTGTTTTATTATTGCTTTAAGTGTACTATTCGGCTAAACCGGCATCACCTCCTTCAGGGATGCCACAACTGTCTCCTGTATATTCTTCCTAAAAATATCTTGTAGTGAAACTAACAGGGCCTGGTGGAAGTCGCCGAAGCTGTCCTTCACACCTTTCCGAACTTGTGTGTTCTAAGCGGGGCCAACCTGCGAATTTCCGCTCCGTTCGGGAACACTAGTCACTATCGGTAGTTCTACCGCTGTCGGACGATCCAAAGAGGAAACGTGTTGGCTATCCGCCTGATACATGTCGTTAATCAGATCCAAAGTATCCGCATTATCCGACTCTATGCTAAAATCGCGAAATGTTCCAATCGGATTAACAGCTGCAGGTAAAGAACTATCAAACTCATCTAAATTGGTACTGGTGAATGTACGACTTTGGGTAGAGAATCAGACAGATGTTCTTTGCTCCTTCTGTCGAGCGCTAGCATTAGCCTTCATCTGCCGGGTTTCTGTCGAGAATGGCACATTCCGACTACCTTTCGGAACTGCTCCCCTAGAACTATTCATCATGACCTAACAACAAAACTCAATACCAAACAAAAATATAATCAGAAAACTGATCAATATCTAAGCTTAATGGTGTAGCTATTTAAAAAAAAAATGTATATACATAAGGTGGACATTTCCGTAAGTGGGCGTTTATTCAAGTAAGTGTGTGTAGAAATTTAATATACCATATATATTTATATTTATTTTTTTTATAACCACCAACACGTTTACGTACTGTGCGTAGTGAAGAAAATATTGCGGCCGTATCAGCTAGTGTGACAGAAGACCGCGAAATGTCGATTCGGCGCCGTTCCCAGCAGTTAGGCCTTTGTTACAGCACTACGTGGAAAATTTTGCGGAAGGATTTGGGCGTAAAGCCTTTTAAGATACAGCTGGTGCAAGAACTAAAGCCAGCCGACCTACCACAACGCCGAATTTTTGGTGAATGGGCTCTTGGAAAGCTGGCCGAGGATCCGCTTTTTTATCGAAAAATTGTGTTCAGCGATGAGGCTCATTTTTGGTTGAATGGGTACGTAAATAAGCAAAATTGCCGCATTTGGAGTGAAGATCAGCCAGAAGCATTGCAACAGCTACCAATGCATCCCGAAAAAGCCACTGTTTGGTGCGGTTTATGGGCCGGCGGCATTATTGGGCCATATTTCTTCAAAGATGATGCGAATCGCAGCGTTACTGTCAATGGTGAACGCTACCGAGCGATGATAACAAACTTTTTTTTGCCCGAAATGGAAGTTCTTGACTTGCATGATATGTGGTTTCAACAAGACGGTGCCACATGCCACACAGCACGCGAAACAATGGCGCAATTGCGAGGCGAGTTTGGTGAACAGTTAATTTCACGTTTCGGGCCGGTCAATTGGCCGCCTAGATCGTGCGATTTGACACCATTAGATTATTTTTTGTGGGGGTATGCCAAGGCTAATGTGTATAGGGACAAGCCCGCTTCGATTGACGCACTGGAAGCCAACATCCATGCATTCATTCGTGAGATACCGGCCGATATGTGTGAAAGAGTATGCCAAAATTGGACTCAGCGGATGGGCTACCTGAGACGCAGCCGCGGTCAACATTTGCATGAAATTATCTTTAAACATTAAATTGCAAGGTTCAAACTATCGATTCAAATAAATATTTCATTCATTTTTTCGAATTTTTTGTGTTTTTTTTTTAAAAAAAGTTCTAAACCTCTTAAAAAATCACCCTTTACAAACTAGTCTTACAACAAAAAAAAAAACAAATTTCACTCCCGTTACTGCTGGGTAAGCGGGTTCCGTTAATGCACGTCTCGTGGGGGTACGAGGTCAAGGGGTGATTTAGCCTTACGGCGTAGGGCTGCAGTGAGGCATGCAGGCATTAGGTGCATAACCTCGTGAATTGTAAGCGGAGTTCATGGGCACTTCGCTGGTTCACAAAAAGGGAAGATATTACTTGAACTGCCGAGTTCGGGGATTCTCCACGCTGAACGTCTGCTTCAATGTCGGCCGTTTCTATGATTCTCAAGGGAGTTGATAGAACACCTCGTTGTTCGGTCGCCGCTGATGCAGCAGTGCTCGCTCAAGCTCAGAGACACTGGTCCACGTCAAATGTAATTGCGGCGACGAACAGTTCAATTATTAATATTACGTCGGACAAGTGTGCGTAAGTCCCGCGTACTCGCAAGAGGGATAAATACTGCGATGAATCTCAACGCCGTCTGAGGAAATATCCATGCGATCGTACAATCCCCGTTTTGGGTTTTTTCCAGGCGATAATATATCGCGGGGAATACTCTGATTCCGATAATTATTCCCTGGTAATACAGGGTTATACCCAAAAATTCTTGACGACCATGCTTGGTCTAGCGAATCAATGGCGGTGGTTGAGAAAAGAATGCCAGGATTAATTTTCGCTACTGGCGGCGGCTAGCCGGAAATTCCACTGCGTGCAGCAACAGGTACCGAAAACATACAGGGCGAAAAGCGCATGGGCGCCTCTGAGTAGAGCGACTCAGCAAATCCTAGTAGTGAGAAGTGGTTTTACGAGTGGTCATATACAGCGCGAAAACCGAGTTGTTTTATAGTGGGGTGGATTTGCTATAATCCGACATCCATCACAAATCGTTGTTCCTTCGTGTACTTCACTATGATGAAAATGTTGATTTTACTGAATGTCCGTAACTGGCTTGTGTACTTGAATTGCTTTAGCGGTCCCATTTTTTAGTTCCGCGAATGTCGAAACATTGGTTGTACAAATGTACATAAATAAACAACCACTGATCTTTTAGGAAACGTCGAGCTTTTCTACGGAATGGATTGGTTGCGAAGCTGTAGCGGTGAAATAATTGAACAACATTGCACTCCCAGCGTATCCAGCCACCTGGTTGATAATTGGAATAAATAGTTAGTTAAATAGTGCTTTTGTGACGTTGCACTTGTAATTTGTACTGCAGTCACCTAACATTAACTTTTTGTCCACCCTTGATAAAATTTCTGTCGATGTTTTTAATGTGGCCTGCTATATTTAATGAGATAGACTGTATGATATTACAGTGCCACCAAGATATACCTATTTGTGTATCAGTGTATTAACTCTTCTTTTTTTTTAACGCATATAAATTTACTGTACTTTACTAAATATTACTTTTTTTTTATTTTTCTTAGGAGGACATTGGTTTTTACTGGCATATGGAATAATATCTTTAAAACACCATTATGCGTTCTTAGTATTAGTACCACTCCCGTTGATGTTTTATATTCTTACGCTGCCATTTACTGATCCAAATGAATTTGTAGAATCTGAAGAAAGGGGATGTTAAATTATTCTGGAAGGAACACATTTTAAATTCGAAATTTTTGTACATCATCAAATATTTGATATGTTATATAAAAATAGAGTAATTTAACCATTGTAAGTTCTTGATCACCGTATTGAAATCTGGTGCAGTATAGTAGAAAGTAAATAAAAAAATTATTAGTTCCAACGACCATGTTTTTTGTACATATTATTTATGTGATTAATGGAAGGAACCTTTAATTTTATATCGAACCCGAACGACTGAATTGAGAAGCTTTCTCAGGACAATACCTGCTAGCGAATGTCTATCAGACGTTCTGGAGAGGTGGGGTAGTATCAAAAACCCTAGTTGTTCTCTAAAAAGTAATTTTACTGTACTCCAAAGAGGTTAGAGTAGCGTCAAAGAAAATTACAGAATAAAATTAAAAGATTTGAAGTATTCGTTTTCTTAATACTAAACTAATCAAAAAAGCTTGATTAGAGTAAATTCATGTAATATATAAAAATAGAGTAATTTTACCATTGTAAGTTCTTGATCACCGTATTGAAATATGGTGCAGTATTGTCTTGGAATATGTTCCAGAAGTTATAAATCATGTGCCATAAGCACCCTATTCTAATTTATATCATTTTGAATTCTTTCAATTTTGTCATTTTTGTACTTCTTGAAACAGTAACTCTCAATTTCATTCTCTTCTTAAACCTAACTGTAATTCTAAACAGGTAACAGGACAGAACAAGGAACAGTTTGAATGTTAATTTTTGCTACCACTGGGGGCATTCGTAATTTAGCCAGCAACGAGAGTACATCATTAAAGCATCATGTATGAACATTTATAAAACTACACCTAAAAATACACTTTATACATTATTTGTTACCATTGAACAACATTTATTTTATTACACAAAAATACACATTACACAACACACATTCATCACATACATATTTTAGGAAACAAGATCTCGGTGGAGTCGGCTGTGTTGCTGCTACGAACGTACTCGTGTGAAATACGCACTCATGTTGGTATGGTAAGTTAACACGATCGACTTCCAAGATCGATTCCCACGGTCAGTTTATAAATCAATTCCCACGATCGACGCCTTAAAGTTACCCACAGAAGACACCCGAACCAAACCACATGTGCGCATAACGATAGGACGAAATCCGATCCAAGCCACTCGTACGCAGGACGAATGTGACGATAAATAATCTGCTCTAGATAATTTACGATCCCCCACTCGACAGCGTCACCAGCGCAACCAAATAACAACCCCAAAACATACACCACTCAAACATATAAATAGACAACACAATCACCAGGGAGTCAGTTCAACCCTCAGCCGACAACAGACAGGTCAACCGTCAACAATTAAAATGTTAAATTTGTTTAAAAAATAAAGTTGAATTTGTTAAAAGTTGTCGTGTAAAATTAATTGGCGCCCGAGCAGGGACACGTTTAAAAAAGTGCAAATCAAGTGTAGTAATCGAAGTGAAGTAAAAATAAAACATCACCTCTCGAACATTAAGCAAAGCAACTACATAAGTGAAACCACTACCGCAGTCAAGAAGGAAAAAATACCAATTATCCTTCCGCGGCGTGAACCACCAAAAATAAAATAGAAAAATTGAGATATAAATCTGAACAACGAGGGAAAGGGTTTGAGAAACAAACTCCACCGAACTCAAAAAAGACTTCCGGACGTAAAGCACCTGGCAGCAACCAAGGACACATCAAGTGAACCAACAGATCAGGAAAAGTAGGCACATAAGCAGCCGAAGCTCCAGTAACAGCAAAGTAAATCCACGTAAGGAATTTTAAAGTTATTGTTATATATATATAAAGACCAACTGTGTTAATTTAAGTATTTAACCTAAGAGTTATTTTCCAAACTATCAATTCGCGTTAATCGGAAATTTATAAACGTAGCAATATGAATATGACAGCGGAACAGCTATCGGCAATCGTAGGTAAACTGGTGGCGGAATCCACAGCAGGGTTACAGAAACAAATAGAATTCCTTACAGGACAGTTAGCCTCACTTTCCCCTTGTGATGATATCGAATCATACAAGGATATAACAATAGATCCTACAGTAAAAGATGGGGAAGGGTTAGAAGTAGCAAAGTGCTTACCAAATTTTGATGGGGATAATTACGTCTCCTGGCGTACGGCGTTAACAAACGCAATGAAGGTATACGAAGCGTGTAAAGGTGGTGCTAGGTATTATTCAGTTGTAAATATAGTTAGAAACAAGATAGTAGGGAAAGCTAACGACGTTTTAACAAGCCACGGGACACCACTCAATATTGACGCGATATTAGGACGACTAGATCTAACGTACAGCGATAAAAGGCCAGTACACATGCTAGAGACAGAATTGAGTAATATGCGACAGGATAGGAAATCATTGCAAGAGTTCTACGACAATGTAACAAAGGTACTTACCCTTATAATAAATAAAACAATTATGACCTATGGTCCGAGAACGGCGCAAACCGAATGCTTGACAGATAGAGCACGGCAGAACGCATTAAGAGTCTTCGTTACTGGTTTAAACCAACCTGCCAGTAACATCGTGTTCGCACTTAATCCTGGGGACCTTCCAAACGCTCTAGCTAGAGCACAGGAAATAGAAACAAATGAAAGTCGTATTAAAACTTTCACCGAAAGACAAACCCCAAGGCAGATACCCCAACAACCCAACGGTAGACAACATTATATTCCCCAAAATAACTTTAACCATAATCAACATTATCCAATGAGAATGGATACCACTAGTGGGAATTTCGTGCCTCAACGGCAAAACCAATATAACAGATCACATTGGGAAAATCCTAACCGCAATAATTATAGGAACCCGAATAACGCAACACGGGATTATAGTAACGCATATAAAAGAGAGCGGCCGAATAGCGCCCAAGTACCTATAAACAAAGTCCCCCGGTTGCACAACTTAAGCGAAGGCGATCATTTTTTAGATTAAGGCACGACTTACCATATATAAAAAGAACGGATAGTAAGTCGGGTAGAATATTCAACATTTTAATTGACACAGGTGCCATGCATAGTTACGTAAAACCTGGACTGTTTTCTAATAAAATATTAGACATCCCATCTCGAGTAAAAAGCGTTCACGGAACAAGCATTATTAATACATTTCAAGAAATAAACATTTTAGGAGTTAAGGAACGGTTTTTTGAATTAAATAAACTTAAAGATTACGACGCGATCATTGGCATTAAATTATTACGTAAAGTAAAAGGCAACATTAACATAAGGGACTCGACACTAGAATATGACCAGGGCATAATACCCTTGATATTCAGTGATCAATTAATTAACAGTTTAGAGATTAACCTAGAAAGCAATGATCACAAGGGAAGGCTAAAAGAGATTTTAAGGAAATACCAAGGAGTGTTTACGGAAAATCTAAATTCTCTCCCATATAACACAAGCGTAAAATGTCGCATACATACTACGAATGACGCTGCCATATGGACAAAGGGTTACCCTTATCCACAATCTGTAGCTAACTTTGTGAACGAAGAAATAGGAAATCTCCTCTCGAACAATATTATAAAGGGTGATTTTTTAAGAGGTTTAGAACTTTTTTTTAAAAAAAAACACAAAAAATTCGAAAAAATGAATGAAATATTTATTTGAATCGATAGTTTGAACCTTGCAATTTAATGTTTAAAGATAATTTCATGCAAATGTTGACCGCGGCTGCGTCTCAGGTAGCCCATCCGCTGAGTCCAATTTTGGCATACTCTTTCACACATATCGGCCGGTATCTCACGAATGAATGCATGGATGTTGGCTTCCAGTGCGTCAATCGAAGCGGGCTTGTCCCTATACACATTAGCCTTGGCATACCCCCACAAAAAATAATCTAATGGTGTCAAATCGCACGATCTAGGCGGCCAATTGACCGGCCCGAAACGTGAAATTAACTGTTCACCAAACTCGCCTCGCAATTGCGCCATTGTTTCGCGTGCTGTGTGGCATGTGGCACCGTCTTGTTGAAACCACATATCATGCAAGTCAAGAACTTCCATTTCGGGCAAAAAAAAGTTTGTTATCATCGCTCGGTAGCGTTCACCATTGACAGTAACGCTGCGATTCGCATCATCTTTGAAGAAATATGGCCCAATAATGCCGCCGGCCCATAAACCGCACCAAACAGTGGCTTTTTCGGGATGCATTGGTAGCTGTTGCAATGCTTCTGGCTGATCTTCACTCCAAATGCGGCAATTTTGCTTATTTACGTACCCATTCAACCAAAAATGAGCCTCATCGCTGAACACAATTTTTCGATAAAAAAGCGGATCCTCGGCCAGCTTTCCAAGAGCCCATTCACCAAAAATTCGGCGTTGTGGTAGGTCGGCTGGCTTTAGTTCTTGCACCAGCTGTATCTTAAAAGGCTTTACGCCCAAATCCTTCCGCAAAATTTTCCACGTAGTGCTGTAACAAAGGCCTAACTGCTGGGAACGGCGCCGAATCGACATTTCGCGGTCTTCTGTCACACTAGCTGATACGGCCGCAATATTTTCTTCACTACGCACAGTACGTAAACGTGTTGGTGGTTTAATGTCCAACAAAGTAAATTTGGTGCGAAATTTGGTCACAGTCTTCCGAATAGACTGCTCAGAAGGTCGAGAATGCCGATCATAAAATGGAAGCAGCGCGCGATGAACATTTCGAACCGAGCACGAATTTTGATAGTAAAATTCAATAATTTGCAAGCGTTGTTCATTTGTAAGACGATCCATGGTTAAATTGCAAACCAAACTGAAGCTGTTTGACAGTGACACAAGGTACTAAACACACGTCAGCTGTCAAAAGCAGTGTTGCCAAAACCAAACCAGCTAAAAAATCACCCTTTACAACCTAGCAGAAGCGCATACAACTCTCCTGTCTGGGTTGTAGACAAAAATGGTCTCAATGAAGACGGTTCAAAGAAACATAGATTGGTGATCGACTACAAAAAACTAAATTCATTCACTAAAACGGAAAAATATCCAATGGCCGATACCGCAGTGATTTTAGCAAATCTAGGGAAGGCAAGGTTTTTCACTACTTTGGACCTTCAAAGTGGATTCCACCAAATTCTAATGGAACAGAGTGATAGAGAAAAAACGGCATTTAGCGTTAATAATGAAAAGTATGAATTCCTTCGGATGCCCTTCGGATTGAAGAACGCACCCTCAATATTTCAAGGAGCCATGGATGACATACTCCGTGAATACATAGGAAAATTTTGCCACGTCTACATCGACGATGTAATAATCTTTTCGGAAACCGAAGAAGAACATTTGGCACACATTGAAGAAATAGTTAAAGCCTTAAGTCTAGCAAACATGCGGATTTCTAGCGAAAGATCAAAATACTTCATGAAAGAAGTAGAATTTCTGGGATACATAGTATCCTTCAACTGTATTAAAATGGATCCGAAAAAGACAGAGTGTATTAAAGAATTCCCCCAACCTAAAACCCTACGGCAACTTAGATCATTTTTAGGACTATCCGGATATTACCGCAAATTTATAAGGAATTATGCAATGATTTCTAAACCCCTTACAAAATATCTCAGAGGAGAAAATGGCCGAACTGGGCAAAATAATAGTAAGAAAATAGCAATCGAGTTTGACGACGAAGCTATCAAGGCGTTTAACACACTAAAAGATAGGCTATGCGAGCAAATAACGCTTAACCAACCCGATTTTAATAGCAGATTTGAGCTTACGACAGATGCTAGCAACTCAGCCATAGGTGCAGTGCTCAGCCAAGAAAAAAAACCGATTATCTTTATAAGCCGAACTCTTAGCAAGACAGAAGAAAGTTACGCGACAAATGAGAAAGAACTACTCGCAATCGTTTGGGCATTAAAAAATTTAAGAAACTACTTATATGGCGTAAGTGGAATCCGCATATATACGGACCACCAACCACTGACATTCGCGATTGGCGACAAGAACCCTAACGCGAAGATTCAAAGATGGCGCGCATTCATAGAAGAGTACGCTCCGGATATTATTTATAAACCAGGGAAAGAAAATGTTGTAGCCGACGCTCTTAGCAGACAAGAGCTACACATGATGAACGCCGACGAATCATCAATTGAAGGGACTGTACATAGTGCAGACAGTAGCCCCATACCCAAAATCAAAAGAGTAAACCAAAAAATTAATAGTTTTAAAACGCAATTTATTTTTTACGAAGCTTTAATAACAACATTATTTCAAAAGAAATCCACCCAGGTTACTGGAGACACACAATTTTATTTAAAGATTCCGAAATACTAGGAAAAATTAAAAAAATTACCGAGAAGGGTCTAACTATAGGTATATATAGTACCGAGGAGACATTCTCTAGAATTCAAAATAAACTTTTGCAACAATTCCCAACAATAAAATTTATATTTTGCAATCAAATAGTAGAAGATATAACGGAAAAGGAAGAACAATTAAAAATAGTCACGAATGAACACAACAGAGCTCATAGACAAGCTAAAGAAGTATACAAGCAAATCATTAACAAATATTACTGGCCAAACGCATACAAACGAATTTTGGAAATAAATGCTGGATGTGAAATATGTAAAAAAAACAAATACGAGAGACACCCCAATAAACAGCCAATTGGAGAGACTCCAATTCCTAAAGAAGGAGGAGAACGTGTCCACGCAGACATTTATTACCGCGACAATGCAACCTTCCTCACAATGGCAGATCCATTCTCTAAATATCTAATAACCACTCAAGTAAGCTCAAAAACCGAAGCGAAAGATAGGATGATTGAATTGTTACCAATATTCGGTAACGTAAAAACTTTGATCACCGATAACGAGTCTGCGTTTTGCTCACCTTCTGCACAATGTGCCTACAACCTTTTAAACATCAATCATAAAACTACAGCACCCGCTCACTCAAAAAGCAATGGAACCATAGAAAGAATTCATTCTACGCTTACAGAACTTATAAGAATAGTAAAAGAATCTGCGCATTTAACAGACATTAAAGATATTATGCCTCTAGCCACTAAGAAATATAATGAAACAATTCATATGGTAACAGATAAAAGACCAATCGACATATTCCACAATTATAAAGCTAACGAAGAAACTAAGGATAAAATAGGTTTTCATCAACAGAAAATGATAAGATATTTTAATAAGCATAGGAAAAATAAAACCTATGAAGAAGGAGAAACAATTTTCGTAGATACAGGTCAAAGGAGAAGTAAAAACAAACCTCTATATGTCAAAAAGAAGGTCAAGAGAGACTTAGGGAATATCGTAATAGATATAAATAATAGACAGATTCACAAAGATAATATAAGAAATTAACTTTACAGATGATGCTTTTAATCTTGATGCTAGTTGCCTCCACAGCGGGCCAACAAATAACGGACTATTCTAAAGATGAATACATTTTAGTAGAGGATGCAACAGCTGCAATTTACAAAGAAAGCGGAGAACTTTTCCACCTAATTAATCTAACTTCATATACGGAGATTTTAGGCAGTATGTCAGTTGCGAAAAAACCTTCAGATGAATTAAAACAGGAATTAGAAGCAGCGAATAAACTACTAAGTCAATTATTAATCAGGAATAGGGTACGTAGAGGTATAAACGAGATAGGAACCCTGTGGATGTGGATTTCTGGTACCCCAGACCACGATGACGTCATAAAAATAGAACTTAAGCTACAAGAGTTAATCGCGTTAAATAATAAACAAATAGCCATAAATAGTCAATTGTTTAAAGCAACGGAAAAGTTAAATGTTGAACTAATTTCCAAAGAAACCAACAAAATTAGAATTGTTAAATACATAGCAGTAGAATTAAGAGAAATAATAAACACAATTAATTTAAGCAAATCAAATATTTTAAATACATTAATCCTAGATGTAGATGAAATCAAAAATATAATAAATAAAGAAAAAGAAAAAGTATCCATAACCGATGTATTAGACGCATCCGAGTTCAAGATTGTTCAAAAAAAACGAAATTATTGTTGTATATATTAGATATCCGAAAGTTTTTGCTTTGGGTAATCATTACAAAACCAGAAGTAATCATAAGCAGTTTTATAATACCAAATGTAAAAGAGAATTAAACAATGACTTTTGCCTTATTCTTCACACTCCTAACTGACTAACACAACTACTCAATAATTTTGAAGCGAACTGGACGAAGATTAAAGAAAGAAATTTACCTGTAGAAATAATCACCGAAGGGAGTATCGTTATTACCGGCTCTCATATCGTTAATAACAAAGAATTATCAGGAATGAATTTAATCCAATTTGAAAGAAATGTTACAATAGATAATAAAACATATGTTAATTTTAAGAATAAAATAGTGGAACACATAAAATTAAGTAAACCTTCCAAAATAA
This sequence comes from Cheilosia variabilis, assembly GCA_951230905.1. Taxonomy (NCBI): domain Eukaryota; kingdom Metazoa; phylum Arthropoda; class Insecta; order Diptera; family Syrphidae; genus Cheilosia; species Cheilosia variabilis. Next base: position 87,579,868 of record OX579676.1, read on the forward strand.
CAATACTTGAATTTGTAAGCTCACTTAACTCAGAATTAAAATACACAAATATTGACATCATTGAGCCATATGTAACAGAAGTTAAAGAACACCCGATATTGTGGGGACTATCAACAATTCTATTCATAATTGTAACCACATTCGCCATCATTAAGATATATAAATATTACAAATTATTCAAAGCCAAGCGTACTAACCAGGATATCAACGAACTCATGGAAGCAACCGAAAGCAGAGCGCACATCCTTATTCAAGAAAGATTGGGACAATCTTCTACTGACTAGGAGGAGAGTTAACACGATCGACTTCCAAGATCGATTCCCACGGTCAGTTTATAAATCAATTCCCACGATCGACGCCTTAAAGTTACCCACAGAAGACACCCGAACCAAACCACATGTGCGCATAACGATAGGACGAAATCCGATCCAAGCCACTCGTACGCAGGACGAATGTGACGATAAATAATCTGCTCTAGATAATTTACGATCACCCACTTGACAGCGTCACCAGCGCAACCAAAAAACAACCCCAAAACATACACCACTCAAACATATAAATAGACAACACAATCACCAGGGAGTCAGTTCAACCCTCAGCCGACAACAGACAGGTCAACCGTCAACAATTAAAATATTAAATTTGTTTAAAAAATAAAGTTGAATTTGTTAAAAGTTGTCGTGTAAAATTAATTTGGTATATATAATTAAGATAATTATAACAATCCAACCATTTTCGCAACCCAAAACATTGGTCCTTCAAGTCCGGATTAACCAGCACAGTGCGTTTTTTTTTATGAACTTATGAATAGTGAAAGTGCATGAATAATCGGTATCAAAAGCAAGAAACGTCGCGTTATAGCAATTCAAATTCGTATTTATCGTGCCGTGAATCTGAAGCATGTGTAAATAAAGTCTGTTTCATACGGTAGATTGCGTGATTTATATACCAACTTTAAGACATTTACACACCCGTACATGAACAGTTATTTTCGTTAAATCGCGCGATGCATGCCAACTCGTAAATACATAATACTCGTAAACTAAGTATATAAATGCATGCCTAGACATTCAATAGTGCCGTATATCACGTGAACCGTCAGCATGATTCTGCTATGCTCATTTAAGTGCCGTAGATAGCGGGGCTTGTATAAAACTATATACCTACCAATACTGTGAGACCACGCGCCTTGTTATACAACGGAATTCAAGTTACAATACCGTTTAATTCCTTTGTGCAAATTATCTTTCGCAAAACATTTTATTCCTTTTTTTTGTGAACAATAATACAAATTTATTTAAAATGAACAAGGTTATCGCAAAACGTGATCGTGCAAAAGGTTGTATCACTCTATCTGAGACATTTGCAAAATCAATAAGTGCTGATACGACTTTATCACCCCTTGTATTTCGTCTAAACAAACTCGATCAAGCATGGAAGGAGTTCGTAGATTTGCAAAACGATCTTTTAAACTTCATTGACGATCCAAATTATACAGATCGCGAACCTTAGTTCAGCATGTGCTAATTTCTGATGCGATGCTAAAATTAGAGACATCCATATAAGGTCGAATTCAGGACAAACAAGGAACTTATCATGACGTTCGCATTCTTCTCGACTCAGGGTCCCAAGACTCGTTTATAATCGAGCAGCTCGCTCAACGCTTGTTACTACCCCTGAGAAAATCTTGAATTCCTATCCTCGGAATTGCATCCACATCTGCAGGAGTTACGAATGGATTGATAACTCTTGATATATTTTCGCGTTTAAGATCAGAGTCCATTCAAGTCAATTGTCACGCGCTACTACGGATTTCTTCTTCCCTTCCGCCTATCGTCATAACCAACATTCTTCAATTTTCCCTCGATCTTGCTGATCCTTGTTATAAGGTTCCTGGACCCATTGATATCCTGATTGGTGCTGATAAATTATTTAGTGTCCTAAAGGGTGTTTCACAGTTATTCGCCGGTGGTGGTATATCATCGATACCAACAATTTTCGGATGGGTCATAGCCGGAGCCCAGTCCCAGTTTTCGCATTCAGAAACAGACGTCAAGACTGACTGTACTCGACTATATCAGCCCCAAGAACTCGATTTGGAAAGGTTTTGGAAGTTGGAGAAACTTCCAAACTCACTTCCGCTCTCTATTGAAGAACAGCTTGCTGAAGAAATCTTCGTTAAATCCTTTACTCGTCGGGCTGATGGAAAATACGACGTTCAATTACCCTTCAAGCTTTCAACGAAACTCAACTTTGGAGATTCCTTTGCTACAGCACTTACCCGTTGTCGCTTTATTGAACGACGGCTCAACTTGAACAAGGATTTAAAAACCCAATACTCCTCTCTCATAAATGAGTACCTTTCACTTGGGCATATGGAAGAGATTCCATCACATGAAACTTATCAGTCGTCGAATAGCTCTAATTACTATCTCCCACACCATGCTGTCTTTAAGGGTGACAGTAGTACGACAAAGGTTAGAGTTGTCTTCGACGCATCTGCCACGTCTAATAATACTATGTCGTTAAACAAAACCTTGCTCGTCGGTCCAACAATTCAACGAGATATATTCTCTGTCTGGTTGCGATCTCGGCGTCATTTGTATCTTATAACAGGTGACATTGAAAAAAATTACCGACAAATCTAGATTGGGCAGATTTTCAGAGGATTGTCTGGAGGGAAAATCCAGAAGATACCTTACGGCATTATAGGCTTCTAACGGTATCCTACGGAACGTCAGCTGCTCCCTTTTTAGCAGTACACGTCTTGCAGCAGTTAGCTTTAGATTCGGCAACAACTCACCCTCGTTCATCTGCAACTATACTCAATTATTTTTGCGTCGATGACGTCATTACTGGTACGGACACCATTGACGATCTAATTGCTCTTCGCTCAGAATTAATTGAACTCCTAAAAACAGCTGGCTTCAATCTTCGTAAGTGGACCACAAACTGCTGGCCACTTCTTACATCCCTTCCAGAAGACCAGAGAGAGTTCTCTCCGGTTGACTTTGAGGAATCAAACACAATCAAGGTCCTGGGCCTGCAGTGGTGCCCTTCAACGGATTGCTTCACCTACAAGGTCAGGTTGAACCTATCTGAGATATGCACAAAGCGTCGTATTCTGTCAGATGCTTCTAGAATCTTCGATCCTTTAGGATTTCTTGCACCAGTGGTTATTGCGGTAAAAATACTGCTCCAAGAATTGTGGAGGAGGCAACTTAAATGGGATGAGGAGGTCCCAGAAAATATCTCCCACCGTTGGACCGTCATCAGTAGGGATAGGTCTTTACATCCTTTTATTGACTCTCTCTATCATATTCGGAAAAACACACTATTGTGTTATGCAAATCCCACCCGATAGCAAAACTCATAGCTGAACATATGCATAAAAAATATTTACATGCCGGTGCGTCGCTCTTGTTCGCGTTGATGAAACACAGTTTCTATATTCTTGGTGGTAGGAATCTATCGCGAAAGGTTGTATACATTTGCATAATATGCTGTCGACAACGGTAATCAACAACCAAGCAGCTAATGGGGAGCTTCCCAATCGAACGCGTACAATATTCGCGACCATTTAGTAGGGTTGGCTGCGTTATGCAGGACCTATCACTTTGCGTCTCAACCGAGGAAGGAACCCAAAATTGAAGGCATATATAGCCCTGTTTGTTTGCTTCGTCACTGAGGCTATACATTTGGAGCTCGTTGGAGACTTATCATCAGCTGCTTTTCTTTTGGCCCTAGATAGCTTTACCTCCCGTCGCGGTAAGCCCCACGAGATTTGGAGCGATAACGGGACCAACTTTCATGGTGCCAAGCGACTATTAGATGAGCTGTATACAATTCTTTGTAATCAACAACATAACTCTATCATCATCGATCACCTATCGAAAGGCAACATACAGTGGAAATTCATACCACCATCGTCGCCTCATTTTGGAGGGTTACGAGAGTCTGGTGTAAGATCGGTAAAACTGCACCTAAAGCCAGTAATAGGAGACACCCATCTCACTTATGATTAAATGTACACATTACTTTCAAAAATTGAAGCAGTCTTAAACTCCCGGCCATTGTGGCAAACTTCAGGTATTGATCCCATCGCCCTATCGCCGTCACATTTCTTGATTGGCGATGCATACACTTCTGTTCCCCATCTTGATGTTTCTAACTCTCCTGTTTCCATCAAAAATAATTGGTCTCTTTTACAGGCAATGTATCAAGGCTTTTGGAGACTGTATACGATTGAAATCTAAATCACGATGATTCCAGCGTGAAATAATCAGCGAATTATTGAGACGACCGAAATCCTAATCGATCCCAAATCAACAACAACAATGGATGTTCAGAACAGCAAAATTTCCTCAGCGATCGGCGATTTATTTGGTTGCTTACTCGTTGATGTCCAAATCCAGAAGAAAGCAAAAATTAACATGATACAAATTAGAGAGCGCTTAGAATCATTAACAGCAATCAGTACATAGTTGTGTCCGTTAAGAGAACAATAGAAAAGAAAGAAAAAATAAGAACAAGAAAGGCTAATAGAAATCATAGGGTAATAGTACAAATTAAAATTGAATTAAACACGTAAATATAATTTTTCCTCATATGAGGAATTGAACTTTATTTTCCGAACGTACTACTAAGACTAAAACTGATAATGAAAAATGAAATGAGTTTCCATAAGAAACAGTTTGTCGCGTCAGCATAAAAGTTGTTGCGCGTGTTTGGGGAACATGATGCTGCTGTCTGTTCGTGGGAAACTTTGCTCGGCATCATATTGCCAGGAATTTCGTGGGAAACTTAGCGTTCCCATAACTACGCTCCTTCTTTAGTGAAGTCGTCCTCGGCTTCTTTTAAGTTTTCTAAGATGTCCATAACAAAATTCTCTTGACTCCTTTTGTTGAAGGGTAAATTGTTCTTAGTATCATCACGTCTTCGGCAGATCCAGAACGCTGTTATAAGTATGGTTGTGGCGGTAAACATAGCAATATATAGAATAAGCCATAGCCAGTTTTGAGTTTTAATTTCTGTCTTTAAGTGGGCGATGTGTTCCAAATTCTTCGTATTGACCGCATTCAGATATGGCAATGAAAGTAATGTCAGGTGATCGGAAAAATGTATACTCTGCACTATAGGGACTTCCGGATTAATGTAGCTGTTTCCTTTTTCGTTTAAATAAGTTGACCCGTTTATAGTGATCCTTTTTTCAAACATCACTAAATAGGTTCCGTTGATTATAATTGGCAAACTATTTTCCTCTCGAACCTCAACAATATTATCATTTATAATAATAGCACCGTCGTCGATCAGGCTGATAGGATTAACATGGTGAGAAGTTGTTGTCATGCAGGATGCCGTGTTGTTATTCAGTAATTGATAGACGCATGTATTGTTTGAATCAATTTGACAAAATGTCGATGAAGTAGCCTTTTTACAATTTCTTAATGGTCGATAGTTTTTTCCACATCTGGCAGCAGCATTTGTTTCCAAAAATAAAACTTTGTCTTCGCGAATAACAGGAAATATTTTTACAAAATTGCAAACAAACTGAATCTTGGGATATTTAATTAAAAAGTAAATAAGGTTTACATCTTGTAAGATTTTGAGCTTAGAATTATATAAAATGTCATTTATACTAACATCAGCAAGTTTTTCGGTTTTTAAAACATATTCAATTTCTTTGCTATCTAGAATAATTGGATTTATAACATTCAGTTTTCCTAAAGTGACTGAGTAAATAATGTTAGTAAGATCTAGTATAATTGCTTTATTTCGGTTTATTACTAGTTCAAATAGGTGACCGGCATCAACCTTTGCTTTAGTGGCTTTTAATAAAACGTTTACTGTTTGTGTTATTTGGTTAATTTTAACTTGTAAATCTGTATTAATTATTATTTGTCGCTCATGGGCTTCAATTAGAGCTTCTTCTTTTGTTCTTACTTCGTTAAAGTCATCAAAGTCGGGAGTTCCAGCTACATACTTTAGCGCTGTTCCCAAAAAATTTATGCTTCGAGCATGGCGGTGGTGAATTCTGAGGGTGGATAAAAGATGTGAAATTTGGTCAACATCTGCCTGCAACGATTTCCATAAACTAGCATCAGGAAACAATGCAGAGAGCTTAAGAGTCTCCAAAGCCATGTTCTCATAACTAGTAAGATTTGTTCGGTGTGTCAGATAGTGGAAACCGTCGTAAATCGCGACCATACCATCGCTGATGGGTATGTATTTAGTAGGACTGTGAGTAATCCATTAGTCTGGGTTGGGATAGTGAAAATATTTGAAGTCTGAAAATAGATTAATTATCTAAGGTTATTTTTATGTACCTCCTTGTTATCAATAAGGACCGTGGTCCCAAGATCAGCTTGAACTATCTTTTGGATAAAGAGTTTTGAAAATTTGTTGCCGATTCATTTATTCGTTCTAACGAACACCTTGTCACCTGGTCTATATACACGTGTGTGTCGATTTCGATTATGGTAATCTAAGTCACTTTTTTGGGTTTGTAATAGCTTTTTTGTTATCTCGTCTTTTAAGGTAGTTGGTATCGCATGAATAATATCGATTGGTCTATAGTTAGTAACTGAATGTATTGTTCTATTGTATTTTGCCGTGGCAAGTAAAATTAACTCTGCAGAATCTTGAATATTCTGTTCTAGTTTCGTGCATCTAGCTATTTCAGATAGAGTACTATGAAACCTTTCCACCTGTCCGTTTGTGGTACTATGAAATGGTGGTGTGTTGAACACGACTATTCCAAAATGATCTCTGAGCAGTGATCTAATTGTTTCTGAGTTCAATGAACGCTCATTATCAAACACAATAGTTTTCGTGTTTTCGAGAAGAGGTTCTTTGATGTCTATAATAGCACGTGATTTGATTGGTTTAACTACAGCAAATTTTGAGAACTTATCTAAACATGTAAGGAAGTGAATTCCTGCTGTTGAATAGATGTCTATATGTAGAATTTCTCCGGCGCTTTCGGGTATGGGCGATTCTCCTACTTTGGGTCTCGGTGGATGTCTTTGATACTTAGCTTCATGACATATTTTGCAGTTGGAAACTATAATTTTCAATTTTTCTTGCATTTTCGGGAAAAAGTAGTCATTAAGAATTTGTTTCTTATTCTCACGAGCTGATCGGTGAGCTCTATTGTGTTCCGTGGTTAATATTTCTGATTGGTCATCCTGATTAAATATGTCCGTAACATACTTTTCAGTATGAACAAATTTTGTTGAGGAAAATTTTCTTGAAAGACCATCTTGAATTTGAGATAGGATATGTAAGTCGCAAAGAATGGCGTTTACAACACTAGGATTTACAATATCTTGAAATATTCGAAAGAGTTCATCAATACTACTGAATGCAACAGTATGTCTTATCTGACACTTAAAAATAATTTTGGTTGTTTTCGTTAGTTCCGCTCCTGCATTAAGTATAATTTGGTTTTTAAAGCAATTAATAGGGTTTTTAACTGTAGGAAGTGTGTAGGTTAAAGATTCCTCACTATGTATTGTACAGGAATCCCCATCTTTAGAACAATCTAATGCATTGATGTGTTGCCTCGATAAAGCGTCAGCGACAAAATTTTCACACCCAGGTTTGTAGTGAAATTTTGGAGAAAACTCTTCCACTAATGCTCTCCACCTTCTCATTTTAATATTTGGGTTCTTATCCGATATTGTAAACGTCAGGGGCTGATGATCTGTATAGATGTTCAAGTTTCTTACACCGTATAAATAATGACGAAGTTTTTGTAAAGACCACAGTATAGCCAGTAACTCTCGTTCATTAGTAGCATAGTTTTGTTCCGTAGAGGATAGCGTTCGAGAGATCATAGTTATCGGTCTGCCACCCTGAGAAAGGACAGCACCGAGTGCATGGGATGACGCATCCGTCGTCAAATCAAATTGGCAGATTTTTCCAGCGAAACTCGCATATTGGCCTGAAAAAGTTTTATTAAGATTCGTTCTACATCTTCGAGATGCTTTTCTTTAGTTTCCGAAAATATAATAATATCGTCGATATATACATGGCATGTTTTACCTATTTCTTCTCTGATGACGTCATCGATTGCCCTTTGAAAAATACTAGACGCATTCTTTAACCCAAATGGAAGCCTGCAAAATTCGTACTTTCCATTGTTTACAGAAAATGCTGTCTTTTCTCTATCGCGTTCGGACAAATTAATTTGATGGAAACCAGACTTCAAGTCGAGTGTTGTAAAGTACGAAGCTTTACCTAGATTTGCAAGAATAACTCCAGTATCTGGAATCGGATATTTATCATTTATAGTTTTGCTATTAAGTTTTTGAAAGTCTATAACGAGGCGCATCTTACGTCTGCCCATCTCATCAGTTCCCTTTTTATCTACAACCCACAAAGGACTGTTGTAGGGAGACCGTGAAGGTCTTATTATTTTGTTTCGAAGCAAGTCAGCAATTTCAGCATTGACAAACTCGGCCGCCGCCATTGGATATGGATACGGCTTCGAATAAATTGCTTCATTATCTGTGGTCCTGATAGTTGCGACGACGTTTGTATTGAATGGTAATAACTCATTGGGGTCGGCAAAAACTCTAAATTGACGTTTTATCATTAAGGAAAACTCGTCTCTTGAACTTGAAGAATTATTTTCATTTTCTGACGAGATATTATTTACATCGCAACAATAAAAATACATTAATTTTTCTTCTCCACCACTAAAAGTCAAAATGCCTTTATTTAAATTTAACTGTGCATTAATATCTTTCAAAAAATCAAATCCGATGATACCATCAAATGTTTTCAGTGTAGGAAGTATGAAGAAGTCTACATTTCTATTGAAAATATTAATACAACACTTAGCCATAACCTGATCGGTGCCATGAATTGATTTAACACTAAAAGGTCGTTTTACTGGCTTGATGGCTCTTAAAGAAGCGAGGTTTTTGATGTAGTTCTTTGAAGCGCCAGTGTCTATTAGAAGCTTAATTTCTTTTCCTGCTAATGTCCTGGAGACGTATGGCAGGAGGGACCTACCCCTAAAAAATTAATCTCATCTGTAACTTCTGCTGCCTGGATTTGTAAAGAGGTGCGACACTCATCTTGTTGTTCATTAAAATATCTTTCCTCATCATTGAAGGAACAATAACATAGCTGGCTACTGTCTGCATAATGTTCGTTATAAATAGTTCACATCAGCTGGTGGAGGCAAAAATTCACACTGATTCATATTATTGATTCTTTGTATTTTCGGAAGTGTCTGTCTGTCTGAGTCGAAACGTCGCTTAAATGTTCTATTTTGTTGATTGAGTGCAACGGCTTGCGGGTTAAGATTGGTTGATTGATCATTTGGATTGTTTAAAGGTCTTTGAGTGAAGTTAGAGTTCTGGTTAGAATTATTTACGGGTCTTTGGTACTGAGTAGGTTTTCTTAAGCCAGAAAGACTAGGGTCAATCTCCATTGGTTCTTGTTTGGGTTGTACTGGATGAGCGATTTGTCTGTAGTGTGGAGAATGGTGAGGAATATATTGGTTGTTGCTATATGACTGCTTTGATATTGCGTAGTTTTGTCGCTCATTTCTGTTAGAAAAAGAGTTTGCAAAAATATAGCGCTCCTGGTTTGCTTCCAGTTCTTGTGCAAGAGCTAATGCACTTGGCATATCGGCAGGTTGTGAGGAAAACAGAATATCCCCCATTGGTTTCTGTAAGCCTGAGATGAAAATTCGAAGGGCGTCTTGTCTATACTTTTGTCTTAAAGAATCAATTAAGGTTTTGTTACCTTCATGGAGCATTATCGTTTTATTGATAATAAGAGTTACCTTTTTCTCTACCTCATCATAAAACTGAACAATCGACATTCTACCTTGGCGCAATGTTGACATTTCTTGCTCTATTAAATATATTGGTTTCTTGTCCGCATATGTAAAATCTAAACGTGCAATTATTGCTTTGAAATTAAGAACTGTGCTGAATGAAGCTAGAACTTGGTCCGCAGAACCAACGATTTTGTTCCGAATAATGGCAACTGCTTGATAGTGCTTTGAACTGCCGTCGTATTGTTCAAATAATTTGTACGCCGCAAAGGCAGCTTGACGCCAAGATATGTAGCGAATTTGCTCGCCTGAAAACTCAGGTAGTGACTTAACCAAGTCCAAAGATTCCTCACATTCTTTTTCAGGGTCAATAGTCACAGCTACATACTCTTCTACGGAAGCAGTAGTATCTAAAGCGTTTAACCTTGCCGTAAGGCTGTCTAATGTCCTTTGGAAAGCTACTTGTTGCCTGCTTGTTGCTATTTGAACTGCAGCAGCTATTGCCGCTCTAATTTGCTCTGCATCCATATTCACTTACTCAGAAACTTTCACAAATTTCACAAACAAAATCAATATAACTAGGTATTTAACTTAAATAATCAAAAACTATTCTCTAACTTACAAAATAAAAATGATCTGCATCTCATTCACGGCTTTTCGCTCCCTTTGTATCCAGTCAAGTTCCTTTTCTATCAAGGCTTTCACGTTCACTTGGTTTTATTTATGTATCTGTTGTTTTAAGTTTTCCCCTTTCCTTATGAGGGTGTTTAACTTTCACTTGATTTTAAAATATATATTTTTGTTTCGCTAACTGCGTATCCAGTCAACTCACTTTTCTATCAATGCTTGTAGCGTGCTGCTACACATTAGAAGTCAATTTTGTAATTGTATTTTTCGTCGTAGTGCGAGCTCAGCCCAGGGCTTAACGAATCGTCTACCGAGGAACGAGCAGATTCAGCGGCTTCGCTCTCCTGCTCGTTTATGTAGGTGTGGGTGCATTACGGCTATTCGAATCGTGGCGGTACCGCGGCTATATAAGAGTGTGGAACTGAGATGCGGTCTCTCTTTTTTTTGTCGACTGCAGTCTGAAGCACTTAACTTACGCCATCTTAAGTTGGCTGCCACGTGTAATATAATTGATTCGCTAAAGAAAAGCACGGTCTCGAGTAAGTCTTAGTACGTGGTTTAGCGAGTCATACCGAAGGGGGTTTATAGCGTTTAGCACCTGCGAGTGAGCAGGTAAAATTCGCTGCTAAAGGTAAATCCTCCGACTATTAATGATACAAGTTTTTCACGCGCAATAACATACGCTTTCAGGTAAACCCCACCAGGTTTTCGTCTCATAGACGTGGGAAATTACCAGAGAAGACGGAGCACAGTAGGCCCGCGCAGTACCCTATGAAGCATCTGTTGGTAGTTAGGATTAGCAAAACGTGCAGAGAAAAATTGCATCATCACGAGAAGTACCGTGGTAGCGCTACCTATACAGGCGACGTTGGTTGGCTCTCACCGTGTTTGATGAAGATAGCGGACGGCGGACCCCTTCCGCGCAGTCAACGGACGAAGAGAAAAAGCACCATCCTAACTCATATGGGAATGTTGTGGGAGTAGAACACCGAAGTAATGATGGTTGTCAGTTCCCTCGTTGTACGCGATCGGCAAACAACTTAAAACGTGCGAACAAAAAAAAAAAAAAAAAGGGGGACAGTCGTAGAAATAAGATAAATCGTGTTTGGATCCGGCCCCAGTGCTTGTGCTAGAAAAAAAAAATATTGAATTGTTCGCTTACCCAATGGTTAAAGTAGCCCCCCCTCAGTGTCCATAATCGAGCTTAAATTTCTCTCTCCGACTAGTCGGCTAGTTCATTCGAAATCGGGAAATGTGGAGTCCGTAGGCGGGCTTATCGGTGCCATTATACATACATATATAATTTTTTTGTTCTCAGTGACGCGTAGTAAACAGCCCCCCCCCCCGAAGTGTTTTGTGGCCACAACAGCAGCTCGGATACGGTGCGGAAAAAGAAAAAGGAAAGTGTGAGTACCCCCCCCCCCCGTTTTTTTTCAATAACATTATATATATATATATAAGAAGTGCTACGAGTAAGCCTCGCATTCCGAACGTGGAACAGAATTAAAGACTGTTTTTTTTAATATTCCGAGAGTTTTGATCCGGTGGTAAATAATGCGTAGAGAGGAATTTAAATTACCGAAGGTTAAAGTTTCTTTTATTATATCTCCTTACCAATAAGTGGAAGCTACATATTGTTGTATCCTAAAATATTTAATAATAAGTTAGATTCGTCTCTTAAATATTAATGGCTAAGCCAAACACGATTCTTAGGTCGGTAGGATATCGGTTTGAATTGGGATGTTGGATCAATGTATGCATTATTTGTTTAGGGCATAGATATCATAGGTTGCATGGCTGTCGCCATAGCCATAAGATCAGTATAATTTGAACTTGAATAAAATGAAATGTTAGTACAGTTACCGAATCCACAAATGCTTATTCAGTAGTGTAGTCTGATATGGAAGGATAAGATGATTCTGCGGGTGAGACCCAGGTCGTGAACATGCACACAGGTAATCAAAACCACAGGTAGCTCACATTTGAGCGCTTTCAATGTAGGGACTATCCCATAATTTTTTTTTAGGGCGCGGATAGTCGAGGAGCAACGGTGGATAATCCATTGCTAAGAGAGGGCGGGAACCCTTTACGGAGGCATAACACCTGGCCATCCTTAACCGAACAGTAAGTTGGGCGGGAAAGAATCCCCATTTTTTTCCTGCCGCTCCAAAGAATTAAACGCACACACACACCCCGGTTTCATATCACCCCCCCCCCCCATCCTCAAGAAATGGCGACAGAGTTTTCAAGATGGCAATCAGCGTACGATCACCTTTGATGTGGTAGAATCGACGCGGCCACCCTCCCATTCGGGAGACACATATACTTTTTTTTGTAGAGGAAAGGAAGCAGCAAGATCCCCACCCAAACCCGTTGAGCATAGCCGAGCACATCATTTCGTGTCTCCCAGCTGCTTAAGACAACCCCTTCACCTACTACAAAATGGCGCCCAACCAAGTGGAGCCGTAACAACAGGAATGCTACGGCAAATCTTTAAAATATTCTAACTAATATCAGTTGGATGAAAACTTAGCTATTTCATTTGTGTAGAATTTTGTTTGCGTAATTCCTATTGGAAGTCGTAGAGTCTTGAATTAATCAAGTTCAGCCTTCTTGCTCCAAAGGGATCGAAACAGACATGCGTAGGAAAATATTTAACCGTGTAGGTACTTCAGTGAGTCGTTGATTTTGTTAGTAGCTCAGTGACATATCTTCAGTTGCCACAGAAGTACACCTTAAATAAGTTTCCATTGTGTCGCTATTTTAAAAGAATCCATAAGTACCTGAGAGTATGGAGAATCATCTAGATAGTGTACAGTGAGCGGCAGTATTACTTATTGTCTTGGTTTATATGAATTTTGTGTTTTGTGCATGGGAGCGTATCTAAGTCTCACCCATTTATATGATGCCAAGTATACTCAGAATTTATACATAAATAGAACTTTAATAGGTATATGTTTTTAACTATACAATAATTTAAGCTTACCAAATGGATAGATCGAAAGGAGCAGTGAGCAAAAGCGGAAAAAAACCTAACTTTGATTCTAGGCATAACATGTCGTTACGGTCTTATGGTCCGGGGGCTGATAGTAACAGATCATTCGAGGCGCAAAAAACTCCCGCCAACAGGCAGGTCATGCACTCCCCACCCAATAGAACTGCAAGTCAGTTAAGGCAAAGTTTAGGAAATAGTTCTGAAATGTCCCAGCAGACGAATCAAGTTCCAATCGGGATCACAACTTCCCCGACAGGCACTGCTAGAACAACCCCTACAACCACAGTCTCGGTAATGTCCAACCCTATCGTCACTTGTTCACTCCCTCCACAGGCCCAAGCTTCAGGTCGTGATTTCCCGCAAATAGATTCGGTTGCGCCAGTATTTTCACCAGACAGACAAAGGTTGCTTTCAGCCCAAATCAAAAACTTGGTTGATGCCAGCATCGGTTCAACCCAAGCGTCAATGATGGCATCTTTAACGGCTATGATCAGAAATTGTGTTCAGGAGTCGGTACAAAATGCGATCGCTTCAAGCAATACACAGTCCACGAATAATCTGAACCAGAATTCTCAAGCGCCTGCACGCGATGTTACAGAGCCTGGTGCGTCACGTAGTTCAAACAGACAGACAGTTTCAATGCCAGCACAAAATGAGATCCAAGCGACTAGTAACACACATAGATATCAACCAAATATCAGTAGTGATTCCCGCGATAACTTTTCACAAGAAGGAAATGAACAGATATATCGTGAAGATACTCAGCATTTCCAGAGAGCAGAGTTTGCATACCACACAACTAGGCAGAATAGAAGAATTGAGATGGATAGGTGGGGCATAAATTTCGATGGAACGTCGAAAACGATGTCCGTGGAAGACTTTGTTTTTAGAGTCGAAGTACTCAAGAGTAATTATTGCTGTTCTTGGGCCGAAGTCCTTAGGAATTTTCATCTCCTTCTTTCGGGTATAGCTCAAGAATGGTATTGGCAACATTTACGCACCGGTCCTAGATTAGACTGGGGGCTATTTCGCCAAGCTTTACTAAAGAATTTTAAGACTAATGAAAGTGATTTCGAAATAATAAAGCAGATCATGGATCGCAAACAATACCCGCAGGAGAGTTTTGATAGTTTTTATAACTCTATACTGCAGTTGAAAAATCAGTTGAGGGTAGCAATTCATGATTCGGAGTTGTTGAGCATAGTCAAGGGCAATGTTAACAACAAGCTAATGAACTTCATCTACCCCATGTCGATATATACGTTAGACCAGTTCAGGGACGAGTGTCGCCGAACGGAAAAGATGGTACAGTCCCGGGACCAGAATCGGTATCGCAATCCTAGTTTCAATATCAGAAATGTAAATGAACTGAGTAGTGATCAGTCGGTGAGCGAGCCTGACATTTCGGAAGAGGTTTCAGCGGTTTTTCTTCACGGAAGGCCGACAGACAATTCCGGAGTTAGTAGTTCAAGTAGGCCATGCTGCTTTAACTGTAAGCAACCAGGTCACAGTTTCGTTAGCTGTCCATCACCCATTCGAAAACTGTTTTGCTACCGGTGTGGGCTCGAAAACGTTACGACGCCTACATGTCCCAAGTGCAGCCAGGGAAACCGGAAGTCGAACGCGATCGCAGGGGAGTCCCGTTCGACGCAGACAGGCCCCTAGTTGTAAGCGTCGGGACAAATACAAATACTCACCACGCCGAAGTAGTCCAACAACATGCAGGGAAACAGCCTCAGATTCTAAGGCGAGGTAAACAATCTAATTCTAACGGACAGAACTTAAGGCAGGGGAGGCAAAAGGAATTAATTTCCTTTGACGAACGCCTCAAAAACTACAATAGGATACGCAACAAGATTTTCCAGTTAGACGAAGTAAAGCAACAAGAGTCAATTCCAAGAAACAGTAAGGTAAGGATAAGATACAGGAAGAGGTTGTTATATAGGAAAATGATAGACTTCTGTGCATTGGAACAGGATGAAGATCCGCGTCCATACGTCAACATTTTAATTCACGGTCGAGAGATAAGAGGTCTTCTGGATAGTGGCGCAACTATCTCATGTTTAGGCAAAGGATGTGAAGAGCTCATCGGAAATTTAGGGATACCAGTTGCTAGCTTCAGGTAGGATTATTGGTCGCGCACGGGTGTTGGTCGAATACAACGGGATGGAGGAGGACATTGATATTTACCTAGTACCAAGCCTCGCGCAGCCTTTATATTTAGGGGTAGACTTCTGGAAGGTTTTTAAGATCGCGCCACAGATAGTAAGTGAAATAGAGGACACTGGACCGGAGGTGACAAACGTAACCGAAGGCCACAGTCAAGGTAGGCCAGAATATGGAGACCCAAAGGATAGTACACCCATGCATGAACTAAGTCCTGAACAGAGGACCCAGCTAGAGGAGGTTATAAGTGAGTTTCCATCTTATGCGGAAAAAGGATTAGGTAGGACGGCATTAGAAATGCACACAATTGATACAGGAGATGCGCAACCAATTAAGAAACGGTTTTATCCAATTTCACCAGCTATCCAGGAAATAGTTTACGAAGAAGTGGACAGGATGCTTTCCTTAGGAGTAATAGAGCCCAGCGTTAGTTCATGGAGCTTTCCAGTTGTGCTCGTTAGGAAACCAGGAAAGAATAGGATGTGCATAGACTTTCGTGAGCTGAACCGGGTTACAAAAAAGCTGGCATATCCATCACATCTCGTCGAGGGGATGATAAGTCGACTCGACGACACAACAGTCATATCGAGCGTGGATCTCAAAGATGCCTTCTGGCAGATCCCGCTCGAAGAAAAGTCGAAGGAGAAAACGGCATTTGCGGTTCCAGGGAGACCACTCTACCAATTTACGGTCATGCCCTTTGGGCTGTGCAACGCAGCTCAAAGGCTGTGCAAACTTATGGATGCAGTGATCCCTCAGGAACTCCGCAAATACGTTTTCGTTTACCTTGACGACCTACTCATTATTTCGCCCGACTTAGGAACTCATTTTAAAATCCTTAAGTTGACGGCCAAATGCCTTTCAAATGCTAATCTTACTATTAACCTGGAAAAATCAAAGTTCTGCTGTAAAGAGCTTAAGTACTTGGGTTATATTGTGGGACAGGGACATTTAAAACCCGACCCTAGCAAGGTTTCAGCGGTGCAAGAGTTCCCGTTACCAGCCTCTCAAAAGCAAGTAAGAAGGTTTCTTGGCATGTGCGGCTGGTATCGACGTTTTATAAGGAATTTTTCATCATTAGCCGCGCCGTTGTCTGATACCTTGAAAAAGGGAAAAGATTTTACAATGACCGCCGAAGCAGTCGCTTCCTTTAATGCTCTTAAGTCAGCTCTGATTACCACTCCATTGCTGAGTAATCCTGACTACTCTAAACACTTCCTAGTTCAGTGCGATGCTTCTAGCTACGGTATAGGAGCAGTTCTTTTCCAATACGACGAAGATGAACAGGAGAAACCTATCGCTTACTTTTCGCAGAAAATGAACTCTTGTCAGCAGAAGTATAGCGTGACTGAACAGGAATGCCTAGCAGCAATTTTAGCTATCAAAAGATTTAGGCCATACATAGAAGGCCTACCGTTCACAGTGATCACGGACCACGCCAGCCTCAAATGGTTGATGGGCTTGAAAGACCTGAGCGGGCGTTTGGCTAGATGGTCTCTCAAGCTGCAAGCGTTCGACTTTAAGATTGAGCACAGGAAGGGCTCCCAGAATATAGTTCCTGATGCCCTTTCCCGTAGTTTTATAGAAGCACTCTCGCTTGAGCCGGAGGCTAGCATGTCTGTAGATGTAGAGAGTGAGGAATTTGACTCGGTAGAATATGCAGGGATAAAAGAAATGGTCATGCAGGATCCTACGAAGTTTCCCGATATGAAGGTGGAAGGAAAACATCTCTATAAACGCGTTCGAGGTCCAGACTCAACATCTACGGCCTCCGAGCTCACCTGGCGGTTATGGGTGCCCAAAAGTATAACACAAAAGCTAGTCGAAAGCGCCCACAACCCAGCTAATGCTTCACACGGGGGAGTCACAAAGACTATAGAGAGAATCCGACAGTTTTATTACTGGCCGGATATGTTTACACAGGTGCGCGAGTACGTGAGTAATTGCAATGCTTGCAAGGAAAACAAAGCTCCCAATACTGTTTTGAGACCTCGGATGGGAAAGCCGATGGATATATATAGACCCTTTCAGAAACTATATATAGACTTCATGGGCCCTTATATTAGAACTAAGCGAGGCAATCTTTTTTTATTTGTCGTGCTAGATCACTTCTCTAAATACGTGTTTTTAAAGCCAATGCCAAAAGCGTCCTCGGCCGCTGTTATTAGATTCCTCGAACAGGATGTTTTCTGTAGGTTTGGAGTTCCGGAGTACGTACATTCCGATAACGGCAAGCAATTCGTCTCAAAGGAGTTCAAACAGTTTTTAGACGGAAATGGCGTAAGGCAAATCTTGACTGCGATATACTCACCTCAAGCGAATGCTTCTGAGCGAGTTAATCGTTCAGTTTTATCCGCCATCAGAACGTATTTGAAAGATGACCAGAAGGAATGGGACTTGTACATTCCCCAAGTGCAACAATCACTCTGTTCGGCTTACCATCAGTCTATTAGAGTAAGTCCTTATTTTTGTTTGTTTGGTATTAACATGATTACCCATGGCGGTATGTATCCGATCCTTCAAAAATTACAGAATTCTAATGATAGTGAATTTTACACGGTAAAGCACTCCGACCGAATGGAGACCATACGGGAAAGGGTAAAACGGCATCTGGCGGAAGCCCACCGTAAAAACGAGAAGGTGTATAATACTAGAAGTACCAGTAAGAAGTTTCATCCGGGACAGGAAGTCTTTCGGAGAAACTTTGTACAAAGCAATCAGGCCAAGGGCATCAACGCTAAGTTGTGTCCCAAGTTTATACGATGTAGGATTAGGGGTTTAGTAGGCAACTGCATGTATGAAGTTGAGGACTTGCGAGGGAAGCTAGTGGGGAGAGTGCATGGAAAGGACATAAGACAGTAAGTCAGTTTCCAAGGACATCTCAGAGCGTGGGACTAATTTTCAGGCTCACAGTAGCACTTTTTCCACGTCTTTAAGGAAAGTGAACTTCATTCAAATTCGTGGTGTTGTAGCGTGCTGCTACACATTAGAAGTCAATTTTGTAATTGTATTTTTCGTCGTAGTGCGAGCTCAGCCCAGGGCTTAACGAATCGTCTACCGAGGAACGAGCAGATTCAGCGGCTTCGCTCTCCTGCTCGTTTATGTAGGTGTGGGTGCATTACGGCTATTCGAATCGTGGCGGTACCGCGGCTATATAAGAGTGTGGAACTGAGATGCGGTCTCTCTTTTTTTTGTCGACTGCAGTCTGAAGCACTTAACTTACGCCATCTTAAGTTGGCTGCCACGTGTAATATAATTGATTCGCTAAAGAAAAGCACGGTCTCGAGTAAGTCTTAGTACGTGGTTTAGCGAGTCATACCGAAGGGGGTTTATAGCGTTTAGCACCTGCGAGTGAGCAGGTAAAATTCGCTGCTAAAGGTAAATCCTCCGACTATTAATGATACAAGTTTTTCACGCGCAATAACATACGCTTTCAGGTAAACCCCACCAGGTTTTCGTCTCATAGACGTGGGAAATTACCAGAGAAGACGGAGCACAGTAGGCCCGCGCAGTACCCTATGAAGCATCTGTTGGTAGTTAGGATTAGCAAAACGTGCAGAGAAAAATTGCATCATCACGAGAAGTACCGTGGTAGCGCTACCTATACAGGCGACGTTGGTTGGCTCTCACCGTGTTTGATGAAGATAGCGGACGGCGGACCCCTTCCGCGCAGTCAACGGACGAAGAGAAAAAGCACCATCCTAACTCATATGGGAATGTTGTGGGAGTAGAACACCGAAGTAATGATGGTTGTCAGTTCCCTCGTTGTACGCGATCGGCAAACAACTTAAAACGTGCGAACAAAAAAAAAAAAAAAAAGGGGGACAGTCGTAGAAATAAGATAAATCGTGTTTGGATCCGGCCCCAGTGCTTGTGCTAGAAAAAAAAAATATTGAATTGTTCGCTTACCCAATGGTTAAAGTAGCCCCCCCTCAGTGTCCATAATCGAGCTTAAATTTCTCTCTCCGACTAGTCGGCTAGTTCATTCGAAATCGGGAAATGTGGAGTCCGTAGGCGGGCTTATCGGTGCCATTATACATACATATATAATTTTTTTGTTCTCAGTGACGCGTAGTAAACAGCCCCCCCCCGAAGTGTTTTGTGGCCACAACAGCAGCTCGGATACGGTGCGGAAAAAGAAAAAGGAAAGTGTGAGTACCCCCCCCCCGTTTTTTTTCAATAACATTATATATATAAATTTTAACTAAAAATTAATGGTTTTTATTTTTTAGAGCAAGAGCTCTTCTTTTATTTAAGTCTTCTTAAAAACTAACTACTATAAGCGAGAAACGCTACTATTTATGTGTTCAAGGCGCGGTTTCTTGTTTGGTGCTCGCATCGTCTCTTTTGTCGGTGCATCTGCCGTTTTATGACTTCGAAATATCCCTTCTTGGAAGGTCGTCTTATTGTTTTCACATCTGCCGTTTTATAACTTCCATATGTATGTGATATCCCAGTTTGCTAGCTTTCTTGGGAGGTCGTCTTCTGTTGGCACATCTGTTGGGTTTTTCCGCTTAAAAGAGTCGATCCCTGTTTAGTTGGGCTGCTGACATAACCCCTCCCTCCTTAGAGTCTTCCTTCGGTTCGTTTATGACTGGAGGTAGATTTATTATAGTTTTATTTTGTCTCTTTATTTTGTATAATATTATTATCACAATGATCGCAATGATTAATAAAGTTGTTGAGAGACTAAAAATATACTGTGTTTCCTTTTCATTTTTTATTTCTATTATTTTTTTTAAATTATCAATGGATTCATACCTGACTTCTTCCAAATATTCATTTGAAAAGTTATAGTTTAGTACAGGTATTATCTTTTCGTCTTTGTAATACTTTCTATTATAAATTACATTGTTCATTGAAATTTTACAGTTCTCTGCTTTTATTAAGTAATTTCCTTCTAGTATGTAGTTTAGATTATTACAATTTTGTTGTATTTCGGTTTTTTCTAGATTCTTAATTATTAGATATTTTTCTTTTTCTATTATTACATTTTTATCTTCATATTTTTTAGTTTTGCATTTCATTTGTTTGTTTATTAATATATTTTCTATACAATCGTCCTTTAATATTTGTAAATTTTTTATTTCTTTAGTTATATAATATAATCTTTTATTCAATTCTAGGAAGTTATTAGTTTGTAAATCTATAATTTTACTATTTATAGGAAAGTTTTGAATGTATATTTTATTAAATGTTTGGTTGGAATATTGGGGAATTAATACAATTACTAAAATATTTTCTTTGTACGTTGCTAAATTGATTTTTAATTCTTTTAATTTTTCAAATGCGATATTATTCTCTTTAATTTCTTGGCTTGTAATAATGTTTTGTGTTAGTATTCCTGTTCTGCTAGTCAATATTACGTCTTCTATTTTTCCTAAAGTTTCTCTAATTTCTCTTATGTTGTTATTGAATTCTATTTCTATACGAAGGTTATCAATATCGATGTTCTGTTTCTTAATTTATTAACTGTTTCGATACCTTGGTTCATTAATTCACTTAAAGTTTTAAACTGATTATTAAAATGATCGTTTATCTTTATTTGTTTATTTAAGTTATCTATGGTATTATGCTTATTTTCTTCTAGTGTTTTAAGTTTCTTTTCTATTTCTATTCTATCATCGTCATCCATTGCTCCGAATATGAATTTCAAGATGGAACCTCCTAAATTTATTAATCCTCTTTTTAATATGTGATGTGGGATTAGGGTATCAATTTTTTGTTCTAATTTGATTATTTCACTAAGTTGTTTATAATGCTTTTCTGGCATTAATTTATACTGTGCTTTTAATTGTTCGATTAGTCCTTTATAATCGGTTAAGTTAATTAAATGTATCATTGTATTATATTTTTCTATAAGTTCTACCTTTTCACTTTCTATTATAAGAAATTCTTGTTTAATTTCATTAATTTGTATTTCCTGTGGTTGTACTACCGTTATCTGCTTGTACAGAATAATCATTAAGATTATCACTACTGCTTTCATGTTGGGTGGTTGCAAATTTTTTCTTTCTCCTGAATTGGTCTTTGTGCAAGACTTGTATTCGTACGTGTGGTCTTATAGTGACTTTCTTGTCTTGTTGTTTTATAATGCTTATTTTTTTATGTTTTGTCTTTAGTTTGTCAAATCGCTCGGGATTATTTATTTTAGTATAACTAGGGTTAATTTCTTTATCACTCCTATTTTTATTTAACTTCTTTAATATTTTTTCTTTATTGCTTTCTATTCGTTCGCGCACTAGTTTTATATTTACTCTATTCAAATGAATGTCTACTGGTTTTTCTTTAGTGGTCAAATGTATTGTTTGATTGTAAACCTCTACTGCACGTAGTACGTTGTCGACTAAGTTGTCTGACCCTTCTAAAATTCTTAAATGCTCATTTAGTGTGCTGTGTACTCTTTCGATATCAGAGTTTCCTGTGTGTCTGTAAGGAGTTGTGAAATGAATTTCTATCTCCTTCTCTCTAAAGTATTCTTTTACTGTATAGGTTTGAAATGAAGGATCGTTATCTAGTACGATATATTTTGGTTTGGTCATGTAGGTAAAGATTTTTGTTATGGTATTTAATACATCCTTTTGGTTTTTGGTTTTAAGTTTTTCTACACATACGAATTTGCTGAATTTGTCTATACATGTGAGATATTTTGTTGAGTGGGGAAGTATCCATATATCCATGTGATAAGATTGGTGTGGACCTTTTGGTGTGATTGTTTTCTCGTATGGGAGTTTTATTGGGTTTCGTTCTATTTTAAGATTGCAACGTTCGCAATTGTTAATCACTTTTGTTATTAGTTCTTTCATATTTGGTGAGTAATATTTTCTTTTTATTTCTAAATAGGTTTTTTCAATTCCTGTATGATTATAATTTAAATGTATTTTATTTATTTCTTCTTCGGTTTCTGGAGTTTTAATGTCAATTAAATAGGTTTTTGTCCTAAGGAGTTTCTGATTATTATGGTGTAGTTTCCAATAATCTTGGAACTCTAGAAATGATTTATCTTCTGTCGTATAAATACAGTTTATTGTGTTCGTATCACATTCTTTTATTATGTATTCATAGGTTTCTTTGCTGAAGTTTTTTCTGGTTATTTTTATTCTTCTCTTTCCTGGGAATGGGAAAGTTATCTCTTCTATGGTATTTTCTCCCTTTTCTAATATTATTTGTCTTTTGAATATGTTCAAGGGTTTCTCTGTGATTGATATTAGATTGGAGCTATCTGATATTACACTATGTCTGGTGCTAACTAAATCTTCTTCTTCTTCTAATGCATTTATTGTATCTATCTTTATTCTTGAAAGTGCATCTGCAACTTTATTTTCTTTTCCTGCTAGGTATCTTATTTCAAAGTCATATTCTTCTAATTTAATCTTCCATCTTTGTAACTTACTATTAGGTTCTTTTAGATTATGCAACCATGCTAATGGTCGATGATCGGTTAATATTTTAAATCTTCTACCGTAAAGATAGTGACGAAACTGTTTCGTTGCCCATACTATGGCTAACAATTCCTTTTCTATCGTTGAATAATTACATTCATGTTTATTTAAAGTTCTACTTGCAAATCCTAATGGTCCCTGGTTTTGACTTAACACGGCTCCTATTGCAAAGTTACTTGCATCTGTAGTCAAAGTAAATTCTTTTGAGAAATCTGGGTGTTTGTTAATGAGTGTGTCTTGCATCGCAAGTTTTACTTTCTCAAATGAGTCCTTATAATCTTTGTTTTCTATATTTATTTTGCTATTTTTCTTTAAACAAAGTGTCATGGGTTTTATAATTTTTGCATAGTCATTTATAAATTTGCGGTAATAACCTGTTAATCCTAAAAATGACTGTATTTCTTTTATAGTTGTGGGTATAGGGAATTTTTGTATTGTTTTTAACTTTTCTGGATTTGGTTTAATGCCTTCTGGAGTTATTATATGTCCTAAAAATTCACTTTCTTTCTTTAAGAAATCGCATTTGTTAAGAGATACTCTCAAATTTACGCTTTGGAGTTTCTTTAATACTTTTTCGAGAGAAGAGAGGTGTTCTTCTAGTGACGTGCTAAATATTATTATATCGTCTAAATATACATAACATATTTTTCCTACAAATTCTTTTAATACTTCATTCATCATACGCTGAAATGTCGCCGGTGCGTTTTTGAGACCGAATGGCATTCTAGCGAATTCATAATGTCCTGATAAAGTAGAGAATGCAGTTTTCTCTCTATCTTCTGGTTCTACCTCTATCTGGTAAAATCCTTTTGTCAAATCTAAAGTAGTAAAATAATTTGCTCTTCCCATTTTATCTAGAATATCTTCTATTATTGGTATGGGGAATTTATCCTCTTTGGTTACATTATTTAGCTTTCTATAATCGATGACGATTCGCCATTCTTTTTCTCCTGTTTTGTCTTCTTTTTTAGGTACTATCCATATGGGTGCGTTATATGGACTAGTGCTTTTTACTATTATTTGTTGTTTTAATAACTCATCTATCTGTTTATCTACTTCCTTTTTATGGACTTCTAGATACCTATAGATTCTGGAGAAAATTGGTTCATCACTTGTTGTTGCTATTTTATGTTTTACATGAGATGTGAAACTCAGGTCGTCTCCCTTGTGAAAAAATGTTTTTTCATTGTTTTTTAGTAATTCTGTTAATTTTGTATGCTCTTCGGCATTTAAATGGTCTAACCTTTTAGTTTCTAGTTCGTCGAAAATGGAACTTCGTGGTTCTATATTATTAAAGTAATTTATTTCTTTTTCATATTCTTTTTCTTCGTCTATACTGAAGAATAAAGGTATTATTTCATTATTTAATTCTAAAGTTTTTGTTCTAAAATCGATCTTACTTTGGTTAGGGATTAATATATTATTTCCTATAATTCCATTCAAATGTTGATTGAAATCTAGTATTTGGAATACACAATCTTCTACAACATTGTAAATAAATCTTTCTTTTGGGATTTTTATTTCTTCATTTATTATTACTGGAGTTCCTACGGTTTTTAAAGTTAAAGGTTTTTCTCTTTTTATGATATAGTTTTGTGGGGCATTATTTCTATTTATTAAACTATTCGTTGCTCCCGTGTCTATTAGCATTCGGATAGTTTGTTTGTTTTTTACTAGTTTAATAAATGGCAATCCGGTAACGGTGGTTCCGAGGCCGGATACTGAAAATTTTTGGTTTGTTCTTAATTCCAATTCGTTATTAGAATGGTTTATTTGTTGAGGTTGTACTCTTCTAAGTTGACTACTAGTGGGATCTATTTCCATTTGTTCTACATTCTGAATTCTGTTGTAGTAATTGGGGTTGTAATTATTACCTTTGTAATTGGGATTTCTATAGTTATTATTGGGATTATTATTATAATAGTTGACTGGTGGTCTGTTATTTACTGGATTTTTTGGTTGAGAATTATTTTGATAAGGTTTTTGTGGTATATAATTCTGTCTTTTAGGTTCAGATCTTTCTTCCCTTCTTTCTTCTATGAATCCTGCCTGAGTTAGTTCGTATAATGCTGCTTGTAGGCTAGTTGGTTTTAGTGAGAATAATACTGTTCTCATATGAATAGGTAATTTTTCTTTAAAAGTGTCTAATGCAGTTTGGTTATTATGAGGTATATCAAGTGGTTTATTTTCTTGCACTGTTTTCTGATTTAATTCACATAACGTTTTCTGTATCTCGTTATAAAATGTCATTACATTGTTTTTGTAGTTTATTTGACGAAGGTCGTCGTATAATTGAAAGCTACTTTTGAATCCTCCAAAATTGCTTACTAATAATTCTTTTATCTCTATCCATTTATTTAGATGTGCATGAATTTCTACGCATCTTTTTGCTTTACCTATCAATTTTGATTTTAATATGTTGATACACATTAATTGTGATTGGTCATCATATTTATTCAATGTTGGAATAATTCCTTCTACATTGGCTATGAACGTATACAAGTCTTCTCTTCTACCGTCAAACGTACTTAGTTTCTCGATGTACTTAAGTGGGTCTAGTGTTAATGTTAAAGCCATTTTAATATTTTCTTTTTTAATTACTATGTCAAAACTACTTTCACTATTTTCACAATTATTTTTCTTAGAATTAATACTTAAAATATTCTTACAACTTGCTGGTATCGGTGCGTTTCTGATTTGTATCAAATGATCGTCTTCTTCGTCCGTTGTGCTTCCTTCTTCATATGAATCGGGTTTTGTTGGTTTCTTCCTTTTGAATAATTTGTTCATCTGCTCGGTCTCTAATTAGTTTTTCCTCTATGGAACTTCATAACATTAGTCGTTTACGTTGACATTGGTTATTAAACTAATTCACTTTGTAGTTTTTCTTTATCTGCTTTAAAGAATTCTACTTGGTTTTGTTCTTTATTTGTTTTAAAGATTTTATACTTAAACTCTGGGTTCACTAGAGTGTATAGATTTTTATGAATTTAAACACTATGTTCGATAGGGTATTCACAATGAGAATAACTTAAACTTTATGGTCTATAAAGTGTTTCCTATTTTGATTTCCACTGATTTTAAACTTTAAGTTCATTAAAGTATTCACGGAAGGTTTTACTTTGTGTGTGACGATTTGCGTTCGTATCACTAGATAGCTATTTTTATTTTTTTTTTTTTTTTTTTTTTTATGTAGTATACGTGTACATTTTTTGATAGCTATCCTACCGACTGCGCCAATTTTAACTAAAAATTAATGGTTTTTATTTTTTAGAGCAAGAGCTCTTCTTTTATTTAAGTCTTCTTAAAAACTAACTACTATAAGCGAGAAACGCTACTATTTATGTGTTCAAGGCGCGGTTTCTTGTTTGGTGCTCGCATCGTCTCTTTTGTCGGTGCATCTGCCGTTTTATGACTTCGAAATATCCCTTCTTGGAAGGTCGTCTTATTGTTTTCACATCTGCCGTTTTATAACTTCCATATGTATGTGATATCCCAGTTTGCTAGCTTTCTTGGGAGGTCGTCTTCTGTTGGCACATCTGTTGGGTTTTTCCGCTTAAAAGAGTCGATCCCTGTTTAGTTGGGCTGCTGACATAACCTATATATATAAGAAGTGCTGCGAGTAAGCCTCGCATTCCGAACGTGGAACAGAATTAAAGACTGTTATTTTTAATATTCCGAGAGTTTTGATCCGGTGGTAAATAATGCGTAGAGAGGAATTTAAATTACCGAAGGTTAAAGTTTCTTTTATTATATCTCCTTACCAATAAGTGGAAGCTACATATTGTTGTATCCTAAAATATTTAATAATAAGTTAGATTCGTCTCTTAAATATTAATGGCTAAGCCAAACACGATTCTTAGGTCGGTAGGATATCGGTTTGAATTGGGATGTTGGATCAATGTATGAATTATTTGTTTAGGGCATAGATATCATAGGTTGCATGGCTGTCGCCATAGCCATAAGATCAGTATAATTTGAACTTGAATAAAATGAAATGTTAGTACAGTTACCGAATCCACAAATGCTTATTCAGTAGTGTAGTCTGATATGGAAGGATAAGATGATTCTGCGGGTGAGACCCAGGTCGTGAACATGCACACAGGTAATCAAAACCACAGGTAGCTCACATTTGAGCGCTTTCAATGTAGGGACTATCCCATAATTTTTTTTTAGGGCGCGGATAGTCGAGGAGCAACGGTGGATAATCCATTGCTAAGAGAGGGCGGGAACCCTTTACGGAGGCATAACACCTGGCCATCCTTAACCGAACAGTAAGTTGGGCGGGAAAGAATCCCCATTTTTTTCCTGCCGCTCCAAAGAATTAAACGCACACACACACCCCGGTTTCATATCACCCCCCCCCCCATCCTCAAGAAATGGCGACAGAGTTTTCAAGATGGCAATCAGCGTACGATCACCTTTGATGTGGTAGAATCGACGCGGCCACCCTCCCATTCGGGAGACACATATACTTTTTTTTGTAGAGGAAAGGAAGCAGCAAGATCCCCACCCAAACCCGTTGAGCATAGCCGAGCACATCATTTCGTGTCTCCCAGCTGCTTAAGACAACCCCTTCACCTACTACATGCTTTTCTCGTTCACTTGGTTTTATTATTAGTATTTTTGTTGTTTTAAGTTTTTTCTTTTTTTATGAGGGAGTTTCACTCGATTTTAAAATAAAATATTTTTGTTGTTCCCGTCTCTTATGAGGGTAAGTACCGGTGGGTTTGTTAAAGTTGGGCGCCAATTAAAATTGAATTAAACACGTAAATATAATTTTTCCTCATATGAGGAATTGAACTTTATTTTCCGAACGTACTACTAAGACTAAAACTGATAATGAAAAATGAAATGAGTTTCCATAAGAAACAGTTTGTCGCGTCAGCATAAAAGTTGTTGCGCGTGTTTGGGGAACATGATGCTGCTGTCTGTTCGTGGGAAACTTTGCTCGGCATCATATTGCCAGGAATTTCGTGGGAAACTTAGCGTTCCCATAACTTACATTGTGTGTCAATGACGTTAGGAAGCACATTTGAGTTACAACACAAACAAAAAATATGATACTAATCATAAACAGAGACGTTGGCACAAAGAGTGACGTGGTTTTACTGAAGGAACCGAGCTCGCCGCCGTCAAAGTGGATACTTGGACGCATCATAAAAACGCATGTTGGACCCGATAACAAATGCAGAGTGGTTACGATTCGCACCAAATTTGGAGATTACATTCGACCTACGATCAAGATGGATGTCTTGGAATATGTTCCAAAAGTTACCAATCATGTGCCATAAGCACCCTAATTTATATCATTTTAAATTCTTTCATTCTCTTCTTAAACCTAACTGTAATTCTAAGCATGTAACATAGAGGACAGAACAATTTGAATGTGCATTTTTGCTACCACTGGCGATTGCGGGCATTCGTAATTTAGCCAGCAACGAGAGTACATCATTAAAGCATCATGTATGCACATTTATAAAACTACGCCTAAAAATACACTCCATGCAATATTTGTTACCATTGAACAACATTTATTTTATTACACAAAAATACACACACATACATCACATACAAATTTTGGGAAACAAGATCTCGTTGGAGTCGGCTCTGTTGCTGCTACGAACGTACTCAGGTGGTATACGCACTCATGTTGGTATGGTATATATAATTAAGATAATTATAACAATCCAACCATTTTCGCAACCCAAAACATTGATCCTTCAAGTCCGAATTAACCAGCACAGTGCGTTTTTTTATGAACTTATGAATAGTGATAGTGCATGAATAATCGGTATCAAAGGCAAGAAACGTCGCGTTATATCAATTAGAATTCTTATTTACGATGCCGTGAATCTGAAGCATGTGTAAATAAAGTCTGTTTCATACGGTAGATTGCATGATTTATATCCGAATTTAAGACATTTATATACCCGTAAACAAAAACACCGGAGAACTAACAGAAGAGAACGTTGCTAATCCCTTCCAAGTAGGATCAAGGATGCTGCGGTTACCAGTACCGCAAAGAAGCACGGAACGACGCGAGTCACCAGCAATAAGAATGGTAGCGGACGAACCAACCGACCAGCAATCTGATTTCCACAAGTTAGGTGAGCAAATAAGAGGGCTGGTAGAAATGCTATAAGATTCAACTGCACGACGAGAAAGCAAAGGAAGTTATTCGTCGGAACAATTCATCGCAAACTTCGCCATGGCTAAAGGCAGCAATAGAGCCCAAGAAGAGACAGGGTGCAGACGACGAGCCCCCGGAGCCCAAACGGAAGCATCAATACCTACCAAATGGTACTGGAGAAAACGAACGACCAGAACCAAAACGGGGAGAAGTTAATGCTGAAATAAACTTTACGAACGAGAGACAGAATGAGAAACGTAAACAAAAACATCCACGTGACCGTAAGCAAATAACCAAGGAGAAAGATGGAAAAACCGCCGCTGAGACTCCAGTGACCAGGCACAAACAAAAGAAAAATGCATCAGGCATTAAAAAGGAACAGGCGGAAGGAGAGGTAGAATGGCAAAATGCCACCAAAAGGCGAGTTGCCAAAAACAAGCAGCTAGAGGCTAAAAAAGCTAGACCAGACGCTACGTCATTAAAGCGACGGGGACCCTCTCATACGCGGAAATCCTGCGCAAGGTAAAGGCAGATCCAAAATTGGAAACAGTGGGAATGGCGGTTTCAAGAATTAGGAGGACACAAACGGGAGACCTCCTTATACAACTCAAGGAGACGGGTATTGAGACCTCGGAGTTCAAAGGAGTCTTGAGTGAAACACTAGCTGATCAAGCGAATGTAAGGTCACTTACACGCCACACTATCCTAGAGATCAAAGACATCGATGAGGTCACTGCCGTGGACGACATAGCCGATGCCATCAAATCCCAGTTTGTCGTGACAGTTTCATCAGCAGTTTTGTCCCTGCGGAAGGCTTATGGAGGTACTCAAACAGCAACAATCAGATTCCCCGCAGAAGACGCAGAAAAACTTTTGAATTCTGGAAAAGTTAAAATCGACTGGGTTAACTGTCGAATACGCGAACGGACCCTACTCAAATAATGTTTCAAGTGTTTGGAGTTTGGTCACCTAGCCTGGCGATGCAAAAGCGAAGAAGACCGCTCCAAGCTATGTAGGAGATGCGGGACAGAAGGTCATATAGCAAAGAACTGCGACAAGGAACCATTCTGTATGCTCTGCAAGAGAGACCATACAGATGACGCGAAACATGTAGCTGGCAGTAACAAATGCGCAGTTTTTCGGAGAGATATCACTAGCAAAAGACCTTGAAGATACTACAGATAAACCTTAATCACTGTAGAATAGCCCAGGACATCCTAGCACAAACAGCCAAGGATGAAAGGGCGGACGTCATCATGATTAGTGAACCCTATAAATGTCCCGACGAGAACAATAACTGGATATGCGATAAGGCCAAACCAGTGGCAATATGGATATGCGGACGCTATGCTTTCGAAGACACAACAAACAGAAGGCTTCGTACGAGCGAAAATAAATGCGATCCATTTCTACAGCTGCTATGCCCGACCCAGCTTGACGTCCAACGAGTGCCAGCAAATGCTGGATAATATAACTTCGGACGCTATCCAGAGATTCCCAGTGGTTATTGGTGGTGACTTTAATGCGTGGGCCACGGAATGGGGCAGCAGACTCACTAACACCAGAGGACAGGCCCTACTGGAAACATTCGCTCCCCTATCGATAAGTATCGCCAACAAGGGCCGGACAAATACGTACAGGAAGGCTGGGATAGATTCTATCATAGACATTACCCTTGTGAGTAGTTCTATTCTGAGAACCGTAAAGTGGAGAGTGAGGAATACTCACACAGTGACCGCCAAACGATAATACTGGAAATAAAAAGTAGGAAACCAGTTGTCCTTCCAAAACTTATGGGTCCAAAATGGAACGACGTAACTTTCGATAAAGAAACATTCGAAGAGATGCTAAACGACACCCTAACCCGAAGTGGAACAGCGGAGGCCCTCGCACATCACCTCACAAACACCATCACCAACGCTTGCGACGCATCCATGCCAAAAGAACAAACAGCAGGAAGGCACCACCATGTTACTGGTGGAACGAGGAAATAAAGGTACTTCGGGCAAGATACCTACAAGCTCGACGCAAGATCCAGCGTTCAAGAAGACCAGACTTCCAACAATGCCTGGACGCTTATAGACTCGCAAGGCGCAGTCTAAATAGAGCCATCAAGGAGAGCAAAACCAATGCAACGGCATGTCAATAGAAGAAACAAACAATGAAAAACTTACGAATAAAAGAACGAACTGGTGCAAATTTAAAGAATCGAAATCGAACGATTTATTAACCTTAGATCTCCACTGGTCACAACAAGGCATATTGACATCGAAGTTGAACAATTCATTGGCGATATACAACAGGCAGCAGAAGATAGTACACCAACTTATCAACAACATAAACAAGCATCGGTAAAATATCCCACAGATATTAGGGAACTAGAGACATCAAGCGCAAGATCACCCATTAAGAACATCCGATGGGAAATGGATCGGCGACGCAAAAGAAAAGATCAAACTTTTTTCGGAACATCTGACAAATGTTTTTAAACCTTTTCCACCTAGTGTGGCAAACGAACGCCTTGAATTCCTTGATAGAATAGATGAAGACGTAATCACTTATGTTTCGCTTAAAGAGATCAGAATATGTATTCATAGGCTATCTCATAGAAAATCACCAGGTTATGATCTCATAACTGCTCAAATCTTTAAGGAACTACCCTTCATAGCATTGATAAAACGTAAGCTTTTAATAAATGCTTGCTTTAAACTAAGATATGTTCCCCATCACTGGAAGATAGCAGAAATTATAGTTATACCTAAACAAGGTAAACCTCTATCAGAAGTCGCCTCATACAGGATAATCTCACTTTCACCAGTACTATCAAAAATCTTTGAGAAACTTCTTCTTAAAAGGCTGGATAGAATCATTGAGCAAAGAATGCTCATTCCCACCCACCAGTTCGGGTTTAGAAATAAGCATTCGACAATAGACTAAGTACATCGTATAACTAATATAATAGAAAAATCACTAGAAGAGAAACAAGTTGTATGTATGTTAAAGTGGCTCTCGGTGAGAGAAACACTTAGGCCGTTGATCGGCCCATTGTGCATACCACTGGTATTTAGGGGTTCCTTTACTGGTTACTCATTGTGAACCATTTGCTACCGTTAATAAAGCCAAGAATGCTGGCAGCGCTGATATTGCAAAGATCACTAAGATCATTGAGGAAATAGTTTCCTAAGTGCGCCATCCTTAGGTTGGATAGAGCAGGGCAGCTACAGATGAGATGGGTAACGGATTCGTCCTCCTCCTCATCCCTACAGCTTCTGCAGAAGTCATTATGTGGCAGACCATGTCTTTGCGCGTGTCTGCCCAGAACACAATGACCGGTGATGACGTTAGTGACCAATGAAATACTACGTCTATTGAGACGTAGATGCTCTTTGGATCTTTTATTATCCAGTGTCGGCCAAGTAAGCCTGGCAACATCACAGTATCCTAGATGTTTCCATCTATGACTTGCTGTCCCTGTTGCGTTCGCATTGATGATATGTTTAGCGTAAGACAGCGGTGCCTGCACGTTGTGCAGACTAACACTATCAACGCCGGAGGAGCGTAACCTCGCAAGTTCGTCAGCTGCACAGTTCCCTGGGATATCACAGTGTCCCGGAACCCAGCAAAGGGTAAGGTTGTACTGTCCAGCTATCTCGTTAAGAGATACGCGGCAATCTTCCACCGCTTTAGATCTTATTTCGCTGGATATTAAGGATCTGATGGCAGCCTGACTGTCAATATATATGACAATATCCCTGTGTGATATTTCATTAATCAGCAGCCACGCTGTGGCTTGGCGAATAGCTGTGATTTCGGCTTGGAAGACACTACAGTGTACCGGGAGAGAGAAGGAGAGGCCCAGGCTCAGTTCTTCTGAGAATACCCCTCCGACTCCCTCTAATGTTTTGGAACTGTCCGTAAAAATTGACAGTGCTCCTTCGTGTCGGACATTTCGTGAGTCCCATCGGGATCTGTCCGGTATTTCGCATTTAAAGCCCTTTTCGAAGTCGATTTTCGTAGGCAGATAGTCAGTAATAGAAGGTAGGGGGCATGTCTGTAGGAGGATGCTGGATGGCCAGTCCTCTCCAGTGCTTACCCTCTCTGAGTCTGATAGCCGCGTTAGCGGCGTGTTCCTTGCTGACGATGTCTAGAGGAAGAAGATTAAGCATTACTTGTAGAGCGGCGGTAGGAGATGTCCTCAGTGCACCCGTAATGCTGATGCATGCCAGGCGTTGAGTCTTCTCAAGGGCCTTCAGATTGCACTTTTTATCCAAGGCCGGCCACCACACGACGATGCCGTAAAGAATGATCGGTCTGATCACCGCGGTATAAAGCCAATGCATTATGTTTGGTTGGAGGCCCCATCTCGAGCCGACAGCCCTCCTACAGGAGTAGAGAGCCACTAGGGATTTCCTAGAACGTTCGGCAATGTTCTCCCTCCATAAGAGTTTGCTGTCTAATATGAGCCCTAAGTACTTGGCACTTTTGACAAACTCGAGTGGAGTGCCATTGAGATTAGGGGGGGTGATAAGGGGTGTCTTGACCCTTCTAGTGAATAGAACTAGATCCGTTTTTGTCGGATTGACGCTTAGACCGCAGCTTTTGGTCCAGGCGACTAGTTTACATAACGCAAGTTGCAGAATATCGGAAAGAGTCTGTGGATACTTTCCTGAAGTGAGTAAGGCGACGTCATCCGCGTAGGCCACGACTTTGCATCCGGAAAGCTCCATAGAAATCAATAATTCGTTGAGAACTAGATTCCACAGTAGTGGAGATAGCACTCCCCCTTGGTGGGTACCCCGGTGCACAAGTTTTTCGAAAGCGCTGCTGCCAAACGTGGCTGTCACCCTTCTGCGGGTGAGAATATGGCCGATTAGGCAGCATATTTGTTCGCCAATATTTAGCTTGTTTAAGGCTTGAATAATCGAACGAGTCTCTATGTTATTGAAGGCCCCCTCTATGTCCAGGAAAACTGCCATAGTATATTCCTTGAATGAGAGGGACCTTTCGATCGAGCCGACGATTGAATGAAGGGATTTGTGGATCAGTGGATTTGCCCTTTTGATAGGCATGTTGAGAGCTAGAAATTAGCGCTTGGTCAACAGTGCTTTTGATGTAAAGATCGATGATCCTCTCAAGTGTTTTCAATAGGAAGGAGGACAGACTGATTGGTCTGAAGTCCTTTGGAAGTGTATGTGAGGTCTTACCTGCTTTGGGAATGAAAACAACTTTAACCAATGTCCAGGATGAAGGAATGCGGCCCAGGGCTATGCAACCTGCCAGAATCATCCCAAGACTGTCTTTGACAATGTGAAAGGCGTTCTGTAGTTGCGCCGGGAAGATGCCATCCGGACCTGGAGACTTTTGCGGTTCAAAGCTCTTGACGGCCCACTTCAGCTTTTCCTCGCAAATGGTGATTGCATTTGGAAGGGTACCCAAGGGGGCATCCCTACTGAAGTCAGGATTACCAGTGACAGGCGTGCAGCCAGGGAAATGGGCATCCATGAGCAGATTCAACGATTTTTCTTCTGACTCTGCCCATTCGCCATTGAGGTCTTTTAGTACACAGGGTACAGGGGTGGATTTAGAAAGGACTTTTCGCAATCTGGAACACTTATTCGTGTTGTTGATGCTCTCACAGAAATTGTGCCAGGAGCTACTTTGTGCCTTACGGACTTCCTTTTTAGAGATTCGTAGGCTGTCTTTGTAAGCTTCCCAGTCCGTGTCTAGCTTCGTTGTTTTGGCTCTGTTAAAGGCCTTCCTGCTCTTGTAGCGAAGCGCAATAAGTTGCTTGCACCACCACGGGGGTTTCCTGCCATCTCTCACTATGGTGGGAGGACAGGAGCCCGTGAAAGCCTTATTCAGGGCTGAGGTGAGAACGTTGTTCAACGAATCTAGTTCGGCCTGATCGCTAGGTGGCGAGGGTCTGAGGCTAGCTAGATTCGCAGATAGGATTGCATTGTGTTTGACCCAGTTTGTTTTCCTTCGGTTGCGGAAAAAACATATCTTGGGGATGAAGCTACAGTCTAGAGTGAAGTAAATGTACCGGTGGTCCGAGAAAGATGGACTGTCCGATACTGTCCACTTTGAAATAGCCAAGGAAATATTAAGAGAGGCTAT
Organism: Cheilosia variabilis; assembly: GCA_951230905.1. Classification (NCBI taxonomy): domain Eukaryota; kingdom Metazoa; phylum Arthropoda; class Insecta; order Diptera; family Syrphidae; genus Cheilosia; species Cheilosia variabilis. The sequence goes on from OX579676.1 coordinate 87,615,144, forward strand.
GGTAACATCTATTACCTCTTGCCTGTTTTTAACAATGAAGGTTGGACTATCCCCTCTATTGCAAATTACTAGGTTAGTTTCTACTAGATAACCAAATAAAGACTCACCTCGAGGGTTTGTGTCGGATCATGGTGTGCATTTGTATCACACCCTATCACAACTCCGGTCTTTTTGTCCTCCGCTTCCTTGACCATCCGTTGTAGCTCAGCAGATGGCGGGTTGGATACCTCGTATGGAAGGTATCCAGACGCCAGCCAAACCGGATTGCCGTCGCTCGGAGCTAGCTGCGCTGCAGCAAGATCGCCTGTGCTATGCTGGGGGATGAAAGTAAGTTATAACATTGTTTTAGCAAGAATACAAGCCCTGATTTTACCTTTACCTTCCGCGTAATAGAGGGTATAGCCGGGAGCCCTGAGCCCAGTTACGCCGTCCTTGGAAAGCCACGGTTCCTGTATCAGGGCGACGTCGAGTCCGTCCTCGATGAGGCGGACCATTAGGTTGGCGGTTGCCAATTTGGAGTGGTGTAGATTAATCTGTATCAGATTTAGCGGCATTGCTATCCGATACAGATTTCTCCACGATGGTAGCATTCAGATCCTCTAATGGCGAATCGGTGTCAGCCGAGGATGATGCGGAGGAGCTGGGCACGTTGGCTGCAGCGTTGCGTAGGTCATCTCTCCTGAAGAGCTTTAACTCCACCTCCTTCAGGCCGAAGTTGATGATGAAGTTCCTATCCCTGAGAATCGGGATAGACTCAGCGGACATGGAGATGACCATCGAGCGACCTGTCTTCTTGGACTCCTCCTCGGAGCCACGGGGATTTTCAACGACCTTCCAGTCTTTGACAGGAAGGCCCGGGTTTTGGAAGAAGGGCAAGAACTTTGGCGGGATCGCGTGGTTCGAGAGGAACCCAGACCCTAGCTCTTGGTCGGTGGGGGATGGAATTCCGGTCCACCACCTCGAGCTTGGCCCCAGGCCAGACTTCACCGAGACTACCGATGGCTGCCCGGATGAAGTCGACCGAACGTTGATCGTCGCAGGCGATCAATTTGACGAATCCCTGATGCCATCCAGCGTCCTTAAAGATGATGGGCTGCTGGTTACTGGACATATACTCACAGAGACAGTTCATCACTCTGTTCTCTATGAGTCCCCACTTTTCGTAAGTGAGCTTGCCTTCCTCATCCGATAGGTCCACTACCGCGACTATCAGGTTGTCCTTGGCCGCGTCCGAGAAGGATTTGGAACCCACGGTGGAGCTCCTAGCCCTCTTTGATGCGTTGGACACCTCATCAAGGGATCTGCGCCTTTTGGGTACAGATCCAGTCGCTAATGCGGTCCTACCCCCTGTAACGCTCGATGAGCTGTTAGCTAAGGGGCGAGTCTTCCGAGTCTGGCTTTCTCTTACGAGCGGTCTCTTTGTGCCCAGCGGTGGGGCAGGAGGTTTTTTTCGGATGGAGACCTTTGAAGTTGAGGGAAACAAGTTTGTTCTACATTATTCTTAGACGTTGCACAGACTTTTGATAAAGTCTGGCATAAGGGATCTACCCAGACAATACTATGAGATACTAAAATCTTATATTTCAAATAGATTCTTTAGAGTTCGCTATGGTTCAGCGTATTCTGAACTCAAGGAACTACAAGTAGGAGTTCCACACGGAAGTGTTCGAGGACCAACCCTGTACTTACTGTATACCAGTGATATACCAAACACGACTGATACGATGATAGCTACATTCGCAGACGATACTGCTCTTCTATCGACTGATAGATGCGTGGCTAAGGCAACAGAAAAGCTGCAAAATGCAGTTAATGAGATATGTGATTGGGCGGAACGATGGCGAATTAAACTTAACGAGTCAAAGTCCACCCATATCAATTTTACTAATAAAAAAATAACAAATCTTCCCGTAGCTATTAATAACCAAATAGTTCCTTATTCAAACACAGCTAAGTACCTGGGTATGAATCTAGATGCTAAGCTCAAATGGAAGGAACATGTGAAAAAGAAAGTAGAAGAGCTAAATATTAGATATAGAAAACTTTATTGGTTGCTAGGACATAATTCGGAAATGTCCATTGAGAATAAAATTTTATTATATAACCAGATACTGAAGCCTGTTTGGACATATGGTATCCAATTATGGGGTTGTACAAAGGAAACAAATGTAAAAATAATACAAACATTCCAAAACAAACTGCTTCGGGGAATAGTAAATGCCCCATGGTATATTAGAAATAATGACTTGCACCGTGATTTGCAATTCGTCACAATGTGCGTCTGCAGATGCATATTAATCTTGAAATAGAAGACGTCTTAAATGTACGAAACAATATTCGTAGATTAAGAAGAATTAAACCTCACGACCTTATAATCTAAAAAAATAATGAGAACCCGTATTCAAATTGTAATACCTTCTCTAACACAACTGAACGTTGAAACTAAAATCATTTGTCGATCTTTCTTGGATTGGTCATGATCAAGGAGGTGTTTTTAGTGCGGTTAATACAGCATTTGGTCCTGCTACCAAAAGGGAAGATGCCTCCAGGAGAAGGAGAAGCCTCCTCGAGCAGATAATCTACAATAGAAGAGAAAAGAGCCCTCTCAGACTACCAATTTGGCTTCAGGAAAATGCACTGTTGATGCCATAAGAGCAGTTGTTGACATTGCAAAAGGCGCCATCGAAGGGGAAAGATGGCTCCACGGAACAAAGGAGTACTGTGCGATAGTAACGTTGGACGTTAGAAAGTCGGCGAACTGGTCTTTCGTTAGAAGATCCCTCGCCAGAATGGATACACCGTACTACTTGCTATGTATATTGACAAGTTACTTCAACAACAGGAAGTTGAGATATAACACAGATGAAGGTGAAAAATACTACAACGTCACTACCGGAGTTCCACAGGGATCGGTCGTAGGGCCCTTATTGTGGAACATCATGTACGACGGTGTACTACGATTGGCTCTGCTGAGGGAGTGACGGTAATTGGATTCGCCGATGACATTGCCGTTGTGACAGTAGGTAAACAGATTCATACTGTTGAATCCACTACAAACGAAGCAATTGCCCGGATAAAGGATTGGCTGGCAACAGCCAACCTATAACTAGTAGATAATAAAATAGAAGCTGTCCTAATAACAAGTCGAAAAACTGTAGAGTTCGCCAACTTCCAGGTTGGTAACCAAATAATCAGGTCCAAAGAAGCGGTTAAATACCTTGGAGTAATGCTGGACAATAGATTGCGATTCAAAACACACGTGAACTATATAGCCAAGAAAGCATCGCAAATGCAAGATGATCTCTCGCGCATTCTGCCTAACATTGATGGACCTGGATACGCAAGAAGGTTCCATCCTACTTTCCAGAGTTGTTACATCATTTTTACTGTATGCAGCTCCAGTCTGGGCGCAGGCACTGAGGACAAAGGAGACCAAAAGGAAACTATTTTCGACATACAGACTCTCCGCGCTACGAACAATTAGCGGCTTTCGCACCATATCGGACGAGGCTGCCTTTGTAATTGCTGATGAAATGTTGAGGATATATAGTAGAAGAGCCTTAAACCTATACAATGATGCTGAAATCAAGAATATTAAAATTGAAGAAAAGGCAGCGTCAATAGCAATGTGGCAAGCTCTCTGGATTAATACAACGAAAGGCGAATCGTGCATATTGGTAGCACGGGCTACCGCATCTTTAGAAGATTACCACATCCATTGGCGCAACCAAAAAAAAAAAAAACCAAAAATACCCGTACATGAACAGTTATTTTCGTTAAATCGCGCGATGCATGCCAACTAGTAAATACATATACTCGTAAACTAAGTATATAAATGCATGCCTAGACATTCAATATTGCCGTATATCACGTGAACCGTCAGCATAATTCTGCTATGCTCATTTAAGTGCCGTAGATAGCGGGGCTTATATAAAACTGTATACCTAACAATGCTGTGAGACCACGCGCCTTGTTATACAACGGAATTCAAGTTACAATACCGTTTAATTCCTTTGTGCAAATTATCTTTCGCTAAACATTTTATTCCTTTTTTTTTGTGAACAATAATAAAAATTTATTTAAAATGAACATTTTATTTCATTTTTGTGAATGAACTGGCAATGAACCGAGCTACTGAATAGACGTGTTTTTTCTTCTCGGTTGGCATACCTTATTATACTTACTTACTTACATACTTTTCATTATAAATTTACGCAATTCGGTTTTTCTTTTTTCTCAATTCAACAAGTTTTGAAATATTGAAATAAAAGTGATAGTAACGCAAACATTAAACACAAACATAATTCTGTTCTTGTTTCAATTGTGTGGTGTAAATAAAACTTCTTTGTCTTCTTGAAATCATACCTCCAACATAATATCATTAGTGCTTCATACTTGTATTATGTCTAACAACAAACGCTGCAGGTCGACCCCAAAACTTGTCATGCAGAGCTTAAACTCTCCTCGTGCCTCTCATGACTCACCACAACAAAACCCCAAAAAAATAGCAGTGGACGACAACAAAATGTGGGAAAAAATGGACGAAAAGCTCAAAAGCCAAAGTGATTTAATAATTTCCCTCATAACTGCTAAAATGGAACAAAATAATAATGCACTCACCTCTAAAATTGATTTGAAGCTCTCCGAACTCAATCAAACGATTGCAGATATAAATTCTAGGGTGACACAACTTGAAACCGTAAATACTGCATCGATCAGTGAAATAAATACAATAAAACCCGAAATTAAACAAATTAAGACATCTTTATCAGATGTAAATAATGTGCTGTCAGATACCAATGCCGCGGTTCAAAACAACTCTGATGAGATCAATGAACTTAAAACACAATTTGCCGAGATAAAACGCACGCAACTGAATTTCGAAAACAAACGTGTTTCGCGCGACGCAGTTCTTTTCAGGATTCCTTATTCTCCCGACGAAAATCTTAAAGCACACTTTAATCACATTTGTCATATTGTAAACATAAAAACACCATTTATTAAAGACATTTTTCGCACACGTCCGCGTCCATATACAAGCGCTCCTAGTATTATTATTAAATTCCGATCTGCGTACGATAGGAACTTTGTACTCACTTCGGTCTCCAAATATCGGAAGGTGAATAAAAAACAGCTTAACTTAAGCGATGTTGGATTGAACTCTCAACCGACGGTTTACCTGCGCGAGTGTCTTTCACGCAAAATCAATATTTTGCACCATCACGCACTCCAATTAAAAAAACAAAAACAACTGTCTTCGGTGTTTACGATGCGTGGACGTCTATTTGTCAAACGTCATCCAAATGAAGAAGCTGTCAACGCTGAAAACATCGCAAAGTTGAATGACATTGCCAGCCCTCAAGGATAACTTGCCTGCAGTTTTTCTTTTAGTAATTCTCAAACTTTTTTTTCTTTCCTTAATATTTTTGAATATTATATAATATTATTGAATATTTTTTTCCTTTTTTAAACTTTGTATTCTCATTGTGTATATTTTATCTTTATCCCTTTCTTTTATTTGAATTTAAATTAAATCGTGTAATTTTTCATACATCTCCATCTGATTTTTATCCGTGCTGCTTTTCTTTCTTCTTATGCCTTTTCCACTATTTCTACTAATTTATCAAAAGTACGCAATCTAATATTGTCCGTGGAAGTTCCATCGGCGGAAGTAATCCGAAATTCTAACGTTTTGGGTAAACAAGAGACTGGTCTTCGGGTATGTCACATTAATGCACAAAGTTTGCATCCAAAACTTGATGAGTTTTGGGATCTGTTTGAATGTTCTTTGGTTGATGTTGTCTGCGTCACAGAATCGTGGTTTACTGACGGGATTGGAAATGAAACATATAAAGTGAACGGTTTCAGACTTTTCCGCGGTGATAGGGTGGGAAGAGTGGTTGGTGGTGCTGCAATATATGTGATAGAAGGCTTGAGATGCTACCTGAAATGTAAATCCACAGCCGGATGAGCAATTGACTATGTTTTTGTGGAGCTCAAGTCAATCTTCTTATTGGTTCTGTCTACAGACCTAATAAGTATATCGACTTTACCCCAATTTTAAATCTATTGGAATCGATATCAATAAATTATCCTAAGATCTTAGCTGGTGGTGACTTAAATAGCAACCTTCTGGCTGAGAGAACTGTTATTGACAGTATGTCGTCACTTCATTTGTTCCCGGTCAACATAACAAATCCTACTCATTTCAGTACTGAAACAAGTACTCTTCTGGATGTTTTTTTTGTTAGTGATCGTAATGTCTGCTCCAATGTTTTCTAAACATGATATTTTATTTTTAACCTTTGACTTTTTGTAAGTTGTCCTGTTTCGAACTCCGAATTTAGATTTTTCAATTGCATTGACTATCATCGGCTGGAACTTGACACCCGTAATATTGCAACTGTAATATTCGAGCCCTTTTTAATAATCATGTTCCATTAAGAGTAAAAAGTATAAATAATAATCAATGTTCCTGGTTTACTGCTGAAACTCGCCTGTTTATCGAGCAGCGCAATAGGGCTTACAGTTACAAGTTTATCGCTCCTTACGTAACCAGGTGGTCAAAAAAATAAGAGCTGCCAAAAGAATATTTTTTGAAAATAATATATATATATTTATATATATATTTTCGAGAGATAATCGAATCAGACCACCATTGTCGGGTCTCTTTTCGTCCCTCTACCACTGTAAATCTTACTCAGAGAGACTCTCTGGATTTCTCCACAGTTCTTCTCTGGGCTCAATTCCTAGTGTTAACGCTAGCATCTTTTATGGGAGATCCGTTTCATCGACTGGGTCTCGACCCATTGATGTCCCAAGATCCTCATTCTTCTGCCAGCCAATGCCGGGCATTGACACAGTATATGTGCCGCTGTCTCAGATTCCTCCAGGCATAGTCTACAAGTATCATCCTCTATAGGGCCCATTTTGCTTAAGTGATACTTGAAATTACCATGTACTGTAGACAAAGCCACCACCCATTTCAATGTTCCTCGACTCATGCTTAGAACCCTTCTTTGAGTGGAGCAGGTCGGCCACTTTATTGCCATTTTAGCTTGTCTACATTGTTCCACGGTTGACCACCTTCTCAGGTGTTCTGCCGTGATCCATTTGTGGATAAGCTGTTCAACCATTCCTCTGCCAATTGAAGAGAATGATTCTGGTCCCAGCGACTTTTCAGTTGACCCCTGTTTTGGAAGGGAGTCCGCCTTTTCATTGCCTTCGATCCCTATGTGTCCTCGTACCCAAGTCAGTGTTACTTCATTTTTAGATGAACACTTCTTGAGTTTAAGTACGCATTCCAGTGCCAGTGATGTTGTAATGTTTGTTTGTTCCATGCATCTGATCACCGCCTGATTGTCCAGTGCTATAAGGATATTTCTTTCTTCCACCTGACACTCAAGCAAGTAGTCCAACGCATAAAGCAAAGGAAAAATCTCAGCTCAGTATACTGAAGTGTATTTCCCGAGGCTAATGTGACGGGCAAGTTCCAGCTCTTCTGAATAGATACCGGCCCCCGCTCCGCCATCCAACATGGATCCATCCGTGTAAATAACTATTTCACCATTTCTTTTTTTCTGGAAGTAATCCGTTCTTAATACGAGTTTTGTGATTTCTTTCCATAATACGCACCCTTGTTATTCGATCCATAGGCATGTTTAGCTCCCTAATCTCGTCTTTAACAAGTTCCAGGATATTCCTATGTCCATAGATCGTACAACGATGGTGCCATTTCGCATCTCGATGCAAGCGAAGTGCCGTTTGGGCCGCTGTTTTCTTAATAAATAAGTCTAGCGGTAATATCCCCATGATGACTTCCAATGCGCATGTTGGGGTTGTACGTATTGCACCTGTAATTCCCATATATGCTAAACGCTGAACCCTATCCAGGTGCTTCCTCACAGTTTTCTGAGAGGCTTTCGCCCACCATACAACCGAGGCGTACGTGATAATGGGTCTAGTTATCATCGTATACATCCAGTATGCTGACCTAGGCGAGAGTCCCCACCTCTGTCCACATACACGTTTGCACTGATGTAGTACCCTTTTTGCCTTCCGGACCTTCTCCTCAACATGGTAATTCCAAGTAAGTCCAGTATCTAGATAGACTCCCAGATACTTAACCTTCTTAGTCATTGTTAGTTCCGATCCGAAAAGTGTTAAGGGCCGAAATTCCAGATTTTTCCTCTTCCTAGTGAAGACTATTAGATCTGTTTTCGCCGCATTAATGGAGAGCCCTTGTTCCAGACATCACCGCTCAACCACTCTGAGTGCGTTCCTCATGATATCTGCGGTGACGTCCATGAATTTGCCTCTGGCCATTATTTCTATGTCGTCGGCATATCCCACGGCATATGCCCGTCGCCTCGAGTCTGTCGAGAAGAGAGTGCACAGTGATATTCCACAGTGTAAGTGAGAGAACACCTCCTTGTGGGCAACATCTGCTAACCCTTCCTCTGAGTTTTGAGGTTCCCGTCTGAATATTAATCGCCCTTGTATTCAACATATTGTCCACCCATCTTACCACCAGTGGGTTAACCCTACACAATGCCCCCGGTATTTAGCTCTTCCTCCGCAACGCGTACTACTTGGTGTAGCGCTGTTTCTGTAGACATACCTACCCTGTATGCATGCTGTCTACTATTTAAAGGATACATCTTAAGCGCAGTACTCTCCATATAGTCCACCATCACCCTTTCCATTATTTTTAACAGGAAGGATGTTAGGCTGACTGGTCTGAATGACTTTGCCTCGGTGTAGTCCTTTTTTCCCGGTTTTGGAAGGAAGACCACATTTGCTTTCCTCCATGTTATCGGGATATAGCCTATTGCTAGGCATGCAACGTATATATTCCTGAGCCTTGGTGCAATTACGTCTATACCCCATTGCATTAGACCTGGAAATATACCATCCGGCCCCGCAGTTTTGAAGGGTGAGAATGTTGCTACCGCACCCTTGACCGCTTTTGGTGTCACGATCCGTTCTGCTTCCGTCCTATCCATCCTGTTCGCTCCTTGTTTCCTTGGAGCCCAGGGCTGATCTGACTTATAGCTTCCTGGAAAGTGTACCTCCATAAACCATAAACTAAATCCTCTAATGAAGGGACTACAGCTTTGGAAAAATTTGCGAGAAATCGGGATTGGAACTAGCAAAAACATTCCCAATGTTGATGATAATCTTGATTTAAACCTTCTGAATAAGAGTTTTGTTACGCTTCCTTTTCCTGCTCTAGGTGTCGCTTCTTCAAATCAGTCTGTCATTCGTGATCCCAGTGCGTTTGTTGGTGCTTTTGAGTTCGCTTGTGTTAATAACACAGAAATTGTTGCTTGTTTGTTATCCATTAAATCGAATGCTGTTGGTTTCGACGAAATACATCCCAAGTTTGTCAAAATAATTCTCCCAGTCATTCTCCCTTCTCTAGTGCATGTCTTTAATTTTGTCATTACCACTGGTGTCTACCCAAAATAATGGAAAACTGCAAAAATAATACCCATTCAAAAAAGTGGTAATAATAATATTTTTCTAAGATATTTGAGAGGATACTGCAAAGACACATAATTATACTCCCCTAAAAACACGCATATTGCTAACAAAAACCCTCATTACTCCCATTCTTAGTTATGGGTGCGAAATTGTTTGCTGTTGTGATGCCAATAGCAGGAGGAAGCTAAATGTTGCATTTACCGCGCGCTATGTTTTTAATCTTAAACGTTTTGATCGAGTCTCTAGCTACGCGAAATCGCTTTATAACATGTGCTTTGACCACCTACTTCGTTACAGATCCCTAGTTTTGCTATCTAATGTGATTCAAACTAATCAGCCTAGTTATCTCTTTAGCAAGTTGAGTTTTAGTTCGTCAAATAGATCCTTTCAACTTACACATCCGCGGTTCTCTTGCCTTACATCCGAACGACAGTTTTTTGTTAACTCCATCCGTTTATGGAATTCCTTGCCACGGCATGTTAGAAGGTCAGCCGGCACTGGGCGGTTCCGGACCGAGCTTAAGTCTTTTTTCCAGAATCAATCCTTTTAAATTCTGTCGGACTTATAATGGAGATGTATGATTAAGTTTAATTGTTAAATTCTTTTCTTTTATGATTAAGTTTAATTGTTGAATTCTTTTCTTTTATTTTCTTTTTTTCCCTCTCATAAAGATGTTTATTCTGTGGTTTGTTTCATAATTCTTAATTGAAAATTATAATCTTCACTATTTCATAAGACTCTTTTGTCTTACAGTGTAAGTTTTTCAAGAACAAATAAATAAATAAAAAATAAAATAAATAAATAAAACAAGGTTATCGCAAAACGTGGTCGTGCAAAAGTATGTATCACTCTATCTGAGACATTTGCAAAATCAATAAGTGCTGATACGACTTTATCAGCCCTTGTATTTCGTCTAAACAAACTCGATGAAGCATGGAAGGAGTTCGTAGATTTGCAGAACGATCTTTTAAACTTCATTGACGATCCAAATTATACAGATCGCGAACCTAAGTTCAGCATGCGCTAATTTCTGATGCGATGCTAAAATTAGAGAGATCCGTAGACAAGGAGGTTGAAGAAAATATTCCACCGGTAGAGGCTTCATATCTGGAACCACCGATAAAACCTTCTGTTCATTTACCTCCTTTATCCGCTCCCATATTTTCTGGAGACTATAAGGATTGGCCTACGTTCCATGATATGTTTTCGGCAACAATCGACTCAAATACCTCGATTACCTGCACTCAAAAGTTTCACTACTTGAAATCTTTTCTTCGTGGAGATGCCGCGAACCTAATCAAACATTTTTCGTGCTCCGAAGATAATTATGGAGAGGCTTGGGATCGATTAGAGAAGCGGTACGACCAAAAACATCTGATCATCCAATCGTTTAATTATGCTTTATTATCGCTCGCATCTTTCCTACTACTACTCCTAATATTAATTTACTTCGAAAAATATCTGATATCGCAGACGGAGTTATTCGGGGACTAAACGCATTAGATGCCAACAATCGTGATCATTGGCTTATATATTTATTGATTCAAAAACTGGATCATGAAACCAAGCAAGCCTAGGCTGAAGAAGTAGGATTAAGAACGGATTGTAACATATATGCATTTTTAAACTTTCTTCAAATGCGCTGTACTTGCCTAGAATCATGCCTTTCCATATCTCGTCCTAGCCATTATCGTAGTAAGGTTTCTAGTGCTGTGCGGACAAACCTTGCACAATCACAGGGATGTCCAAAATGCAAGGGTGATCATCCACTTTCAAACTGTCAGAAAGGTACTTGTCGTAATGGTTCGACGAGATTTCGTGAAAACTAAATCTCTGCTTCAATTGCCTTCGCCAAGGGCATTCATCTAATAGATGCCGATGAAATTTTCGCTGTCGTGAATGTCACGCCACCATACATTGGCCATCCGATAGAAAATCAAACACCAAATCAATCTATTGCTTGCAATAGCTCCGAAAGTTCCTTTCAGCATCAATGTCCTGAAACTTCAGTCATCGCAACCCATACTATCGAACATAATCGTCGTTTGGCAACAATTTTACCAACAGTATTAGGTCGAATTCAGGACAAACATTGAACTTATCATGTCGTTCGCATTCTTCTCGACTCAGGGTCCCAAGACTCGTTTATAACCGAGCAGCTCGCTCAACGCTTGGGACTACCCCGGAGAAAATCTCGAATTCCTGTCCTCGGAATGGCATCCACATCTGCAGGAGTTACGAATGGATTGATAACTCTTGACATATATTCGCGTTTGAGTTCACAGTTCATTCAAGTCAATTGTCACGCGCTACTACGGATTTCTTCTTCCCTTCCGCCTATCGTCATAACCAACATGCTTCAATTTTCCCTCGATCTTGCTGATCCATGTTATACCGTTCCTGGACCCATTGATATCCTGATTGGTGCTGATAAACTATTTAGTGTCCTAAAGGGATGGGTCATAGCCGGAGCCCAGTCCCAGTTTTCGCATTCAGAATACAGACGTCAAGACTGACTGTACTCGACTATATCAGCCCCAAGAATTCGATTTGGAAAGGTTTTGGAAGTTGGAGGAACTTCCAAACTCACCTCCGCTCTCTATTGAAGAACAGCTTGCTGAAAAAATCTTCGTTAAATCCTTTACTCGTCGGTCTGATGGAAAATACGACGTTCAATTACCCTTCAAGCCTTCAACGAAACTCAACTTTGGAGATTCCTTTGCTACAGCACTTACTCGTTGTCGCTTTATTGAACGACGGCTCAACTTGAACAAGGATTTAAAAACCCAATACTCCTCTCTCATAAATGAGTACCTTTCACTTGGGCATATGGAAGAGATTCCATCAGTCGTCGAATAGCTCTAATTACTATCTCCCGCACCATGCTGTCTTTAAGGGTGACAGTAGTACGACAAAGGTTAGAGTTGTCTTCGACGCATCTGCCACGTCTAACAATTCAACGAGATATATTCTCTGTCTGGTTGCGATCTCGGCGTCATTTGTATCTTATAAGAGGTGACATTGAAAAAACGTACCGACAAATCTAGATTGCGCGGAAGCATACTGATTTTCACAGGATTGTCTGGAGGGAAAATCCAGAAGATACCTTACGGCATTATAGGCTTCTAACGGTATCCTACGGAACGTCAGCTGCTCCCTTTTTAGCAGTACACATCTTGCAGCAGTTAGCTTTAGATTCGGCAACAACACACCCTCGTGCATCTGCAACTATACTCAATTATTTTTGCATCGATGACGTCATTACTGGTACGGACACCGTTGACGATCTAATTGCTCTTCGCTCAGATTTAATTGAACTCCTAAAAACAGCTGGCTTCAATCTTCGTAAGTGGACCACAAACTGCTGGCCACTTCTTACATCCCTTCCAGAAGACCAGAGAGAGTTCTCTCCGGTTGACTTTGAGGAATCAAACACCATCAAGGTCCTGGGCCTGCAGTGGTGCCCTTCAACGGATTGCTTCACCTACAAGGTCAGATTGAACCTATCTGAGATATGCACAAAGCGTCGTATTCTGTTTGATGCTTCTCGAATCTTCGATCCTTTAGGATTTCTTGCACCAGTGGTTATTGCGGTAAAAATACTGTTTCAAGAATTGTGGAGGAGGCAACTTAAATGGGGTGAGGAGGTCCCAGAAAATATCTACCATCGCTGGACCGTCATCAGAAATCAGCTTTCTCTCTTCGAGTCATTTTCCATTCCTAGATTAATGTCGCGAAACAATCAAAATTGGGAGCTACATGGTTTTTGCGACGCATCTCTCGACGCCTACGCAGCTTTCGTCTACTGCCGCAGCATCAATTCGGACAATTCTATCTGTGTTACACTTCCAAGATTGGAATTGTGCGGAGCATTATTACTAACACGACTAATTAATAAAATAAAGGTCTCATTACAGGAACCACATATTAATATATACGCTTGGACAGATTCTTTTATTGTGCTGCATTGGCTATCGGCGCCTCTCAAAAAATGGTCTGTATTCATCAGCAATAGAACATCGGAGATTTTGACACTGTTACCAATCAAATCCTGGATCCATGTGCGCTCTGCGTCTAACCCTGCAGACGCCGCAATGAGAGGAATGTCACCGTCGATATTATCGGTGTTTAGGAATATTATTTTTTGTGAAATTGTTCTAATTGTTATATATATTTTCCATTCATTTATTGTTAAATTATCGTTAAAATTTTGTACATTCAATTATGTGACTCACTGTATTTGTTCAAGGACAAGTTCTTGTGCCGGTTGTTCGCAACAACAATTCACTTGCTTATCATGCTAATGCTATGCTCTAAGAGCTATATATATATATATTTCGAGAGATAATCGAATCAGACCACCATTGTCGGGTCTCTTTTCGTCTCTCTACCACTGTAAATCTTACTCAGAGAGACTCTCTGGATTTCTCCACAGTTCTTCTCTGGGCTCAATTCCTAGTGTTAACGCTAGCATCTGTTTATGGGAGATCCGTTTCATCGACTGGGTCTCGACCCATTGATGTCCCAAGATCCTCATTCTTCTGCCAGCCAATGCCGGGCATTGACACAGTATATGTGCCGCTGTCTCAGATTCCTCCAGGCATAGTCTACAAGTATCATCCTCTATAAGGCCCATTTTCCTTAAGTGATACCTGAAATTACCATGTCCTGTAGACAAAGCCACCACCCATTTCAATGTTCCTCGACTCATGCTTAGAACTCTTCTTTGAGTGGAGCAGGTCGGCCACTTTATTGCCATTTTAGCTTGTCTACATTGTTCCACGGTTGACCACCTTCTCAGGTGTTCTGCCGTGATCCATTTGTGGACAAGCTGTTCAACCATTCCTCTGCCAATTGAAGAGAATGGTTCTGGTCCCAGCAACTTTTCAGTTGACCCCTGTTTTGCAAGGGAGTCCGCCTTTTCATTGCCTTCGATCCCTATGTGTCCTCGTACCCAAGTCAGTGTTACTTCATTTTTAGATGAACGCTTATTGAGTTTCAGTACGCATTCCAGTGCCAGTGATGTTGTGATGTTTGTTTGTTCCATGCATCTGATCACCGCCTGATTGTCCAGTGCTATGAGGATATTTCTTCCTTCCACCTGACACTCAAGCAAGTAGTCCAACGCATAAAGCAAGGCAATCATCTCAGCCTGGTATACTGAAGTGTATTTCCCGAGGCTAATGTGACGGGCAAGTTCCAGCTCTTCTGAATAGATACCGGCCCCCGCCCCGCCATCCATCATGGATCCATCCGTGAAAATTACTATTTCACCATTTCTTTTTTCTGGAAGTAATCCGTTCTCAATACGAGTTTTGTGATTTCTTTCCATAACACGCACCCTTGTTATTCGATCCATAGGCATGTTTAGCTCCCTAATCTCGTTTTTAACAAGTTCCAGGATCTTCCTATGTCCATAGATCGTACCACGATTGTGCCATTTCGAATCTCGATGCAACCGAAGTGCCGTTTGGGCCGCTGTTTTCTTAATAAATAAGTCTAGCGGTAATATCCCCATGATGGCTTGTAATGCGCATTTTGGGGTTGTACGTTTTGCACCTGCAATTCCCATACATGCTAAACGTTGAACCCTATCCAGGTGCTTCCTCACAGTTTTCTGAGAGGCTTTCGCCCACCATACAACCGAAGCGTACGTGATAATGGGTCTAGTTATCATTGTATACATCCAGTATGCTGACCTAGGCGAGAGTCCCCACCTCTGTCCAAATACACGTTTGCACTGATGTAGTACCCTTTTTGCCTTCCGGACCTTCTTCTCAACATGGTAATCCCAAGTAAGTCCAGTATCTAGATAGACTCCCAGATACTTAACCTTCTTAGTCATTGTTATTTCCGATCCGAATAGTGTTAAGGGCCGAAATTCCAGATTTTTCCTCTTCCTAGTGAAGACTATTAGATCTGTTTTCGCCCTTGTTCCAGACACCACCGCTCAACCACTCTGAGTGCATTCCTCATGATATCTGCGGTGAGGTCCATGAATTTGCCTCTGGCCATTATTGCTATGTCGTCGGCATATCCCACTGTGTGAATGCCCGTCGCCTCGAGTCTGTCGAGAAGAGAGTCCACAGTGATATTCCACAGTGTAGGTGAGAGAACACCTCCTTGTGGGCAACCTCTGCTAACCCTTCCTCTGAGTTTTGAGGTTCCCGTCTGAATATTAATCGCCCTCGTATTCAACATATTGTCCACCCATCTTACCACCAGTGGGTTAACCCTACGTTTTTCCAAGGCTTGTTTCAGACTTTCAAAGAATTATCTTATCGAAGGCACCTTCAATGTCCATTACAGTGGTCATCGCAATGCCCCCGGTATTTAGCTCTTCCTCCGCAACGCGTACTACTTGGTGTAGCGCTGTTTCTGTAGACATACCTACCCTGTATGCATGCTGTCTACTATTTAAAGGATACATCTTAAGCGCAGTACTCTCCATATAGTCCACCATCACCCTTTCCATTATTTTTAACAGGAAGGATGTTAGGCTGACTGGTCTGAATGACTTTGCCTCGGTGTAGTCCTTTTTTCCCGGTTTTGGAAGGAAGACCACATTTGCTTCCCTCCATGTTATCGGGATATAGCCTATTGCTAGGCATGCAACGTATATATTCCTGAGCCTTGGTGCAATTATATATATATATATATATTTCGAGAGATAATCGAATCAGACCACCATTGTCGGGTCTCTTTTCGTCTCTCTACCACTGTAAATCTTACTCAGAGAGACTCTCTGGATTTCTCCACAGTTCTTCTCTGGGCTCAATTCCTAGTGTTAACGCTAGCATCTGTTTATGGGAGATCCGTTTCATCGACTGGGTCTCGACCCATTGATGTCCCAAGATCCTCATTCTTCTGCCAGCCAATGCCGGGCATTGACACAGTATATGTGCCGCTGTCTCAGATTCCTCCAGGCATAGTCTACAAGTATCATCCTCTATAAGGCCCATTTTCCTTAAGTGATACCTGAAATTACCATGTCCTGTAGACAAAGCCACCACCCATTTCAATGTTCCTCGACTCATGCTTAGAACTCTTCTTTGAGTGGAGCAGGTCGGCCACTTTATTGCCATTTTAGCTTGTCTACATTGTTCCACGGTTGACCACCTTCTCAGGTGTTCTGCCGTGATCCATTTGTGGACAAGCTGTTCAACCATTCCTCTGCCAATTGAAGAGAATGGTTCTGGTCCCAGCAACTTTTCAGTTGACCCCTGTTTTGCAAGGGAGTCCGCCTTTTCATTGCCTTCGATCCCTATGTGTCCTCGTACCCAAGTCAGTGTTACTTCATTTTTAGATGAACACTTATTGAGTTTAAGTACGCATTCCAGTGCCAGTGATGTTGTGATGTTTGTTTGTTCCATGCATCTGATCACCGCCTGATTGTCCAGTGCTATGAGGATATTTCTTCCTTCCACCTGACACTCAAGCAAGTAGTCCAACGCATAAAGCAAGGCAATCATCTCAGCCTGGTATACTGAAGTGTATTTCCCGAGGCTAATGTGACGGGCAAGTTCCAGCTCTTCTGAATAGATACCGGCCCCCGCCCCGCCATCCATCATGGATCCATCCGTGAAAATCACTATTTCACCATTTCTTTTTTCTGGAAGTAATCCGTTCTCAATACGAGTTTTATGATTTCTTTCCATAATACGCACATTTGTTATTCGATCCATAGGCATGTTTAGCTCCCTAATCTCGTCTTTAACAAGTTCCAGGATCTTCCTATGTCCATAGATCGTACCACGATGGTGCCATTTCGCATCTCGATGCAAGCGAAGTGCCGTTTGGGCCGCTGTTTTCTTAATAAATAAGTCTAGCGGTAATATCCCCATGATGACTTCCAATGCGCATGTTGGGGTTGTACGTATTGCACCTGTAATTCCCATACATGCTAAACGCTGAACCCTATCCAGGTGCTTCCTCACAGTTTTCTGAGAGGCTTTCGCCCACCATACAACCGAGGCGTACGTGATAATGGGTCTAGTTATCATCGTATACATCCAGTATGCTGACCTAGGCGAGAGTCCCCACCTCTGTCCACATACACGTTTGCACTGATGTAGTACCCTCTTTGCCTTCCGGACCTTCTCCTCAACATGGTAATTCCAAGTAAGTCCAGTATCTAGATAGACTCCCAGATACTTAACCTTCTTAGTCATTGTTAGTTCCGATCCGAAAAGTGTTAAGGGCCGAAATTCCAGATTTTTCCTCTTCCTAGTGAAGACTATTAGATCTGTTTTCGCCGCATTAATGGAGAGCCCTTGTTCCAGACACCACCGCTCAACCACTCTGAGTGCATTCCTCATGATATCTGCTGTGACGTCCATGAATTTGCCTCTGGCCATTATTGCTATGTCGTCGGCATATCCCACTGTGTGAATGCCCGTCGCCTCGAGTCTGTCGAGAAGAGAGTCCACAGTGATATTCCACAGTGTAGGTGAGAGAACACCTCCTTGTGGGCAACCTCTGCTAACCCTTCCTCTGAGTTTTGAGGTTCCCGTCTGAATATTAATCGCCCTCGTATTCAACATATTGTCCACCCATCTTACCACCAGTGGGTTAACCCTACGTTTTTCCAAGGCTTGTTTCAGACTTTCAAAGCATATCTTATCGAAGGCACCTTCAATGTCCATTATAGTGGTCATCGCAATGCCCCCGGTATTTAGCTCTTCCTCCGCAACGCGTACTACTTGGTGTAGCGCTGTTTCTGTAGACATACCTACCCTGTATGCATGCTGTCTACTATTTAAAGGATACATCTTAAGCGCAGTACTCTCCATATAGTCCACCATCACCCTTTCCATTATTTTTAACAGGAAGGATGTTAGGCTGACTGGTCTGAATGACTTTGCCTCGGTGTAGTCCTTTTTTCCCGGTTTTGGAAGGAAGACCACATTTGCTTCCCTCCATGTTATCGGGATATAGCCTATTGCTAGGCATGCAACGTATATATTCCTGATCCTTGGTGCAATTACGTCTATACCCCATTGCATTAGACCTGGAAATATACCATCCGGCCCCGCAGTTTTGAAGGGTGAGAATGTTGCTATCGCACCCTTGACCGCTTTTGGTGTCACGATCCGTTCTGCTTCCGTCCTATCCATCCTGTTCGCTCCTTGTTTCCTTGGAGCCCAGGGCTGAGCTGACTTATAGCTTCCTGGAAAGTGTACCTCCATTAGGACCTCATTTGTGTGATCCAGTGTTTCCACCATCTCCCCCGCTCTATTACGAATGAGTCCGATCTTAGAAACTGGATCTCTCGAGACAATCTTTTGTAGTCTACTGACTTCAGATGTACTCCTCATACTCGAGCAAAAGTCCCTCCATGACTCCCTTTTACGTCGTCGCAGAGTAACGTTTAGCTCTTTCTTTTTCGCCTTATATTCATCCCATGCTTCGGGTTCTCCCCTCCTCATTGTTTTTCCACTAAAGTAGGTGTACAAGCCACTCGGTACGCTACTTCAACAGCTGATTGCAGATGCTTCAACTGTGATTCTACATGCCAAGTGTTTTTCGGTATTCCGAATGTCATTACATTCAGTTTTTCCTCCAACAGTTCAAGGTATTTTATCCTATCTGTGTTCTTCGGAATTCTGATGTATTTCCGATCTTTTTTCCTTTTAGATCCATAGCGAACATCAAATGAAATGGCTCTGTGATCCGACAATGTAGCCTGATCCATTACCCTCCAATTTGATATTCTTTCAATTATCTGGCTACTGCACAGGGTAACATCGATCACTTCCATTCGTCTCACATCGACGAAGGTTGGCTCTGTTCCCCGGTTTAAGTAAGCTAGATCCTTGCATGATACAAATTCGAATAAGGCTTCTCCTCTGTAATTATCGTTGGTGCTGCCCCACACTGTATTATGTGCATTGGCATCACAACCAATTATTAGATCCTCGTTCCTGTTCCTGCATGCATTCACCAAAGACTCTAACTCTCTTGTCGGAGGAGGTTCTGGAGAATCATACGGCAGGTATGCAGATGCTATGACAAAACTTCCCGCACCTGATCCTACTCGTACTGTTGCAAGGTCTGGGGCACACAGATCCGGCAATTTATATGCTTGAACTCCGTGCCTCACCAAGATACAGGACCTAATTCTTCCGCTAGTTTGTGCATAATGCAACTCAGCCATGCTATTTGGGAGTCCTCTAATCTTTCCTCTAAAGATCCAAGGCTCCTGTATCAGGGCTATATCAAACGAATCCTCATCAAAACACTTAGTCATCATTGCCGATGCTGCTTTGCTGTGATGAATGTTCAATTGAATCACCCTCAGCTTTTCCCGGTACGGGCACACCTCCCGCCCGACTTCCCTACAGTCTCACATAGCCACCCCTTGGTTCCTTGGTTTACGCATTTATTGCTATAATCCCTTCCTCCAAGGTTATCTCCTTTACACCGATATCACCTGCATTTGTCGGAAGTAAGTCAAGAGCCCTCAGCAGAGCATTTTTGAAAATACTCAACTGTGAAGCTTCTATCCCCCCCTCTCGACTCATGTCGGCAACACCCATTTGGAGATCGTTCGCCTTGACTTGGCCTTGAGTAAATTGCTTCTGAATTTAAAGTTCTAGTGGATGCTTTTATATTTGTGCTAAATGGCAATTTTTCATCAGGTTGCGCGAAAACTTCTGAGTAGTCTTTTATTAAATTTTGAAATTCATCTTTGATGCTCTCGGGAACTGATGTTGTATCAATTTCAATGTTATTTACTTGCTCACATTTACAAAATTTTATTTCTAACTGTCCATCTTCGTATGTCAGTAAAGAAGAGGTTGTATCGATTATAGCTTTTATTTGGGAGAGGAAATCGTATCCGACTATTGCGTCAAATGTTTTGAGTTGGGGGAGAATAAAAAAATCAGTAGTTATTCCGCGAAAATTTATTTTGCATTTGCGTGAAATTTTATTTTGGCCGTTTAGGGTTTTGACATTGAAGGGATTATTATTAATTTGAACGACGTTTTTTTAAGTTAGGTATATATTTTATATAATTTTTGGCTGTGCCCGTGTCAATTAAGATTCTCATTGTTGTTGATTTATTGAGTCTCTTTTCAACGTAGGGTAGAGCCGAAGTTATTCTAAAAAATTAATTTCGTCATCGTATTCGGGGTTAGATTCAGTTTCATAGTCGTTGTCATATTCGTCACTGTCCTCGGCACTATTGTGTATTTTTTCTTGTTGCATACAATTTATACGCTGAGTTTTTGGCAGGTTGGCTCTATCTGATTCATATGGACGCTTCGGAGGTCTATTGGAATTGTTGGATTGAAATTGTTGGGTGCTTTGAGAGGGTTGGGTGGGTATTGATTTTGTACTTGCACTTGTGGAATACGTCTTGAATTATATCTGAATTTGGAGGATGAAGGGTCTACACTCATGTGATCATCTTCTTGTTGCGAGTTATTTTTCGCTTGAATAGTTATAGGAGTCTTGTGAACAACTCTTTTATAATGCGGAGTGCTTCGAGGGTAAGCGTCGGCTATTTTGGTATATTGATTATCGAAAGCCTTTGCAAATTCATATCTGTGTTGATTTGCTTCGAGTTCCTGAGCTTTGGCTAATGCAGAGGGTAAGTCCTCGCAACCAGCAGAGAAAAGAATATTGCATATTGTTTTGTTAAGGCCTGAAATAAAAATACGTAAAGCGTCTGTTCGGTATTTTTCTGCTAAAGAAGTAATAAGCTGATCATTTCCTGAGTATTCCATTGTTATTTTGCTCACAATTAATGTTAAATTCTTTTCAATTTGATCATAATAATCAGAAATCGACATTCGGCCCTGACATAAAATGCTCATTTGGTTTTCTAGCACATGTAAAGGTCTTTTGTCGCAATATGTGTGGTCTAATCTAGCTATAATGGCGTCAAAGTTTAGTACAGTATTAAAAGAGGAAATTATCAAATCAGTAGGTCCAGTTATTTTGTTTCTAATGATTGCAACTGCTTTGTAATATTTCTCGGTACCAGCATATTGCTTAAATAATTCAATTGCGGTGTGCGCTGCTTGCCGCCACGAAAGATAACGCATTTGTTCACCTGCAAATTCTGGTAGTGATTTAACCAGATCTAATGTGACCGAACAATCGGCAGTGGATGTAACAGAAATGGGTTTATAACTGCAAATTGTTTCACCGGTAGGTTCTAGGTTTTTCAATCTATCTGCCAGGGCGTTTACCTGTGCTAATAAATCGTTTTGTTTAAGAGCATTTCCGGAAGATATTTGAATCATTTGCTTGGGAACAATTTCACAGGCGGATTCTACTGCGACTTCTATGGCAGTTGAAAGGACACTAGTTGGTACAGTGTTACTTTGTGAAGGTGAAGCCATATTTTTTCTTTTATTTATTTTAGAAAATTAGATTAATCTTTGATTTGATGACGAGAAGAAAAATCACTTTTTGTTCACTTACTATTCACTATTATCTTTTCTAAAGAGAGTTTCAATATTCTTAAACTTTGCTTAAATCTATGCTTACAACACTAATAGGATCTGCATTATCTCCACGTTAGGTGGTTGGTAGTTTAGCTCTTCGCGGTTTTCGTGTTTTTCTACTTATAGAATTGCTCTGTTGTCTTATTATAAAGATGTTTGGAGCTCACAATACTTCACGAAAATTAAGCTGGGCGTTTTGATGTCCTTCGCGTTTTTTGTGTTACTTCATACGAGTTTTTATTATTATTTGCTTTATTTTCTTCTTATGAAGATCTTTGGAGCACACAATACTTCACGAAAATTTAGTTGGGCGCCAATGAATAAATATGACCGATTACTTCGGTGTGTAAATCAATTCTGTTTATTTCTTTCCAAACTTAAATCTACATTACATTAGAATTCCATAGTTGCAAAATTATAAAGGTAGGTCGATGACAAGACAGTGGGTGAATGTGCTGTGTTGCTTACGATAAATGTGATTGTGCTGGGAAGTGCTGATAGAGCGGTTAGGTAAGTCGATGTGACGGAAGTGCAATGTAAGGGAAAATATAGTGTGCTAGGGAAACTGATTGTGGAAGTGTGCTGTGGGACTTGTGGGACGATGATTTCAATTAACTTATATAGTAGTTTTCACGAAATGTTTAATATAAATGTCTATTAATTTGAATTCTTGATTCAATCAAATACAGTTCAATTTATTAAATCCGACGCAGAAGGACCAGTTTTTTTATGCATGAGAATCGATGAAATTGCTCAAATCCCTACCGATATCAAAGAAACTTCAAGGGAACTGCACGAAGGAAGCACCGCAAAAAAAAAAAAAAAAAATACCGCAGCATCTAACGCCAATGACTTTATTACCTCCTTTTGGTGATTGTTGTTCCGGCTGAGAGCGAAATCCAAATGAACGAGAGTTCGATTTTGATTTTGCAGTGCAGCATAAACATAAACGTGTGGACGCAAATACCATGTTAATTGCAACAACAAAACCACCGATTGTTAGCTCTTAGAGCTTAGAGGATTGGAAGAGGAGAGAAGTCCCGACTCCGAGCGGAAGTTGCACCAGCAACTGAAGCAAAGAATGAAGAGGGTCAGAAGGAGGCAAAGATTGGCCTTGGCCAAATCTGTCTCGGCGAAAGGCATAAGTAGGTCGGTTGAGGAGCTGACTGAAATGGTTGCCAACTTGACGTCGACCGAAACCTCTCCAGAAGACGGTGGATCTAGGAAACGGTTCAAATGTTCCGGTACCATGAATCCACCTAAAACTGTGAAGAAGGGGACGGAAGGGGGAAGGGAAGACGGACAGTCTGTACAATATGGGGTCAGTCTACAGGTACCACACTCCAGTGGTTATGTGGATGGACAACATGTACAACGGACTATTAGTCAACCCGGAAAGCAGGAATCGTGCAAGGCCGAGCAACCTGGACCAAGCAAGGTAAAGCGAAAGCTGAGCCAAGCTATGGGAAGGAGAGCAAAGCAAGCAGATGCTGCAAAGCCTTACGCTAGGAGTGAGAGAGCCAAAGTTGACAAGAGTGTAAAAACCTTTGCTCAGACAGCGGCGAACGATCTCCAAATGGGTGTTGCCGACATGAGTCGAGAGGGGGGGATAGAAGCTTCACAGTTGAGTATTTTCAAAAATGCTCTGCTGAGGGCTCTTGACTTACTTCCGACAAATGCAGGTGATATCGGTGTAAAGGAGATAACCTTGGAGGAAGGGATTATAGCAATAAAATGCGTAAACCAAGGAACCAAGGGGTGGCTATGTGAGACTGTAGGGAAGATGACCGACCTATGGGAGGGAATCAACCTTAAAATAGACAGGCTTCACATACTAAAGGATGTGGAAAGGTTGATAATCTTCGTTCCCGGTGAACCCGTGAGCAAGGATGTCATCCTTGCCAGACTTTGTCGTCAAAATTCCTGTGTGAAGGACACTTCGAAATGGAGGGTTATTCATGTGGGAAGACATGATGACAAAAAAATTGGTGGAACCAAGCTGACGATCTGGTGTCCGAGGGAGGAAGCGAGGCTGGTTAGACAAGCAGGAGATAGACTCTTTTGCGGGTTGGACATAGCATTCGTGAAGTTCCAAAGATCATCGGAAAAGACTCAACCTGGAAAGCCACCCGGTAGGGCGACGAAGTGATAGACACCATGGAGATGGGATCAACACAAGTCGGGCGGGAGGTGTGCCCGTACCGGGAAAAGCTGAGGGTGATTCAATTGAACATTCATCACAGCAAAGCAGCATCGGCAATGATGACTAAGTGTTTTGATGAGGATTCGTTTGATATAGCCCTGATACAGGAGCCTTGGATCTTTAGAGGAAAGATTAGAGGACTCCCAAATAGCATGGCTGAGTTGCATTATGCACAAACTAGCGGAAGAATTAGGTCCTGTATCTTGGTGAGGCACGGAGTTCAAGCATATAAATTGCCGGATCTGTGTGCCCCAGACCTTGCAACAGTACGAGTAGGATCAGGTGCGGGAAGTTTTGTCATAGCATCTGCATACCTGCCGTATGATTCTCCAGAACCTCCTCCGACAAGAGAGTTAGAGTCTTTGGTGAATGCATGCAGGAACAGGAACGAGGATCTAATAATTGGTTGTGATGCCAATGCACATAATACAGTGTGGGGCAGCACCAACAATAATTACAGAGGAGAAGCCTTATTCGAATTTGTATCATGCAAGGATCTAGCTATCTTAAACCGGGGAACAGAGCCAACCTTCGTCGATGTGAGACGAATGGAAGTGATCGATGTTACCCTGTGCAGTAGCCAGATAATTGAAAGAATATCAAATTGGAGGGTAATGGATCAGGCTACATTGTCGGATCACAGAGCCATTTCATTTGATGTTCGCTATGGATCTAAAAAGATCGGAAATACATCAGAATTCCGAAGAACACAGATAGGATAAAATACCTTGAACTGTTGGAGGAAAAACTGAATGTAATGACATTCGGAATACCGAAAAACACTTGGCATGTAGAATCACAGTTGAAGCATCTGCAATCAGCTGTTGAAGTTGCGTACCGAGTGGTACACCTACTTTGGTGGTGCCGGGAACTTGAAAAGCTAAAAAAGGCTGCGAGGATGGCCTTCAATCACGTCATGAGGAAGGGAGAACCCGAAGCATGGGATGAATATAAGGCGAAAAAGAAAGAGCTAAACGTTACTCTGCGACGACGTAAAAGGGAGTCATGGAGGGACTTTTGCTCGAGTATGAGGAGTACATCTGAAGTCAGTAGACTACAAAAGATTGTCTCGAGAGATCCAGTTTCTAAGATCGGACTCATTCGTAATAGAGCGGGGGAGATGGTGGAAACACTGGATCACACAAATGAGGTCCTAATGGAGGTACACTTTCCTGGAAGCTATAAGTCAGATCAGCCCTGGGCTCCAAGGAAACAAGGAGCGAACAGGATGGATAGGACGGAAGCAGAACCGATCGTGACACCAAAAGCGGTCAAGGGTGCGATAGCAACATTCTCACCCTTCAAAACTGCGGGGCCGGATGGTATATTTCCAGGTCTAATGCAATGGGGTATAGACGTAATTGCACCAAGGATCAGGAATATATACGTTGCATGCCTAGCAATAGGCTATATCCCGATAACATGGAGGGAAGCAAATGTGGTCTTCCTTCCAAAACCGGGAAAAAAGGACTACACCGAGGCAAAGTCATTCAGACCAGTCAGCCTAACATCCTTCCTGTTAAAAATAATGGAAAGGGTGATGGTGGACTATATGGAGAGTACTGCGCTTAAGATGTATCCTTTAAATAGTAGACAGTATGCATACAGGGTAGGTATGTCTATAGAAACAGCGCTACACCAAGTAGTACGCGTTGCGGAGGAAGAGCTAAATACCGGGGGCATTGCGATGACCACTATAATGGACATTGAAGTTGCCTTCGATAAGATATGCTTTGAAAGTCTGAAACAAGCCTTGGAAAAACGTAGGGTTAACCCACTGGTGGTAAGATGGGTGGACAATATGTTGAATACGAGAGCGATTAATATTCAGACGGGAACCTCAAAACTCAGAGGAAGGGTTATCAGAGGTTGCCCACAAGGAGGTGTTCTCTCACCTACACTGTGGAATATCACTGTGGACTCTCTTCTCGACAGACTCGAGGCGACGGGCATTCACACAGTGGGATATGCCGACGACATAGCAATAATGGCCAGAGGTAAATTCATGGACGTCACCGCAGATATCATGAGGAATGCACTCAGAGTGGTTGAGCGGTGGTGTCTGGAACAAGGGCTCTCCATTAATGCGGCGAAAACAGATTTAATAGTCTTCACTAGGAAGAGGAAAAATCTGGAATTTCGGCCCTTAACACTTTTCGGATCGGAACTAACAATGACTAAGAAGGTTAAGTATCTGGGAGTCTGTCTAGATACTGGACTTATTTGGAATTACCATGTTGAGGAGAAGGTCCGGAAGGCAAAAAGAGTACTACATCAGTGCAAACGTGTGTGTGGACAGAGGTGGGGACTCTCGCCTAGGTCAGCATACTGGATGTATACAATGATAACTAGACCCATTATCACGTACGCTTCGGTTGTATGGTGGGCGAAAGCCTCTCAGAAAACTGTGAGGAAGCACCTGGATAGGGTTCAACGTTTAGCATGTATGGGAATTGCAGGTGCAAAACGTACAACCCCAAAATGCGCATTACAAGCCATCATGGGGATATTACCGCTAGACTTATTTATTAAGAAAACAGCGGCCCAAACGGCACTTCGCTTGCATCGAGATGCGAAATGGCACCATCGTGGTACGATCTATGGACATAGGAAGATCCTGAAACTTGTTAAAGACGAGATTAGGGAGCTAAACATGCCTATGGATCGAATAACAAATGTGCGTATTATGGAAAGAAATCACAAAACTCGTATTGAGAACGGATTACTTCCAGAAAAAAGAAATGGTGAAATAGTAATTTTCACGGATGGATCCATGATGGATGGCGGGGCGGGGGCCGGTATCTATTCAGAAGAGCTGGAACTTGCCCATCACATTAGCCTCGGGAAATACACTTCAGTATACCAGGCTGAGATGATTGCCTTGCTTTATGCGTTGGACTACTTGCTTGAGTGTCAGGTGGAAGGAAGAAACATCCTTATAGCACTGGACAATCAGGCGGTGATCAGATGCATGGAACAAACAAACATCACTGGCACTGGAATGCATACTTAAACTCAATAAGTGTTCATCTAAAAATGAAGTAACACTGACTTGGATACGAGGACACATAGGGATCGAAGGCAATGAAAAGGCGGACTCCCTTGCAAAACAGGGGTCAACTGAAAAGTTGCTGGGACCAGAACCATTCTCTTCAATTGGCAAAGGAATGGTAGAACAGCTTATCCACAAATGGATCACGGCAGAACACCTGAGAAGGTGGTGAACCGTGGAACAATGTAGACAAGCTAAAATGGCAATAAAGTGGCTGACCTGCTTCACTCAAAGAAGGGTTCTAAGCATGAGTCTAGGAACATTGAAATGGGTGGTGGCTTTGTCTACAGGACATGGTAATTTCAGGTATCACTTAAGGAAAATGGGCCTTATAGAGGATGATACTTGTAGACTATGCCTGGAGGAATCTGAGACAGCGGCACATATACTGTGTCAATGCCCGGCATTGGCTGGCAGAAGAATGAGGATCTTGGGACATCAATGGGTCGAGACCCAGTCGATGAAACGGATCTCCCATAAACAGATGCTAGCGTTAACACTAGGAATTGAGCCCAGAGAAGAACTGTTGAGAAATCCAGAGAGTCTCTCTGAGTAAGATTTACGGTGGTAGAGAGACGAAAAGAGACCCGACAATGGTGGTCTGATTCGATTATCTCTCGAAATATATATATATATATATATATACTCAAGGCCACGACCATACAATATGTCTGCTGCTCCATTTGTTAAAAAAGAAATAAAAAGATTGTTGGACGATGGAAGCATACAGCCATCACACTCTCCATACAATACCCCCATATTAATAGTTGGCAAGAAAGGAACGAATGAAGATGGTACTCCCAAATCTAGATTAGTATTCGATTACAGAAAGCTAAATGAACACACAGTCTCCGATCGATACGCAATTCCTGAAACTTCTTTTATCTTATCTAATTTAGGCCAATCTAAATACTTCACAACAATAGATCTAAAGTCAGGGTTTCACCAGATACTCTTAGATGAAAAGGATAGGGAAAAAACTGCATTTTCCATTAATAATGGAAAATATGAGTTCTGCAGATTGCCTTTTGGGTTGAAGAATGCTCCAAGCATATTTCAACGAGCAATCGATGACGTGCTAAGAAATGAAATAGGTAAAAGGTGCCACGTATATATCGACGACGTGATAATTTTTTCTAAAACAGAAGAAAATCACCTAGAAGATATTGGCATAATATTTTCCAAACTCTTCGAGGCTAATACGCGAATTTCCCCAGAAAAGTGCAAGTTCTTTAAAAGTGAAGTAGAATTCCTAGGATTTCTAATATCTAGTGAAGGCATTAAAACTTGTCTCAACAATGTTAAGGATATTGTTAACTACGAAATACCAAAATCACTTCGAAGCTTAAGATCTTTTCTTGGACTTTCGGGCTATTATCGTAGGTTCATAAAAGACTACGCGCAGATAGCAAAACCGTTAACCAAGTACCTTAGAGGAGAAAATGGTAGTATAGGGACAAATAGATCAAAGAATGTAAAAATCCAACTTGATTCTGAAGCCACATGTGCCTTCAACAGAATTAAACATATCTTAGCATCGGAAGACGTTTTATTATTACATCCTGATTTCCGTAAGCCTCTTGACCTGACCACCGATGCGTCATCACAAGCAATAGGAGCTGTTCTCTCTCAAGGAGGTAGACCTATCACAATGATATCTAGAACTTTGAGTAAAACTGAAGAGAATTATGCTACAAACGAGCGCGAAATGTTAGCGATAGTTTGGGCATTGCAAACGCTTAAAAATTATTTATATGGCGCGCCTATTATTAACATCTTCACTGACCATCAGCCATTGACTATTGCTATATCTGATAAAAATCCAAACACCAAACTCAAAAGATGGAGAGCAGTTATTGAGGAATACTCACCGACTTTTCACTATAAGCCAGGTAAAGAAAATAAAGTGGCATATGCGCTATCCCGTCAATACATTAACACCTTATCCACTTCAGAAGGAACTGTTCACAGCGAAGAATCTTTAACAAAAATAATTCCATCAGTAGGAAATCCTATCAATTGCTTCAAGAACCAAATCCTTATTCTTCCGGGTTTTGAGAATAGTAAAAAATAAAATTACTTTTCCAAAAGCAAGTTAGACACACAGTAACATTTTCATCAATACCAGGGCTAATAAAATTACTAAAAAAACGTTCTTAATACCGATATAACCAATGGAATTTATTGCGATCATGAAACATTAGGACAAATACAGAACGACTTAATGGATTCATTTCCAAAAGTTAAAATGAAATATACTAACAAACTTGTACAAGACGTATTTAACAAAAACGACCAAGACGACATATTAATAACCGAACACAACAGAGCACACAGAGGACCAAATGAGAACTATAACCAAAAAATTTCTGAATATTATTTTCCCAATTTAAGAAAACTGTGCAAAGACTATGCATCTAAGTGTAAGATTTGCAAAGAAAATAAATATCTTCGTAGGCCGAAACAACATCCAATCGGTGCAACACCAATTCCCACTAATGTAGGAGAAATCCTTCACTTAGATATTTACAATACAGGACAAAACTATTTTATTACATGTGTCGACAAATTCTCAAAGTTTGCTATCATAAAACACATCGCTTCTAGAAACTCTACTGGTATAAGAAAACCGTTAATAGAAATCATCTCTCAATTTAGAAATCCGAAGGTAATAGTCACAGATAACGAAGGAGCTTTTACATCCATTTCAACTCAGGCACTATTAAAAAATGAGTTCAATATCTCAACACACACAGTACCAGCACTTCATAGTCAAAGCAACGGCCAGGTTGAACGATTTCACTCAACCCTTGCTGAAATTGCTCGCTGTACAAAAGAAACAAGTGCAGATGTTGCTGAACTGATGCTTCTTTCAACCCACAAATACAATAACACGATCCACTCAGTCACCGGTTATAAACCTGTAGATATTTTTCATAGTATTCCTGAGCAATTGAAAAACGAAACCTCTTTAAAACTCAAAACAAAACAGGCCAAAGATCTGAAATATCACAACAAAAAGACTACACCTAAAGAATTCAAACCAGGCGATAAAGTTTATTTAAAAACAAATAGAAGAATCGGAAATAAGTTCTCCAAAATTTACAATGAAAAAACAGTTCAGGCAGACTTAGGAACAGCTGTAGTAATTGATGGAAGACAGGCGCATAAAAATAATTTGAGATACATTTTCTTATTTCCAGATTTACTATTTTTCAAGATTTCGAAATACTTAGGCAAGAAAATGAATTAGTCAGAGGAAATAATAGGCAAATAGAAATTAATAAAGAAATAGAAAATAAACTAGATGAAATTACTGACAGAATCAATAAAATAAATAATATCAACCATAATCAAGTTACAATATATTATCAAATATTAACAATGTTGGTGACGAGAAGAAACAGAATTGTTATTGATAACTTAAAGAATAATCTGTATGCACTTGTACTAGCAAAACACAATATTGTTAATCCTTTAATGTTAAATATAGAAGAAATAGAATTCATTAATTTTAAAGAAAACACTGCAACGTCCATACGTGAATTGTTAATTATTGCCGATGTTAAAATGTATTACCACAGTGAAACACTTGTATTTATATCTAATATATCTAATAGATCCCTAGAGTTAAAGAAACTTGTAAACTGTTTGAAATAGCTCCAGTAATACATAATAATAAGATATTAGACTTAAAAAACAATTTAACTGCGAATTGCAATGAAAATTATTTCCCCCTACACAATTGTAAAAAAGCTATTTCCTACACATACTGCAAAATTAATAACGCAGACACTTGCCTTTCCCAACTCCTAAACAACCACACAGCCAACTGCCCAACAACATCAGCCGACTACTTGGATAAAATTCAATTGCTTGACGATGGATTAATTATAGCACGTGACGAGAGCTTACTAATAGAACAAAAAGGACAACGTATTTGTGTAAACGGAACCTTTCTAGTGACCTTCCAGGACCGAGTTGTGATTAATGGAAAACAATTTGACGCAACTCACCCGAGTGAAGTCATAACGAGACTGAATTTCAACAAAAAGTTTCTTTACCTTATCTACCTACATAAACTTCATATTAGTAACAATGAACGAATTGAAGAATTTAAAGTTACACTGGAAAATAGCAAATGGGCCTGGTACGGAGTTAGTGACACCCTCCTCTTGATAATTTTGGTGATACTATACGTCAAAATAAAGCCTACAAATATAACAATAACTACTACGCAACCCCAAGCAGAAAGGCCATTTGATACTGAAGCAATTCGAATGCAAGTCCATAAAATATTGAACAGAGACGTTCAAACTTAACAGAGGGAGGAGTTAATTGCAATCATCGTCCCACAAGTCCCACAGCACACTTCCACAATCAGTTTCCCTATCACACTATATTTTCCCTTACATTGCACTTCCGTCACATCGACTTACCTAACCGCTCTATCAGCACTTCCCAGCACAATCACATTTATCGTAAGCAACACAGCACATTCACCCATTGTCTTGTCATTGACCTACATTTATAATTTTGCAACTATGCAATTCTAATGTAATGTAGATTTAAGTTTGGAAAGAAATAAACAGAATTGATTTACACACCGAAGTAATCGGTCACATTTATTCATTTATATGTGAAGAACGCATCAACACGTGTCGGGTTGATTCAAAGTACGAGTAATCACAATTTAAAATTCAAAGAATCGTAGAATATTTTTGTCGGGTGCTCGCGGTATTCGGACTGTATTAAATAATATGAGCGATTTAATGCGTATTCCGGGAACTGCAAAGGGATGTTTGACTCGTACAGCGTCGTTTGCAGATTCAATTGTACCCGAAACTACTCTAGAGCTATTAGAAATAAAATTCGTGAAGTTGAATGAAACGTGGTCGGATTTTGTGGCGTTACATAAAGAAGCGTTAAAAAACGCGGCTGATGAAACTGTGTGTGAAGAATTGGAAATTGAGTTCAGTGACTATGAAGAAAAATTCTTTAACGCGCATTCTAAATTAGTAAAGTCTATTCGTCTGTTGGACAAGAAAATGAAGATTCGGCTGTAAAGCAACTCGCGAAACAGCAAACCACGTTTTTAGAAAAGTTAAACTCAACTTCACACAATAATTCCAATTCGAAAATTCACCTTCCAAAGTTAACGGTATCACCTTACTCGGGAAATTATAAAGATTGGCCCTCGTTTAGGGACTCTTTTATGGGCACAATTGAAACCCAACCAAATCTTTCGGATACTCAAACGTTTCATTATTTGAAATATTTTCTTCGCGATGATGCTGAAAATTTAATGAGGCACCTGACGATCTCTGATGCAAATTATCTTGAAGCAAGGGATAGGTTACAAAAACGGTACGATCGATCATATCTCATTGTGCAATCGTTTATACAAATGTTTGTGTCCCTTCCACCGGTAACCGCCGGAAACCTACAAATGCTACGGAAGGTAACAGACGGTGCGGATGAAGTTATTCGTGGGCTCAATGCACTGGGTTCCAATGGTCGCGATCCGTGGTTGATTTTTCTTCTGCTCAATAAACTTGATACCGAGAGTAAGCAAGTAGATAGGCTATGCGGATCCTGGACCAGGAAATGAGTCATCAAGGTCATTGATTGTGTGTGTGTGTGTGATGAGAGAGAGAGAGAGAGATAGATACCAGCTGCAAACAGAGTGAGAGAGATAAAAACTCCAAGGTCATTTGCAATGTTCAAGGTAACGCATAGAGATAAGAACTCAAGGTCATTTGAATGTTATTGTAGAGATAAGAACTCAAGGCCATTCTCAAGGTCATTTGAATGTTATTGTCGAGATAAGAACTCAAGGCCATTTTTGTTACCGCTCCTTTGTAGAGATAAGAAATCAGGAGAATTTTTTTGTTTTTGTTACCGCCCCTTTAATGACTTATGTTTTCACAAATATACACTGACTCCACAAGACCATGCAGAATGTGTGATAAGCTGCAGCAGTTTTTTTTTTATATATATTTGGTGTGAAGTTTACATTTACTTTGGATTGATAAGAAAAACAAAAGTCAAGGTTGTTTTTACTACAGCTTATGAATTATGAGTCAAGGTTAGTTTTACTACAGGTTGCTCAACTTAAAAATCTTCAAGAAACTTTGGTGCAGTTCTAGTGTTTAACTCATCTTGTGACAGTGAAAGTTGTGAATACTGAAAAAAAAAAATGGATACCTGTATTAAAAATCAAGAAGAAATGGATACCTTTATTGAAGAGATGCTTAAAAAACAGTAATTAATTTTATTTGATATTCTAATGAACAAAACAAGTGTTAAGAACTGTGATCAAGACATTGAAAATTGTGACAGTGATCTAAATTTATTGCAAAAATGTTTGAATGAGATCAAAACTACAGGTAAAAAGTACTATCTTACCTCAGCGATTGGCAAATTGAAATCGTTTAAAAAAATGATAATTGAAAAGAACCTGCAACAACCGTCACATAGTGTTCATTCATTGTTATGGGAAGATTTGCCACACACAGCATTTAAACAAAGAATTAGATCAGGTGTGATTACAAATTTGCTTCATACCAATCCTAAATCATTTTTGGAGGATTGCAGAGTTCCAGTAATAGAAAAATTAAAAGAAGTTTTAAGGGAATATTTGAACATCAAAGTAAATGCTGTCCTTTGTGCTGAGTTCCGGAAATATGATGGCGAGGAGCAACAACAAGACATCAAATATCTCAACACTAGGAATTTTGTATTAAGCACAGGTAATGATCTAGAAGAATTATTAATAGAGCATGTAGAAAACCCCATGTTAAGAAAAAAAGAAGAATTTCAAGAGAAAAATAGTGGTTGGGCGCTTTCATCTATTATTAATGTTATTTTAAATATAAGTAAATATGTACCAATTGTAGGAAGTTCATATATAAAAACTCCTTTAGTTATAGCTACCAAGAAAGCATGCATTAATGTGAAAAATACTGATAATGCGTGCTTTGCATGGGCTGTGGTATCTGCTTTGTTTCCAGCCACTAAGCATGTAGATAGACCAACAAGTTATCCACATTATAAAAATGTATTAAATTTAGATGGTATAACTTTTCCAATGTCATTAAATTTAGTGCCATTATTTGAAAAGAATAACAACATCTCAATAAACATCTTTACATTGCATAGAGAAAAAAATGATAAGAAAGCTGAAATATATCCACTTAAATTATCTCAATTGATATGTAAAGAAAAGAAACATTTCGATTTATTGTTGTTAGAAGAACATGTTGATGAGTTTTAAGGCAACATTTTATTTGGATTAAAAGTCTTTCTGCACTTCTCCAAAAAGAATTACCAAAAAATAGAAGTAAACTTCATTTCTGTAACAGATGTCTCCACAATTTTTACTCTTATGAAAAATTAAGTATGCATGTAGAAGATTGTGTTAATCAAAATAATTGCAAAATAAAATTGCCTACGCTAGAAAATAAGGTAATTAGCTTTAAGAACTATAAAAATAAAATTATGACCCCATTCGTAATTTATGCAGACTTGGAATGCATTTTAAAAGAAATAGAAGATGGAAATAAGTATCAAGAACATATCCCATGTTCCATTGGGTTTTATGTTAAAAGTTCTTTTTCATCTAGTTATACAACCTATGCTTCATATCGAGGACCAGATTGTATAACTTGGTTTATGAATCAACTTAAATTTTTAGTGTTACTTTTAGAATCTGATACTTCATATATTGTACCCACTGAAAATCTGACCATAGAACAACAAACAAATTTTAACTCGGCTGTCAAGTGTCATATATGTGAAGAAAATTTTTTGCCAAACAATATCAAGATCCGAGACCATTGTCATTTTACTGGAGTATATCGAGGCCCTGCACATAATAACTGCAATTTAAATTACAAAAATGATCTAACTGTACCAATCATTTTCCATAACCTTAGTGGTTTCACATTTTATAATTTAAGAAATTAATAAAATTGGAGACGGTGAAGTGAATGTGTTACCAATCAATAAAGAGAAATATATATCATTCACAAAATCATTATGTAAAAGTAAAATTAAATTGAGATTCATTGATTTTAGGTTTTTGGGGAGTAGTTTAGATTCATTATCATCTTTGTTGAATAATTTTCCAATACTTGAATCTGAATTTAGTCATTTAACACACTGTCAAAGGGATCTATTGAAACGAAAGGGTGTTTATCCCTATGATTATTTTTATAACTTTGAAAAATTTTCTGAAGAGTCTTTACCAAAACAACATTTCTTTTATAATAAATTAAATAAGGATGACATAAGTGATGAAGATTATTTACACAGTATTCATAAGCTAACAATAAATATTTGGATAGTTTTGATATGTGTAGGCATAATAAATTTATAATGTATTGGGATATAAATAACCAGTATGGTCATGCAATGAGTCAGTTTTTACCAACAGGAAATTTCAAATGGATAGAAAATATTCATGATTTTACTATAGATAAAATATATTCTCTACAACATAACAATCATAAAGGTTACATTTTTGAGGTTGACTTAAGTTATCCTATAGAATTGCATGACATGCATAGTGACATACCATTTTGTCCTGAATTAATGCATCCTCCAGGATCTAAACAAAAGAAATTACTAGCCACTTTAACAGATAAGAGAAAATATGTAATTCAAATTAGATAAAATACATAGAGTGCTTGAATTCGATCAATCAGCATGGCTTAAGCCATACATTGATTTAAATACACAATTGAGAGCTCAAGCTACAAGCAAACTTGACATTGAGCGTTATAAACTATACAACAATGCAGTTTTTGGTAAATGCATGGAAAATGTAAGAAAATGTAGTAATGTTAAACTAGTTTCAAAGTGGGAAGGAAGGTATGGGGCAAAAGCATTGATTGCATCACCATATTTTAAAAACAGAATGGTATTTAATGAAAATTTAATAGCAATTGAACTTCAAAAAGCTGAAGTTTACTTTAACAAACCCATATATGTTGGTTTATGTATATTAGATATAGCAAAAACCTTAATATATGAGTTTCACTATGATTTATATGAAAGTAAAATTTGGTAATAATTGCACTGCCATGTATACTGATACTGACAGCCTAATTTATGAAATTTGTTGCTCTGATATTTATGACATGATCAACAGTGACTGTCACCAACGTTTCGATACTAGTGATTATCATCAAAATAATATTTGGGGGATACCTCAAGTGAATAAAAAAGTAATAGGTTTAATGAAAGATGAAATGAATGGGCATGTAATATCACATTTTGTTGGATTAAGATCAAGAATGTATTCCATTAAGGTAGAAAATAAGGAAAAGATAAAAAAAATTAAAGGTGTTAAGAAAAACATTGTTAAAAAAGAAATTAATTTTAAGGACTTTTTAGATTGCTTAGTTAAGAATAAGAATAAAACTGTTGAACAACATTTGATAAAATCACAAAACCATGTAGTTAGTAGTATTGTTCAAAGAAAATTAGCTTTGAGTGCTTTGAGATGATAAACGATATGCTATAGAAAATAGTTTTAGCACATTGCCGTGGGGGCATTATAAAATAAATCAATAAAAGGGAAAAAAATAAATAAACTGTCTTTTCTTTTGATTTGGTGTTAAGAAAGATTTACTCAGTTTTCAAATATGTAAGTATGTAACGATGACAACAACAAAAACAAAAGCACATTCATCAAAGCAATATGTTTTTGAAGATAAGGTACAAGCTTCAGCATTCTAGAATAAAATGTGTTCCCTTGCGATAAGACACACTCAAGACTGGAATAAGTATGCTACATTCCAGCAGTCAATATGGTCTTTAAGTTAAAGTTTACACTTTTGAGTAGGTTATACTATAAGAAGGCGAACAATTTGAAATAAAAGGCTAGTATTTTTTCATAGATTGCAACAGTTACGTACAGCATGGATACCGTTAACATCCTAGAGAACCTGCTCTTGTGTGGTCCAAACACTTCTGGGCAACAGCATCAACAACGATAACAGCATCCATTAGTGCAACAACAACAACAACAACAACAACAACAACAACAACAACAAAAGCAGCAGCATCAACCGAAAAAAAGGAAAATGGAGGAAGAAAGCAGCGTGAGCGACATTCTGGAGCGAATCAACGAACAGAGTATAATTGTAAGTAATTATACGTATAAAACAACTTTACGAATTCCTGAAATGTTAAAAAATAAGTTCTATTCTATAAGCAAAATAAAAAAAAAAAAGACACAGTTTGGTGACAGAATGGTAGTGGAGTTTCCAGAAACTCAAGTCTTTCTCCCAAGCCACATGGCAAATTTATTTAAGGACTATGAAATTGAAATTTTAAATGCAAATAATTTTAATTCGTATTTAATTCTTAATAATAATAATAAAATTATGTTTGTTAACGAAATGGTAAGCTCTCAGAAAAATTTGGCTGAGAATCAATAAAATGAAATAAAAAATCTTTACTCGAAATTGTTTTTATTTTTATATTTGCGAAATAATTCTTTTCTTGGTTACAGCTTTTGATAATTCATTTTCATTTTGGTTGCAGCTTTCGTAATATTTTCAATAAAAAAATAAATAAAAAACAAAAAAAAAAAAAAACATTCTTTTATTTTTGATTGGTTGACAACGTTGGTTCGATCTTATTGCTCCTCAATTTGTTTTACTTGGTGATGTTATTTCATTTTCTTCTTTATTTTCAAATAAAAATCTAAAACTATATATGCAACAGATATTGAACAGAATAAATATTATTCTGTCGAAAAATTAAAAAGATTAAACACACGGTTTGGTGTGAGAATTGTGGTTGAGTTTCCAAAAACTGAAATATTTTTGCCAAGTCATATGGCAATTTTTTTTAATGAGTCAGAGATTGAGGTGTTAAATTAAAATACCGAATGTCTTTATTTCATTTTAAAGGATACAAAATATTTGTTTATAAATCAAATGTTAGACTCGCAAAAAAATATGGCACAGTATTAATAAAAATAAATTCTTTTATTCTAAACCTATCTTTTGTTGATTCATTATTTTCTTGTATGCAGCTTTGCAGTTGTTTGGAGCTACTATTTCCATGAAGGATTTGTTCTGATTAATTTTGTTTGACCGTTATAATTTAATAATTGTCTGATGATAATGAAGTGAAAGAGCTTTTGTTTTTTTTTTATTTATTTATTTGTTTTCAGATAAAAATTTATTTATTAAATATACATTTTGCAAGGCACAGCACTTGCTATGAAGTGAACATTTAGTTTCATTGGGGTAGAGGAGGTATTTTACAACTTCACGAAATTCTGTATGTCCTCCATCCCAGACAAGACCATGATGATTGTGGTAAAGCCAATTAGCTTGTCTCTTTAGCGATGGTGACAGTTGATTAGAGTTGAAAGGAGGCTTTAAGATAAAGTGATGATGATGGTGACCATTGTGCAGTACAGCTATTTCTTTTGCAATAAGTCTATTATTGGGTCCTTTGAAGCCTTGCACATCAATAATGAAGAACGACATTGCTATTGATGATGGTGTTTTCTCATCAAATACCAATATTCAACTGGTAATTCTATTCCTTAAACACCAATTGAGTAAGTGGACTATAGTTATAGTCATTCGATCATGCAACATAAGGCAGTATGCCGAAGTATTTTCGGGAATTGCAACTGATGTTTTGATTTCCAACCGAATATCAACTGGTCCGGTCTTTATTATTTCCACTTGATGTCTACAATCTATTACGAAGATAGTAGCTTGTGACTTAAATAGATCTCTCGATAATAGTGGTTCCGCAATTGAACGATTAAAGTATGATTTTTGGAAATCTATGTACATACTATACAATGCACTTAAATTATTTTTTTCAAATGCCAGATTCAAATCTTCATATGGATATGCATCAGAGTTTAAATGTAATCGCAAATTTGTAACATGACAATGATCAAAGTAAGTAGGGTTTTCTTTCAACAAATTACGTTTATTGGTTTGCAAAGCTACAATAATGTAACGTGGTTTCTCCACTTGTGATGTTGTCTTCACATTCCAAATATGATGAGTGGTGTTTGGCAACACTGGATATTCATATAGATCCCAACTTCGGAATGCAATTTTCATCGATTTTCCATTATTTATATATTTGTATAGATTTAGCTTGTATGAATCCGCTAACGTAATATGAGGTACCCTCCATTGTACCTTGCGTATGGTTATCCTAGCTTTTTCGTCATCCTGTCCATCGGCAATCAACGAGTTATCGTCCATACGTGATCTTGTTAGAATTAAATCATGTCGAGCATAAGGAATAATTTTTTTGAAATCCTCAGCAAACCCCAATAATTTATTCAACGGAATACAAAAATTAAAAAAGAATCCGCTCACATCAATAGAAGAATCGGGTGACCAACCTCCATTGTACAACATTTCACTCTCATTTTCATTGAGAGAAAGATAATTTTTAATAGTAGTGGTAAGACCGACACTACGAGTGCAATCAATTTCTATCCCATTCAACTCATAACGTATTTCACTAAATAGGAAAGCTATTCCATTGTTTACTAGCTTGGTTTTGTTAACTTTCGCTCGTTTATCAGTCGATACATTTCCCTCAATATATATATAACTTTCTGAAGGTAAAATATTAAGATTTTGATGCTGGACACAAATTTGTATAATGTCATTTTTATCAAAGTTATTTAAGAATGGGGAGTAGGTGTGATATCAAAATATGATTGAGATGCATCATCAAATGTTGGTTCTAGGAAAATATTCAACATAGTCTTCCACTCAGTTTTTTAATTTGTATCCTATTGATTGTAGATATTGCTTATTTACCTTGTTTAGACGTCTTGTGGTTGTTCTGTCAGACACTAATGAAGGGGTGTTGATAGTCTCGTTATATGTTTTATCACTTTTATAGTTCAATAAATTGTTGTAGATTATCATTACTGAGGTTTTAGATGTAATCGTACTGTAATAGTTTCGCCTCGAAAGTTTATGAGACTTCCGTCTTGATCCAATATCTTTAAGGTTATTGAACTTATCCTCTTCGCGTTCATGGGTAAATAGATAACATTTTGCGGAACCTCTATTATTTTATAGCCAGGGCTAACTTTTACAGCAAATTCATGAAGCATGTGTACAGCTTTATTGTTGATAAATGTTCCATCAATAAAATTACACTCAATGCGTACGGTATTTACTCTATTGATGTCAACACATAAATCTGATTCATGAATTATATTGGCAGGTAGTTTTCTTTTACTAAATCCTAATAGTGACCCAATTGAATTGTTTTGTGAAAAATCAATATCTACAGTACTTAAGATTTCACACTTTAAAGTGTTATTATTTGCTTTTATTTTGATTGACGATTTGTCAGCTTCTTCATCTTCTTTGAAAGCATCTTGAACTATATTATTGATATCTTCAATCTCATAGGAACCTACAGGAAATGTGATGACGTCATTACCAAAGTGAAATAAGTTGTTGATAACATCAATATTGGGTATTGAGTTATAGGTCTGAAAGTCTACGAGGCCGCATATGTAATCAGAATTGAGAAGTATTGGGGGAAAATATTCTGCAGTGAGAGTAGATTGGTTTCCGCTTAATGTAAGTGTTAACGACATTGCTAATCAAATTGAAATGAAACAAATTGCAGCTATATGTTTATACTTATTATTTATTACTTTGGGCAATCAAAAATTTCAAACACATGTGTCCGCATATAAATGTATTATAGTTTTGATAATTTTTGTAATTATATTGTATATGCTTTCCTAAATATTTCACAACTTCTACAGGGGGTTTTAAATTACCAAAACTATCAAAATATTCAACAGCATTCTGATTTTTATTGTATGCTACCCAGTGTGTGCCAGGTCCACTGTTAATATCTAAATTAATTACTCCACATTCATTAATGAACGATTTTGATGGTAGTGTATCTCTCATATAAACTCCACGAAAGTTATTAATATGCATTTTTCCGAATTTATCAATATCAATATTGGTGAGAGCTCGATTGGGCAGCATTTCTATTAGTTTTTTGATTGTTAGTGCGCCTTAAGAAATAAACCAAATCCATTTTTATATGGTTGCAAATAGAGTCCCTTACCGTGCTTGATTTTTATTCCTTCCAAGGCTAGGTTGTGGCGTTTATTCTCTTCCAATTGTTGTCGAGCAACCTTGGAATCATTTATTGCTTTAGATATCCCTGCAGCTCCTCCAAATAATGCTCCAAGTGCTGACAAACCTGCAAAGATTGGTAACAACGGCAGAAAACCGCCAACTTTTGGAAGTGGTATTATCCGAGGAATTGCAACATGCTTTCGTTTATTCTTTATAACATTTTTGATTGCATTCAAAGCGGTTAGAGAAATTCCATTAGGATCTTCAGTGAGGGGGGATTTAATTGCATTTCTTGCTTCTTTTATAGCTTTTCTAAATAAATTATCTTTTTTGCACTTTCCAACTAAATTCCTTTTTCAAATTTTCCTACTATTGGACTTTACACCCATGCCAAGTTTGGTTTTGGTCTTCATCAGGTTTGTAACTAGTAGGCTATTTAGCCTTTCTGTTATTGAGGAATCTTTAGCTTTAACTCTCTGCCAAGCTTTTTCTACTAATATGTTGTCAGCTTTATGTCGATCGGACAATTTTGTTTCCTCAGAGTATGCTATATCATGCTCACGACAAGCCTCATCTAATTTATTAATTCCTCTATCTCCTCTGGCAAGAGGTTCTTTAAGTTTAGTTCCAGGACCACAAAAGTTATAAGACGGAAGGTGTAATTCAAATGGTAACTTATTGATTATTGTATTGAGTCCATATCCATTGAATGAATGATCCCTACTGACAGACTGCAGTCTATAATCAATCATTTCATAGACCTTCAATATAACACACTTTGATTTATTATGAATCAAATCTATAAAATAATCTAATTTATATATTGAAGCCTCATTCAGTAAGATGAAGTTTATAAAGCAACCCAAATTTATTAATGTGAAAAACTTTGATACTAAAATTTGTGAGAAAAGCAAACATGGATCACTTTTCCCTAATAGTATTCGTGGAATAATTGTAGGTCCCCGCAATTGCGGAAAAACAAATGTAATGCTAAGCATTCTTCTCGAACCTCATGGTTTAAAATTTGAAAATGTTTACATTTATTCAAAGTCATTACAACAACCAAAATATAAATATCTGAAAAAACTTATTAAATCTGTTTCAGGAATGGGGTATAATGAATTTTCAAATAATTGTGAAATCATGACTCCTTCCAAAGCAAAACCAAATTCAGTATTCATATTTGATGATGTAGCAGGTGATAAGCAAAATAATATTCGAGACTATTTTTGTATGGGACGCCATAACAACGTTGATAGTTTCTACTTATGTCAGACATATACACACATACCAAAACATTTGATTCGGGACAATGCAAACTATATACCTAGTTCTGTTTAAGCAAGATGAGCTTAATCTCAAGCACATATACAATGATCATGTTAATTCAGATATGACGATGAAGCAATTCAAACAACTGTGCTCTGAATGTTGGAAAAATATCTATGGATTCTTGGTTATAGATAAAGATAGCACTATACCAATGGGGCGCTACAAAAACTCATTTAAAGAGATTGCAATTGTATAAACATACTCACTGGCTTAATTCAATAATTTGTTTGAAATTGCATCCGTTCGAAACCGAACCGATTC
This sequence comes from Cheilosia variabilis, assembly GCA_951230905.1. Taxonomy (NCBI): domain Eukaryota; kingdom Metazoa; phylum Arthropoda; class Insecta; order Diptera; family Syrphidae; genus Cheilosia; species Cheilosia variabilis. Next base: position 87,658,062 of record OX579676.1, read on the forward strand.
CTGTTTAGATCCGGTCTATATAAAACGGATTCCTATTTTAGACTAGTCTGTATGAAACTGATCCTGTTTGGAACTGGTTAATATAAAACTACTCTACATATTTATATATTTATAATTTTCCTAATTCAATAATGGATGCTGATGAAAATTTACTTAAAAACCTCATAGTAACAAAAAAAGCGTTAAAGAAGAAATATTTATAAACCAAGATTGGAAGGATTATAAAGGAGACTGATTTTGAAAACACTTTCAAACCCATTGTGGAGCCCTTAGAGGAGCTTGTGAAAAATACCAAAACAAACAAAACTCAAAGTGTTGAAGACATTAAGAAACCATTGAAACGAAGAAAGTTACAATTTAAATCCCCTTAGATATAGAAAAGGTGTCACCATTACAGTATTCAGATCTGCATGAAGAAGAAGAAGAAGAAGAAGAAGAAGAAGAAGAAGAAGAAGAAGAAGAAGAAGAAGAAGAAGAAGAAGAAGAAGAAGAAGAAGAAGAAGAAGCAGAAGAAGCTGTTTCATTTAGAACACCTACTAATTCACAAATCTATAATCAAAGCACACCACTCAGTCTCTCATCACCATCAGATTCGAATCGTGATAAGACCTATGGTCCATATTTCGATGTGTGAACAAACTCTACGAAGATGGGGAGATCAAAATTCCAAATTAATACCCAGAAAGATTTTGTAATTGATGATTAAATCTTTCCTGCAACAAGTGGACTTTATGAGCTAATATTTAGGAAAAATCCTAGAGAGGCCAAGTATAGTAAACATGATTTAAAGCAGTATCGCCAAATACTACAAAAATCTAGGGCACATATGAAAAACTATGACAGTAATTCTCAAGTAAAGGGTAATCGCGGTCAAAAGTATACAACAATTATTAAGCCTTTAATTAAAGATATGTTTGAAAAATCATCACAAAAAAGTGGTAAATCATATGATATGATATATTCTGAGAATCGAATTGATTACGCACATTGGAATGATCCTAATGAACTCGTTGATAGACTTAGACTTTTAATTGCGTCTCAAACTGCTGGCAATAATAATCATCAGAATGAAATAAACTCAATTGCGGAAGAGCTGCGTGAATCAAATATCATATATTAAATACAGTTTTGATAACACATTTGACATTATTGACAAAATGAGTGTTGACAAGTTCGGTCGAAGCTTCAACAGATTTCAAATACCCACTGTGGCGTTGCAGGGACCAGCTGGAGAAGGATTTAAACTAACATCTGCTGGGGACTTTGATATTGGGGGAAAATACTTAAACAATGTTGGAGCACCTACCACCTCGCACCAGGCAACCAATAAGGAATACGTAGATAGGAACATAGATGTTCACGATAAAAACATGCTAAATCATCGACGGTACCTAGAGAACAATTTCAACGCACTCATGGGAACTATAAATGATGAGGCACTGAAGCTACAAATCATCGAAGGCAAACTAGAAAAAATGGATACGGCTTTGCGGTCATACACTGATGAACAAAATTTAAAAACCCTTGAACTACTCGATAAGATTAGAAAGTATATGTTGGATATTTTCGAGAAGTATAGAAATAGTGGTGAACCTATTAGAATAGTGGTGAACCTATTAGCAGCAACAACAACTAGCTTTTCACCAATTTAGTATGCATTTGGAATTCGACTTGAAATCATGTCTGAAGTAAATACGTCTACGATCTTCGATGAGGTTTCAAAATTTCTAAAAACATAATAATCAAACTCTTCTTGAGGAACATTTCAGTGAAATTATTGAATGTATTACTTTTCTGAGGAAATTTGAAAACGTATCATCAACCACCTCTGTTTATGGGTGTCATTTCATAAACTGCCCCTGGTCTGCAAATCTTTGTCAAGAAGGGCCAGATACTTGCGCATGTTTTATGCTTGAAAGCAGATTGAATAGAATTAAGAAATTAATGTCATTATAATATAAAAGAATTATTACGAAATAAACCTATTTTAATCTAAATTTCTTGCGATTTTTATTCATTGTATTGCAATATGAGTAAGAGGAATGTTGTGGATGAATTACACAAACCAGCTCGAAGAAATTTCATTCGACGTCGGTTTTTATCATTAAGGGCTTCGATGACTTGTGGCAAGCAGACTTGGTCGAAATGATACCATACAGCAATGAGAATGAAGGCTTCAACTATTTACTAACCGTAATTGATACCTTTTCAAAGTATGCTTGGGCCGTTCCTTTGAAACATAAGACTGCATCAGCTACAACACAAGCTATGAGATCAATTTTTACCAATTCAAATCGAGCACCTAAAAACCTACAAACTGATGATGGTAAAGAATTCTTCAACAAAATCTTCCAAAATCTGATGAATACCTACAAAATTAATCACTACTCAAGGTACAGTACGTTAAAAGCATCAGTTGTTGAACGCTTTAATCGAACCCTCAAGGAAAAGATGTGGAAAGATTTCAGTTTCAATGGTAATTACAAATGGCTGTCCATTTATAAGGATTTGATGCATGCATATAATCACTCGATGCATAGAACAATAAAAAGACGTCCCGTTGATATAAATAAAGATAATGCCAACGAACTACTGTCAACAATTTATAATCGAATAAAAATTGCTGCTAAGGGAAAATTCAAAGTTGATGACAGTGTTCGGATAAGCAAGTTCAAGCATGCTTTTGAGAAAGGTTACACCCCCAATTGGACAACTGAAATTTTCAAGATAAGGAAAGTAAAATTAACAAATCCTGTTACTTATATAATTGAAGACTACCAAGGCCAACCTATAAGTGGAAGCTTCTATGAAGAAGAATTACAAAAAACCAAATTTCCCAATACGTTTCTGGTTGAAAAGGTAATAGCAACAAGGGGCAATAAGGTTTATGTAAAATGGTTGGGCTTCTCACCCGCTCACAATTCATGGATAAATAAAAAACAATTAATATAACACACTTTGATTTTATTTTATTTTATTAAAATATAAATTACACAATATACATATTTATGAAATGCTCATCGCATAGGTTTGTTTCATGGATTTGAGGTTCACTAGTTCCACGTTGGGTTCATACTTAAATTCTTGATTTGTAAAGACTTCAATTTCACCATTACTTAAAATTCTTTCCTGATCATACTCATGATATTCAAGACACGAAATACTCAAAGAACGGAGTTTATAGTTGCTATCATATGAACAACGAATAGTTAACTCCTTATTATCATCAAATTGCAATTTAAAATGCCTAAAAAACACATCTTTGCTCTCAATTATTCCAGATATTTCGATTTCTTTTTTGATCAAATCTTGCCTAAATCCTTCAATCGCTTCATGCACAGTTACAAACTTTCTCTTCTCAATTCTTTCTGTCGTTGGAGTTATAATATCATTATTCAGAGATGGACTTCTAGTAGTGATGTTGTTGTTATTATTTGATGAAACCGTTAGCAGACGGAATGATAATCCAATTTGTACAGTATCGTTATTGGGTAAACTCAATGCGAAAGTAACATTTTCCATATAATTTTTTCTTGTTAAGTCAAATTCTAGCGGTAGTCCATTAAGGAATATTGGTAAAATTAACAAAATTGATAGTTGATACATGAAAAACATTTTTATATTCTATAAGACCTACTTCGATGATGACAAGCTCTAAACTAAATCAAAGAAAAATAAACTACTAGTTTTAAGCCATAAATTATAGCGATCAATTAAGTATTTGGTTGTTGTATAATTTTTGTTCTTCCTTCTCGCCCCTCTTTATTTACTTCTTCCTTTGCAGTCTCTTCATTTACTCCTTCCTTCACATCCCTGGGTTTTCGAAAATTTGCTCTTTGGCTCTCAACTGAAATCAATTTTAATGTTTCAACTCCATCACCAAAGGGACAATCTATTGGAAATCGATTTGTTTTCCGCTTAGCTCTTAAATTTGACAAAACCGTTCCGTACAATGTTATTTCACCACCCACCACATGCAACCTGATATGTTGAAATGCTTGAAGTTTTATCCGGCAGTTAGAAATAGAAGCTATAGATTTACCATTTCTTAAACGAAAGACTAAACAGCTATTCCCATTTTCAGGGGTTGTATAAAGTTCACAAGTCATTCTATGAAAGATTACATCTGAAACATTTATCTCTGTCAAACCAGCTTCGCAAGTACATAGGTTTTCACCTTCCCTTAACACTTCACACCAAAACATTTCGGTTTTGCAAATATATCCAATACTATCTTCAACACTCTTCTTATCGGTTTCACTGTCAACCTGAACTTTACTTTGTACTCTTTCAAATGTCTCTTCAAACGTCGTGATGAATCACCCTTTTCTTTTTTTTACATCCAATATTTGAAAATCAATTTCTTGAGATCTACTCTCATAAAGCATTATTCAATGTATGCTATTCCGAGATTGAATTATCTCCTTATATTGTATATTATTTAAAGATTCTAAGAGTACATTCAACTCTTTGAGTTTTGCATGACCTTGGAACGCTTAATTATCTCATTTTATATTATTTGTAAAAAGTAAATTCAACCTTGATTTCTTATCTCAATTTCATAATAATACTTAGTTTTACTCTTTCATTCATGATTTCTATTTTTATCTTCCACTAAATGGACCTTGACGATTTCTTATCAATCACAAGCACAATGACCTTGATAAACAGCTTGTGGAATGGACTTTGAAGCTAAAAATAAGCGGGGGAGGGGAGGGGAAGTTGTTGATTTCTCACATGCCTTATCTTTACCTTGAACGATACACATACATATACACACACGCACACACACAAAATAAATTCAAACTTGGAGTTCTTATCTCTACAATAACATTCAAATGACCTTGGAGTTTTTATCTCTCTCACTCTGTTTGGAGTTATTATCTCTCTCTCTCTCTCTCTTTCACTCTTCTTATCTCTGTACACACACACACACACACGCCATTTCTTATCAGTGACCTTGATGACTTGATGACTCATTTCCTGGTCCAGGATCCGCATAGCCTATCTAATTAAGCACAGTTGGGCTCAGCATGTAGGTTCGCGAGATGACTGTACCTTTAAGGAACTCCTAGCATTTTTGGAATCCAGGTGCGATGCATTTGAGTCCTGCCAGTCGTTATCTCGTCCGAATTTATCCCGCCGTAAGCCACATAGCGATATTCGAACCCATTTTGCTGAATCTTCGCAGTCAACACCACATTGTCCAAAGTGTAAAAATAGCCATCTGTTGGCACAGTGTCCACAATTTATCGCTCTTGACATTGACTCCCGTCGGAGTTTCGTGAAATCGAACTCATTGTGTTATAATTGTCTTCGTATCGGTCATTCCGCAAACAAATGTCGCTCGTCGTTTCGTTGTCGTGTGTGCAAGTCGCGTCACCGCACACTGGTTCACCCGCCTGAACAAACTCACCCTTCGTCGTCCATTCCTTCTAATTGTTCGTCGGCTCAAGACTCTCCACAAAATCCAAATCTTCCTCAACCTCAACCGTGCTGCTCTACATTATCGCCTGTCTATCCCTTGATCAATAACCACTCGATCGATATTGGCTTCTCTAAGCAAACAATCCTACCCACCATATTGGCTACAGTGCAGGATATTCAGGGCAATGCAATAACGTGTAGGGTACTACTTGATTCTGGGTCCCAAGTCTTCTTTGTTGTCGAATCCTTTGCTCAGAGATTAGGACTACCTCGTAAGCACGCTCGGATACCTGTCCTAGGAGTATCATCCACCGAAGCAGGTCATACTAGGTGTTGCCTTTCAATGAAACTTAGCTCTCGTGTAAACCAATCGCATCTGTTCGTTGACGCATTTGTTTTGACCAAATTGACGTCTAATCTGCCATCTCAACCTCTTGACACAACCGAGTGGTCCCATATTCAAAATCTGGAATTAGCAGATCCCGGATTCAACGTCCCTAGCCCAGTCGACGTATTGCTTGGAGCAGACAAACTATGGTTTTTGCTGAAGGGGGATCAAATCCAAGGATCTAGAGGGTTACCCATAGCTCAGAAAACGTCATTCGGTTGGGTTGTAACAGGGGAGCTGATATACGTCACAATGTGCGTCTGCAGATGCATATTAATCCTGAAATAGAAGACGTCTTAAATGTATAAAACAATATTCGTAGATTAAGAAGAATTAAACCTCACGACCTTATAATCTAAAAAAAATAATGAGAACCGGTATTCAAATTGTATTTAATACCTTCTCTAACACAACTGGACGTTGAAACTAAAATCATTTGTCGATCTTTGTTGGATTGGTCATGATCAAGGAGGTGTTTTTAGTGCAGTTAGAGTCCCACACTACTGTGGGTTTCTAACCCCATTGTGTCTTTCGAGATTTTCACCTTCAATAACAAAAAAAAAAAAAAAAAGAAGGAACGTTTCCCGATAAGTGGAAAATACAGCATTTGGTCTTGCTACCAAAAGGGAAGAAGCCTCCAGGAGAAGGAGAAGCCTCCTCGAGCAGATAATCTACAATAGAAGAGAAGAGAGCCCTCTCAGACTACCAATTTGGCTTCAGGAAAATGCACTGTTGATGCCATAAGAGCAGTAGTTGACATTGCAAAAGGCGCCATCGAAGGGGAAAGATGGCTCCACGGAACAAAGGAGTACTGTGCGATAGTAACGTTGGACGTTAGAAAGTCGGCGAACTGGTCTTTCGTTAGAAGATCCCTCGCCAGAATGGATACACCGTACTACTTGCTATGTATATTGACAAGTTACTTCAACAACAGGAAGTTGAGATATAACACAGATGAAGGTGAAAAATACTACAACAGGGATCGGTCGTAGGGCCCTTATTGTGGAACATCATGTACGACGGTGAACTACGATTGGCTCTGCTGAGGGAGTGACGGTAATTGGATTCGCCGATGACATTGCCGTTGTGACAGTAAGTGAACAGATTCATACTGTTGAATCCACTACAAACGAAGCAATTGCCCGGCTAAAGGATTGGCTGGCAACAGCCAACCTAGAACTAGCAGATAATAAAACAGAAGCTGTCCTAATAACAAGTCGAAAAACTGTAGAGTTCGCCAACTTCTAGGTTGGTAACCAAATAATCAGGTCCAAAGAAGCGGTTAAATACCTTGGAGTAATGCTGGACAATAGATTGCGATTCAAAACACACGTCAACTATATAGCCAAGAAAGCATCGCAAATGCAAGATGCTCTCTCGCGCATACTGCCTAACATTGGTGGACCTGGATACGCAAGAAGGTTCCATCCTACTTTCCAGAGTTGTTACATAATTTTTACTGTATGCAGCTCCAGTCTGAGCGCAGGCACTGAGGACAAAGGAGACCAAAAGGAAACTATTATCGACATACAGACTCTCCGCGCTACGAACAATTAGCGGCTTTCGAACCATATCGGACGAGGCTGCCTTTGTAATAGCTGGAATGGTTCCTGTCGATATTCTTGCTGACGAAATGTTGAGGATATATAGTAGAAGAGCCTTAAACCTATACAATGGTGGTGAAATCAAGAATATTAAAATTGAAGAAAAGGCAGCGTCAATAGCAATGTGGCAAGCTCGCTGGATTAATACAACGAAAGGCAGATTGACATACCGACTTATACCGATAATCCAGGAATAAATAGAACGTGACCATGGAGACTGCAATTATAACCTTACGCAGTTCCTATCGGGCCACGGTGGCTATCAGAAATATCTGCACCGTTTCGGGCACGACAGCTCATCATCTTGCTGAATATGAAGATACCGAGCACGCAGTATTTTATTGCCCCCGCTTCATGGCATGGATGACTACTCTGCCCAGCCCGTCAGAAACCGTCAACCACATGTTGCAATCACAGGAGAATTGGGCGGAATTATGTAATTTTATAACCATCATACAAAATGAGCTACGGAGAATTGAAAAGCAAAGAAAAGCCACAGTAGAAGGGATAGTGGTTGAAGTGTGTTGGGTGTGGATTAGTACGTAGGCGCATTCCTGGCATCGATTATTCGGGCTTGCGAATCGTGCATGTTGGTAGCACGGGCTACCGCATCTTTAGAAGATTACCACATCCATTTCCGCAACCAAAAAAAAAAAAACGAAAAATACCAGTAAATGAACAGTTATTTTCGTTAAATCGCGCGATGTATGCCAACTAGTAAATACATATACTCGTAAACTAAGTATATAAATGCATGCCTAGAGATTTAATATTGCCGTATATCACGTGAACCGTCAGCATAATTCTGCTATGCTCATTTAAGTGCCGTAGATAGCGGGGCTTATATAAAACTATATACCTATATTCGAGCCTGTGTGTTGATGGGGACACACGCGCTGAGTAAAAGTTTGAATTAATCCGAACATAAACTCAATTTTTTTTTTTTTTTCTCATTTTTTGCTCTTAAAGTAACACGTTTGTTTTAAATATGAAGTGTAATTTTTGTGCTCTAAAAATCGAAAGAGTCGATCTCAAAATCCAGTGCTTTAATTGTAAAGAATTTTTTCATGCAAAGTGCGCTAAATTGGAAAAGAGAGAAATTGAATTTTACGGCAAAAGTGACCAGGGTTATAGATGTGATAGCTGTGTTAGTATGCGCAGAAAATCTATTATGCATGATCATGCTTTCACGAATTCCCCCTCATCCGTCAACACGCCAAGGGGCCCAATTACCTCACTTGTCTCTACCGATTGCGTTGCTACAAGCAACCATCATGCCGCTCTCCCTACGACCACAATATCTGGCGGCGAACCATCAACATCAGTTTCTACTAAAAAGGCAATAACTTTGGACATGCTGTTTGACGAAATAATTAAATTGCAACAACTAAATGCTGACGCGCTTATGAAAATTAAATCTCTGGAGGAAAAAAATGATTCTCTCAACAAAAAGGTCGTTGCCTTGGAGGTCAAGGTGAATTTACTGGAGCAAAGAGAGATGCAGTGTGTGGTTGATGTTGTTGGTATTCCTCACGTTAGTAACGAAAATGTTCACGAAAAAGTGATAAAGCTTTTAACTGCTGGTGTTGGTGTGCAAATCTCACCGGAGGAAATTGTGTCTTGCTACGTCAAGAATGTTAACAAATATAAAGCAAAAAAAAACTCAACTGGTGGTAATATTGCGTGCGTACGATTCTCATCTCTTTCTTCGAAGAACAAAGTAATGAACAAGATGCGTGTGAATAAAATAAAGCTTTCTGCGGGCATTTATGGAAACAACAGCAGCGGTTGTGTTAGCGGCATCAGCAAACACACAATTTTTATCAACGACTCTCTCACTTTGTTTACGCGATCTCTTTTGCAAAAGGCTAAACAATTGAGATCTGAAAAAAAGTGCCAGTATGTTTGGATCCGTAACTCATCCGTTCTCATCAGGAAAAAATAAGGAGATAAAACTATCAAAATTGCTAGTTATGAGGACTTCTGTAAACTTGATAATTAATTCATAACTTATGTTTGATATTGATTTAAATAATTCACCAAATAGTTCTCATAATAATTCAAGCGATATATTTTCTTCTTCTCGTTCTGATAGTTTTAATTGTTTTTGCATTAACCATTCAAACAAACTAACTTTCTCTGGTCTTTCTGTAATTCACCAAAATATCCGTAGCATGCGTAAAAATGTTGATACGTTTTTAATTCATATTGCATCTTTAGATCATCTTCCGGATATCATATTTCTCTCTGAGATATGGATCTATGATGAAGAAGTTTCAAGTTACTCCATACCTAACTTTACTTTTCAGGCAGCATGTAATAATTCTTATTCTGCTGGTGGTGTCGCAGTGTTTTATAGAAGCGACTTGGGGCCTAACATTGTTGTTGAGCGTTTTAATCTTAAAAGTTTTGATTCGATTAGTATATGTTGCGAGATTTCTGGTGCTCGATACTGCTTTGTCGGTATTTATAGATTTAATTATTTTTCAGTTAATGCCTTTCTGGACGATTTTTCTGGCTTTCTTGACAATGTGATGTGTAAAAATCTAATAATTCTGGGCGATTTTAACATTGATCTTATTGCTAGATCAACTGAAGTTGATAATTTTTTAACGGTTATGTCTTCCTTTGGTCTCGAAAGTCTGCTGAATCATCCTACGCGTGTGGTTCAAGATATCAGCACTTGCTTGGACCATATTTTTATCAGGCTGCATAGAAGTAATCATTGTAATTATAGTACGGCTTTACACGACCTAAAAATAAGTGACCACAGCTTAACTACCATCCAACTTGACCTTAGGATCCCCAGAGTAAAACAATATGTGAATGAAAAATCCACAAAAATTGATTTTCCTTCTCTCAAGTCAGCTTTAATCTTGGAGTTTTGGGATGAAGTTTACAGAGCACAGGATCCATCTACTGCCTTTGATTTGTTTCTTCAAAAACTCCAATTGCACTTACTTCGCGCGAGTACACTAACGGAAAGGAGTAACAGTCTTAAACCCTTAAAGCAGTGGATGTCTGGTACTCTACTTAGTAAAATCAGACACAAACAACGATTGTATAAGCGTTTAAAAAAACATCCCAACAACTGCAGATTGAAAAGGTATTACGACAAGCTTTGTCAGGAGTTAAAGACTGAAATACCTCGCCAAAAAGATAGTTATTATCAGAACAGATTAGAGCTGAATATTGGTAATTCCAAAAAAGAATGGCAAGTTGTCAACGAAATTTTAAATAAATCCATACCTAACGCGGATATCATTCTTTCTTTAAATAATACGACTATATCTGAGCCCTTAGAAGTTGCTACTGCATTTAATAATTATTTTTCCAATGTAACAGAGACTATACATGATACCCCAACAAGTAAAGGGTGATTTTTTAAGAGGTTTAGAACTTTTTTTAAAAAAAAAACACAAAAAATTCGAAAAAATGAATGAAATATTTATTTGAATCGATAGTTTGAACCTTGCAATTTAATGTTTAAAGATAATTTCATGCAAATGTTGACCGCGGCTGCGTCTCAGGTAGCCCATCCGCTGAGTCCAATTTTGGCATACTCTTTCACACATATCGGCCGGTATCTCACGATACGCGTCAATCGAAGCGGGCTTGTCCCTATACACATTAGCCTTGGCATACCCCCACAAAAAATAATCTAATGGTGTCAAATCGCACGATCTAGGCGGCCAATTGACCGGCCCGAAACGTGAAATTAACTGTTCACCAAACTCGCCTCGCAATTGCGCCATTGTTTCGCGTGCTGTGTGGCATGTGGCACCGTATTGTTGAAACCACATATCATGCAAGTCAAGAACTTCCATTTCGGGCAAAAAAAAGTTTGTTATCATCGCTCGGTAGCGTTCACCATTGACAGTAACGCTGCGATTCGCATCATCTTTGAAGAAATATGGCCCAATAATGCCGCCGGCCCATAAACCGCACCAAACAGTGGCTTTTTCGGGATGCATTGGTAGCTGTTGCAATGCTTCTGGCTGATCTTCACTCCAAATGCGGCAATTTTGCTTATTTACGTACCCATTCAACCAAAAATGAGCCTCTTCGCTGAACACAATTTTTCGATAAAAAAGCGGATCCTCGGCCAGCTTTCCAAGAGCCCATTCACCAAAAATTCGGCGTTGTGGTAGGTCGGCTGGCTTTAGTTCTTGCACCAGCTGTATCTTAAAAGGCTTTACGCCCAAATCCTTCCGCAAAATTATCCACGTAGTGCTGTAACAAAGGCCTAACTGCTGGGAACGGCGCCGAATCGACATTTCGCGGTCTTCTGTCACACTAGCTGATACGGCCGCAATATTTTCTTCACTACGCACAGTACGTAAACGTGTTGGTGGTTTAATGTCCAACAAAGTAAATTTGGTGCGAAATTTGGTCACAATCTTCCGAATAGACTGCTCAGAAGGTCGAGAATGCCGATCATAAAATGGAAGCAGCGCGCGATGAACATTTCGAACCGAGCACGAATTTTGATAGTAAAATTCAATAATTTGCAAGCGTTGTTCATTTGTAAGACGATCCATGGTTAAATTGCAAACCAAACTGAAGCTGTTTGACAGTGACACAAGGTACTAAACACACGTCAGCTGTCAAAACCAGTGTTGCCAAAACCAAACCAGCTAAAAAATCACCCTTTAATTGCTCCGATTGTAGATGTGAAACCGTTCTTTCTCATGACCCTTTGCAAAGACAAAGTTTTTTCTTTGTACTATTTTCACCTTATGAAGTACACTCAATCATACAATCTCTTAAAGCATCCAATTCAACATCATGTGATCCGTTTTCTAGTAATATTTTGAAAAATATATCTTTTCTTATTTCAGATGTTTTAAGTTATATTTTCAATTTTAGTATACAAAAGGGTATTTTTCCTAAATCATTGAAAACAGCTGTTGTAATACCCCTGTATAAAAGAGGTGACACCATGTCCTTAAATAATTACCGCCCAATATCCCTTCTATCCGTATTTTCAAAAGTCTTCGAGAAAGGTGTCAAATCACGTATGCTGTCTTTTTTAGATAAAACTTGTTTTTTCAGTGATGCTCAGTTTGGCTTTCGTAGTGGCAAATCTACCGAAGATGCCTTATTAAAGTTGTGTTCTGAAATATACAGTAGTCTAAACGACTCTTATATTCCCGCTGCTCTTTTTATCGACATCACTAAAGCTTTTGACATGGTCGATCATAATATTTTGCTAAATAAACTTTATAATGCTGGTTTTAGAGGATTTATCTACGAATGGTTTACTTCTTATTTAGAAAATCGTAGTCAGAAGGTTAGGATTCGCAATTGTTTGAGTGCAAAGACTATTATAAACATAGGTGTTCCTCAGGGCTCTGTTCTGGGTCCTATTCTGTTTCTTATCTTTGTTTACTCGCTTTTCATCCAACGTTTCAAGGGAAAACTCACAGCCTTTGCCGATGATACTGCTTTGTCATACTATGGTAAGTGCTATTTTAACTTACACTTAGATGTAAACTATGATCTAGATTTATTGCGGAGATGGTTTAAATTTCATAAACTAATAATTAGTAATAAAACTAAGTTTATGATCTTTAACTTAATGGGTAGAATCTGTGATATGCCACTTCTATACCATTCGCCCAATTGCAATAGATTCCGTTTAGTTAATCCTTGTATACATGATTATAATTTACCCTCTTTTGATTCACTCACAAGTTGCACCTCCGACTGTTTTGAAATTGACCGTGTAGACAGCTTTAAGTATTTAGGTATTATCTTGGATCTAAAGCTCAGTTGGATGGAACATACTTTGTCTTTAAAGAAGTATCTGAACTGTGTTGTTAGACAGATTTATCTTCTCAGTCTTTACTGCAGTTTGCCTGTTTTAAAACTAGTCTATAATGGTCTACTTAAATCCAAACTTCAGTATGGTATAGCTTGTTGGGGTGGTACCCATTTTAATAAAATTGAGCCTTTGCTTACCAAACAAAAACATGCTGTTCGGATTATTAGTAGGGTTAACCGTCGAACTCCCAGCTTTGAGCTGTTTAAAAGCCTAGGATTTCTTCCTTTAAGGCATTTATACTTTTACAAGGTGTTACAAATATTTTTTAAAAATTCCGGGTATAATTCTTCAAGGGTTTATGATCGCATCAATTTACGCGTTGACGCCAGAAGTCTCGTCCATGTACCCACTATCTATAAATCGCATTTTTCTTGCTTCTATTTAGTTACTGCACCCCGTTTGTTTAATAAATTGCCTGAAATCTTAAGATGTGAGCGAATTGAATTTGTTTTTCTTAAAAACGTTAAACATTGGCTATTTTCATTAAACTACGCGATAATTGGTGACCTTTTAAATCCCTTAGTTTGATAGCTACATTTTATCTTCCTTACAATCTTTTCTATTGAAAAAATAAAAATAATTGTATTTCTTGTTTTTTATAATTGATATCTTTGAATTAATTTAATTTCTTAAATTTATCGCAACCCCATCGACAAATTTTCTATTTATTTGTTTAATATGAATCGTACATTCGCCTCTTGCCAGTTTCTGACAACGGAATGTACGTAACTATTTCACCTTAAAGCTTAAGCAGTATTCTTTAAAATGTTTGAATTAAGTATGCCTTTCTATTGTATATTTAGCTTTAAGATGAAATAAAGTTTATATTAAAAAAAAAAAAAAAAAAAAAAAAAAATACTATGAGACCACGCGCCTTGTTATACAACGGAATTCAAGTTACAACACCGTTTAATTCCTTTGTGCAAATTATCTTTCGCAAAACATTTTATTCCTTTTTTTTTGTGAACAATCACCCTTATTCCGCTTGTCGTTTATATTAAACGACAATTGGCGTTTTTTGAAATCGGTATTACATGTGGCGTGTTTCTAGGCGTTTTATGTCGTTTAACGACTTGTGGCGTTTAAGTAGTGAGGAACACAAGTTCTACAAACGTCAAAACAGTTTTTCGCATTCTGAAAGTCGTTTTTGTTGCGCAAAATGACTCAAAAAACGTCGGTTATTGTCGTCTACAAATTCTTGAACGACTAGGCAAATTTAAATAAAAACATGTGAGTTTTGGTAGTTGTTTATATTTTATGCATTGATTTCATAATTCTCTTATGATTAAGGGTGAAAGTAACAAACCGCGATCAAATGAAACGATGGAAATGATGGATGATGGAGCAAGATATATCGTTGGCAACAAATTTTAAAAGAGGTGTTCCACAGAGCGATGTTGTGAAAAATGGGTGGGAGTCGGCAGCAATTCTTTTCTTCTTCCGTGTAATGCATGTTTATCCATTGTGGGCACATATTTTCTTCGATAACAGTAAGCATTTCGGCAAGGATTTTGCTAAGGGTTGGTTGGGCAAGACCCAAATTAAAATCATTCCCTACACCCTTTTGGTAGCCACCTTTCGCAAGAAAACGCAATGTCGAAGCCAGTTTTAAAATGACTGGCACTGACAAAGAACTTCCCGCGGCAGGAAGTTTATCCTTCACTTCATTTAACAAATAGACAAATGCTTCTTTGCTAAGTCTAAAGTACATTTTGAATCTGGAAATTATTGGCATTATTTTCTACCTCAAACTATTTTGTATTTATATGTACAAGGTGGCGCAAAAATAACCTTCCGATGTTTTTTGGCTGTAATTTAAAAAAAAAATTAAAAACTTTGATTCTTCTTGTGGATTATTTTTATTTGGTCTTTTAATTTTTTTTACATCAAGTCGAGAATATGATGTCATGTAAATGGCCGCCGCCACAGTTGATTGTCATTTGAGCCCTTTTTATGGCATTTTCCATCACTTTGGCCAAAACTTCCGGCGATAGGTCCTCACATTCTTGACGGATATTGTCTTTAAGAGCTGCAAGAGTCTGAGGCTTGTTGACATAAACCCGCGACTTCAAAAAGCCCCACAAAAAGAAGTCTGGAGCGGTCAAATCAGGCGATCTTGCTGGCCAGTGCAAATCGCCAAAACGGGAGATTAGGCGCCCGGGAAATGCATCCTTTAGCATATCGGTTGTGGCACGAGCAGTGTGTGCCGTTGCACCGTCCTGTTGGAACCACATGTTTTCCAATCCCAATTCATCAAGTTGCGGCAAAAAGAACTCGTTGATCATTGCTCTGTAGCGCTCACCATTCACAGTAACCGTTTGGCCCGCGAGGTCTTCGAAGAACAAAGGTCCGATGACTCCTCCAGCGAAAACAGCACACCATACATACTCCGGGGTCTGCCACGCCTGTCAGCATCTCGTGCTGTGCCAGTCTCTTCGAGGCGAGCGGCTAAACGTCGCAGTGTTTCACCAGTAGGCGTTGGACGGCTAGGAAATCTGTGACGAAATTCACGTTGTGCCAAAGTCACCGACCGATTATTGCTCAAATAAATAGTCACCAATATTCCGCGTTCTGGAGCAGTGTAGCGTAACATTGTTTATTAACG
This sequence comes from Cheilosia variabilis, assembly GCA_951230905.1. Lineage (NCBI taxonomy): Eukaryota > Metazoa > Arthropoda > Insecta > Diptera > Syrphidae > Cheilosia > Cheilosia variabilis. The sequence goes on from OX579676.1 coordinate 87,673,913, forward strand.
TGTATTTCGCATGTGTTTACTACACAAATGTCAAAACAGAACTGACATTAGGGGCCAATCGCAAAATTTATAGCAATTTCTGATAGGAGGATTACTTTTGCGCCACCTGTATTACTTACCTGATACTTCTTCTAATAATTTTCAGGTCTCTTTTTGCAGATTCATCTTCTTCGTAGCTTTCGCTTTCCAATGGTATGAATATTGCAATGCTATTAATTTTTTTTTAGTATACCACAACTCGAAATACTTTTATTTATTTGATTTTAAATTTAAAACATAAACACTTACTTAACTGTCATTAGTTTGTGTGGAACTCATGTGGAATGTAAATTGAATGAAAGTGGAGGCGTTCAAGGAATAGAATACCGATACTAAAACGACACTAAAGCGACTCGACACAAAAAACGCCAGCTGTCGTTTAATATAAACGACACGCGGAATAAGGGTGAATACAACAAAATTTATTTAAAATGAACATATTATTTCATTTTTGTGAATGAACTGGCAATGAACCGAGCTACTGAATAGACGTGTTTTTTCTTCTCGGGCAAATTCATACTTTTCATTATAAATTTACGCAATTCGGTTTTTATTTTTTCTCAATTGAACAAGTTTTGAAATATTGAAATAAAAGTGATAGTGACGCAAACATTAAACATAAACATAATTCTGTTCTTGTTTCAATTGTGTGGTGTAAATAAAACTTCTTTGTCTTCTTGAAATCATACCTCCAACATAATATCGTTAGTGCTTCATACTTGTAAAGGGTGATTTTTTAGCTGGTTTGGTTTTGGCAACACTGGTTTTGACAGCTGACGTGTGTTTAGTACCTTGTGTCACTGTCAAACAGCTTCAGTTTGGTTTGCAATTTAACCATGGATCGTCTTACAAATGAACAGCGCTTGCAAATTATTGAATTTTACTATCAAAATTCGTGCTCGGTTCAAAATGTTCACCGCGCGCTGCTTCCATTTTATGATCGGCATTCTCGACCTTCTGAGCAGTCTATTCGGAAGATTGTGACCAAATTTCGCACCAAATTTACTTTGTTGGACATTAAACCACCAACACGTTTACGTACTGTGCGTAGTGAAGAAAATATTGCGGCCGTATCAGCTAGTGTGACAGAAGACCGTGAAATGTCGATTCGGCGCCGTTCCCAGCAGTTAGGCCTTTGTTACAGCACTACGTGGAAAATTTTGCGGAAGGATTTGGGCGTAAAGCCTTTTAAGATACAGCTGGTGCAAGAACTAAAGCCAGCCGACCTACCACAACGCCGAATTTTTGGTGAATGGGCTCTTGGAAAGCTGGCCGAGGATCCGCTTTTTTATCGAAAAATTGTGTTCAGCGATGAGGCTCATTTTTGGTTGAATGGGTACGTAAATAAGCAAAATTGCCGCATTTGGAGTGAAGATCAGCCAGAAGCATTGCAACAGCTACCAATGCATCCCGAAAAAGCCACTGTTTGGTGCGGTTTATGGGCCGGCGGCATTATTGGGCCATATTTCTTCAAAGATGATGCGAATCGCAGCGTTACTGTCAATGGTGAACGCTACCGAGCGATGATAACAAACTTTTTTTTGCCCGAAATGGAAGTTCTTGACTTGCATGATATGTGGTTTCAACAAGACGGTGCCACATGCCACACAGCACGCAAAACAATGGCGCAATTGCGAGGCGAGTTTGGTGAACAGTTAATTTCACGTTTCGGGCCGGTCAATTGGCCGCCTAGATCGTGCGATTTGACACCATTAGATTATTTTTTGTGGGGGTATGCCAAGGCTAATGTGTATAGGGACAAGCCCGCTTCGATTGACGCACTGGAAGCCAACATCCATGCATTCATTCGTGAGATACCGGCCGATATGTGTGAAAGAGTATGCCAAAATTGGACTCAGCGGATGGGCTACCTGAGACGCAGCCGCGGTCAACATTTGCATGAAATTATCTTTAAACATTAAATTGCAAGGTTCAAACTATCGATTCAAATAAATATTTCATTCATTTTTTCGAATTTTTTGTGTTTTTTTTTTTAAAAAAGTTCTAAACCTCTTAAAAAATCACCCTTTATTATGTCTAACAACAAACGGTGCAGGTCGACCCCAAAACTTGTCGTGCAGAGCTTAAACTCTCCTCGTGCCTCTCATGACTCACCGCAACAAAACCCCAAAAAATAGTAGTGGACGACAACAAAATGTGGGAAAAAATGGACGAAAAGCTCAAAAGCCAAAGTGATTTAATAATTTCCCTCATAACTGCTAAAATGGAACAAAATAATAATGCACTCACCTCTAAAATTGATTTGAAGCTCTCCGAACTCAATCAAACGATTGCAGATATAAATTCTAGGGTGACACAACTTGAAACCGCAAATACTGCATCGATCAGTGAAATAAATACAATAAAACCCTAAATTAAACAAATTAAGACATCTTTATTAGATGTAAATAAAGTGCTGTCAGATACCAATGCCGCGGTTCAAAACAACTCTGATGAGATCAATGAACTTAAAACACAACTTGCCGAGATAAAACGCACACAACTGAATTTCGAAAACAAATGTGTTTCGCGCGACGCAGTTCTTTTCGGGATTCCTTATTCTCCCGACGAAAATCTTAAAGCACACTTAAATCACATTTGTCATATTGTAAACATAAAACTACCATTTATGAAAGACATTTTTCGCACACGTCCGCGTCCAAATACAAGCGCTCCTAGTATTATTATTAAATTCCGATCTGCGTACGATAGGAACTTTGTACTCACTTCGGTCTCCAAATATCGGAAGGTGAATAAAAAACAGCTTAACTTAAGCGATGTTGGATTGAACTCTCAATCGACGGTTTACCTGCGCGAGTGTCTTTCACGCGAAATCAATATTTTGCACCATCACGCACTCCAATTAAAAAAACAAAAACAACTATCTTCGGTGTTTACGATGCGTGGGCGTCTATTTGTCAAACGTCATCCAAATGAAGAAGCTGTCAACGCTGAAAACATCGCAAAGTTGAATGACATTGCCACCCCTTAAGGATAACTTGCCTGCAGTTTTTCTTTTAGTAATTCTCAAACTTTTTTTTCTTTCCTTAATATTTTTGAATATTATATAATATTATTGAATATTTTTTTCCATTTTTAAACTTTGTACTCTCATTGTGTATATTTTATCTTTATCCCTTTCTTTTATTTGAATTTAAATTAAATCGTGTAATTTTTCATACATCTCCATCTGATTTTTATCCATGCTGCTTTTCTTTCTTCTTATGCCTTTTCCATTATTTCTGCTAACTTATCAAAAGTATGCAATCTAATATTATCCGTGGAAGTTCCATCGGCGGAAGTAATAACGAAATTCTTCGTACAGTGATAAACGTTTTGGGTAAACAAGAGACTGGTCATCGGGTATGTCACATTAATGCACAAAGTTTGCATCAAAAACTTGATGAGTTTAGGGATCTGTTTGAATGTTCTTTGGTTGATGTTGTCTGCGTCACAGAATCGTGGTTTACTGACGGGATTGGAAATGAAACATATAAAGTGAACGGTTTCAGACTTTTCCGCGGTGATAGGGTGGGAAGAGTGGGTGGTGGTGCTGCAATATATGTGAAAGAGGGCTTGAGATGCTACCTGAAATGTAAATCCACAGCAGGATGTGCAATTGACTATGTTTTTGTGGAGCTCAAGTCAATCTTCTTATTGGTTCTGTCTACAGACCTAATAAGTATATGGACTTTACCCCAATTTTAAATCTATTGGAATCGATATCAATAAGTTATCCTAAGATCTTAGTTGGTGGTGTTTCGAACTCCGAATTTAGAAATTTCAATTGCATTGACTATCATCGGCTGGAACTTGACACCCGTAATATTGCAATTGTAATATTCGAGCCGTTTTTAATAATCATGTTCCATTAAGAGTAAAAAGTATAAATAATAATCAATGTTCCTGGTTTACTGCTGAAACTCGCCTGTTTATCGAGCAGCGCAATAGGGCTTACAATGAGTGGAAGCGTTATAGGATGGATGTTCAGTTACAAGTTTATCGCTCCTTACGTAACCAAGTGGTCAAAAAAATAAGAGCTGCCAAAAGAATATTTTTTGAAAGTAATATATATATATTTATACATATATTTTCGAGAGATAATCGAATCAGACCACCATTGTCGGGTCTCTTTTCGTCTCTCTACCACTGTAAATCTTACTCAGAGAGACTCTCTGGATTTCTCCACAGTTCTTCTCTGGGCTCAATTCCTAGTGTTAACGCTAGCATCTGTTTATGGGAGATCCGTTTCATCGACTGGGTCTCGACCCATTGATGTCCCAAGATTCTCATTCTTCTGCCAGCCAATGCCGGGCATTGACACAGTATATGTGCCACTGTCTCAGATTCCTCCAGGCATAGTCTACAAGTATCATCCTCTACAAGGCCCATTTTCCTTAAGTGATACCTGAAATTACCATGTCCTGTAGACAAAGTCACCACCCATTTCAATGTTCCTCGACTCATGCTTAGAACCCTTCTTTGAGTGGAGCAGGTCGGCCACTTTATTGCCATTTTAGCTTGTCTACATTGTTCCACGGTTGACCACCTTCTCAGGTGTTCTGCCGTGATCCATTTGTGGATAAGCTGTTCAACCATTTCTCTGTCAATTGATGAGAATGGTTCTGGTCCCAGCAACTTTTCAGTTGACCCCTGTTTTGCAAGGGAGTCCGCCTTTTCATTGCCTTCGATCCCTATGTGTCCTCGTACCCAAGTCAGTGTTACTTCATTTTTAGATGAACACTTATTGAGTTTAAGTACGCATTCCAGTGCCAGTGATGTTGTGATGTTTGTTTGTTCCATGCATCTGATCACCGCCTGATTGTCCAGTGCTATAAGGATATTTCTTCCTTCCACCTGACACTCAAGCAAGTAGTCCACCGCATAAAGCAAAGCAATCATCTCAGCCTGGTATACTGAAGTGTATTTCCCGAAGCTAATGTGACGGGCAAGTTCCAGCTCTTCTGAATAGATACCGGCCCCAGCTCCGCCATCCAACATGGATCCATCCGTGAAAATCACTATTTCACCATTTCTTTTTTCTGGAAGTAATCCGTTCTCAATACGAGTTTTGTGATTTCTTTCCATAATACGCACCCTTGTTATTCGATCCATAGGCATGTTTAGCTCCCTAATCTCGTCTTTGACAAGTTCCAGGATCTTCCTATGTCCATAGATCGTACCACGATTGTGCCATTTTGCATCTCGATGCAAGCGAAGTGCCGTTTGGGCCGCTGTTTTCTTAATGAATAAGTCTAGCGGTAATATCCCCATGATGACTTCAAATGCGCATGTTGGGGTTGTACGTATTGCACCTGTAATTCCCATACATGCTAAACGTTGAACCCTATCCAGGTGCTTCCTCACAGTTTTCTGAGAGGCTTTCGCCCACCATACAACCGAGGCGTACGTGATAATGGGTCTAGTTATCATCGTATACATCCAGTATGCTGACCTAGGCCAGAGTCCCCACCTCTGTCCAAATACACGTTTGCACTGATGTAGTACCCTTTTTGCCTTCCGGACCTTCTTCTCAACATGGTAATCCCAAGTAAGTCCAGTATCTAGATAGACTCCCAGATACTTAACCTTCTTAGTCATTGTTATTTCCGATCCGAATAGTGTTAAGGGCCGAAATTCCAGATTTTTCCTCTTCCTAGTGAAGACTATTAGATCTGTTTTCGCCCTTGTTCCAGACACCACCGCTCAACCACTCTGAGCGCGTTCCTCATGATATCTGCGGTGACGTCCATGAATTTTCCTCTGGCCATTATTGCTATGTCGTCGGCATATCCCACTGTGTGAATGCCCGTCGCCTCGAGTCTGTCGAGAAGAGAGTGCACAGTGATATTCCACAGTGTAGCTGAGAGAACACCTCCTTGTGGGCAACCTCTGCTAACCCTTCCTCTGAGTTTTGAGGTTCCCGTCTCAATATGAATCGCCCTTGTATTCAACATATTGTCCACCCATCTTACCACCAGTGGGTTAACCCTACGTTTTTCCAAGGCTTGTTTCAGACTTTCAAAGCATATCTTATCGAAGGCACCTTCAATGTCCATTATAGTGGTCATCGCAATGCCCCCGGTATTTAGCTCTTCCTCCGCAACGCGTACTACTTGATGTAGCGCTGTTTCTGTAGACATGCCTACCCTGTATGTATGCTGTCTACTATTTAAAGGATACATCTTAAGCGCAGTACTCTCCATATAGTCCACCATCACCCTTTCCATTATTTTTAACAGGAAGGATGTTAGGCTGACTGGTCTGAATGACTTTGCCTCGGTGTAGTCCTTTTTTCCCGGTTTTGGAAGGAAGACCACATTTGCTTCCCTCCATGTTATCGGGATATAGCCTATTGCTAGGCATGCAACGTATATATTCCTGATCCTTGGTGCAATTACGTCTATACCCCATTGCATTAGACCTGGAAATATACCATCCGGCCCCGCAGTTTTGAAGGGTGAGAATGTTGCTATCGGACCCTTGACCGCTTTTGGTGTCACGATCCGTTCTGCTTCTGTCCTATCCATCCTGTTCGCTCCTTGTTTCCTTGGAGCCCAGGGCTGATCTGACTTATAGCTTCCTGGAAAGTGTACCTCCATTACGACCTCATTTGTGTGATCCAGTGTTTCCACCATCTCCCCCGCTCTATTACGAATGAGTCCGATTTTGAAAATAAACTAAATCCTCTAATGAAGGGACGACAGCTTTGAAAAAATTTGCGAGAAATCGGGATTGGAACTAGCAAAAACATTCCCAATGTTGATGATAATCTTGATTTAAACCTTCTGAATAAGAGCTTTGTTACGCTTCCTTTTCCTGCTCCAGGTGTCGCTTCTTCAAATCAGTCTGTCTCTCGTGATCCCAGTTCGTTTGTTGGTGCTTTTGAGTTCGCTTGTGTTAATAACACAGAAATTGTTGCTTGTTTGTTATCGAATCGAATGCTGTTCGATGAAATACATCCCAAGTTTGTCAAAATAATTCTCCCAGTCATTCTCCCTTCTCTAGTGCATGTCTTTAATTTTGTCATTACCACTGGTGTCTACCCAAAATAATGGAAAACTGCAAAAATAATACCCATTCAAAAAAGTGGTAATAATAAAGATTACCGGCCAATTTCCATATTATCTTATTTTTCTAAGATATTTGAGAGGATACTGCAAAGACACATAATTATACTCCCCTAAAAACACGCATATTGCTAACAAAAACCCTCATTACTCCCATTCTTAGTTATGGGTGCGAAATTGTTTGCTGTTGTGATGCCAATAGCAGGAGGAAGCTAAATGTTGCATTTACCGCGCGCTATGTTTTTAATCTTAAACGTTTTGATCGAGTCTCTAGCTACGCGAAATCGCTTTATAACATGTGCTTTGACCACCTACTTCGTTACAGATCCCTAGTTTTGCTATCTAATGTGATTCAAACTAATCAGCCTAGTTATCTCTTTAGCAAGTTGAGTTTTAGTTCGTCAAATAGATCCTTTCAACTTACACATCCGCGGTTCTCTTGCCTTACATCCGAACGACAGTTTTTTGTTAACTCCATCCGTTTATGGAATTCCTTGCCACGGCATGTTAGAAGGTCAGCCGGCACTGGGCGGTTCCGGACCGAGCTTAAGTCTTTTTTCCAGAATCAATCCTTTTAAATTCTGTCGGACTTATAATGGAGATGTATGATTAAGTTCAATTGTTAAATTCTTTTCTTTTATGATTAAGTTTAATTGTTGAATTCTTTTCTTCTATTTTCTTTTTTTTCCCTCTCATAAAGATGTTTATTCTGTGGCTTGTTTCATAATTCTTAATTGAAAATTATAATCTTCACTATTTCATAAGACTGTTTTGTCTTACAGTGTAAGTTTTTCAAGAACAAATAAATAAATAAAAAATAAAATAAATAAATAAAACAAGGTTATCGCAAAACGTGGTCGTGCAAAAGTATGCATCACTCTATCTGAGACCCCGGTAGAGGCTTCATATCTGGAACCACCGATAAAACCTTCTGTTCATTTACCTCCTTTATCCGCTCCCATATTTTCTGGAGACTATAAGGATTGGCCTACGTTCCATGATATGTTTTCGGCAACAATCGACTCAAATACCTCGATTACCTGCACTCAAAAGTTTCACTACTTGAAATCTTTTCTTCGTGGAGATGCCGCGAACCTAATCAAACATTTTTCGTGCTCCGAAGATAATTATGGAGAGGCTTGGGATCGATTAGAGAAGCGGTACGACCAAAAGCATCTGATCATCCAATCGTTTAATTATGCTTTATTATCGCTCGCATCTTTCCTACTACTACTCCTAATATTAATTTACTTCGAAAAATATCTGATGGCGCAGACGGAGTTATTCGGGGACTAAACGCATTAGATGCCAACAATCGTGATCATTGGCTTATATATTTATTGATTCAAAAACTGGATCATGAAACCAAGCAAGCCTAGGCTGAAGAAGTAGGATTAAGAACGGATTGTAACATATATGCATTTTTAAACTTTCTTCAAATGCGCTGTACTTGCCTAGAATCATGCCTTTCCATATCTCGTCCTAGCCATTATCGTAGTAAGGTTTCTAGTGCTGTGCGGACAAACCTTGCACAATCACAGGGATGTCCAAAATGCAAGGGTGATCATCCACTTTCAAACTGTCAACAAGGTACTTGTCGTAATGGTTCGACGAGATTTCGTGAAAACTAAATCTCTGCTTCAATTGCCTTCGCCAAGGGCATTCATCTAATAGATGCCGATGAAATTTTCGCTGTCGTGAATGTCACGCCACCATACATTGGCCATCCGATAGAAAATCAAACACCAAATCAATCTTTTGCTTGCAATAGCTCCGAAGGTTCCTTTCAGCATCAATGTCCTGAAACTTCAGTCATCGCAACCCATACTATCGAACATAATCGTCGTTTGGCAACAATTTTACCAACAGTATTAGGTCGAATTCAGGACAAACATTAAACTTATCATGTCGTTCGCATTCTTCTCGACTCAGGGTCCCAAGACTCGTTTATAACCGAGCAGCTCGCTCAACGCATGGGACTACCCCGGAGAAAATCTCGAATTCCTGTCCTCGGAATTGCATCCACATATGCAGGAGTTACGAATGGATTGATAACTCTTGACATATATTCGCGTTTGAGTTCAGAGTCCATTCAAGTCAATTGTCACGCGCTACTACGGATTTCTTCTTCCCTTCCGCCTATCGTCATAACCAACATGCTTCAATTTTCCCTCGATCTTGCTGATCCATGTTATAACGTTCCTGGACCCATTGATATCCTGATTGGTGCTGATAAATTATTTAGTGTCCTAAAGGGATGGGTCATAGCCGGAGCCCAGTCCCAGTTTTCGCATTCAGAATACAGACGTCAAGACTGACTGTACTCGACTATATCAGCCCCAAGAATTCGATTTGGAAAGGTTTTGGAAGTTGGAGGAACTTCCAAACTCACCTCCGCTCTCTATTGAAGAACAGCTTGCTGAAGAAATCTTCGTTAAATCCTTTACTCGTCGGTCTGATGGAAAATACGACGTTCAATTACCCTTCAAGCCTTCAACGAAATTCAACTTTGGAGATTCCTTTGCTACAGCACTTCTCGTTGTCGCTTTATTGAACGACGGCTCAACTTGAACAAGGATTTAAAAACCCAATACTCCTCTCTCATAAATGAGTACCTTTCACTTGGGCATATGGAAGAGATTCCATCAGTCGTCGAATAGCTCTAATTACTATCTCCCGCACCATGCTGTCTTTAAGGGTGACAGTAGTACGACAAAGGTTAGAGTTGTCTACGACGCATCTGCCACGTCTAATAATACTATGTCGTTAAACGAAACCTTGCTCGTCGGTCCAACAATTCAACAAGATATATTCTCTGTCTGGTTGCGATCTCGGCGACATTTGTATCTTATAAGGTGACATTGAAAAAACGTACCGACAAATCTAGATTGCGCGGAAGCATACTGATTTTCACAGGATTGTCTGGAGGGAAAATCCAGAAGATACCTTACGGCATTATAGGCTTCTAACGGTATCCTACGGAACGTCAGCTGCTCCCTTTTTAGCAGTACACATCTTGCAGCAGCTAGCTTTAGATTCGGCAACAACTCACCCTCGTGCATCTGCAACTATACTCAATTATTTTTGCATCGATGACGTCATTACTGGTACAGACACCGTTGACGATCTAATTGCTCTTCGCTCAGAATTAATTGAACTCCTAAAAACAGCTGGCTTCAATCTTCGTAAGTGGACCACAAACTTCTGGCCACTTCTTACATCCCTTCCAGAAGACCAGAGAGAGTTCTCTCCGGTTGACTTTGAGGAATCAAACACCATCAAGGTCCTGGGCCTGCAGTGGTGCCCTTCAACGGATTGCTTCACCTACAAGGTCAGATTGAACCTATCTGAGATATGCACAAAGCGTCGTATTCTGTTTGATGCTTCTCGAATCTTCGATCCTTTAGGATTTCTTGCACCAGTGGTTATTGCGGTAAAAATACTGTTTCAAGAATTGTGGAGGAGGCAACTTAAATGGGGTGAGGAGGTCCCAGAAAATATCTACCATCGCTGGACCGTCATCAGAAATCAGCTTTCTCTCTTCGAGTCATTTTCCATTCCTAGATTAATGTCGCGAAGGAATCAAAATTGGGAGCTACATGGTTTTTGCGACGCATCTCTCGACGCCTAGGTGTTTAGGAATATTATTTTTTGTGAAATTGTTCTAATTGTTATATATATTTTCCATTCATTTATTGTTAAATTATCGTTAAAATTTTGTACATTCATTTATGTGACTCATTGTATTTGTTCAAGGACAAGTTCTTGTGCCGGTTGGTCGCAACAACAATTCACTTGCTCATCATGCTAATGCTAATGCTATGCTCTAAGAGCTAACAATCGGTGGTTTTGTTGTTGCAATTAACATGGTATTTGGGTCCACACGTTTATGTTTATGCTGCACTGCAAAATCAAAATCGAACTCTCGTTCATTTGGATTTCGCTCTCAGCCGGAACAACAATCACCAAAAGGAGGTAATAAAGTCATTGGCGTTAGATGCTGCGGTCTTTTTTTTTTTGTTTTGCGGTGCTTCCTTCGTGCAATTCCCTTGAAGTTTCTTTGATATCGGTAGGGACTTGAACAATTTCATCGATTCTCATACATAAAAAAACTGGTCCTTCTGCGTCAGATTTAATTGAATTGTATTTGATTGAATCAAGAATTCAAATTAATAGACATTTATATTGAACATTTCGTGAAAACTACTATATATGTGAAGACCGCATCAACACGTGTCGTGTTGATTCAAAGTACGAGTAATCACAATTTAAAATTCAAAGAATCGTAGAATATTTTTGTCGGGTTCTCTCGGTATTCGGACTGTATTAAATAATATGAGCGATTTAATGCGTATTCCGGGAACTGCAAAGGGATGTTTGACTCGTACAGCGTCGTTTGCAGATTCAATTGTACCCGAAACTACTCTAGAGCTATTAGAAATAAAATTCGTGAAGTTGAATGAAACGTGGTCGGATTTTGTGGCGTTACATAAAGAAGTGTTAAAAAACGCGGCTGATGAAACTGTGTGTGAAGAATTGGAAATTGAGTTCAGTGACTATGAAGAAAAATTCTTTAACGCGCATTCTAAATTAGTAAAGTCTATTCGTCTGTTGGACAAGAAAATGAAGTTTCGGCTGTAAAGCAACTCGCGAAACAGCAAACCACGTTTTTAGAAAAGTTAAACTCAACTTCAGACAATAATTCCAATTCGAAAATTCACCTTCCAAAGTTAACGGTATCACCTTACTCCGGGAAATTATAAAGATTGGCCCTCGTTTCGTGACTCTTTTATGGGTACAATTGAAACCCAACCAAATTTTTCGGATACTCAAACCTTTCATTATTTGAAATATTTTCTTCGCGATGATGCTGAAAATTTAATGAGGCATCTGACGATCTCTGATGCAAATTATCTTGAAACAAGGGATAGGTTAGAAAAACGGTACGATCGATCATATCTCATTGTGCAATCGTTTATACAAATGTTTGTGTCCCTTCCACCGGTAACCGCCGGAAACCTACAAATGCTACGTAAGGTAACAGACGGTGCGGATGAAGTTATTCGTGGGCTCAATGCACTGGGTTCCAATGGTCGCGATCCGTGGTTGATTTTTCTTCTGCTCAATAAACTTGATACCGAGAGTAAGCACAGTTGGGCTCAGCATGTAGGTTCGCGAGATGACTGTACCTTTAAGGAACTCCTAGCATTTTTGGAATCCAGGTGCGATGCATTTGAGTCCTGCGAGTCGTTATCTCGTCCGAATTTATCCCGCCGTAAGCCACATAGCGATATTCGAACCCATTTTGCTGAATCTTCGCAGTCAACACCACATTGTCCAAAGTGTAAAAATAGCCATCTGTTGGCACAGTGTCCACAATTTATCGCTCTTGACATTGACTCCCGTCGGAGTTTCGTGAAATCGAACTCATTGTGTTATAATTGTCTTCGTATCGGTCATACCGCAAACAAATGTCGCTCGTCGTTTCGTTGTCGTGTGTGCAAGTCGCGTCACCGCACACTGGTTCACCCGCCTGAACAAACTCACCCTTCGTCGTCCATTCCTTCTAATTGTTCGTCGGCTCAAGACTCTCAACAAAATCCAAATCTTCCTCAACCTCAACCGTACTGCTCTACATTATCGCCTGTCTATCCCTTGATCAATAACCACTCGATCGATATTGGCTTCTCTAAGCAAACAATCCTACCCACCATATTGGCTACAGTGCAGGATGTTCAGGGCAATTCAATAACGTGTAGGGTACTACTTGATTCTGGGTCCCAAGTCTCCTTCGTTGTCGAATCCTTTGCTCAGAGATTAGGACTTCCTCGTAAGCACGCTCGGATACCTGTCCTAGGAGTATCATCCACCGAAGCAGGTCATACTAGGGGTTGCATTTCAATGAAACTTAGCTCTCGTGTAAACCAATCGCATCTGTTCGTTGACGCATTTGTTTTGACCAAATTGACGTCTAATCTGCCATCTCAACCTCTTGACACAACCGAGTGGTCCCATATTCAAAATCTGGAATTAGCAGATCCCGGATTCAACGTCCCTAGCCCAGTCGATGTATTGCTTGGAGCAGACAAACTATGGTGTTTGCTGAAGGGGGATCAAATCCAAGGATCTAGAGGGTTACCTATAGCTCAGAAAACGTCATTCGGTTGGGTTGTAACAGGGGAGCTGATAGACGTCACAATGTGCGTCTGCAGATGCATATTAATCCTGAAATAGAAGACGTCTTAAATGTACGAAACAATATTCGTAGATTAAGAAGAATTAAACCTCACGACCTTATAATCTAAAAAAATTATGAGAACCCGTATTAAAATTGTAATACCTTCTCTAACACAACTGGACGTTGAAACTAAAATCATTTGTCGATCTTTCTTGGATTGGTCATGATCAAGGAAGTGTTTTTAGTGCGGTTAGAGTCCCACACTACTCTGGGTTTCTAACCCCATTGTGTCTTTCGAGATTTTCACCTTCAATAACAAAAAAAAGAAGGAACGTTTCCCGATAAGTGGAAAATACAGCATTTGGTCCTGGTACCAAAAAAAGGGAAGAAGCCTCCAGGAGAAGGAGAAGCCTCCTCGAGCAGATAATCTACAATAGAAGAGAAAAGAGCCCTCTAAGACTACCAATTTGGCTTCAGGAAAATGCACTGTTGATGCCATAAGAGCAGTAGTTGACAGGAAGTTGAGATATAACACAGATGAAGGTGATAAATACTACAACAGGGATCGGTCGTAGGGCCCTTATTGTGGAACATCATGTACGACGGTGAACTACGATTGGCTCTGCTGAGGGAGTGACGGTAATTGGATTCGCCGATGACATTGCCGTTGTGACAGTAGGTAAACAGATTCATACTGTTGAATCCACTACAAACGAAGCAATTGCCCGGCTATAGGATTGGCTGGCAACAGCCAACCTAGAACTAGCAGATAATAAAACAGAAGCTGTACTAATAACAAGTCGAAAAACTGTAGAGTTCGCCAACTTCTAGGTTGGTAACCAAATAATCAGGTCCAAAGAAGCGGTTAAATACCTTGGAGTAATGCTGGACAATAGATTGCGATTCAAAACACACGTCAACTATATAGCCAAGAAAGCATCGCAAATGCAAGATGCTCTCTCGCGGATACTGCCTAACATTGGTGGACCTGGATACGCAAGAAGGTTCCATCCTACTTTCCAGAGTTGTTACATCATTTTTACTGTATACAGCTCCAGTCTGGGCACAGGCACTGAGGACAAAGGAGACCAAAAGGAAACTATTACCGACATACAGACTCTCCGCGCTACGAACAATTAGCGGCTTTCGAACCATATCAGACGAGGCTGCCTTTGTAATAGCTGGAATGGTTCCTGTCGATATTCTTGCTGACGAAATGTTGAGGATATATAAAGGGTGATTTTTTAAGAGGTTTAGAACTTTTTTTAACGAAAAAACACAAAAAATTCGAAAAAATAAATGAAATATTTATTTGAATCGATAGTTTGAACCTTGCAATTTAATGTTTAAAGATAATTTCATGCAAATGTTGACCGCGGCTGCGTCTCAGGTAGCCCATCCGCTGAGTCCAATTTTGGCATACTCTTTCACACATATCGGCCGGTATCTCACGAATGAATGCATGGATGTTGGCTTCCAGTGCGTCAATCGAAGCGGGCTTGTCCCTATACACATTAGCCTTGGCATACCCCCACAAAAAATAATCTAATGGTGTCAAATCGCACGATCTAGGCGGCCAATTGACCGGCCCGAAACGTGAAATTAACTGTTCACCAAACTCGCCTCGCAATTGCGCCATTGTTTCGCGTGCTGTGTGGCATGTGGCACCGTCTTGTTGAAACCACATATCATGCAAGTCAAGAATTTCCATTTCGGGCAAACAAAAGTTTGTTATCATCGCTCGGTAGCGTTCACCATTGACAGTAACGCTGCGATTCGCATCATCTTTGAAGAAATATGGCCCAATAATGCCGCCGGCCCATAAACCGCACCAAACAGTGGCTTTTTCGGGATGCATTGGTAGCTGTTGCAATGCTTCTGGCTGATCTTCACTCCAAATGCGGCAATTTTGCTTATTTACGTTCCCATTCAACCAAAAATGAGCCTCATCGCTGAACACAATTTTTCGATAAAAAAGCGAAAAAGAACATTTCGAACCGAGCACGAATTTTGATAGTAAAATTCAATAATTTGCAAGCGTTGTTCATTTGTAAGACGATCCATGGTTAAATTGCAAACCAAACTGAAGCTGTTTGACAGTGACACAAGGTACTAAACACACGTCAGCTGTCAAAACCGGTGTTGCCAAAACCAAACCAGCTAAAAAATCACCCTTTAGTAGAAGAGCCTTAAACCTATACAATGGTGTTGAAATCAATAAGATTCAAATTGAAGAAAAGGCAGCGTCAATAGGAATGTGGCAAGCTCGCTGGATTAATACAACGAAAGGCAGATTGACATACCGACTTATACCGATAATCCAGGAATAGATAGAACGTGACCATGGAGACTGCAATTATAACCTTACGCAGTTCCTATCGGGCCACGGTGGCTATCGGAAATATCTGCACCGTTTCGGGCACGACAGCTCATCATCTTGCTGAATATGAAGATACCGAGCACGCAGTATTTTATTGCCCCCGCTTCATGGCATGGATGACTACTTACTCTGCCCAGCCCGTCAGAAACCGTCAACCACATGTTGCAATCACAGGAGAATTGGGCGGAATTATGTAATTTTATAACCATCATACAAAATGAGCTACGGAGAATTGAAAAGCAAAGAAAAGCCACAGTAGAAGCATTAGAGGCCGCAGAAACACCAGAAACAGGTGACACAACTCGAATAGCTTGAATGCTAACCAGCCCCGCGAAGTAATACCTAACGGCAGTCCCGCGGGGATAGTGGTAGAAGTGTGTTGGGTGTAGATTAGTAGGTAGGCGCATTCCTGGCATCAATTATGTTGGTAGCACGGGTTACCGCATCTTTAGAAGATTACCACATCCATTGGCGCAACCAAAAAAAAAAAAACCAAAAATACCCGTACATGAACAGTTATTTTCGTTAAATCGCGCGATGCATGCCAACTAGTAAATACATATACTCGTAAACTAAGTATATAAATGCATGCCTAGACATTCAATATTGCCGTATATCACGTGAACCGTTAGCATAATTCTGCTATGCTCATTTAAGTGCCGTAGATAGCGGGGCTTTTATAAAACTATATACCTAACAATACTGTGAGACCACGCGCCTTGTTATACAACGGAATTCAAGTTACAATACCGTTTAATTCCTTTGTGCAAATTATCTTTCGCAAAACATTTTATTCCTTTTTTTTGTGAACAATAATACAAATTTATTTAAAATGAACATTTTATTTCATTTTTGTGAATGAACTGGCATTGAACCGAGCTACTGAATAGACGTGTTTTTTCTTCTCGGTTGGTAAATTCATACTTTTCATTATAAATTTACGCAATTCCGTTTTTCTTTTTCTCAATTCAACAAGTTTTGAAATTTTGAACTAAAAGTGATAGTGACGCAAACATTAAACATAAACATAATTCTGTTCTTGTTTCAATTATGTGGTGTAAATAAAACTTCTTTGTCTTCTTGAAATCATACCTCCAACATAATGGGCCTTACCAACAACCAAACCGTAAACTCGAGTTTAACTAATTTCGAAACTAACTATAGTTTCGACTTTTAATTTCTAGGTACCAACAATCAAAGTAATCGGAACTTTAACTACATCTGACTTTATGGCAAAATTATAACAGTATAACTCAAAAGCGTTATAATTTTTTTCTGAGCTTTCAAATAATTTGCTGAAATTGGCAGTTGGTTGTATTTTGAGTGAAATATAAAAGCAACCATGCTTGGTTTTTTGACTGTATCATTGCAGCATTGTTAATTTTGTTATCAATGATATCAGCCAATGGTTTGACACAGTCAACTAGGTAATAGTTCTCGCATTGCCTGCGTCCAATTTAAGCTGCGGCTTATCTTTATTTGCTATCCATTTCATATTTCATATTTATTTCATATTTATTTATTACAAAGACTGACGTTTAAACTTTAATAATGGGTTAGACTCGACTTTCTCCGGATCGAAAGTTACAGTCTCAATTATCATAAAGTCGAAGATAACTTGATTATTGGTACACAGTTTATTTTAATTTCGACTTTTGCCCTAAAGTCGAGTCTAAATTTGGTTGTTAGTAAGGCCGAATATCATTAGTGCTTCATACTTGTATTATGTCTAACAACAAACGGTGCAGGTCGACCC
Source organism: Cheilosia variabilis (assembly GCA_951230905.1). Classification (NCBI taxonomy): domain Eukaryota; kingdom Metazoa; phylum Arthropoda; class Insecta; order Diptera; family Syrphidae; genus Cheilosia; species Cheilosia variabilis. The sequence goes on from OX579676.1 coordinate 87,691,336, forward strand.
CAAAACTTGTCGTGCAGAGCTTAAACTCTCCTCGTGCCTCTCATGACTCAACGCAACGAAACCCCAAAAAATAGCAGTGGACGACAACAAAATGTGGGAAAAAATGGACGTGATTTAATAATTTCCCTCATAACTGCTAAAATGGAACAAAATAATAATGCACTCACCTCTAAAATTGATTTGAAGCTCTCCGAACTCAATCAAACGATTGCAGATATAAATTCTAGGGTGACACAACTTGAAACCGCAAATACTGCATCGATCAGTGAAATAAATACAATAAAACCCGAAATTAAACAAATTAAGACATCTTTATTAGATGTAAATAAAGTGCTGTCAGATACCAATGCCGCGGTTCAAAACAACTCCGATGAGATCAATGAACTTAAAACACAACTTGCCGAGATAAAACGCACACAACTGAATTTCGAAAACAAACGTGTTTCGCGCGACGCAGTTCTTTTCGGGATTCCTTATTCTCCCGACGAAAATCTTAAAGCACACTTTAATCACATTTGTCATATTGTAAACATAAAACCGCCATTTATTAAAGACATTTTTCGCACACGTCCGCGTCCAAATACAAGCGCTCCTAGTATTATTATTAAATTCCGATCTGCGTACGATAGGAACTTTGTACTCACTTCGGTCTCCAAATATCGGAAGGTGAATAAAAAACAGCTTAACTTAAGCGATGTTGGATTGAACTCTCAATCGACGGTTTACCTGCGCGAGTGTCTTTCACCCGAAATCAATATTTTGCACCATCACGCACTCCAATTAAAAAAACAAAAACAACTGTCTTCGGTGTTTACGATGCGTGGGCGTCTGTTTGTCAAACGTCATCCAAATGAAGAAGCTGTCAACGCTGAAAACATCGCAAAGTTGAATGACATTGCCAGCCCTCAAGGATAACTTGCCTGCAGTTTTTCTTTTAGTAATTCACAAACTTTTTTTTCTTTCCTTAATATTTTTGAATATTATATAATATTATTGAATATTTTTTTCCTTTTTTAAACTTTGTATTCTCATTGTGTATATTTTATCTTTATCCCTTTCTTTTATTTGAATTTAAATTAAATCGTGTAATTTTTCATACATCTGCATCTGATATTATCCGTGCTGCTTTTCTTTCTTCTTATGCCTTTTCCACTATTTCTACTAATTTATCAAAAGTATGCAATCTAATATTGTCCGTGGAAGTTCCATCGGCGGAAGTAATAACGAAATTCTTCGTACAGTGATAAACGTTTTGGGTAAACAAGAGACTGGTGTTCGGGTATGCCACATTAATGCACAAAGTTTGCATCCAAAACTTGATGAGTTTTGGGATCTGTTTGAATGTTCCTTGGTTGATGTTGTCTGCGTCACAGAATCGTGGTTTACTGACGGGATTGGAAATGAAACATATAAAGTGAACGGTTTCAGACTTTTCCGCGGTGATAGGGTGGGAAGAGTGGGTGGTGGTGCTGCAATATATGTGATAGAAGGCTTGAGATGCTACCTGAAATGTAAATCCACAGCCGGATGTGCAATTGACTATGTTTTTGTGGAGCTCAAGTCAATCTTCTTATTGCTTCTGTCTACAGACCTAATAAGTATATCGACTTTACCCCAATTTTAAATCTATTGGAATCGATATCAATAAGTTATCCTAAGATCTTAGTTGGTGGTGACTTAAATAGCAACCTTCTGGCTGAGAGAACTGTTATTGACAGTATGTCGTCACTTCATTTGTTCCCGGTCAACATAACAAATCCTACTCATTTCAGTACTGAATCAAGTACTCTTCTGGATGTTTTTTTTGTTAGTGATCGTAATGATATTCTTTTATACGATCAGCTGTCTGCTCCAATGTTTTCTAAACATGATCTTTTATTTTTAACCTTTGACTTTTTGGTAAGTTGTCCTGTTTCGAACTCCGAATTTAGAAATTTCAATTGCATTGACTATAATCGGCTGGAACTTGACACCCGTAATATTGCAACTGTAATATTCGAGCCCTTTTTAATAATCATGTTCCATTAAGAGTAAAAAGTATAAATAATAATCAATGTTCCTGGTTTACTGCTGAAATTCGCCTGTTTATCGAGCCCACGCAATAGGGCTTACAATGAGTGGAAGCGTTATAGGTTCAATGTTCAGTTACAAGTTTATCGCTCCTTACGTAACCAGGTGGTCAAAAAAATAAGAGCTGCCAAAAGAATATTTTTTGAAAATAAACTATATCCTCTAATGAAGGAACGACAGCTTTGGAAAAATTTGCGAGAAATCGGGATTGGAACTAGCAAAAACATTCCCAATGTTGATGATAATCTTGATTTAAACCTTCTGAATAAGAGTTTTGTTACGCTTCCTTTTCCTGCTCCAGATGTCGCTTCTTCAAATCAGTCTGTCTCTCGTGATCCCAGTTCGTTAGTTGGTGCTTTTGAGTTCGCTTGTGTTAATAACACAGAAATTGTTGCTTGTTTGTTATCCATTAAATCGAATGCTGTTGGTTTCGATGAAATACATCCCAAGTTTGTCAAAATAATTCTCCCAGTCATTCTCCCTTCTCTAGTGCATGTCTTTAATTTTTTCATTACCACTGGTGTCTACCCAAAATAATGGAAAATTGCAAAAATAATACCCATTCAAAAAAGTGGTAATAATAAAGATTACCGGCCGATTTCCATATTATCTTATTTTTCTAAGATATTTCAGAGGATACTGCAAAGAAAAATAAATTCGCACATTCTCACAAACAACTTGCTCACTCCAATGCAATCCGGATTTAGAAAAAATCACAGTTGCACAACAGCGATTATAAAAGTGGTGGATGATATTAGAGAATCGCTAGACAGAAACTTAGTGCTTTCTAGTGCTTCTTGACTTTTCGAAAGCATTTGATACCGTTGATCATACTATTCTGTGCAACAAATTAACAATGCTATTTGGCTTCTCAAATTCCGCTGTCACTCTAATGTCTCGAAAACAAGCTGTTTCAATGGGTCATCGTTTATCTGACTTCCTTTGTAACCGTAGAGGAGTCCCGCAGGGCTCGATTCTTGGACCTCTCCTTTTCTCACTCTATGTAAATGAAATTCCCTATCATAATATAATATAATATCAGCACCATCATCAGTCCATATGTATGCTGATGACGTCCAGCTGTATAAAAGCTGCCCTCTTGGAATGATAGGAGATTGCGCAAATTCTATCAATAGCGATCGTGGGAGGATATCCACTTGGTCAGAGAAGAACGGGCTCTTTCCAAACCCCCTAAAATCGAAATGTCTTGTAATAAGTAAAAAGCCGTTAGATATTTCCTACTTTCCTGATGAAATGCTTAGTGGCTCCAAAATTGAATATGTTGAAACTAGCAGAAACTTGGGAATGGTTTTCAATAGAAGGTTAACATGGGATCAATGCGACTGTTGGCAAAGTGTATGTATGTTACGTCAGCTGTGGATGTCACATAATTATACTCTCCTAAAAACACGCATATTGCTAGCAAAATCCCTCATTACTCCCATTCTTAGTTATGGGTGCGAAATTTGTTGCTGTTGTGATGCCAATAGCAGGAGAAAGCTAAATGTTGCATTTACCGCGCGCTATGTTTTTAATCTTAAACGTTTTGATCGAGTCTCTAACATGTGCTTTGACCACCTACTTCGTTACAGATCCCTAGTTTTGCTATCTAATGTGATTCAAACTAATCAGCCTAGTTATCTCTTTAACAAATTGAGTTTTAGTTCGTCAAATAGATCCTTTCTACTTACAGATCCGCGGTTCTCTTGCCTTACATCCGAACGACGCTTTTTTGTTAACTCCATCCGTTTATGGAATTCCTTGCCACGGCATGTTAGAAGGTCAGGCGGCACTGGGCGGTTCCGGACCGAGCTTAAGTCTTTTTTCCAGAATCAATCCTTTTAAATTCTGTCGGACTTATAATGGAGATGCATGATTAAGTTTAATTGTTAAATTCTTTTCTTTTATGAGTTTAATTAAGTTTAATTGTTGAATTCGTTTCTTTTATTTTCTTTTTTTCCCTCTCATAAAGATGTTTATTCTGTGGCTTGTTTCATAATTCTTAATTGAAAATTATATTCTTTGTCCACAATGCTTTTTGGGACTTCAACGAAATTAAATAATTATAGCAACGACTGGGTTCAAGATCTTTATTCGGCTGTGGTCCAATACAAAAAAAGCCCAAGAAACCAATTTCCAATTTCATGTACATTTTTCTCGTATGTATAAAGGGAAATTTAGCTTACATTAATAGCTTTTACATTGAAATGAATTTTAAGATAATTCACAATTGCAACCATATTCAAGATTTCAGTTTTTATTAAGTCTTAAATTTACGATAACGATTAGGTTAAGTTTTAATTATGCATGAACTATGAACATCCTGCCCGCCTTGAAGAGCCGGACAAATTAAAAAAACTCTTCAATGAATTGGTAGCGGCGCCAAGCGATCAACTGGTCGTCTGAGTATCGTCCTTTTAACTCGGATATCTGCTACTCGTATCTTTGAATCTGCACCTGGTATGACTTTTTCTATGCGACCCAACAACCACTGCTGTGGAGGCAAATTGTCATCTGCAATCAGCACTAGCGTTCCGACTTCGATGTTGTCAACTGAATTTTGCCATTTTGTACTCCTTCGACCATCTTGCCCAAAAATGCTGCTTGATTTGGGCTAGCTTTCTCCATCTATCAAGTAAATGGCTGGTTCTGGAATAGAGTTTAAAGGAACACCAATTAAAAAATGACCTGGGGTCAGAACTCTTTCATCATTTGGATCAGGACTTAGAACACAAAGTGGGCGAGAATTCATGATACTCTCGATTTCAGCTACGACGGTAGAGAATTCTTCGTATGTCAGATAAGCTAACTTGACTGTCCGATATAAGTGGGATTTAGCGGACTTCACTGCGGCCTCCCACAGGCCTCCGAAGTGTGGGGATCTGGGCGGTATGTGAATAAATTGGATACGTTTAAAAGCGCACCAAGATTGTATCTCATCCTGCGTTTGCTGCTCCAGAAATAGTCTGCGAAGTTCTTTGAGCTCATTCCGAGCCCCAACAAAGTTTGTGCCGTTGTCACAATGGATTTCGCTACACAAGCCTCTTCGGGCGACAAATCGCTTCAGCGCAGCTATGAAGTGTTGGGTTGAAAGGTCGGACACAACTTCCAAATGGGACGCCTTCGTCGCGAAACAAATAAATACGGCAATATATGCCTTGTGAGTACAGTGTCCGCGCCGTTTTTGAGAGATGTGAAACGGCCCACAGAAATCCACACCAGAGATAGCAAACGGTCTAGATGTAGTCACTCTGCTTGCAGGCAAATCACCCATGATCTGGCGCATTAATTTTGGCCGATATTTGAAGCAATGGATTGACAACGCTCACCACTTAGCCAAGAAAGTCCATCCATCTACCACTTTCTTGGCTAAGTGGTGAGCGTTGTCAATCCAAAAGCGTTGTCTAATAATTGCGACTAGCGCTTGCATGAAAGTTAGTTTTGTGTAAATCTACAACGACATTTTTAACAAAGAGGGAATTTTTAGGAAGGAGAATGGGACATTTGGAATCATAGGGAATGTCTGCATTCTGCAAACGCCCACCTACTCTTAGGAGTTCGACTTCGTGCTCAGTATCGAGAAAGGGATTGAGATTACTGATAACACTTTTTGGGCTTATCTTGTTCGTTTTACTCAAATCCTTTATTTCCTCCAGGAAATGAACATGTTGAATGGTCCAGATGATACGAAGAAACGCGCTCTCTAACTCTTCTGGTTTAAGCGCTGTACTCGTACACGGGGGGTTAGACAATGAAGATACCTTAGATTTTAGGTTATTGTAGAATCGCATTATGTATCCAAAGATTCTGTTGGTTTTTTGAAAGTCATTGCAACGAACAAAATTTTCTGCAAATTCAACTATCTCATCTGCTGTGATTATTTTTATCACCAACGAGCGAAATAAGAGGTTTTTGCTTCGGCCAGTTCTCGATAGTCTGGTATAAAAATTCTGGTCCACTGAACCAACTACTATTTAAAAGTTCCGTGCTATAGGCTCCACGGGACACAATGTCAGCGGGGTTGGCTTTAGTATTTACGTACCTCCATGAAGCGGAGGGCAACGAAGATTGGATCGCGGAGACTCGATTGGCCACGAATATCTCCCAAGAAGATGGGTAGGCAGAAATCCAACGAAGGACAATTTCGGAGTCTGTCCACAAATAAATATACTGAATCAAGTAGCTAAGATTGGGTAGCACTCTTAAGGCCAATTCAACGAGCAAAGTGGCAGCGCAGAGCTCCAATTTCGGAAGGGATTTCGTCTTAATGGGAGCTACTTTCGATTTTGCGCTAAGCAAGTTGCATTTTATATTCCCGAAAGTGTCGGTGGTCCTCAAATAAAGACAACAGCCATAGGCCCGAATAGACGCATCCGAGAACCCATGTATCTCAACCTTGACGTCTTCTCGGTTTGAAAAGGAGATGTATCTGGGGACTTTTATTTGGTCTACCTTAGATATTTCTCTACGAAACCCTTCCCAACGAGTCTGTATCTCCATTGGAAGAGATTCATCCCAACTACTTTTGATGATCCAAATGTCTTGCATTACGATTTTTCCTTTTACAACAGTTGGATTAATAAGACCAAGGGGATCGAAAATCTGTGATAGTTCTGATAAGATCATTCTCTTAGAAATGGTATTAGAGCTGCTTTCTTTTGGTTTGATGTATTGGAATTCATCGTTTCCAGGATCCCAAACTATTCCTGGGGTTTTAATGACGTCCTTCTCATTAATCCTAAGAGATGAACTTTTTTCATTTTCCTGATGCGAAATTCTTTCCATTATTGCAGCGCTATTACTGCACCACTTCCTAAGATCAAAGCCAGCACTTAACAAGATCGTTCTAACTTCCGAATAAATTTTAGCTATTATATCTAAGGAATTTGTATGTACGAAATCGAAGGATTATATCGTACAGATCGTCTTGAATTACTGGACCTTTAATCAAGAGATCGTTCAGTGACAGATTTGAGGTTGTCTTTGCGCTACAATCGAAGACAACTCTCAATTTCGTAGACAACGAATCAGGTCTGTGCACAAACTGATGAGGGGCGAAATATTTGATCTGATCAACTTGATTTCTCGGAACTTCTTCCATATGACCTAAGCTTTCATATTCAGCCATAAATTCTACGTATTGTGCCCTGACTTCCTTATTCCTTTCCAATCTTTTTTCTAGGTTAATAAACCGTCTTTGAGCTTGAACCAAGGAATCTCCCAACTGACCGCCATTTGATTTAAACAACAGATTAACCAAAAATCTTCCATCTTCCTGTCGACGTACGCCTTTCAAGAATTTCATCGCACACTCCTCCTCTTCCTTTGATGCGAGTGGTTGCTTTGGATTCACCTCCTCCATTTCCCAGAATCTCTTAACTATTTCACTAAGGAATGCATCATCAGACTCGGAACAAGCAACTAGGGAACATTCTACTCGAGGATTAGAGGATTTTTCGTATTTTCCCGAAACAATCCACCCAAATAACGTTTTTTGGAGAATCGGTAGTTTGGGATTCAATGTTATTTGTCCGACGCACAAAAGCTGGAAAAGGCTGCCGGCTCCTATGAGCAAATCTATGTGACCTGTTCGGTAAAAATTGGGATCAGCAAGCAAAACATTTTTAGGTATCTCCCACTGTGATGTATCCAATTCATTTGCAGGAAGAATATTGGTTATATTTCTTAAAATTAAAAGATCTAGGCTGATTTCAAAATCTGAAATTTGAGATCTGCAACTAGCTTCAACTTTGAAATGAATGACGGCGTTCGATTTTCCTATACCAGACACGATTGAATGAGTTTGGCTTTTCTTAAGTCTTAACCTTTGCACCATATCCTCCGTAATAAAATTAAGCTGTGACGCTGAATCTAGCAGAGCGCGAACAGGATATAATTGGCCAAATGAATCTTTCATATACACTAGTGCAGTGGCTAGGATAACCTCTGGACAATTTCTCTTGAACATGTCCGACACCAGGTGGGTACTACCATAGGTACTTGGCTGTAAGCTATCCGCAGTTATACTACTAGTGCTTGTAGGTTGATTAGTTGTAAACCTGTGCAACAAATGATGATGTGGCATTGAACATACTCTGCACTTGGATATTTGACATCTTCGGACCGAATGTCCCTTTGCAAGACAATTAATGCAAAGAACTCGTTGCTTTGCTTCTTGAAAACGCCTAATTACTGACAGCTGATTAAAGTTTTCACACGTACTTATATCATGTGTGTTTGGGGAGCAAAATTCACAAGACAACGACTGCACTACCAACGCGGTATGAGACTGTGGCTGTCGATTATTATTTCGGAAGCGAAATCTATTCGGCGATGGGTTACTTCTTCGTTCCTGAAAAGCTTTGATTCCTTTGCCTCAAGAGTTTGACAACGACGGTCTAAGACTTTTGAAAAGTCTTCCCACTTCGAAAGTGTGGAGTGGTCGACCGATTCATCCCACTTTGCCCTAGTATCAGCATCAACCTTATCCAACGCTAGCGAAATAAAAAAGGCATCACAAATATTCTTATGACTTCCAATCGATAGCATCGCTGCCATATGCGAATTAAAACTATCCTCTAAGTTGCGAAGATTCGCCGCAGAACATTTAGAAATTTTGTTGATATTCATTAATCCATTAAATGTTCTTGAAACATCAGTGTTTTGCTATCAAACCGTTTTTTCAAACGATCCAGAGCCTTGCGATAGTTAAAAAAAAAAAAATCGAACTCATTGATTGCATTTAAGGCTGCGCCAGACAAGCATTTCCTCAAATAATTAAATTTCTGGAGGGCTTCCAATGAATCGTCCTTGTCAACAAGATTCAAAAAAATTCCTATAAAATTCGGAAATTCAGAAAATTTGCCGGAAAGCGTTGGTAATGTTATACGTTCTAGCTTGGAACGGGAAATAGGCTGATGCGATATAAAAGATGAATTAAAACCATCTCCAACTGTTGCATTGCCTCGCTGGTCTGACAATATTAATTGAATCATAGATTTCGTCGACACATAGACTTCCTCTAGTTCCTCTCTATGATTACCTTGTTCCTCTTCATCCCCATTTATTTTGTCCAACGACAATTGTACATTCAAGCCCTGTTTGAAGTAGGATTCAGTAATGCCTAAACGACATTCTAATTCTACGATAGACCATGACGGACCTTTAACACTAATCAGCTTCTGTAATCGAGTTATATTACCTTTTGTAGAAGACCTAATCGATTTTAATTCGGATAATGTTCGCCGTTGATTATTATCTAACCCCCCACCGGAACCCTCGCCTACTCCTTGTGCAGCATTTTCCTCTTGATCAAGCATATCTAGCTTTCAACTATTTGACCAACGAAATAAACCACGAAAATCCAACGAAAAAACGCTATCCCGCAATTGATGGAATTTCCAGCGAAAGATTAGCAATCCGAACCAACAACGTGACAATTTTAGTAGCAGCAACAACGATGAATAATTTAAATTCTTGCGAAAGATAATGCAGAAATTTCAACCTCAAGATCGAAATAATATTAGCTCCAACAAACGATGACCACAGCAAAGCAGAACCAACAACAAGAGCTTTCACCCACAGCGCATTGTAGTGCGAAATTGCCCACACCACAGATTATAACACATTCCGATCCCACGGGCAACTAAGCTGCTGGTCATTGGAAACCATGCTGCTCAGTCAGCACATTCCAATCGTCCACGAGCAGCTTATTTGCTCGTCATTGGAAACCACGCTCAGACGAGCGTGGGATACATAAATAAACTCTAAGTTAGCTGCATAGCGGCATAAGAATACAAATTGAATCAATAAAGAAACTCCAAACGAAACAGTCGTATTTTAATCATTACATGGCGATCCTGCCATTACGATCCATAAATTACAAAGTGTTAAATAAGCTACTAAATTCAACTAAAAAGTGATAATTGTGTTGTGAAAGATGTGAATAAAGAACGAACAATGCAGATAGATGTACCTACATTAAACAAATAACAAGAGAACAACAATGATTTAAGACTATGAAAAGTGATAACTGTGTTGTGCACACTAATAAACGAAATGAATAAAGATCAAACAACGCAGTCGTGCATAAAACAAATAATTAATGAACAACCGAAAGCTGGGCCCAAACCGATATCTATTGAAGAATACCATGCCCGACAACAGAAAGCAGCGGCAGAAACCAAGGACAGTCAACTAACAACAATACCAAATGCCCACAGCCGCCCACCGAAGAGGCGCGGAGGAGTAAGAGCACGCAACCAGAGAAGGCGAGCAGTCATTATATCTATTCTAAAAGAAGGACGAATACAAGATGTGGATGAGCATCGATTTCAAAAGGAATTACGTAAGATCAACGCCCTACTACACAGAAGCAGAAACAGTAAATAATGGTGCATTAATTTGCACATTCTTTGTTTGCGTTAGATAAGTTAAGTTAAAGATTTCTGGATATAAATATTTAGATATAGATATAACAATAATATTATATTAATCTAAAGAACATTTAATTTTGTATACAAAATGGGCAAACAACAGTCCAAAATAGAGAGACCAAGTGCAAATGTAATTAATGAAGTAGAAATAACTGAACAAAAACCCAATAACGAAATGTATCTAATTATAATCATTGTACTCTTGGCTACTCATTTAGCACTGAAGCTATATTCAATGCATAAGAAGTCTCTAAAGAAAACATATATGGCAAGAGCACAGTCCCTTGCACAAATTTAAAAAAAAAAAAAAAAAAAAAAATTTTATTAATAAAATATATCAATAATATGTATATGTATTTTTAATATTTGTATAGACGATTTTAATGACATGTACGATTGTACGATGACGACATACATAGTGTATTGTAGTAAAAAGATGGCTTCAAACCTTATAGATGGTTGATTTTATTACCAGAAACATTAATCTTTATTCCAATTTAATTATTTGAAAATTTTGTTCTTCAGTTTACTCAGTCCAAAGAATTTGTCACATTCAGGCCATAGCCAATTAAATGGAATGGCTAAAGATTGTCGAGAAAGTACGGCAAAATAAAGAAGTACTCGACAAATCCTACAAGTGCATCAACCAAGATAGACCTATAGGTAAAGAAACTTTGAACAAACACTTAGAGGTATTGGTAACCAGGCTAGAAAACATTATAGAATACTGAACGTTAATTACTCAAGGCTAACCAATCAGCATAAAGATAAGGCTCACGATTTCTTTAACGAATGCAGAGACAAAGTCTCTAGAGCAGCATCTCGACACTCGATAGACCTTAAAATATCTGTTTCGCTCCATGAGAAAGTATCAATCGATATCGACACCACGAATAAAAATATAATTGATAAGAACCAAGAAATTAATAGTAGCGAACACAATATTTCAAATTCAAACAAAATGTCGCAATCACCTGTGGAATTTCTAAATATTGCATCGAAAATCCTTCCGGATTTTTATGGTAACGCAGACGACCTGCAAAGCTTCTTAGCTGCGTTAGAATTGATAAATAGCATAAACGATGGCAACAACATCGTTGCTATTAATCTAATAAAAACAAAGCTAAAAGGAACTGCTATAAATCTGATATCTGGTTCGGAAAGAACAGTAGAAGAAGTAGTTCAAAAACTAAAAACCACAGTAAAAGGCGAATCGGTAGATGTCATCACTGCAAAGTTGATGAACGTCCGACAAAGCTCTAAACCGGCAAATGAATATGCAAACGAGGTTGAAGACCTCACCAAAAAATTACAAAGCGCATATATTTCGGACGGACTAACTCCTCAATTGGCTGATACATACGCCACCAAGGCTGCCATAAAAGCCATGATCAAGAACTCCAACAATGATAAGGTTAAACTTATTATGGAGTCCGGTCAGTTCAACAACATGAATGAAGCAGTGGCTAAATTCGTGAACTGCTGTACTGAAGCTTATGGCCAGCCAAATGCAATACTGCATTTAAGAAATAATAGAGGTAGAAATAATAGTTATTTTAATAACAATAATCGAAATAATAACAACTTTCGTGAACTCGGACGCGGCGGAGGTCGTGGACGTGGACGCGGCGGAGGTCGTGGACGTGGACGCGGAAACAATAACAACAGCAACAATAGAAATTATTATAACCAGCCCAGAAATAACTACAGAAATGCAAATAACAGTAATAGAAACGTCAGAATGACACAACAGGTTACGGAAAACGAACCAACCCCAAGTACTCACTAGGAAAAACTTAAATAAACAGTAAAATCTATAACATAAGACTAAACTTAACATCATTCGTAGCATTAAAAACTTCATTAAACAATGATATAACATCGTTTATTGTAGACACTGGCGCGGACATTTCTATAGTAAAGGAAGGACAAATAGATCAATTTCAAACTTTTAACAAATACGAAACAACAAGCCTACACGGCATAGGTCAGGGAATAACTAACACCCTAGGAAAAGTTTACACTGATTTAAAATTTGAAAATCTACTAATAGCTCATGAATTTCATGTCGTTAGTGATGATTTTCCAATTCCATCCGAAGGAATAATTGGGCTTGATTTTGTCAAGAAATATAATTGTACACTTAACTATGACAGAAACCAAGATTGGCTAGTAATAAGACCAGACGGTTTTAACGAAATTGAAATACCAATGTCTTGCTCACCAATTAATAATGCAATAGCAATACCGGCAAGATCTGAAGTTATCAGACAGGTCAACATCCAATGCCAGGAAAAAGAAGTGCTTATTCCACAACAACAACTTAAAGATGGAATATATGTGGCAAATACAATTGCAAAAAGCGACAGAGCATTTGTCCGTGTAATAAACACAACAAATGAAAATGTATTGATACACAATGTTACATTAAAAACAGAAAGTCTAAACGATTATGAAAACATATCAATAGAAAATTTCCAACCCAATGACATTAAGTTACAAAAATTGTCCAAACATTTTCCTGACTTCATAAAGTCTGATTTACATAAACTCTGCTCGGAGTATATTGACATATTTGCGCTCGAAACAGATAAAATCACGGTTAACAACTTTTATAAACAAAAACTTCGTTTAAAAACCGACGAGCCAACATATATTAAAAACTATAGAATACCACACGTACATAAAAGTGAAATAACAAAACAGGTTGACAAATTGATACGAGACGATATAGTGGAACCATCCGCATCAGAGTACAACAGTCCAATACTTTTGGTACCGAAAAAATCTTTACCGGGTAATGACCAAAAACGATGGAGATTAGTAGTGGATTATAGGAGTATAAACAAGAAACTAATTGCAGACAAATTTCCGTTGCCAAGAATAGACGATATTCTTGACCAACTAGGCAAAGCTAAGTATTTTTCTTGCCTGGACTTAACGTCAGGATTTCATCAAATTGAATTAGATGAAAACTCAAGGGACATTACGTCATTTTCAACTGACAAAGGTTCATACCGATTCAAGCGTCTTCCCTATGGCCTAAAGATAGCACCAAACTCATTTCAAAGAATGATGACAATTGCGTTCTCTGGTTTATCACCAACGCAAGCATTCTTATATATGGATGATTTAGTTGTATTGGGCCGTTCAGAATCACATATGTTGAAAAATTTAACAGATGTATTCAAAACGTGTCGAAAATACAATCTAAAATTACATCCCGATAAGTGCACATTTTTCAGTCACGAAGTGACATACTTAGGTCATAAATGCACAGACAAAGGCATTCTTCCAGATCATAGCAAATTTCAGATTATCCTAGACTATCCAGTTCCCAAAAATGCAAATGAAGTCAAGAGATTCGTGGCATTCTGCAATTACTACAGACGATTTGTTCCAAATTTCGCTGAACATTCAAGGCTCTTAACGAGACTCTGTAAGAAAAATACCCCTTTTGAATGGACCACAGAATGTGGTAATGCATTCCAATATTTAAAACAGGCGCTACTAAGCCCTAACATTCTGCAGTATCCAGACTTCCAGAAGCAATTCTGCATAACCACCGATGCAAGCAAATACGCATGCGGTGCTGTACTTAGTCAAGAGTACAATGGATACCAACTCCCAGTAGCATATGCCTCAAGATCATTCACCAAAGGCGAAAGCAATAAATCCACTATTGAACAAGAACTAACTGCCATCCATTGGGCAATTAAACATTTCAGACCCTACATATATGGGACTAAATTCCTAATCAAAAGCGACCATAGACCATTGTCATATCTATTTGCCATGAAAAACCCGTCTTCTAAATTAACACGCATGAGACTAGATCTCGAGGAATACGATTTTACTGTAGAGTACTTGAGGGGAAAAGATAACTATGCAGCGGACGCATTGTCGCGCATAAATTTTACCGAAATCCAAAATATAAAAAATACAGCAAATAAAATATTTAAAGTTACAACTAGGCTGCAATCTAATAAAAATAACGTAGAATCAAAAGCCGACAAAATAGAAATGTCATCGAATAAAATAAATATATACGAAGCGTTCAGTAGTAGAAGGAAAAGAAACAGCGGCCGGCTAGCTATTAATGGCGACTGTTTAAAGATAATTAAAAAAAAAAAAGTGATCACTATAAAAATAAATAACCTTATTACTAATGGAAAAATTGACTTGAATCAATTGTTTCTACTGCTTGAAAGAAAAGCAAGTGATAACGGATTAACAAAGCTGCAGCAGTCACTAGGTGACAATATTTTCGAAAAGATCCGGATCAGTGATTATAAAGAAAAAGGAAATAGAGCTCTAAAAAACCTTCAAATTGCACTGACGCCAATAATAATAAAAGTAACAAATGATGACAAAAGAAAAATGATTATACAAAAGTACCATGATGATCCAACCTGTGGTGGCCACTCAGGGATCACACGTACACTAAAAAAGATACGACAAAAATATCATTGGAAAAATATGACGAGAGATATCATAAAATACGTCAAGAGATGTGACAAATGTCAAAGAAATAAGTCACTGAAAAACGTAAAAGAGCCAATGATTATAACTGATACCCCAACAACCGCATTTGATGTAGTGCTGATAGACACCATTGGACCATTACCAAGATCAGAAAATGGCAATGCGTATGCAGTTACAATAATATGCGATTTAACCAAATATCTGGTATCGGTACCAATCGCTGATAAAAGTGCAAAAACAATTGCAAAAGCAATCTTTGACCATTTCATACTAGTTTATGGTCCTATGAGGAAAATAATCACAGACATGGGCACCGAATATAAAAACCAAATATTTGACGATATATGTAAACTACTAAAAGTAGAAAATGTCACCTCAACGGCATATCATCACCAAACGTTAGGAACTGTCGAAAGAAACCACAGAACATTTAATGAGTATGTTCGGTCATACATTTCAATAGAAAAAACTGACTGGGACGAGTGGCTAAAATACTTTACGTATTGCTACAATACTACGCCATCAGTGGTGCATGACTATTGTCCATTTGAATTAGTGTTTGGTAAATCCCCAGGCAATTACGACTTTCTTTTGGATGCAAAAGTAGACCCCATTTATAATGTGTACGTGTATGAGAAAGAAGTCAAATTTCGACTTCAAACAGCGCATAAAAGGGCCGTGGAAATTATAAAGAATAAAAAGGATAAGGAAAAAGTCTTATACGACAGATATAGGAACAGCTTAGATATAGCAGTAGGAGACCTAGTTCTAGTAAAACAAATAGGACATAAGTTAGACAATATCTATAAGGGACCATTTAAGGTAGTCAGCATAGATAATAGGAACAATGTAATCTTAAAGGACGACAACGACAAGACGACAATTGTGCACAAAGACCGACTTAGACTTTACGAAACAACAAAAAAAAAAAAATAATAATAATTAAAAATAATTAACAAAATTAAATTTAGAGTTTAAGAACAAATTCATTTTAAATCCAAATAAAATTTAGAACTTAAGAATAAATATATGTAGAATAGACTCCGTCTAAATCCAAATAAAATTTAGAATTTAGAATTTAAGAATAAATTTATATAAAATAAATTCATTCTTCCGAAAAAAAAGGGAGGTGTAGTGCGAAATTGCCCACACCACAGATTATAACATATTCCGATCCCACGGGCAACTAAGCTGCTGGTCATTGGAAACCATGCTGCTCAGTCAGCACATTCCAATCGTCCACGAGCAGCTTATTTGCTCGTCATTGGAAACCACGCTCAGACGAGCGTGGGATACATAAATAAACTCTAAGTTAGCTGCATAGCGGCATAAGAATACAAATTGAATCAATAAAGAAACTCCAAACGAAACAGTCGTATTTTAATCATTACAGCATGAAATGATAGCGAGTGGCGCATGCGACAACGGTAACGATTACCTCCAACAAGCAGCAACGATCAAACCAGATACCAGATTTTCTTTCGTGAAACGAACTGCACTGAATTCCTGTGCCATTGTTTTTGTTAATTTGCAACAACTATTTTAGCGATTGACACTCGATTGCGAAGACGATGGAAAGCAGAAAGAAGAAAAGAATCGACGTTTTCAAATGTCTTTCAAATGCCTTTGAAATGCTTCCGAAAATTATGATGTATGATGGGTTAGAATGTAGATTTCTTATAATATGGTATTGAGTATTCAAATATAATTCAAATGTTTAAATTATAATATTTCTACAGCATTCGATCTCTTATGTCCAGATATACATACATACATTTTAGAAGAGTTTTCATACTCATTCCTCAATTGGCAATCACTTGCTTATGGTTGATATCTTCCAATTGTTCTCCCTCGATGTAGATCGATGATCACGTGAAGAAAATTATTTTAGACTTTTATGAATTAAAAGTATGATGGGGATTAATGTAAATCCCGGGTTTCGGCACCAAAAAATGTCCACAATGGTTTTTGGGACTTCAACGCAATTAAATAATTATAGCAACGACTGGGTTCAAGATCTTTATTCGGCTGTGGTCCAATACAAAAAAAGCCTGAGCAACCAATTTCCAATTTCATGTACATTTTTCTCGTATGTATTTATAAAGGGAAATTTCAAAGGGAAATTTAGCTTACATTAATAGCTTTTACATTGAAATGAATTTTAAGATAATTCACAATTGCAACCATATTCAAGATTTCAGTTTTTATTAAGTCTTAAATTTACGATAACGATTAGGTTAAGTTTTAATTATGCGTGAACTATGAACAATCTTCACTATTTCATAAGACTCTTTTGTCTTACAGTGTAAGTTTTTCAAGAACAAATAAATAAATAAAAAATAAAATAAATAAATAAAACAAGGTTATCGCAAAACGTGGTTGTGCAAAAGTATGTATCACTCTATCTGAGACATTTGCAAAATCAATAAGTGCTGATACGACTTCATCAGACCTTGTATTTCGTCTAAACAAACTCGATGAAGCATGGAAGGAGTTCGTAGATTTGCAGAACGATCTTTTAAACTTCATTGACGATCCAAATTATACAGATCGCGAACCTTAGTTCAGCATGCGCTAATTTCTGATGCGATGCTAAAATTAGAGAGATCCGTAGACAAGGAGATTGAAGAAAATATTCCACCAGTAGAGGCTTCATATCTGGAACCACCGAAAAAACCTTCTGTTCATTTACCTCCTTTATCCGCTCCCATATTTTCTGGAGACTATAAGGATTGGCCTACGTTCCATGATATGTTTTCGGCAACAATCGACTCAAATACCTCGATTACCTGCACTCAAAAGTTTCACTACTTAAAATCTTTTCTTCGTGGAGATACCGCGAACCTAATCAAACATTTTTCGTGCTCCGAAGATAATTATGGAGAGGCTGAAGAAGTAGGATTAAGAACGGATTGTAACATAGATGCATTTTTAAACTTTCTTCAAATGCGCTGTACTTGCCTAGAATCATGCCTTTCCATATCTCGTCCTAGCCATTATGCCTTTCCATATCTCGACGCCTAGGTGTTTAGGAATATCATTTTTTATGAAATTGTTCTAATTGTTATATATATTTTCCATTCATTTATTGTTAAATTATCGTTAAAATTTTGTACATTCATTTATGTGACTCACTGTATTTGTTCAAGGACAAGTTCTTGTGCCGGTTGGTCGCAACAACAATTCACTTGCTTATCATGCTAATGCTATGCTCTAAGAGCTAAAAATCGGTGGTTTTGTTGTTGCAATTAACATGGTATTTGCGTCCACACGTTTATGTTTATGCTGCACTGCAAAATCAAAATCGAACTCTCGTTCATTTGGATTTCGCTCTCAGCCGGAACAACAATCACCAAAAGGAGGTAATAAAGTCATTGGCGTTAGATGCTGCGGTCTTTTTTTTTTTGTTTTGCGGTGCTTCCTTCGTGCAATTCCCTTGAAGTTTCTTTGATATCGGTAGGGACTTGAACAATTTCATCGATTCTCATACATAAAAAAACTGGTCCTTCTGCGTCAGATTTAATTGAATTGTATTTGATTGAATCAAGAATTCAAATTAATAGACATTTATATTGAACATTTCGTGAAAACTACTATATAGGTATATGTGAAGACCGCATCAACACGTGTCGTGTTGATTCAAAGTACGAGTAATCACAATTTAAAATTCAAAGAATCGTAGAATATTTTTGTCGGGTGCTCGCGGTATTCGGACTGTATTAAATAATATGAGCGATTTAATGCGTATTCCGGGAACTGCAAAGGGATGTTTGACTCGTACAGCGTCGTTTGCAGATTCAATTGTACCCGAAACTACTCTAGAGCTATTAGAAATAAAATTCGTGAAGTTGAATGAAACGTGGTCGGATTTTGTGGCGTTACATAAAGAAGCGTTAAAAAACGCGGCTGATGAAACTGTGTGTGAAGAATTGGAAATTGAGTTCAGTGACTATGAAGAAAAATTCTTTAACGCGCATTCTAAATTAGTAAAGTCTATTCGTCTGTTGGACAAGAAAATAAAGATTCGGCTGTAAAGCAACTCGCGAAACAGCAAACTACGTTTTTAGAAAAGTTAAACTCAACTTCAGACAATAATTCCAATTCGAAAATTCACCTTCCAAAGTTAACGGTATCACCTTACTCGGGAAATTATAAAGATTGGCCCTCGTTTAGGGACTCTTTTATGGGCACAATTGAAACCCAACCAAATCTTTCGGATACTCAAACGTTTCATTATTTGAAATATTTTCTTCGCGATGATGCTGAAAATTTAATGAGGCACCTGACGATCTCTGATGCAAATTATCTTGAAGCAAGGGATAGGTTACAAAAACGGTACGATCGATCATATCTCATTGTGCAATCGTTTATACAAATGTTTGTGTCCCTTCCACCGGTAACCGCCGGAAACCTACAAATGCTACGGTAGGTAACAGACGGTGCGGATGAAGTTATTCGTGGGCTCAATGCACTGGGTTCCAATGATCGCGATCCGTGGTTGATTTTTCTTCTGCTCAATAAACGTGATACCGAGAGTAAGCACAGTTAGGCTCAGCATGTAGGTTCGCGAGATTGCTGTGCCTTTAAGGAACTCCTAGCATTTTTGGAATCCAGGTGCGATGCATTTGAGTCCTGCCAGTCGTTATCTCGTCCGAATTTATCCCGCCGTAAGCCACATAGCGATATTCGAACCCATTTTGCTGAATCTTCCCAGTCAACACCACATTGTCCAAAGTGTAAAAATAGCCATCTGTTGGCACAGTGTCCACAATTTATCGCTCTTGACATTGACTCCCGTCGGAGTTTCGTGAAATCGAACTCATTGTGTTATAATTGTCTTCGTATCTGTCATTCCGCAAACAAATGTCGCTCGTCGTTTCGTTGTCGTGTGTGCAAGTCGCGTCACCGCACACTGGTTCACCCGCCTGAACAAACTCACCCTTCGTCGTCTATTCCTTCTAATTGTTCGTCGGCTCAAGACTCTCAACAAAATCCAAATCTTCCTCAACCTCAACCGTGCTGCTCTACATTATCGCCTGTCTATCCCTTGATCAATAACCACTCGATCGATATTGGCTTCTCTAAGCAAACAATCCTACCTACCATATTGGCTACAGTGCAGGATATTCAGGGCAATTCAATAACGTGTAGGGTATTACTTGATTCTGGGTCCCAAGTCTCCTTTGTTGTCGAATCCTTTGCTCAGAGATTAGGACTTCCTCGTAAGCACGCTCGGATACCTGTCCTAGGAGTATCATCCACCGAAGCAGGTCATACTAGGGGTTGCATTTCAATGAAACTTAGCTCTCGTGTAAACCAATCGCATCTGTTCGTTGACGCATTTGTTTTGACCAAATTGACGTCTAATCTGCCATCTCAACCTCTTGACACAACGTCCCTAGCCCAGTCGACGTATTGCTTGGAGCAGACAAACTATGGTGTTTGCTGAAGGGGGATCAAATCCAAGGATCTAGAGGGTTACCCATAGCTCAGAAAACGTCATTCGGTTGGGTTGTAACAGGGGAGCTGATAGATACTCAACAGTCCCATCATGCCTCCATTTTATCGCTTCATACTACATTGGATGTTGACGTGCTACTCCAACGGTTCTGGGAGCTTGATGATGTGTTATGATTTTGATGTTTGCTGCTTGTATTTGTTGATTTACACCATCACATTTGTGCACTTGAGAACGAATTTTGTTTAGTTTTCTCAAAAGTAGTTGTTCGCCAATATCGAACAGAAAAAACACTCGCCGGGAAGTATTAGGTAGAGATAATTTTTATTTTATTTCATATAGTATGTATTGGTAATGCAAGATTGAATGAAGTTTCGTTTCGTTTATTTTCTTATTGCATAAATAATTTATTCTACGTTATTCACTTTTGCTTTAACAAGGCAGGCAGCAGCGACTTGTATCGAACTGACGACACTGCTCTACGAAAATAAACTAACTGTCTGCCCTGGCTCCAAACATGAATTTTTCTGGACGTGTCATTATCTTGAAGAAGAAGCTGGCAGTGTCCGGTTCACGCCGCGAAGTACTGCGATCGCGGGAAAGGAATGTTTGCTTGCATTTGTCATATAAAACCTTATAGAAATATGCACTTGTCACATTAAACCATATGGAATTATTGTATAGTGGGAAGGAAGTAAGAAGGCAATCAGTAATTTGAATTAAGCAATATTTACGTATGCAAAGAAATATGTGAATGTGTTCGACTTTGAACTCAGGAGACCGTGTTATCTACCGGTTTTTATTTTTAAAACGTTATAAAAAAAAGATTGATTTATTAGTTACAACTGTCCTGGGTTATATACAAGATTTTTGTTTACAAAATATATTAGTTGACAGCTGATTGTACTTCGGAGGTGTGCTTGATGCATACGATCAAATAATTTGTGACGTCACGCTGTTCGTTGATTATGAAATCAACATTCTCCCCCACCGATGAGCGAAGATCATCTATCTCATCATCATCATCATGTGCTGCTAGTGCTGGTTTTTGGTCTGCTTCTGTTTGTTGGCTTTGTTGATGCTGTTGGCGCGTGCTTTGCTCATGCTTTGTAATGTAATCAATTTCTCTCATAAATCATAATGTATATCCATGCGAACACATGAAAAGAGACAAAAAAAATTATTATATTTGTTTACATACAGTCAGACAAGAGAGGTAACGAAAAACAGAAAAGTAAACGAGCGGCAACCCTGGACAACGCTGATATGTAATACTATCATTCTTGAAGTAATACTACACAAGCTCCCGTTCTCGCTTGAATCGGTGAACGATGTGCTGTACCACTACCTATCTGTTTGTTTTGCATGCGATTGTTGTTGTTGCTTGGCGACGACGACGAAGATGACGATGACGATGCAAAGCAGTTCGGTGATTGCTTGCAATTAGCAATTACATACTTGATTGTTATCTGGTGCAGTTGCTAGTTTTCTGGTGCGGGAGTTTATTTAAGTTAAGTTCATATCGTTTTTATTATTTATTAATTCATGTGTTATAGTAGATATTGTGTATTATATATAATTCAGGTGAGTACATTATTGGTAAATTGTGTTTAATTCATTTGGTGATTTTGTTGTTTTTCTTCTCTGTTTTGATCGTTTGCTGCGTCCATCGAATATGTTTTTTTTTTTTTTTTGGATGCGCCAACGGATGTGGTAATCTTCTAAAGATGCGGTAGCCCGTGCTACCAACATGCACGATTCGCAAACCCGAGTAATCGATGCCGGGAATACGCCTACGTACTAATCCACACCCCACACACTTCAACCACTCTCCCCGCGGGACTGCCGTTAGGTATTACTTCGCGGGGTTGGTTAGCCTTCAAGCTATTCGTGTTGTGTCACCTGCTTCTGGTGTTTCTGCGGTCTCTGAGGCTTCTGCTGTGGCTTTTCTTAGCCTTTCTATTCTCCGTAGCTCATTTTGTAGGATGGTTATAAAATTGCATAATTCCGCCCAATTCTCTTGAGACTGCAACATATGGTCGATGATTAGTGACGGGCTGGGCAAAGTATTTCTCCATGCCATGAAGCGTGGGCAATAAAATACTGCGTGCTCCGTGTCTTCATCTTTGTTTACGCATTCGGGGCAAGATGGTGAGCTGTCGTGCCCAAAACGGTGCAGATACTTGCGATAACCACCGTGGCCTGACAGGAACTGTGTAAGGTTATAGTTACAGTCTCCATGGTTACGTTCTATCCATTCCTTGATTGTCGGTATAAGTTTGTATGTCCATCTGCCTTTCGTTGTGCTATTCCAGCGAGCTTGCCACATAGCTATTGACGCTGCCTTTTCTTCGGTTTTAATCCTCTTGATTTCACTGGCATCGTATTGGTTTAAGGCTCTTTTGTTATATATCCTCAACATTTCGTCTGCAAGAATGTCGACGGGGACCATTCCAGCTATAACAAAGGCGGCCTCATCCGATATGGTTCGGAAGCCGCTGATTGTCCGTAGCGCGCAGAGCCTGTATGTTGATAATAGTCTCCTTTTGGTCTCCTTCGTCCTCAGTGCCTGCGCCCAGACTGGGGCTGCATACAGCAGAACTGATGTAACAACTCTGGAAAGTAGGATCCTTCTTGCGTATCCAGGTCCACCAATGTTAGGCATTATGCGCGAGAGAGCTCCCTGCATTTGCGATGCTTTCTTGGCTAAATATTCCACGTGTGTTTTGAACCGTAGTCTATTGTCCAGCATTACTCCAAGGTA
This sequence comes from Cheilosia variabilis, assembly GCA_951230905.1. Lineage (NCBI taxonomy): Eukaryota > Metazoa > Arthropoda > Insecta > Diptera > Syrphidae > Cheilosia > Cheilosia variabilis. Next base: position 87,714,548 of record OX579676.1, read on the forward strand.
TTTAACCGCTTCTTTGGACTTGATTATTTGGTTACCAACCTGGAAGTTGGCAAACTCTACAGTTTTTCGGCTGGTTATGAGGACAGCTTCTGTTTTATGATCAGCTAGTTCCAGGCTGGCGGTTGATAGCCACTCCTTTACCCGGGCAATTGCTTCGTTTGTAACGGATTCAATGGTACGAATCTGTTTACCTACTGTCACAACGGCGATGTCATCGGCGAATCCAATTATCGTCACTCCCTCAGGCAGCACCAACCGTAAGACTCCGTCGTACATGATGTTCCACAATAACGGCCCCAAGACCGATCCCTGTGGAACTCCGGCAGTGACTTTGTAGTATTTTTCACCTTCATCTGTATTATATCTTAACTTCCTGTTGTTGAAGTAGCTCGTCATTATACGTAGCAAGTAGTACGGTGTATCCATCCTAGCGAGGGATCTTCTAATGAAAGACCAGTTCGCGGAGTTAAAAGCATTTTTAACGTCCAATGTTACTACTGCACAGTACTCCTTTGTCCCATAGAGCCATCTTTCCCCTTCGATGGCGCCTTTTGCAATATCAACTACTGCTCGTATGGCATCAACAGTGGATCTCCTTTTTCTAAAACCAAATTGGTAATCTGAAAGGGCCCCTTTTTCGTCTGCCACTGCGAGTAATCTATTGTAGATTATCTTCTCGAGGATCTTTCCCATGGTGTCCAATAGGCATATTGGGCGATAGGACGATGGTTCTCCTGGAGGCTTCTTTCCTTTTGGTAGCAGGACCAAGTGTTGCATTTTCCACTTTTCGGGAAACGTTCCTTCTTCGAGGCACTTCTGCATCGTCATCATAAACAGGTCTGGCCTCTTTTTTATAGCCGCTTTTATTGCCTTGTTTGGGATGCCGTCGGGTCCGGGGGCCTTGTTGTCGCCAATCTTGCTGCATGCCTCGAGCAGCTCCTCCTGGGTGATTAGTGGAATGTCATCTGTACTGACTTCTCTCACGATATTGCACATAGTAGTTGGTACTTGGGGAAAGAGATGCTCTACTATGGATTTCAGTATTATTGGACACGTTATTGGAGGAGTTCTGTAGCCCCTCAGTTTGGTCATCACCATTCTGTATGCCGAACCCCATGGGTTAATGTCGGCCTCCTCACAAAGACGTTTAAAACACGTGGTTTTGCTCTCCTTAATAGTTCTATTTAGTGTGCGTCTTGCCAGTCTAAGAGTGTCCAGGCATTGTTGGAAGTCTGGTCTTCTTCTTGAACGCTGAACCTTGCGTCGAGCTTGCAGACATTTTTTCCGAAGTGTCTTTATTTCCTCATTCCACCAGTAACATGGCGGTGCCTTCCTGCTGTTTGTTCTTCTGGGCATGGATGCATCGCACGCGGTGGTGATGGTGTTTGTGAGGCGATGTGCGAGGGTCTCCGCTGTTCCATTTCGCGTTAGGTTGCCGTTCAACATCTCTTCGAATGTTTCCTTATCGAATTTTCTGTCGTTCCATTTTGGGCCCGTAAGTTTAGGGGGTACGACTGGTTTCATCCCTCTTATTTCCATTATTATCATTTGGTGGTCGCTGTGTGAGTATTCTTCACTGACTCTCCACTTTATGGTTCTCAGGATAGAACTACTCACAAGGGTGATGTCAATGATAGAGCCTATCCCAGCCTTCCTGTACGTATTTGCTCGACCCTTGTTGGCGATACTTGTCGATAGGGGAGCGAATGTTTCCAGTAGGGCCTGTCCTCTGGTATTCGTGAGTCTGCTGCCCCATTCCGTAGCCCACGCATTAAAGTCGCCACCTATGACCACTGGGGTTCTCCGAAGAGCGTCTGAGGTTAGATTGTCCAGCATTTGTTGGTATTCATTGGACGTTAAGCTGGGTCGGGCATAGCAACTGTAGAAATGGATCCCGTTTATTTTCGCCCGAACGAAGCCTATTGTTTGATCGCTTGTGTCTTCGAAAGCATAGCGTCCACATATCCAAATGGCCGCCTGTTTTGCTTTGTCGCAGATCCAGTTATTGTTCCCGTCGGGACACTTATATGGTTCACTAATCATTATGACGTCCGCCCTTTCGTCCTTGGCCGTTTGTGCTAGGATGTCCTGGGCTACTCTACAGTGGTTGAGGTTTATCTGTAGTATCTTCATGGTCTCTTGCTAGTGATAGCTCTCCGAAAAACCGGGCATTTGTTACTGCCAGCTACATGCTTCGCGTCATCTGGATTGTCTCTCTTGCAGATCATACAGAATGGTTCCTTGTCACAGTTCTTTGCTATATGGCCTTCTGTCCCACATCTCCTACATAGTTTGGAGCGGTCTTCTTCGTTTTTGCATTGCCGGGCTAGGTGGCCAAACTCTAGACATTTGAAGCATTTTTTTTGCAGGGTCCGTTCGCGTATGCGACAGTTTACCCAGCCGATTTTAACCTTTCCGGCTTTTAAGAGTTTTCCTGCGTCTTCTGAGGGGAGGCTGATTGTTGCTGTTTGAGTTCCTCCGTAACCCTTTCGCAGGGACAAGACGTCTGCTGGTAAAACTGTCACTTCGAGCTGGGCTTTGATGGCATCGGCTATGTCGTCTACAGCAGTGACCTCATCGATGTCTTTAATCTCAAGGACAGAGTGGTGTGTAAGTGACCTTACATTTGCCTGGTCAGCTAAGGTTTCACTAAGGAATCCTTTGAACTCAGAGGTCTTAATCCCCGTCTCCTTGAGTTGTATAAGGAGGTCTCCCTTTTGTGTCCTCCTAATTCTTGACACCGCCTTTCCCACTATTTCCAATTTTGGGTCTGCCTTTGAGAGGGTCCCCGTCGCTTTGATGACGATAGCGTCAGGCCTAGGTTTTTTGTCCTCTATCTGCTTCTTTTTGGCGACCTTCTTTCTTGAGGCATTCTGCCACTCTTCATCTCCTTTCGTCTGCTTCTTATCAATGCCTGCATTTTTCTTTTGATTGGGCCTGGTCACTGGAGTCTCAACTCCGGTTTTCCCATCTTGTTTTCATTATTAACTTGTCTCCTTTTTGGTTCCGGTAGTACGTTGTCTGCAGAACCATTTGGTAAGTTATGCTGCTTCCGTTTAGGCTCCGGGGATTCGTCTTCTGCAACCTGTCTCTTCTTGGGCTCTGTTGTTGCCTTTAGCCATGGTGAAGTTTGCGAGGAATTGTTCTGACGAATCACTTTCTTTGCTTTCTCGTCATGCAATTGAATCGCCGAGAGTTCGTAAAGAGCTCTGATGCTTTCAATAGCATCTCTCATCGGTTGGTGGATCGAGCGTCTTTTGCCATCTTCCATCATTTCTATCAGCCATCTTATTTGCTCACCTAGCTTGTGAAAGTCTGATTGCTGGACGGTTGATTCGGCCGCCCTTGTTCGTACTGTGGGTGACTCGCGTCGTTCGGTACTTCTTTGTGGTACTGGTGACCTCAGCATTCTTGATCCTCCCTGAAAGGGATTTTCAATGGTCTCCTCTATTAGTCCTCCGGTGTTTTGGTCAATGTCCATCGAATATGTGTATGGGTGTGTGTGCGTATGTGACTATGCTCGGCTTGCAACGATAACAAGCGGTATGTGTGATTTTGATTCGGCTTTCGCTTTGTGTTGTGTGAGAGAGTGACTTAGCATCAGTTTAAATGCAATTCGTTGTGTGCGTACAATTATTTTGAGTTGTGTCTGTGTGTGATCGATGAATGGAAATATATATTTTGAATTTGATGATTAGCGAAGGTATGTGGTCTGAATCTAATTTATTGTGTGTATGGGTGTTCTCTTTGCAGTTTCTTAGAGTGATTTGGATTTGGATAGTACTGAAATTGGTGATAGAGAGCGGACTGTATTTTAATAATGTGTTGTGATCGACTTGTGTGCATCTTATAAGTGTGTGTGCAATTGTGTGAATAATTGTTGCAAGTTGATGTTGAGTGATTTTAATTTATATTTGTTGTGTTGGGTATGACGACAGTGGTGTGCATGAGTTTTCGTACTGTGATTTGATTAATTTATTTATTATTATAATTTTATATATATTGCTGATTCGGAAATATTTGTTATATAAATTTTATTGAAATTATTTTTGGCTGAGTATGCATGTGTAGTGAGTTGTCTATTTTAGATTCGCTTGTTGTTCTGTATCGTTAATTGGAAGAGGACAGAGTTTGGTGATTGGACGACGAAGTTCTCCATGTTGAGTTTTTACTTTAACAACCCGTACGATACTGCCTCCTCCGGGGTACGTTTCCACAATACGGCCTAAACTCCATTTTGCAGGGGGAAGTCGTTCATCCTTAATAAGCACCAAATCTCCTTTTTTCAGCAGAGGTTGTGGTTTTAGCCATTTCGGGCGCTGTTGAAGGCGGCTCAAGTATTCTGTTTGCCACTGTTTCCAAAATACTTGCAAATGCGCCTGAATCGCTTTCCACCGATCAACGTAGCCTTGCTTGCCTATGGTTAAGTCTGGTTCAGGAACAGTAAATAGAGGTTCTCCTATGAGGAAGTGTGCTGGGGTTAGTGCCTGAAAGTCTTCTGGGCTTTCTGTTAGGGGACAGAGAGGTCTCGAATTTAGACACGCTTCAATTTGGCTCAGAAGCGTGGCGAGCTCTTCGTATGTTAGTGTCCCATTTCCAACAATTCGTTTTAGGTGGAACTTGACACTCTTCACTCCTGCTTCCCACAATCCTCCGAAGTGGGGAGAAGCAGGTGGAATGAAGTTCCACGTAGTTCCTTGGGTTGCTAGAACGTTGGCAATATCTTTCCAGTCCTGAATTCCAGTCTGCATAAGGCGTCTTAGTTCTGCATCAGCTCCCACGAAGTTCGTGCCACAATCGCTGTACATCTGAGCGCAAACACCCCGTCTTGCTTGGGTGGTCATGTCGCTAACCGCTTCTAGATGCATCGCTTTGGTTGCCAGGCAGATAAATATAGCTAAGTATCCTTTATGGCACTTAGCTCCGCGACCTTTCCACGCTCGAATATTGATCGGGCCTGCGTAATCGATGCCGGTGTGCGTGAAGGGTTTTGACGCCGTGACTCGAGGTGCTGGTAGCTCTCCCATTAATTGCTTTGCTGTCTGGCTTCGACATCTATGACAGATGGTGCAGCTGTTGATGTACTTCTTCACCGTCCTCTTAAGATTGAATATCCAATATTTTTGTCTTAATTGTGTCATCATTAGCTGAACTCCTCCGTGTAACGTATTTATGTGTGAATCGCGTATTATAAGTTTTGACAGATTGTGTTTTGGGTCCAATATGATAGGATGCTGTTGATCATACGAAATGCTTGCATGTGTTAATCTTCCGCCAACTCGAATGACACCATTGCCGTCTACAAATGGGTTCAACGATCCTATGCCTCTTGCCTTGGTAATGCCATCTGGAAATATTTCCATTTGTGCAGTTTTGATAAGTGTCATAGATGCTTTATCGAGCTCTATCGGCGTAATAGGGTTCCCCTCCTGAGCTTTCTTTGTTTCATCTCGAAGACCTCGGATATAACAACAAAATTTAGGGTAATGCTGTCGAAAATTGTGAACGAATCTGTTGCAATAAGCGACTATTCTAAGCAATTTCTGGAACTTGGAAACTTTACCGATCAAATGAATAATCTGATTTTCCTTAACTTCTAGTCGGTGAACTCGCCTTTGGCCTTCACCGGTTGTTAAGTCCGTTGGTTGGTCCGGAATTTCAAAATTCCAATATGTGTGTAGAAAATCAGGTCCATTCCACCAAAGCCGATTGTTTATTAGCGCCGAGGGCAGTACTCCTCGGGATGCTAAGTCAGCAGGATTATGCTGCGTTGGGATGTGCTTCCAGATGTAGGAATCTGTCAGCCGCTGAATTTCTCCAACTCTGTTTCCAACAAATGCCTCCCATCTAGATGGTGGCGACTTGATCCAACAGAAAGTGATGGTTGAATCTGTCCACGCATATACCTTTGTGTCCGTGATATGTAGCGATTTTACGACGTGGTTTAGAAGCCTCGCTAGAATAACTGCTCCGCACAGCTCTAGTCTTGGTATACTTACTGCTTTGACTGGGGCCACCTTAGTTTTTGAGAGTAGTAAATTCATGTGAATTCTGCCTCCTTCATCTAAAACTCGAATGTATACCGCAGCTCCGAATGCCTTCTCAGAGGCGTCGCAGAATCCATGGATCTCCACGTTGTTGAATCGTCCTCCAGTCTGCACATATCGAGGTAAGCGAATGTTGTTGACGGCTCCTAAATCTTGAAAAAATGTGTTCCATTCTCTTAGCAGTTCTTCGCCGATCGGTTGATCCCATTCTAAGTTTTTAACCCACAGCAATTGTAGGAAACACTTTGCCTTAATAATACAGGGTGAAATCCAACCCAATGGATCAAAAAGTCTCGCTATTGTTGACAAGATGGCTCTTTTTGTTACTTGTGGATGACTTGGTGGATTGTAGCTGTAGAGAAAACTATCCGCATCAGGAATCCATTGAATTCCCAGCGTCTTGAGTTGGTTCAGACCTTCGGAAGGGAAAGAAAACGTATCTTCGCAATCTTGACGAGGTATATCTCGTAAAAGCTCGTCTGCTTTCGACGCCCACTTCCGTAAGTTTAACCCTGCTGCTTCGAATGTAGTTTTTACTTCCCTTATTTTCTTTTCAGCTTCTTCTTTTGTGTCAGCTCCGGATAACAAGTCGTCTACGTACATTTCCTCCTGAATCATCTTGGTAGCTCGGGGATATTGAGAGCGATCATTTTCTGCTAACCAATTCAGAGTACGGATAGCTAGATAAGGAGCGGATGCCGTACCAAAGGTGACTGTTTTGAGTCGATATGTTTTAAGCATGTCACTTGGATCACTTCGCCAAAGAATTAGCTGATACATTGAGTCTCTGTCACTTATCCAGATCTGACGGTACATTTTCTCTATATCGGCTGTAAATGTGTATTTGTATAGCCTCCATCTGAGAATGACATCGATTATATTATTTTGGAGAGTCGGACCCACCATCAGATGATCATTAAGAGAAGTTCAGTCAGATGTCTTGAAGGAAGCATCAAAAACTACCCTTAACTTGGTGGACGAACTGCTCGCTTTTATAACCGCATGGTGTGGCAGGAAGTAATGAGGAATACTCTCCAAAATGTCTTCGTTTTTAACTTCACTCATGTGTCCCAAAAGTAAGTAATCCTGTATACATGCCGTATAATCCATTTTAAGCTTTTTGTTTTTCAATAGACGTCCCTCCAATTGCTTAAAACGTTGTAGCGCGCCTTCTTTTGATCTTCCTAGCAGGGGTCGTACATTTCCTTTGAAGGGAAGGGCGACTTCACATCGACCGTCTGCTAAGCGTTTGACATTATGCAAGAAATGATCCTCACACGCAATATTTTCAGGAGTCTCTGTGACTAGAAATGGAGCTTCTTCTAACTCCCAAAATTTTTGTATGCTTGCGTCCAATGTGCAGGCTTGATGAAAAGTTTTTATCGGTTGAGACGAAAATGGTACTCGTCCAAAAAGAATCCATCCCAGCTTGGTATTTTGTGCAACTGGTAAATTGACATCATCTGCCCGAATCAAGTCCGGCAAAAGAACATCGGCTAACACGTCACTTCCTAACAACAGATCAACTTTGGCTGGCTTAAAAAATGAAGGATCGGCTAAGCTCAAGCCATCGAGGTGCTTCCAATCGACTACTGGAAGAGTGCGGGCCGGGATATGCCCAGACAGCGACTTATACACAAGGGCTTGTGTGGCGATTTTAAAGGCCGAATGGTGAGAGGCAATCGTTATGTCAACAACCTTTCTACATGTGCCGCTGCTGACCATACCTAGCCCGGACACCTCGACGAAAGTTGGTTTATGGTTAATACGGAGCAATTGAACTGCTGACTCGGTGATGAAGGAGGCCTCAGATCCCGAATCAAGCAAAGCCCGGAGCGAAACAACCTGTCCTGATGACCCACCTACTTTTACAATTGCAGTGGCCGACATTACTTGGGTACTCGTATGTGGCATAGAGTGGTATGTATTAAGAGACAAGCTGCAACAAGGCTGCTCTTCATTTGTGGGTTGCACAATCCGACGTTGGGTTGTAGATGAAGATGGACCAGACTGTTCTATACTGTGAGGCTTAAAGCTTGGAGCTTCGGGATTGATAACTGAGGTGAGAACATTTGTATTTTGTGAACCGTTTTGTAAGTTTTGTTGTTGTGACGAGTTTTGACTATGGTTTGACGTATTACAAGAGTGAGACGGATGAGTGTTGTGTGAAGAATTATGCAAAAGGGAGTGGTGTGGTTGTTGACAGTAATAACATCTACGAGTACTTGGACAATTAGCGAACGAATGACTATAGGCTAAGCAATTTCTACACAGACCTAGTCTACCTATACTTTGACAGCGGTCATTAATGCTCATTTTTAGGAAACGGTTGCAGCGACGGATGGCATGTTGACCTTTATTACAAAGCTTACATGCATACTTTGGTGTATTTGCTTGCGCGTGGAAAGAATTACGTAGGAGTCCCTTTTTTGGTGGCTCAGAAGATATCTTTCCCTGTTGGTAAGACACTGCCTCCAGAGTGCGGAACCTTGTTTCGAGGAATTGTTTAAATTCCGCAAGCGTCGGTAGTTCCTTGGTATTCTCCTTTGACCCCAGTTTCTCTTCCCACAGCTGCTGCGCTTTCGTCGGTAATTTTTGTAAAAGCACATAAATCAACACCACATCCCAGTGTTCTACTGGCACCTTCAAGTTACCCAAGCTATGAATTATTTCGGTAGACGTATCCAACAATTCCTTTATCGCTTCAGATCGCTCCTGGGTTATTGAAGGCTGATTGAACAGACACTTCATTTGGGTATTGACAAGGAAACGTTGGTGGTCGTACCTATCTTCCAAAATATTCCATGCTTTTGTATAATTTCCATTGGAAATTGACAAATGTGACAAGATTTTGTCTGCTTCACCTGATACACTGGTTTTTAGATAGTGCATTTTCTGTATTTCAGACAACGACGTATTCTGATGGACAAGCGAAAGAAATAAGTCACGAAATCCACGCCAGGATTCATACTTCCCCGAGAAAACAGGCACTGGAATATGCGTCAATTTAAAATCTGCATCCTGAGACGGCTTTAAGTCGCTTGACTCTGCCTTCGTGACATCACTCTGGGTTTCTTTTGCCTTGACTTTGTCCATGGCATCAAGAAGAGAGGCTCTGTAATCTAAATACAACTCGCGCAATCTATCATACACTTCCTCTATTTTAGAACAATCACTATCCTCATCCTGACTATCTACTAAATGTTCGTACACTTTTTCAGCATTCTCCATTGTTTCTTTCAGCAGAATCAAACGACCCGACAGGTAATTTGCCGTCCGAGTACTGGATCCCCTTTTGCCGAAATTTTCAACATCCTTTTCCAAGCGGGTAAGTACGCGATTTAACTTATTTGGCTTCATAATTTAAAATTATATCTTATACCCAGACACACAAAATGAAATAATACAAGAAGTGATGTACTTACTTGCAAATTCGGATCGGTTGCAAATTCCTGGGATTTCGAATCCGTTTCTTCAAATCGTTTGGTTGAGTTCTTCAGATGACGGCGGCACACAGCACACAAAAAAAGCAGCAGAATTCACCAAATCCTATATAAATTGTATAAAATCCAATTGCACACACAAAAGCCGTGATATTACAACAAAAAGTTGTGTAGTGTCGAATTAAATTTCTTAAAAAATCCGGCTCGTGGACCAAAATGTTCGACTTTGAACTCAAGAGGCCGTGTTATCTACCGGTTTTTATTTTTAAAACGTTATAAAAAAAAGATTGATTTATTAGTTACAACTGTCCTGGGTTATATACAAGATTTTTGTTTACAAAATATATTAGTTGACAGCTGATTGTACTTCGGAGGTGTGCTTGATGCATACGATCAAATAATTTGTGACGTCACGCTGTTCGTTGATTATGAAATCAACAGAATGTGCTTTTTTTTTTCTTTACGCTAACCTTTTTGGATATTTTTTAATTTGCACTAATTACTAATTACTTATTAATTGTTGTAAGTATAGTCTTTTGCAATTTTTGTTTGTTACTTTTACTTTAATTTTTAGAAATTTTTTTTTTTACGCTAAACTTTTTGGAAATTTTTCAATTTGCACTAATTACTAATTACTTATTAATTGTTGTAAGTATAGTCTTTTACAATTTTTGTTTGTTACTTTTACTTTAATTTTTCGAATTTTTTTATTTTACGCTAAACATTTTGGAAATTTTTTAATTTGCACTAATTACTAATTACTTATTAATTGTTGTAAGTAGACTATACAATTTTTGTTTGTTACTTTTACTTTAATATTTAGAAAAAATTTTTTTTTTTTTTATTAAATTTTTTTTTATACTAACTGCACGGATCGAGTTAACGGCTTACTGGGGGTTTCACTACATGAAGGTGTACTGTTCTTGGAGGGCTCCGTAGCGGGTTCTATAACCTGCATTTCTATATCTTTGGGCGGTAAAGCCTTTTCACTTTGCCAGTTTCTTAAAATTTTGGGTATAGTTTTACAAACGATGACGACAAAAAGAGCTAATGTAAGTACACATGATATTGAGAAGGAAGTCGCCGATAAGGTACGGTGGCTCGAAAAGTTGATCAAAGGGAAGCATGATTGCATAATGTACTGTAGGAAAATGAAAAAGAAGATGTAAAAAAAAATGGTGGAAAAGTTGTGGGAAAGTCAAGTGTTAATCTATTTTCTTTTTCTACAGGTTCTTCAGTTGTTGGCTTAGCTTTCCCGGCTTCGTATTCGGCATATGTTAGGATTTTGTCTGTAACTATACACTGTTTGGGTTGCCGTTCGGCTAAGGGCATCAGCATTGGTATTGTAAAGGGTGATTTTTTAGCTGGTTTGGTTTTGGCAACACTGGTTTTGACAGCTGACGTGTGTTTAGTACCTTGTGTCACTGTCAAACAGCTTCAGTTTGGTTTGCAATTTAACCATGGATCGTCTTACAAATGAACAACGCTTGCAAATTATTGAATTTTACTATCAAAATTCGTGCTCGGTTCGAAATGTTCATCGCGCGCTGCTTCCATTTTATGATCGGCATTCTCGACCTTCTGAGCAGTCTATTCGGAAGATTGTGACCAAATTTCGCACCAAATTTACTTTGTTGGACATTAAACCACCAACACGTTTACGTACTGTGCGTAGTGAAGAAAATATTGCGGCCGTATCAGCTAGTGTGACAGAAGACCGCGAAATGTCGATTCGGCGCCGTTCCCAGCAGTTAGGCCTTTGTTACAGCACTACGTGGAAAATTTTGCGGAAGGATTTGGGCGTAAAGCCTTTTAAGATACAGCTGGTGCAAGAACTAAAGCCAGCCGACCTACCACAACGCCGAATTTTTGGTGAATGGGCTCTTGGAAAGCTGGCCGAGGATCCGCTTTTTTATCGAAAAATTGTGTTCAGCGATGAGGCTCATTTTTGGTTGAATGGGTACGTAAATAAGCAAAATTGCCGCATTTGGAGTGAAGATCAGCCAGAAGCATTGCAACAACTACCAATGCATCCCGAAAAAGCCACTGTTTGGTGCGGTTTATGGGCCGGCGGCATTATTGGGCCATATTTCTTCAAAGATGAAGCGAATCGCAGCGTTACTGTCAATGGTGAACGCTACCGAGCGATGATAACAAACTTTTTTTTGCCCGAAATGGAAGTTCTTGACATGCATGATATGTGGTTTCAACAAGACGGTGCCACATGCCACACAGCACGCGAAACAATGGCGCAATTGCGAGGCGAGTTTGGTGAACAGTTAATTTCACGTTTCGGGCCGGTCAATTGGCCGCCTAGATCGTGCGATTTGACACCATTAGATTATTTTTTGTGGGGGTATGCCAAGGCTAATGTGTATAGGGACAAGCCCGCTTCGATTGACGCACTGGAAGCCAACATCCATGCATTCATTCGTGAGATACCGGCCGATATGTGTGAAAGAGTATGCCAAAATTGGACTCAGCGGATGGGCTACCTGAGACGCAGCCGCGGTCAACATTTGCATGAAATTATCTTTAAACATTAAATTGCAAGGTTCAAACTATCGATTCAAATAAATATTTCATTCATTTTTTCGACTTTTTTGTGTTTTTTTTTTAAAAAAAGTTCTAAACCTCTTAAAAAATCACCCTTTATTTGCCTGGCTTGTATTCTATTTCGTAATCGAATTCTGACAATTTGTGATGAAATCGAACGAGGCGAGTTGTAGGATCTTTCGTTAAATACTTCCTTTAAAGGCTTATGATCTGTATATACAGTAAATTTGCGCCCTTGAAGGTAGCATCTAAAATTTTTAGTAGCCCATACGATTGCTAGTAACTCTTTCTCAATAGTAGAGTAGTTACGTTCGGCTTTGTTTAAGGTGCGGCTAGCATATGCAATGGGCTGGTCTTTACCTACATCTCCCTGGGATAGTACAGCTCCGATCGCTTCACCGCTTGCATCCGTCGTCAGATTAAAAGGCTTAGAAAAATCCGGGTAGATCAATAAAGGAGGTGAGACCAAAAGTTCTTTGATTTCTTGAAAAGCTCTGTGGCATTTTTCAGTCCAGTTGAACTTTACATCCTTACGGAGTAGGTTTGTGAGGGGACGAACTAGTTTAGAAAATTGTGGGATAAATTTACGGTAGTAGTTAGCGAGCCCCAAAAAAGATTGGACCTGCCTAACTGTTCGTGGGGATGGAAAATGTTGCACTGTGGCAGTTGTGCTAGGATTTGGAAGTGCCCCTGATTCTGAACATATATGTCCCAAATAAACTACTTCCTTTTGTAGGAATCTGCACTTTTCCGGCTGCAGTTTTAAGTTATTTCTTCTTAATCTATCAAAAACCCTCTTCAGTTTGATGTTATGCTCCGTGAAGTTTTTCCCGTAGATGACGATGTCGTTCATTCCATACCTTGTAACCCGGTAAGAACATAGCTCATCAAGCGTTGGAACGTGGCCGGCGCTCCTTTTAAGCCGAAAGGCATACGCTTAAACTCATAGTGTCCGTAGTTGGTGCTAAAAGCGGTTTTTGGTCGATCCTTTGGATCTACCAGAACCTGGTGATAGCCACTGGCTAGATCGAGGGTGGAGAAATAACGCGAATGACCGAGTTGATCAAGTATGTCCTCTATGCGAGGAAGGGGCTAAACATCACCTATAGTGCAGTCATTCAGTTTGCGAAAGTCAACCACGACTCGCCATCTATTTTCACCATCCTGACCCGGCTTTTTGGGGACTACCAGGAGAGGTGAGTTCCAAGGACTTTTGCTAGGTTGGACAATGTCGTCCTCCAACATCTCCTTTAACTGATCATTAATTACTTGCCTTTTAATCTGGGGTAGTCTGTACATTCTTTGATTTATCGCTGCCTGGTCCTGCACCAATGGTATTTCATGTGTTAGAGCGGTTCTGTATGAAAGGCGATCGCCTTTTAAATGAAAAATATCGCAATACTCATTGCAGAGATTTACAATGGCAGTGTTTTCTTCAGAACAGAGATTTTTCCCTATGTTTAGCTCGTTTTCGAGTTTAACTATCCGCATGTTACGTTGTGGATCGTCCTGATTCTCGTTGTCCGGTATGAAGTATTTTACGTGCTGAATTGAATGTTTCGTCTCTGGAGCATGTTCCTTTTCGGATTCCAGAGGAATTATTTTATAGTCTTGTGCTGGACTTAGTTTCAACCTTAATTTGTGTATGATAACTGTTTTGTTATTTATATTAAGGGCACTTATTAAATATTTATTTTGACCTGAAGGAAAAATACAGTTAGAGAGGAAGACTCCACCACCTACTTTATCGGACAAGCAGAGCATTTCTTCAGACAACTCTAAAGGAATTGTTGTAAGTTTTTGTGACCGTTCAGGCAGACAGATAGGCTTCTCAAGTACAACTTCCAAACACTTAAGCATCCTTTGTTGAGGTTACGCAGTCAGCTTCTTGGGTGCAAGAAGCCTTAGAGACTATACGGCTTTTGGATTGGGCGACTGATGGCTCCAATTTTGCTGTATATTGTCCCACTTCGACTGCCCTTTTAGGACTCGGAATAAAATCGGGGTAATTCAGAGGTATGCTAAACTCCTGTGCATTGGTTTTCGTACAAGGGAATTTCAGTTGTTGGTTAGGCCCATCTACATTACAATGTTTTGATAGAAAGTCGTTTCCGAGTTTTCCGTCATCCGAAAACGTTGCGGTCTTACCCAGTACTTGGAAGGTGCAGGGAATTTTAGATTTAACATTAAACTGTCCCTGGCAGGCACCAACACTCTTTCCTTTACCAAAAGGTGTTTGCAGTAGGCATGCCTTATCGGTTTCTAATTTTACATCTGGCTTGAGTGACTTCTGTTTGATTAGACTAACTTCGGAGCCGGTGTCTACGATTAGTTTTGCATGACCGTTTAGGCCTATGTCGAGAGGAAGAACTATTGTGGGGACACCGTGTTTGGGCTTCCGAAGGTTCCTTTTAGTTTTGTCGTTATAAGTTAATGTCGAGCCGGGGGTTTTGGACTCGACAGTTGGGAATTTCCCTGGTTCTCCGATTCCCATTTCATTTTTTGTCGGAATTCGGTGACATCATGACCGGGTCGACCACAAAAATTAATTTTTTTTTGTATGCTATAAACCCTGGGTATGTTTTCCGGCGGGCCATTGGTCGCCTGGATTGAGGGGGAATTTTCATAAACCCTATGGGGATTTCTTTGATTGAAGTGATTTTTCCTATTATGGGCAAAATTGTTAGTATTTGGCTTGTTAGCTCGTCGGCAGTCTCTAATGTCGTCATTATATAGTCTGCAATTTGTGCAGAAAGGTGTATTTTTCCTACTCAGGCAATCGCTGTATGTATGCCGTTTTTCCGCAGAAGCTGCAAATCACACCGTGATTAAATCTATTATTTTGTGAATTATTTGGAAAGATTTTATTGTGGGCAAATTTATGGGATTGCTGTATATTTAAATCGAACGGTGTTACTTGGGGATTTAGCTGCGGTTGAGGAAAACTAGTATTGTTCCCGGGCCATAAGCTCGGATTCGGGAAAATATTGTTAAAAGTTGGATTGGTAGGGGGTTGAAATTGGGCATTTAAATGCACAATTTGTTGTGTTGGAAGGATAGTTTGTTGCAACCGTTCCATATCTAATGCTCGTTGCGTTAGTTTGTCTACAGATTCATCCCCTACCGTTAATAAATATTGACAAAGATACGGATTAGAGACCCCTGTTTTTAAAGCGTTTTTGGCAAAATCTTCCAACTGTGTTTTCACAGCTGGAGTTGCCACACAGCCATATTTAAGATCCGCTGCCTCCTTGCAAAGCTGCAGCATCTGCTTTATCCTAGTGGTAAAAGCGATGAGAGTTTCCAAGGGGTACTGTCCCATTGTTATTAGTTTGTTTACCACTTCTTGGTAAGTTTCACGGGGCAGATAAGTACGGTTGAGGAGCTGTTCTGCTTCCTCAAAAGATGTTATTTGGTTAGATGCGATTAACAAATAAGCATCCCCTCGCAGTCTGGTAGGGAATATTTGGACAAAAGCTTGGTGTTCGGCATCAGGTAGGCATTCAAGTACCTTCTTACAGCAGCCTATAAACGTTTGTAGTTCTGTACTCAATTCAGGTCTTTGTTCACCCGAAAATAGTGGCACTATCTGCGCAGTTAGTTTGGCGATTTTGCAGTAATCTGCCGACAATTTAAAATTTGTTTCTGGTTTATTTCCTATAGTTTGCGATTCAATATATAATTCCTCTTCAGATTCAGGAACGGAAATGTCCAACCAGTTTAAAATAATTTCGAATCCCTCAAATCACTTTCACTACTATCTTTCTTATTATCTATAGCAAGGGGGTGCGTTTGACCTTGAAAATCTAACAATTCCTTTTAAAATTGTGCAGTTGCTTCTTTCAGATGGCTAATTTTACTGAGTTTCTGCTCACGGGTTTTTTCTAATTCTCTGTTTATATTTTCACACTGCAGAACTGTTAGATTTTCATTGTTTCGCGCTTGCCCAGTATAATTATTCGGATTAAGGCTTTTCAAGCTATTATCAGTTTAAGACTGTTGCTTCCTTAATCCTACCGGCTGCGCCAATTTGTTATGATTTTGATGTTTGCTGCTTGTATTTGTTGATTTACACCATCACATTTGTGCACTTGAGAACGAATTTTGTTTAGTTTTCTCAAAAGTAGATGTTCGTCAATATCGAACAGAAAAAACACTCGCCGAGAAGTATTAGGTAGAGATAATTTTTATTTTATTTCATATAGTATGTATTGGTAATGCAAGATTGAATGAAGTTTCGTTTATTTTCTTATTGCATAAATAATTTATTCTACGTTATTCACTTTTGCTTTAACAAGGCAGGCAGCAGCGACTTGTATCGAACTGACGACACTGCTCTACGAAAATATACTAACTGTCTGCCCTGGCTCCAAACATGAATTTTTCTGGACGTGTCATTATCTTAAAGAAGAAGCTGGCAGTGTCCGGTTCACGCCGCGAAGGACTGCGATCGTGGGAAAGGAATGTTTGCTTGCATTTGTCATATAAAACCATATAGAAATATGCGATGCACTTGTCACATTAAACCATATGGAATTATTGTATAGTGGGAAGGAAGTAAGAAGGCAATCAGTAATTTGAATTAGGCAAAAGGTAGGCATATTTACGTATGCAAAGAAATATGTGAATGTGCTTTGGCCATATAAGACGATATGAAAATATTGTATTTTGAGAAGAACTAAATATATGAATGGAAGATAGGATAGGCGGGTAAGATATAGGAGTTTTGCGCATGCAACAGATGTAACACCCCTCCTGACGAATCATTTAGCAATGATGAAGCTGAACAACATTTTCGCAATTTATCGTTCATCGGACGGAAGATATGTTGTTCAGTTGCCGTTCAACTCTCCATCGCCGATATTCGGACAATCTCTCGATTTCGCTATTCGTCGTCTAACCTCAATGGAACGTCGCTTCCAACGTGACACAAATCTGCGCAGCATGTATATTACATTTATGCAAGACTATATTCGTCTTGGTCACATGGTTCGCATACCACAATCGGAACTACATACCAACCCTGGGAAGCAATTCTACCTACCCCACCAAGCTGTTTTGAAACCGGACAGCCATACGACTAAACTACGCGTCGTGTTTGATGGGTCAGCTAGGGATTCACTTGGCAATTCGCTTAACAGCAAGCTGCTCGTTGGCCCTCCAATTCAGAGGGATTTGGTTGGTGTGTGTTTGCGCTTCCGTCAGCACAAATATGTCTTTACGGCTGACGTGGTTAAAATGTTCCGCCAAATTTGGGTTGATGACAGTCACACAGACTAACGGCGGATAGGTTGGCGTGAAAATCCATCCGACAAAATCAGAAATTTCAGACTACGCACAGTCACATATGGAACGGCTTCGGCACCGTTTTTATCTGTTCGCGTGTTGAAACAGATCGCCATTGATTATAAAGGCCAGTATCCAAACGCCGCTCGCATCCTGTCTACAGATGTTTACGTAGATGACATCATGACCGGTGCTAACTCATCGGAAGAGCTGATTAGTCTACAAACGGAATTGGTTCAACGCTTATCCCTCGCGAAGCTCGAACTCCGAAAGTGGAACTCGAATTGTTGGCCCTTTCTTACACGTTTACCAAAGGAAGATTGCGAATGTTCTTGGTTTGATACCGAACGTTCAAAATCGTTGATCAAAGTTCTCGGTATGCACTGGTGTCCTACTTCAGATGAACTCTCGTTTCGGATGGCTGACTCACGGCTTTGTACTTCACCAACTCGACGAACCTTGCTGTCGGAGATCGCTCGGATTTTCGATCCACTAGGATTTTTAGCACCATCGGTTATCCTATTCAAGCTGCTTTTTCAGGAACTTTGGTCATCGGAATCATCGCCTATCAACGGGAGCTGCACTTCTTTGAGCAAATTCGCATTGCAAGACATGTCTTCTCGTCATGTGAGGAGGTTGAACTCCACGGATTCTCGGATGCCTCGTCGTTGGCGTACGCTGCTGTAGTCTATGCTCAGTGTAAGTTCGCGACGAATCAGTTTAGGATCGTTCTCGTTGCAGCAAAGACAAAGGTAGCGCCACTAAAACCTGCCTCCATTCCTCGTCTTGAGCTCTGTGGAGCGCTTCTGCTGTGTCGTGTCATTAATCTAATCAAACTTTCCATACCACATACGTCGAAGATCTTCGCTTGTACTGGTTATCCTCACCGCCTCATCATTGGACTACGTTCGTCGCCAATCGCACAGCTGCAATTCTTGAAAGGATTCCGCGATATGCTTGGAACTATATTGCTTCAGAATCTAATCCCGCAGATTGTGCATCACGCGGCGTGCTACCATCAAACCTCATCAATCATCATCTCTGGTGGACCGGTCCGTCCTGGCTGGCGCTGTCACAAGAATTTTGGCCAGAATCAAGGTTCTCCGTGCCACAACCAGATCCAGCAGTAATCGTAGCGGAAGAAAAACAATTGCCAAAGCAGGTCTTAATATCATCGATTCACACGGACGTCATCAACAGTCTTATCCTCAAAATCTCATCGTGGTCTCGGTTGCTACGAATTTTCACGTATTGCATGCGGTTTATCAATCACTGTCGTCCTTGTCATATCGCAAACATTCCTCGGGGGCAAGGTATTTCGTTAACCGAACTTAAGACCGCAAGACTCTATATTCTAAAATATGTGCAACAACAGACATTCAGGAGTAAAATTCGCGGGCTTGTGAACAATCGGGGCTTACCAAATAAATCCAAACTCATTCGATACTACCCATTCGTTGATAATGATGGACTCTTGCGCGTTGGCGGCCGTATTAAGAATTCTGATGTCTCCTATAATATAAAACATCCCATAATTCTCCCTAACACATATGTTTCTTCTCTTATAGCCACAGAGATTCACACAAACCATCTCCATCCAGGTGTTTCAGAGACATTCGCCATCGTTCGCCAACAATATTGGATACTGGGGAGTCGCAATCTTATCCGAAAAATCGTGCACACATGTAAACCGTGTTTTCTGCAGCGGAAGGCCACTAGCGCACAACTCATGGGTGATTTGCCGCAGACCCGTGTTCAACAAAGTCGCCCATTTGCCAACACTGGGTGCGATTATGCTGGACCATTCACCATCAAACTATCAAGAGGTCGCAAGCCTAGGCTAGCTAAGGCCTACCTGGCACTGTTTGTGTGCATGTGCACCAAGGCTATTCACCTAGAATTGGTGAGCCGTTTACCGCTGTTCCAAAACCCAGTTATCTGGAGACAGCACCTAACCGCTTGTCACACTATAACCACCTGCAATCAATGGTCCAAGGATTCTGGAAACGATGGCAAGCTGAGTACATCACAACTCTTCAAGAACGTCCGAAATGGAAAACACCTAAGATCGCATTGAAGGTCGGCGACATAGTGGTAATTAAGGGACCAAACCCTCAGACCAATAAATGGGTTCTTGGCAGAATTGTTGCTACTCATCCAAGCTCTGATAACCACGTCCGAGTTGCGACAGTACGGACAACTCGTGGCAACTTTACTGGTCCTATCACCAAGCTGGCAGTCTTACCCTCATCATCCTGAAACTCGTTTCAGGGGGGCCGGGATGTTTAGGAACACTATTTTTTGTGAAATTATTCTAATTGTTATATATATTTTCCATTCATTTATTGTTAAATTATCGTTAAAATTTTGTACATTCAATTATGTGACTCACTGTATTTGTTCAATGACAAGTTCTTGTGCCGGTTGGTCGCAACAACAATTCACTTGCTTATCATGCTATTGCTATGCTCTAAGAGCTAACAATCGGTAGTTTTGTTGTTGCAATTAACATGGTATTTGCGTCCCCACGTTTATGTTTATGCTGCACTGCGAAATCAAAATCGAACTCTCGTTCATTTGGATTTAGCTCTCAGCCGGATGCTGCGGTCTTTTTTTTGTTTTGCGGTGCTTCCTTCGTGCAATTCCCTTGAAGTTTCTTTGATATCGGTAGGGACTTGAACAATTTCATCGATTCTCATACAATCGGAAACAGACATATGGTTCCGCAATGGCTGAATAATGAAAAGGATCAGTGGCCTTTAACGTGTTATGATAAGGAGGACATTGACACTGCTCAACTCGAAGAGAGAAAAGAATATCCATCACAGGTATTTGTTTCGAATACACAAATTCTAAATATACTCGAAAAGGTGTTACTAGAATCGTCAAACTGGTTGAAATCGGTGCGCGTCATTGCCTTCGTCTTCCCTTTCGTTATGAACTGCCGGTCTGCTTCACACACTCGTAAAATGGAATCTCTATCCACTGATGAATTAACTCGCGCAAAAATAATCTAGCTTATAAAATGTGCTCAACACTCGCTGTTTAAGAACGAAATCGCAATTCGAACAAAAGGCTGAGTATTACAGTTAAAACATAATCTTTTGTCTTTACATCCTTTTATTGACTCTCTTGGTGTTCTTCGGGTCGGAGGCCTCATAGAACCCACAAATTTATCATATTCGGAAAAACACACTATTGTGTTATGCAAATCCCACCCGATAGCAAAACTCATAGCTGAACATATGCATAAAAAACATTTACATGCCGGTGCGTCGCTCTTTGATGAAACACAGTTACTATATTCTTGGTGGTAGGAATCTATCGCGAAAGGTTGTATACATTTGCATAATATGCCTTCGACAACGGCAATCAACAACCAAGCAGCTAATGGGGAGCTTCCCAATCGAACGCGTTTGCGACCATTCAGTAGGGTTGGCTGCGATCATGCAGGACCTATCACTTTGCGTCTCAACCGAGGAAAAAACCCAAAATTGTTTGTTTGCTTCGTCACTAAGGCTATACATTTGGAGCTCTTTGGAGACGCTGCCTTTCTTTTGGCCCTAGATCGCTTTACCGCCCGTCGCGGTAAGCCCCACGAGATTTGGAGCGATAACGGGACCAACTTTCATGGTGCCAAGCGACTATTAGATGAGCTGTATACACTTCTTTGTAATCAACAACATAACTCATCATGGATCACCTATCGAAAGACAACATACAGTGGAAATTCATACCACCATCGTCGCCTCATTTTGGAGGGTAACGGGAGTCTGGTGTAAGATCGGTGAAACTGCACCTAAAGCCAGTAATAGGAGACACCCATCTCACTTATGAGGAAATGTACACATTACTTTCAAAAATTGAAGCAGTTTTAAACTCCCGGCCATTGTGGCAAACTTCAGGTATTGATCCCATCGAGTAGTTAAGCTATGTGATTCCTGGACCAGGAAATGAGTCATCATTCAAGGTCGATGAAGGTTATTGTGTGTGTATGTGTGTTTGTGTGTATGTATGCGAAGGTCGATGAAGGTTATTGTGTTTGTATGTGTGTTTGTGTGTATGTATGCGATAAACCAAGGCTAAATAATATCGATTAATAGTAGAGTGTGTGTATGAGAGAAACCAAGGCCACAATAAGACTTGTATCTATACGAGAAACCAAGGCCAAATAATATCGATTAATAGTAGAGTGTGTGTATGCGAGAAATCATGATCACAATGAGACTTGTATCTATACGAGAACCAAGGTCAAATAATATCGATTAATAGTAGAGTGTGTGTATGCGCGAAACCAAGGCCACAATAAGACTTGTATCTATACGAGAAACCAAGGCCAAATAATATCGATTAATAGTAGAGTGTGTGTATGCGAGAAATCATGATCACAATGAGACTTGTATCTATACGAGAAACCAAGGCCAAATAATATCGATTAATAGTAGAGTGTGTGTATGCGAGAAATCATGATCACAATGAGACTTGTATCTATACGAGAACCAAGGTCAAATAATATCGATTAATAGTAGAGTGTGTGTATGAGAGAAACCAAGGCCACAATAAGACTTGTATCTATACGAGAAACTAAGGCCAAATAATATCGATTAATAGTAGAGTGTGTGTATGCGAGAAATCATGATCACAATGAGACTTGTATCTATACGAGAAACCAAGGCCAAATAATATCGATTAATAGTAGAGTGTGTGTATGAAAGAAACCAAGGCCACAATAAGGCTTGTATCTATACGAGAAACCAAGGCCAAATAATATCGATTAATAGTAGAGTGTGTGTATGCGAGAAATCATGATCACAATGAGACTTTTATCTATACGAGAAACCAAGGCCAAATAATTTAGTAAACAAATCCATAGTAGAGTGTGTTTATTTGAGAAATCATCGTGGTCACGGCAAGACTTATATTCAGAAGCTAACAATAACTATTTGAATAATTTTGATATGTGTAAGCCTAAGAAGTTTATAATGTATTGGGATATAAATAATCAATACGGTCATGCAATGAGCCAATTATTACCAACAGGGAATTTCAAATGGATAGAAAATATTCATGACTTTACTATAAATAAAATCTGTTCTATATTGCATACTGCACCCAAAGGCTACATTTTTGAGGTTGACTTAAGTTATCCTATAGAATTGCATGATATGCATAGTGACATACCATTTTGCACCGAATTAATGTGTCCTCCAGGATCTAATCAAAAAAAAATGATTAGCTACCTTAACCGATAAGAAGAGGTATGTAATTCATTACAGGAATTTGCAGCAAGCTCTTCTTCATGGGCTAAAATTAGACAAAATACATAGAGTGCTTGAATTCGATCAATCAGCGTGGCTTAAGCCATACATTGATTTAAATACACAATTAAGAGCTCGAGCTATAAACAAACTCGACATTGAACGTTATAAACTATATAATAATGCAGTTTTTGGTAAATGCATGAAAAATGTTAGGAAACACAGTAATGTTAGATTAGTTTCAAAATGGGGTGGAAGGTATGGTGCCAAAGCATTGATTGCATCACCGTATTTTAAAAACAGAACTGTCTTTAATGAAAATTTGATAGCAATTGAACTTCAAAAGGCTGAAATTTACTTTAACAAGCCCATATATGTAGGTTTATGTATATTAGAAATTGCAAAAACCTTAATATATGAGTATCACTATGATTATATGAAGGTAAAATTTGGTAATAATTGTACAGCCATGTATACTGATACTGACAGCTTAATTTATGAAATTTATTGCACTGATATTTATGATATGATCAAAAGTGAATGCTATCAACGCTTTGATACTAGTGATTATCATCAAAATAATGTTTGGGGAATACCTCAAGTGAATAAAAAAGTAATAGGTTTGATGAAAGATGAAATTAATGGATATATAATATCACATTTCGTTGGGTTAAGATCAAAAATGTATTCCATTAAGATAGAAAATAAGGAAAATATAAAAAAAATCAAGGGTGTTAAGAAAAATATTGTTAAAAAAGAAATTTATTTTAATGACTTTTTAGATTGTTTAGTTAATAATAATAATAAAACTGTTGAACAAAACTTGATAAAATCACAAAAACATGTAGTAAGTAGTATCGCTCAAAGAAAATTAGCTTTAAGTGCAACAGATGATAAACGATATGCTATTGAAAATAGTTTTAGCGCATTACCATGGGGGCATTACAAAATAAGCTAAACTAATTTTTATGAAAAATAAAATTATTTAAAAAAGAAAAAAATTCCTTCTTTTGATTTTATCCTCACATAATTCGAATATGGTTTGACGTTTGACGTTTGAAGAATTTATTTAATAAATTAGTTTTCAGATTTAGTAAGTATAGTACAGCAACAACAATAAAAGAAAAAAAAAATACATTTTCGCCAACAATGTTTTTCTTCAAAGATAAGGTATAGTATAGAATCTACTTTCTGAAGCGCAATTTGTATGTGGTGAATAAATCATGCTTGCTATGAGAAGGAAAAAATGTGCAATAAACAGGCATGCA
The DNA here is from genome assembly GCA_951230905.1 of Cheilosia variabilis. Classification (NCBI taxonomy): domain Eukaryota; kingdom Metazoa; phylum Arthropoda; class Insecta; order Diptera; family Syrphidae; genus Cheilosia; species Cheilosia variabilis. The sequence goes on from OX579676.1 coordinate 87,738,406, forward strand.
AATTATGATACCCCAATGATGTAAACAAGAAATGCCAATTTGATGACATAAGCAAAATCGTCCGTACTGTAATGAAACTAAGATACAGATTCCTTCGGAGGCATTGACAATACTTGCATATCAGCACAATTGGTCAGTATCGAATCTTTGATATTTTAACTTATACAGGCATGCAAATTATGATACCCCAATGATGTAAACAAGAAATGCCAAATTGATAACATAAGCAAAATCATCCGTACTGTAATGAAGCTAAGATACAGATTATTTCGGAGGCATTGACAATACTTGCATATCAGCACAATTGGTCAGTATCGAATCTTTGATATTTTAACTTATCTTTGGCTTCCTTCTGAAGCATCGAACGTTTTGCTGACATCAACAAATTATAACTATATATACCAGAGCAAATTATTTGTTAGCACATCAGTTCCGTTTTAGAATTCGAAAAGCTTAGTTGACTTCCCCCCACCAGAGGTAAGGTATCCACTAGAGAATAAAATAAAGTTTTCTTAAAAATATAGGTAACTGAATTTATATTAATTAATTTGTTTTAATAGACGATATACGCCATGGATACCGTTCAAATCTTAGAAAACCTGCTGTTGTGTGGACCAACAACTTCACAGCAACAGCACCCACAGCAGCTACTGCAAAAACAGCAGCTACTTCAAAAACAGCAACACCAACCACTGCAGCAACAGCATCAACAAGAGCTCCTGCAACAGCCGCTACAACAACAGCAACAACAGCCACTGCAGCAACAGCATCAACAACAGCTCCTGCAACAGCCGCTACAACAACAGCAACAACAGCCACTGCAGCAGCATCAACAACAGCAACACCAACCACTGCAGCAACAGCATCAACAAGAGCTCCTGCAACAGCCGCTACAACAACAGCAACAACAGCCACTGCAGCAAAAACATCAGCAACAGCTCCTGCAACAGCAACACCAACCACTGCAGCAACAGCATCAACAACAGCTCCTGCAACAGCCGCTACAACAACAGCAACAACAACCACTGCAGCAAAAACATCAGCAACAGCTCCTGCAACAGCATCAACAACAGACACTGCAGCAGTATCAACAACAGCAACAAGAGCATCAACAGCATCAAGAACAACCACAATCAAAAAAGAGGAAGATTGAAGAAAGTGAAAGTGACATTGGCAACATTTTGGAGCGTTTTAATATACAAAATGAAACTGTTTCAAAAAATGTATTTGTATATAAAAAAACTATATATGCAACAGATATTGAACAGAATAAATATTATTCTGTCGAAAAATTAAAAAGATTAAACACACGGTTTGGTGTGAGAATTGTGGTTGAGTTTCCAAAAACTCAAATATTTTTGCCAAGTCATATGGCAAATTTTTTTAATGAGTCAGAGATTGAGGTGTTAAATAAAAATACCGAATGTCTTTATTTCATTTTAAAGGATACAAAATATTTGTTTATAAATCAAATGTTAGACTCGCAAAAAAATATGGCACAGTATCAATAAAAATAAATTCTTTTATTCTAAACCTATCTTTTGTTGATTCATTATTTTCTTGTATGCAGCTTTGAAATTGTTGGGAGCTACTATTTCCATGAAGGATTTGTTCTGATTAATTTTGTTTGACCGTTATAATTTAATAATTGTCTGATGATAATGAAGTGAAAGAGCTTTTGTTTTTTTTTTATTTATTTATTTGTTTTCAGATAAAAATTTATTTATTAAATATACGTTTTGCAAGGCGCAGCACTTGCTATGAAGTGAACATTTGATTTCATTTGGATAGAGAAGTTTTAATTCTTTGAGATTTAGACAACCAATTTCTTCAACATTTACAACTTGAACATTTTTATTTTGTAGTAATTCGTTTATCCACTGAGTTTTTTCTACCCCTTTAACATAAACAGCAGCATTTTTAATTTTCTGTCGAAGGTATTTGACAACTTCATGAAATTCTGTAAATCCTCCATCCCAGACAAGACCATGGTGATTGTGGTAAAGCCAATTAGCTTGTCTCTTTAGCGAAGGTGACAGTTGATTAGAGTTGAAAGGGGGCTTTAAGATAAAGTGATGATGGTGGTTATTATGTAGTACAGCTATTTCTTTTGCAATAAGTTTATTATTAGGTCCTTTGAAACCTTGAACATCAATAGTAAAATACATGTTGCCTTGCGCATGTGCTTTCATATGTTTTCACAATAAAGTGCAATACTCAACTGATAATATTATATTTCTCGAGAAACCATCTGACTCAATGGATTATAGTTTATAATGCGATCATGTAACATCAAGCAGTATGCTGACGTATTAGCAGAGATTATTTTAGATGTTTTGATTTCAATACGAATATCAACTGGACCGTTTTTTATTAATTCACTTTGATGTCGGCAATCTATTATGAAAATCGGTGCTTGAGATTTAAAAGCATCCCTTGATAATAACGGTTCAGCAACAAGTCGGTTATAGTAGGTTTTTTGGAAATCACAGTACATATTGTAGAGTAAACTGCAATTACTTTTATCAAATGATAAATTTAAGTCTTCGCATGGATATGCATCAGAATTTAAATAGGCTTTCACATTAGTAACTTCACAATGATCAAAATATGTTGGATTTCCTCTAAGTAAATTACGTTTGTTTGTTTGCAGAGCAAAAATAATGTAGCGTGGTTTCTCCATTTGAGAGGTTGTCTTCACATTCCAAATATGGTGGTTGGTGCTTGGTAATGTAGGATATTCATACAGATCCCAGTTTCGAAAAGCAATCTTCATAGTTTGGCCATTACTAATGGATTTGTATAGCTTTAGTTTATATGAATCAGACAATGTTATGTGAGGAATTTTCCATTGTACTTTAAGCAAGTTTATCTTTGCTTTCTCATCATCTTCAGCAATTAGAGAGTTTTCGTCAGTGCGTGAACGTGTTAGAATTAAATCATGACGACTGTTTGGAATAATTCTTTTGTAGTCTTCAGCAAATCCCAGTAATTTAGTTAGGGGTATACAAAAATTAAAAAAGGAACCATTAACATTGATTGATGTATTTGGTGACCAGGATGCATTGCTCAGCATCTCACTTTCATTTTTATTTAAAGAAATGTAGTTTTTGATTGTTGATGTGATGCCAACATTACGATTGCTATCAATTTCAACACCATTTAATTCATAACGAATTTCCTCAAACAGAAAAGCTATACCATTATTTACGAGTTTAGTTTTCGTAACTGCTTGTCCATCAGTTTTCGATACAGTACCTTCAATATAAATGTAACTTTCTGAAGGTAATACATTAAGATTTTGATGTTGTACACAAATGTGAATAATATCATTTTTCTCAAAACTGTTCAAATATGGTGAGTATGTATGATATTCCAATTTTGAAATGTTCTCCTCAATCTTTGGTTCTTCGAAAATATTCAACATCTCTTGTGCGTGGGTGTGTTTATAAAATGTAGTTGATCTAATTTCTCAATTTATACCCCAATGAGAGTAGAAATTTTTGATTTGTTACACTAAGTTTCGATGTTCTCCTATCAATTGTTGACCGTATATTAACAGCACTAATACTACTACCAGCGCTTTTATAATTTCCCGAAGGACTATCAAATATTATCATTATTATTGTGGTTTAAGATGCAATCGAACTGTTATGATTTCACCTCGAAAGTTTATAAGATTTCCGTCTTGGTCCAAGAGATTTAATGTTAAAGAACTTATCCTCTTAGAGTTCATCGGCAAATAGATAACATTTCGTGGAACTTCAACTATTTTATATCCTGGACTAACTTTTATAGAAAATGCATGTAATATATGTGCATGCTGATTATTAATGTATGTTTCATCAATCAAATTACATTCAATCCGCACAATGTTCACTCTATTTATGTTTACATAAAGATCTGATTCATGCAATATATTTGGAGCTAGTTTTTTCTTGCTAAACCCCAAAAGCGATGCAATCGAACAGGGTCGTGAGAAATCAATCTCCATATTGCTATAAATTTCACATTTTAATGTGTTGTTATTTGCTTTTATTTTAATGATTAGTTTATTTTTAGCATTGTTATTATTATAAGTTTCAACTAAACTCTGTATATAATTATTAATATCTTCGATCTCATAAGAACCAACAGGAAGTTTTAGCTCAACACCACTAAAATGAAATAGATTATTAAACACATCCACATTAGGTATAGAATTGTAGGTCTGGAAATCAACTAAACCACACACATAATCAGAATTTAAAATAATTGGAGGAAAGTATTCTGCGGTGAGAATAGATTGACTTCCGCTTAGGGTTAGTGTCAACGACATCGCTTTTGAAATAGAAATGAAACATGATTTGATTTGCTTTACTTATTGTATGTATTTTCTTCGAGTAGAAATCTTAAACATAGATGACCACATATAAATGTATTAAAATTTTGAAAATTATTATAATTGTAGAAAATATTTTCTCCTACATATCTTACCACCTCTATAGGTGGTCGTATATTACCAAAACTATCAAAATATTTCGTTACATTCTTATTCCTAATATATGCTACCCAGTGTGATCCGGGGCCACTCTCATTATCTAAATTAATTATTCCGCATTCCTTGTCATGAGGTCTTATTGGTAGTTTATCCCGCATGTACACCCCACGAAAATTAGGTATATTGATTTCCCCAAATTTCATAATATCATTATTGGTGAGAGGACGGTTAGGTAGCAAATTCAAAAGTTTTTTGAATCTTGTGGCCTTAGGAAGAGTCCAAAACCCTTCTTATAAGGTTGTAGATAAAGCCCTTTGCCTTGTTTGATTTTTATTCCCTCTAAGGCTAGGTTGTGACGTTTATTCTCTTCCATTTGTTGCTTAGCAACCTTTGAACTATTTATTGCTTTTACTAGTCCTGCAGCGCCTCCAGATAGAGATCCAACCGCTGATAGCCCTGCTAAAATAGGCAGCAGTGGTAGGAAACCCCCAATTTTTTTTGGAAGTGGTATCACTCGAGGAACTATAATGTTGCTTCGTTTGTTCTTTATAACCTTTTTAGCTGCATGTAGAGCAGTTATTGCAATTGCATTTGGATCATTGGTTGTGTGATCCCTTACGGCGTTCTTCACCTCTTTAATAACCTTTTTAAATAAATTGATTTTTTTCTTTTTTCCTGACTTGAGACGTTTCAGTTGGCAGCCCATGCCTAGTTTTGTTTTAGCCTTCATCATACTCGTAACCAATATGCTATTTAATTTCTCTGATATTGAAGAATCTTTAGCTTTTACCCTCTGCCAGGCCTTTTCAGATAGAATTTTATCAGCAATATGCCGATTAGACAAGTTATTATTACTATTAGCGTATGCAATATCGTGTTGACGACAAGCCTCATCCAATTGATTAATTCCTTGATCTCCTCTAGCCAGACGTTCTTTTAGTTTAGTTCCTGGTCCACAGAAATTATATGTGGGTAGATGCAATTCAAATGGTAGTTTATTAATTAAGTTATTCACTAGTCCATACCCCTGATATGAATGTTTCCAACTGATTGGTTTCGCATTAAAATCAATCATATTATACTACTCAAACAACACGTTGATCAGTTGTGAAGTTGTTGTCTATATAACATAGTGTTTTTATATGAAATGAATTCATTTGCAAGATGAGGTTCATTAAACAACTTGATATTATTACAGTAAAGAACTTTGATAATAGAATCAAAGCAAACAAAAGGAAACATGGAACATTTTTCCCAAATAGTATTCGCGGAATAATTGTGGGTCCCTCAAACTGTGGTAAAACAAATGTAATGTTAAGCATTCTACTCGATCCTAATGGTTTGAAATTTGAAAACCTTTATATATATTCAAAATCTCTACAGCAACCCAAATATGAGTATTTGAGAAAACTAATTAAGTCTATGAATGGCATGGAATATAACGAATTTACAAATAACTGTGATATAATACCGCCTTCTGAGGCAAAATTTAATTCGGTATTCATATTTGATGATGTGGCGTGTGATAAACAAAATAATATTCGAGATTATTTCTGTATGGGGCGTCATAACTTTGTAGATAGTTTTTATTTATGTCAGTCGTATACACATATACCAAAGCATTTGATACGAGACAATGCAAACTATATAGTTCTGTTTAAGCAAGATGATCTTAATCTTAAACACATATACAATGATCATATAAACTCTGATATGTCATTAAATCAATTCAAAGTATTGTGTGCTAATTGTTGGAAAGATACATATGGGTTTTTGGTTATCAATAAAGATTGTAGTGCCGATAAGGGGCGGTATAATAGGTCTTTTAAAGAAATTGTGGTCTTATAAAGATGTTCAGTTATGAAACATCTGTCAACATGAACACATCTGCTTCAAAACAACCCTGTATAAAACTATCCTCTGTTATTGAACAGATCAGTATTATAAACTGATCTATTTTAAACTGACCTATTTGAAGCCTGTTTTTTTTCCATTAATATGAATATCGACGAAAGATTACTCAAAGACCTCATAAAAACTAAAAAAGCTTTGAGGAGAAAATATATGTCTCTCAAAACTGGAAGAATTATAAAGGAAACCGAATTTGAAAATACTTTTAAGCCAATAGTTGAACCTCTAAAGGAAATCGTGAAAAATGTCAAAAATGATAATACTGACATAGTGGATGGAACAGTAAAACGTAAAAGACGACGATTAACATTTCAAAGTCCGTCTGAGGAAAAAAAAATGTTTGAGTTCTCATCATTGCCGGAATCAATTCTAGCAACTGCAACATCTACACCCACGGATAAAGATGTTTCATTTAGAACACCCACCCATTTCGAAACCGATACCTATAGTATTGATCAAAGTACACCATTCAACCGATCAACGCCATCAGATGAAAATCGTGATAAAATCTATGGACCATATTTCGATGTACAGTCAAATTCAACGAAATTAGGCAGATCAACATTTTCAATTAATAAAAACAATGATTTCGTTATTGATGATGAAATCGTTAATGGGGCAGATGGGCTTTATGAGCTAATTATGCGAAAAAAACCAAGAAAATCACACTATACCAATGAAGACTTAAAGCAATATCTTAAAATATTACAAAAAACTAACTTGCATATGAGAAACCATGAGAGCAGCTCTCAAATTAAAGGTAATAGAGGACAAAAGTACAAACACATTATTCATCCCCTAATTCAAGAGTTGTCACAACGTAAAATTGGCAAAGCATATAGTAATTCATCTGATATGATCTACTCTAATAATCATATCGATTACGTCTATTGGGATAACCCTAACGAACTCGTTGATAGATTAAGACTTTTAAATGCATCTCAAAGGGCTGGCAATAATAATCTCCAAAATGAAATTAACTCAATTGTTGAAGAGCTTCGCGAATCAAATATCATATACTAACATTAACAAGATGAACGTCGACAAGTTCGGAAGGAGTTTCAACTCATTGCAAGGTTCAATAACTGGTCCTCCAGGACCTCCTGGAGACGGATTTCAGCTATTACCTACCGGTGACTTTGACATAAATGGAAAATGTTTAAACAATGTTGGAAAAGCTGATACATCCCACCAAGCGGTCAACAAGGAATATGTAGATAATAGTATAGACTTTGTAAACAAAACACTTTTTATACTACAAAAAAATATGGATAGTAATACTAATACTCTTATGGAAATGATAAAAAGTGACACAAAAAGGAGTTTAACTCTTCATCTAAATGGTTACTTTGATGGCAAGCAAAATGCTTAGAAGAATATAAAGGAACCCATCGATTTTGCCGATGCAACCACAAAACAGTATGTCGACAATCATATACGTTTAACACTTAAACATAGCAATACAAAATTGCGCACATACATTGATGAACAAAATATTAACACTCTTGAATTGCTAAATAAGTTTCGAAACTATTTCCTCGATATACTCGAAAAATTTAAAGAGAGCACTGAAAAGAAACTCCAAGATAACAACTCAGAATCTAGAAAAGAAAAATTACAATTTCCACCATTTTAAACAACCTATATCAGTACTCGATTGCAAGTTCGCTGGAAATGATGTCTAACATAAATACTTGTTCAATTTTCAATCAGATTCAAGCATTTTTGAAGGCTTATCAACATACTTTACTAGAGGAGCACTACCATGAGATTATAGGCATTATCTCTTTTCTGAGGAACTATGAAAATCTATCCTGCACAATATCTGCTCATGGTTGCCATTTTATCAACTGTCCTTGGTCCTCAAATTTATGCAAAGAAGGACCAGATACTTGTGCATGCTATATGATTGAAAATAAAATGATTAGAATAAAGAAATTAATATCACTGTATCAAAGATTTCATAAATAAAAAAATAAAAATGAAAAAAAAAAAAATGTTTTATTTGTTCTCCTCTGTTCAAAAATCCAAATGCAGTTAATTATAGATTTGCTCTACATTCATTTATTCTTTGCTACGATGAGCAAACGAGATGTTGTTGAAGAATTGCACAAGCCGGCACGAAGAAATTTTAACAGACGTCGAGTTATAATTAAAGGGTTTGATGACTTGTGGCAAGCAGACTTGGTAGAAATGATCCCTCACAGTAATCAGAATAATGGATTCAACTACATATTGACCGTGATTGATACTTTTTCAAAGCATGCATGGGCCGTTCCTTTGAAAAATAAGACGTCTTCATATGTGACAGAAGCCATAAAATCAATATTTAACATTTCTCATAGAATACCGAAAAATCTGCAGACCGATGATGGCAAAGAGTTTTTCAATAAAATCTTTCAGAATTTGATGAAAACCTACACTATAAATCATTATTCAACGTTTAGTATTTTAAAAGCATCAATTGTTGAACGCTTTAACCGTACCCTTAAGGAGAAGATGTGGAAAGAATTTAGTTTTAATGGCAACCACAAATGGATATCTATTCTAAAAGACTTGGTAAATGCTTACAACCACTCTAAGCATAGAACAATAAAAAGGCGACCTGTTGATGTGAATAGGAAAAATGCTCAGGATCTGTTATCAACTGTGTACAATCGAATTAAATACGCACCCAAGGGAAAATTCAAAGTTGGTAGCAATGTTCGAATTAGCAAGTTTAAACATGTTTTCGAGAAAGGTTACACCCCCAACTGGACAACAGAATTATTCACAATAAGAAAAGTGAACCTAACAAATCCGGTTACTTACCTTCTTCAAGACTATCAAGGTCAACCTATAAGTGGTGCCTTTTATGAAGAAGAATTACAAAAATCCAAATTTCCAGATATATATCTTGTGGAAAAGGTCATAGCAACAAAAGATGAAGAAGTTTTTGTCAAATGGTTGGGCTTTCCATCCACTCACAATTCATGGATAAATAAAAAACAGTTAATATATTTTTTTTCTTTTTTCATTTTATTTCAATAAGTTATTATTTATACATTGGGTTCATAAGCAGCGACTTTTACCTTCCCTTAACAGCCCCCCCAGCCAAAACATTTTGCTTTTGCAACTATATTCAATACAATTTGCAATACTCTTCTTATAGGTTTTACAGTAAGTCTGAACTTTACTATGTGCACTTTGAAACGTCTGTTCGAGCGCTGACTTGAATCACCCTTTTTTACTACCGACGTATGTAAATCAATCTCTTTAGTTCTACTCTCATAAAACATTAGTTAATTTTTGAGGCATATGCATGTACATAAATGTATTAGATAGTTGAAATGTTTACTTTAAAACAACAACAATTTCGCTTGGTCTTCTTAATCTACACTTTACTGCTTAGGATATTAACATGTTTTCACAACTGCTATAAAGATTGATTGGACTTTGTTTTTATAGGACAGAAACATCATGACTTTCTTATCTACATAAGAGAAGATTCATTTTTTTTTTCTGCATGACCTTGTGGAATGGATCTTAATACTTTTTTAATTCTCTTCTCTGCTAAACTTTTTTTACCTTGTCCATGTTTTGCTTAACCAAGATTGCATACAAGTCTTATCTTGAATCTCATTTCTTGCATGCATATAAGTCTTGTCGTGACCACGATGATTTCTCGCATAAACACACTCTACTATGGATTTGTTTACTAAATTATTTGGCCTTGGTTTCGCGCATACACACACTCTACTATTAATCGATATTATTTGGCCTTGGTTTCTCGTATAGATACAAGTCTCATTGTGATCATGATTTCTCGCATACACACACTCTACTATTAATCGATATTATTTGGCCTTGGTTTCTCGTATAGATACAAGTCTCATTGTGATCATGATTTCTCGCATACACACACTCTACTATTAATCGATATTATTTGACCTTGGTTCTCGTATAGATACAAGTCTCATTGTGATCATGATTTCTCGCATACACACACTCTACTATTAATCGATATTATTTGGCCTTGGTTTCTCGTATAGATACAAGTCTTATTGTGGCCTTGGTTTCGCGCATACACACACTCTACTATTAATCGATATTATTTGGCCTTGGTTTCTCGTATAGATACAAGTCTCATTGTGATCATGATTTCTCTCATACACACACTCTACTATTAATCGATATTATTTAGCCTTGGTTTATCGTATAGATACAAGTCTCATTGTGATCATGATTTCTCGCATACACACACTCTACTATTAATCGATATTATTTAGCCTTGGTTTATCGCATACATACACACAAACACACATACAAACACAATAACCTTCATCGACCTTCGCATACATACACACAAACACACATACAAACACAATAACCTTCATCGACCTTCGCATACATACACACAAACACACATACACACACAATAACCTTCATCGACCTTGAATGATGACTCATTTCCTGGTCCAGGAATCACATAGCTTAACTACTCCATCGCCCTATCGCCATCACATATCTTGATTGGCGATGCATACACTTCTGTTCCCCATCTTGATGTTTCTAACTCTCCTGTTTCTATCAAAAATAATTGGTCTCTTTTACAGGCAATGTATCAAGGCTTTTGGAGACGTTGGCACAAAGAGTGACGTGGTTTTACTGAAGGAACCGAACTTGCCGCCGTCAAAGTGGATACTTGGACGCATCATGGACCCGATAACAAATGCAGAGTGGTTACGATTCGCACCAAATTTGGAGATTACATTCGACCTACGATCAAGATAGCACAGCTGCCAATTGCTAAAAGCCCGTAGTCTTTCAGGGGCGGGGGGGGGCTGGATGTCTTGGAATATGTTCTACAAGCATTCGTAATTTAGCCAGCAACGAGAGAACAAATGAAAAAACCTTCTCGTTCGGTTATCAGAAATGAACTCAGATTTATTTTTTCTTTTATTCTATCTCTACCTTGCATTACCAAAATAAACTTAAACCAGGTCGGTTAAAAAGTGCTGGTAATAAGAAAATATTGAAAGTGCGTTGAAACTAATGTGCTGGGGTTAATGCGCGGTGGTGCTGGGTGCTGGTTGTTGCAGTTGAAACGGATGTGCTGACACAGGTGAATAAAAGCGCTGGGGTGAATGTGCGGTGCTATGGGCAGATTGTTGTTGGTATCGAATCGGTGCGAAAAATTACTTAGTCGCATTAACTACTCTCCCCTTTAAACGGAGCTGTCCGCAGCTGTTTGTAGGCTTTTCAGAAGGTCTTGGATGAACTTTTCTTTATCTATCTCCTTCAGATTGACGGCTGGGTTTTCGTCTCGGTCTCGGGTGCGATTGTTGTTTTTACCAAGGGAGAATAGAACAAGCCATACTAAATTGCGTGATTTGACTTCCTGTTTCAAGGTTGCAATATGCTTCAGGTTCTTTAAGTGAACTTCATTGAGGTACGGCAAGGATAGCATCGTTAAGTGTTCCGTAAAGTTGACTGCTTGCACTCTAGGTGGTTCAGGGCTTAAATGGGTAATTCGCTTTGAGTTAGTGTAGGTCGAACCGTTGATATTTGCTTCTTCGTCGAATATCAGTAAGTAGGTACCATTTACTTCGATCGGTTCGTTGTTTCCCTCCTGAACCTTGGCCATTTGGTTATTGATAATAATGAGACCATCATCTACGACATTAACAGGATGGATTTGATGTGCTGACTATGTTTTGCATAAAGCTGAGTTGTTGTTCATCAATTGTTGTACACACGTGTAGTCAGTGCTTAATTCACAAAACGTTAGGGATGTTGCTTTTTTAAAGTTTTTCAGAGGCTTATGGAGGGTTTCGCATTGTGCAATTTCGAACGTTTCTAATATTGCAATTTTGTACTCATGTACCACTGGGAATAATCTTAATTTATTACATATAAGCTTAATTTTAGGCTACTTTATTATGAATACAATTATATCATTATTTTGCATAATTTTAAGCTTAGAATTATTTAAAATTTCACTGATTCTAACTTTTGTGAAGTGCTCTGCTCTAATAATAGATTCAATTTCACTGTCATCTAGTATTATCGGGTTTATAACATTCATCTTTCCTAGCATAACGGAGTAAATTATATTATCTAAGTCAGTAATGATAGCTTTATTTCTGCTATGAATTAATTTGAATAAATGTCCTGTCTCGGTTCTAATTGTCTTTGTAGCATCTGCAATACTGTATTTACAACAATTTGACGTTCGTTCGCTTCGATAAGTACCTCTTCTTTGCTTTTCACTTCATTAAAATCGTCTAAGTCGGGTGTACCAGCGACGTATTTCAAGGCTGTGCCTAAAAAGTTGATGCTACGAGCATGTCGGTGGTGAACTCGAAGAGTGCTTAAAAGGTGAAATATTTGTTCCACGTCGACTTAAATTGCCTTTTTTTCATCTATTTTTGTAAATAGTGAAACAAACTTTAGAGTTTCATAGGTCATAACTTCGTAAGCTGTTAGATTAGTGCAATGCGTGATGTAGTCACTATTGGTATAGATAGCGACTCTTCTATCGGGGTCAGGTATATATTGGGCCTGGGAATAGTTCAAAAGTCTAGTACTAGTGTGCGTTCCGCAGGAAAATCAGATGTAAGGCCCTTCGAAAGAAGAAACTAATTATCGTAAATTATCTTTATGTACTTGCCTATTGTCAATTATTACTACGGTTCCTAGATCTCTTTGTACGATTTTTTCAACAAAAAGTTTTGTGAACTTATTCCCTATTCGCTTATTGGTTCGAACAAATACCTTGTCACCAGGTTTATATATTCTTGTCCGTCTTCTCCTAGTAGCTAAGATCTGTTTGTTGGGTCTGTTCAATTCGGTTTTTTATTTCGTTTCCCAAGTCAAGGGGCATCGAGTGGATTATGTCAATTGGTTTTCGGTTCGTGACTGAATGAATCGTTCTATTATATTTGGCGGTCGCTATAAGGATTAATTCGGCAGTATCATCTATATTTTGCTCACATATATCACAAAACTCGTATTGAGAATGGATTACTTCCAGAAAAAAGAAATGGTGAAATAGTGATCTTCACGGATGGATCCATGATGGATGGCGGAGCGGGGGCCGGTATCTATTCAGAAGAGCTGGAACTTGCCCGTCACATTAGCCTCGGGAAATACACTTCAGTTTACCAGGCTGAGATGATTGCTTTGCTTTATGCGTTGGACTACTTGCTTGAGTGTCAGGTGGAAGGAAGAAACATTCTTATAGCACTGGACAATCAGGCGGTGATCAGATGCATGGAACAAACAAACATCACTGGCACTGGAATGCATACTTAAACTCAATAAGTGTTCATCTAAAAATGAAGTAACACTGACTTGGATACGAGGACACATAGGGATCGAAGGCAATGAAAAGGCGGAGTCCCTTGCAAAACAGGGGTCAACTGAAAAGTTGCTGGGACCAGAACCATTCTCTTCAATTGGCAGAGGAATGGTAGAACAGCTTATCCACAAATGGATCACGGCAGAACACCTGAGAAGGTGGTGAACCGTGGAACAATGTAGACAAGCTAAAATGGCAATGAAGTGGCCGACCTGCTTCACTCAAAGAAGGGTTCTAAGCATGAGTCGAGGAACATTGAAATGGGTGGTGGCTTTGTCTACAGGACATGGTAATTTCAGGTATCACTTAAGGAAAATGGGCCTTATAGAGGATGATACTTGTAGATTATGCCTGGAGGAATCTGAGACAGCGGCACATATACTGTGTCAATGCCCGGCATTGGCTGGCAGAAGAATGAGGATCTTGGGACATCAATGGGTCAAGACCCAGTCGATGAAACGGATCTCCCATAAACAGATGCTAGCGTTAACACTAGGAATTGAGCCCAGAGAAGAACTGTGGAGAAATCCAGAGAGTCTCTCTGAGTAAGATTTACAGTGGTAGAGAAACGAAAAGAGACCCGACAATGGTGGTCTGATTCGATTATCTCTCGAAATATATATATATATATATTTTGCTCTAACTTTGTGCATCTAGCTATTTCTGATAAAGTGTTGTGGAATCCCTCTACCTGCCCATTTGTTGTGCTATGAAAAGGAGGTGTTGTAAAAATGTTAATGTTAAAATGATTTCTGAGTAACGACTTAATGGTTTCGGAGTTAAGTGATCTTTCATTATCGAAGACTATGGTCTTGGTGTTTTTAAAAATATTGATAATCTCCAAAAGAGGTTCCTTTTCAATAATTGCTCGAGATCTTAATGGTTTCAATATAGCAAATTTTGAAAATTTGTCCAGGCAAGTGAGAAAATGCTTTTTATCTGTTGAGTAGATATCAATATGAAGGAGTTCACCGGGCTGGGAGGGTATGGGTGTTCTCCCTATTTGGGCTTTAAGAGGGTGCCTTTTGCTTCGCGGCAGATCTTACAAGTGGAATAAAATTCTTTAAGTTTCTTTCTAATATCTGTTATGCCCAGCGATGACAATTTCTTCTTGGTCATTTTTATTAAAAATATCGGTGACCAGTTTTGAAGTGTGCAGATATTCAACTGAAGGCAATTCGTTGATTAAATTATTTTGAATTTGTGCAGGGATGGGTAGATCACAGAAAATTGCGTTCACCACATCTGGGTTTATACTTTCCCTAAGGATTTGGAAAAGCTCGTTAAAACTACAAAACGTAGGTAATTGTGTGTCTGATTCTTGATCTAAAAATTAGTTTTGGTTACTTTTGACGTTTCTGTACTTTTATTGAGAATAAGCGGATTCTTAAAGCAATTTACTGGATTTAGGACCGTGTCAATAGTTGTGGAGAGGGATTCCTCACTGTGTGTGTGTGCCTTCATGGAGCTAGACGATTCCTGTTGCTGCAGGGCGTTCATGTGCTGTTTAGATAGTGCATCTGCTACAAAATTCTCCTTTCCTGGTTTGTAGTAAAATTTCGGAGAAAACTCTTCTACAAATGCTTTCCACTTCTAAATTTTCGCATTTGAATTTTTGTCAGATACAGCGAAAATCAAAGGTTGGTGATCCGTATAAATGTTTAAGTGATTGACGCCATACAAATAATTGCGAAGTTTCTGCAGTGACCACACTATGGCCAAAAGTTCTCGTTCATTAGTGGCATAATTCTCCTCCGTAGAGGATAAAGTTCTTGAGATCATCGTAATAGGCCTACCGTTCTGCGACAGCACGGCTCCTAGTGCATGTGAAGAAGCGTCAGTAGTTAAATCAAACGGTCTACTGAAATCTGGGTAAAGGAGAAGTACGTCTTCGGAGGCTAGGATTCTTTTAATTTTATCGAGAGCTTCCTTGTCCAATGGTCGTATGGTCACATTCCTCGATTTGTTAGTACCTACATTGCCGTTTTCACCGCGTAGATACTTCGTTAGAGGTTTCATAATCTGGGCGTAGTCTTTGACGAATCTCCGGTAATAACCAGAGAGTCCTAGGAAAGAGCGTAGACCACGTAATGTTTTTGGAACTTCATAGTTAACAATATCGTTCACCTTATTCGGACATGTCTTAATTCCCTAATTTGATACCATGAATCCCAAAAACTCGACTCCTTCCCTAAAGAACTTGGACTTTTCAGAGGAGACTCGCGTATTGGCCTCGTAAAGCTTCGTGAGGATATGATCTATGTCCTCAATATGCTGTTCCTTTGTTTCAGAGAACATTACGACATCATCGATGTAGACGTGGCAAATTGTCCCGATCTCTTCTCTTAAAACGTCATCTATTGCTCTCTGAAAAATGCTGGGAGCGTTTTTTAGGCCAAAGGGAAGCCTACAAAACTCGTATTTTCCATTATTAACGGAGAAAGCCGTTTTTTCCCTATCCCGGTCTGCTAATTTAATTTGATGAAACCCTGATTTTAGATCCAATGTTGTAAAAAACGAGGATTTGCCTATTCGCAAGAATAACCGATGTGTCTAGAATAGGGTACTTATCACTAATGGTTTTTTCATTCAGTTTCCTGAAGTCCACAACCAATCGCATCTTACGCTTTCCATTATCATCGGTTCCCTTCTTATCAACAACCCAAATTGGACTGTTATAGGGTGACCGTGAAGGTCTTATAATGCCATCGTAAGAAGATCACGAATTTCCCTATTAACAAACTCGGTAGCAGCCATAGGGTAAGGATACGCTTTGGAATAAATGGGCTCACTGTCTCTTGTTCTAATAGTAGCAACGATGTTCGTGTTATAGGGCAAGGACTCGGTTGGGTCGGCAAATACTTTAAACCGATGGTTCAGCCTTGATGAGGCAGATCTCGTAAATCTGCCGGTACTGTTGTACTTTCGTACGAAATATGATTTACATCCCTACAGTAAAAGTATAACAATTTCTCTTCCACACCATTGCGAGATAAAGTACCTCTTCTAAGATCTAGTTGAGTGTTGATTTCTTTTAAAAAATCGAATCCAATGATACCATCAAAGGTATCGAGACAAGACAGGATAAAAAAACAAGCATTTTTTTCGAAAATATTAATCAAACACTTTGAAGCAACCTGACTTCTTCCATGTATAGATTTTTAGCTGCACCGGTGTCTATTAGTAATTTTATTTCTTTCCCTCCTAATGTCCGGCTGACGTATGGTACGAGGGATTTACCCCTAAAAAATTAACTTCATCTACCATTTCGTTGTTGTTGTATGGGCCGTTATACGGTTGTTCGTATTGCCATTATACTCAGAGTGCATTGGTTGTTCCTGCTGGTTGATATGATTAATTCTCTGTACTTTAGCCATTGGTTGTCGGTCAGATTCGCGATACCTTTTGGGTGATCTATTTTGGTTTCCTATCGTTGGGATCCTTGGCTGGGAATTGAGAATGGATGGTTTGTTCTGATAACTATTGAGAATGGGTGGTTTGTTCTGATAACTCGTCTGTTGTCTAAAGTGCGAGGTTGATGGATCAACCTCCATGGGTGTCTGTACAGGGCGACGTTGATTATGTTGAACTTGTTTATAATGAGGAGAGTTAAGTGGAATATTGTAATTTGGTTTTTGGTTAAAATGGTCATTTCGATTAGTGAAGGAATTAGCAAACGCATAACACGCCTATTAGCCTCTAATTTGTTACCATTGAACAACATTTATTTTATTACACGAAAATACACACACATACATCACATACATATTTTGGGAAACAAGATCTCGTTGGAGTCGGCTCTGTTGCTGCTATGAACGTACTCAGGTGGTATACGCACTCATGTTGGTATGGTATATATAATTAAGATAATTATAACAATCCAACCATTTTCGTAGTAGAAAGTAAATAAAAAGATTATTAGTTCTAACGACCACGTTTTTGTACATATTATTTATATGATTAATGGAAGGAACCTATAATTTTATATCGAACCCGAACGACTGAATTGAGAAGCTTTCTCAGGACAATACCTGCTAGCGAATGTTTATCAGACGTTCTGGAGAGGTGGGGCAGTATCAAAAACGATTACACTAATATTACTAACCGGGTCAATTATTTACATACTGACGTCAATATAACGTAGAAACTTGTTTTTAGCAACTTGTCACGACTTGGGACACCGTTGAAACTGGAGTTTTTATATTATCAAACATGACATGATTCACACGTTATTTTCCCTATTGTTGCTGGTGTTCGCTGTTTCAATGGTAGTACAGCTGTCATGAAAGATGTATTAGAAAGGAAATTCACAGTGGAAAATCATCAAAGGAGTAAAGTTATTGGGCCTCTATAATAATTTTTAAACTTCACCTTATATAGTTTGGAGGTCACAATATGCAAAATGTCGCCATTGTGAGTTCGGAGTTCGTTCGAGCTAGACTGGAGACTAAAAATGATTATTGGTATCGCGGTGTGACTTTAAATCTATAAATGATCGCCTGGCTGTGATCCGCATCATAGCTTCGTCCCAAAACATAAGCCATAGCTGCGAGGTTTAGTAGGAAAGCCGACCGCATGGTGTCCTAAGGCATAAAACAATAAGATAAGTTAAGTAAAAACTGAAAGCTTTCAAGTAGACTAAGAGAAAAAAAAACAGGGTTGTCGGACATTTTTGCCCAGGGATGGAAAAACCGGGCTAGTTGCGGTATGATTGTGACTTTCATAGGCATGAAACAATAGACAAAACTTATAGCCACAGTATATAGTTTTTAGTGATCCTTTTTTCGATTGACCATGGCCATAAAACAATAGGATAAAACATATACCAAATTAAAGGTTAGAACTTACCGTTTACGAATATATAGCGTTGTCTGCGATTAATTAGCCAGGCGCATAGACAACCTTCCATAAAGCTCTTTTATTAAAGAAAATGAAACATTTGCATTTTCAGCCGTAAAGCGATGTTCTAGGAAATTTTGATAAAAAAATACATTTTATTTTTTCTCATTTTTTTATTCTTAAATAAATAAATTAATATTTAAAATAGATAAATAATTAATAAAACACTCGGAGCTATGCCAATCAGATATTTCGTATCTCAAAGCAGTCTATTGTTACAGCTAGTCTAGTTCCAAAGACACATCTGAAATATTCCGGTGTAAAATGTACTCTTGTCTCTTTATCGGGCCAGGAAAGAAAGATGCTGTTTGGGTAGATATTCCAAACATAAAACCGATCAGTTTGAACGGAAGATCAAGTCAAAGTTTCATAAGCGTTAGAATAAGAACTTGAAATTTGTTTAATCCTTTTCTAAAACAGTTTGGGATATATTCTTCAATTGCTGTGTGAATAGTATATAACGTAAGATAGTGTGACGAGCCAGTAAAATATCTGGTTTTGACATCACTATCTTTAAAGAACTCCAATCCCATTCTTAATTTCGAAATATTTTGCTTAAGATCTGAAATTTCAAGTTCTTTTTGCTCCAACGCTCGATCTTTCTTCGCCAATTCCGAGAACAGACTTTCAACTTGCTTCAACACTATGTCAATTTGTGTGCCTGTAAATAAATTTAAACTTCTTATTGCTTCCATCAAATTCTAATATTTCACAGAATTATGTATTTACCTATTGATATATGGCGGTGTTCTTGCACAGGGTTTATTTCATCCAAATATTCCTGTAAATACTCCACTTCCAAGAATTCCACAGAAGTATAGCCTTCAGTCGGAAGTTGTTCAGATGGCAGATTTTTCTCAACTTGTTCTATTTGAAATACTAGGTATATAGATTTTATAGTGTTAAAATAAAAATAAAATACAACATAAAATTAAATTGCATAGCGCGAACTGGAATTTTTGTACATGGTGCTCTGGCAATGCGTTTTATGTGCCGCTGGAATCTCGAAGCTGATAGAGATGGGTTGGATTTACCGGCGTCCCCTAGGTGGAGGCTTGGAACCCAATACGGGTTCAAATCGTCTGACAGCTTGCTACATTTAGCTAAATATAATATTTGTCGCAGTGGTTACATTATTGTTAATATGTCAACATACCTGAAATAAAATACCTAGAACAGACACGAACTATTTTGGCATTAATTTCCTTTACATTTATAGCAGCTAGCCATCGTTTGCGCCTCTCCTTAGACAGAGTTCGAACTTCAATTTTTGTTCGTTATTGCGGAAATATATAAAAACGTATGTCTTTATTTGTCGCTGCGTTGTTGGTGCAGTTTTTAATGCAGCAATTTGCCGGCATTTTTCCTTATTTTACGTTTATCTTACACAAATTTTATCTAATACAATTTTTTAGCAAACACAATAGTATAATTCTGCAATGTAGTAGGGTAGTAAATTGTGAATGGTAATGGAATGATAATTTTGCTTGGTTTTCGCGTTTTGTGTAAATTTTAAAATTTTATTTATTGAGAATTGTTTAAAGCAATTTAGCAAAAATAAAAATATGTTGTGTGCTGAACATGATGCTGTTGGGAATATGAAGGCAGGTAAGTTTTCCTTTATGTAATTCAACTTTGAAATTATGTACATTTTCTTGAGTTTATGAATGGATTTTGGTAAATTATATGATGTCGTTGGATGTGTCTGTATATGTGATTTTAATGGGGCAGAAAGTGGACTGTATGTTATAAGTGTTGTTTTGGTATGGATTGAGTTGGTTTTTTTTTTTTAATTTTGTTTTGTGTAGTGTTATATGATGATGCGTCGTGTTGGGTAATTTTGTGTGGTATTGCGTTGATTAGTTTTATGTGTGGAGTTAATAAAAATTTTAATATTATTGGTTTTCGATTGTAGGATATATATATAATATATTATTTTTTTGTTTTTTTTTTACTTGTGAGAAATGTGTAATGTGCGTATTATTATAATTTGTGTATTGTGTGTTATGATTATAATTTGTATATGTTTTATTTAACGTTGTTATAGGAAAATTTCATCTGTTTTATTGCTCGGTAGTGCACAAATTTTGGTGATTGGTCTTTTGAGCTCACCATTCTCTGTTTTTAGGGTTACAACGTGATTCTGGCCTTAATCCACTTGGATGGTGGAATACGCTCGTCCTTTACCAGAACCAAGTCCCCTACCTGCGGTTGTTCTGTTGTCTTTACCCATTTTGGGCGCTGCTGAAGACGTGCCAGGTACTCGGAACTCCACTGTCTCCAAAATGTTTGATACATCTGCTGAATTATGTTCCTTTTATCGTTGTAACATATGTTTTCTTGGGTGAGACTAGGTTCTGGTACGTTCTGGGTAGCTTCTCCAATGAGAAAGTGTGCAGGAGTTAACGTGGAAAAATCATAGGGGTTATTGGTTAGAGGGCATAGAGGCCTAGAATTGAGGCATGCTTCTATTTGGGCCAATGGTGTAGACAGCTCCTCAAAAGTTAGTGTTGAATTACCTGTAACTCGTTTAAGATGGTATTTTACCGATCTTACTCCGGCTTCCCATAAACTACCGAAGTGAGGGGAAGCTGGACGGATGAAATTCCATTTCATTCCATTATCACTTAGCGTCGCGGCGATTTCCATGGGGTTGAAGTTTCCTCGTCTCGCTGAAAATCGTCTAAAAACGGCGATAAATGCTTGAGTGGTCATATCACTAACCACCTCAATATGTATTGTTTTTTTGGCTAAGCAAATGAATATAGCAAAGTAAGCCTTAAACGTCTTCGATCCTCGACCCTTCCATGCTTTGACCTCGATGGGATGGTCACCGTTACTCGTGGGGCTGGTAGGTTTCCCATTAGTTGACAAACTGGTTTCGCCCGAAATCGAAAGCAGCCATGAATACATCTTTTGACGCCATTTATAAGTTTGAGAATCCAGTATTGTCTGCGAAAATATGCAATCATTTGCTGGGTCCCACCGTAAAATGTTTTTTCATGTGCTTCCTTTATAATAAGACGGCTGTAGTGATGACCTGGTCTTAAAATAATGCGTGTCGCTGATTGAAACACAAATCAGCATTTTGGAGTCTTCCTCCTACTCGTAAGACCCCGTCTTCATCACGGAAAGGGTGTAATAATTTTAATCCCTTATAAATAGGATGCTTTGCTCTGAAGTCATCAAGGAACATACTGCTTTGAACCGTTCTAATAACAACCTTTAAAGCTGAACAAACCTCCATTAGTAAAAGAGTCATCACCTCCCTCTGTGTTGCTGATTTGCGTGTGTTAAATATAAACCTGCAACAATATGCTACTATTCTCTGCAGCTTACGAAGACTTGACTGACGATGAACCAGGTCATCGATCTCGTTGTTTTTTTACGATGGCGCAATCGGATTGAAATTTTCGACTCTCCTCATCAGTGAAAATATTGTTGGGTTGGTTTGGCATTGCAAAATCCCAAACTGACCTGACAACTTCTGGACCATTCCACCAAAGTCTATTTCCATAAAGATCGGACGGCAACAGCTTTCGTGACGCAAGATCAGCTGTTGCAGGTTGTGTTGTGTTGGTACATATCTCCAAATACTGCAGTTGGTAAGTCGTTGAATTTCTGCAACTCTGTTGACAACAAATGTTTTCCATTTCGAAGGAGGCGCTGTGATCCAAGCCAACGTGATTATCGAATCGGACCAGGCAAATGTCTTGACATTTTCTAATCCCAACACTTTTGATGTGTACTTCAAGAGCGATGCCAATATTACCGCTCCTCAAAGCTCAAGTCTGGTAAGAGTTACGGTCGTTAGAGGAGCCACTCTTGTTTTGGACATAAGAAGGTGGACATGAATGTTGTTTTTCTCATGCAACACCCGTACGTATATCACTGCTCCATACGCCTTCTCAGATGCGTCGCTAAATCCATGGATTTCAATACGTGGGTAAAGCTGGAACCGCCACATTGGAATTTCGCCAAACAAAGTACATGGGATTTAATTGCTATTTAATCGCTATTTAATTGCTCTATTGTTGATTTTGTCGCTCTTCGGGAAGTGGGAGATTTTGTGGCGGACCTAGCTTACCGGTAAAGCTGGAAGCGCCACATTGACTTTTGAAAGATTTTTTTGCGCATACCAATCACCGATTTAATCGCTCTGGGGAAATGTACAAATTTTTCCAATCGGGTAAGCCGTTCGCCCACAATTTCAAATTTACGTTTTTTGTAACGGTCAGTTCGCTATAAAACTCTTTTGATTTTCAAGGAAAATCAAATCGGTTATTAAAATAACACTTTCGAATTTTACTATGCTACATATCTTAAAAGAAGCGTATATTTGTAGGCTACTATCAGTTTAAATCAAATATTTTGTGGCTCTTCTCTAAATGGGCCAAAAACGGTAGAATAAATACATCATAAACAAACACTTTGAAAAAAAAAATATATTCCGTTACAATTTAACAAAGTCATATAGGCCAAAAGAAGCGTCTATTGCTATTGGCGCAAAGCTCCTCTTACAAATCAGTTGCATTTAAAAATCGAAAATTTGGATTTCAAAATTCCAAACACAAAATCAAATTCAATTGTATGCAAAATTGACAATGAAAAAAAATTGAAATCCTCCGGAGTTTAAAGAACGTTGTTAATCCCGCAGCTATAACCCTATTTAAAGAGTTCATAGTCGAAAATAGCGAAAGCAATGCATTCCTTAAAGATGTTTATTTCTCAAGTTTATTTAAAGAACAATATACTAACTGTTCGAGACATCATTTAGAGAGCATAGGGCGAATTTTGGATTATTCAATGCCAACCGACCGACGTTGCCAAAAAAATTGAGTTTCTTACGAGACTACAGAGTCGTTCACCTTACGAAGTTTGGCAAAAAGTTCGAATTGGGAGAATTACTGCTTCCATATTCAAAGAAGTAGCCCGTACCAACAAGAGCTGTCCTTCCATGAGTTTGTTGAACACAATTTGCAAACCAAAAATGTTCTCAACTGTTTATGGAAGAAATTTGCGCATCTCCTTAGACAGAGTTCGAACTTCAATTTTTGTTCGTAATTGCGGAAATATATAAAAACGTATGTCTTTATTTTTCGCTGCATTGTTGATGCACTTTTTAATGCACCAATTTGCCGGCATTTTTCCTTATTTTACGTTTATTTTACACAAACTTTATCTAATACAATTTTTTAGCAAACATAATAGTATAATTCTGCAATGTATTTTGCACTTTATCATAATCATAGTCGTAACACGAAATAAATCATATCTCCCGCCATATAAAATTTGATTTGTTTTCCTACAAGTTGTTTTGACGTTTAAGTGAATGAGAAAGCACAGCTGTGAAAGGGATAGCTTCGCGAAATACTCTATTGCCCTACTTGCCATCTCCCTTCCTTTACCTGTCGTACTTGATCGGTGGCTTTTCTCCGGGTAGTAAATTGTGAATGGCGTCGCGTCGGATAATTTTTGCTTGGTTTTCGCGTTTTGTGTAAATTTTAAAATTTTATTTATTGAGATGGGCCAAAAACGGTAGGATAGATCCATCATAAAGAAACACTTTGAAAAATTAAAAAAATATATTCCGTTACAATTTAACAAAGTCATATACACCAAAAGAAGCGTCTATTCATTACCTATCAGCTCATAGAATAAAATAATTTGTTGCAAAAACTAAAAAGTTTATTTTAAGACCAAAAAAGTAAGCTAAAAATACAAAAATAAAAAGCTCATTAGAAGCGTGTATTCATTAGCTATCAAACCAATTCATAAAATAATTTGTCGCTCTTCTCTAAATGTGTCAAAGGCTAACAAGTTAATTTTGCCAAAAAAAAACCCAAATATTCCCCTACTACAAAAAAAAAAATTGGAAAATTTGGAAAAATTCATATATCCCGTTCGAATCCTACTATCCCACATAGCTCATTAGAAGCGTGTATTCATTAGCTATCAAACCAATTCATAAAATAATTTGTCGCTCTTCTCTGTGTCAAAAGCTAACAAGTTCATTTTGACAAAAAAAAAAAGAAAGAAGCAAATACACCCCTAGTACTAAATTTGGTAGCCCACAAAGTATGCATCATATTTGGAATGTTGTAAATCCTGCTTGACAATTTTTATAAATCCCGAAAGTATGCAATACCCCTACGATCAAATTTCGTTAACCCTGAACGTATGCATTGATTTTAACTTCGAAATTTCCGTTCATATACTGGCTGATTAAAAATGGATCGTGTACAAGTCAACCCCACCTAGCGCCATCTACAAAAAATAGTATTACTCAGCCTTAGTGGATAGTGTTACCGTCAAACGAGTATTATTTTGAGTCTTTAGGTTTCTATAAAGTCTAACAGCCGAATTTATTACATTTTCTTACATCGCGTAAAGATTTACGCAGCCTTTAGGTGGTGTTTGGGAATATTATCCATTTATTGTTTTTGGTTCATTATTGTTGTACGTTAAATTTACTTTTCATTCATTTTTTATTGTTAAAATCTTCAATTAATTTGTTTCGTATATTTCTGTGACTCACTGTACTTAATCCAGAGAAAGCGTTTAGTGCCGGTTTATCACAGCAACAATTCACCATCTATCGTGTTATGCTCTGAGTGCAGAGATAACAATAGATGGGTTTGTTGTTGTGATTAACGTCGTTTTTTTCTTGCACATTTTCTCTGTATGCGGTACTTGGGAAATCGAATTCTACCTCTCGTCCACTTGGATTAGAGACCTAGCTGAATCAACACGCAAATTTGGTAACCGTATCAACTAAATAAATTTTTTAATTTTGTTCCTGGGAATTGCTGTCTTGTTTGCCGCTTTTCTTTTTTTTTCTTGGTCTTCAACCCTTGGGTTTTGTCGTCGATACTACAACATATTGTTTGGTCCTTCTTCGTCGGATTATTTCCATTAATTGAGTGATTGAATTCATTGATTTGTATAGACAATTAGACGGGTTAGACAATTTTCGGGTATATATTGTGTTGTGTGTTACTGCTACTAACACGTGTCGGGAATCATATTGGCATCGATAGTGTTTGAACTCGAAGATTACTAAAAAATCAAATCAACTCAAATTATGAGTTCTGCAATACGTATTCGCGGAAATGCAAAAGGTCGTTTAACACGCGCGGCATCATTTGTTGATACAATTGGACCTGATACGTCAGTAGAATTGTTAGAGATAAAACTAACCAAATTAAACGAAACGTGGACAGAATGTTCATTATTGCATCAGGAGGTTTTATAGTCCGCGGCTGATGATGACGAGGTAGTGGAACTCGAAAACGAATTCGTTGACTATGAAGATAGGTTTTTCATTGCGCATGCAAAGTTGGTCAAATCCATTCGGGAAAGACAGTCGGTTGATCCAGAAAGTGAAAATTCCGCGGTAAAACAGCTCGCTGACCAGCAATCATCGTTTCTGGAAAAATTGAACTCAAGTTCGGAAGGTTCCTCGGGCATTCAATTACCAAAACTAACCGTATCGCCGTTCTCGGGGAACTATAAGGACTGGCCTTCGTTTCGGGATTCATTTATGGGTACGATAGATAGTCAGAAAAAACTCTCAGCGACACAAAAGTTTCACTATTTGCGATCTTTTTTACGCGATGATGCTGAAAATTTAATTAAGCATCTACCCATCTCAGAAGCCAATTATCTTGAGGCTTGGGATCGCTTAGAACTCAGGTATGATCGAAATCACCTCATTGTTCAATCCTATGTTCAAATGTTTCTGGCGCTCCCAACCATAAACAGCGGTAACACCCATACCTTGCGTAAAGTCACAGACGGTGCTGATGAAGTCATTCGCGGACTTAATGCGCTCGGATCTAATGATCGCGACCCATGGCTAATATTTTTGTTACTCAATAAACTTGATAGTGACAGTCGGCAGAGTTGGGCGGAACATGCTGGATCACGGAGTGATTGCACCTTTGACGAACTATTGAAATTTTTACAGTCAAGGTGCGATGCGCTTGAAACTTGTCAAACCTTATCTCGTCCCATTTCATCGCGTAATAAATCTGCAGGTCAATTTCGAGCCCATTTCGTAGAATCACAGCATCCAACTTCACAGTGTCCTAAGTGTGAAAATACCCATATTTTGTCTCAGTGTGAACAATTCATCGCACTTGATATCGAATCGCGTCGTAAACTTGTTAAATCCAAATCTTTGTGCTTCAATTGTCTCCGCGTTGGGCATACATCAAACAAATGCCGTTCTTCATTTCGTTGTCGCGTATGCAAGTCACGTCACCACTCGTTAATCCCTCAGATGACATTGCACACTATAAATTACACACTGTAACCTACGGAACTGCATCGGCCCCTTTTCTATCGGTTCGGGTTTTGAAACAAATCGCACTCGATTACCAAACGCAGTATCCGAATGCATCACGAGTCCTCTTAAGCGATGTTTATGTCGACGACATTATGACGGGAGCAAGCTCACCTGACGAGCTAATCAAGTTGCAGTCGGAATTGGTAGCATTACTGTCGCATGGCAAACTCGAACTACGGAAATGGAACTCAAACTGTTGGTCTTTGCTGGTTCGACTACCCAAAGAAGACTGCGAATTTTCTTGGTTCGATCCCGAACACTCCAATTCTATGACTAAGGTGCTCGGGATGCACTGGAGTCCCACCTTCGATGAATTCTCTTTTCGTATGTCTGACTCTCGCCTCTGTACCTCACCAACCAGACGGTCGCTGCTATCTGAGATTGCTCGTATATTTGACCCCTTAGGATTTTTAGCTCCATCGGTCATTTTGTTCAAAATCCTATTTCAGGAGTTATGGTCATCGGCACTCAACCTCGACTGGGACGATCCACTACCATCGCAACTGGCAACAAAATGGACAAGCTATCAACGGGAGCTTCATTCTTTCGAGGAGTTGCGGATTCCGCGAAACGTGTTTTCTTCGGTTGGAGAAGAAATTGAGCTTCACGGGTTCTCAGATGCGTCAACGTCGGCATACGGAGCTGTCGTTTACACTCGCTGTAAACTCGCTGAAAATCAATTTAAAATCACCATCGTTGCGGCTAAGACTAAGGTAGCGCCGCTTAAACCCGTATCTATTCCCCGGCTCGAGCTTTGTGGGGCTCTTCTATTGTGCCGCTTGATAACTCTTATACGATCTTCGATTCAACGCAGAGTTAAGGTTTTCGCTTGGTGTGATTCGCAAATCGTGCTTCATTGGCTATCGTCGCCGCCTCGTCGTTGGACTACATTCGTCGCAAATCGCACAGCTGCCATTCTCGAAGAGATTCCTCGATATGCTTGGAACCATATCGCTTCTGAATCTAACCCAGCAGACTGTGCCTCGCGTGGAGTATTACCCTCACACCTAAAGGATCATCCTCTGTGGTGGACGGGTCCATCTTGGTTGTCCCTGTCACAAGAACTTTGGCCTACATCAAAATTCTCAGTGCCTGAACCATATGAAACAGATATTTCCGCAGAAGAACGACACGCTCCTAATCAAGTCTTAACGTCATCCGTGGAATCAAATGCTCTAAGCGTGCTCATTTTAAAGATCTCATCGTGGACTCGATTAGTTAGGATTGTGGGATATTGCATTCGGTTTTCCAAAAACTGTCAACCAACAAAATTCGTAAAACTCTCGCGCGGCTTCTCGCTTGAAACCCTTCGGTCGGCCAGGCTACTTATCTTGAGACACGTCCAGCAAGAATCCTTCGGGAGTGAAATTCGTAATCTTACTCAAAATCGTCAACTTCCAAACAAGTCCAAGCTCCTACGATATTCGCCATTCGTCGATAGAGATGGACTTTTACGAGTTGGGGGTCGCATAAAACATGCCAATATTTCATTCAATTTGAAACATCCCATTCTTCTGCCTAATAACCATGTTTCCTTGCTTATAGCCACTGACATACATAACCAATATTTCCATACAGGGGTATCAGAAACATTTGCCATAGTCCGCCAACAATATTGGATATTGGGAAGCCGAAACCTCATCAGGAAACTCGTTCATAAATGCCGAGAGTGTTTCCTGCAGCGGAAAATCACAAGTACGCAACTTATGGGGAATTTGCCGCCACAACGTGTCCAACAAAGTCGACCCTTTACTAACACAGGATGTGACTACGCTGGTCCGTTTACAATCAAACTTTCCCGTGGCCGCAACCCAAAATTATCTAAGGCCTACTTTGCCTTGTTTGTCTGTATGTGCACCAAGGCAATTCACCTGGAGTTGGTAAGTGACTTAACCACAGATGCCTTTCTCGCATCATTTCGACGCTTCGTTTCTCGCCGAGGAAAGTGCTCCAACGTTTATACCGATAATGGAACGAACTTCCAAGGGGCTCGTCGGTGCCTCAACGAATTTCAAAAGCTGGTCATGTCGCAGACACACAATGAGGACATCGCTGCTAAGCTGGCTATGGATGGGATCGACTGGCACTTTATACCACCGTCAGCTCCGCACTTTGGAGGCCTCTGGGAGGCTGGGGTGAAGTCCGTAAAACTACACTTACGCCGGGTTATTGGGTCCACCATCCTTACCTTCGAAGAACTATACACAGTTCTCAGTCAAATCGAAGCCATGTTAAATTCTCGTCCCCTATGTGTTTTGATCGACCAAAATTTGAACCCGCTAACACCAGCTCACTTTCTTATAGGTGAACCATATACAGCAGTTCCAGAGCCTAGTTATTTGACGACAGCACCGAACCGTCTATCGCACTGGCAACACCTCCAAGCCATGGTCCAAGGGTTTTGGAAACGCTGGCATGCTGAGTACATAACGACCCTTCAGGAGCGTCCTAAATGGCAGAAGCTGGAAATTGATCTGAAGGTTGGCGACGTTGTGATCATCAAAGAGCCGAATCTCCCGCCTACCAAGTGGCTCCTGGGCAGAATCGAAACCGTGCATCCAGGTCCGGATAATCGCATTCGAGTGGCTACAGTTAAAACAAACCGTGGAAGCTTCGTTCGTCCCATAACAAAATTGGCAGTTTTACCATCGTCCTGAAACTCGTTCCAGGGGGGCCGGGATGTTTGGGAATATTATCCATTTATTGTTTTTGGTTCATTATTGTTGTACGTTAAATTTACTTTTCATTCATTTTTTATTGTTAAAATCTTCAATTAATTTGTTTCGTATATTTCTGTGACTCACTGTACTTAATCCAGAGAAAGCGTTTAGTGCAGGTTTATCACAGCAACAATTCACCATCTATCGTGTTATGCTCTGAGGGCAGAGATAACAATAGATGGGTTTGTTGTTGTGATTAACGTCGTTTTTTTCTTGCACATTTTCTCTGTATGCGGTACTTGGGAAATCGAATTCTACCTCTCGTCCACTTGGATTAGAGACCTAGCTGAATCAACACGCAAATTTGGTAACCGTATCAACTAAATAAATTTTGTAATTTTGTTCCTGGGAATTGCTGTCTTGTTTGCCGCTTTTCTTTTTTTTTCTTGGTCTTCAACCCTTGGGTTTTGTCGTCGATACTACAACAGGTGGCTTACCTGAAATTTTTATTTATAAACATTTTTTCGCTGTAATGAGGGAAGAAAGGATTTAGGTACCAATTTTATGTAATGTTAGGTAGAAGATATAAGGGTGGGAAATGCTTTATGTTTTTGTACCTGTATGGAGTTATAAGATTTCAAGGCTGTAAATATTTAATTAATTTAAATCTGAAGCTAAAACAAAAAGGTTTTTGAGAAAATAAATTGACTTTTAGCTTTAGAAAATTTGAGAAAATAAAAGTAAAAAATTTGCGTTTGTTTTTAACTTAAGAGAACTTGAGGGAATAAAAGACAAAAATCGCAAAAATATTCATCCGTCCATGGGTGTCCGTATAATTAAGTGAATTTAACCTGGCTTGGTAGCAACTACTCCATTTGTCAAACTGGTTTCCAAAAACAATTAGTCGCCACAACTTCGAACATACATTGTCTTATAATATGGTAACACTTATTTTCCACATTAATGTGACATTCATTGGGGCTTCTACAGATTCGCTCTAAGATTTCAGATTTCGTGTGGCAAATCGAACACAAAAAGTAATCTGACTGTGTTTTGTTGGTGTTAGTAAAATCCGTATAATTGTGCTTAAATTTATTTTTCTGTTTATTTTCTTTGTAGGCGAAATGTCAAATCAGAAGTAGGTGTATTGGTAAATTGAAGCAACTCTGGCAAAAAACCCGGATTCGCAAAAGTGCTCTGAAATCTTAAAAAGATTGTTTTTTTTTTGTACTAAACGAATATAAAAAGTGATCTGAGAGCAAAAAAGTGCTCTGAGAGATCCCAATCGAATACCACATAAATACTATATGTTTGAAAACGAAAAAAATGGAGGGAACAAGTTTACAACCAAAACCAACAACGAAATTACCACGTTATAATTTTATTTTTTGATGATTGTTACCTACCCTTCCTGTGGTCGGAATCCAAGTGACCGAGAAACTATTTACATGCTTAGAGTATGGCTTATCTGTATAACACTTCCAAATCATAGCTGAGAACGAGAACAAAATTATCAAGAGAATTACAGCTAACGTTGGTAATACTTAATACATAATAAGTATGCCCAAGTATGATTGCATAAGAGAGCTTAACTAGGAATTATGAACCTGTTACTTGATACCAAAATATCATATAGGTAAGTTAAGAGAAAGTATAGGGTAGATCATGAATAATCGTGCAATAGAACACATTGAATGAATTTATAGAATAAAAATTAACAAAAGTAACTTAAATCAAAATAAATGTAACATGGATGAATGCATTTTCCAACACTATAGAATAGACTACAACCTGAACGATAAAGGTAAGTAGTGAGAAAATAAGTGTCCAGTTGCAGATTTGCGATATAGATGCCGCTAAGTGCGAAACTTGGCTGGGGATGAAAATTCATTGAAAATGACGTGGGTAAAGCTGGAACCGCCACATTCGAATTTTGCCAAACAAAGTACATGGGATTTAATTGCTATTTAATCGCTAATTAATTGCTCTATTCTTGATTTTTCCGCTCTTCGGGAAGTGGGAGATTTTGTGGCGGACCTAGCTTACCGGTAAAGCTGGAACCGCCACATTGACTTTTGAAGGTTTTTTTTGCGCATACCAATCACCGATTTAATCGCTCTGGGGAAATGTAAAAATTTTTCCAGCCGGGTAAGCCGTTCGCCCACAATTTCAAATTTGCGTTTTTTGTAACGGTCAGTTCGCTATAAAACTCTTTTGGTTTTGAATTAAAATCAAATAGATTATTAAAAAATTCATAAAAAAATAACCCTTTCGAATTTTAATATGCTACATATCTTAAAAGAAGCGTATAATTATAGGCTACTATCAGTTTAAATCAAATATTTTGTCGCTCTTCCCTAAATGGGCCAAAAACGGTAGGATAGATCCATCATAAACAAACACTTTGAAAAATTAAAAAAAATATATTCCGTTACAATTTAACAAAGTCATATACACCAAAAGAAGCGTCTATTCATTACCTATCAGCTCATAGAATAAAATAATTTGTCGCTCTTCTCTAAATGTTGCAAAAACTAAAAAGTTTATTTTAAGACCAAAAAAGTAAGCTAAAAATACAAAAATAAAAATGTTCAATACTAAAAATCCATATATCCCTTTCGAATCCTACTATGTGACATAGCTCATTAGAAGCGTGTATTCATTAGCTATCAAACCAATTCATAAAATAATTTGTCGCTCTTCTCTAAATGTGTCAAAGGCTAACAAGTTCATTTTGCCAAAATAACCCAAATATTCCCCTAGTACAAAAAAAAAATTGGAAAATTTGGAAAAATCCATATATCCCGTTCGAATCCTACTATGTGACATGGCTCATTAGAAGCGTGTATTCATTAGCTATCAGCCCAATTCATAAAATAATTTGTCGCTCTTCTCTAAATGTGTCAAAGGCTAACAACTTCATTTTGCCAAAAAAACGCAAATATTCCCCTAGTTCAAAAAAAAAATTGGAAAATTTTAGAAGCGTGTATTCATTAGCTATTAACCCAATTCATAAAATAATTTGTCGCTCTTCTCTAAATGTTCATTTTGCCAAAAAAAACCCAAATATTCCCCTAGTACAAAAAAAAATTGGAAAATTTGGAAAAATCCATATATCCCGTTCGAATCCTACAATGTTACATAGCTCATTAGAAGCGTGTATTCATTAGCTATCAGCCCAATTCATAAAATAATTTGTCGCTCTTCTCTAAATGTGTCAAAGGCTAACAAGTTCATTTTGCCAAAAAAACCCAAATATTCCCCTAGTACAAAAAAAAAAATTGGAAAATTTGGAAAAATCCATATATCCAGTTCGAAACCTACTATGTGACATAGCTCATTAGAAGCGTGTATTCATTAGCTATTAACCCAATTCATAAAATAATTTGTCGCTCTTCTCTAAATGTGTCAAAGGCTAACAACTTCATTTTTGCCAAAAAAACCCAAATATTCCCCTAGTACAAAAAAAAAATTGGAAAATTTGGAAAAATCCATATATCCAGTTCGAATCCTACTATGTCACATAGCTCACTAGAAGCGTGTATTCATTAGCTATTAACCCAATTCATAAAATAATTTGTCGCTCTTCTCTAAATGTGTCAAAAGCTAACAAGTTCATTTTGACAAAAAAAAAAAAGAAGCAAATATACCCCTAGTACAAAATTTGGTAGCCCACAAAGTATGCATCAGATTTGGAGCATGGCAACAACTGTTTGCAAAGCGATAAGAAATTTTCGAAGGATTTTATTTAAAAAATAATGTTTAAATGTCAGTAAAGAGCTGTCTGCAGCTGAAAAATGTAATTTGATACATTTTCAATGAATTTTCATCCCCAGCCAAGTTTCGCACCTAGCGGCATCTATATCGCAAATCTGCAACTGGACACATATTTTCTCACTACTTACCTTCATCGTTCAGGTTGTAGTCTATTCTATAGTATTTATGTGGTATTCGACTGGGATCTCTCAGAGCACTTTTTTGATCTCAGATCACTTTTTATATTCGTTTGGTGCAAAAAAAAAGCAATCTTTTTAAGATTTCAGAGCACTTTTGCGAATCCGGGTTTTTTCCCAGAGTTGCTTCAATTTACCAATACACCTACTTCTGATTTGACATTTCGCCTACAAAGAAAATAAAAAAAAAAAAAATGTAAGCACAATTTGACAGATACCCCACTAACACCAACAAAAAATCAGATTACTTTTTGTGTTCGATTTGCCACACGAAATCTGAAATTTTAGAGCGAATCTATAGACGCCCAAACGAATGTCACATTAAAGTGGAAAATAAGTGTTAGCATATTATAAAACCAGTTTGACAAATGGAGTAGTTGCTACCAAGCCAGGTTAAATTCACTTATGTATACGGACCCCCATGAACGGGTGAATATTTTTGCGAATTTTTGTCTTTTATTCCCTCAAGTTCTCTAAAGTTAAAAACAAACGCAATTTTTTTACTTTTATTTTCTCAAATTTTCTAATTTGGAATATTTGGGTTTTTTTGGCAAAATGAACTTGTTAGCCTTTGACACATTTAGAGAAGAGCGACAAATTATTTTATGAATTGGGTTGATAGCTAATGAATACACGCTTCTAATGAGCTATGTCACATAGTAGGATTCGAACTGGATATATGGATTTTTCCAAATTTTCCAATTTTTTTTTTTGTACTAGGGGAATATTTGGGTTTTTTGGCAAAATGAACTTGTTAGCCTTTGACACATTTAGAGAAGAGAGACAAATTATTTTATGAATTGGGCTGATAGCTAATGAATACACGCTTCTAATGAGCTATGTAACATTGTAGGATTCGAACGGGATATATGGATTTTTCCAAATTTTCCAATTTTTTTTTTGTACTAGGGGAATATTTGGGTTTTTTTGGCAAAATTAACTTGTTAGCCTTTGACACATTTAGAGAAGAGCGACAAATTATTTTATGAATTGGGCTGATAGCTAATGAATACACGCTTCTAATGAGCTATGTGGGATAGTAGGATTCGAACGGGATATATGAATTTTTTCAAATTTTCCAATTTTTTTTTGTAGTAGGGGAATATTTGGTTTTTTTTTTGTCAAAATGAACTTGTTAGCTTTTGACACAGAGAAGAGCGACAAATTATCTTATGAATTGGTTTGATAGCTAATGAATACACGCTTCTAATGAGCTATGTCACATAGTAGGAATCGAACTGGATATATGGATTTTTCCAAATTTTCCAATTTTTTTTTTGTACTAGGGGAATATTTGGGTTTTTTTGGAAAAATGAAGTTGTTAGCCTTTGACACATTTAGAGAAGAGCGACAAATTATTTTATGAATTGGGCTGATAGCTAATAAATACACGCTTCTAATGAGCCATGTCACATAGTAGGATTCGAACGGGATATATGGATTTTTCCAAATTTTCCAATTTTTTTTTTTGTACTAGGGGAATATTTGGGTTATTTTGGCAAAATGAACTTGTTAGCCTTTGACACATTTAGAGAAGAGCGACAAATTATTTTATGAATTGGTTTGATAGCTAATGAATACACGCTTCTAATGAGCTATGTCACATAGTAGGATTCGGACGGGATATATGGATTTTTAGTATTGAACATTTTTATTTTTGTATTTTTAGCTTACTTTTTTGGTCTTAAAATAAACTTTTTAGTTTTTGCAACATTTAGAGAAGAGCGACAAATTATTTTATTCTTTGAGCTGATAGGTAATGAATAGACGCTTCTTTTGGTGTATATGACTTTGTTAAATTGTAACGGAATATATTTTTTTTTCAAAGTGTTTGTTTATGATGGATCTATCCTACCGTTTTTGGCCCATTTAGGGAAGAGCGACAAAATATTTGATTTAAACTGATAGTAGCCTATAATTATACGCTTCTTTTAAGATATGTAGCATATTAAAATTCGAAAGGGTTATTTTTTTATGAATTTTTTAATAATCTATTTGATTTTAATTCAAAACCAAAAGAGTTTTATAGCGAACTGACCGTTACAAAAAACGCAAATTTGAAATTGTGGGCGAACGGCTTACCCGGCTGGAAAAATTTTTACATTTCCCCAGAGCGATTAAATCGGTGATTGGTATGCGCAAAAAAATCCTTCAAAAGTCAATGTGGCGGTGCCAGCTTTACCGGTAAGCTAGGTCCGCCACAAAATCTCCCACTTCCCGAAGAGCGCAAAAATCAAGAATAGAGCAATTAATTAGCGATTAAATAGCAATTAAATCCCATGTACTTTGTTTGGCAAAATTCGAATGTGGCGGTTCCAGCTTTACCCACGTTTGAAAATGTATAAAATTACATTTTTCAGCTGCAGGCAGGCTTTGCAAACAGTTGTTGCCTTCCGTTTCGCTACACAATTTTTGTCTCTTTCACATATAATCATACAAGCCTTTAAAATTTTCTGAACATTTTGAATATTGAATATTTTTGCGAATTTTTGTCTTTTATTCCCTCAAGTTCTCGAAAGTTAAAAACAAATCCAAATTTTTTACTTTTATTTTCTCAAATTTTCTAAAGCTAAAAGTCAATTTATTTTCTCAAAAACCTTTTTGTTTTAGCTTCAGATTTAAATTAATTAAATATTTACAGCCTTGAAATCTTATAACTCCATTCAGGTACCACAAACATAAAGCATTTCCAACCCTTATATCTTCTACCTAACATTACATAAAATTGGTACCTACCTCCTTTCCTCCCTCATATAATTATTATTCCAAATTCCATATGTATAAGTTTTTTAGCTGTCACTTGGCTTTTTGTTCTTCTTATTTGACATTGACGTTGTCGCAGCTACCCTATTGCAGGTTGACATTGCAAAATTCCATTCGAAAGCATTTTGGAATTGTGCCAGATAATTTGATTTTTTTTGTGTACTGGATTTCAGTGTTTGTAAGGTTACAGCGAAAAAATGTTTATAAATAAAAATTTCAGGTAAGCCACCTAAAGGCTGCGTAAATCTTTACGCGATGTAAGGAAATGTAATAAATTCGGCTGTTAGACTTTAGAGAAACCTTAATACTCAAAATAATACTCTTTTGACAATAACACTATCCACTAAGGCTGAGTAATACGATTTTTTGTAGATGGCGCTAGGTGGGGTTGACTTCATTTCCATTTTTAATCAGCCAGTATATGAACGGAAATTTCGAAGTTAAAATCAATGCATACATTCAGGGTTAACGAAATTTGATCGTAGGGGTATTGCACACTTTCAGGATTTATAAAAATTGTCAAGCAGAATTTACAACATTCCAAATCTGATGCATACTTTGTGGGCTACCAAATTTAGTACTAGGGGTATATTTGCTTCTTTCTTTTTTTTTGTCAAAATGAACTTGTTAGCTTTTTACACATTTAGAGAAGAGCGACAAATTATTTTATGGATTGGGTTCATAGCTAATGAATACACGCTTCTAATGAGCTATGTGACATAGTAGGATTCGAACGGGATATATGGATTTTTCCAAATTTTCCAATTTTTTTTTGTACTAGGGGAATATTTGTTTTTTTTTTGGAAAAATGAACTTGTTAGCCTTTGACATATTTAGAGAAGAGCGACAAATTATTTTATGAATTGGGTTGATAGCTAATGAATACACGATTCTAATGAGCTATGTGGCATAGTAGGATTCGAATGGGATATATGGATTTTTAGTTTTGAACATTTTTATTTTTGTATTTTTAGCTTACTTTTTTGGTCTTAAAATAAACTTTTTAGTTTTTGCAACATTTAGAGAAGAGCGACAAATTCTTTTATTCTTTGAGCTGATAGGTAATGAATAGACGCTTCTTTTGGTGTATATGACTTAGTTAAATTGTACCGGAATATATTTTTTTTTAATTTTTCAAAGTGTTTGTTTATGTTGGATATATCCTACCGTTTTTGGCCCATGTAGAGAAGAGCGACAAAATATTTGATTTAAACTGATAGTAGCCTATAATTATACGCTTCTTTTAAGATATGTAGCATATTAAATTTCGAAAGGGTTATTTTTTTATGAATTTTTTAATAATCTATTTGATTTTCCTTCAAAATCAAAAGAGTTTTATAGCGAACTGACCGTTACAAAAAACGCAAATTTGAAATTGTGGGCGAACGGCTTACCCGGGTGGGAACATTTTTACATTTTCCCAAAGCGATTAAATCGGTGATTGGTATGCGCAAAAAAAATCCTTCAAAAGTCAATGTGGCGGTTCCAGCTTTACCGGTAAGCTAGGTCCGCCACAAAATCTCCCACTTCCCGAAGAGCGGCAAAATCAAGAATAGAGCAATTAATTAGCGATTAAATAGCAATTAAGTCCCATGTACTTTGTTTGGCAAAATTGGAATGTGGCGGTTCCAGCTTTACCCACGTATATGTGGCGGTTCCAGCTTTACCCACGTTGTTATATGATGATGCGTCGTGTTGGGTAATTTTGTGTGGTATTGCGTTGATTAGTTTTATGTGTGGAGTTAATAAAAATTTTAATATTATTGGTTTTCGATTGTAGGATATATATATCTGTGGTAATAAGTTAAAACATCTTATGTCAATTTTGACCACTTTTCAGGAGAGCAATTTTAAACTTATGCAATGCACTACAGTTGATGACTTAATCGATTTTAAAACAGTTATAACTTCCTCATTATTTAAAATTTTTTCACCTGGTTTGGCTTAAAAAATAGAGTAAGGAGAACACAATTCAATTAACGTTAAACAGCTAAAACAACTTAAGTCGACTGTTTTAACTTATTGCCACAGATATAATATATTATATTTTTTATTTTTTTTTTTACTTGTGAGAAATGTGTGTAATGTGCAAATTATAATTTGTGCATTGTGTGTTATGATTATAATTTGTATATGTTTTATTTAACGTTGTTATAGGAAAATTTCATCTGATTGGTCTTTTGAGCTCACCATTCTCTGTTTTTAGGGTTACAACGTGATTCTGGCCTTAATCCACTTGGATGGTGGAATACGCTCGTCCTTTACCAGAACCAAGTCCCCTACCTGCGGTTGTTCTGTTGTCTTTACCCATTTTGGGCGCTGCTGAAGACGTGCCAGGTACTCGCAACTCCACTGTCTCCAAAATGTTTGATACATCTGCTGAATTCTTTTCCTTCTATCGTTGTAACATATGTTTTCTTGGGTGAGACTAGGTTCTGGTACGTTCTGGGTAGCTTCTCCAATGAGAAAGTGTGCAGGAGTTAACGTGGAAAAATCATAGGGGTTATTGATTAGAGGGCATAGAGGCCTAGAATTGAGGCATGCTTCTATTTGGGCCAATGGTGTAGATAGCTCCTCAAAAGTTAGTGTTGAATTACCTGTAACTCGTTTAAGATGGTATTTTACCGACCTTACTCCGGCTTCCCATAAACCGCCGAAGTGAGGGGAAGCTGGACGGATGAAATTCCATTTCATTCCATCATCACTTAGCGTCGCGGCGATTTCCATGGGGTTGAAGTTTCCTCGTCTCGCTGAAAATCGTCTAAAAACGGCGATAAATGCTTGAGTGGTCATATCACTAACCACCTCAATATGTATTGCTTTTGTGGCTAAGCAAATGAATATAGCAAAGTAAGCCTTAAAAGACTTCGATCCTCGACCCTTCCATGCTTTGACCTCGATGGGATGGTCACCGTTACTCGTGGGGCTGCTAGGTTCCCCTTAGTTGAGAAACTGGTTTCGCCCGAAATCGAAAGCATATGTTGCAGCCATGAATACATCTTTTGACGCCATTTCTAAGATTGATAATCCAGTATTGTCTGCGAAGATATGCAATCATTTGCTGGGTCCCACCGTAAAATGTTTTTTCATGTACTTCCTTTATAATAAGACGGCTGCAGTGATGACCTGGTCTTAAAATAATGCGTGTCGCTGATTGAAACACAAATCAGCATTTTGGAGTCTTCCTCCTACTCGTAAGACCCCGTCTTCATCACGGAAAGGGTGTAATAATTTTAATCCCTTATAAATAGGATGCTTTGCTCTGAAGTCATCAAAGAACATACTGCTTTGGACCGTTCTGATAACAACCTTTAAAGCTGAACAAATCTCCATTGGTAAAAGAGTCATCACCTCCCCCTGTGTTGCTGATTTGCGTGTGTTAGATATAAACCTGCAACAATATGCTACTATTCTTTGCAGCTTACGAAGACGTGACTGACGATGAACCAGGTCATCGATCTCGTTGTTTTTTACGATGGCGCAATGGGATTGCAATTTTCATCTCTCCTCATCAGTGAAAATATTGTTGGGTTGGTTTAGCATTGCAATATCCCAAACTGACCTAAGAACTTCTGGACCATTCTACCAATGTCTATTTCCATTAAGATCGGATGGCAACAGTTTTCGTAACGCAAGATCAGCTGTTGTTGCATTGTGTGTTCTGTTGGTACATATCTCCAAATACTGCAGTTGGTAAGTCGTTGAATTTCTGCAACTCTGTTGACAACAAATGTTTTCTATTTCGAAGGAGGCGCTGTGATCCAAGCCAACGTGATTATCGAATCGGACCAGGCAAATATTTTGACATTTTCTAATCCCAACACTTTCGATGTGTACTTCAAGAGCGATGCCAATATTACCGCTCCTCAAAGCTCAAGTCTGGGAAGAGTTACGGTCGTTAGAGGACATAAGAAGGTTGTAACGAAACGTCCCCGTTCGTCACATTCTCGCAGTGCACAGCCAGTCACAGATACCCCACTGCCAGCATTAACCCATTACGTGGCATACCAAATTTGCACTCGCTCGTAGGATTCACACTGTCTTACTGGTGTAAAACCAATGAGTACCCGTAAGAAATTGTCATTCGGGGAGATCTGTCTAAGTGTGATTCGTACCAATCTCGTGTACCAGACAAGACTCCCGTATAGAAAGTGACTCCCGGGTCTCTGTTCTAAATTTTTGACGGCTGAATTCCCTCTGGGAAATCGGCCTTATATTAGCAGTGTCAGCAATCCCAGCTGACTTGCCCCCTCCTTTCCCCTGGAACCACGCTGTAGTCGGGCCGCTAAGGATCCACGCAGTAGTCGGGCCACTAGGATCCACGTAGTAGTCGGGCCGCTAAGGAACCACGCTGCAGTCGGGCCTCACCCCCTCCTTTCCCCTGGAACCACGCTGTAGTCGGGCCGCTAAGGATCCACGCAGTAGTCGGGCCACGTAGTTAGATGTAGATTATCGAAATATCATTAAGATCACAGTAGTTTGTATAGAGAAGACAAAACCTAGGGTAAGCGCTATCAAAGCATTGTAGAGTTATCTAAATATTGTTAAGCCATAGGTCGTTTAAGTATTTACCAAACGGTGTACACATTATCCGATTATTGTTAGAACGTATATAGAGTTGTATAAATAGATTTAAAGTACACGGTGAATAAATTGTACCTCTAAACCAGAGTTTCGTGTTTCTTTGGTAAATCCTGGATCCGGCGAGCAAAACCTCGGCCAGCGAAAAGGCACATCACAAATGGCGCCCGAGCAGGGACTTCAATAGAGGTGCCCTAAGCAGTTATCCCGTAACGACAAGAAAGACATAATCCCGTCTTCAAATTCACCATGACCGATTCAAAAGACAAAGAGCCTGCGAAAGACGCCATCATGGGTCTCCCCACCGCCGACAGTCGAGACTACTTAGATGTCACCCGCAATCTGGGTTGGATATACCTACTGCAGAAACCGGAGCTGATACAACTCATGAACGAGAAGGGCTTAGACACAACGGGAGCCGTCAGCCAGCTACGGAAGCGGTTGAGTAGCTACATCAAGGAGGCTCGGACTCGACAGTCAACCCAGAACTTGTGCCAAGAATGGGAAGAGAAAATGGAGGAACGCGAGTACGCTAATACCTCCGAGGTACCGGGTCCCCCTGGCCAAAACCCTAGTGAAGAAGAAAAATCCCCCCTGTTTACCGAGACCAGTGTCCCCGTACCGACTACTGTTCCCCAGCCGGGCCCCTCCAGAGCAGTCCACCAAACGACCCCTGTGGCGGCACCCACCACGACTATTCAGAGCGAGGCCATCGAAGCCCATTACAGTCTGGGACCACCCCAACATAGGGCCCGACCGGGCCTCAGTTACGAGGCCGAGGTAACTAATACCGTCCGAAAGTGGGGACTAAGGTTCGACGGGGCCGGGAACGCACTAGAATTTCTTGAGCGAATGGAAGAACTAGCACTGTGTTACGACATACCCCACGACTACCTGGTACGGACGTTACCCGAGATATTCCGGGGGCCGGCTCTCGAATGGCTGCAGATCAATCGGGAGAATTTTCAGTCCTGGGGGTCATACCGTACCCACCTACTACAACATTTCCTACCCACTCGTTACGTAAACAAACTGGAGGAGGAGATAAACAGGAGAAGACAGGGACCCTGAGAGAAGGCAAAAGATTTCATAAGGTCCCTCCAGTACCTGGTCCGTCAACATCCTCGGATGCGAAACGAAGATCAAATAGACCGGTTTTACGATAGCCTCCGGCCGGAATACCGCCTCTATATCCGTCGAAGGGACTTCGAGACTGTGGAGGAGTTAATGACAATGGCAGAGGAATACGAGTACGTACGAGCCGAAGAAAGGGGTATGCGAGCGTCAACCAACCCCATGCCAACTCGATATGCTACCGTCTCCAGAACTCCCTCCGTGGTAGCTCCACAAAATGTACCCGCGATACTGCCAGATCCGGCGGGCTATGACCGAAGGACTCACTGCTGGAACTGCAAGCAGCGTGGACATCAACAACCGGACTGCCGGCGGCCGATGCGAGTATTTTGTAGCTATTGTGGTACGGACGGTATTTCAACACGAGACTGCCCCTGTCAGCGTCACCGAACTGCCATGATCTCGGGGGCTACATGGACGGACCGACGCTACTTCTTACCTATACTGATCGGAGGCAAGGAGTTTAGAGCCCTAGTAGACACCGGCACATCTCTGTCATTCATCGGCCCTAACATGAGACTGGCACTCCAGCAAGCACGAACCCCCGTATGGTACCAATCCCGACAGATCCAATTGGCAGTCGGTAAGTCCGTCAATACAACTGAGAACTACCCCATCGCCTTCCATGTGGGAAAGAAACAAGTTACTGGAGAGGTATCATATCTCGCTGGATTGAGCGAAGACGCGATCCTGGGGATAGACTTCTTGGATAGGGCCGACTTCCAATTGACCATCGCCGGGGAAGAGATTAGATCCCCTTCACCCACTTCAACTCCGGGACCAGCTACATGCGCTCTCAAAAGTCAGGAGCACCTGACAGAGGGACAGCAGCAACAACTCAGACACCTGCTAAGAGAGGAAGTGAGTGAACAGCCGGGGACCACCGGAACTACCACGATCGCCCAACATCGAATTCGACTCACCACGGACCAACCGTTTAAACAGCGGTACTACCCCCGCAACCCAGCTATGCAGAAGGTTATAAATGAGGAAATCGATGAACTACTGAGGTTGGGGAAAATCGAACCATCCCGTAGTCCATACAGTTCTCCTATCGTACTGGTAAAGAAAAGGGGCGGATCCTGGCGACTGTGCGTGGACTATCGCCAACTGAACGAGATCTCGATCAAAGACGCATACCCGCTGCCCCAAATCAACGCAATACCCGATAAGCTAAGGGGGGCCGTCTTTATTTCCACCATCGACCTACGACAAGGATATTGGCAGATACCCATGGAAACGGGCTCCCGGGCCTATACCGCGTTCACGGTACCCGGCCGGGGTCTGTTCCAATGGAAGGTTATGCCCTTCGGGTTGCACTCCGCGCCCGCAACGTTTCAAAGGGCACTAGATAGCATTATCGGCCCGGAAATGGAACCCTACGCCTTCGCCTATTTGGACGATATCATTGTAATCAGCGAGACGTTCGAACAGCATCTCCTGCACTTGAAAACGGTGCTGCAATGACTGAGGGAAGCCAACCTGAGAATCAATCCTGACAAATGTGAGTGCTGTCAAAACAAACTTAAGTACTTGGGTCACGTCGTCAGCGATCAAGGTATCCACACGGATCCAGATAAAGTCACCGCAGTACAAGGGTTAGTACCCCCGACAAACGTACGACAACTCCGCCGCGTTTTGGGCATAATGTCCTGGTACCGAAGGTTCATCCAGGACTTCGCGACAG
Organism: Cheilosia variabilis; assembly: GCA_951230905.1. Classification (NCBI taxonomy): domain Eukaryota; kingdom Metazoa; phylum Arthropoda; class Insecta; order Diptera; family Syrphidae; genus Cheilosia; species Cheilosia variabilis. Next base: position 87,782,166 of record OX579676.1, read on the forward strand.
TAGCAGCCCCATTAACAAGCCTACTCAAGAAAAACGTACCATGGCGGTGGGGAACCAGCCAAGAAACCGCGTTCGAACAGCTGAAGGGAAGATTGACGGAGGCACCCATATTGACGTGTCCAAATTTCGAAATACCGTTTACCCTGCAAACCGATGCGAGTCAAGTTGGAATAGGAGTGGTACTATCACAGGACAACGGAGGGAAGGAGAACGTCGTCGCCTATGCTAGTCGCGCGCTCACAGAATTAGAAACAAAATATTCGGTCACGGAAAAGGAATGTCTGGCTATATTATGGAGCATACGGAAAATGCGCCCGTATTTGGAAGGGTACCGATTTTCCGTAATAACCGACCACCACTCGCTGAAATGGCTGCGCTCCCTACAAAATCCCTCTGGACGACTGGCCAGGTGGGCGATCGAATTACAACAGTATGACTTCGATATAAAGTACCGAAAAGGGACCATGAATGTCGTCGCCGATGCACTGTCACGGGATCCACTACTAAATACGGACCACACCCTGTACAGCTGCCATCGCACCCCGGACTGGGTCCAACAGAAAATACAAGAGGTACGGGAAAAACCCGAAAAAAATCCGGACTTCCAAGTCCTCGGGGATAAACTATACCGAAAGTTCTTGGAGCACACCCCCCATGTCCGATAGCCCACAAACAACGTGGAAATGGTGTGTCCCAACCCTAGAGCAAGAGCGCGTCCTCCGCGAACATCACGATGTGGTAACCGCAGGGCACTTAGGGATAACTAAGACCACGGCACGGATAATGGACAAATATTACTGGCCGGGAATGACACGAACCATTGCGATGTACGTACGAAATTGTGACACCTGCAACCGCTACAAGGTCTCCCAGCAGAGGCCCAGCGGGATGATGCACACTACCATCTGCAGCGAACCATGGGAACTCATAACCGCCGATTTCGTAGGACCACTTCCGCGTTCCACAAAAGGGAATACCACGCTACTCGTCATAGTGGACAAATTTACGAAATGGACCGAAGCCATCCCCTTACGAGCCGCAACAACCCCAGCATTAGTCAAAGCCCTTCGGGAGAGTGTGATCTCCAGATTTGGGTGCCCGAAGGTCTTCCTATCAGATAACGGAGCCCAGTTCACCAGTACCCAGTTCAGAGAATTCCTGGCCGAGGCAGGCATACAACAGCGTTTAACGGCGCCGTACACACCTCAGGAGAATCCCACCGAACGGGTAAATAGAGTCCTGAAGACCATGATCGCCCAATATGTGGAGGAGAACCACCGACACTGGGACAGCCACCTTCCCGAACTCATGCTGGCGATTAATTCCAGCAAGCACGAGTCAACGGGATACTCGCCAGCCTTCCTCAACTTTGGACGAGAAATACGTAGACCGGGCATCAGTACCGACTATGTCTCTAATCATCTCCCCGGCCCCTCTCGCCCTGCGCCGATCTCCATACTAAGGGAAAGGATGACCGCACTATACAGCATGGTGAAGGAAAATTTAGAGAAAGCGGCACACACACAAGGGAAGTATTACAATTTGCGACGGCGCAGCTGGCGTCCTAGCATCGGGGAACTGGTATACCGGAAGGTCAGGGCTCTGTCTTCCGCGGCCGACGCGTTCACAGCGAAACTCGCACCACGGTTTGACGGGCCCTACGAAGTCATAAGGTTCGACTCCCCAGTCATAATGGTGCTACGAGTAAAGGGGGACAGAAAGAATAAGTTAACCCGCGCCCATGTCCAAGATCTAAAACCCTATAAAAGGGACGACACAGCACGAGCAATCATCAATAGTGCAACGATCGCCGGCGAAGACACAACTAACATGGATCAACAGACCAACGATCAACAGACCAACGCAGCAGCCAAGGGTACGGAGGGACCGACCAGCCACCGGCGGACACAACCCATGAAGCCGACACCCCCACCACGGAACCAGAAGACCACCATCATTTCGGTACAAACCCTAATACCTGCCAAAAAGGACGCGGTACCCGTGCAACCGAGGCCCACCGAACAAAAACTTTTGGCCAACGCACGAGACGCCCGGAAGAGGGCCGAAGAACGCTGGCAAAGCCGACACCCCGCAACCCCCGCCACAATAGAGGCGGGACCACCACCCAGACGGGCAGCGGTACGGGTAGTCACCCGGAGGGTCACGATCGAACCAAAACCAAAACCCGGACCGGCCCTAGCCACCATGGCCCCAAACGATGATCGCTCGGACATCCCACCGGGGGCAGCAATACCTAAGGGAACAGAAGCTACCGAACAGGAGATGGTCCGGCGGGCCCGAACCGCCAGGAGGAACCATCGGCGGGCCCTAGCGAGAATCATGGTAGGAATACCGGAGGACCCATTTGAGGGCATTCACCTGGCGGACCTCCTCGCCCTCGGAAAAAGGGTAACATACATACCCAAATCCTGGGGGACAGTACGGGCCGAACTAAAGGGAGGAGCTAGGGCCACCCTGTCCATACGCGGACAGACCACTTAAGTTATTAATAAATAACTTAAGTTATTAATAAAATAAAATGACTTAAGTTATTATATAAATAAATAAATTGTGTATAATAAAATAATAAAAGTAGTTCTGAACTCTAAAAAAAAAAAAAAAAATATTATATTATAATTTTAAGTTAAATCCCTGAATTAATTAATCAATTTTAAGTTAAGTTTGTAACACCAAATCCCTGAATTGAAAAAACAAAAAAAAAAAAAAAAATATATATATATATATATGGTGAAGCTAATAAACTTGTGGTTCTCTCATTACTACAGATCAAAACTCCTCCCGTCGTCATAAGAGCTGGGACTATTTCTTCACTTTGCCGAGTGACCATACTGAAGACTTGGAATAACCGAGATAGAAGAGCCGACACCAAGCGTAGAATAAGATAGTGCGTAGTTACTAATGTTAAGAAAAGTTGTTAAAAGTACTTTAAGGAATACTATGTAAATTGGGTAAATAAACAAATCCGATCAGCTGGGGGGAATTGACGAGAAAGTTCTCGTCTGTCGAAAAGAGAGGGGGATGTAACGAAACGTACCCGTTCGTCACATTCTCGCAGTGCACAGCCAGTCACAGATACCCCACTGCCAGCATTAACCCATTACGTGGCATACCGAATTTGCACTCGCTCGTAGGATTCACACTGTCTTACTGGTGTAAAACCAATGAGTACCCGTAAGAAATTGTCATTCGGGGAGATCTGTCTAAGTGTGATTCGTACCAATCTCGTGTACCAGACAAGACTCCCGTATAGAAAGTGACTCCCGGGTCTCTGTTCTAAATTTTTGACGGCTGAATTCCCTCTGGGAAATCGGCCTTATATTAGCAGTGTCAGCAATCCCAGCTGACTTGCCCCCTCCTTTCCCCTGGAACCACGCTGTAGTCGGGCCGCTAAGGATCCACGCAGTAGTCGGGCCACTAGGATCCACGTAGTAGTCGGGCCGCTAAGAAACCACGCTGCAGTCGGGCCTCACTCCCCCCTCCTTTCCCCTGGAACCACGCTGTAGTCGGGCCGCTAAGGATCCACGCAGTAGTCGGGCCACGTAGTTAGATGTAGATTATCGAAATATCATTAAGATCACAGTAGTTTGTATAGAGAAGACAAAACCTAGGGTAAGCGCTATCAAAGCATTGTAGAGTTATCTAAATATTGTTAAGCCATAGGTCGTTTAAGTATTTACCAAACGGTGTACACATTATCCGATTATTGTTAGAACGTATATAGAGTTGTATAAATAGATTTAAAGTACACGGTGAATAAATTGTACCTCTAAACCAGAGTTTCGTGTTTCTTTGGTAAATCCTGGATCCGGCGAGCAAAACCTCGGCCAGCGAAAAAGCCCATCACAAGGTGGACATGAATGTTGTTTTTCTCATGCAACAACCGTAAGTATATCACTGCTCCATACGCCTTCTCAGATGCGTCGCTAAATCCATGGATTTCAATACGTGGGTAAAGCTGGAACCGCCCCATTGGAATTTCGCCAAATAAAGTACAGGGGATTTAATTGCTATTTAATCGCTATTTAATTGTTCTATTCTTGATTTTGTCGCTCTTCGGGAAGTGGGAGATTTTGTGGCGGACCTAGCTTATCGGTAAAACTGGAACCGCCACATTGACTTTTGAAGGATTTTTTTTGCGCATACCAATCATCGATTTAATCGCACTGGGGAAATGTACAATTTTTTCCAATCGGGTAAGCCGTTCGCCCACAATTTCAAATTTACGGTTTTGTAACGGTCAGTTCGCTATAAAACTCTTTTGATTTTCAAGGAAAATCAAATAGATTATTAAATAATTAATAAAAAAATAACACTTTCGAATTTTACTATGCTACATATCTTAAAAGAAGCGTATATTTGTAGGCTACTATCAGTTTAAATCAAATATTTTGTGGCTCTTCTCTAAATGGGCCAAAAACGGTAGGATAAATCCATCATAAGCAAACACTTTAAAAAAATATATATTATATTCCGTTACAATTTAACAAAGTCATATAGACCAAAAGAAGCGTCTATTGCTATTGGCGCAAAGCTCCTCTTACAAATCAGTTGCATTTAAAAATCGAAAATTTGGATTTCAAAATTCCAAACACAAAATCAAATTCAATTGTATGCAAAATTGACAATGAAAAAAATTTGAAATCATCCGGACTTTAAAGAACGTTGTTAATACCGCAGCTATAACCCTATTTAAAGAGTTCATAGTCGAAAATAACGAAAGCAATGCGTTCCTTAAAGATGTTTATTTCTCAAGTTTATTTAAAGAACAATATACTAACTGTTCGAGACAACATTTAGAGAGCATAGGGCGAATTTTGGATTATTCAATGCCAACCGACGTTGCCAAAAAAATTGAGTTTCTTACGAGACTACAGAGTCGTTCACCTTACGAAGTTTGGCAAAAAGTTCGAATTGGGAGAATTACTGCTTCCATATTCAAAGAAGTAGCCCGTACCAAAAAGAGCTGTCCTTCCATGAGTTTGTTGAACACAATTTGCAAACCAAAAATGTTCTCAACTGTTTATGGAAGAAATTTGCGCCTCTCCTTAGACAGAGTTCGAACTTCAATTTTTGTTCGTAATTGCGGAAATATATAAAAACGTATGTCTTTATTTTTCGCTGCATTGTTGATACAGTTTTTAATGCAGCAATTTACCGGCATTTTTCCTTATTTTACGTTTATTTTGCACAACCTTTATCCAATACAATTTTTTAGCAAACATAATAGTATAATTCTGCAATGTATTTTGCACTTTATCATAATCACAGTCGTAACACGAAATAAATCATATCTCCCGCCATATAAAATTTGATTTGTTTTCCTATAAGTTGTTTTGACGTTTAAGTGAATGAGAAAGCACAGCTGTGAAAGGGATAGCTTCGCGAAATACTCTATTGCCCTACTTGCCATCTCCCTTCCTCTACCTGTCGTACTTGATCGGTGGCTTTTCTCCGGGTAGTAAATTGTGAATGGCGTCGCGTCGGATAATTTTTGCTTGGTTTTCGCGTTTTGTGTAAATTTTAAAATTTTATTTATTGAGAATTGTTTAAAGCAATTTAGCAAAAATAAAAATATGGTGTGTGTTGAACATGATGCTGTTGGGAATATGAAGGCAGGTAAGTTTTCCAAATGAATGGATTTTGGTAAATTATATGATGTCGCTGGATGTGTCTGTATATGTGATTTTAATTGGGCAGAAAGTGGACTGTATGTTATAAGTGTTGTTTTGGTATGGATTGAGTTGGTTCCGTGTTACCAGATGTTTTTTTTTTTGTTTTGTGTAGTGTAATATGATGATGCGTCGTGTTGGGTAATTTTGTGTGGTATTGTGTTGATTAGTTTTATGTGTGGAGTTAATAAAAATTTTAATATTATTGGTTTTCGATTGTAGGATATATATATAATATATTATTTTTTTGTTTTTTTTTTACTTGTGAGAAATGTGTAATGTGCGTATTATTATAATTTGTGTATTGTGTGTTATGATTATAATTTGTATATGTTTTATTTAACGTTGTTATAGGAAAATTTCATCTGTTTTATTGCTCGGTAGTGCACAAATTTTGGTGATTGGTCTTTTGAGCTCACCATTCTCTGTTTTTAGGGTTACAACGTGATTCTGGCCTTAATCCACTTGGATGGTGGAATACGCTCGTCCTTTACCAGAACCAAGTCCCCTACCTGCGGTTGTTCTGTTGTCTTTACCCATTTTGGGCGCTGCTGAAGACGTGCCAGGTACTCGGAACTCCACTGTCTCCAAAATGTTTGATACATCTGCTGAATTATGTTCCTTTTATCGTTGTAACATATGTTTTCTTGGGTGAGACTAGGTTCTGGTACGTTCTGGGTAGCTTCTCCAATGAGAAAGTGTGCAGGAGTTAACGTGGAAAAATCATAGGGGTTATTGGTTAGAGGGCATAGAGGCCTAGAATTGAGGCATGCTTCTATTTGGGCCAATGGTGTAGACAGCTCCTCAAAAGTTAGTGTTGAATTACCTGTAACTCGTTTAAGATGGTATTTTACCGATCTTACTCCGGCTTCCCATAAACCGCCGAAGTGAGGGGAAGCTGGACGGATGAAATTCCATTTCATTCCATCATCACTTAGCGTCGCGGCGAATTCCATTGGGTTGATGTTTCCTCGCCTCGCTGAAAATCGTCTAAAAACGGCGATAAATGCTTGAGTGGCTAAGCAAATGAATATAGCAAAGTAAGCCTTAAACGACTTCGATCCTCGACCCTTCCATGCTTTGACCTCGCTGGGATGGTCACCGTTAGTCGTGAATCGGTTTCCCATTAGTTGACAAACTGGTTTCGCCCGAAATCGAAAGCATATGTTGCAGCCATGAATACATCTTTTGACGCCATTTCTAAGATTGAGAATCCAGTATTGTCTGCGAAGATATGCAATCATTTGCTGGGTCCCACCATAAAATGTTTTTTCATGTACTTCCTTCATAATAAGACGGCTGTAGTGATGACCTGGTCTTAAAATAATGCGTGTCGCTGATTGAAACACAAATCAGCATTTTGGAGTCTTCCTCCTACTCGTAAGACCCCGTCTTCATCACGGAAAGGGTGTAATAATTTTAATCCCTTATAAATAGGATGCTTTGCTCTGAAGTCATCAAAGAACATACTTTTTTGGACCGTTCTGATAACAACCTTTAAAGCTGGAACAAATCTCCATTGGTAAAAGAGTCATCACCTCCCTCTGTGTTGCTGATTTGCGTGCAACAATATGCTACTATTCTCTGCAGCTTACGAAGACTCGACTGACGATGAACCAGGTCATCGATCTCGTTGTTTTTTACGATGGCGCAATGGGATTGAAATTTTCGACTCTCCTCATCAGTGAAAATATTGTTGGGTTGGTTTGGCATTGCAAAATCCCAAACTAACCTGAGAACTTCTGGACCATTCCACCAAAGTCTATTTCCATTAATATCGGATGGCAACAGTTTTCGTGACGCAGGATCAGCTGTTGTTGCAGGTTGTGTTGTGTTGGTACATATCTTCAAATACTGCAGTTGGTAAGTCGTTGAATTTCTGCAACTCTGTTGACAACAAATGTTTTCCATTTCGAAGGAGGCGCTGTGATCCAAGCCAACGTGATTATCGAATCGGACCAGGCAAATGTTTTGACATTTTCTAATCCCAACACTTTTGATGTGTACTTCAAGAGCGATGCCAATATTACCGCTCCTCAAAGCTCAAGTCTGGGAAGAGTTACGGTCGTTAGAGGAGCCACTCTTGTTTTGGACATTAGAAGGTGGACACGAATGTTGTTTTTCTCATGCAACACCCTTAAGTATATCACTGCTCCATACGCCTTCTCAGATGCGGGATTTAACTGCTATTTAATCGCTATTTAATTGCTCTATTCTTGATTTTGTCGCTCTTCGGGAAGTGGGAGATTTTGTGGCGGACCTAGCTTACCGGTAAAGGTGGAACCGCCACATTGAATTTTGAAGGATTTTTTTTGTGCATACCAATCACCGATTTAATCGCTCTGGGGTACAAATGTACAAATTTTTCCAATCGGGTAAGCCGTTCGCCCACAATTTCAAATTTACGTTTTTTGTAACGGTCAGTGCGTTATAAAACTCTTTTGATTTTAAAGGAAAATCAAATAGATTATTAAAAAATTAATAAAAAAAATAACACTTTCGAATTTTACTATGCTACATATCTTAAAAGAAGCGTATATTTGTAGGCTACTATCAGTTTAAATCAAATATTTTGTCGCTGTTCTCTAAATGGGCCAAAAACGGTAGGATAAATCCATCATAAACAAACACTTTGAAAAAAAAAATATTCCGTTACAATTTAACAAAGTCATATAGACCAAAAGAAGCGTCTACTCATTACCTATCAGCTCATATAATAAAATAATTTGTTGCTCTTCTCTAAATGTTGCAAAAACTAAAAAGTTTATTTTAAGACCAAAAAAGTAAGCTGAAAATAAAAAAAATTAAAATGTTGAATACTTAAAATTCATATAACCCGTTCGAAACCTACTATCCCACATAGCTCATTAGAAGCGTGTATTCATTAGCTATGAACCCAATCCATAAAATAATTTGTCGCTCTTCTCTAAATGTGTCAAAAGCTAACAAGTTAATTTTGCCAAAAAAAGGCCATATACACCCATAGTACAAAAAAAAAATTGGAAAATTTTGAAAAAAGCCATATATCCCGTTCGAATCCTATTATGTCACATAGCTCATTAGAAGCGTGATTTCATTAGCTATCAAACCAATCCATAAAATAATTTGTCGCTCTTCTCTAAATGTGTCAAAAGCTAACAAAGTTCATTTTGACAAAAAAAAAGAAGCAAATATACTCCTAGTACAAAATTTGGTAGCCCACAAAGTATGCATCAGATTTGGAATGTAAATCCTGCCTGACAATTTTTATAAATCCTGAAAGTATGCAATACCCTACGATCAAATTTTGCTAACACTGAACGTATGCATTGATTTTAACTTCGAAATTTCAATACATATACTGGCTGATTAAAAATGGATCGTGTACAAGTCAACCCCACCTAGCGCCATCTACCAAAAATCGCATTACTCAGCCTTAGTGGATAATGTTACCGAGTATTGTTTTAAGTATTAAAGTTTCTCTAAAGTCTAACAGCCGAATTTATTACATTCCCTTACATCGCGTAAAGATTTACGCAGCCTTTACGTGGCTTACCTGAAATTTGTATTTATAAACATTTTTTCGCTGTAATGAGGGAAGAAAGGATTTAGGTACCAATTTTATGTAATGTTAGGTAGAAGATATAAGGGTGGGAAATGCTTTATGTTTTTGTACCTGTATGGAGTTATAAGATTTCAAGGCTGTAAATATTTAATTAATTTAAATCTGAAGCTAAAACAAAAAAAATTTTGAGAAAATAAATTCCAATCCCAATCGAATACCACATAAATACTATAGAATAAACTACAACGACAACCTGAACGATAAAGGTAAGTAGGTAGTGACAAAGTAAGTGTCCAGTTGTAGATATGAGCTATAGATGCCGCTAGGTTCGAAACTTGGCTGGGTATGAAAATTCATTGAAAATGTATGAAATTACATTTTTCAGCTGCAATCAGCTCTTTTTGATATTTCAACATTATTTTTAAAATAATATCCTTTGAAAATTTCTTATGGCTTTGCCATCCGTTTCGCAATACAATTTTACAATTTCTCTTACAAGCAGCTGACTTTTCACAAAGATTTATTTCATTTGCTTTTATTATTTTTTCAATATACATAGATCGTTGCAATATTTAAACCTGTAGAAGGAAATGTTCAGAATTTTAAATGCATATATGATTATATGTAAAAGAGACAAAAATTGTGTTGCGAAACGGATGGCAACAAATAATGTTGAAATGTCAAAAAAAAAGCTGCCTGCAGCTGAAAAATGTAATTTAACACATTTTCAATGAATTTTCATCCCCAGCCAAGTTTCGCACCTAGCGCCATCTATAGCTCAAATTTACAACTGGATACTTACTTTCTCATTATCTACTTACCTTTATCGTTCAGGTTGTAAAGGGTGATTTTTTAAGAGGTTTGGAACTTTTTTTTAAAAAAAAACACAAAAAATTCGAAAAAATTAATGAAATATTTATTTGAATCGATAGTTTGAACCTTGCAATTTAATGTTTAAAGATAATTTCATGCAAATGTTGACCGCGGCTGCGTCTCAGGTAGCCCATCCGCTGAGTCCAATTTTGGCATACTCTTTCACACATATCGGCCGGTATCTCACGAATGAATGCATGGATGTTGGCTTCCAGTGCGTCAATCGAAGCGGGCTTGTCCCTATACACATTAGCCTTGGCATACCCCCACAAAAAATAATCTAATGGTGTCAAATCGCACGATCTAGGCGGCCAATTGACCGGCCCGAAACGTGAAATTAACTGTTCACCAAACTCGCCTCGCAATTGCGCCATTGTTTCGCGTGCTGTGTGGCATGTGGCACCGTCTTGTTGAAACCACATATCATGCAAGTCAAGAACTTCCATTTCGGGCAAAAAAAAGTTTGTTATCATTGCTCGGTAGCGTTCACCATTGACAGTAACGCTGCGATTCGCATCATCTTTGAAGAAATATGGCCCAATAATGCCGCCGGCCCATAAACCGCACCAAACAGTGGCTTTTTCGGGATGCATTGGTAGCTGTTGCAATGCTTCTGGCTGATCTTCACTCCAAATGCGGCAATTTTGCTTATTTACGTACCCATTCAACCAAAAATTAGCCTCATCGCTGAACACAATTTTTCGATAAAAAAGCGGATCCTCGGCCAGCTTTCCAAGAGCCCATTCACCAAAAATTCGGCGTTGTGGTAGGTCGGCTGGCTTTAGTTCTTGCACCAGCTGTATCTTAAAAGGCTTTACGCCCAAATCCTTCCGCAAAATTTTCCACGTAGTGCTGTAACAAAGGCCTAACTGCTGGGAACGGCGCCGAATCGACATTTCGCGGTCTTCTGTCACACTAGCTGATACGGCCGCAATATTTTCTTCACTACGCACAGTACGTAAACGTGTTGGTGGTTTAATGTCCAACAAAGTAAATTTGGTGCGAAATTTGGTCACAATCTTCCGAATAGACTGCTCAGAAGGTCGAGAATGCCGATCATAAAATGGAAGCAGCGCGCGATGAACATTTCGAACCGAGCACGAATTTTGATAGTAAAATTCAATAATTTGCAAGCGTTGTTCATTTGTAAGACGATCCATGGTTAAATTGCAAACCAAACTGAAGCTGTTTGACAGTGACACAAGGTACTAAACACACGTCAGCTGTCAAAACCAGTGTTGCCAAAACCAAACCAGCTAAAAAATCACCCTTTATATATAATAATTTCTCACCATTGCCATAGGATCATCCACTTCGTTAGCAGAAATATCCATGTCGATAACGTCGATTTCCTCTAACTTAACTTCTTCTAACTCAGCAAACGTTTCAGCAGATGAAGGGGAAGGCTTACAACGCTGTCTACAAAATGTAAAATGTGTTCTTAATTTTATTGGCGAATTTTCGAAAACAATTTACCGGTGCCTTGTCAGTCTGCTGACTGCAGTGTTTTGCAAAGTTTGCTTACAAATATTGCAAAATGCCATTGCTTTTTTTCCCGATTTAAGTAACGTTAATTCGAGTTCATTAAAATTTGTTGTGTTTGGTCGTGGCATTTTTATTATTTTTATTGAAACTACAGTTCGCTGTGAATTAACAAAAAAAAAGTTAAAACAACGTGTTTACTCAACAAAAACTTGCAGCGAAATGACTAACTGTCAAAATAAATGCATGTTTTATACATTTTTTACATTTTGTACATTTTTTACATTTTTTACACGTTATTTACCATTATTTACCAATTTTTAGGTAAAAAATGTAAAAAATGTTTTTTTACATAAAATCGCCCATCAGTGGGTATATATGGCCTTTTTTGGAAAAATGAACTTGTTAGCTTTTGACACATTTAGAGAAGAGGGACAAATTATTTTATGGATTGGGTTCATAGCTAATGAGTACACGTTTCTAATGAGCTATGTGACATAGTAGGATTCGACCGGGATATATGGCTTTTTTCAAATTTTCCTATTTTTTTTTTGTACTAGGGGTATATATGGCATTTTTTGGTAAAATTAACTTGTTAGCTTTTGACATATTTAGAGAAGAGCGACAAATTATTTTATGGATTGGTTTCATAGCTAATGAATGCACGCTTCTAATGAGCTATGTGGCATAGTAGGATTCGAACTTACTTTTTTGATCTTAAAATAAACTTTTTTGTTTTTGCAACTGTAAAGTTGGCTGGTCCTATGGCCAACTTTCTTGTTGTTGGTACCCACTAGCTCTGGCTATTGCGCCTTCAGCTTCAGCTTTTTTTACATAAAATCGCCCATCAGTGGGTATATATGGCCTTTTTTGGAAAAATGAACTTGTTAGCTTTTGACACATTTAGAGAAGAGGGACAAATTATTTTATGGATTGGGTTCATAGCTAATGAGTACACGTTTCTAATGAGTTATGTGACATAGTAGGATTCGAACGGGATATATGGCTTTTTTCAAATTTTCCTATTTTTTTTTTGTACTAGGGGTATATATGGCATTTTTTGGTAAAATTAACTTGTTAGCTTTTGACACATTTAGAGAAGAGCGACAAATTATTTTATGGATTGGTTTCATAGCTAATGAATGCACGCTTCTAATGAGCTATGTGGCATAGTAGGATTCGAACTTACTTTTTTGATCTTAAAATAAACTTTTTAGTTTTTGCAACTGTAAAGTTGGCTGGTCCTATGGCCAACTTTCTTGTTGTTGGTACCCACTAGCTCTGGCTATTGCGCCTTCAGCTTAAACCTTCCGGCAGTAGCCTGCACTCAAGGTGGGGATCCCAAACAACTCAACGTGTAAACCTGGATTTGCGGCTCGCAAGCCAAATAAAAAGCAAGTGTTCTTGTTGAAGATGGAAGTAGAAGTCTCCTTCTTTATTTAAATTCTTTGCCTTTTATACTACAGAGAATGTTATCGATATATCCACCTCGAATATCGATACCCCAACATTATGCCTAATCAGCATATTTGCGTGACGAGGGTAAACGGCCCAACACTTCAAGTGTTTAGGGTTCACTTGCGTACGATGCTTAGTTGACATATTTAGTGTCGTCCACAAGTGTACCCTGATCGTGCCCTCGATCCAGTATCGCATATACATAAATTTGTATACTCATTCGCTTCATGCACCGAGTGTGCCATCAGAGTAATATGACTCTTTCATTTAATTGTTCACTTCAAGAGTGTCTGTATGTAGTTCATATCACTCTGATGTTTGAAGCAATGTTATGTACGACGCCACAAGTTGGGCGAGTTCTGGGTAGGTATCAGATATCGAAGTGGATTTGGATATTACTAATTGCTTTTGGCAATTAGTTAAATGACCGCTGGTGCGATCACTTCACACAACATTTAGAGAAGAGCGACAAATTCTTTTATTATATGAGCTGATAGGTAATGAGTAGATGCTTCTTTTGGTCTATAAGACTTTGTTAAATTGTAACGGAATATATATTTTTTTTCAAAGTGTTTGTTTATGATGGATTTATCCTACCGTTTTTGGCCCATTTAGAGAAGAGCGACAAAATATTTGATTTAAACTGATAGTAGCCTACAAATATATGCTTCTTTTAAGATATGTAGCATAGTAAAATTTGAAAGTGTTATTTTTCCTTGAAAATTAAAAGAGTTTTATAGCGAACTGACCGTTACAAAAAACGTAAATTTGAAATTGTGGGCGAACGGCTTAACCGATTTGTACATTTCCCCAGAGCGATTAAATCGGTGATTGGTATGCGCAAAAAATCCTTCAAAACGCAATGTGGCGGTTCCAGCTTTAACGGTTAGCTAGGTCCGCCACAAAATCTCCCACTTCCCGAAGAGCGACAAAATCAAGAATAGAGCAATTAAATAGCAATTAAATCCCATGTTCTTTGTTTGGCGAAATTCCAATGTGGCGGTCCCAGCTTTACCCACGTGAATATATGTACCTTGAAAGAAAACTAAAAAGAAACCACCACTGAGATCGATTTGAAAATCTCGGTCAATTAACAAATTGATAAAAAAGGAATTTCGCAAAGGCTTTGTTAATATTGCTCAGCTGATATAGCAAATAAAAACAAAATTTAGGACTTAAAAGATGCGCGTTTTAGATATCTAAAAGCTGGAATTAATTCCAATCAAATAGACGAAGGAGAAGTTCACTTTTTTTGTGTTCAAAGTCTAATTATTGAATTTCTTTTTTAAATGCACGAACTTGCTACTCATAAAAACCTTATAAATAAAAAAAAATTACAAAATCCGTTCACCCGTTTGTTGTGTAGCTTCTTACAAAAAAATATTCACTTTGTTTTATATTATTATTTTATTACCCACGCCTCTTTCCCCCCCAGATACCGCGCGAGCTGGGGTCCATTTACACCGAGTACGACGGCAATAACAATTTGCAAGTCGTATCGGCACTTTAATTATGGTTGCTCCAGGAACTTTCGAACTATCCTGCAGGTGTTCAGCATAACTGCTTTCGACATTTCGTGCACAAGATGTTCGCACTTTAATTTTTTCAGCTCGTCAATAACAGCTTGTTCGATTACTCCTGTGCTGGATATTATGATAGGGACCACACGTATTTGATTTAGCCTTTCTCGTTGTTTGATCTCATGCGCCAGTTCAACATATTTTCCGATTTTTTCCCCATAGGTTCTGTTGATGTTAATAGAAAGTGGTACTGCTACATCCAAGATATATCCATTTTTCAAGGCCTTGTCGATCCAAACTATGTCAGGTCTATTCGCTAAAATTGGATGATCAGTGGTCATCGCTCGATCCCAGTACAATTTAAAGTTGGAGTTGATTAGAACCTCAGCTGCTTCGTACTGGTAGTATGGTTTCTTACCCTCGACGAATTTGCATCTCATGGCAAGCTCCTGGTGTATGATTTTAGCTACATCATTATGTCTCTTGAGATAGTCGTGGTTTGCTAAAGTTATACACCCATTTATTACGTGCTCGATGGATTCTATCCCCTGTCGGCAAGGACGACATAAATTATCTATGTCTTCATGTAAGATTGCCCGTCGATATTGTTTTGTTGCGACAATACCATCTTGAATATTTTTATTTTTTTTTTATTTTTTTCCCACGCCTCTTTCCCCCCCAGATACCGCGCGAGCTGGGGTCCATTTACACCGAGTACGACGGCAATTACAATTTGCAAGTCGTATCGGCACTTTAATTATGGTTGCTCCAGGAACTTTCGAACTATCCTGCAGGTGTTCAGCATAACTGCTTTCGACATTTCGTGCACAAGATGTTCGCACTTTAATTTTTTCAGCTCGTCAATAACAGCTTGTTCGATTACTCCTGTGCTGGATATTATGATAGGGACCACACGTATTTGATTTAGCCTTTCTCGTTGTTTGATCTCATGCGCCAGTTCAACATATTTTCCGATTTTTTCCCCATAGGTTCTGTTGATGTTAATAGAAAGTGGTACTGCTACATCCAAGATATATCCATTTTTCAAGGCCTTGTCGATCCAGACTATGTCAGGTCTATTCGCTAAAATTGGATGATCAGTGGTCATCGCTCGATCCCAGTACAATTTAAAGTTGGAGTTGATTAGAACCTCAGCTGCTTCGTACTGGTAGTATGGTTTCTTACCCTCGACGAATTTGCATCTCATGGCAAGCTCTTGGTGTATGATTTTAGCTACATCATTATGTCTCTTGAGATAGTCGTGGTTTGCTAAAGTTATACACCCATTTATTACGTGCTCGATGGATTCTATCCCCTGTCGGCAACGACGACATAAATTATCTATGTCTTCGTGTAAGATTGCCCGTCGATATTGTTTTGTTGCGACAATACCATCTTGAATAGCGATAGCAAATCCTTCCGTTTCAGGAAACAGTTGACCTCTGCGCAGCCAGATCGTTGAAGCTTCCTTGCTTATCCCGTTCCCACCCAAGTGATGAGGGTATTTCCCATGGATTGGTTTGCACTTCCATTGCTCTATAATACTGGGGACCGTGCGGATGTTGTTGCTCGGTTGAAACTCCATGTCACCCAATTTAAGTGGTGTAAAATTTTTATCCAGCTGCATTAAAAGATGGTATCTGTGATTGTTCTCATGGTTTTCGATGAAATATCTTCGTAGCTGATCAACTTGCACAAAGTGTTGGCTGTATATGTCTATTATTCCTTGACCTCCTTCATCTCTGGGCAGATACACACGTTGTACTGCAGCTCTTGGGTGGTGATAACGGTAAGATGTCAGCGCTGATCTTAGATTACGTTCTATAGCTTCCAGATCAGTTTGGCTCCACTTTATGAGTCCGAAGGAATATATTAACACAGGGACAGCGTACGTGTTGATGGCTTTTATGAGGTTGCCACTGTTTAGCTTGGTTTTACATAGCCGTTTGACTCTGTCATTAAAACGAGTCCTAATGTGGTGTTTCATTCTGCTATGTTGAATTCCACGCATTTCTTGAAGGCCGAGGTATTTGTAGCTCTCTTCTTCCCCCATTATCGTTATTACTCCTTCATCAAAAGTGAAACCCTCTGTTCGGACTATCTTTCCTCTAACCATTTCAACAGCTTTACATTTGTCGAATGTTTTATTATTATTATTATTATTATATGTATTTTTATTATTATATTATATTATTATAATTATAATTATATTATAAAGGGTGATTTTTTAGCTGGTTTGGTTTTGGCAACACTGGTTTTGACAGCTGACGTGTGTTTAGTACCTTGTGTCACTGTCAAACAGCTTCAGTTTGGTTTGCAATTTAACCATGGATCGTCTTACAAATGAACAACGCTTGCAAATTATTGAATTTTACTATCAAAATTCGTGCTCGGTTCGAAATGTTCATCGCGCGCTGCTTCCATTTTATGATCGGCATTCTCGACCTTCTGAGCAGTCTATTCGGAAGATTGTGACCAAATTTCGCACCAAATTTACTTTGTTGGACATTAAACCACCAACACGTTTACGTACTGTGCGTAGTGAAGAAAATATTGCGGCCGTATCAGCTAGTGTGACAGAAGACCGCGAAATGTCGATTCGGCGCCGTTCCCAGCAGTTAGGCCTTTGTTACAGCACTACGTGGAAAATTTTGCGGAAGGATTTGGGCGTAAAGCCTTTTAAGATACAGCTGGTGCAAGAACTAAAGCCAGCCGACCTACCACAACGCCGAATTTTTGGTGAATGGGCTCTTGGAAAGCTGGCCGAGGATCCGCTTTTTTATCGAAAAATTGTGTTCAGCGATGAGGCTAATTTTTGGTTGAATGGGTACGTAAATAAGCAAAATTGCCGCATTTGGAGTGAAGATCAGCCAGAAGCATTGCAACAGCTACCAATGCATCCCGAAAAAGCCACTGTTTGGTGCGGTTTATGGGCCGGCGGCATTATTGGGCCATATTTCTTCAAAGATGATGCGAATCGCAGCGTTACTGTCAATGGTGAACGCTACCGAGCGATGATAACAAACTTTTTTTTGCCCGAAATGGAAGTTCTTGACTTGCATGATATGTGGTTTCAACAAGACGGTGCCACATGCCACACAGCACGCGAAACAATGGCGCAATTGCGAGGCGAGTTTGGTGAACAGTTAATTTCACGTTTCGGGCCGGTCAATTGGCCGCCTAGATCGTGCGATTTGACACCATTAGATTATTTTTTGTGGGGGTATGCCAAGGCTAATGTGTATAGGGACAAGCCCGCTTCGATTGACGCACTGGAAGCCAACATCCATGCATTCATTCGTGAGATACCGGCCGATATGTGTGAAAGAGTATGCCAAAATTGGACTCAGCGGATGGGCTACCTGAGACGCAGCCGCGGTCAACATTTGCATGAAATTATCTTTAAACATTAAATTGCAAGGTTCAAACTATCGATTCAAATAAATATTTCATTCATTTTTTCGAATTTTTTGTGTTTTTTTTTAAAAAAAAGTTCTAAACCTCTTAAAAAATCACCCTTTAGAAATTACAGGACAACTAATAAAACACAAAACAATTACAAAATTGTTAACTTTATTGATCAAAAAATAGCTTGTGTTCCGCAACGTGTGACGATTGAAGTAAGACTGTCCGCTGCGCCTCTGCTTCCCCCTCTTTTATAATCCCTCAGCTTATCGGCAGTCACCACCAGTCCCATACGTTCCATATGTGCGTGGTATTAAGCATCTTGTACCAAGTTATTGCCTTCCATATTTCGTTGAGTATGAATGCTCCACCACCAATAGCGCCGACGATAGCAATTATAGAATACAAACTTGCCATTCTAATTTTCTAATTGCTTTTGTCGTCTGCCTTGTGTGTCTGTTTCTTTTTAATGGAATAATTGTGTCAAGTGGGTGACAAATCAATTATTTAATTTAATTAAGTTGTTGTTTTGGGCGCTGCATATGGTTCCCAAGTGATGGCAGTGGTCCACTATGCAACTCGGGATATTGTTCCGCTTATTACATGTGCTGGTATTGGATCGGCAACTTAATATTGTGTTGCTTTTGGATTAATGGCAGTGGGTCGACAATGTAGATTTGATTTTGGGTTGGCAGGTCAAGCTATAACATAATATCTTGTTTATTATGTTGATATGGGACGGTGGCTGGTGGCGTCGTATGGTGATGACTTGTTTATGACGTAGAACATCGCAGCTTTGTCGGTTGGTGTTCTTTCTCATGTTGCTAGTCGCAACATCCTCCCCCCGCGACGCGAGAGTGATGATGATCATGAAAATATAAGTAAAAATGCAAGTTCGTTGGATTGTGTTGGAACATATTTTATAGACTACTACTTATGGGTATCTATAACTAAATTAAAATCTCTAAACCAGTATAGGCTTAGCTATGCCCTGCTTACGGCTCGATTGGTAGTTTGCATATCTTTGCGATTGGTCTGACATAAATCCCCTTTGCTGTTTTCACTGAGACTATGCGCGTTAATCCGTCCGTTCCCGGTTTTGTGTTGATAATTCGTCCCAAAGGCCATAGTGTTGGAGGTGTTTCATCGTCCTTCATCAGTACCAACTCACCGACATTCAGATTTGTTGATGGATTTACCCACTTAGGCCGTTGCTGAAGTCGTGCCAAGTATTCTGTTTTCCATATTTTCCAGAAATCTTCCATTAGTTTTTGCATGAGCTGCCAACGCGTTAGTGAATTTTCCTTGCACTCAGTCAAATCCTTCTCTGGCATTATATTGAGGGCAGACCCGATAGGGAAGTGTCCGGGAGTTAGAATTTGCAAATCTTCTGAGTCTTCTGACAGCGGCCATAATGGCCGTGAATTAAGACACGCCTCAATTTGTGTCAATGTGGTGCATAGTTCTTCAAATGTTAAAGTATAGTTCCCCATTATTCGATGTAAGTGGATCTTTATTGATTTTACCCCGGCTGCCCACAATCCTCCAAAGTGTGGTGCTGACGGCGGGTTAAAATGCCACGTTGTATCGTTCGCAATTAATTGCTCGTTAATTTCGGTATGCCATTGCTTGGTTAATTGCTTCATTTCGGTGGTCATCATATTCTTAGCTCCTACGAAATTAGTTCCGCAATCGCTATACATATTTGCGCAAATTCCTCTTCGTGCTACAAATCGTTTGAATGCTGCTAGAAATGCGGTTGCGCTGTAATCACTAACCAGTTCAATGTGAATGGCCTTGGTGCACAGACAAATGAATATATATATATATTTCGAGAGATAATCGAATCAGACCACCATTGTCGGATCTCTTTTCGTCTCTCTACCACTGTAAATCTTACTCAGAGAGACTCTCTGGATTTCTCCACAGTTCTTCTCTGGGCTCAATTCCTAGTGTTAACGCTAGCATCTGTTTATGGGAGATCCGTTTCATCGACTGGGTCTCGACCTTTTCTTTGAGTGGAGCAGGTCGGCCACTTTATTGCCATTTTAGCTTGTCTACATTGTTCCACGGTTCACCACCTTCTCAGGTGTTCTGCCGTGATCCATTTGTGGATAAGCTGTTCAGCCATTCCTCTGCCAATTGAAGAGAATGGTTCTGGTCCCAGCAACTTTTCAGTTGACCCCTGTTTTGCAAGGGAGTCCGCCTTTTCATTGCCTTCGATCCCTATGTGTCCTCGTACCCAAGTCAGTGTTACTTCATTTTTAGATGAACACTTATTGAGTTTAAGTACGCATTCCAGTGCCAGTGATGTTGTGATGTTTGTTTGTTCCATGCTTCTGATCACCGCCTGATTGTCCAGTGCTATAAGGATATTTCTTCCTTCCACCTGACACTCAAGCAAGTAGTCCAACGCATAAAGCAAAGCAATCATCTCAGCCTGGTATACTGAAGTGTATTTCCCGGCTCTTCTGAATATATACCGGCCCCCGCCCCGCCATCCATCATGGATCCATCCGTGAAAATCACTATTTCACCATTTCTTTTTTCTGGAAGTATTCCGTGCATGTTTAGCTCCCTAATCTCGTCTTTGAGAAGTTCCAGGATCTTCCTATGTCCATAGATCGTACCACGATTGTGCCATTTCGAATCTCGATGCAACCGAAGTGCCGCTTGGGCCGCTGTTTTCTTAATAAATAAGTCTAGCGGTAATATCCCCATGATGGCTTGTAATGCGCATGTTGGGGTTGTACGTTTTGCACCTGCAACTCCCATACATGCTAAACGTTGAACCCTATCCAGGTGCTTCCTCACAGTTTTCTGAGAGGCTTTCGCCCACCATACAACCGAAGCGTACGTGATAATGGGTCTAGTTATCATTGTATACATCCAGTATGCTGACCTAGGCGAGAGTCCCCACCTCTGTCCACATACACGTTTGCATTGATGTAGTACCCTTTTTGCCTTCCGGACCTTCTCCTCAACATGGTAATTCCAAGTAAGTCCAGTATCTAGATAGACTCCCAGATACTTAACCTTCTTAGCCATTGTTAGTTCAGATTTTTCCTCTTCCTAGTGAAGACTATTAGATCTGTTTTCGCCGCATTAATGGAGAGCCCTTGTGCCAGACACCACCGCTCAACCACTCTGAGTGCATTCCTCATGATATCTGCGGTGACGTCCATGAATTTGCCTCTGGCCATTAATGCTATGTCGTCGGCATATCCCACTGTGTGAATGCCCGTCGCCTCGAGTCTGTCGAGAAGAGAGTCCACAGTGATATTCCACAGTGTAGGTGAGAGAACACCTCCTTGTGGGCAACCTCTGCTAACCCTTCCTCTGAGTTTTGAGGTTCCCGTCTGAATATTAATCGCCCTTGTAGTCAACATATTGTCCACCCATCTTACCACCAGTGGGTTAACCCTACGTTTTTCCAAGGCTTGTTTCAGACTTCCAAAGCATATCTTATCGATGGCACCTTCAATGTCCATTATAGTGGTTATCGCAATGCCCCCGGTATTTAGCTCTTCCTCCGCAACGCGAACTACTTGATGTAGCGCTGTTTCTGTAGACATGCCTACCCTGTATGCATGCTGTCTACTATTTAAAGGATACATCTTAAGCGCAGTATTCTCCATATAGTCCACCATCACCCTTTCCATTATTTTTAACATGAAGGCTGACTGGTGTGAATGACTTTGCCTCGGTGTAGTCCTTTTTTCCCGGTTTTGGAAGGAAGACCACATTTGCTTCCCTCCATGTTATCGGGATATAGCCTATTGCTAGGCATGTAACGTATATATTCCTGAGCCTTGGTGCAATTACGTCTATACCCCATTGCATTAGACCTGGAAATATACCATCCGGCCCCGCAGTTTTGAAGGGTGAGAATGTTGCTATCGCACCCTTGACCGCTTTTGGTGTCACGATCCGTTCTGCTTCCGTCCTATCCATCCTGTTCGCTCCTTGTTTCCTTGGAGCCCAGGGCTGATCTGACTTATAGCTTCCTGGAAAGTGTACCTCCATTAGGACCTCATTTGTGTGATCCAGTGTTTCCACCATCTCCCCCGCTTTATTACGAATGAGTCCGATCTTGGAAACTGGATCTCTCGAGACAATCTTTTGTAGTCTACTGACTTCAGATGTACTCCTCATACTCGAGCAAAAGTCCCTCCATGACTCCCTTTTACATCGTCGCAGAGTAACGTTTAGCTCTTTCTTTTTCGCCTTTTATTCATCCCATGCTTCGGGTTCTCCCCTCCTCATGGTGTGATTGAAGGCTTTCCTCGCAGCCTTTTTTAGCTTTTCAAGTTCCCGGCACCACCAAGGCGCAGGATCTTGTTTTTCCACTAAAGTAGGTGTACAAGCCACTCGGTTCGCAACTTCAACAGCAGATTGCAGATGCTTCAGCTGTGATTCTACATGCCAAGTGTTTTTCGGTATTCCGAATGTCATTATCATTACATTCAGTTTTTCCTCCAACACTTCAAGGTATTTTATCCTATCTGTGTTCTTCGGAATTCTGATGTATTTCCGATCTTTTTTCCTTTTAGATCCATAGCGAACATCAAATGAAATGGCTCTGTGATCCGACAATGTAGCCTGATCCATTACCCTCCACTTTGATATTCTTTCAATTATCTGGCTACTGCACAGGGTAACATCGATAACTTCCATTCGTCTCACATCGACGAAGGTTGGCTCTGTTCCCCTGTTTAAGATAGCTAGAACCTTGCATGATACAAATTCGAATAAGGTTTCTCCTCTGTAATTATCGTTGGTGCTGCCCCACACTGTATTATGTGCATTGGCATCACAACCAATTATTAGATCCTCGTTCCTGTTCCTGCATGCATTCACCAAAGACTCTAACTCTCTTGTCGGAGGAGGTTCTGGAGAATCATACGGCAGGTATGCAGATGCTATGACAAAACTTCCCGCACCTGATCCTACTCGTACTGTTGCAAGGTCTGGGGCACACAGATCCGGCAATTTATATGCTTGAACTCCGTGCCTCACCAAGATACAGGACCTAATTCTTCCGCTGGTTTGCGCATAATGCAACTCAGCCATGCTATTTGGGAGTCCTCTAATCTTTCCTCTAAAGATCCAAGGCTCCTGTTTCAGGGCTATATCAAACGAATCCTCATCAAAACACTTAGTCATCATTGCCGATGCTGCTTTGCTCTGATGAAGGTTCAATTGAATCACCCTCAGCTTTTCCCGGTACGGGCCCACCTCCCGCCCGACTTGTGTTGATCCCATCTCCATGGTGTCTATCACTTCGTCGCCCTACCGGGTGGCTTTACAGGTTGAGTCTTTTCCGATGATCCTTGGAACTTCACGAATGCCATGTCCAACCCGCAAAAGAGTCTATCTCCTGCTTGTCTAACCAGCCTCGCTTCCTCCCTCGGGCACCAGATCGTCAGCTTGGTTCCACCAATTTTTTTGTCATCATATCTTCCCACATGAGTAACCCTCCATTTCGAAGTGTCCTTCACACAGGAATTTTGACGACAAAGTCTGGATGACATCTTTGCTCACGGGTTGACCGGGAAGGAAGATTATCAACCTCTCCACATCCTTTAGTATGTGAAGCCTGTCTATTCTAAGGTTGATTCCCTCCCATAGGTCGGTCATCTTCCCTACAGTCTCACATAGTCAACCCTTGGTTTCTTGGTTTACGCATTTCATTGCTATAATCCCTTCTTCCCAGTTTATCTCCTTTACACCGATATCACCTGCATTTGTCGGAAGTAAGTCTAGAGCCCTCAGCAGAGCATTTTTGAAAATACTCAACTGTGAAGCTTCTATCCCCCCTCTCGACTCATGTCGGCAACACCCATTTGGAGATCGTTCGCCGCTGTTTGAGTAAAGGTTTTTACACCCTTGTCAACTTTGGCTCTCTCACTCCTAGCGTAAGGCTTTGCATCATCTGCTTGCTTTGCTCTCCTTCCCATAGCTTGGCTCAGCTTTCGCTTTACCTTGCTTGGTCCAGGTTGCTCGGCCTTGCACGATTCCTGCTTTCCGGGTTGACTAATAGTCCGTTGTACATGTTGTCCATCCACATAACCAGAGACCATACTGAGACCACCAACTTCGGCCGATTCCCCGTTATTTGCCTACAAGCTATATTTTCATGGAGTGTTCACGTTTGGTGCGCTACTATTCTTACATAGAAAATCGTATTGACAAATGTCACGAAACTTCAAAAATTCTGCTCACCAACACACTCCCAGGAGATATGAGACACTTCCGCTGTGGGCAAAGTTGCTGGCAGAGTTCATAGAATTTTATCCGTTTCATTTGAAATTGTTCGTTACGTGTGGATAGTATTTTTTTTTAAGTGCACATTTGCTTAAAATGTTCATGAAAAATTAACAATGTAGATTGGTTGAGCGAAAATGAAAACATTTTGAGCAAATTTTCTTCATTATTTCAGAAAAATTTACACACGAAATCGAAGTTAATGATATCCAAAAGCGGAAATACACAACCATGTTTGTTCTAATATGTTTCTAGTATATAGAACATCAACTTTAGATAGTTTTACTAACCAAACAAATCAAATTATTCGCCTTTTAACAATTTATAATTACTAACCAATGGCGTTGAGTAATGAAAAAATGTGGTATTCACTCTTTCACATTTCCCCCCGGCTGCCGAGGTTGGCAGCATTTATTTTTGCATTTTTTGTATGTTTTTGCATGTCAGACGGATTTTTTTTTTGACATAACACCGATAGGAAAACAAAATGGCGAATTTGAAAAAAAAACTGAGGGGGCCAGCGGCAAGAGGATTGTGAGTTGGGGGGTCTCAGTATGGTTTGTCTATGCACATAACCACTGGAGTGTGGTACCTGTAGACTGACCCCATATTGTAAAGACTGTCCGTCTTCCTCTCCGCCTTCCGTCCCCTTCTTCTCAGTTTTAGGTGGATTCATGGTCCCGGAACATTTGAACCGTTTCCTAGATCCACCGTCTTCTGGAGAGGTTTCGGTCGACGTCAAGTTGGCAACCATTTCAGTCAACTCCTCGACCGTTTTATTTATGCCTTTCGCCGAGACAGATTTGGCCAAGGCCAATCTTTGCCTCCTTCTGACCCTCTTCATTTTTTGCTTCAGTTGCTGGTGCAACTTTCGCTGGGAGTCGGGACTTCTCTCCTCTTCCAATCCGGCTTCCGCAGTTCCTGCTGACCTCTTGGCGCATTTCTGCACCGCATTGTCCACCTCCACTGACGATTGGTCTGCTAACTCTTTTGGTTTCCCAACAGAGTCCACTGACCCCTCGAGCTTATTCGGGTTCATGTCAGCGCCTCCCAGCGCCTTCTCGACCCCTCCTAAGCCTTCCACCTCGTTTTCCAAAGGAATATTATTTTTATTATTTTTATTTAGTTCCATATACGTACCCACGAGTAGGGCAAAATTAAACGGACCGAATAGGCAGAGATCCCCAATACCTATCCTACTCAACTAAATTACAACAGAGGATTGAGCTGCCCCTAAGGAGTCTCCATTAGCGGTTCAATTACCCCTGAACCCTGTGAACAAGTAGTTTTACCTACCTTATCACAGCTCCCTCGACATTGCAGACTAGTCATCTTGGAGTTTAAGGGTTGATCGATTGATCGGATTGGGTCTTGTTTCTTCAATTCACATTCAGCTCTACCAGAGGAGTTGTGCCACTACCCTGATCTAGCATCCTGTTAATCTACTTAAGCCGCCCCACCACGACAAGGTGCCCAATTTTCGGATAAAGGTAGATGAACTTACCGGCGGACAGACAAATGAATATCGAGATGTATGCTTTTGTTATCTTGTTGCATCTTCCCTTCCATGCCTTGACCTGTATTGGCCCCGCGAAGTCCACGCCGGTGTTGTGAAATGGTCGCGCTAATTGCACTCTTGCACTAGGTAATTGGCCCATCTGTTGCTGCTCAATGGTTGGTTTGTTTCTGAAACAGGCAATGCAAGCATGTATACACCTTTTAACTCCGCTCTTCATTCTCAAAATCCAAAACTATTCCATGGGTTAGTGCCCGAAGATAAATAGCTGCTGCATAGGCATTTACAGAGGTGTCGCTGAACCCACGTAGTTGCACCTCTGTGTGTTTACTTGTATGTATCCATCTTGGAATTCGCAATCTTTCCAGCTCCGGCAGTTCTGTTCTGAACCTTTCCCATTTTGCCTTAGGCTCTGAGTTGACTTCTTCATCCCAGTCAACTTGTTGTTTCCACAAGTCCTGCATGAGTATTTTTGTCTTTATGATGCACGGAGAGATCCAACCCATTGGATCGTATATACGTGCAGTGTCTGACAAGATTGTTCGTTTTGTGCATGCTCATCGTTCAATCTGATGTAGTTTAAACGTAAATAGATCGCGTGCAGGATGTCACTGAATGCCTAGAGTTTCGATGCAGTCCTTTTCGCTAAAAGATAGAGGTAACTCCACTTCCCGAAACTCGGCTGGAATGGCTTCCAAGAATTCGTTAGAATTGCTGGCCCATTTGCGTGGAGGAAACCCTTCTAGCGACATCATTCTCATCAATTCCTCTCTCATACGATTTGCTTCGGGAATGGAATCTGCTCCGTGTATGACGTCATACACATAAAAATAATTTTCGGCAATAGCTGCTGCCAATGGAAAATCGTTCCCTTCATCTGCTGCCAGTTGGCGTAGTTTTCTAATCGCCAAGAACGGCGCAGCTGCAGTTCCAAAAGTCACTGTCTTTAGACGAAATGTTTTTACTGCTTGGTACATAGAGTCTTGATTAGCTATCCAAATTTGTCTCTACATATTGTTGATATCAGCCACATACGCAACTCGATGCTTGCGAAGACGTAGTATGCGATCAATGATGTTGTTGGAGCTCAACAATATAATTAATTTATTTTTTGTTCAATTTATTGCATTTTAGTAGCATACATTTCGTGATTTGGATTTGAACAAAAGTCTTGTACTAAACTATGTAACTTTAAGAAATTCACATGCAATAAAATTCATTCGTTGTTCTACTCTTGAAAAGGAAAGAGCTTTCTCCTTTTTTATTTTCTCTCGTCGTTTTCATATTTCGCAAGTTAAACACGCATTCATCCGAGATAATATTCCTACAGAAAACAAACGTAAATTTTCCCGAGAAGCAGTCGGAAAACGCTCTGATTGTACATTTTGGCGACCGTGACAGGACTTTTCCTGAGATTTTGTTAAAACATAAAAATTGTAATATCCATTTCCTGTAACGTGAGTGCTAGCGGTGTCGGTAACGGTTCGGTTGGCGAAAGTGCAGTGCCAAGTCAAAGATCC
Organism: Cheilosia variabilis; assembly: GCA_951230905.1. Classification (NCBI taxonomy): domain Eukaryota; kingdom Metazoa; phylum Arthropoda; class Insecta; order Diptera; family Syrphidae; genus Cheilosia; species Cheilosia variabilis. The sequence goes on from OX579676.1 coordinate 87,809,441, forward strand.
ATTTACAACGGACACAGAACACATCTTTTCTATACTCCCGATGGAAAAAGCCAGGAGATCCATTTAAAACGGAGAAGATCATCAATTCCAGAAGGACGAAGAATAAAACCCGAGCAAAAAGGCTACAAACTAAAGGAAGCTAAGTATACACAGCCCCTATACCAGGTATGCGCTCTTGAATTTTCTTATGCGAACGTGTGTTAAAACAAAAATCATCAAATTTCATGCCAAAAAACCGGTTCAACTATGAAAACGCACTTTCGGTATAAGAATATTATACGTAAAATGAATTAAATATCTATTAGCATGCAATATAAAAAGAAGTAGAATTGTGAAACAACATGCAAATTTCGTCAAAATTATAAAAAGTTCAATAATTGCTTCAAACAAAAGAGGATATATATGTATACCAAATATATAGAGATATACATAGCATAGATGACATCTCACCGTATATACGCATTCACATACCATACAACAAACTCTATTTAAACCTAAATTACACAGTAACTTGTATGCTCATCACCCACAAGCCATAACAAGTTTTCATGCACTTGTCAACCATTGCGCCTGCACTTGTCACTCGTCGTTCGCTCGCATAATCGGTTAAATAAACCGTACGCGTGCCCGCGTACCATACAGCCATACCGTAATCAACCCAATTCATATTCGCCACAACGAGGAGCTTTTCGCTTCAGTCAATTTGGAACTTTTTTGCTGCTTCTCTTTATGCATTTTCGTTGTTGCTTGCTGTTTATTGGATTTGTCAGCTGCTGTTGTTGTTCTACTAATCTTCCCTTCCTAGTTTTGTGCTGCACTTTATCGACTCTTACTAAGAGGAGCTTTCGCTTTCGTCAATTTAGAACATTCTTGCTGCTTTTCTTCACGCATTTTCGTTGTTGTTTGCTGTTTAATGGAGTGTGCTGAATGACTATTCTTCAGCGATTATTTCTGCTGCTGTTGGTGCTGTACTAAGGTTTGTGCGATTAATTTTATCGACTCTTGCAACCTGTTCATTCCATTTATAAGTTCTTTCAGTAGAACATAACCTACATAACGATAAACGTCAAACTTAGCTTTCAAAATATTCCAAATTAACTTTGCATTCGTTTCTTTGTTTTTTGTTGCGATGTCTCTTCAAACGCTTGAAAATTTGAAAACAGCTCGTTCTTCAACTAAGGGCAGCATGACACGCATTAAAACCATTGTCGAGATAAAAGACCTGTCCATAACCGAATTGGAATGTCGTATAGGAATCGTGGAGTCCTACTTCAAACTGGCATTAGCATATCGATCCCAAATTGAGGAGCTAACACCAACTGATAATGGTCGCGGCGACTTAGAGGAATTATTTGTATCAAAAAAATCAAAAATATTGTCGCTCATGAGTAGCGAGAGAAGAGGAAGTAATTTAGATACCTCAATTACAATTCCTCAATCAATCAGCCATTTGCCCTGCGTGAAGTTACCTCGGTTTACCAGGGCTGCCAGAAGTTTGTTGGCCTTAGGCGCCCAAACCTTGAAAACATGTAGCCCAATATCGTTGCCCTGAAAGTAGCCCAAATATCGTTGAAAATAAAAGTCGATTCTTGTATTTTATTATGAAACATTTATTTTTATTTAACGAAAACAAAACAAAATATCACAATGACTTGCTCATAAATTAAAGATCTTGAACATTTTGTAGGTATACCTATATATTATATTATGATATGTAGAAAAAACTTAAATAAAAAAATCACAAAGATATGATAGCTATTTTCGGTTAATATTCATCCTCATCATCATCACATACCCCTGCATAAATGTCTGACGTAAATTTGCTTATCATTTCTGATGTCTTTGCAACATACATTTTTTACTGTTGAATCGATGCGTAAAGCTTCAAGAGACTCCGTCGACAATCTGTTTCGGGTTTTGGTCTTTATGGAAATCATAAAAGAAAACGCTCGTTCTATACCGCATTGCTTACTGGAAGTGTCAGTAATTGGATGGCAAACAAACTTAAATCTTTAAAAATTACTTAAGTCCAAAAATGTTCTGGATTTTGTGGTATCTCGAGAGGAAACACAACTTTCCAGTCAAATACTAACAATTTATTCCATTGATCCTCCAAAAGTTCAATGTAAAGGGTGATTTTTTAGCTGGTTTGGTTTTGGCAACACTGGTTTTGACAGCTGACGTGTGTTTAGTACCTTGTGTCACTGTCAAACAGCTTCAGTTTGGTTTGCAATTTAACCATGGATCGTCTTACAAATGAACAACGCTTGCAAATTATTGAATTTTACTATCAAAATTCGTGCTCGGTTCGAAATGTTCATCGCGCGCTGCTTCCATTTTATGATCGGCATTCTCGACCTTCTGAGCAGTCTATTCGGAAGATTGTGACCAAATTTCGCACCAAATTTACTTTGTTGGACATTAAACCACCAACACGTTTACGTACTGTGCGTAGTGAAGAAAATATTGCGGCCGTATCAGCTAGTGTGACAGAAGACCGCGAAATGTCGATTCGGCGCCGTTCCCAGCAGTTAGGCCTTTGTTACAACACTACGTGGAAAATTTTGCGGAAGGATTTGGGCGTAAAGCCTTTTAAGATACAGCTGGTGCAATTTTTGGTGAATGGGCTCTTGGAAAGCTGGCCGAGGATCCGCTTTTTTATCGAAAAATTGTGTTCAGCGATGAGGCTCATTTTTGGTTGAATGGGTACGTAAATAAGCAAAATAGCCGCATTTGGAGTGAAGATCAGCCAGAAGCATTGCAACAGCTACCAATGCATCCCGAAAAAGCCACTGTTTGGTGCGGTTTATGGGCCGGCGGCATTATTGGCCCATATTTCTTCAAAGATGATGCGAATCGCAGCGTTACTGTCAATGGTGAACGCTACCGAGCGATGATAACAAACTTTTTTTTGCCCGAAATGGAAGTTCTTGACTTGCATGATATGTGGTTTCAACAAGACGGTGCCACATGCCACACAGCACGCGAAACAATGGCGCAATTGCGAGGCGAGTTTGGTGAACAGTTAATTTCACGTTTCGGGCCGGTCAATTGGCCGCCTAGATCGTGCGATTTGACACCATTAGATTATTTTTTGTGGGGGTATGCCAAGGCTAATGTGTATAGGGACAAGCCCGCTTCGATTGACGCACTGGAAGCCAACATCCATGCATTCATTCGTGAGATACCGGCCGATATGTGTGAAAGAGTATGCCAAAATTGGACTCGGCGGATGGGCTACCTGAGACGCAGCCGCGGTCAACATTTGCATGAAATTATCTTTAAACATTAAATTGCAAGGTTCAAACTATCGATTCAAATAAATATTTCATTAATTTTTTTGAATTTTTTGTGTTTTTTTTTTTTAAAAAGTTCTAAACCTCTTAAAAAATCACCCTTTAGGATGTGTTTCTCTTGTCCTATGGAAGCATTTCAATAGGAAGATCTCTAAAGCTCGGACGTATAACGAAAAATGCTGGTTCGTTGGAAAATATTTTTTTTTTAGTTTTGTGAAAGAATAAAACAATTAAAAATAACAAAACAGAAAATACAACGATATGTAGCCCAAAATTGCGTTGGGCGCTCATGGAAGAATTTGTATCGTTTTTTAAGTAAAAAGATAGCCAAAATACGATAAAGCGCCCAATCTGGCAACGCTGCGGTTTACTGGAAAGTACTCCGAGTATAAAAACTTTATAAATACATTTATGAAGCGTGTAGATAGTGATTCGACGCTTTCAAAACTATAAAAGTTAAACCATTTACTTAGCTGTTTATCAGACCAAGCTCTTGGCACAGTTAAAACATTTCAAATTACCGAAGAGAACTACGCAAAAGCGCTTGCCAGATTAAAGGACCGCTACGACAACGATTGCCTCATTTTCTTGAAACATATTTCGCAACTGTTTGAGTTATCAAGAGTTGAAAAAGCCTCGTCTATACAGTTAAGAAATCTCATCGATAACGTTTCTTCACTGTTTAATTCACTGTAATCAATAGGTTCCACGTCTGAAATATGCCACGCAATCATCATTCACATCGCAATGTCCAAGGCTGACTCAGAGTCTCAGGCAAAGTGGGATGAAAAATTGGAATACAAAACTCTTCCAGCTTGGGAAAAATGCTCCGAAGTTTTGAGTAGACGATGTCAATATTTCAGTGGCCACAAGCCATAACCGCTTAACTCGAGTTAGGATAAAATGAAGTTATAGTAACTATCGTGTTCAGCATTTAAATCTACTTCCACTTAATTTTTTATGACCATAATCTTTTTTTTAACAAAAGTTTTTCGAATGAAAAAAATAAGCTTAGAAACAAATATCCCTGATTTGAAGTGATGATTTGACACTTTAATCTGCTCTCCTGAAAAGTATGAAAAAAAAAACGGTTATGGCTTGTGGCCACAGATTTAGAGGCTCGTGAGAGTAAATCAATTAGATTCGACTACGGACAAAAAACCTACGAACAAATATAGAAAATCGTCTTATGAGCATAATCCACAAACTTCACTTAGCTCATTACAACAGTCTTGTTCCTTTTGTAAAGACAACTCGCATTCCGTAACGAGTTGTTCTAATTTTCTACAGCTATCTGTGTCTGATCGTTTTACAAACGCTAAGAAGCTCGGTTTATGTATTAACTGCTTGCGGAAAGGACACAATGTTGCAAGGTGTTCTTCGACTCATAAATACAAGACATGTAAACAATCGCATCATACGCTGCTACATCGGCAAAACAAAACGTCAACAACCAAAAATTCACCAATGACTGAGGAGGCTTTTACGTCAGCGGTGGTCAACTCAGCATTTGAAAAGGAGTTGAAGCATTCGAATGCACAAGTCATTTTAGCCACAGCAAGGATTCTTCAGGATGCTTTCAGCTAGGTAGAATACTATTAGATTCGTCACAAGTTAACTTCATAAAGGAACAATTTGTTAAAGATTTAAAACTTCAAACACAACGGAAGAACATAGACATGAGTGGCATCGGATCATTCACACTACAATTTTTAGTTTCGCCTTCGATTACAGGATATCAACCTGACTCATCCCTCAGCACTCCAAACTGGAATATGCCAAAAAATTTAGAACTGGCGGAAGAGAATTTTCACAAATCAGCTCCTATAGATATGTTGTTAGGGGCAGAAGCCTCTTTCGACCTGCTTCGGTTGGGGCAGGTAAAACTTGGACCAGAGCTACCGTCACTCCAAAATACTCGCCTAGGCAGGAAAATGCAAAACGCTCACCAGGGCTCAGCAGAAGACCTGTTGCATAGGCAACACTGATGGTGAAATCAATCTATATGTTGAAAGATTTTGGGAGCTGGAGACGGTTACTGGACACAAATTAAAATGGACAGACGAACGGTGAGGAATCCAGATCTAAGCCAACCACATTATTACTTGCCACACCAGTGTGTCCTACGACCGAATAGCTCGTCCACAAAGTTGAGATTGGTTTTTGATGGTTCTTGTCGCACTTCATCAAACATTTGTTTAAGGGACATCCTTATGGTAGGCCCCACTACTCAGGAGGATTTGTTTTCTATACTGCTTCGATTTAGAATGCATAGATACGCTTTAACTGCCCACATTGTGAAAATGTATCGGCAAGTTTTTGTACACCCTACACATCGCAAATTCCAGTATATTTTATGGAGGGAGAACGAAAAAAACTCTAATTCAAACGTACGAATTAAGTACTGTCACTTATGGAACTACCTCTGCTCCATTCATGGCCATAATATGTCTCCAATATCTTGGAGATAAACTAGAATCTCAATACAAACTCGGTGCTAAGATAATTCGCTCCAATTTTTATGTGGACGACATGATTACGGGAGCGGATGATCTTGAAAAACTTAAGCAAATCAAGCTTGAAGTGGGAAGGATCCTATCATCGGCAGGATTTGAATTGTCAAAATGGCATAGCAAACCTCTCTTATTTTCGTCAAACTCGCAAACAAAGGACCTCAACATCAATGAAACGAATGTCACTAGTACACTTGGGATAAATTGGGTTTCCGTCAACGACAATTTCTGTTTATCTTACAAACCGACTCGGACATACACATCGTTCACAAAGAGAAATATACTATCTCTTGCTTCGTCACTTTTTGATCCTCTTGGTCTGCTTTGTCCTATTATAGTAAAGGCCAAAATCATCCTATAACAGTTGTGGATAGAAAAGGTCGACTGGAATGCAGCAATCCCACAATCAGTTGATACGGAATGGAGGCAATTTATGAGCGACTTGTACTCAATACAGAATCTATCTATTCCTCGATTTGCATTGGCCCCTTTCAAAAGAAGTGTTCATATACACGGATTTTGCGACGCATCAATAAATGCATATGGGTGTTGTATTTATCTCCGGACAGTCACTACTCTTGGCTCCACTTCCGTAAAATTATTAGTTGGGAAATCCGGAGTGGCACCAACTAAGAAAAAACAATTCCTCGTCTTGAGCTCTGCGCTGCGCACCTCCTTCCGAAAATTTGGTCAAAGATTTACCCAATACTGAAAGATACATATTCAGAAGCCCATTTTTGGACAGACTCATCGGTGGTATTACATTGGATCGCAACTCACTCGTCAAAGTTCTGTACGTTTGTTGGAAATCGTGTAGCAGAGATTCAGGAGGGGACAGCTGGCATAAATTGGAGACATGTGCCTACCGAGTTTAACCCAGCTGATATAGTTTCGAGGAGATGCACCTTTGAGGAACTTAAAACGTCAATGTGACTTAATGGGCCTCCATTATTGACAGAAACTTCGGAAAAATGGCCCTCAAACCCCCAAATTCTACTTTCACCGGAACAATTAGCAATGGAAAAGAAGAAAACGGCATTAGTCTGTCTCTGTACCCATGATTAAATAACGATTTACTCAAAACCATAAACAACTCTAGCTCCTACATAAACACAGTACGTGTTTTTGCCTTAGTCCTGCGATTTATTGCGCGGATAAAAACAAAAACGTGGAACAACACCTCTCTCATCAGCCCTGAAGAGCTCGACCTCGCATTTTAAAAATAGTCTCAATCGAACAAAACAAATATTTTGCTGAGAAGATCAAAGAGTTAGTAAACGGCCAAGATCTAAAGTGCTCACTGAAGTATCTTAGCCTCATTGTAGATAACACTTACGGATACCCAATACTCAGAGTTGGAGGCCGATTGCAAAATGCAATCATACCTGAGGAACAAAAACACCCAGTTTTGATGTCCAAGGAATCACATTTTGCTACATGCTTCGCTCGCCACTTGCATCTTAAAAATTTTCATGCGGGACCAAAATCTCTCGTAGCTTTAATCCGCCAAAGAATGTGGATAGTCAACGCCAGAGATCTTGCAAGAAAGATTGTCAACAAATGCATTCATTGCGTTCGCTATAAACCCAAGTTATTGCAACAGGTAATGGAAGACCTTCCTTCCGAACGGATCACACCTTGCAGACCCTTTCTCCGTTGTGGCGAAGATTTCGGTGGCCCGATCTATACTTACCATCGAATCCGTGGAAAAGTTCCATATAAGTCATACATAGCGGTATTCGTACGCTTTACGTCTAGAGCAGTACATCTGGAACCAGTCTCCGATCTGTCATCAGATGCCTTTATAGCAGCATTAAAGCGCATGATAAGTCGCCGAGGACTCCCAGGAGACATATTCTGCGATAACGCAACTAATTTCATAGGAGCTAATTCAAAACTTCTTAAGCTTCACAACATGTTGTTTCGCAAATCTAATCAAGACTCAATTTTATCCTTTTGTAATATCGAACGCATTAATTTTCATTTTATTCCCCCTAGGGCACCTCACTTCGGTCGGATCTGGGAGGCTGCCGTCAAGGTGGCAAAAAGGCACCTGTATCGCACTCTACACAACGCCAAATTATCGTTCGAGGAACTGGCTACAGCCCTCTGCGAAATCGAGTCCATCATGAACTCCAGGCCCATTACACCAATGACGAATGACCCCAATGACTATGAGGCCCTAACACCAGGTCATCTGCTAATTGGATCATCACTCAAGGCGATTCCTGAACCGGCAGACGATGCACCAAACACAAGTTCGCTCGAGTACTGGCGTCGTATCAACAACATCAAGACGCATTTCTGGAATCGTTGGACGACTGAATATCTGCAGGAGCTTCAGCAGCGTACAAAATGGACTTCACAACAACCGAATCTTTTAATCAACTATATGGTCATCGTTCACGACGATAGCATACCTCCCCAAAGATGGTTGCTGGGGAGAATCGAAGACACATTTCCTGGCAAAGATGGCCACATCAGAGTTGCTACGATCCGGACAACTAAAGGCAGCATAAAACGACCTATCCACAAGCTTGCATTACTTCCATGTTGAAACCAGGTGATTTCAAAGGAGGCGGAATGTTGGAGCTCAACAATATAATTAATTTATTTCTTGTTCAATTTATTGCATTGTAGTAGCATACATTTCGTGATTTGAATTTTGCGGCTAAAAAAACCAAGTTTCGCCATATTTTTTATATTTCAATTTGTACTAAAAACAAAAGTCTTGTACTAAACTATGTAACTTTAAGAAATTCACATGCAATAAAATTCATTCCTTGTTCTACTCTTGAAGGGGAAAGAGCTTTCTCCTTTTTTATTTTCTCTCGTCGTTTTCATATTTCGCAAGTTAAACACGCATTCATCCGAGGGAATTTTCCTACAAAAAACAGACGTAAATTTTCCCGAGGAGCAGTCGGAAAACGCTCTGATTGTACAGATATTGTCTTGCTGCTTCGGTCCAGTCAGCAAATGATCGTTGAGTGACGATCCGTCCGATGTAGGACAGGATGCATCGAAAACGATGCGAAGCTTTGTGGTTGTACTTGCTTCCTTCAGTACAGCATGGTGTGGCAAATAATAATGTTGATGCGCGTTGATCAACTGGACGTTCGGGACTTCTTCGATCTGGTCCAATTCGAAATACTCTTCCATCCCTTGTTTGTATTTTTAAGCAAATTCTAGGTTCGTTTTGAACCGTTTTTCAAGCTGAATGAATCTGGCTAGGGCTGAGTTGTATGACATCCCTACTTCTCGGCGATGTCCTTCCTTGAACGGCAATGCGACCTTATACCTTCCATCTAACATGCGTTCGTGAGTTTCGCAAAAATGTGATTCGCAGTCTTCTTCCTCGCGAGTGTAAACCATTTTGTGTGGGTCCTGTTCAATTTCCCAAAATCTCTGCAGGACTCCTTCTACGTTCTCAATCTCTGTGTGGAATGAGTTTCTGACACGATTGCCTTCAAAAACTGGGCCAATCAGCACCCATCCAAACACTGTTTGTTGTGCTATGGGCGTTCCTTGGAGCGCGATTTCTGGATATACGTCACTTCCTAGCAGTATGTCAATTTTGTTTGGTTGATGAAATTGGGGGTCAGCTAATGGAAGTCCGTATATGTGTGACCACTCTGACCTATCCATTTTCTGGCTTGGAAGCCATGCTGTTAATCTGGTCAAAACTAAAACTGGAATAGTAATGCAAAACTCATGGTCTATTAATGAATGTAACTTGACAAAGGCGCTAGTCTTTGAACGGCAATTGTTCGCTCTGCCATTCCCCCCGATCTCGGTTGTTTGTTTTACTTTTCGTAAGTTCAATAGTTCAGAGCTGCGGACTCTGTTATATATGACGCTTCAGATCCAGGATCCAGCAAGGCGCGCAACGTTATCGGTTGTCCTGATTGATCAATCGCGTTTACAAGCATTGTTGCTAAGAGCACTGTTGGTTGTTTGTTTACCTGACTCCCTCTTGCTGCTGTCTGAAACTCGTCCATCCTATATGCATTGCAGTTTTGTGACGTTGAAGGTTGAGGATCCCTTGGTCTCGGTATTTGTTGGCCATTCCTATTAGGCTGGTATGACGTATTGGACCCTCTGACATTGTTTGCTTGGATGTGCAATAAAGTATGATGCTGTCCTTGGCATTCAGCACACTTGAATTGACTGGGGCAATTATTTCTATCGTGTCCCCTTCCCAGACAATTAAAACATAGCTTGTGTTGACGTGTAATTTCTTGTCGTTTCTTTGGGTCAGCTGCCAAGAATTTGTTGCATCGACGAACCGAGTGAGACCCGTTACACAGGACACATGAATAGTAATCATTTTCTTTTGTGTGCAAGGAAATTTTCCTTGAACTATTCTGAGCAATCTTGGGGATATGCCCAATGGCTTCCAGAGTTCTATATCTATTTGTTAGGAACTCTGTGAAATCAGCGAAATCCGGTAGTGCTTTGGAAGATCCAAGATGCTCTTCCCAAAGACCCTGAGTTTGCGACGGTAATTTCTGTACCATTAGATGTATAATTATAGCGTCCCATTGATGCACGGGTACCTCTAAATTTCGCAATGATTGGACACATTCATTAGTGGTTTCCAATAATGCTTTGATGCCTTTTACATCTTCGTTGTGTAACTTCGCTTGGTTACAGAAGAGTCTCAGTTGACAATTGACTAGCAAGCGTTTGTGCTCGTATCGCGTAGTCAGAATTGTCCAAGCTGAATCATAATTTTTTTCATTTATGACCAAATGCTGCAGCAAACGTGCAGCTTCGTCGCTGACATTAGCCTTTAAGTAATGTAGTTTTTGCACCTTCGATAATGTATTATTATCATTTACGATGCTTTTAAATAAATTACTGAATTCGGGCCAGCTCCCATAATTGCCACCAAAACTTGGTATTTTGATAGCTTAAAATCACTAGAAATAGTGGGACCTAATGTCTCTTTGGATACATTGAGGGTATCAAGAGCTTCCTTCAATGTGGCCATATACATGTAATACTATTCCTTCAGCGACCCGAAAATTTCTTTGTCCACATAGGTATCTTTGACGTCACTCGACTCTGTAGACGAGACAATGAGCATATGGTGCTGTTTGGCATTTGCATATGTGTCTTCCAGCTCCTCCAATCGTACTTGAAGAGCGAACCTTGATTGAGGAGTGGCTTTATATTCAATATATTTGTGATATTCACATTGTATTTCCCTTAAAAAATTAGTGACCATTCCGCAAGCCGTAGTTAACTTTACTTTACTCATTTTCCTATTCTACCTGATTTAGAGACCTTAATAGTTTTTTGACACTGTACCTTCAAATAAATATCAAATGTAAAAATAAGTTCCAACGCACCTGATTTTCCTTTTGATTCCACAGTATCTGCCGTTGGTCAAATAGCTGCTTCTTCTTCAGTGGTTGTCGATGGCCCAATAGCTGCCTTCTTCTGTTGTTCAGGTTTCACTTTATTTAAATGTTCTCTTTAAAGTCTAGAGGGACTGTCTTTCCCGATGTTGGATCACAACACCTGTTACACTTATTTCACAATACACTACACGTATCCTTGACGAAGGATATCCGGCTCGAAGGACCAAATGTTGCGCCACGGCAACTTGCTTAAGTGGAAGATTGCAGAAATTACAGGACAACTAATAAAACACAAAACAATTACAAAATTGTTAACTTTATTGATCAAAAAATAACTTGTGTTCCGCAACGTGTGACGATTGAAGTAAGACTGTCCGCCGCGCCTCTGCTTCCACCTCTTTTATATTCCCTCAGCTTATCGGCAGTCACACCAGTCCCATACGTTCCATATGTGCGTGGTATTAAGCACCTTGTACCAAGTTATTGCCTTCCATATTTCGTTGAGTATGAATGCTCCACCACCAATAGCGCCGACGATAGCAATTATAGAATACAAACTTGCCATTCTAATTTTCTAATTGCTTTTGTCGTCTGCCTTGTGTGTCTGTTTCTTTTAAATGGAATAATTGTGTCAAGTGGGTGACAAATCAACTATTTAATAGTTGTTGTTTTGGGTGCTGCATATGGTTCCCAAGTGATGGCAGTGGTCCACTATGCAACTCGAGATATTGTTCCGCTTATTAAATATTGCTGGATGTGCTTACCAACGCCTTACCCCTGTCCAAACAAAAATTTGCGATTCCACCCATTGTGAAACTAGCAGGTTGTTTGCGTTTCTTTGCAGAGGGTGGATATCAAAAAGGTGTTGGTAAGGACCACGAAGTTGGTTTGGCACAATCATGATTTATCCTGGTACTATCCGAAGCTCTTAATATTTTTGAGCAGGCGTCTGTCAGTGGATAGCTTAGCCAACACCGAACGAACAACGCAAGATTGCTCAACACTTTTATGCAAAATACAGGCTGGCAAGTGTTGTAGGGTGCATTGATGGAACGCATGTCAACATTATTACGCCGTCAGCAAATAAACATTTATTTTATAATAGGAAAGCAAAATGCAGTTTAAATGTTTTGCTGGTAAGACAAAATCTTTGTATCACTTGTTGATTAAACAATTATCTATACTTATACAGGTATGTGACAATGATGAAATCGATTCATCAATGCTATGCACCCCGGAGCTTGTCACGATTTCTTCATATGGAATGTGAGTGAACTAATATCAAAAATGGAGCAAGACTATCTGCAGGATGGCACCAACGTTTGGCTGTTTGGTAATTCATTGAAAATTTTATTTGAATTGGAATTTCAAATCTGGTTTTTTAGGCGATGCTGGATACCCCTTAGAGCCGTGGCTTTCAACGCCTTATAGAACACCTGACAGCGGTTGTGGGATCATCATCGTTACCATTCGCTTCATCATCGTCACCATTCTCATCATCGTCATCATCACCATCGTCATCATCCTAATTCCCAATTTATAATTGAATTTGTATATATCATTTGAATCTGGCGCTTTAAATTACACCAGTCGCCATATTTTTGTATTTGCTGATTCGCCACTTAATTCAAACTTTTCAAAGTAACGTAATGTCTCTCTCACAAGAAGAAATATAAACCCTCGATGAATAAAGCTTTTTGAATTCTTGTTCAAAGCCCTTAGGGGAAAATACCGTGTTTAAATTCGCTCTCGCTTTCGTTCTCGCAACCACAAAATCGCTGTAGCTTTGCTAATTGGTTAAAAATAGACAATATTCTATCCACTCTCGTCGCATAATTCGCATCCGTTTGACAATCGGTCAAACGCAGCAACCAGGATCCACCTAGTCCTTAATCGAAGGTAAACTAGAGGTCCGGAGGTTGACGGTCGAAATATCCAAGATCGTTCATTTTGGCGCCCAACGTGTAAAAAACCCATAAAAAATAATAATTTCTAAATAGTGCAAAAAAAATGGACAAAAACTAATTTCGCATAGAACAATAAACTTAAAAGTGAATTGTGAATCTCGGTACGGTTTCGGTGATCGCGTGCGCGAGTGCAAGGTAGCTGAGGCATAACCCACATCAGAGACGGAGCGCAAACACAAATTGGAGATACTCAACAGACAACAGCAACCTCTACCAGAAGAAAAGAAAAAAGGAAATTCTCAAGTGGGAGATAAGTATAAATTCCCACTCCACGTACGCGGTATAGTCCAATTATTCGAATGTGCGTCTGCAAATAGCAAGCAGTTGTTCTCTCATAGTTCCTACACAAATTCCTAAGAATCAAAAAAAAAAAATTCATCAAAACGCACCTTCAATATAATTCGGATAAGCATGCAATAATTATAATATTTATTATAACATCAAATTAGACTGCATTACAACCTCATGGTTACGTTTTAATTTAAACTAAACATATTTCAATTGGCAACTCTGTGTCGTGGACGTAAAAACGCTCTAGAAGTAGCTCTGTAATTGTTTATAAGATTTAAAGTGTATAACCATAGCTGCTAACAGAAACCAGAATTCTAAATTGTTCAATAAAAACAAAGAAATTCCCTGAGACAAAAACTGGGTGAGTCGTTTGTCTTTTTTTTTATTTAAAAAAAATCACGATCTAAATAAAAGTGCAATGAGCAACGGTGGTAAAATGCATAGAACACCTCAAAAAAAAAAAACACACCGCAATCTATCCCACCGCCCCATCCAACGCCCCGCAATTCAAGAGACGTATTATTGAAACGTCACCCTCTCCGGAATCACTCCCTAGGCAAGAGATCTCGAGTAATCTGACTGCTGCTGTCGGTAATATGTCCATCTTCGATTTGAAGACAATGATCGTGAATTCAATGGCTAATTTGCTGGACGAGAAGTTACAAAAATTACCGTCGAAAGCGAACCTAGAAGAACAGAACTGCAAGCATTAAAAATGAATAATTCTACACTGCAAGCTCAAGTATTGCAAATGCAAGACAGATGTGTGACTTTGGAACGCAAAGTGGAGCTCCTGGAGAGAAAAGCAAACGAAAGGAATGTGGTAGTGCATTTGCCGACACAATTTGGTGTAGATGCGGTATCAAAAGCGAAAGAATTATGCTTAGAGTTGCTGGATACGAGCGATTCCTCGCTAGTGACGGATACACGGGCTTTACGCACGAACAACAACATCGCAAACGTCATTGTAAAATTACGTAGAAGCGAGGACGTGAGACGTATATTACACTCGGCACTATTTCGCAGCACTGGGGTCTCAATGCACAGAGATTGCACTGTAGCAGCATGCGAAAAGAGGAAACGACTCTTAAAATTAAAAACCAATATAATATAAAAGAACAAAAACATAAAAGTTGAAGTGCGTGGGAGTATTTTAAGAATTGCTGCGATGTGAGGAGGAATGCGGAATGTCAAAACTACAAGAGATGCTCAATGACAGTTCTATACTGCAAACACAAGGCCAAGCACCAGTACCTCTCAAACTGCGGGTCCAGTGCCTAAAAATTATTTTTAATTGTAATGCCGTCTGTCTTAATAATAGTAATTGTTTAAAAAAAAAAATTAAAAATATTATCATATAACGTAGCTGGCTTAAGTAATAAATCTCTGTTTAATGAATTTTATAATTTTATTAACCAGTTCGAATTTATTATATTTAGTGGAGGGTAATTTTAGTAGCTTTGAAAATAAAATGTTTAACTACGAGCACAAGTAGATTCCGACGTCTACACTACATCAAAGGGGAAGGGCTAGTGGCGGCTGCTTCTTTGGATACAAAAAGGATCTAGATGTCATCAACTGCGAATTTAAAGTTATAGAAGAAGCCATACATTTATGCCTGGAGTACATAGTACAATAAGAAAAAGTTCTGCTTAATACCATCGTATTTAGATTGCAACTATTGGCATAGAGATTTCGAAAAGCTAAACGAAATAGCGGTGTACTGCGATAACCCCAACATGATTGTAATAGGCGACTTGAATGCAAGAGTGGGCAAGGAAGGAGGTACGGGAAACGTATTAGCTGGAATAGATCGTCAATCGAAAGATCCTACTAGGAATGCAAATGACACGAAACTTCTGAATTTTTGCGATTCTTTTGGTCTGCAAATTCTAAATGGTACAAGCTTGAGTGACAAACATAGTGAGTTTACATTTGTGGGAGGGCCAGGGACGTCCGTAAACGACTATTGTCTTATAGGCGGGGAATGGAACTCCTACATAACTGACTTGGAAGTAAAGCATGTTTCTTACTCTTACCATCTACCCATGGTTGTCATTTTTGAGATCATGGTAGCTGAAAATACGAGTACACGAAATATGAGTCGACTGCCGAAGCTTATATGGAATGATTCGAAATCATCTTGCTACAGGAATAGTCTAGACGAGAGATTTCCAAGCCAACAGAATATAGACCTTAATAGAATCGAGGAATTTATAAATGAATCGTGTCCAACCACTCAAAAACCGACGAATAGAAGAAAACTATTTAAGGAACCGTGGTTTGATAAGGAATGCATGAAGGCTAGAAAGCTATCATTCGGCTGGCTCAGCCTGTTCCGGACTATCAATCAAATTCAACTGAAAAGCACTTATATCAAGGTCAACAGGGAGTTTAAGGCACTTTGCAGAAAAAAAAGAGGATCTACTTTGAAAAGGAAGCCCAGAGATTGGCGCAATGTAATAGTTCGGCAGAATTCTGAAAACTAGCTAAGAGACTGAATGGTAGTAAGAACGTTATTAGCAGAGACCTAAGCCCGGGCATGTTGAAAACTTATTTTAACGAGCTCTTAAATCCATCTAGCAGCACGCATAGTATTCATTATACCATTCCTGGCTTCCAAGTTGAAATTCTGAAATGTTGTTGAGGCACTTAGTCGTCGTAAGAATGGCAAAGCTGCAGGATCGGATGGGATTCCTACCGAATTTTACAGATATGGCACTAACGAGCTTGTCATCCAACTTACGAAACTGTTCAATGAAATTTTGGAAAATGGAACTATCCCTCATCGCTCTAAAGAAGCGCTGATCTTTCCCATCCACAAAAAAGGCTGAACGACAGCCCCAGCGAACTACAGAACTATTCTATAAGCTGTACAAAATGGGAATGTCTTTGAAGTTTGGTAGAGTTGTACAAAACTTATACGAAGACATCAAGGCTGCTGTATGGAATGGGGAGATGCTATCGGAATGGTTTCAGTCGCGGTCAGGAGTAAGACAAGGATGTGCTCTGAGCCCAAGTTTATTTGCCCTGTTCATCGAAGATATAGTGGACAATTTACCGAGAGGTGTGGAGTACGCAGGACAGCTGATCAAAGCTCTTCTGTTTGCCGACGACATTGTACTGCTGCGCAAGTATGGGGAGGAAAATGCTATGATGTCGTGGAGAAATTACTAAGATATTATCTAAAAAGGACTTTCCATCTTCCACCGAACACTCCAAATTATATGATCATGTTAGGGACAGGTTTATCACCACTATTCGTGAAGACACTAAAACTGCAAATCGATTATGTGCTCAAAGTATTGAACATGCCGGACTATCGTCTGCCAAAGAAAGCAGCCCTACAGTCAATTCGTGGAAAAATTGGATGGTATCGGGATTGGCTGGAACTAGCTAGAGGGTGTGGAGTGGATCTAAGTCTAGCTGACGTAAGGAGTTGGAAGCCCCAACTCTACCATTTGGTCAAATGTGTGGATGAGCAGATAAGACAGAGGTTCGTAGAAGAAGCATCAGGCTCTCTCCATAGGGCAGTTTATAATAGATTATGTTACAACCTTGAGGAAAAAAACTATTTTCGGGATAAGCATAGCGTAGAAGAGATCGCAACGGTGCTAAAGATGGGTGGAGAACTCCTCAAACTGAACTATGTACCGCATAGAGATGAACTACCTATAGTCTGCAGCATTTGTAATTTGGAGGAGAGAGAGGATATCTTTCATTTTGTTGGGAGGTGCCCAATTTTAAGCGAGACGAGAAGATCAATATTTGGAAGGAATATCTTATCGGATAACCAAGTCTTACAAATCGTTAATGAAGTTGACGTTTTTAAATTAACCAGGTACTGCAAAATAGCCCTTCAATATAGAATGAGAATTTTAACTGAAAGTTTCGACATTACAAAATAAATGACTATGCTAGTGGTGTTTTCTGAGTACCTACTGAAATAATCACTTACAAGTTTGGTTTTTGTTTTGCCAATCAGACAGACGGCAATGCCATGTTAATCGATTTTTTTTTAACGCATTTACTAAATTGTAAATATTTCACGTTATTTCCTGCTTAAAAATAAAAATCTATCCATCTATCTATCTATCAATTTCAAACAACATCATATTGCTGCAATTTAGTCGCCTAATTTAATTTTCCCGTCGTCGATTTGTTCACCAGCCATTCGAAATTAGAATCCACACAAAACAAAATACGCTCCACTGTTTGAACCCTTATAGAACCCGACCACATTTGACTTGCGTGGGTGTGTATTCGATCACATATTATAGTTTATCTCGCTTTAGCCTACCGTTGTCATACCAATGAACTTTTCGCTTCTCGCTCGTTCGTTCGCTAGTTTCAAAGCTTCGTAGAATATTTAAACAACAAAAATAAAAAAGAATTTTTTTTAGAAAACCAAAGCTATTCATTCGTCTTTTCGTCAAAAGTTTGTGCACAAATACCAAAGACTTCTACCTATTAGTTTCTTTTACTGCATTGATCTTCATTTCGCTTCGTTTTTGCTTTATTTTTTACCTCGTGGGGTCGTCGCGGGAGAAGGTGCTTCATCAATCGGATGCAGTCAAAGAAAGCTTTCGCTCGGAATATTCTTCGTGTGCATCGTTGTTCATTTTCGTTTTGAAAAGAGATAAGCTGACTGCAAATTAAATTGTTGAACTCATTTCATCGCTGGAATCAAAACCAGATTTTATCGTCGTATTGAAGAATTGAAATCGCAACTCAAGTTTAATTATAGTTTTTCTTTCGCTTGGGAAAAATAAACTATCCAATTAAAATTCGATTTTCGCAGTTAGTTACCCTTCAACATTAAAATGATAGGCGAATCTAACCCGAGCAGTTCAAATGCTTCAACTATATCGCTTGACGATTTGAGACAGCAGCGGTCATCAACCAATGCATGAAGCATGGCTGAAAAATTACGTGGAGCCCAAATCGGAAACTCTCACTTCAACTGAGTTGGAATGTCGTTTAGGAATCTTGGAGTCCTATTTCAAACAAATTCTTGTTTATCAGAATCAAATAGAGCGGCTATCACCCACTGATAATTGCCGTAGTGATCTATAGGACTTATATATTTCCTCTAAAACAAAAATACTTTCGCTTTTGGGGACAGAACAGCAATAAAAGAGCTGTACCAAAAAGACAAACATGATGATAAAATCAAAATTCTAGAATGGAATGCTAATGGTTTCGAGAATCGAAAGGAAGAGATACAAGTGACTCTCGATATAAACCAGATAGACATATGTCTTATTTCAGAGACGCACTCCAAATTAAATTCTGACCTTAAACTGAAGGGATATAAATTATATCACTCCCCACATCCACATAACGGCGCAAAAGGCGGGGCTGCAGTGGTAATAAAGAATACGATTGAGCACCATTTAGAAGCAAAATTCCAATCATGTGCTATCCAAGGAATTTCCATATGCATAAAAACGAGCAGTGGCCAATTATCCGTCGCATCAGTATATTGCTCTCCTAGTTATAGAATAAAGACGAGTGATTTTAAAAACCTTTTCCGCATATTTCACAATAGATTAATCGTGGAAGGGGATTTTAATGCCAAGAATAAATATTGGGGATCTAGACTAACAAACACTAGAGGCAGAGAACTTTATAAATGTATTAAAGAAGATGGCGCGAAATACCACTCGAAGGGAAAACCTACCTATTGGCCAATAGATAGGAATAAAACCCCAGATCTTGTCGACTTTTTTATAGCTAAAAATATATCCTCAAATAAAATTAATGTGGAAGAAGGCCCTGATCTTCAATCAGATCACTCCTCAGTACTTCTTACACTTGGCGATAAAATAATGATAAAAGAACAAAGTCCAAAACTTGTTAATAGACTGACTGATTGGAACTACTTTCGACAGATGTTGGAAGAAAGTATCCAACTATCATCAGCTATTCAAACAGTAGACGAATTAGAAAAAGCAGTGTAAATACTATCACTGAACATACAAAATGCTGCATGGGCAGCAACTCCTAAAACAACAAAAAAGATTAAGCAAATTTCTTACCCTCCCGAAATATGTGAAATCATTACATTTCAGTAACCTAGAGTTTCTAATGTCTTATTTATTTTTTAATAAAACTTTCTTCATAACTATTCGTTCTACTAAATAAACGTCTTTCTATTTGGGTGTGAAGGTACAACTAAACTGTTTCCACAAACCACACTAGTTCAACAGGTTATGGGCCCAGGTAACACGGTTTAGTTGCAGTACAATATAAACGAATTTCAAATTTGTTTGTCTTGCCCCGTTAGCTGATTTCTTTTTCCTCGGCTATAAAATGGCCGCGCTTTACCAATTCCAATGATGGAAAAATTAAAAGGAAGAGAAAAGTATGATAATTGGAGCTTTGCTGTTCAAACATATTTGGAGCTTGAAGAACTCTGGTGTTTTTGGAACTGAAGTGAACATAAAGAAAATCTCCAAAGCAAAGGCAAAAATTATTCTTCTTATTGACCCAATAAATTATGTGCATATCAGGATTGCGACAACGGCCAAACAAGTTTTTACAGCTTTTTTGGATAATAGCTTAACTCGTAAGGTTGGCTTGTTGCGGAGTCTAATCACAACCTCTTTAGAAAAATGTGATTCGGTTGATGATAAGGCGAAGAAACATCGAAAGCCTAGCGTTCGTTGCTATTCATGTAACAAGTTTGGTCACTACTCGAAGGACTGTCCTAAAAACAAATCCTATTCCAGTACAAATAAAAGTCATTCAAATGCCGTTTTGTATACGTCATATGCGGTTAAAGGTCTAGGTAATAATGACTTGTACATAGATTCTGGTGCTTCCACGCATATGACCTCAAATGTAAAGAATTTAAGAAATGTTCGAAATCCGGCAAGAAAACTGTCTTGAAGTCACAGCTGTTGGGGATTTATCGATGACGCTATCGAAAGGAAAAATAAATCGCACTGTTATCATTATATATATATATATATATTTCGAGAGATAATCGAATCAGACCACCATTGTCGGGTCTCTTTTCGTCTCTCTACCACTGTAAATCTTACTCAGAGAGACTCTCTGTATTTCTCCACAGTTCTTCTCTGGGCTCAATTCCTAGTGTTAACGCTAGCATCTGTTTATGGGAGATCCGTTTCATCGACTGGGTCTCGACCCATTGATGTCCCAAGATCCTCATTCTTCTGCCAGCCAATGCCGGGCATTGACACAGTATATGTGCCGCTGTCTCAGATTCCTCCAGGCATAGTCTACAAGTATCATCCTCTATAAGGCCCATTTTCCTTAAGTGATACCTGAAATTACCATGTCCTGTAGACAAAGCCACCACCCATTTCAATGTTCCTCGACTCATGCTTAGAACTCTTCTTTGAGTGGAGCAGGTCGGCCACTTTATTGCCATTTTAGCTTGTCTACATTGTTCCACGGTTGACCACCTTCTCAGGTGTTCTGCCGTGATCCATTTGTGGACAAGCTGTTCAACCATTCCTCTGCCAATTGAAGAGAGTGGTTCTGGTCCCAGCAACTTTTCAGTTGACCCCTGTTTTGCAAGGGAGTCCGCCTTTTCATTGCCTTCGATCCCTATGTGTCCTCGTACCCAAGTCAGTGTTACTTCATTTTTAGATGAACACTTATTGAGTTTAAGTACGCATTCCAGTGCCAGTGATGTTGTGATGTTTGTTTGTTCCATGCATCTGATCACCGCCTGATTGTCCAGTGCTATGAGGATATTTCTTCCTTCCACCTGACACTCAAGCAAGTAGTCCAACGCATAAAGCAAGGCAATCATCTCAGCCTGGTATACTGAAGTGTATTTCCCGAGGCTAATGTGACGGGCAAGTTCCAGCTCTTCTGAATAGATACCGGCCCCCGCCCCGCCATCCATCATGGATCCATCCGTGAAAATCACTATTTCATCATTTCTTTTTTCTGGAAGTAATCCGTTCTCAATACGAGTTTTGTGATTTCTTTCCATAATACGCACCCTTGTTATTCGATCCATAGGCATGTTTAGCTCCCTAATCTCGTCTTTAACAAGTTCCAGGATCTTCCTATGTCCATAGATCGTACCACGATGGTGCCATTTCGCATCTCGATGCAATCGAAGTGCCGTTTGGGCCGCTGTTTTCTTAATAAATAAGTCTAGCGGTAATATCCCCATGATGACTTCCAATGCGCATGTTGGGGTTGTACGTATTGCACCTGTAATTCCCATACATGCTAAACGCTGAACCCTATCCAAGTGCTTCCTCACAGTTTTCTGAGAGGCTTTCGCCCACCATACAACCGAGGCGTACGTGATAATGGGTCTAGTTATCATCGTATACATCCAGTATGCTGACCTAGGCGAGAGTCCCCACCTCTGTCCACATACACGTTTGCACTGATGTAGTACCCTCTTTGCCTTCCGGACCTTCTCCTCAACATGGTAATTCCAAGTAAGTCCAGTATCTAGATAGACTCCCAGATACTTAACCTTCTTAGTCATTGTTAGTTCCGATCCGAAAAGTGTTAAGGGCCGAAATTCCAGATTTTTCCTCTTCCTAGTGAAGACTATTAGATCTGTTTTCGCCGCATTAATGGAGAGCCCTTGTTCCAGACACCACCGCTCAACCACTCTGAGTGCATTCCTCATGATATCTGCTGTGACGTCCATGAATTTGCCTCTGGCCATTATTGCTATGTCGTCGGCATATCCCACTGTGTGAATGCCCGTCGCCTCGAGTCTGTCGAGAAGAGAGTCCACAGTGATATTCCACAGTGTAGGTGAGAGAACACCTCCTTGTGGGCAACCTCTGCTAACCCTTCCTCTGAGTTTTGAGGTTCCCGTCTGAATATTAATCGCCCTCGTATTCAACATATTGTCCACCCATCTTACCACCAGTGGGTTAACCCTACGTTTTTCCAAGGCTTGTTTCAGACTTTCAAAGCATATCTTATCGAAGGCACCTTCAATGTCCATTATAGTGGTCATCGCAATGCCCCCGGTATTTAGCTCTTCCTCCGCAACGCGTACTACTTGGTGTAGCGCTGTTTCTGTAGACATTCCTACCCTGTATGCATGCTGTCTACTATTTAAAGGATACATCTTGAGCGCAGTACTCTCCATATAGTCCACCATCACCCTTTCCATTATTTTTAACAGGAAGGATGTTAGGCTGACTGGTCTGAATGACTTTGCCTCGGTGTAGTCCTTTTTTCCCGGTTTTGGAAGGAAGACCACATTTGCTTCCCTCCATGTTATCGGGATATAGCCTATTGCTAGGCATGCAACGTATATATTCCTGAGCCTTGGTGCTGTTATCATTAAAGATGTGCTTTATGTTCTAGCGCTTTGTACAAACTTGCTCTCCGTAAGTCAAAAAGTATCAAATGGAAATAAAGTTAAGTTTGACTTAGAAGTATGCAGTATATTTGACGACAAAGGTGCCATCGTAAAGACAATATGTACCGTTTGAATGTGCAAGATTCTGAAATTAGCTTGGCAACATCTGTAAGAAATGATTTTTAACTTTGGCACCGTCGAAGGGGACACATGGGTGAAGAAAATATGAGAAAGCTGCGAGACAAACTGGCCGAAGGAATCTTATTTTATGGTAAAATGGAGCTACCGTGTACTGTCTGTATTAAAAGAAAACAGACTAGACTCCCATTTAAAAATTCTTTGTCTCGAGCAAAAGAACCTTTACAAATCATTCATTCTGATTTATGTGGACCTATGTCAACTAATTCACTTGGTGGTTCGAAATATTTTTTAACTTTCGTCGTTGATATGTCAAGATATGTTTTCGTATATTTTATCAAGTCAAAAGATGAAGTCGTAGAAAAGTTTAAAAACTTCATGAATCTTGTCGAAAATCAATTGGATAGACGAATTAAGATGTAATAAGGAATTTCTTAATTGCCTAGTCATGAAGGGTATCAGTCATCAAACTACAAATCCTTATACAACAGAGCAAAATGGGATCGCAGAGAGGATGAGTCGAACATAGTGGAACGAGCAAGATGCTTGCTTTTTGACGCGTCCTTACCGACCGAACTGTGGGCAGAAGCAGTATCTACATCCATTTACTTGATAAACAGATCGCTAACTCGTTGCTTAGTTAACATGATGCATTTTGAAATGTGGACAGGGAAAAAGAAATGGGTTGCGAAGACACAAAATGGTACCGCTTGCTTCGATTGGAAACTAACGCAATTATCAAATCCCTAGATATTATCTTTTTGGAAAACCATCATAAAAGTAAAAATTTGAACGAGGCAAATCAAAATATAATGTTTTTCCCGGATCAAAACGAACCAAGTTCATCGGATTGTGATATAGAAGAAGTGGTATCATCAGAAAGCGAGTACTTTTCCGAAACCTCTGAAGAATGTTCTGTCGAAGCTCCCGAGGTTCAAGTACCTGAAGAAGAACCTTGCAGCTGTGTTCGAAGGTCGGTTAAGAAAGCAAATAAAATTACCAGACTTTGTAACATATATAAGTGACACACAATCATTGAATTTTCCCAGCAGAAATACGCCAACGACCTGTTATGGGAAAACGCAATGAAGGAAGAGTTCAAATCTCTACAAAAGAACAAGACGTGGGTATTGTGTGATCTACCGAATGAACGGAAGGCTCTGAATTGCAAGTGGGTATTTAAAACTAAAACAAGTAGACTAGCCGATGCTTTGATATCCTCCACTGCATACAAGTCATGCGAAGTTATAGGCATGTGAGGTATTACGTAATTACATTGAACAACAGACAGAGAGACACATGGGCTTAATATTGATTTTGTATGGGAAGTACCAGAACTACTTGATCGACATAGCCCATTTTTAATACCAACTTGACGACAATAAAAATAAGTCCTCTCACCAACTTCTATTCGCCTATGTCAATTCCTTTGGGCGCTATCGTGCTTTCAACAGACAGACAGACAGACATACAGACAGACAGACGGACAGACAGACAGACAGACGGACATGACTAAATCGATTCAGAATGTGATCCTGATTCAGAATATATATACTTTATGAGGTCTCCGGTGACTCCTTCTTGGCGTTACAAATGTAATGACAAAGTGAATATACCTTCCTGTGGAGGGTATAAAAAAATGCAAATGGTTCAATCGAGCGGTACAAGGCGGGGCTCACAAAAGATGTGCATTGATTATGATTGTTTCGATATGGAACTGTTCGATACTTGATAAGTCTAGCAATCTATACAATCTAGACATTGATCAAATGGATGCTGTCACCACATTCCTGCAAGCCGATTTGGAGGAAGAAATGTACATGGTTCAACTAGAAGGGTTTTCGAATGGGCCTAAGTTTGCAAGTTGAAGAAGTCAATTTATGGTCTTAAACAGGCGAGTCGGGCTTGGAACCAATATTTGGATGCAGGCCTCAAAGAGATTGGTTTGACTAATCGGAAGTTGATCATTGTGTATACTATCGAATCGATTGTCGACGATTTGATCATATTGAGCAATAACAAAGAGATGAACGCATCACTAAGGGAAGCTCTAATGCAGAAAGACTTAGGAAAGGCAAAACATTTTTCGGGCATGCAAGTAATACATAACAAAGGGAGAAGCACCCTCGATCAACAACATTACATTGAAGATATTAAGGAAATTTAATATGTTTGACTGCAATGCTGTTTCTACGCCTATGGATCCTGGTCAGAAGTTAGTTAAGCGAACAGATCAAGAGTCAGAACAAATGATAGACGTACCAAACCGCGAATCATGTTTCCAGACCTGATATTTTGTTTGCTGTAAACAATGTAAGTCGCTTCAGTAATGATCCTACCAGAACACATCGGGAAGCTGTTAAAAGAATATTTCGTTATTTGAAAGGAACATGGACTATAAATTAATTTATGTAAAGGATAGCAGCAGACAATGTGCGGTCATAGTGAATAGACGTGTTTTTATTGATTTGTCAAGCTGTATTCCGCTAAAACGGCATCTAACTGCGAAATGCAGAAGTCTTCTTATCGGAAGATTTGATCCTGTACTAACTCTAATTTTAATCTATCTAACGAAATCAGTGCACACGCTACTTGGTAGTTTCTTGTGAAATTGTTTTCCACTACGCCAAAAAGTTAGTCCCGAGTCAATAATGTCAAATGCATCAACATCAAGCATTATAACGCGAACCAAAACACAAAAAGACGCTCTCTCTACTCACACCGGCTCTCACTCACCATCTATTGGAGGCGGCAATAAGGGAATGATTACCATTAAAGACTTGCAACTACATTTGGCTAAACAATCCGCTTCTCTACAACATAGCTTTGCTCAAGAAATTGACAAAATGCGATCTGAATTTGTCATAAAAATTTAAGAAGTTTGTTACAGTCACCCTTCTCGCCATAAGTCAGATCTGAAAAACGCAACGAAATTATAATTTTAATTCCAACCAAAACAAAACATACTATACCTGTATAGATCTAATATACCCTGTCCCTGTCACCGGTACTGTCCCACGGGTAGATTCTGTGATGGAAATATAAAACAAAATAAGATTATAGGTATCACAAAAAAACAAATTCATTTCACTTAGGTACCTTATATCACATTTCACCGCAGCTTTTTGGTCTTTAATAGTAGTCCCTCATTCGCGCATAGTCCACCACATATAGTTACCTGAAATAATAAAGAAAAATATATAAACAAAAAAATTAAATCAATATGACTTACCCCCGCAAATCCATACGTGTTGTTTCTCGTGTTTTTTTTTTTTGTTGACAGCCTGAAATGTCAAAATGAAAGCTGAACCGGTAGTTTTTTTTTTTTTTTTTCAATTCATTTTTATTTATTCATTATTTAAAGTTATATTCTAGACAAAAACGATTAAATCTAATTAAAAACTAACATTTATCTTATTCTAACTTACTGGCTCTTAGCGAGCGCTCTAAACTTAACAATATGCTTAAAACTATTGCCTTTCGGCCTTAAATCTATCAATCGTTATTTTGTTTTGTTTTTTTATTTTCAAGAAACTTTATAAAACTTGAATTCTTTATTATTGTTTATTACTTAAAACTACTTAAAACTACCTAAGCTACTTAATCTAAAATACCTATAATCAGGGTGGTGAGCAATCTCTCCGATTGGTCACCATCCTGATTGCGTCCATGGGCGCCTGGCAGCCGCCAGCAAGGTGCACATACGCGCCGCCGAGACTCGAGCGAGGCCTTAAGCGTCGGTCCAGTCTCGGTAGCACTCTTTCATGTTGGCTAGCCCGGCTCTCCCAAAGACCCCTACTCTAAACCTAAACCTACAAACTTAATTTCTAGCTTAAATCTAAGGAGGATGCTACGTAAGTAGCGCACCGGCCCGGGAGAGCGTATCCACCCTCACCTCTTCTTCAAGCCACCAAAATTCGGTGAACTGCTTCAACGTATCGACCTTGTCCCGATCCGCAATTGCGGTGCTAAAACGGAGGAGCTCCTGAGCATTGGCGGCGTACCCGTCGTGGATGAGCCGCTTATCCCTCGCGCCGCGGTGGCTGTGGTACAATACCGGCACACCATCTTTTTTCTGGACTAACCCTTTCATATCAACATGAAGAAATGCCTCAGGCGGGATAAAGCCAGACCGAAGCGTACTCTCATGGTACATTAAATTGGGGTAGTAAGCCCCTGAGATCAGGTTATTATCGCTGGCCATCGCCCTCGCAACGTGCCTCCGAATCACCTTAATAAGGAAATTGTCAATCCTATTCAGTCGAGCCCCATTGTATAGGGTCTCGTTGGGATAGTATTTTATGTACTGAGATTCGGGAGTTCTAAACAACCCTAGACAGGCCCTGAGACATTGCCTCTCAAACACCCGAATCTTTTCCATATAGAACGGCGCTATATTGAACCACATGGGACAGCCATAAGCGATGATAGGCCTTATAAGGGCCACGTAGCAAATCACCTTCACCCTGTTGTCAAGTTGACTGCTACGAAACAGTCTCCTTGTCAGAGCGTAGGCCCGCTTAGCCCCAGCAAGACAAGCATCTATATGTTTATCAAAATACAGATACTGGTCGAGCCAGATGCCAAGATACCGGACTACGCTTCTCACCGCCAATGGTCGCCCCTGCTGTCCAATAATTGTTAATTTTTTCCAGTTTTTTCTGGTATCCCTAGAGGCCCCAGCCAATGGAGTTCTGAACAGGATTGTTTCCGATTTTTGGAAGTTGATTTTCAACTTCCAATCATCGCAATACCTCTTAATTTGCTCGAAGTCACGCTGCAGAAGGATGTTGATGACCTCGATTTTTGATCCTGACCTGTACGCCACTAAATCGTCTGCGTACGCTATAGCATGTCTGAGGGAACCCACCAGATCACTCGTGTAAACATTAAACAGGATCGGAGAATTCACTGCTCCCTGTTGTAAGCCGTTTTTAATTTCGAAAGCCCTGCTCGAAGTCACATTGCCAACTTTGACAACGAACTTCTTTCCCACAAGCATGTCATAAGTCATATACAGCAAGGGTTTTTGCATGCCCATTCTGGTCAGCTTATAGAAGAGCCCCTCCAACCATACGGTATCGAAGGCCTTCTCAAAGTCGACCAGGCAGGCACCCGTGCATTGGTTCTTACTTTTGTTCCATTGAATGTCGGAGACCAGTTTCGACGCGGCATGAATAGTGTCATGCCCCGCTCTAAACCCAAACTGGTTCTCCGGAATAATCTTATTTTCCTCAACCCATCTTAAAAGAGATCTATTGACGACTTTCTCGAATACCTTGCTAACATTCGGGAGCAAACTAATTGACCGAAGATTAGCAGGGTTTGTCCTATCTTTATCTTTTTTCGGGATAGGGTGTACCACCGCTATTTTCCACTGCGCCGGATAATATGCATTATTCAGCGCATTGTTAAATAGCGTGGCGAAGATATCTATCGCCTCTAGCGGCAGGTGTCTTAATACGACGTTTGGGACACCGTCCACTCCCGCCGACTTTTTGTTCTTCAGTGACTCGAAGATGCACCGGAGTTCATCTTTTCTCACGAACAGATGAGAACTTGCATCGGCGATTGTGCCATTTGCACGGTTGTCGTCATTGAACACGGTGAAACCGTTGTTCTCGGATCGCCAATTTTGGATTTCGGTCCGCAGATAAAAGTGGTTAAGAAAGGCCCTTTCCTCGAGGTCGCGATTACAGCGAACAGGATTGTTCACCGTATACACAGCCTCAAAGAAAGCTCCAATCAAATCCACCCTCTCCTGCGGGTCCTCGACCACGAAAAAACCGTCGTTCGAGTCAGCACTTTCCGGACTTATGCCAGCAGTCAGTAGTGTCTGTCTGTTCTCGTTTGTCCGAGGTATTCGGACACATGAAATGTCGTTATGATCTTTCCGCCTGAACAGTTTATTTATTTGTGGGAACATATTCGGACAAGTGGATTTTATCGCCCGAATTTTATTGCCCCAATACAAACTTACAGATTTTCTGTAATTCTCGGTGATCAACTGTTTCAAGTTTTTAATCATCGACTTCAGTGTCCTTATCTCGGGATCGTTCCTGTCGGTAAACTGTCTGTGTAGCCGTTTAAGCCTCGAGAGCAGTCTACTTTTGTGTCTGTACAGAGCATCGATTGTCGCGTTTCGATACTTTTCAGTTTGTTCTTCGTCGGTGGAACGTCCTACCCGAGGGATAGTCCGCTCCATTGTCTGTTTGATGACGACATTCATTTGCCGTAAATGACTGTCGATCTCATCGTATGTTAAGTTCCTGTTTGTCGGTGGGTGGATCTCGCATGAGCGTATCTCGCGCTTTACGACTCTGGAGAAGCGCGACCACTGCGCTCTTCGGTAATCGAAAGAACGCACTTGGTCGTACTGCTCCAGCTGCGATTGCTCGTTCGGGATCCGTATTACGGCGGCAAGTCCGTAGTGATCACTATCGTACTCAACCGCTCGTAAACAGTTCCGCGTGCTTAGATCAGTGTTCGTTAGTTCTAGTCTATCTACAACTAGCGCCAAGCCCAAGAAAGAACCATCTCTAGGGAAAGACGAGATATCCGTCGCGTACAATTCGAGTTTGTACTCAATCATATTATGACGCCACCAGTCGTAGAACTGGTTGCCCCTAGGGTTCGGAATATCATTTCCCCATGCCGCATGTTTAGCATTGAGGTCTCCGCCCAAAAAGTAATAATTATCTGCCGATTGAAGCTGTAAGCAACGAAAAACCGTCTCGATCTCATTTAAAAATTCAATGCGTTGAGGAGATTCAGGTGCATAAAGCGACGCCACATACACCCGCCTCTGGCTATTGAGGGGAATGCATACGATGCATGCTTCCAGCACCTGGAACTTTCGCACGTCCCCGCTATATATGACCCTATGGCGCAAGCCTTTACGTACTAAGATAGCGACCCCACCTCCTTGTGTGGAGAGGGGCCGGTCTCTTCTAACTACATGGTAATTTCTATAGCCTAATTTGCGCTTCGGAGTTAGCTTAGTTTCGCTAACCAGAAGAACATCTGGCTTTTCGGCTTCCAACAGATTGGAAAGATTGTTCCTTCTCTCGATCCGGATTAGTGAATTAACATTCACCGCAAGGATCTTTAAGTTTACCTCGTCCAGCGTACCCATCATATTTATGGCGCGGCAGACTCGGCAAACAGCGTCGAATAGATAACGTCTATTCGAGCCGCTTGCTCATTTAACTGTTTCTGGAATTGATCGATCTTTCCGTGCAATGACAGAAGGATCGTTTTCAAATCCAGATCCGCTTCAGGTGTAGGAACCTTCGGCGCGCTTTTTGTTATTGTGCTACCCGGTCCAGATACCATTTGGGCAAAGGACACATTGGGTGCAACAAAATTCGAGAACGAGCGACTCTTTCGACCCTTCTCTTCTTCAGACTTCTGTTTTCGAGCCTGCACATTTTGTTTAACCTGCTGATACTTCGGGCATCCCTTGAAATTAGCGGGATGTCCTGAGCTCTTGCAGAGTACACACGAGAGCTGGCCTCGATCTTCTACCCTATCGCTACCTAAAGCACATTCCCCATGTTTGTGGTCCTTGTCACACTTGACACATCTAAACTGCATGTGGCAGTTAGCTGCGGCGTGCCCGAACCTTTGGCAGCGCATACATTGAAGTACGCGATCTGACCTTTTCAATTTTTCCCAACGTACAGCATGATAGTACAGGAATCTGATCCTTTTCAGACTATCAATTTTGCTGTCGGGTGTTAGTTGCACCAAAAAGAATGGTAATTTGCGGCTACCACCCCTATCCGCAGGCGAGGAAAACGGCTTGACCCCCACGAACTTAAGGTCGTCGCACTCATAATTCTTGAGCTCCTTTTCAAGCTCCTCTATTTTAATATTTGAGTCGATACCCTTAAGCAGCACCGTTTGCCGTTTTTCTCCTTTTGGAGTATACGTGAAGTATTCGGTCTCTGCTTTCTCCAGAGCGGCGCGTACTTTTTTGTGCTCCTCCATATTTGTGCACATAATGATATGTTTAGTGGCGTTTAGCCTTTTAATATAAAAATCCTTAGTAACTAGCCTACATAACCTAATGCTATCGCTTATATCTAAGTAACTTACATTTATTGGTGGTGTTTTGACTTTTTTCGTCTGTTGTTGCTGCTTCTGTTGCTGTTGTTGTTGCTGTTGTTGTTGCTGTTGTTGCTGTTGCTGCTGCTGCTGTTGCTGCGGCTGCTGTTTCTGCTTCTGTTGTTGTTGCGGTGGCAGCGGCTGTTTTTTTGCCGGCTGCTTTTTCTGTTGTTGTTGTTGCTGCTGCATTTTTGTTTGTTTTTGCTGTTGCTGCTGCTTTATCAGCTCTTGTTGCTGCTGCTTCAGCAGTTTTTGTTTTTGTTTGTGCTGTTGCTGCTCAGCCTGAATTTGCTTCAGCTTTT
The DNA here is from genome assembly GCA_951230905.1 of Cheilosia variabilis. Taxonomy (NCBI): domain Eukaryota; kingdom Metazoa; phylum Arthropoda; class Insecta; order Diptera; family Syrphidae; genus Cheilosia; species Cheilosia variabilis. Next base: position 87,840,748 of record OX579676.1, read on the forward strand.
GTTGTTGCTGTTGCTCTTTTTTCTGGCGCAACTTCTGCCTCTTCTCGAGGAGCTCTTTGATTAGACGATCGAGCTGAGCTTCCTCGTCTTCTTCTTCCTCGTCTTGTTGCTGTTGTTGTTGCAAATCCAGCGACTGTACCTCTGCTGGTATCATTGGTGCTGCTATTGCTGCCCTCTTAGTTGTTAGTGCAGCTAATGCTGCTGCACTTGTTGATGGTAGTACTTCTGCTTCTGTTGTTGTTGTTTTTATGCTTTCAGCTCCCACTTGCTGCAATTTAACGATGACTTGTTTTGTCAATCGCTTTGGCAACGGGGCATCTCTTTGCGGGACCTTTGGCTGGCCAGTGTCCATCGCCTGATTGCCTTGCGGCACTTCCACTTCTTGTTTTTGTTTTTGTTTAACTATTTATTTAAAAAAAAGTTTTCCCCCACTGGGACTCGAACCAGGCTCCTCCTGCGTCAGAGCCGATGCTTGCTCCACTGAGCGAAATGGCTAATTGGATTTTATTATCCAAAAATAGTACTTATACACTTTCACTCGCTTTGACTGCCTCACTCTCAAAGTCGTCTGATCACCATGGATGCTGAAGAGCGACTGAACCGGTAGTGTTCAGGGATACATTGTAGAACTCTTAGATGCATGTTGGCAGAGTTCAGATGCAATGTTGATTGAGGTGGTTCGAAAATTCGAAGAGCAGTAGCACGTTGAGATGGGATGAAGAAGGTAGCATGATCTCTAGCGGCAACCATTTGTGTTGCGAACACAGCTGAGTGCGGAAGTACCTATTAATGGCCATAGTGCCAATTTCTTTTGCAACATATATTTTTTTAATTGCTTTTTTTGGAACATAGTGAATATTAAAATAAGTCAAGTAAGATAGTCATGTACATTTTTTAAGAAAGTTATACTGTTTATTGTGGTTAGTTTAGTGAAGTTATGTGAGATATAGGATTTTTAGTAATTGTAGTTAAATTTAACCAGATACCCTTCGCTCTGGATAGAGGTTAAGTGCCGGTCATGGGTTTACTCAGACGTTCTACACGAGGAAGAACGTGACCGCCATGTAAAAAAGGTTTGGATGACCGTCCGGTATCGAAACTAGCCTTTGCAGTTCAGGGGTTTTGAGGAACTTCAGAAGCGCCAACCGACGTCAAATTGGGAAAGTGGAAGTGCCTGTGGTGTCCAGAAAAGACTCTCATCGTGTCACCAGCCATAAATTGCCTTCCAGAAACCCCCTATGACGTCACCAGGTTTGGTTGTTTTAAATTTGTTTGTTGCTTCAAGAGCGGTTATAATTTGCGGGGAATAGTGGAATCCGAATTATATCCACCCCCCTTCTACCCCGCCAATGCAAACAGTATTCCAACAGTTTCTAAACGAAGAGAAAAAGAGTTAACGTCACAAACAGGAATTAATATTTCAAACATAAATATATAACTAGGAGCATCGCGACAAATTTCATCGTTTTTGTTTGTAATTGTTTTAGTTTTAAGTGGCGTGAGTTAGGTTTTAAGTTTTTTTTTGTGATTTTTATTGTTTTAATTTAGTATTTTAAAGGAAATTTTAAAGTTTCGGCAAGTAATTCGATTTCTGGAGTTGATGTTGTTTGTGTTTGTGATACTTGGTTTCAGCATGATATAAATGATACCCAGTGTGATATACCTAATTATGTAATCTCCAGAAATGATAGAGTTACATGTACTTGGGGAGGTGGAATAGTAATATACTTCAGATCTTCTCTTAAATATAAAATTATTAGCAAATCGGTTAATTAAGATACTGAGTTCTTGATTGTTGAGGTCCATGATGGTTGTACTAAATGCCTGATCGCCTGCGCATATATTCCAGACCGGAGTTGTTCTCTTCAGCCGTTTTTCTCCAATCTTTCGCTATTCTCACCTTTTTATGAATATGTAATAGTCTGTGGTGACTTCAATACAGATTTGCTTGGAAATGATTCTAGAGCCTTCCAAATAAGATTCTGCTTCCTCTTTAGGACTTCAAATAATTAATGTCAATAATCCAACGCGATTTGCCAAAGACTGTACTCCTAGCCTTCTCGATCTGGCACATGTGTCTGATCGTTCGTCTGTTATTTTGTTCGACCAACTTTCACTCGATTTAATATCTGATCATGAATATCTGTTCTGTACATACAATATTAATTTTAATGACTGTACCGTTTCATTGACTTTTACATTTAAGGATTTTAAGTCAGTAAATCTGTGGCCACAAGCCATAACCGCCTAAGTTTTTTTTTTCATACTTTGTTATAGGCATGTATGAGGACTTTAAGGACGTTGGGATTTGAAAAAGACAGGAAACGGGATGAGGCAATGACAGTTGGATAGGATGAGATGGAGAAGGGGGGGAGTGTTGGATGTGATAAACGGGCACGCTTGTTTCGCTCGACTCTGCTCGCCGGAATGGTGAGGGTTCTTGTCCTCACACACCAACAATACCTATATACAAAACATATATCGTGCCTACACAACAAAAATAAAAAAACATCTTTTCAGGCGCAGACGGACATTTCCACACAGAGAGGGCGCTTTCGATGGTATTCAGCGCGGCCATCACTTTTCCCACCCTACCTGGAAGTTCGGCGACCATTTGTGAACTTCCCCAGCGATGATTATTGAGTCTTCACCGGATCAAGCCATTTACCGACTGCAGAAACTCACCCTTCCACACCCCCTGAAAGTTCAACTTAATAATTCATCAAGCGTCTGTACACTTGAATAAAACTTATGGCTTTCATTTTGGGCGTGGGTAAGCACATTTATTTAGTTTAAATTTAATTTTAAGCATTAGAAATTATTATTAAAACTGGCAAAAGAGATAAATGTAAAAGTAAAACCAAAATTTACACAATAAAAATGAATATACAAAGGAGTTTAAAATAAAATTAATAGTTAAAATCTCTTTAATCGGATTCCCGCAGGTCAAGGTCACCAACTTACTTAATTCCCTACTATTCTACTACCCAGAGTGAGCTCAGTATGGGAAGGGTGGGGGAGAATAAAAAAAACTAAAACAACAAAAAAAAGCGAAGAAAAAACGTACCACGGAAATCGAATAACTTGTCGAAACAAAAAATTTTCTTTAAAAATAATAAATTAAAGCAAGAGAAATCAAAATAAAAACTTAAAACTTAACTCACGCCACTTAAAACTAAAACAATTACATATATATATGTTTGAAATATTTTCTCCTGTTTGTGACTTTAACTGTTTCTTCGTTTAGGAACTCTTTGCATTGGCGGGGTAGAAGGGGGGTGGATATAATTCGAATTCAACTATACCCCGTAAATTATAACCGCTCTTGAAGCAACAAAAACTTTTTAAAACTACCAAACCTGGTGACGTCATAGGCGTTACGTTTCTGGAAAGAGAGTCTTTCCTGGACACCACAGGCACTTCCACTTTCACGGCCTGCTTGACGTCGGTTGGCGCTTCTGAAGTTCCTCAAAAACCCTGAACCGGACAGGTCATCCAAACCTTTTTTAATTTGGCGGTCACGACTTCCTTTGTATATGGCGTATGGGCGAAGTCAATGACCGCCACTTGACCTCTATCCAGAGTGAAGGGTATCTGGTTAAATTTAAATAAAATTACTAAAAATCCTATGTCTCACATAACTTCACTAAACTCACCACAATAATCAATATAACACAAATTATATAATCAAATTATTTGCCCATCCAGGACTTATTATTTATTTCAACCACAAAAAAAATGTTGAGATACAAACAAAAAATGCTTAATTGGCACGATGGCCATTTATTGGGAGATTGGTCTTATCTCGACTTTGTTCGCACCACAAAAGGTTTCAGCTAAGAAACAGCTCTTCGGCTTCCACAGCCAACAATGCCCCATACATAATATTGCCACAAATACTTGGCCAACCTTCCGTTTCTGGAGTAGCCGCTAGAGATCATGCTACCTTCTTCATCCCATCTCCACGTCCTGCTCTTTTTCTTTATTATTTCAGGTAACTATGGACGAATGAGGGACTACTATTAAAGACCAAAAAGCTGCGGTGCAACGTAATATAAGGTACCTAAGTGAAATGAATTTGTTTTTTTTTGTGATACCTATTATTTTGTTTTGTTTTATATTTCCATCACAGAATCTACCCGCGGGACAGCACCGGTGACAGGGACAGGGTATGTTAGATCTATACAGGTATAGTGTTGTTTTAGTTGGAGTTCAAATTATAATTTCGTTGCGTTTTTCAGATCGGGCTTATGGCGAGAAGGGTGACTGTAACAAATCTCTGGATTTGTTGGAGATTCTAACGACAACGTGGACAGAGACAGTCAGCCACTTGGCCTGTTTTGTGGATTCAACGTGGTGAAGAACCCCACGCTCTGTAAGCCGGGCATAAGTTTCGGTAAGTGCTTATCATAGTGGTATATAGATATAGGACAACATATAAGCATGTGTTACATACATAATTACTTAACCTAGTTGTTGCTGACAGCCGTATTCAAACAAATTAATTTTAAAAGGGTGCTGAACGCAACCCAGCACATCCACAGTTTTCGCAACTCGCTTTTCGTTAAAATTACCTTTACATGGGAGAAGGGAGATTTTCTACTTTTCGTTTATATGGTTAGGTTATCAGGACAACACGGAATAAACCAGAAGGAATAACTATTTTTTTAGGTAAAAACATATTGTAAACAAAGGAATTTTATTAATAAAGTCATTTAGTTTTTTCTGCTTTGTAGAAATACTCAAAGAAATCACGGACTGATAACATTTCTAAAAAAATATTTCGAAAGAGAATCAAGGAAAGTTACTGGGACGCCATTTGCAATGTCGAATCCAGAGGTGGGAGATTGCGCCTTATGCCGCAGGAAGAACGAAGTGGAAGATATGGTGCAGTGCGATAAGTGCCGAAAATGGTTGCACTATAGCTGTGCTGGTGTGGATGCAACAGTGGATAGCAGGAGCTGGGAGTGCGTAGCATGCACTGAGCTCAATGCGACTGTTCGCAACCAGAGCGCAGCTGGTGAACGTTTGGACACTGCACGGGCCCCGGCAGTTGAAGACATTGAAGCTGATAGGCGGTCAGTTGCGTCCACAGCCAGGAGTCGTCGAAACTTCAAACTGGAGCTACGTCGTTTGGAAGAGCAAAAGCTGTTGGACGAGAAATTTCTAGCAAGGGAAAAGAAGAGAGAGCAAGATTATCTACGAGATAAGTTTGAGATATTGGCTCTAGAAGAAGAAGCCGACGAATTTGAGGACAATGCAAGTGTACAAAACGAACGAGTAGCTGACTGGGCCAACAATAAAAATCCAATAACTGCTGAGGACATTAAAACAAAAGAAAACGCAGCTCACAAGAATGAGCAGGCTTCTGCTATGACACATCCAGCTGTCGTGGAACCACCAGTTCCTCTGGATCAACGTCAGATTGCAGCACGTCAGGTATTAGCTAAGGAGCTTCCATTGTTCTCAGGAAATCCAGAGGAGTGGCCGCTTTTCATAAGTAGTTATGAAAATACTACAAAGCTGTGCGGATTCTCTGAAGAAGAAAATTTGTGGCGGTTGCAGAGAGCGTTAAAAGGCAGTGCCTTGCGTGCTGTAGGTTCGCGCTTGATGTTGCCATCAGCAGTAACAGAAGTCATATCTGAACTGCGCATGCTTTATGGTCAGCCATCCTATATTATACAGACGATGCTGAAGAAAATTCGCTCGGAGCCACCACCGAAAGCTGATCGGTTGGAAACAATAATTCAGTATGCTCTTTCCGTACGTAGTTTAAAGTGTACGATGGAAGCATCAGGGTTATATAACCACCTTAATGACCCTACTTTGCTGCAGGAGTTGATTGACAAGTTGCCAGCTCCAATAAGGTTGAATTGGGCTATAGATAAAGGTGCAAAGGAACATAATCTTACGCAGTTCAGCGACTGGCTCTACACAATTGCAGAAGCAGCTAGTAGTGTTACAACGTTTGCTGCGGTGGACGGACGAAATGACAGACGCCATCATGCACAGTTGCATGCACACACTGAGGGAAGGATTCCAAATGCTGCTAACCAGCCTACTCAACCAAAAGGAAGATGTTTTCTTTGCGGCCGTGACCACAAACTTGTTGAGTGCGAACGTTTTCGACAGCTCACGGTACGTCAAAAGTGGGAGTTAGTGAGAAGCCGGGGCGTGTGTGAAGGATGTTTAGGACATCCAAAGCGATTTAGGTGTCGTGGTGGACGAGCCTGTGGAGTCAACAGATGTGAAAGCCGACATCACCCGCTTCTGCATTACTACCAAGAAACGTTACCTCAGGAGCCTGCAGTCTGTGGAAATTTTCACGCTCATCAGCAGGGTGCAGACACACTTTTCAGCATAGTTCCAGTAGTATTGTATGGAAAAGGAATATCATTGGAGACGTTTGCCTTTTTGGACAACGGTTCGTCGTTAACATTAGTTGAGGAGGACATCGCCAACAATCTAGGACTAGAAGGAGTATCTAAACCGTTGTGTCTTAAATGGACTTCAAATACGACACGTTTCGAAGATGATTCGAAGGTAGTTCCGTTAGAAATAGGAACTAGATCCGAAAGTGGCAATCAGCAGAAGTACTGGCTACGGGATGTACGAACGATAAAAAGGTTAGCCCTGCCCGTGCAATCCGTGGACATGAGGGAAATGGAAAGTAAATACACACATCTATGTGGCTTACCGATGCAGTCATATAAAAATGCACAGTGTGGAATACTTATTGGGATAAATAATCAACGACTGCTGCTTGCACAACAAACAAAGGAAGGAAGATCGAACGATCCAGTGGCTATTAGAACCCGTTTGGGATGGTGTGTCAGCGGTAGCAATATCGGCGATGCCAATGACAATGGTTTGTACCATGTCTACGAAGCATGCGAGTGCAACAAGGACTTACACGAAATGGTTCGAAAGCACTATGTTTTGGAGGATCATGGTATGGACAAGGATATTATTGAGTCAGCAGAGGAAGTTCGTGCTAAAGGCATACTAAGCGCAACCGTGAAAAAGAACGGAAATGCTTTCTGTTCCGGTTTGTTGTGGCGATATGTCGACATCGTTTTACCGGAGAGCTTCGCAATGGCGCTGAAGAGGCTCAAGTGTCTCGAAAAGAAAATGACACTTGACAATTCACTTCGAAGCATAGTCGGTGGGCAGATAAATGACTTATTAGCGAAGGGCTACGCAAGGAAACTTAATCAGAAGGAGATAGACGATTTTCATCCAAGGTGTTGGTATCTTCCAACATTTTTAGTCAGCAATCCCAATAAGCCGGGGAAGGTGCGTTTAGTGTGGGACGCGGCTGCCTTCGCACATGGCGTTTCGCTGAATAAAATGCTTTTAAAAGGTCCAGATGAATTGAGAGCCCTGACTGATGTGCTCTACGGTTTCCGAATGCGCCGAGTAGCTATTGCCGGTGATATCGAGGAAATATTTCATCAGGTTGGTGTTATAGAGGAGGATCAACATTCGCAAAGGTTCTTGTGGCGTGACGGGGACTCAAGTCGAAGGCCAGACGTCTACTTCATGCAAGTGTTGACCTTTGGAGCGTCGTGTTCACCAAGCGTCGCACAATATGTGAAGAACACAAATGCAAGGGAGTTCGCCACCATACTTCCACGAGCATCGGAAGCTATCATTCAGCACCATTACGTAGACGATCTGCTCGATAGTGTTGATTCAATCGATGAAGCCATCCGGCTAGCTAAGGATGTTAGGCACATACATTCTAAAGCGGGATTCAAAATACGTAACTGGCTCTCGAATTCAAAAGAGGTAGTTCAAGCTCTACACGAACCTGGAGGTAATGGGAAACATTTTCAAGAAAGTTTAGAGGAGATATGCGCCACGAAAGTGTTGGGACTCTGGTGGAACACCACGGATGACATATTTACATTCTCGCTGAAGTTTACCAAAGGTCACGAGGAAGTGTTAAAGGGAAGTCGAATACCTACGAAGAGGGAGCTATTGAGAGTGCTGATGTCAATATATGACCCGCTGGGATTTTTGGCCTTCTATCTCGTTAAGTTGAAAGTGTTGCTGCAGGAGGTATGGAGGTCGGCAAGTGATTGGGACGAAATAATTAATCACAATCTACAGGATAAATGGGAAGCTTGGCGTGTCATGCTGCCAAAGGTAGAAGATGTCCGTATTCCCAGATGCTATTTACCGAATGACTTCAACAAACAGGCATTGGTTCAGCTGCATGTGTTTGTAGCTGCCAGTGAAGATGCTATGGCGGCTGTGGGGTACTTAAGGTATGAAGATGGAGGATCAGTAGACTGTGTGATTGTTAGTGCCAAATGCAAAGTGGCGCCTTTAAAACCACTGTCAATTCCCAGACTCGAATTGCAGGCGGCACTGATAGGAGCTCGACTGGCCAATAAAATTGCTAAGAGCCACGCAGGAATCATCAATCGGAGGTTCTTTTGGACGGACTCACGGAACGTTTTGTGTTGGCTGCAATCAGATGCAAAGAGATTTAAGCCATTCGTCATGTTCAGAGTTGTGGAAATATTAGAGCTAACTGAGAAGGATGAGTGGAATTGGGTACCGACAAAAATGAACGTCGCGGATCTGGCTACAAAGTGGACGAAAACACCAACATTCCACCAAGGCAGTAGATGGTTTAAGGGTCCAGAGTTCCTGTACGAACCAAATGAAATGTGGCCAGGGCAGCCAGAACTAATTGAGAAGCAAAGGGAGGAGTTAAGGCCGCAATTTCTCTTGTTGAACAATGTTCACGCCAACGAAGCAGTAATCGATGTTAGTCGATTTTCATCATGGAGGCGCTTGCGTCGAGCTATGGCGTATGTATTTAGATTTACCAATAACACGAGATGCAGATGCAGCGGCCTGGAAACGACCAAGGAAGTTTTGCTATCTGAAGAGCTTCAACGAGCTGATATATTTCTAATGCAGCTGGCTCAAACCGACAAATTTGCAGATGAAATAGCAATTCTGAAGAATAATGACATGTTGCCCAAAACAAGCCAACTATTTAAGTTGTCACCGTACTTAGACAACGACGGGTTGCTGAGAATAAAGGGAAGGATTGATGGTGCCTGGTACGTCGAAGAAATGACTAAACGTCCTGTGATTATGCCGAAAAATCATCATATCACGTTTCTTATAGTTAACGAGTACCACAATCGCTTTCATCATCGCTGTCAGGAGACAGTAGTCAATGAGGTACGCCAGAAGTTTTGGGTACCAAGTCTGCGAACTCTTATCAGAACCGTTCGTGGGAAATGTCAGAAGTGTCGTAATAGCAAAGCAGCTCCAGCGCATCCTGAGATGGCACCACTTCCTGAAGCAAGACTGGCAGCATATACAAGACCGTTTTCGTACACCGGGATCGACTACTTTGGTCCGATTTTGATAATATCTGGAAGGAAAGCTGAGAAACGTTGGGGAGTTCTCTTCACGTGCCTTACAATACGGGCTATCCACATAGAGGTGGCAAATAGCCTAACAGCAGACTCGTGCATCATGTGCTTGCGGAATTTTATGTCACGGAGAGGAACTCCCAGAGAAATATACTCTGATAATGGCACCAACTTAAGAGGGGCCGAAAAGGAACTTCGAGATGCATATCATCAGATGAACCAAGGAGTAGTTCGAAACACATTCATCAGTGCAGAAACAAAATGGTATTTCAACCCACCGGCGGCGCCACATATGGGAGGTTGTTGGGAACGGTTGATCGGATCAGTCAAAGGAGTATTGAAGGAAATTACTCGAAATCAGCGATTGGAAGATGAATCTCTACGGTCAATGCTTGTTGAAGTCGATGGCATCATAAATTCACGTCCTTTGACTCATGTTTCCGTGGACGCCGAAGATGCAGAGGCGTTAACGCCAAACCACTTTCTGCTTGGGTCATCAAGCGGAATCAAGCCGCCGGGAGATTTTAATGACAGGGATCTTCTTCGAAAGAGCTGGAGAGTAGCTCAGCAGTTATCCAATCTTTTTTGGCGACGGTGGATCCGGGAGTATCTACCGACACTCACACGAAGGACAAAATGGTTTCAGCCGGTGAAGAATGTGGAAAAAGGGGACGTGGTAATTATTGTAGACGAGAACCATCCGAGGAGTACCTGGCCAAGAGGAATTGTTGTTGACACAATTAGAGGGAGAGACGGACAAACGAGACGGGCAACGGTGAGAACATCAACTGGATTTTATGACAGACCTGTTGTAAAGCTGGCAGTGCTGGACGTCAGCAATGAGAATATCTGTGACGCGGTTGCGGATGGACGCGCATCACCGGGAGGGAGAAATGTTGCTGACAGCCGTATTCAAACAAATTAATTTTAAAAGGGTGCTGAACGCAACCCAGCACATCCACAGTTTTCGCAACTCGCTTTTCGTTAAAATTACCTTTACATGGGAGAAGGGAGATTTTCTACTTTTCGTTTATATGGTTAGTTTATCAGGACAACATGGAATAAACCAGAAGGAATAACTATTTTTTTAGGTAAAAACATATTGTAAACAAAGGAATTTTATTAATAAAGTCATTTAGTTTTTTCTGCTTTGTAGAAATACTCAAAGAAATCACGGACTGATAACACTAGTAATAAATTAACATAAAAATAAGTTAACATGTAAATACAAAATATTATATACATATTTGGACATAAGTCGTAACGAATAAATAGATTGTAATAAATAAATAGATATACTGAGAGATAATATAATAAATAAGTAAATAAATAAAAATAATATAACTACAAGACGTAACAATTATAAATAACATGTATATCACAGTTGAAGTGAACATGAAATTGTATAACTAACCTTAGACATAAGTATTAAATAACATATATGACTACATAGATTGAAAACATACACTAATACATAAATAAATAATAGAATGTACGTGCACAAATAAATAAATAAACTATAATATGCTTAGATACTAACTTATAATCTAAATTGCCTAAGATATTGCACTATTATACATAAACTTAAATAAATAAGACAAGAACTTAATAAATAATACTTATGTTTGACTACAAGCAGACATAAAGATACATATATATTGCTTTATTATTTACATTAATGATACATAACAGTACGGACATACTTAGCAGCTTATTGTTTTAAGTCCTTTGCATGGAAAACTCCCACTTTTTTGCCTGATAGGTTTTCTAACTCATACATATTGTTACCGATCGGTCTAATTATTCTACATTTAACAAATTTTGGACAAAGTTTCGCGGCGAGGTATTTCGAGGTGTCACTCAGGACGAAGTTTCTTCGAAATACCTCTTGTCCAGGTAGAAAATTAATATTTCGTGATCTTGTGTTGTATGACTTCGCGCTTTGCTCGTTTGCCTTTAATATATTTTGTTTAACTTTGTCACGTAGGCACTGCAATCGCGTTTGTCGGCAGAGAGCTACCAGTTCACCATCCTCTATGGCATTGAGTTTCTGTGCAAGCTCATAGTTGCTACCGTGGGTCATCATATTTGTCCCAAAGAGAGCAAAATATGGCGACACCCCGGTAGATGTGTGAACAGAACTACGGAGTGCACACGCAATGTCACCAAGATGGCCATCCCAGTCACGTTGGTCATCTTTGAGATATGAACGGATGGCTGCTAGAAGAATTCTATTAACTCTCTCCGACGCATTTGATTGGGGGGAATAGTTAGCAGTCTTGAAATGACGTATGCCATACATTTTCAAAAGATCTTGAAAGTCTTTTGCTAAGAATTGCTTCCCATTGTCAGAGTGTATAATCTGTGGTACACCAAACATATTAAACACATCGTTACGTAAATATTGGACAACATTTATGGTACTGGCATTTCTTAACGCTTTCAAAAGAACGAATTTAGACAGGTGATCAAGCACAACAAACACATAACAGTTGCCGGACTTGGATCTGGGATATGGACCCAAGAAGTCTATATAAATTTTTTGGAACGGACGATCGGTACAATAACTGTTAGAGATAGGAGGACGAAGCACGGCTTGCACTGTTTACATATAGAACAGTTAGACACGTAACGTCTGATCTGGACGGTCATATTTGGCCAGTAAAAGTATTGGCGAATTCGATTCAGCGTTTTCGCAATGCCACCGTTGGACGCCTGGGGAGGATCATGAGCCCGAGAGATGGGATCCACAACCTCCAGGTATGTTCTGCCGTTTCGTCACCAGCGGGTAGTAAAGAACGCATATAAACGAAAATTTCCTCCACTTTTAGGTCTAAATTTGTGTACAGTCGTGACAGCCGCCAAACATTCCTTCTCTGTAACGCTGTAGTTTTTCTGGCAGGCGTTTATCTTTTGAGAGAAGTAGGCTATCGGCGATTCCTCGTTGCTGTCGTTGCGCTGAAATAAAACAGCTCCTATCCCGGACTCTGAAGCATCGCACTAGATATAAAAACGCCGAGAAAAATCCGGGTGAGTTAGTACTGGTGCAGTCGTTAATGCAGTCTTTAGTTTTTTAAATGCCTCAATGGCTTCAGATGACATTTCAAATTTACCTAGCTTCTTTTTTAGAGTATCCGTCATTGGGGTAGTCAAGCTTGAAAAATCCTTGATGAAGCGCCTGTACCACCCTTCTAGACCAAGAAGTCTGCGCACTTGCCTTGGATTTTTGGGGACTGGGAAGTCCACAATCGCTTCGATTTTGGATGGATCCGTTTTCAACATCCCACCACCAACTATAAAGCCCAAATACTTCAATTCTTTGAAGCAGAATTTGGATTTGCTTAAGTTGATGGTGAGATTGGGTCTCTTAAGGTACTGTGCAACTTCGTCCAGTAGGGCTACATGGGTCTCAAAATCGGGAGCAATGATGAGCAAGTCATCTTGATAAACGAAGACGCGGTCCTTTAATCGTGAGGGGATCACCTTGTCCATTAAACGGCACATCCTTTGATCTGCGTTACACAACCCAAAGGGCATGACCGTAAACTGGTACAAGGGTCTCCCCGGTACCGTGAAATCAGTTTTTTCCCTACTCCATGCCTCCAGTGGTATTTGCCAAAATGCGTCTTTCAGGTCGACGCTGCTGATGAAATATGTGTCCGGTAGACGACTGAGTAGCCCGTCGATATGGGGGAGAGGATAGGCGTCATTCTTCGTCAAGGCGTTCACCTTTCGGGAGTCGAGGCACAGACGATTTTTGCCGGGTTTCCGAATCAAGACTACCGGTGAACACCAAGCGCTCTCACTCTCCTCGATAACTCCGAGGCTAATCATGCGGTCGATCTCGTCATACAGGAGGGCTTGTATCGCTGGGGACACGGGGTAGTGACGTTGTTTGACTGGGTCCGCGTCTCCGGTATCGATAACGTGCTCCTCAACCGAAGTTTTACCGAGCCCATGTTTGGTAAAACACAAGAATTTTTGCTTCACTGCCTCCAACTCAGATTCTTGTTTAAAAGACAGCTGATGTGTGTCGTCACTAGGAGAATCAGTGATCGTCATCGAACTCACAATATTGGGAGCAATTTGGAATGTCTTCCAAAAGTCTATACCTAAGTACAGCTCTTGCTCTAGACTTGGGACTAGGTAGCTGCTTACGAGCTCGGTTTGACCTTTGTAAGTCACGGAGGTTTTAATTTTGCATATAATTGACTGGCACTTGCCATCAGCTGTTTTGACATCCGATTTAAAAGGAAAGATCGGTATGTCTAGTGACTTGACAAAACTCAAGCAGTCCTTTCCTAAGAAGCTGACACTAGCCCCGCTATCTAAGAGACCGAAAACGCTTTTGCTTGCTATCTCTATTTTGGCATACGGTCGGGGATCATTGGAGGTGTCGATTATGGTTGAAGCTATAATTTTTCTAGTTTCCTTACGAATTCTATAACGATTTCGGGCTTTTAAAATGGCATTGGACGTACACACATTATTATTTTTAAGTATCCTACCTCTAGCTATATAATATTCCTTAATCCTAACATGCAACGGCTTAATTATAAAACGTTTCCTAGTATCAACTACGTTGGAATCTTTATCTCTTTTTAAAATTTTAATTTCTTTATTATTTATTTCAGGCTTATCATTTTTCAATGGTGTAACGGGTTCTCTAAGGACTCGGAGGTCTGTGTCGAACGCGACTCCCCCGTTTGCATCGCGTTCATTTGCCGGTTTTCCGGATTGCAACGCTTGCACTTAGGAGTTATGACCCCTTCCTGGCCGCATCGATAGCAAAAGATATTCCGTACCTGAGACGGACATTCCACGAAGGAATGACCTTCAACACGGCAGTTCCAACAAATCCAAGATTTTGGATTCACATAATTACGCTGTAGCTTGGGACGTGTGCCACCATATTGCATTGCTGCAACATATTGTTCTGCCTGTTGGTTATCTTCATATTCCAGCTCATTAGCCGTGTATTTCGGCTGGGGCCTATATGACCTAGGTGCCTCTCTGCTAGGGAAAGCATTTTCTACTTCCTTGCAGGAGCTCCTCAATTGGTCCACTGTAAATATGGTCATGGGGAACACTATATTTCCTATTCTCTCATTTAAATTGCGCTTTAATATGCGCACTGATTCCCCTTCCGGTATTTCCATCCGTAATTGCGATTTCATTTTATAAATTGCGGAGAAGAAATCGTCACTTTACTCCCAGGTACCTTGTCTACGGTCCATGATATCTCTCATGATATCGAAGTTTGATTTTGAGTTCCTGAATTGGCGCAAGAGTGCTTCTCGAAGTGCGAGCCAATCCGGGCGGTAGTTGGTTCTCTGGTACTGCCAGTACCATTCGTAGGCGGCACCTGAGAGCAACAAGTGGAAATCTCTTAAGATTTCCGACCACGAACAGCGGTTGTTGTTTTGGAGTGTTTCCAGACGGAAGATAAAATCCTCCACATCGAGAGTCTCCGGTTTCCTTCGAAAAATATTCCCCACTTATCAATTTTTATTGGGCCTGTTACTCCTGAGTGGCTATTTGTTTCAAATGACTGACTTGGTTGGTTGGGGTAGGGCATCTCAAAATGATGACCCACCTGCTGAAACGATGCATGAGGTTGGTGATAGTTATTATTTGAGTTTTCGGCTCTACTCGATTTATGGTTGTTGTGTTTGTGGTCATTTCCATTGGGAAGAAATGGTTGAGCGGCAACGTTAAGTTGAGCTTGCTCATGCTGCGTTGAGGGCTGCGGGGGCAAAGGAAAAGTTTCTTTAGGGATAGTGCCTGTGCTCAAAGAATTATTCTTCGGGAGTGTCTGTTCTGGTTGAACAGCAGTTTGAAACTCCTTCATTAATTCGAGAAAATTGGTTCTCATTTCCTTCCGCAGATCAGCAGATATTTCATCTCGAAGAGAGCTTTGCTGAGACTGAAAAGCGGTTTTGATCGCTTGATTAATGGAAAAGTCTATGTTGGGTAAATTTGCTTTTTCGGATGTTATTGACTGATTTCTTATGGTAATGATTGGGTTTTGTTTTTCAGACGTATCGACCACAGTTCGGGTGCTTTCGTTCTGTGCCTCAATAGAAGCGGCACCAAATTGGCTGAGTGAACTGAACGATGGGGCTGAGACAGATTCTGAAGAAGTTGCAGATTCACTGTTCGCCTGCATACTTCCAGTATCGGAGAAAGATTGGTTAGACATTGTGGTTTTAGACTTTGCCGACCTATTAGCTGGTGGTGGACTATGTTTAACAAAAGACATTGTTCTAGAGCTAATTCCTGCTGAATGTGATTGCGAACGGGTGATTATTTTTCTAGACTCTGGGTTATAACTATGACTAACTTTGTGCTTTTTAAAATCGTCCTTAGGTGAACTCATCACAGGAAGACTAAAATGCTGACGAGAGTAGACACACTTAGAACGGGTATAATCAACAATAAAAAAGCTACAAAAAAAAAAGGATAATATATCTAAAACAAGAAAATAAATAACTAAAAAGGAACAAAAAGTAATAATTGCTAGTGTGAGATGGCTAAACTAATATCTACACACGCAAAAAATAAAAAAATAAAAGGTATGTACCCATATCTAAAACTGACTAAAAAAAAAAACAAATATTTGCTTTTTGTATATATTTCAGTTCGGGGGTGCTTCGGGTGCTTGCCTTCGGCGGTTTCCTTGTTGGCTAATAACGAGGCTTGATCGGCTTGGACACAAAAAAAATATAAAAGAGAGAAAGACTGCGGACGGACTATATGCTAAAAATCCTCTCAATGTGGAAAACAAATACAAAAGATGAGAGGGTAGAACAAGGACACACATCGTTGTATTTCTCTCCATCTCCGCAATTCCAATCTACCTGGAAGGCTTTGCTGGAAGACTTGAGATGGTGAGAGTCGCAACACATCAATATACGAGAAGAGACGGAACAATGCAACATGTTAAGACGATTCGACACTTAATCACGGCCATTGAATCCATGTAAGTAAGACAAACACACTATGAAATGAAAATTGAAAATTTTGACAGGATAGTAAAATTCACTGAAAGAAAGAATTAAAAGAATAGAATAGACAAAATACTAACAGGTTCCAATTATTTTTGCTGTCAACAACAATAAACTCATCGCAATTCACTGTGATATTTTCACAAACTACTCATATGAAGACTTACGAGTTCATTGTTGTTGGTAGCAGAAACAATCTTAGACTAAACTACATAAAGGACATAAGACTAGGACAAACGAACGTTGGGCGCCATTTGTTATAGGCATGTATTAGGACTTTAAGGACGTTGGGATTTGAAAAAGACAGGAAACGGGATGAGGCAATGACAGTTGGATAAGATGAGATGGAGAAGGGGGGGGGGGGGGGGGGGGGGGGGGGGGAGTTGGATGTGATAGACGGGCACGCTTGTTTCGCTCGACTCTGCTCGCTGGAATGGTGAGGGTTCTTGTCCTCACACACCAACAATACCTATATACAAAACATATATCGTGCCTACACAACAAAAATAAAAAAACATCTTTTCAGGCGCAGACGGACATTTCCACACAGAGAGGGCGCTTTCGATGGTATTCAGCGCGGCAATCACTTTTCCCACCCTACCTGGAAGTTCGGCGACCATTTGTGAACTTCCCCAGCGATGATTATTGAGTCTTCACCGGATCAAGCCATTTACCGACTGCAGTTACTCACCCTTCCACACCCCCTGAAAGTTCAACTTAATAATTCATCAAGCGTCTGTACACTTGAATAAAACTTATGGCTTTCATTTTGGGCGCGGGTAAGCACATTTATTTAGTTTAAATTTTATTTTAAGCATTAGAAATTATTATTAAAACTGGCAAAAGAGATAAATGTAAAAGTAAAACCAAAATTTACACAATAAAAATGAATATACAAAGGAGTTTAAAATAAAATGAATAGTTAAAATCTCTTTAATCGGATTCCCGCAGGTCAAGGTCACCAACTTCCTTAATTCCCTACTATTCTACTACCCAGAGTAAGCTCAGTATGGGAAGGGTGGGGGAGAATAAAAAAAACTAAAACAACAAAAAAAAGCGAAGAAAAAACGGACAACGGAAATCGAATAACTTGTCGAAACAAAAAATTTCCCTTCAAAATTATAAATTAAAGCAAGAGAAATCAAAAGAAAAACTTAAAACTTAACTCACGCCACTTAAAACTAAAGCAATTACATACAAAAAAAACGATGAAATTTGACGCTCCTAGGTATATATGTTTGAAATATTTTCTCCTGTTTGTGACTTTAACTGTTTCTTCGTTTAGGAACTTTGGCGGGGTAGAAGGGGGGTGGATATAATTCGGATTCCACTATACCCCGTAAATTATAACCGCTCTTGAAGCAACAAAAACTTTTTAAAACTACCAAACCTGGTGACGTCATAGGCGTTACGTTTCTGGAAGGCAATTTACGGCTGGTGACCCGATGAGAGTCTTTCCTGGACACCACAGGCACTTCCACTTTCACGGCTTGCTTGACGTCGGTTGGCGCTTCTGAAGTTCCTCAAAACCCCTGAACCGGACAGGTCATCCAAACCTTTTTTAATTTGGCGGTCACGACTTCCTTTGTATATGGCGTATGGGCGAAGTCAATGACCGCCACTTGACCTCTATCCAGAGTGAAGGGTATCTGGTTAAATTTAAATAAAATTACTAAAAATCCTATGTCTCACATAACTTCACTAAACTCACCACAATAATCAATATAAAACAAATTATATACACACATTATTATTTTTAAGTATCCTACCTCTAGCTATATAATATTCCTTAATCCTAACATGCAACGGCTTAATTATAAAACGTTTCCTAGTATCAACTACGTTGGAATCTTTATCTCTTCTTAAAATTTTAATTTCTTTATTATTTATTTCAGGCTTATAATTTTTCAATGGTGTAACGGGTTCTCTAAGGACTCGGAGGTCTGTGTCGAACGCGACTCCCCCGTTTGCATCGCGTTCATTTGCCGGTTTTCCGGATTGCAACGCTTGCACTTAGGAGTAATGACCCCTTCCTGGCCGCATCGATAGCAAAAGATATTCCGTACCTGAGACGGACATTCCACGAAGGAATGACCTTCAACACGGCAGTTCCAACAAATCCAAGATTTTGGATTCACATAATTACGCTGTAGCTTGGGACGTGTGCCACCATATTGCATTGCTGCAACATATTGTTCTGCCTGTTGGTTATCTTCATAGTGCAGCTCATTAGCCGTGTATTTCGGCTGGGGCCTATATGACCTAGGTGCCTCTCTGCTAGGGAAAGCATTTTCTACTTCCTTGCAGGAGCTCCTCAATTGGTCCACTGTAAATATGGTCATGGGGAACACTATCTTTCCTATTCTCTCATTTAAATTGCGCTTTAATATGCGCACTGATTCCCCTTCCGGTATTTCCATCCGTAATTGCGATTTCATTTTATAAATTGCGGAGAAGAAATCGTCACTTGACTCCCAGGTACCTTGTCTACGGTCCATGATATCTCTCATGATATCGAAGTTTGATTTTGAGTTCCTGAATTGGCGCAAGAGTGCTTCTCGAAGTGTGAGCCAATCCGGGCGGTAGTTGGTTCTCTGGTACTGCCAGTACCATTCGTAGGCGGCACCTGAGAGCAACAAGTGGAAATCTCTTAAGATTTCCGACCACGAACAGCGGTTGTTGTTTTGGAGTGTTTCCAGACGGAAGATAAAATCCTCCACATCGAGAGTCTCCGGCTTTCCTTCGAAAAATATTCCCCACTTATCAATTTTTATTGGGCCTGTTACTCCTGAGTGGCTATTTGTCTCAAATGACTGACTTGGTTGGTTGGGGTAGGGCATCTCAAAATGATGACCCACCTGCTGAAACGATGCATGAGGTTGGTGATAGTTATTATTTGAGTTTTCGGCTCTACTCGATTTATGGTTGTTGTGTTTGTGGTCATTTCCATTGGGAAGAAATGGTTGAGCGGCAACGTTAAGTTGAGCTTGCTCATGCTGCGTTGAGGGCTGCGGGGGCAAAGGAAAAGTTTCTTTAGGGATAGTGCCTGTGCTCAAAAAATTATTCTTCGGGAGTGTCTGTTCTGGTTGAACAGCAGTTTGAAACTCCTTCATTAATTCGAGAAAATTTGTTCTCATTTCCTTCCGCAGATCAGCAGATATTTCATCTCGAAGAGAGCTTTGCTGAGACTGAAAAGCGGTTTTGATCGCTTGATTAATGGAAAAGTCTATGTTGGGTAAATTTGCTTTTTCGGATGTTATTGACTGATTTCTTATGGTAATGATTGGGTTTTGTTTTTCAGACGTATCGACCACAGTTCGGGTGCTTTCGTTCTGTGCCTCAATAGAAGCGGCACCAAATTGGCTGAGTGAACTGAACGATGGGGCTGAGAAAGATTCTGAAGAAGTTGCAGATTCACTGTTCGCCTGCATACTTCCAGTATCGGAGAAAGATTGGTTAGACATTGTGGTTTTAGACTTTGCCGACCTATTAGCTGGTGGTGGACTATGTTTAACAAAAGACATTGTTCTAGAGCTAGTTCCTGCTGAATGTGATTGCGAACGGGTGATTATTTTTCTAGACTCTGGGTTATAACTATGACTAACTTTGTGCTTTTTAAAATCGTCCTTAGGTGAACTCATCACAGGAAGACTAAAATGCTGACGAGAGTAGACACACTTAGAACGGGTATAATCAACAATAAAAAAGCTACAAAAAAAAAAGGATAATATATCTAAAACAAGAAAATAAATAACTAAAAAGGAACAAAAAGTAATAATTGCTAGTGTGAGATGGCTAAACTAATATCTACACACGCAAAAAATAAAAAAATAAAAGGTATGTACCCATATCTAAAACTGACTAAAAAAAAAAACAAATATTTGCTTTTTGTATATATTTCAGTTCGGGGGTGCTTCGGGTGCTTGCCTTCGGCGGTTTCCTTGTTGGCTAATAACGAGGCTTGATCGGCTTGGACACAAAAAAAATATAAAAGAGAGAAAGACTGCGGACGGACTATATGCTAAAAATCCTCTCAATGTGGAAAACAAATACAAAAGATGAGAGGGTAGAACAAGGACACACATCGTTGTATTTCTCTCCATCTCCGCAATTCCAATCTACCTGGAAGGCTTTGCTGGAAGACTTGAGATGGTGAGAGTCGCAACACATCAATATACGAGAAGAGACGGAACAATGCAACATGTTAAGACGATTCGACACTTAATCACGGCCATTGAATCCATGTAAGTAAGACAAACACACTATGAAATGAAAATTGAAAATTTTGACAGGATAGTAAAATTCACTGAAAGAAAGAATTAAAAGAATAGAATAAACAAAATACTAACAGGTTCCAATTATTTTTGCTGTCAACAACAATAAACTCATCGCAATTCACTGTGATATTTTCACAAACTACTCATGTGAAGACTTACGAGTTCATTGTTGTTGGTAGCAGAAACAATATTAGACTAAACTACATAAAGGACATAAGACTAGGACAAACGAACGTTGGGCGCCATTTGTTATAGGCATGTATTAGGACTTTAAGGACGTTGGGATTTGAAAAAGACAGGAAACGGGATGAGGCAATGATAGTTGGATAAGATGAGATGGAGAAGGGGGGGGGGGGGGGGGGGGAGAGTTGGATGTGATAGACGGGCACGCTTGTTTCGCTCGACTCTGCTCGCTGGAATGGTGAGGGTTCTTGTCCTCACACACCAACAATACCTATATACAAAACATATATCGTGCCTACACAACAAAAATAAAAAAACATCTTTTCAGGCGCAGACGGACATTTCCACACAGAGAGGGCGCTTTCGATGGTATTCAGCGCGGCAATCACTTTTCCCACCCTACCTGGAAGTTCGGCGACCATTTGTGAACTTCCCCAGCGATGATTATTGAGTCTTCACCGGATCAAGCCATTTACCGACTGCAGTTACTCACCCTTCCACACCCCCTGAAAGTTCAACTTAATAATTCATCAAGCGTCTGTACACTTGAATAAAACTTATGGCTTTCATTTTGGGCGCGGGTAAGCACATTTATTTAGTTTAAATTTTATTTTAAGCATTAGAAATTATTATTAAAACTGGCAAAAGAGATAAATGTAAAAGTAAAACCAAAATTTACACAATAAAAATGAATATACAAAGGAGTTTAAAATAAAATGAATAGTTAAAATCTCTTTAATCGGATTCCCGCAGGTCAAGGTCACCAACTTCCTTAATTCCCTACTATTCTACTACCCAGAGTGAGCTCAGTATGGGAAGGGTGGGGGAGAATAAAAAAAACTAAAACAACAAAAAAAAGCGAAGAAAAAACGGACAACGGAAATCGAATAACTTGTCGAAACAAAAAATTTCCCTTCAAAATTATAAATTAAAGCAAGAGAAATCAAAAGAAAAACTTAAAACTTAACTCACGCCACTTAAAACTAAAGCAATAACATACAAAAAAAACGATGAAATTTGACGCTCCTAGGTATATATGTTTGAAATATTTTCTCCTGTTTGTGACTTTAACTGTTTCTTCGTTTAGGAACTTTGGCGGGGTAGAAGGGGGGTGGATATAATTCGGATTCCACTATACCCCGTAAATTATAACCGCTCTTGAAGCAACAAAAACTTTTTAAAACTACCAAACCTGGTGACGTCATAGGCGTTACGTTTCTGGAAGGCAATTTACGGCTGGTGACCCGATGAGAGTCTTTCCTGGACACCACAGGCACTTCCACTTTCACGGCTTGCTTGACGTCGGTTGGCGCTTCTGAAGTTCCTCAAAACCCCTGAACCGGACAGGTCATCCAAACCTTTTTTAATTTGGCGGTCACGACTTCCTTTGTATATGGCGTATGGGCGAAGTCAATGACCGCCACTTGACCTCCATCCAGAGTGAAGGGTATCTGGTTAAATTTAAATAAAATTACTAAAAATCCTATGTCTCACATAACTTCACTAAACTCACCACAATAACCAATATAACACAAATTATATAATCAAATTATTTGCCCATCCAGGACTTATTATTTATTTCAACCACAAAAAAAATGTTGAGATACAAACAAAAAATGCTTAATTGGCACGATGGCCATTTATTGGGAGATTGGTCTTATCTCGACTTTGTTCGCACCACAAAAGGTTTCAGCTAAGAAACAGCTCTTCGGCTTCCACAGCCAACAATGCCCCATACATAATATTGCCACAAATACTTGGCCAACCTTCCGTTTCTGGAGTAGCCGCTAGAGATCATGCTACCTTCTTCATCCCATCTCCACGTCCTGCTCTTTTTCTTTATTATTTCAGGTAACTATGGACGAATGAGGGACTACTATTAAAGACCAAAAAGCTGCGGTGCAACGTAATATAAGGTACCTAAGTGAAATGAATTTGTTTTTTTTTGTGATACCTATTATTTTGTTTTGTTTTATATTTCCATCACAGAATCTACCCGCGGGACAGCACCGGTGACAGGGACAGGGTATGTTAGATCTATACAGGTATAGTGTTGTTTTAGTTGGAGTTCAAATTATAATTTCGTTGCGTTTTTCAGATCGGGCTTATGGCGAGAAGGGTGACTGTAACAAATCTCTGGATTTGTTGGAGATTCTAACGACAACGTGGACAGAGACAGTCAGCCACTTGGCCTGTTTTGTGGATTCAACGTGGTGAAGAACCCCACGCTCTGTAAGCCGGGCATAAGTTTCGGTAAGTGCTTATCATAGTGGTATATAGATATAGGACAACATATAAGCATGTGTTACATACATAATTACTTAACCTAGTAATAAATTAACATAAAAATAAGTTAACATGTAAATACAAAATATTATATACATATTTGGACATAAGTCGTAACGAATAAATAGATTGTAATAAATAAATAGATATACTGAGAGATAATATAATAAATAAGTAAATAAATAAAAATAATATAACTACAAGACGTAACAATTATAAATAACATGTATATCACAGTTGAAGTGAACATGAAATTGTATAACTAACCTTAGACATAAGTATTAAATAACATATATGACTACATAGATTGAAAACATACACTAATACATAAATAAATAATAGAATGTACGTGCACAAATAAATAAATAAACTATAATATGCTTAGATACTAACTTATAATCTAAATTGCCTAAGATATTGCACTATTATACATAAACTTAAATAAATAAGACAAGAACTTAATAAATAATACTTATGTTTGACTACAAGCAGACATAAAGATACATATATATTGCTTTATTATTTACATTAATGATACATAACAGTACGGACATACTTAGCAGCTTATTGTTTTAAGTCCTTTGCATGGAAAACTCCCACTTTTTTGCCTGATAGGTTTTCTAACTCATACATATTGTTACCGATCGGTCTAATTATTCTACATTTAACAAATTTTGGACAAAGTTTCGCGGCGAGGTATTTCGAGGTGTCACTCAGGACGAAGTTTCTTCGAAATACCTCTTGTCCAGGTAGAAAATTAATATTTCGTGATCTTGTGTTGTATGACTTCGCGCTTTGCTCGTTTGCCTTTAATATATTTTGTTTAACTTTGTCACGTAGGCACTGCAATCGCGTTTGTCGGCAGAGAGTAACCAGTTCACCATCCTCTATGGCATTAAGTTTCTGTGCAAGCTCATAGTTGCTACCGTGGGTCATCATATTTGTCCCAAAGAGAGCAAAATATGGCGACACCCCGGTAGATGTGTGAACAGAACTACGGAGTGCACACGCAATGTCACCAAGATGGCCATCCCAGTCACGTTGGTCATCTTTGAGATATGAACGGATGGCTGCTAGAAGAGTTCTATTAACTCTCTCCGACGCATTTGATTGGGGGTCTTGAAATGACGTATGCCATACATTTTCAAAAGATCTTGAAAGTCTTTTGCTAAGAATTGCTTCCCATTGTCAGAGTGTATAATCTGTGGTACACCAAACATATTAAACACATCGTTACGTAAATATTGGACAACATTTATGGTACTGGCATTTCTTAACGCTTTCAAAAGAACGAATTTAGACAGGTGATCAAGCACAACAAACACATAACAGTTGCCGGACTTGGATCTGGGATATGGACCCAAGAAGTCTATATAAATTTTTTGGAACGGACGATCGGTACAATAACTGTTAGAGATAGGAGGACGAAGCACTTGATTTGACGGCTTGCACTGTTTACATATAGAACAGTTAGACACGTAACGTCTGATCTGGACGGTCATATTTGGCCAGTAAAAGTATTGGCGAATTCGATTCAGCGTTTTCGCAATGCCACCGTTGGACGCCTGGGGAGGATCATGAGCCCGAGAGATGATATCCTCGGTTAACGGGGATGGGATCCACAACCTCCAGGTATGTTCTGCCGTTTCGTCACCAGCGGGTAGTAAAGAACGCATATAAACGAAAATTTCCTCCACTTTTAGGTCTAAATTTGTGTGCAGCCGTGACAGCCGCCAAACATTCCTTCTCTGTAACGCTGTAGTTTTTCTGGCAGGCGTTCATCTTTTGAGAGAAGTAGGCTATCGGCGATTCCTCGTTGCTGTCGTTCCGCTGAAATAAAACAGCTCCTATCCCGGACTCTGAAGCATCGCACTGGATATAAAAACGCCGAGAAAAATCCGGGTGAGTTAGTACTGGTGCAGTCGTTAATGCAGTCTTTAGTTTTTTAAATGCCTCAATGGCTTCAGATGACATTTCAAATTTACCTAGCTTCTTTTTTAGAGTATCCGTCATTGGCGCAGTCAAGCTTGAAAAATCCTTGATGAAGCGCCTGTACCACCCTTCTAGACCAAGAAGTCTGCGCACTTGCCTTGGATTTTTGGGGACTGGGAAGTCCACAATCGCTTCGATTTTGGATGGATCCGTTTTCAACATCCCACCACCAACTATAAAGCCCAAATACTTCAATTCTTTGAAGCAGAATTTGGATTTGCTTAAGTTGATGGTGAGATTGGCTCTCTTAAGGCACTGTGCAACTTCGTCCAGCAGGGCTACATGGGTCTCAAAATCGGGAGCAATGATGAGCAAATCATCTTGATAAACGAAGACGCGGTCCTTTAATCGTGAGGGGATCACCTTGTCCATTAAACGGCACATCCTTTGAGCTGCGTTACACAACCCAAAGGGCATGACCGTAAACTGGTACAAGGGTCTCCCTGGTACCGTGAAATCAGTTTTTTCCCTACTCCATGCCTCCAGTGGTATTTGCCAAAATGCGTCTTTCAGGTCGACGCTGCTGATGAAATACGTGTCCTGTAGACGACTGAGTAGCCCGTCGATATGGGGGAGAGGATAGGCGTCATTCTTCGTCAAGGCGTTCACCTTTCGGGAGTCGAGGCACAGACGATTTTTGCCGGGTTTCTGAATCAAGACTACCGGTGAACACCAAGCGCTCTCACTCTCCTCGATAACTCCGAGGCTAATCATGCGGTCGATCTCGTCATACAGGAGGGCTTGTATCGCTGGGGACACGGGGTAGTGACGTTGTTTGACTGGGTCCGCGTCTCCGGTATCGATAACGTGCTCCTCAACCGAAGTTTTACCGAGCCCATGTTTGGTAAAACACAAGAATTTTTGCTTCACTGCCTCCAACTCAGATTCTTGTTTAAAAGACAGCTGATGTGTGTCGTCACTAGGAGAATCAGTGATCGTCATCGAACTCACAATATTGGGAGCAATTTGGAATGTCTTCCAAAAGTCTATACCTAAGTACAGCTCTTGCTCTAGACTTGGGACTAGGTAGCTGCTTACGAGCTCGGTCTGACCTTTGTAAGTCACGGAGGTTTTAATTTTGCATATAATTGACTGGCACTTGCCATCCGATTTGACATCCGATTTAAAAGGAAAGATCGGTATGTCTAGTGACTTGACAAAACTCAAGAAGTCCTTTCCTAAGAAGCTGACACTAGCCCCGCTATCTAAGAGACCGAAAACGCTTTTGCTTGCTATCTCTATTTTGGCATACGGTCGGGGATCATTGGAGGTGTCGATTATGGTTGAAGCTATACTTTTTCTAGTTTCCTTACGAATTCTATAACGATTTCGGGCTTTTAAAATGGCATTGGACGTACACACATTATTATTTTTAAGTATCCTACCTCTAGCTATATAATATTCCTTAATCCTAGCATGCAACGGCTTAATTATAAAACGTTTCCTAGTATCAACTACGTTGGAATCTTTATCTCTTTTTAAAATTTTAATTTCTTTATTATTTATTTCAGGCTTATCATTTTTCAATGGTGTAACGGGTTCTCTAAGGACTCGGAGGTCTGTGTCGAACGCGACTCCCCCGTTTGCATCGCGTTCATTTGCCGGTTTTCTGGATTGCAACGCTTGCACTTAGGAGTTATGACCCCTTCCTGGCCGCATCGATAGCAAAAGATATTCCGTACCTGAGACGGACATTCCACGAAGGAATGACCTTCAACACGGCAGTTCCAACAAATCCAAGATTTTGGATTCACATAATTACGCGGTAGCTTGGGACGTGTGCCACCATATTGCATTGCTGCAACATATTGTTCTGCCTGTTGGTTATCTTCATAGTCCAGCTCATTAGCCGTGTATTTCGGCTGGGGCCTATATGACCTAGGTGCCTCTCTGCTAGGGAAAGCATTTTCTACTTCCTTGCAGGAGCTCCTCAATTGGTCCACTGTAAATATGGTCATGGGGAACACTATCTTTCCTATTCTCTCATTTAAATTGCGCTTTAATATGCGCACTAATTCCCCTTCCGGTATTTCCATCCGTAATTGCGATTTCATTTTATAAATTGCGGAGAAGAAATCGTCACTTGACTCCCAGGTACCTTGTCTACGGTCCATTATATCTCTCATGATATCGAAGTTTGATTCTGAGTTCCTGAATTGGAGCAAGAGTGCTTCTCGAAGCGTGAGCCAATCCGGGCGGTAGTTGGTTCTCTGGTACTGCCAGTACCATTTGTTGGAAAATATATCATGAAAATACTTATATCTAAATTCATTTGATTAATTAGTATATTATTGTTAAAATTCTAATTCGTTTTCTGATTAATGCATAACTTCTTAATTTGATTTGCCTATAATTTAAAGTATACCCTATTTAACGTAACATCTTACACATAATCTCTCTTTCTTGCTCTTGTCCAATACCGGTTTTTCTGCTATTTTTTATGTATAACACATTGATAACACAACTTTGTTGAATTGGCGACACCGATTTCTCTGCCACTTGGATTTCGATCGTCAACCAAACCACAGCAGCTAAGTACCAATATACAACCAACGCTATTTTATCTTGGATGTTTTTTTTTATTCACTTTTTTGGGTTGATGTTGATTCTCTTTGCTAAGTGCTGGTCCTTCACTTCGTCTCGTTGAGAATAATCGAATTATTGCTTGATTATTCCTAAATATATTTTGTGGTCCAAATCGAGCCGGATTCTGGGTTTAAATTAAGATTACCCACATCAGGATTCCTTGCGAAATACAGACATTAACTCACTTTAATCGGTCTTGTCAATCATTAACGGAGTTTGCGTTAATTGAATTTTGTTCATTCGTCGTTGCTGCAAGCATTGCAATCAATAAAATTGATTTTTCGGACAATAAAGTGTGAACATTTTGTGGATATAGACATTCGTTTGATCAAGTGGTGAATAAAATCTACCTCCCACGTGTGTATATTGTATATACCTAAAATAATTGAAATTTGCATGTGCTGATTATTCGTTTGCATTTTAATATTATTTCTTCGCGCTCATATTTCGTGAATTAATTAGAGACTTCTTTCTAAAATGACCTCGTGTAATATGTCGGTTCTTCGTGCTACTCGCGGAAATCTAAAGGGTTCGCTTACTAAATTAGCCACATTTTCCGAGAAGATTACGGAATTGATCACTTTAGACGCACTCGAAGTACGTTTGGAGAAACTTAACGATCTGTGGGAAAAGTTCTATTCCTCTCAACAACAAATGTATGCATTCGCGCAGGAAGAAGGTTACATTGATCCTGAATCTGAATTTGAAGAATTCGAATCAAAGTACCTTGTTGTCAAATCTGTTTTGCTTTCAACTATTAGGGAAAAAAAGAAGCCTGCAATCGAAGTTCAACAGTCAATCGACACACGTGCACCTATCGTCTCGCAGTCACTCGCAACCAATTCATTTAGTCATATTAATGACCATCTGCCTAAATTCCATATCGAGCCCTTTTCTGGTAATTATCGTGACTGGCCATCGTTTCGCGACATGTTCGAAAGTTCGGTTCATAACAAGATGAATTTGTCGCCGACACAAAAATTTCAATTTCTACGTTCGTCTCTTCGCGGCGATGCTTTAAATTTGCTGTCTCATCTTCCGTTGTCTGATGCTACCTACGAACAGGCATGGGAAAGATTAGAGAAACGATATGATAGGCCGCATTTTATTATAAATAATCTTCTCGAAACCTTTATGCAACTACCATCAATTCAGAGCTCAAACGTGAGAGTTCTACGTAAGATTTCGGACTTCGCTGATGAGACTTTACGCGGTCTAACTTCGCTAAACTCAATGGAAAGAGATCCATGGATGATTTATGTATTAGTAGGCAAAGTGGACCCAGATACTCGCCAGGCTTGGTCAGCTGAGAGTGTAGACTCCGACTATCCCACGATACAGGAATTTCTAGACTTCATGGAACGTCGGTGTGAAGCGTTAGAGTCGTGTCGATCACATGTTCGTGAATCTGGAACAAATCGGAAGTCCGCGACTTTGAAGAGTATGCATGTTTCGTCCGCATCACAGTGCCCAAGATGTACTGATTCCCATGCACTTCCTCAATGTCCAGAATTTCTCGGTATGGGAATAGAATCGAAAAGGGAATTCGTTAAATCGAAGAAACTTTGTTTTAACTGTTTGCGTCGTGGACATAATTCTGCTCATTGTAAATCTAAGTTTCGATGCAACACTTGCAACTCACCACACCACAGCTTAGTGCATCTCGGTACGGGTACTGCAAATGTCGGTAGCTCTTCTTCGGAAAATATTGCAACATCTCGTCCCCATTCATCTAACTCGAATCTTCCATCTACGTCATTTAGTACAAACCAACTCGTCACTCATCACTCCATTAATTTCACCCAATTTCTTCCAAAAACATTGCTTCCTACAGCCATTGGTAAGGTTAAGGATTATAAAGGAAAATACCAACTTGTTCGTCTTTTGATAGACTCGGGTTCGCAGGTTTCATTTATCACCGAGTCTTGTGTCCAAAGACTCGGACTTAAAAGAACAAATACCCGGATACCGATAAACGGTATTGGTGCAACCTACGCAGGAACATCCAGGGGTCTAGTCTCTTTGGCAATTTGTTCACGGTTTGATTCAGTCAGTATCCCGGTAGATACCTACATCCTATCAAACGTAACATCAGCATTGCCATCCGTTTCATTTGATGTCAAAGATTGGGTTCATATTTCAAAACTCGATTTAGCCGATCCGTCATTCAATCAACCTAGCGCTATCGATATTTTGCTCGGCGCTGATAAGGTCTGGGAAATCCTACAGGGTGACAACGTTCGTGGTGCCAATGGGTATCCCATAGCACAAAAAACTGTCTTTGGATGGGTGTTAGCAGGACAATTGGTTTCAAGCGTCGACAATAACATTCAATCTCATCATACTATTCTTGATATCGATTCGAGTTTACAGGCCTTTTGGACAATCGAAGAGGTTGATCCGAAGTCTATTGTTTCAAAAGAAGACAAAGCCATTGAAGAACATTTTGTTCGGACACATCGAAGGGACAAACATGGAAAATATATTGTTCATCTTCCCTTTAAACAACCACCGGTTTTCGCGAGCACCCTCGGGGGTGCAGTTTCTCGATTGACGACAATGGAAAGAAGATATCAAAAAGACGAAGCGCTTTTTCAATCTTATTCCGACTTTCTGGATGAATATTTGAGACTCGGGCACATGCGTAGAGTACCCCCGTCGGAGGTTTCTAAACGCAATGTTTTCTATTTGCCACACCACGCCACGCTGTGTTTAAGCCTGACAGCGCAACAACGAAACTTCGGGTTGTTTTCGACGGGTCGTTTAGAGATTCGAGCGGAAACTCTTTAAATGACGCGCTTATGATCGGACCACCAATTCAACGCAACCTTTTTTCCGTCTGTTTGAGATTCCGTCGTCATAAATATGTTTTTACTGCCGATATCGTAAAAATGTTCCGCCAGATTTGGGTAGCAGATGAAGATATCGACTTCCAACGGATTGTTTGGCGAAAATCGGCAACAGATCCCCTTGAACATTTTCGTTTATGTACAGTGACATATGGCACATCGTGTGCCCCATATTTATCGGTACGTGTTCTACAACAACTTGCTTGTGACTATCGCGAAGAGTATCCTGTTGCAGCAGAAATACTCCTTAATGACTTTTACGTTGATGATGTTGTGTCAGGTGGAGATTCACTTCCTGATGCAATTGCTAAAAAAGACTCTTTAATCGAACTCCTATCAAAATGTGGCCTAGAACTAAGCAAGTGGCAAAGTAATTGCAAAGAGCTTCTGCATGAAGTGGAATCCATCCAAAGTGAAAACGTCTCGTTCGAATCTGAAAATGATTCATGTGTGAAAGTACTCGGGTTGTACTGGAACTCTAAGCTCGATTGTTTCTCGTATCGTATAAATCTAACGCCAAGCGAACCTATAACGAAACGTCAAATTTTGCGGGAAGTTGCCCGAATTTTCGACCCTCTCGGTTTCCTCTCTCCCTCGGTCGTGCAACTCAAAATCATATTCCAACAATTGTGGCATCGGAAACTCGACTGGGATGATCCTCTACCTGAATTTATTGTTACACAATGGTGTAAACATCGCCAGGAACTTCCTGATATAGCCAAACTTATCATACCCCGTTGCATAGGCATAGCGGACCCTACCTTTCAACTGCACGGATTCTCTGATGCCTCGGCTTCCGCGTACGCGGCCGTCATTTACTCTCGCTACGTTTCACCCAATGGAAGCATTGAAACAAACATCGTGGCAGCCAAAAGCCGAGTAGCTCCAATAAAACAGTTGACCAATTCTCGTCTGGAGCTTTGTGGAGCGCTTTTACTGGCACGCCTGCTGGTTACTGTTCAAAGGTCGTTGAGCACAACCTGCTCAAATATCTATGCTTGGTGTGACTCCCAAGTGGTTCTTTCTTGGCTATCGTCTCCCCCTCGTCGTTGGGATATATTCGTCGGCAATCGGACATCTGAGATTTTAACCACAATTGATAGAAACAGATGGTTTCATATAAGGTCGGAGCAGAATCCAGCAGATTGTGCTTCGCGCGGTTTAGCACCGTCGGCTCTCGTTCAACATCCCATTTGGTGGGCAGGTCCCCACTGGTTAAGAAAGTCTGAGGAGCACTGGCCAATCGAACGTCACCTCCAAGACCACCCAGGCTGTAAACTGGAAGAAAGGAAAAACTACCAACAATCGTGTCTAGTGGTCAACAATGAACACCCTCTTCATCAACTATGCCCCAGAGTTTCATCTTGGTATCACCTTATTCGAATCGTCGCCTTTGTGTATCGGTTTATTTCGAAAAGCCGCAAATTATCGCGAGAAACAACTGCAATAACCCTTCAACTTCACTCTCACGAAATCTACAATGCGAAATGCATGATCATAAAATGGCTACAGCATCTTTATTTCGCAGATGATATTGCTTACTTCAAAACCCACGGTCATTTTAGTAAAGGTTGTAGAATTGCTAATCCTTGTCCATTTTAAATGATCAGCAGATATTGCGAGTGGGAGGAAGGATTCTCGAAGCTAATGTCGCATTCAACGTCAAACACCCAATCATCATACCAAAGCAACATCCAGTGACACAACTTATTGCAATTGACTTTCATCGACGCATGCTACATCCTGGAGTTTCTGCATTGTTTGTCCTCATTCGGCAGGAGTATTGGATTATCGGCTGCAGAAACCTACTTCGCAAGATAACCCATGACTGTATTTCTTGTTTTCGGCAAAGAAAGTCTACCCACAGATCATGGGAAATCTTCCAGCACCTCGCATTCAGCAGAGTAGACCATTTACACACTGCGGCTGTGATTACGCTGGTCCAATTTTCATCAAAGTTAAAATCGGTCGGAAAACACACCATACAAAAGGATATATATCGCTTTTTGTCTGTCTGGCCACTAAAGCCATACATTTGGAGCTAGTCAGTGATTTGACTACTGACGCATTCCTCGCAGCTCTCCGTCGTTTCATTGCGCGTCGTGCGAAATCTTCGCATATGTACTCAGACAATGGTACAAATTTTCGAGGAGCTACAAAACGACTATCCGAAATGCACCAACTCACCTTGTCGGAATACCATAACTCAATAGTCGCACAGTCTCTTGCTCGCGATTCAATCACCTGGCACTTTATTCCTCCATCAGCTCCACATTTCGGCGGGTTGTGGGAAGCGAGGGTAAAGTCTGTTAAACAGCACCTTCGCCGTGTTATTGGTTCTGACGTCATGAACTTCGAAGAACTTTACACCCTTCTCACCCAAATTGAAGCCCTTTTAAATTATCGTCCTTTGTGTCAAAATTCTGATAATGACTTAGACCCATTAACCCCAGCTCATTTTATTATAGGTGAATCATACGCAGCTGTTCCTGAACCATCACTTGAAATACCTCAAAATCGGCTATCAGCTTGGCAAGCAATACAGGCTAAAATCAATGGGTACTGGAAGCGATGGAGTATGGAGTACCTGACTTCGCTACAACAACGCTCTCGATGGTCGCAACCCGAACGAAACCTGCAGTTAAACGACCTGGTTGTCATCAAAGACACAAACTTGCCACCAGGGAAATGGGCTATGGGACGAGTCATAGCAATGCATCCAGGTCAAGACGGACGAGTTCGAGTCGTAACCCTACGCACTGCTAATGGAAATTTAGTGCGACCTATTCATAAATTGGCACCACTCCCTATGAGCTGAAACTATGTTCCAGGGGCGGCGGAATTTTGGAAAATATATCATGAAAATACTTATATCTAAATTCATTTGATTAATTAGTATATTATTGTTAAAATTCTAATTCGTTTTCTGATTAATGCATAACTTCTTAATTTGATTTGCCTATAATTTAAAGTATACCCTATTTAACGTAACATCTTACACATAATCTCTCTTTCTTGCTCTTGTCCAATACCGGTTTTCTGCTATTTTTTATGTATAACACATTGATAACACAACTTTGTTGAATTGGCGACACCGATTTCTCTGCCACTTGGATTTCGATCGTCAACCAAACCACAGCAGCTAAGTACCAATATACAACCAACGCTATTTTATCTTGGATGTTTTTTTTTATTCACTTTTTTGGGTTGATGTTGATTCTCTTTGCTAAGTGCTGGTCCTTCACTTCGTCTCGTTGAGAATAATCGAATTATTGCTTGATTATTCCTAAATACCATTCGTAGGCGGCACCTGAGAGCAACAAGTGGAAATCTCTTAAGATTTCCGACCACGAACAGCGGTTGTTGTTTTGGAGTGTTTCCAGACGGAAGATAAAATCCTCCACATCGAGAGTCTCCGGCTTTCCTTCGAAACATATTCCCCACTTATCAATTTTTATTGGGCCTGTTACTCCTGAGTGGCTATTTGTCTCAAATGACTGACTTGGTTGGTTGGGGTAGGGCATCTCAAAATGATGACCCACCTGCTGAAACGATGCATGAGGTTGGTGATAGTTATTATTTGAGTTTTTGGCTCTACTCGATTTATGGTTGTTGTTTGTGTGGTCATTTCCATTGGGAAGAAATGGTTGAGCGGCAACGTTAAGTTGAGCTTGCTCATGCTGCGTTGAGGGCTGCGGGGGCAAAGGAAAAGTTTCTTTAGGGATAGTGCCTGTGCTCAAAGAATTATTCTTCGGGAGTGTCTGTTCTGCTTGAACAGCAGTTTGAAACTCCTTCATTAATTCGAGAAAATTGGTTCTCATTTCCTTCCGAAGATCAGCAGATATTTTATCTCGAAGAGAGCTTTGCTGAGACTGAAAAGCGGTTTTGATCGCTTGATTAATGGAAAAGTCTATGTTGGGTAAATTTGCTTTTTCGGATGTTATTGACTGATTTCTTATGGTAATGATTGGGTTTTGTTTTTCAGACGTATCGACCACAGTTCGGGTGCTTTCGTTCTGTGCCTCAATAGAAGCGGCACCAAATTGGCTGAGTGAACTGAACGATGGGGCTGGGACAGATTCTGAAGAAGTTGCAGATTCACTGTTCGCCTGCATACTTCCAGTATCGGAGAAAGATTGGTTAGACATTGTGGTTTTAGACTTTGCCGACCTATTAGCTGGTGGTGGACTATGTTTAACAAAAGACATTGTTCTAGAGCTAGTTCCTGCTGAATGTGATTGCGAACGGGTGATTATTTTTCTAGACTCTGGGTTATAACTATGACTAACTTTGTGCTTTTTAAAATCGTCCTTAGGTGAACTCATCACAGGAAGACTAAAATGCTGACGAGAGTAGACACACTTAGAACGGGTATAATCAACAATAAAAAAGCTACAAAAAAAAAAAGGATAATATATCTAAAACAAGAAAATAAATAACTAAAAAGGAACAAAAAGTAATAATTGCTAGTGTGAGATGGCTAAACTAATATCTACACACGCAAAAAAAAATAAAATAAAAGGTATGTACCCATATCTAAAACTGACTAAAAAAAAAAACAAATATTTCGGGGGTGCTTCGGGTGCTTGCCTTCGGCGGTTTCCTTGTTGGCTAATAACGAGGCTTGATCGGCTTGGACACAAAAAAAATATAAAAGAGAAAAAGACTGCGGACGGACTATATGCTAAAAATCCTCTCAATGTGGAAAACAAATACAAAAGATGAGAGGGTAGAACAAGGACACACATCGTTGTATTTCTCTCCATCTCCGCAATTCCAATCTACCTGGAAGGCTTTGCTGGAAGACTTGAGATGGTGAGAGTCGCAACACATCAATATACGAGAAGAGGCGGAACAATGCAACATGTTAAGACGATTCGACACTTAATCACGGCCATTGAATCCATGTAAGTAAGACAAACACACTATGAAATGAAAATTGAAAATTTTGACAGGATAGTAAAATTCACTGAAAGAAAGAATTAAAAGAATAGAATAGACAAAATACTAACAGGTTCCAATTATTTTTGCTGTCCACGACAACAATAAACTCATCGCAATTCACTGTGATATTTTCACAAACTACTCATATGAAGACTTACGAGTTCATTGTTGTTGGTAGCAGAAACAATCTTAGACTAAACTACATAAAGGACATAAGACTAGGACAAACGAACGTTGGGCGCCATTTGAATTTGAAAAAGACAGGAAACGGGATGAGGCAATGACAGTTGGATAGGATGAGATGGAGAAGGGGGGAGTGTTGGATGTGATAGACGGGCACGCTTGTTTCGCTCGACTCTGCTCGCCGGAATGGTGAGGGTTCTTGTCCTCACACACCAACAATACCTATATACAAAACATATATCGTGCCTACACAACAAAAATAAAAAAACATCTTTTCAGGCGGAGACGGACATTTCCACACAGAGAGGGCGCTTTCGATGGTATTCAGCGCGGCAATCACTTTTCCCACCCTACCGAGAAGTTCCGCGACCATTTGTGAACTTCCCCAGCGATGATTATTGAGTCTTCACCGGATCAAGCCATTTACCGACTGCAGTTACTCACCCTTCCACACCCCCTGAAAGTTCAACTTAATAATTCATCAAGCGTCTGTACACTTGAATAAAACTTATGGCTTTCATTTTGTGGCGCGGGTAAGCACATTTATTTAGTTTAAATTTTATTTTAAGCATTAGAAATTATTATTAAAACTGGCAAAAGAGATAAATGTAAAAGTAAAACCAAAATTTACACAATAAAAATGAATATACAAAGGAGTTTAAAATAAAATTAATAGTTAAAATCTCTTTAATCAGATTCCCGCAGGTCAAGGTCACCAACTTCCTTAATTCCCTACTATTCTACTACCCAGAGTGAGCTCAGTATGGGAAGGGTGGGGGAGAATAAAAAAAACTAAAACAACAAAAAAAAGCGAAGAAAAAACGGACAACGGAAATCGAATAACTTGTCGAAACATAAAATTTCCCCTGAAAATTATAAATTAAAGCAAGAGAAATCAAAAGAAAAACTTAAAACTTAACTCACGCCACTTAAAACTAAAACAATTACATACAAAAAAAAACGATGAAATTTGACGCTCCTAGGTATATATGTTTGAAATATTTTCTCCTGTTTGTGACTTTAACTGTTTCTTCGTTTAGGAACTCTTTGCATTGGCGGGGTAGAAGGGGGGTGGATATAATTCGGATTCCACTATACCCCGTAAATTATAACCGCTCTTGAAGCAACAAAAACTTTTTAAAACTACCAAACCTGGTGACGTCATAGGCGTTACGTTTCTGGAAGGCAATTTACGGCTGGTGACCCGATGAGAGTCTTTCCTGGACACCACAGGCACTTCCACTTTCACGGCTTGCTTGACGTCGGTTGGCGCTTCTGAAGTTCCTCAAAACCCCTGAACCGGACAGGTCATCCAAACCTTTTTTAATTTGGCGGTCACGACTTCCTTTGTATATGGCGTATGGGACCTTTATCCAGAGTGAAGGGTATCTGGTTAAATTTAACTAAAATTACTAAAAATCCTATGTCTCACATAACTTCACTAAACTCACCACAATAATCAATATAACACAAATTATATAATCAAATCAAATTATTTGCCTATCCAGGACTTATTATTTATTTCAACCACAAAAAAAATGTTGAGATACAAACAAAAAATGCTTAATTGGCACGATGGCCATTTATTGGGAGATTGGTCTTATCTCGACTTTGTTCGCACCACAAAAAGTTTCAGCTAAGAAACAGCTCTTCGGCTTCCACAGCCAACAATGCCCCATACATAATATTGCCACAAATACTTGGCCAACCTTCCGTTTCTGGAGTAGCCGCTAGAGATCATGCTACCTTCTTCATCCCATCTCCACGTCCTGCTCTTTTTCTTTATTATTTCAGGTAACTATGGACGAATGAGGGACTACTATTAAAGACCAAAAAGCTGCGGTGCAACGTAATAAAGGGTGATTTTTTAAGAGGTTTAGAACTTGTTTTAAAAAAAAAACACAAAAAATTCGAAAAAATGAATGAAATATTTATTTGAATCGATAGTTTGAACCTTGCAATTTAATGTTTAAAGATAATTTCATGCAAATGTTGACCGCGGCTGCGTCTCAGGTAGCCCATCCGCTGAGTCCAATTTTGGCATACTCTTTCACACATATCGGCCGGTATCTCACGAATGAATGCATGGATGTTGGCTTCCAGTGCGTCAATCGAAGCGGGCTTGTCCCTATACACATTAGCCTTGGCATACCCCCACAAAAAATAATCTAATGGTGTCAAATCGCACGATCTAGGCGGCCAATTGACCGGCCCGAAACGTGAAATTAACTGTTCACCAAACTCGCCTCGCAATTGCGCCATTGTTTCGCGTGCTGTGTGGCATGTGGCACCGTCTTGTTGAAACCACATATCATGCAAGTCAAGAACTTCCATTTCGGGCAAAAAAAAGTTTGTTATCATCGCTCGGTAGCGTTCACCATTGACAGTAACGCTGCGATTCGCATCATCTTTGAAGAAATATGGCCCAATAATGCCGCCGGCCCATAAACCGCACCAAACAGTGGCTTTTTCGGGATGCATTGGTAGCTGTTGCAATGCTTCTGGCTGATCTTCACTCCAAATGCGGCAATTTTGCTTATTTACGTACCCATTCAACCAAAAATGAGCCTCATCGCTGAACACAATTTTTCGATAAAAAAGCGGATCCTCGGCCAGCTTTCCAAGAGCCCATTCACCAAAAATTCGGCGTTGTGGTAGGTCGGCTGGCTTTAGTTCTTGCACCAGCTGTATCTTAAAAGGCTTTACGCCCAAATCCTTCCGCAAAATTTTCCACGTAGTGCTGTAACAAAGGCCTAACTGCTGGGAACGGCGCCGAATCGACATTTCGCGGTCTTCTGTCACACTAGCTGATACGGCCGCAATATTTTCTTCACTACGCACAGTACGTAAACGTGTTGGTGGTTTAATGTCCAACAAAGTAAATTTGGTGCGAAATTTGGTCACAATCTTCCGAATAGACTGCTCAGAAGGTCGAGAATGCCGATCATAAAATGGAAACAGCGCGCGATGAACATTTCGAACCGAGCACGAATTTTGATAGTAAAATTCAATAATTTGCAAGCGTTGTTCATTTGTAAGACTATCCATGGTTAAATTGCAAACCAAACTGAAGCTGTTTGACAGTGACACAAGGTACTAAACACACGTCAGCTGTCAAAACCAGTGTTGCCAAAACCAAACCAGCTAAAAAATCACCCTTTATAAGGTACCTAAGTGAAATGAATTTGTTTTTTTTGTGATACCTATTATTTTGTTTTGTTTTATATTTCCATCACAGAATCTACCCGCGGGACAGCACCGGTGACAGGGACAGGGTATGTTAGATCTATACAGGTATAGTGTTGTTTTAGTTGGAGTTCAAATTATAATTTCGTTGCGTTTTTCAGATCGGACTTATGGCGAGAAGGGTGACTGTAACAAATCTCTGGATTTGTTGGAGATTCTAACGACAACGTGGACAGAGACAGTCAGCCACTTGGCCTGTTTTGTGGATTCAACGTGGTGAAGAACCCCACGCTCTGTAAGCCGGGCATAAGTTTCGGTAAGTGCTTATCATAGTGGTATATAGATATAGGACAACATATAAGCATACATAATTACTTAACCTAGTAATAAATTAACATAAAAATAAGTTAACATGTAAATACAAAATATTATATACATATTTGGACATAAGTCGTAACGAATAAATAGATTGTAATAAATAAATAGATATACTGAGAGATAATATAATAAATAAGTAAATAAATAAAAATAATATAACTACAAGACGTAACAATTATAAATAACATGTATATCACAGTTGAAGTGAACATGAAATTGTATAACTAACCTTAGACATAAGTATTAAATAACATATATGACTACATAGATTGAAAACATACACTAATACATAAATAAATAATAGAATGTACGTGCACAAATAAATAAATAAACTATAATATGCTTAGATACTAACTTATAATCTAAATTGCCTAAGATATTGCACTATTATACATAAACTTAAATAAATAAGACAAGAACTTAATAAATAATACTTATGTTTGACTACAAGCAGACATAAAGATACATATATATTGCTTTATTATTTACATTAATGATACATAACAATACGGACATACTTAGCAGCTTATTGTTTTAAGTCCTTTGCATGGAAAACTCCCACTTTTTTGCCTGCTAGGTTTTCTAACTCATACATATTGTTACCGATCGGTCTAATTATTCGACATTTAACAAATTTTGGACAAAGTTTCGCGGCGAGGTATTTCGAGGTGTCACTGAGGACGAAGTTTCTTCGAAATACCTCTTGTCCAGGTAGAAAATTAATATTTCGTGATCTTGTGTTGTATGACTTCGCGCTTTGCTCGTTTGCCTTTAATATATTTTGTTTAACTTTGTCACGTAGGCACTGCAATCGCGTTTGTCGGCAGAGAGTAACCAGTTCACCATCCTCTATGGCATTGAGTTTCTGTGCAAGCTCATAGTTGCTACCGTGGGTCATCATATTTGTCCCAAAGAGAGCAAAATATGGCGACACCCCGGTAGATGTGTGAACAGAACTACGGAGTGCACACGCAATGTCACCAAGATGGCCATCCCAGTCACGTTGGTCATCTTTGAGATATGAACGGATGGCTGCTAGAAGAGTTCTATTAACTCTCTCCGACGCATTTGATTGGGGGGAATAGTTAGCAGTCTTGAAATGACGTATGCCATATATTTTCAAAAGATCTTGAAAGTCTTTTGCTAAGAATTGCTTCCCATTGTCAGAGTGTATAATCTGTGGTACACCAAACATATTAAACACATCGTTACGTAAATATTGGACAACATTTATGGTACTGGCATTTCTTAACGCTTTCAAAAGAACGAATTTAGACAGGTGATCAAGCACAACAAACACATAACAGTTGCCGGACTTGGATCTGGGATATGGACCCAAGAAGTCTATATAAATTTTTTGGAACGGACGATCGGTACAATAACTGTTAGAGATAGGAGGACGAAGCACTTGATTTGACGGCTTGCACTGTTTACATATAGAACAGTTAGACACGTAACGTCTGATCTGGACGGTCATATTTGGCCAGTAAAAGTATTGGCGAATTCGATTCAGCGTTTTCGCAATGCCACCGTTGGACGCCTGGGGAGGATCATGAGCCCGAGAGATGATATCCTCGATTAACGGGGATGGGATCCACAACCTCCAGGTATGTTTTGCCGTTTCGTCACCAGCGGGTAGTAAAGAACGCATATAAACGAAAATTTCCTCCACTTTTAGGTCTAAATTTGTGTGCAGCCGTGACAGCCGCCAAACATTCCTTCTCTGTAACGCTGTAGTTTTTCTGGCAGGCGTTCATCTTTTGAGAGAAGTAGGCTATCGGCGATTCCTCGTTGCTGTCGTTGCGCTGAAATAAAACAGCTCCTATCCCGGACTCTGAAGCATCGCACTGGATATAAAAACGCCGAGAAAAATCCGGGTGAGTTAGTACTGGTGCAGTCGTTAATGCAGTCTTTAGTTTTTTAAATGCCTCAATGGCTTCAGATGACATTTCAAATTTACCTAGCTTCTTTTTTAGAGTATCCATCATTGGGGCAGTCAAGCTTGAAAAATCCTTGATGAAGCGCCTGTACCACCCTTCTAGACCAAGAATTTTGCGCACTTGCCTTGGATTTTTGGGGACTGGGAAGTCCACAATCGCTTCGATTTTGGATGGATCCGTTTTCAACATCCCACCACCAACTATAAAGCCCAAATACTTCAATTCTTTGAAGCAGAATTTGGATTTGCTTAAGTTGATGGTGAGATTGGCTCTCTTAAGGCACTGTGCAACTTCGTCCAGCAGGGCTACATGGGTCTCAAAATCGGGAGCAATGATGAGCAAGTCATCTTGATAAACGAAGACGCGGTCCTTTAATCGTGAGGGGATCACCTTGTCCATTAAACGGCACATCCTTTGAGCTGCGTTACACAACCCAAAGGGCATGACCGTAAACTGGTACAAGGGTCTCCCCGGTACCGTGAAATCAGTTTTTTCCCTACTCCATGCCTCCAGTGGTATTTGCCAAAATGCGTCTTTCAGGTCGACGCTGCTGATGAAATACGTGTCCTGTAGACGACTGAGTAGCCCGTCGATATGGGGGAGAGGATAGGCGTCATTCTTCGTCAAGGCGTTCACCTTTCGGGAGTCGAGGCACAGACGATTTTTGCCGAGTTTCCGAATCAAGACTACCGGTGAACACCAAGCGCTCTCACTCTCCTCGATAACTCCGAGGCTAATCATGCGGTCGATCTCGTCATACAGGAGGGCTTGTATCGCTGGGGACACGGGGTAGTGACGTTGTTTGACTGGGTCCGCGTCTCCGGTATCGATAACGTGCTCCTCAACCGAAGTTTTACCGAGCCCATGTTTGGTAAAACACAAGAATTTTTGCTTCACTGCCTCCAACTCAGATTCTTGTTTAAAAGACCACTGATGTGTGTCGTCACTAGGAGAATCAGTGATCGTCATCGAACTCACAATATTGGGAGCAATTTGGAATGTCTTCCAAAAGTCTATACCTAAGTACAGCTCTTGCTCTAGACTTGGGACTAGGTAGCTGCTTACGAGCTCGGTCTGACCTTTGTAAGTCACGGAGGTTTTAATTTTGCATATAATTGACTGGCACTTGCCATCAGCTGTTTTGACATCCGATTTAAAAGGAAAGATCGGTATGTCTAGTGACTTGACAAAACTCAAGCAGTCCTTTCCTAAGAAGCTGACACTAGCCCCGCTATCTAAGAGACCGAAAACGCTTTTGCTTGCTATCTCTATTTTGGCATACGGTCGGGGATCATTGGAGGTGTCGATTATGGTTGAATATATACTTTTTCTAGTTTCCTTACGAATTCTATAACGATTTCGGGCTTTTAAAATGGCATTGGACGTACACACATTATTATTTTTAAGTATCCTACCTCTA
The DNA here is from genome assembly GCA_951230905.1 of Cheilosia variabilis. Lineage (NCBI taxonomy): Eukaryota > Metazoa > Arthropoda > Insecta > Diptera > Syrphidae > Cheilosia > Cheilosia variabilis. The sequence goes on from OX579676.1 coordinate 87,883,383, forward strand.
GCTATATAATATTCCTTAATCCTAACATGCAACGGCTTAATTATAAAACGTTTCCTAGTATCAACTACGTTGGAATCTTTATCTCTTTTTAAAATTTTAATTTCTTTATTATTTATTTCAGGCTTATCATTTTTCAATGGTGTAACGGGTTCTCTAAGGACTCGGAGGTCTGTGCCGAACGCGACTCCCCCGTTTGCATCGCGTTCATTTGCCGGTTTTCCGGATTGCAACGCTTGCACTTAGGAGTTATGACCCCTTCCTGGCCGCATCGATAGCAAAAGATATTCCGTACCTGAGACGGACATTCCACGAAGGAATGACCTTCAACACGGCAGTTCCAACAAATCCAAGATTTTGGATTCACATAATTACGCGGTAGCTTGGGACGTGTGCCACCATATTGCATTGCTGCAACATATTGTTCTGCCTGTTGGTTATCTTCATAGTCAATACGTTGTATTTCTCTCCATCTCCGCAATTCCAATCTACCTGGAAGGCTTTGCTGGAAGACTTGAGATGGTGAGAGTCGCAACACATCAATATACGAGAAGAGACGGAACAATGCAACATGTTAAGACGATTCGACACTTAATCACCGCCATTGAATCCATGTAAGTAAGACAAACACACTATGAAATGAAAATTGAAAATTTTGACAGGATAGTAAAATTCACTGAAAGAAAGAATTAAAAGAATAGAATAGACAAAATACTAACAGGTTCCAATTATTTTTGCTGTCAACAACAATAAACTCATCGCAATTCACTGTGATATTTTCACAAACTACTCATGTGAAGACTTACGAGTTCATTGTTATTGGTAGCACAGACAATCTTAGACTAAACTACATAAAGGACATAAGACTAGGACAAACGAACGTTGGGCGCCATTTGTTATAGGCATGTATTAGGACTTTAAGGACGTTGGGATTTGAAAAAGACAGGAAACGGGATGAGGCAATGACAGTTGGATAGGATGAGATGGAGAAGGGGGGGGGGGGGGGGGGGAGTGTTGGATGTGATAGACGGGCACGCTTGTTTCGCTCGACTCTGCTCGCCGGAATGGTGAGGGTTCTTGTCCTCACACACCAACAATACCTATATACAAAACATATATCGTGCCTACACAACAAAAATAAAAAAACATCTTTTCAGGCGCAGACGGACATTTCCACACAGAGAGGGCGCTTTCGATGGTATTCAGCGCGGCAATCACTTTTCCCACCCTACCTGGAAGTTCGGCGACCATTTGTGAACTTCCCCAGCGATGATTATTGAGTCTTCACCGGATCAAGCCATTTACCGACTGCAGTTACTCACCCTTCCACACCCCCTGAAAGTTCAACTTAATAATTCATCAAGCGTCTGTACACTTGAATAAAACGTATGGCTTTCATTTTGGGCGCGGGTAAGCACATTTATTTAGTTTAAATTTTGTTTTAAGCATTAGAAATTATTATTAAAACTGGCAAAAGAGATAAATGTAAAAGTAAAACCAAAATTTACACAATAAAAATGAATATACAAAGGAGTTTAAAATAAAATTAATAGTTAAAATCTCTTTAATCGGATTCCCGCAGGTCAAGGTCACCAACTTCCTTAATTCCCTACTATTCTACTACCCAGAGTGAGCTCAGTATGGGAAGGGTGGGGGAGAATAAAAAAAACTAAAACAACAAAAAAAAGCGAAGAAAAAACGGACAACGGAAATCGAATAACTTGTCGAAACAAAAAATTTCCTTTAAAAATAATAAATTAAAGCAAGAGAAATCAAAAGAAAAACTTAAAACTTAACTCACGCCACTTAAAACTAAAACAATTACATACAAAAAAAACGCTGAAATTTGACGCTCCTAGGTATATATGTTTGAAATATTTTCTCCTGTTTGTGACTTTAACTGTTTCTTCGTTTAGGAACTCTTTGCATTGGCGGGGTAGAAGGGGGGTGGATATAATTCGGATTCCACTATACCCCGTAAATTATAACCGCTCTTGAAGCAACAAAAACTTTTTAAAACTACCAAACCTGGTGACGTCATAGGCGTTACGTTTCTGGAAGGCAGTTTACGGCTGGTGACCCGATGAGAGTCTTTCCTGGACACCACAGGCACTTCCACTTTCACGGCTTGCTTGACGTCGGTTGGCGCTTCTGAAGTTCCTCAAAACCCCTGAACCGGACAGGTCATCCAAACCTTTTTTAATTTGGCGGTCACGACTTCCTTTGTATATGGCGTATGGGACCTTTATCCAGAGTGAAGGGTATCTGGTTAAATTTAACTAAAATTACTAAAAATCCTATGTCTCACATAACTTCACTAAACTCACCACAATAATCAATATAACACAAATTATATAATCAAATTATTTGCCTATCCAGGACTTATTATTTATTTCAACCACAAAAAAAATTTTGAGATACAAACAAAAAATGCTTAATTGGCACGATGGCCATTTATTGGGAGATTGGTCTTATCTCGACTTTGTTCGCACCACAAAAAGTTTCAGCTAAGAAACAGCTCTTCGGCTTCCACAGCCAACAATGCCCCATACATAATATTGCCACAAATCCTTGGCCAACCTTCCGTTTCTGGAGTAGCCGCTAGAGATCATGCTACCTTCTTCATCCCATCTCCACGTCCTGCTCTTTTTCTTTATTATTTCAGGTAACTATGGACGAATGAGGGACTACTATTAAAGACCAAAAAGCTGCGGTGCAACGTAATATAAGGTACCTAAGTGAAATGAATTTGTTTTTTTTGTGATACCTATTATTTTGTTTTGTTTTATATTTCCATCACAGAATCTACCCGCGGGACAGCACCGGTGACAGGGACAAGGTATGTTAGATCTATACAGGTATAGTATTGTTTTAGTTGGAATTCAAATTATAATTTCGTTGCGTTTTTCAGATCGGACTTATGTCGAGAAGGGTGACTGTAACAACTTTTCAGGAGAGCAGATTAAAGTTTCAAATCATCACTTCAAATTAGGAATATTTGTTTCTAAGCTTATTTTTTCCGTTGGAAAAACTTCTGTTTAAAAAAAGATTATGGTCATAAATAATTAAGTGGATGTAGATTTAAATGCTGAACACGATGGTGCCTTTAACTTAATTTTGTCCTAACTCGAGGTAAGCGGTTGTGGCTTGTGGCCACTGAAATATTGAAAGCCTCCAAAACGCCGCATTTTCAGCCCCCTGGGATGGCTGCCGCTCAATTTCCAACCCGGATGCCAAGCTAAACTATTTTCAAGGAGTGGTTACTGCGTTATACAATCAATATATATATGTCAAAACAAAAAGAATTACTATTCTTCTAAACTAAATACGTCTCTTCCTCCTAAAAAGCTATGGAGTAATATGAGACAAATTGGTTTTTCTAATGCTAAAAGCAATTTAGACTATAAAATCGATCCTGATGTGCGATCAGCTGCTGATTTCAGGCCTATTAGTATTTTGCCGTGCTTATCAAAGGTCTTTGAGAAGCTCATAGCAATACAGGTTATTGAACACTTAACTCTTAATAGCCTTTTGTATGTGAGGCAATCTGGTTTTAGGTCTAACCTGTTCCACAGCGATGGTTAACATATTGGAAGGTGTAAGAAAAGAATTCGAAAGCGGTTGTTTAACGCTTCTCTGCCTGCTTGATTTCTCAAAGGCTTTTGACAAAGTTAACCACCAAATTCTTACCTGGAAATTAAAAAATCTTTTTGGTTTGGCAACAGTGCAGTTCGACTTCTTGAAAGTTTTCTTTCCAATAGATTTCAAAAAGTTGTAATTTCTGATTCCTCTTCGGCCCTTTTACCAGTGAAGCAGGGTGTACCATGATCAATCCTTGGTCCCATTACTTTTTGTTTATTTATTAATGACTTGCCATCTCTATGTAAACATACTTCGGTTCATCTTTATGCTGATGATGTGCAGCTCTACTTATCCAACCCATCCAATTACACAGAACAACTAGTATACAACCTAAATGAGGACCTCTCCCGTATTCATTCCTGGTCTGTAGCTAATGGATTACTCTTAAATCCAGACAAGTCGCAGGTTATTAATATATCAAGTAAAAAAATAAGTAAATAAACACTCTGCCTGATATCGTGATCTCTAATCATAAGATAAAAGTTGTTCAATCTGCTACTAGACTGGGATTTGTTATCAACTCAAACTTAACAGGATACGACCATATCAACTAGGTAATAAGAAGAATTTATGGATGCCTTCGAAAGTTATGGATAAGTGCAAATTGTACACCCGATACCACCTGGCGGAGACTGGTAATAAGCCTTATCCTACCCTTAATTACATATGCTGAGGTTGTTTACTGTAACATCGTTTCCTTATCCCAGCGCAAGCTTCAAGTTGCATTTAACGACACGGTAAGATTTATTTATGGAATACGCAGATATGACCATATTTCACAACAGACACGAAGCCTTTTAGGCGCAACCCTTAAACATTTTATTGACGCCAGAAATTGTATATTTTTACATACCATAATAACAACTAAGACTCCCATGTATTTATATGAACAACTTAATTTTTCTCGTTCCCCTAGAACCCTTTGTTTAATTCCATCACATTATCGATATCTTAATTCGTCCCGTTTATTTTTTATTTACGCCATCAAATTATGGAACTCTCTACCCATAAATATTAGAACCATCTCTAATGCCACTCGCTTTAAGAGCGCAGTTCTTCTTTATTTTTCTCGCCTACTCTAATGCCTAATCTTTAGTCGACGCAATGGATGCGACGGTTTCTATGGGTTTGGCTTCAGATTTATCAATAGAAGTGCGTTTGGGTTTGACAACTAGTGTAGTTTGTTTATGTTTTTGTGAAATTTTTCTACTGCAAAGAAACAGAAAGGCATTTCATCGGGTGGATCTATTTTTGTAAATTATTTAGAAATCAATATGGGCGATCATTTTATATGTTTTGATATAAAATTTAACCAGTGAATGGAAAACGCTTAGAAAAGTGTCGAAGCCTACATGTATTCCAATCCCATGAATATCAACAAAAAAAGAGCAAGTGATGTTTTTATGTTCGATTAAACACAAGAAATCTGAAAGCTGAGAGCGAATCTGGGGCCCTACTCACTCTGTTATTTAAATTTTATTTTTGGAAGCTTTCGTTTTTTTCTTCTCATACTTTGTTGGTTTCTTTTTATTTTTCAATTACAATTTTGCATTAGCTTGGAGACGTTTGTTAATTTTTTTCAAATTAATTTCGAAAGGGACTTTGCTAATGATTTCTGAAGCAAATAAAAACAGGTAAAATACAGTCCACAAGGAAAAACTGGCAATTGAACAGTATCTAAAGATGCTGTTGGTTTTTTGAGTGTCATTGCGATCTGCTTTCGTAAGCAGAGTAACCGGATAATTATTTTCATCAGCAACGAGCGATATAAAAGGTTTTTGTTTCGGCCAGTTCTCAAGAGTCTGAAAATAAAGTACATGACTGGGTCCAAGAAAACTTTCTCATTCGTCAAAAGTTCGGTTGGTTGCTTTCTTATTTTACTAAGAAGGTAGTTAAAAATCAGAGAACCGATGCTAATTAGGTATATAAAAGAAATAGTTCATAAAATATTTGAACAGTATTTGGGCTCTTCATCTAATATGGCAGTATATATATAAATATATCAAATAACAATTTGAGTTTTTATAAGTTAAAGCTCTCTGTTACAGGCAATTGTTGGAATAGATTAGTCACACTGGTTTAAGGTGTCTATGATTGGAAGCAGGATTCGTGTTTGACTGATATCTTTACATAGATATATATGTAAGTATTCAGAGATTTGTTTTTGAGTTGCATTAGCAGTTATAAGCCGAATATGCCGATGGACGTATGTGGTGTGCAAATGAAGTGCGAGTTTCTAATTGTGTCAGACTCCAAGGGGCTGGAAATATGTATTTTAAGGTGCATTTTCAACAAGGTTGAAAAAAGGGTAATATACAGTTCAGTTCAGTTCTTTTGCTTAACTATTCAGCTGAAAACCGAGTACAAGTTATTGTTCGGAATGTAAGCATTACTTGGTTTTTAAAGTTTTATCGAAATCGAAAATGGGGTTTTCGAGATATGAGCAGTTTTTAAAAGTATTTTCCAAACTAACATTGCAATGTTTGGTGAAATCAGTATTAGAAATAAGATCCCGCACTTAGTTTTTCTCAAAAAATTCGAAAAATTCAGTTTTTTTTCATTATTTATATTTCGCGATCTATGTTCATATAATTACGCTACATTTTTGTATAATCGCAATGCCCCACTTCCGATAAAAATGCAATAGCAGCTACGCAAAATTTATTTTTAGCAAATACATATTACCTGTGTCGAGAGTCTCTGTACTGTGTAATCTCTGGCAGGTAGCAGATGTGGTTGGTTCGTGGTCCAATAAGAATTCTAATAGTTTATCCTAGTCCTTTGTATTATTAATAAACATAATAAATATCTAATAGATTTTCAACGAATTAATTGGCGACGAGGAATAAAAAATCAATTGAATTGAAAATAAAAAAAAAAACAGGTAAATGAAAGGATTGCAGCAAAATTTGGTGATTTGGGGCAGCTCAACGTGGCAGAAGGAAAATGGCAGATCTACGAAGAACAAATGCAATTCTTTTTCAAGGCCAATGCAATAGACGACGATAAAACCAGAAAAGGAATTTCTCGCATATCAAACTGCTACCAAGTCAGATAAAATTACGAACATGTGGAACGCCAAAATACCTAAATGTGTGTGGGGACATTTTTGCACCAGTGACCTTCAATGGAAGAAACCAGCAGTTACCATTATTAGTTGTTAGTGGTGAAGGACCAGCGTTAATTGGAAGGAATTAGTTTGACGAATTAGGTATCCAAATAACCAGTAACCTAAATCGAGTCGAATCAAAGATGCCAGAAGAAATTTCCAGCTTAGTTCCGTTTTCAACAGTCAGCTAGGCGACTACAATGGAGAAATAATTAAACTGCAGATGTCAAGTACTGGAAAACCAAAGTTTTTTCGACATCGCCAGGTGCCTTTCGCATTGAAAGCAAGGATCGAAGAGAGGTGGCGAGGTTTTCAAGTAAGGAAACCGGGGGTCGTTCCACAAGGGACTGCCCAAGACCGTTATACGTGGTGAAGAACCACACCCTGCAAGAGGTGCCACTGCTTTCGACTGAATATAACGGATCTAGAGGGGAATAACTCTATAAAACCCGTAGTCCCGGGTTAACTACCGCGCCCATGGGATGTATGGCACAACGTTATGTGTCTTTTCGCGGCGAACTCTCGATACCTGGGGACCTCTAGTTTCAATCCAAATTCCCCTTTTCTGTATACAGGGGGTCCCCCTTACTCGTGCGTCCAAAATAGAAAAATTAAATACTAAAACACAAAACAAAGGGACTGGTGTACTTGAATCGGGCACCAAGAACTTCGACAACACCGATTCTCATACGAACATGACGGAGGAGGAAGAAAATCGCTTACTCCAAGAACCGTCAACTAGTAGGGCAGCTTCGGTTGGGGGAAGCGTTAGAACGGTTGACTTCGGTCTCGAGAATCTTTTTCTCGAGGAAGATGACAACCACTCCATCGCCAGCTCATCCAAATTATCCATATCGTCTACAGCTTCAATTAGGAAAAGAGTGCTGAACTGTGAGATGACGATCAAGAAACTGAAGAAGAAGCACCAACTAGAGGACAAAGACAAACAAAGACTTCAAAACGCCCTTGATTTTCTAGAAAGGCAGTCCAAGGATAGTGGCGAGCTTCATGCTAGCAATCCTGAGGCTGACCCTACGAAAATCTCGAGCGAGGGAGCTCTTATGCGGCCACCAATGCCTGTGATATGCCTTAGTCTATCGGGGCACGGGTTGGTTGCATCTGACCCCGCTAAGGAAGTTGACAAAGAGGACGTAGTTTCACCGGGAGAGGCGGACTCGACTCTGAACAGCGCAGTGACTGTTGTTGACAAGTCAAAGCCAAAGGGCAATGAAAGTTTGGACATAACCGAAGCCTCATCTGTCTCTGCGGCGAATACGACGGAAGGCAACAAGCTGTTCAGTACAGACCAACAGACGGACCCGCTCAAGAAGAGGAAAAATGCGCGTCGCCTACTAAATAGGCTTAAAAACCGCGACCACAGCTCCTTCACGGAAAAGGGAAAAAGCGCAATTAGCTAGGGGCCGGGAGACAGTCAAGTCAACCGAAGACGCTTGGCGCAGCAGCCTAGTAGCGAGGAGGCAGAACCCGATCGGAAAAAGGAAGCTGTCTGCACCAAGGGAGGAATGCCGCTTGCCTTCCGCCTTGGGAAAGGCAAAACACGTTAAATCAGGTGCCGCCCCAGCCAAGGCTTCGTCTAAGGCTGAGCAGACACCTGGCTGCTCGAAAAAGATTCTGCCTGGTAGGGTTGTAGCGAGACAGACTTCTGGAGGAGCCGACATGAGATTGGCCGTAGCGGGGGCGAAATGCCGATTGCCTTTCACCTCGACTGCGGCTGATTCAAAGTGTCAAGGGGCTGTCTCGGGTAAGGATACGTCCAAACCCGGGAACGCACCGGTGGTCTCCAAAAGAGGTCGCAACGACGACACGATCTCTCCGGTAGTAGGTAGGCAGGCAAAAAGGCTGAAATTCGCCGAAAAGGTGAAGGAAAGTATGCGCGTCGCTATTGTCGACTACGGCAACCCAGAAGGGAAACTCTCATCTAACCAATGGGAGCTGACAGAACAGAGAATCCTTGATGGTGTCAATGATGCTATTGTGAGGGTAGAAGGCAAGCCTCCATTATTTGGCCAGCTATCTACCTTCAAAGGGTTCAAGACCATGGAATGTGACAACCAAGAGACTTTGGACTGGTTAAATCGTTTCATCAGCAACATGAACGCAGCTTGGTCAAATGCTGACCTGCGCGAGTTAAGATTTCTCGTGTAAATCGAAGAAAAGAAATATTTACACGTTATAAATCATTTTTTTATTTTTCCTAATTCTTAACGAAAATACAATGTTCTTTTTCCTTTTGCGGGGTCTTTTCTTTTCGACAGCCAAAATCCAACTCGTTGACTGTACTTAACAGCAACCCAAAGCAAGTGCCAACATCGCTTGGGCTTGGTTATGAGAGTAAACATGTACATGTGTACCGTAGATTTTTCCCCAAGCCAGTGGACTCTGCCAATATCACTATTGGTTTTTCTGCTTCTGTTGATGCTGTTGGTGTACAGTGCTGATTTTATGTACAACAATTGCTGATAAGCCGACAAGCTGCGAAATCGTTATGCACGATGTTGTTGCTTCTGCTACTGATGCTGGTTATTGTTGACAAGCCAAATGAAGCAGCGGTACCGTCGATAAGGCTTTATGCTCTCCGCCGATGACCCAAGCCGGTGTTTCATATATAGATGTAAGTAGGTAATGAATGTAGCTATTCGACATTCGTAACTCCTCCCCTCGAAGTATGAACTGAAGATCTGAAGTTCATTTTTATAGTTATAAGAGTAATAGTTCATTACAGTGTAGTGGGCTAAGTGGTGTTACTATGTGAAATGTGTTTTGTGTATATAGGTATATATTTAATAAATAATAGTATATTTAACAATTTTATGAATAGTTACAAATTATTTTTTATTTTATTATAAGCTACGGAGGAGCGTCCATATTTTAGGGTATTGTTAGGCATCTAAGTTTTTTTTTTTTTTTTGAGAGAGTGTTTTTAAATAAATCAAAAAGAAGACCCTGCATAGTCTGTAATTATGAAATAATGGATATTATGTTTTTATATCATAACATTTAGATACTTTTATTTATTTATTAAATTCATTAGAAAAATATATATTATTTTTTTTTTATGTATATTAATCTAATAAACATTTTAGTACTTTTCGCCGATCGGTTTCAACAGTAATTTTGCTATTCCTTTTGACAATATGTTTGCTAAACCTTGGGGCTAATTTATTGCGTCTATCGTCTGATTCAAAAATGATTTTATTCGTGCTGTAATCAGGAGGATCCCTCCGTGATTGATTGCGTCTATTTATATAGTGGTGCTTTTTATTGAGACTTTGATTATGTATAATTTTTTTGATTATGTATAGGTAATTTTGCTTTTGTTTATATGACCTGTAAGAAGTTCAAAGGGAGATAGTTTCGTTGTAGAGTGTATAGAGTTGTTATATGTTAATACAGCTTCATCAACTATTTCTTCAATCGGTGCGTTATTTTTCTGTAATTTTATTATTCGTATGATTTCAGTTAGCGGAGAATAGAATCGCTCAACTGGTGAATTACCGGTGGATGTTTTTGCACATATAGTGTGAAAATCGATGTCGTAAACTTTCAAAAAGTCCCTAAACAATGTTGAGATGAACTCGCTCCCATTGTCAGACACTATTCTTTTCGGTATACCGTGATGAGAGAAGTAATGCCGCAAAGATTTTATCAACTCAACACTGTTCTAGCAGTCAACATATATACGCTAGCGAATTTACTAAATTTATCTATGACTGTAAGAAAGTGCTGTTTGTATATAAAGTATATGTCAATATGCAGAATTTCGAGCGGTTTAGATGGGGTTTCTGTTAACTCAAATTTTATCTGTTCCCTATTACGGTCATATTTATACCTATGACAAATGTCACAATTACTGATGACCTTTACAATAATGTGCTTCATATTAGGAACGTAGAAATTCCTTTTCAGATGTTCTACACTCTCGTTAACACCTCTGTGATGAGAATTTGTATGATAATCTCTTATCAATCTTTCTTGCTCGTCTCTTCCTGTAACATTTCTTAGCATTATGTGGGATCTAACTAGTTTAATCCGGGACCTGTGGAAATATTTTGAATATACACTTTGGATTGTTCGAAATGTACAATCGTCTGTTAAAATAGCGGTTAGTCTTTTACAGTTCGTGTAGTTTTTCAGAACTGTGGTTATTACATTCTCATTACTGGGATCGCTAAGTTCAATTATATACCTTTTTTATTTTAAAGATAATTTTCAGTTTGGCAGAAATTTCGGTTTTCAAACAGTTTTGGCTTATTGGCTTGAAAACTCGTTAATTGGACGTTCGGATATTGGAATACCATCTTCCACATTTTCCCGGCCTGAATGTATTCTCGTTATGTTTTCAGGTGCGTCAACATTGTTTTCCATAGATAAACTATCTGAGTTTTCTATATCGAGTCCGAGTAAACTTGTGTCGTTTGCATTTAGCTCGATACGTGACAATGCATCGGCATTTGTATTTTGTTTGCCTTTCTTGTACACAACCTCATAGTCAAATTCTTCCAATCTGAGTCTCCAACGGACAAGTTTGGAGTTCGGTTCTTGTGATCTGTCACAATTTTAAATTTTCTGCCGTATAGGTAGGGGCGGAAATACTTTGTCGCCCAAATGATGGCCAATAGTTCCTTTTCAATAGTGCTGTAGTTCTGTTCGGTTTCTGATAAGGTCCGACTTGCGTAACAAATCGGTTTATCTGATCCCAAACAACCTTGTGAAAGCACTGCACCTATAGCAACATTACTAGCGTCGGTAGTAACATTGAAAGACATATGAAAATCGGGATACTGGAGGATTGGGTCATTATACAATAGTGTCTTGCAATATTCGAAACAGTTTATATACCTAGAGTTGAATGTTATGGTTTTTCCCTTGCGAAGGCATTCCGTTAAGGGCTTAGTTAAATTCTCAAAATCCTTGATAAATTTTCTATAATAGCCAAGTAGGCCAAGGAAGGACTTAATTTGCTTCGCTGTTTTTGGGATGGGAAACGTTTTTATAGCATTTATTTTTTCGGGATTCGGTTTTATTCCTTCTGGCGTTATTATATGGCCTAGAAAAATAACTTCCTTTCGCAAGAATTTCGATTTCTTAAGCTGTACTTTTAAATTTGCTTCCTTTAACTTTTGAAATACGGCACTCAAGTTCTCGAGATGTTCCTGTAATGAAGTAGAATACACTATGATGTCGTCCATGTACACCAGACAGACTTTGCCTTGAAGGTCCCTCAAAACATTATCCATAACCCGCTGAAAGGTTGAAGGAGCGTTCTTAAGGCCAAAGGGCATTCGAGCGAACTCGTAATGTCCGTTGTCCACAGAAAAAGCTGTCTTGGATATATCTTGCGACTTGATCTCAATCTGATGAAATCCGGACGCAAGGTCAAGAGTACTGAAATACAAACACTTTCCTAATTTGTCCAATATTTCCGTTATGTTAGGAATGGGGTAACGGTCGTCTATGGTTTTGTCATTCAGTTTTCGGTAATCTATTACCAATCTCCATTTTTGTTTTCCACTTTCGTCTTTCTTTTTTGGAACGTTTCAAATAGGAGAAGACCATGGAGAAAAACTGGGGCGAATGATGCCCTGATTGAGTAAATCATTAATCTGCCAATGCACCTCATCCTTATGTACATAAGGATACCTATATGATTTGGAGTAAATCAGTATATCATCTTGAGTCTTGATTTCGTGCTTGATATTATTGGAAAATGTTAACTTATTCCCTTCATTAAAAAAAAAGTCATGATACCTCTTTGTTAAGGTGTCCTGTTTTGATTAATTCCCACATATTTGTTGTTGGGTCCAAATGGTGCTTGTTTTCTATAGAGAAAGTATGAGCTTCACTGAATGCATCTGTATCTTGAGCTTTTAATGGTTGTTCGACAACAAATGTTTGTGGCAAATCAGACGTATTGAGTACTTCTATGTATGAGTACCACTTATGAGCATCATACAGACCTTCCGAAATTATTACATCAGGCGCTATTTGAATAGGCTTAATATAAACACTACCAGATTCCACATCAACCGGTAATAAACAAACCATTTTACATAGGCCTGGAATGGTATATGTTCTGGACATAAGACCTGGCTTGAAACTTAAAGGAATACTGAAATTTTCGGTTTTCAGGACAGAATTCTTAATGTCAATAACAATACCCAGGTCTTGCAAAATATCAATTCCAATTAGGCCATCAAAATAGTTGTGAAATTTAAAAATCAGAAACGGTAAATCTTTTTTTGTTTCCAATTCGGGAAGGCCTCGCAAAGTAATTTCCTGGTCAGCAATCTCGGTGTTAAAAATTGTTTTAATTTCAACTGGTGCAATTTTTATTGGTTTTATATAAGTCAGGATATTTGGTCTAATGAAAGAACGATTGCTACCGGTATCTATCAAAAACTTTAAGTTATATTTATTTAAACTATTTATATTTATGTAAGGTAAACTACTGGAGTTAAAGTTGTTGATATCTAAGTATCCTACAGGCTTTCCGAGGCAGCTAATTAAAAATTTGTGTCATCAACTTCAGCTTCTTGGAGTGTATTTGAAGTGTCTAGATGTTGGTAATAATCTTGGGGAAAGATGCTATTTTGGCTTTGAGGAATGGTATGTTGGTCAATTGCATAATAATTATCTTGTGGCAAGTAACTGTTATGCGATTGATAAAGTGTTTGCTGTCCTGAGTTGCCATTGCTGTTCTTATAGCTAGATTCTGCGTTTAATAAATGTTGTTGCCTATAGGTTTGAGAACTATTTCTCGAATTTCTAGCAGTGCTACCACTAGATGCATCCATAGGTTCAGGTGGTGGTTGTGTTGGTTGTCTTGATTCTAAAAAATGTCTAGAACCAGAATATGAAGGAAAAGCGTTGTTTTGAGTATTGTTTGAGGTTTGCCTCAATGGGGTATATTGTACATTTGGAGGAATTATTTGTCTAGCAGGTGGATATGAATTTCTCACTGCAGGTGGCATAAAATGCTGAGAATATTTTATTGTTGGTCTTAATTGGTTTATACTTTGTTCTGGCATTCTATGGATACTCTGAGGATTTCTAAAAAAAAATCTGTTTTGCTCTTCTATACACAAATTCAGGGCTTCAGCTAATTTTGTTGGTCTCATCGCCCTAACTGTAGACCCTAACGGTTCTCTAAGACCAGATAAGAATGCATTTAAGCACATATCTTGATAGAGTAGTGTCTTTGCTTTAATCACATTTCCATTTTGTTCATGCAACCTGACATGATTCATTATGGTTGAAAATATATTAATTACCTTCGCATGAAAGCTTTCAACAGTACAATCTGCCGGCATCTCGCACGGGCGTGTTCTTTCTTTGCTCTTCCGAAATGTCGAATATTTGCGCCAAATGCGCATGTAGATTTAAATGAAAGCGTAGTTTGTGGTTCATTTTGCGGGCTACTATTTCATAAAAATTGCGCCGAAATTAACCAAGAACAACATAATATTCTGGCAAACTCGAATTTCTTTTGGAAGTGTAATATGTGCTCTCAATCAAAATTTTCTGAGTTCTTTTTGCGTTTTACGGAACTTTCTAATTGTGTCATCGACCTTAAAAGAGAAATTTGTTTCTTAAGAGACCATATTGAAAACAGCTTAAAGTGTGTAGTTGAAATTAAGAATGATATTTCCGCCCTGAAAGTTATAAACACTGCATATAATATGCCAGATGATCTATCACGGCGTAGTCGAAATAATAATTCTAAAATTATAAATAATGACCAATCTCAGATCAAAACTGTGTCGGTGATTTCTAATGAATGTCTTCAAAATCTCCCCTCAACCAGTGAAATGTCAGTGCCTATAATCTCAAAAAATGCTACCAAAGAGAAAAATAAATCTAAGACCTTAGCAATAAGCTCTCTTTCTAAATCTCAAAACAAACCCATAAAAGTCGTCGGTTCTGACAATACCTCATTCCTTAATGTTTTACCCTCAATAAAGTGGCTTCACATATCTAAATTTCGTATTGACACTGATCCCGGAGACATTGTGCAACACGTTTCAAAAAAAACAGGTATACAACCTGAGTATATGCAGTGCTACAAATTTGATACATGAAATAAATTTCTTTATAATCAATATGTGTTTTCTGTTAAGTGTAACTTAAAGGCAAATAGTAAGTGTTTTTGGAAATTTATAAATAGTAAGAAGCAATCGAATGGCATTATATCTTCTGATCTGGCAGTTATATGTAATTTATTTGCTAAACATTTCCAGTCCGTTTACTTAAATTGTAGTTTTATTATACCTCAAGCTGCTGACAAAAATTCTCCATTTAATCTTTTGAATATTGGAAGTTTAAGCCTATCTAACGCAGAGATAGAATTAGCTTTGTCTAAGCTTAAGGCAGATAAACGACCAGATAACGATGGAATTCCCCCTATTATTTTACAAATATGTGCGAAAGCATTCACTGCACCTTTACATCTGATTTTTAATCGTTCATTGGAATTTGGCGAATTTCTTAATACATGGAAGTGTTCAACAATCACACCAATTTACAAATCGGGAAGCAAGCAAGAGGTTTCTAATTACCGTCCAATTTGTAAACTCTCTACCATTCCTAAACTATTTGAAAAAATGGTCTATGATAAATTAGCTCCCGCTCTAAAAGGAATTATTTCTCCCTATCAACATGGTTTTGTAGCTGGTAGATCTACTAGCACTAACCTAACTATTTTTTGTAACTCTGTTTTAAATGGGCTTGAGAAGGGGTCGCAATATGATGTTGTGTACACTGACTTCTCCAAAGCATTTGACCGAGTCAACCACGAAGTTTTACTAATGAAGCTAGCTAAACTAGGTTTTCATTCAAATTTCCTAAAGTGGCTAAAAGCATACTTACGGGATCGTATACAGTACGTACGTATCAATAATAATCTTTCTTCGCCAGTATATGTTACATCGGGGGTCCCTCAGGGTAGCCATCTAGGTCCACTACTCTTTCTATTATTTGTCAACGACATTCCCGACATAATTTTAAATTCTAAATGTTTGATGTATGCTGACGACTTAAAAGTTTTTCGTTGCATAAACTCTGAGCAGGATTGCATTCTATTGCAAGAAGAACTTGATAGATTATCAAATTGGTGTAGGATTAATTCCTTACATCTGAATATTTCCAAATGTCAAAGTTTAACTTTTTGTCGCAAACGTTCATCAGTTAATTTTATATATAAAATTAACCATAAGGCATTATCCGGCATAACCTTTAAAAAAGATCTTGGCGTCATTTTTGACCAAAAACTAAACTTTTTGAAGCATATCGATTCTTTAGTCGCTAAAGGCAATTCAATGCTAGGTTTTATCTTGCGTAATTCCAAAGACTTTTCGGATCCTCATATCTGATATGTCTATTTTTTGCGTTTGCTAGGTCTACCTTAGAGTACTGCAGCACGATATGGAATCCTTCTCATGCAATTCACTCTTTTAGATTAGAGAAAATCCAAAAACGATTTACTAGGGTTGTAATGAAAAGACTCCGCTGGAAAATAGTTATGCCTTCTTATGAAACGAGGTGTAAATTACTTGGAATTTTGCCTCTACACATTCGAAGGAAATATTCCGCGGTTATGTTCATTAGGGACATATTAGAGGATCAAATTGATTGCCCCTCTATCTTATCTCTAATTGGGTTCAATGTTCCTGCGAGAATGCTTAGGAACCGATTGTTTTTTAATATTCCGTATCATAGAACTGTTTATGCCGCCAACGAACCAATATCCAGGTGTTTACGAGAAACAAATACTGTTTGCGATATGATAGATTTCAGTCATAGTAGGTATATATTTAAAACAAATCTATTATTAATTTTAAGTAACTTTAATGGTGGTGATGTTTAATATTTTGTTTATATTTAATATTGTATCAAGTAATCACTGAAGTATAATTGTAACTTTGTTTGATGAAATAAACTAAACTAAACATTGTCCTGATATTGTCTCAATTGATGAAGGTCACGAATTAGACTAGTTTCATTACGTTTATCGGCGTAATGAAGCACTAAATTATTCTTTATTTCCTCCCAATCAATGGATGTACCATATACATTTAATAATTCATTCGCCGATCCAACAATTTTATTACGAATTGCCCGTAATATAATTTGTCCGTAGCTGGTTCCTCTAATTTGCTGCATGTGATGCAAAATTCCATCAACATTGCTTATAAAGTCAAAAAGTAAACGAGGATTACCGTCAAATGTTGGGATGTCCTTAATTGCATCTGGAATCCTTAGCGAATTAAAAACATCCATGGCAACATTCGGCATCATTTTAATCGAAAAATCTGAACTTTTATTTAAAGAAGCGTTTAATTCGTTAACTATTGTAAAGTCAATGGTATAAGACTTATTGTATGCAGAATTTATATCAGAATCTTGGGAGTCAATTAAATAGCGTCTTGAAATTTTTTCAAAATTAATTTTAATCGGTTTACTTTATTGAAACTAGTTCTATTCAAAAAACTTACTCTCTTATTTTGTAATCTAGTTTTTCTTATGTATGGCGACATAAAACCCAACAAGTTTATTTACCCAAAAATTGGACTTACCTTTACAAAATCGTATTTCCAAGTTAACAATTTTTACACTTAATCTAAGAAAATTTGTTTTATTGCTTTCTTATTTTTCCAATATTTAATTAAATAACTAGCATTTGCTTTTGATTCAATTACTTAAAAATATTTATCTAGGCACTTAATTTTAAATTGGTTTAGACACCTTCACTTCACAATATCAAAAGTCTTGCCACTGTCTAATTACTGAACTATATTTGTCCTTATCTATAGGAGAAGTGGTCCTTGGTACCAAGAGTTCAAAAACTGCCGCTTCGATGATCCGTCGAAACGTGTATTTAATCCAGGAATTCGTTTAAAGCTACTATTTTTTCACTTAAGAATCCGGATTCTTAGTTTACCGACTGCGCCAGTTAAGATTTCTCGTGTAAATCGAAGAAAAGAAATATTTACACTATAAATCATTTTTTTATTTTTCCTAATTCTTAACGAAAATACAATGTTCTTTTTCCTTTTGCGGGGTCTTTTCTTTTCGACAGCCAAAATCCAACTCGTCGACTGTAAACAGCAACCCAAAGCAAGTGCCAACATCGCTTGGCCTTGGTTATGAGAGTAAACATGTACATGTGTACCGTAGATTTTTCCCCAAGCCAGTGGACTCTGCCAACAATGGTCACTATTGGTTTTTCTGCTTCTGTTGATGCTGTTGGTGTACAGTGCTGATTTTATGTACAACCATTGCTGATAAGCCGACAAGCTGCGAAATCGTTATGCACGATGTTGTTGCTTCTGCTACTGATGCTGGTTATTGTTGACAAGCCAAATGAAGCAGCGGTACCGTCGATAAGGCTTTATGCTCTCCGCCGATGACCCAAGCCGGTGTTTCATATAGATGTAAGTAGGTAATGGATGTAGCTATTCGACATTCGTAACTCGCGTTGTTGACAGAAAGGTTAAGCAGTTCCTTAACCCAGAACTACAAAGCAGGGAATGGAAAGTCCTGGAAACGGGTAAATATACCCAGAATGGTATAGACGTGACCATACTATTAAGTCACAAATCGCTGCCGCTACTCCGTTAGCAAGAGTTCAAGATCCGCGTAGGCATAACGCGGTGCAAACTCCGGCTGTTAGCGGCTAAAGTAAAGGGAGAGCAACCGACTACTCGTGATGAAGAAAGCGCAAATAAATCTTCATCACAGTCGCCAGCAAACAGCTAAAACTCTTTCTTTTACCTAGCCTCAGCGACCCGGACCATACGGCTGTCAAATGGGACAGGGCAGGAAAAGGCGCGCTGGTACTGGCGACAATATATATGCCACATGAGACAGACAATCCACCCTCAGAGCTATCATGCACACTAGCCAGAACAGCTGAAAGGGAAAGATGGGACCTGATTGTTGGCTGTGGTGCCAGCTCCCATCATACGCTCTGGGGAAGTACGGACATTAATGTACGAGGTGAGTCCCTCTTAGAATTTATAATTAGCAACAATCTCTTGATAGCTAACATTGGCAATGAGCCGACCTTCGTAACTAGGAACAGACGTGAGGTGTTAGACTTAACACTCTACAGTAACTCACAAACTCTAGCTGTGAAGGAATGGAGGGTCTCCCTCGAACCATCCTTCTCAGATCATAGGATCATAGAATTTCTAGTAGATGAACAAATAATAGGCACAGGTAAATTCAGGAACCCAAGACTCACCAACTGGGATACTTTTATCTCAGAGGTCGTGAGGAATGGTCAAAATCTTAAGAATCAAGAAATAAGAACACCACACGAAATCGATGCATTCACAGAGAGTTTAAATAAAATCCTAATCAAGGCATACGAGAAAGCCTGTCCTCTACGGACAATCAGGGAAAGGAACTCTCAATCGTGGTGGTCCAAAGATCTCCTCGAACTCAGAAGGAAAGCCAGATCTCTGTTTAATTTGGCTAAGTGCACTAACTCACAGTCAGACTGGGATTATACAAATTCTGTAATGAAATAGAAGATACTAGGGAATCAGCTAGACTTACGAAACTCCTATCTAAAGAACCTGCGGTTCCAGGATATCTAAAAGACAACAGTGGCAACTGGACGCAGTCCTCTGAAGAGACTCTGAGTCTGCTTCTACATACGCACTTCCCGGGATGCGTCCCCGAAACAACCGTCGAAGCTATACCAAGCATAGCAACTACTGCTGCAACAATTTCAGAGGGTATAATAACCGAGGAAAAGATTAACTGGGCGATTGAGACTTTTTCACCGGTTAAATCTCCTGGGGTTGACGGGATTATTCCAATCATGCTCCAAAAAGCCAGGTCAATTATTATACCAACCATGATGAGACTCTTCGCACGCTGCCTAGAATGTGGTCACATTCCCAGGGTATGGCGAGAAGTAAAGGTCGTCTTCATTCCGAAGGCAGGCAAGTCCAGCCACACAACTGCTAAGGACTTCAGGCCTATAAGCCTAACATCTTTCATCCTGAAAACCTTCGAAAAGCTTTTAAACGTTTTTATCCGCAGTCGGCTTGACGATAAAGTGATCTCAATGGCCCAACATTGCATGAGGTCACCGGCACCATTGAAAAGTCCGTAAAGGACAAAGAATATACACTAGCCGCGTTCCTAGACATTGAAGGTGCATTCAACAATGTTAGAACGTGCACAGTAAAAAGAGCGTTAATCAACTCCAAGGTTGACCAAACGCTAATCAATGTGATGCTTGCTCAATGAGAGAAAAAATCAATGCAAAACTAGGTGACACTGACCTTGGAATGACAGCCTCAAGAGGTACACCACAAGGTGGAGTCATATCCCCCTTAATCTGGGTCCTTGTCATAAATGAAATACTAGTGAAACTCGAAAATAAAGGGGTCAAAATAGCCGCCTATGCAGACGATGTAGTAATACTTGGTACAGGCAAATTCCTACCTACCATAAGCGAACTGCTAGGAAACGCATTACAAACACTTTATATGTGGACAAAACAATGCGGCCTTGGAGTCAATCCACACAAGACTGAACTAGTCTTGTTCTGTAATAAAAGAGTGATTCCAAACTTTGATCCTCCAGCTATAGGGGTGTGCCCTCCCCTCAGGGTAGCCGATAGTGCTAAGTATCTGGGTACAATCTTAGATAGGAAGCTTAACTGGAAAATGAACGTCAATGAAAAAGGTGGGGACCAAGCCCTAAAATAATTCTGTGGATGTATACGGCTATTGTGCGTCCAATACTCACGTACGGAAGCTTAGTCTGGTGGCAAGCCACAAACAAAGCATCGAACCTCAAAATAATGACCAGAATACAAAGACTAGCGTGTATAGGTACAACCAGTGCAATAAGGACAACACCTACGGCTGGAATGGAGGCAATCCTCAACCTGATACCGCTAGACCTTTACATGCAAGAATCTGCAGCCAAAATTGCCCTTAGGATCAGCCAATCCAAAAGCTGGAAACCCTGTAGAATGGGACACGCAGAGATTCTGAACAAATACATGCAAGATACTGTCACTTCCGACTACTGAAATAAAATCGAAGCTAGTTCGCCGCTGCCGGGAAGAGCTTAAAGTTCTCTGCTCGCAGCACACCACGCACTTATGCTGGGTCCCTGGACACAGGGACATAACCGGTAACGAGATGGCTGACGAACTGGCAAGAAATGGATCTACTATGGATCAAGACCGTGCAACTCAAATTATCAAACCACCACTCTGTCACCTCAGAGAGAGAGTGGAAAATAAGATTCGCATGAAAGCCAACAACAGGTGGAAAGAATTAAATACCTGCGAAATATCACGGAAGATATGGCCGGAATACAATCCAAGTCGGACTAGCAAGCTAATACGGTTTGATAGAACGTCGTTGTATAAACTGGTAGGGGCCCTAACGGGTCACAACTTCCTAAGAAACCACACAATGAAATTAAAACTCAAGAATGACGATATATGTAGGGGTTGCGGAGACGAGGAGGTACACGAGGATACACCTCCTCTGTCAATGCCCAAGTCTTTGTCACTTGAGAAATAGAACACTTGGGAGATACTACTTCCATGACGTGCATGAACTTTCGGATGTCTCTCTGTCTGATCTTTCCAGGTTCATAAACACATCAGGATGGCTGGACAAAGTCGAGTAACCGTGAGGGACCTACTATCATCGCCAACAACATCTCAACAAGGGCATCACAATGGGTTCACATGGACCTAAGTGGGGTGCTGCAGGGCTTGCTCTGCCGCATCCACCCGTAAACCTATCCTAACCTAAGGGTCGAAGAGGCACTTCAAGCAATGGTGGATGATGGGGTCCTTCGTCCAGTCACTTGTAGCGAGTGGGCGACGCCAATAGTTCCAGTCATAAAACCAGATGGAAACATTCGGATTTGCGGAGATTATAAATACACTGTAAATCAGATGTAATTCTACGTAAATGGTTCTGAAGATTGGATTTGGATCGAGCATATACCCAAGTGAACTACGCTCAGCTAGACAAGGAGGCATTATCCATAATTTTTGGAATAAATAAGTTTCACCAGTTCTTGAGTGGGAAGCAATTCACGATCATTACGGAACACAAGCCTCTAGTGGGACTATTCAACCCAGCAAAGACGATTGGTCAACACATTTTACCTCGAGTGCTACAATGGTCATTGATGTTAGGATCATATCAATATGATATCCATTACCGACCAGGAAAAGACCACCAGAACGCAGACGGATTAAGTCGACTACCACTCGAAGAAGTTAAAGTCGAAGTTCCACATGTTCCTGCAATTTTATACTTCGGAAAAGCAGAAAACCAGTTTCTTGTAACAACAAGAGAAGTTTCTCAAGCAACCAGAAGGGATCCAGTGCTCTGAAAAGTAATGTGGCACATCCAACGTCGTAACTGCGATCTTCCAGAAAAGTCACCCCAATTTCAACCGTATGTTACAAGAATCCAGGAGCTTTTCGTCAACGCTCAGTGTCTGTTGTGGGGATCCAGAGTAATTATACCAGAAAAGCTACGAACCAGGGTTTTGAAGACACTTCATGAAATTCATCGAGGGATGACAGCGTAGTTATTTTTGGTGGCCAGGCCTTGACAGCGAGATAGAGAAAATAGCTAGACAGTGTGAACAATGCGCTAAGGTAAGCAAACATCCTCCAGCCGCACCTGCAAAGCCGTGGCCGTTAAGTCAAAAACCATGATCACACTTGCACATTGATAATGCGGGTGAATTTTTGGGTGCTTACTTCCTGATCGTAGTGGATTCTTATTGTGAATACCAGTTCCAGAAGGACCATTGAAATGATAAGAGATATATTCGCGACTCACAGTATTCCCGATACGATCGTCTCAGATAATGGTCGAAATTTCGTCTCGAGTGAATTTGAATCATACCTAAAAGCAAGTGGTATCAAACATATATGTACCGCACCGTACCACCCCGCATCTGAAGAAAATGCCAACAAGAAATATCCGAAAAAGACTGGCTAATTTTCTTTTGCGACTACGCACAACTCTAACGATCGTAGATACTGAATCAAACGGTATACGTCATTTCGGACATTATGTCGAAGAATCATAAACGAAGGGTACACTGCTTCGGTCACCCCTCATATAATTCGAAGACATATCGCCCAATCAGAGTCGTCCGAAGTTCACGGGCAAGGGATATACTGTATCGGCACCCTTACCCCGACCCAAGGACAAACCACCCCGTTTACCCTCGACGCGACACAGGAGGATTTTAGTCATGGGCAAATCGCCATTTTTATTAGGCAACAACAACGTTCCCACCAGCATGTCCGGTCTAGTTATTTACTCTGGCCAACTCCCCCCTCCCCATGTGGTACCACAAAGGACCTATATTTACATTGGTCTAATTGAGTCTCTTTTGACAGCCACCTTACCTAACCTAACCTAACGCACAACTCCAAACTTAAATACAAATAAAAGTCCAGCTGAACTCTTAATGGGAAGGAAGACCATTTTGGATCGTTGTCATCCTCGAGGTAACTCAAGCAAAGAAGAGTTTAAAAACGAGATCCAAATGAAGAAGGCGAAGTCATCAAGAAGATTAAGAAATGGTGAAGATGTATGGTACAGAAATTTCGGTAGAGGTGAGAGGTGGTTACCTGGAACAGTTCAAATCGAAGCAGATGGAACTATTCAATCAAGACACATTGACCAGATAAGGAAGCGAATTCCTACTCAAACACAACAAGTACAGCAAAGGGTTCAAACTCCAGTACCAGTCCAGTTAAGAGGATCACTTTCACCAAATCAACAAAGTGACCACTTAAGGCCAACTATTCCTTATGAGGAATCCATTTTTCCTGATCAACCAGTTTTCGAAATGTTACCAACTACAAGTAAACTAGAAGTACCATCACCAGCAAGTACAGTTGTATCATCGGAGCAGACCACACCAGTACGGGGACGACCGGTTCGTCAAAAGAAGATTCCTAGAAGATTGAATGATTACTTAATGGGAGGAACTGTAACGTAGTGACTCTCAATGTAGAGAGTCTCTGTACTGTGTAATCTCTGGCAGGTAGCAGATGTGGTTGGTTATATTATAAATTTTATTCTTTCAAAAATTACAGCGTGTAGATGCTTACAGCTCGGTGGTCAAGATAAGAGAGAGATAATGTATAGCTTAAACTAAATGGAGTACAATTCGTAATTGCTGTAATACTAAAAATTACTTAGCCTATGTTGGTAATAAAGTAGAGGGTGGTGCCAAACTTTAAGCATGAAGTTTTTGAGGTTGCCATAATTAGCACATTATAACTTCATGTTTAATACACAACACCTTCGCTACTAAGTTATAAAATAGTAATATAGTAATACAATTTATTCAAAGATTATATTTTAACTACAAACTGTAGGTGAATGAATTCATTATTGATATTGACAAGTTATTAGCTATTCCAATATAATTGGGTTTTTTTTCCAAAAACAAAGATTTATCCAGTTCTTTATTTTGTAGTCTACTAGACCTTCTTACTTCAATGTTTGTTAAGAATTTCCTTTTTTCCCTAAGAGGTCGCTGACTCTTACTTACTTAAATTTTTGTAGGATCTATATCAGATATAAAAAGTTATCATTTAAATTCCTTTTGCGAACTTGATTCTTATGTACAAAGCGTTCTATTTCATTGACTCTTATAAAATACGTTAAATGACAAACAATTTTAGAAACTTTAGCTGGAATCCATTTTATCATGTTCATATAGTGGTTTCTATACAGGACTTTTTCCCCCACTTTAAATTGCTGTTTTAATACATTGCTATTACATTTTTGGCTTTCTTTAAGGCCTGCTCTTACATTTACCCTGCCGTCAACAGATTCATTTTGGATAATACTATTGCTATTTTGCTTCAGCGAGCTTAACATAATTCTGGGTTTAAAGTTAAACAACATTTCAGAAGGAGATTTGGGGGTTACTGTTGATGGAGTTTTGCGATAATTAAAAACGAATTCATTTACTTTATCTACTAACGATATTGTATTATTTTGTTCCAAGTATAACTTTTTTAAAACTGACTTCACTGTCTGCACTCTCCTATCAGCTAATCCATTCGATTGTGGGTGATATGGAGGGGATTTTACCAGATTAATACCTTTACATTTACAGAACTTAAGAAGCACACAAGAATTAAAAGGTGGACCATTATCCGTTACAATACAACCCGGATATCCGAAAACTAAAAACAATTTGGATAACTCATTTATTAATGACTGAACAGTTGTGGTGTTCATCAACCTCACGTCGCAATATTTTGAGTAAGCGTCTATGATAATTAGAACGTTTTCCCCCCAAAGAAGAAAAAATCGAGATGAATGCGATCAAAGGGAAACTGCAATGGTGCCCATTTCGTTTCAACTTTTTCGCGGGGAACGTTTTGTGTTTTTTCACAAACTTCACAGTTTTTCGCGAATAGGCTTATTGACTTATCAATGCCACCACAAATGACAGGGCTAACATCTTCATCCTCACTACACCTGCATGATTTTTATGAAGCAATTCGAGAACTCTATTTTGTAGCGAAGTTGGGACAACAACTCTGTGCCCATATAACACACAACCGTTTTCAATACATAAACTTGTTTTGTTTTTAAAATACTGCTTTATATCATTTCGTATATTATTCGGCCAACCAACTTGTAAATATTCAAAAACAGCCTTTAATAATTTATCTTGTTGAGTACTGTCACGCACTGTGTAGGAAAATCTCTACAATTACATTTTTCATAGTTCGAAAGGAAATTTCCCACACCCCTGTAACACAAATTAGCTATAATATCCTAGACACTAAACCCAGTATTATTCCACACCATTTCAATAGTTGCTGGATTTATATAGTGTGGAGGTGGGGCTTAGCAAGTAGAATTCAGGAGCGATGAGAGATCCAAGAGGAACAGGCAATGTCGTTGTTGTACTTTTTCATAGCTATATAGAAAACTCTAGACGAAAATCATACCACTATCCTTGTACATAAAGTCATTTCGGTACATCGAAATACGGTATGAACAGGCGTTTGAACGAGTGGCGTGAGATTTTGCAAAAACAACAATCGACGTTTAGAGTATTCTGAGCTGAGATGGGAAATCATGCGGCAATCGAAGGGAACATCGTAGTACAATCGCAGTCGATGCTGAGGGTATGGAAGAATTGCTTCTGCAGACTGTTTAACGGCGATGTTTGATTTCGATTGAATTGTTAATTCTCCTTACCGCGGGTGGGGGGAGAAGTAACCAGACTTGCCTTTCGATCTTCTGTTCCAAGTGCCTTTATTTCTTAAAATTGGTTTGCTTAAATACTACATTATTGCTAAGTAATCACAATGCTGCCCTACTGACCATTAATGCGTGCCATCGTGATTACGCCATGCAATTATGCTGTTTTTACATGACCTTCGTTTTATTGTTGACTGTGTCAACATGTTCCCCCCTTTGAAGTTAGTCTACTTCAACCGTGAATCTCTCGTCAGCCTTGACCATTCGAGGCGGTACGATCGGTGTCATCTGCTGTTGTCGTCGTTTCCAGTATCGAAATATTGCACAGCCAACCTATAACAGCACAATTGCATAAGACACTGAAAATTGATGGATGTCATGAATTGATATGTCCGGTGAGCTTGTGGTGTCAGCAAGGTGAACCTTTAATTCGCTAAACTGATGATTCTTCTCGAATACTAGTGGCTGTATGACTTTTATTGCCGGTGCCGTGCTCTGAGTTGGCAGCGCCTGTGACATGTTTGTAAATGGTATGAATGGGACAGTGCTGCTGGTGTTCATCATTGTGAAGCTGTGTATGGTTGCAACCTTAGTCTCTAACTGACATTTTTCCGTCATGGTAAGCTCTCCTTGCCCTTGTAAGTGAATTGGGTAGACTTGAGCTCCACATATCGCATTGATAGTTTGCGGCAGTAATGTTGAAAAGATCCAGGTGTTTGATGTTTGTAATTGTATCCAAACCTAGTTTTCTTTGATGGTGATCAAAGTGCAGCGCTGGTATGGGGTTTCTGCGTGTTTGAAGAATTCCATTTCACATGGGGCGTTGTCTTCCTTATATGTGTATATTGGGTGTTTGCCCGTGCAAATGTACTCTTGATCGTCCGCCTTCTCACACTCCTTAAGGTCATTCGTTGTGAACTTTACAAACTGATCCCGATGAAGCGTTACAGCTAGGTATTCTGTTGTTGGCTTGACAAACATCAGTCTTTCGTTTTTTGGTATTGGCAGTGGTATCACCTTGTAAAGCTCGAATAGAGTATCTTGTACTAGTGGCAAGTTGATGTTGAATATGATTCCACCTTCCATAATTCTGGTCTTGATCCGCGCCAAGGAGTAGATTGTGCTGAGCCTGTCTGACGGAAGTGCCGTGTTGTCTGGAACATGTGGCCTTATGAGGTCTAGTTGACGTCTTAACTCTGATGGTGTCAAGATACGAGTGCTGATCTTCCCGTGATGTGCATCCATGACGGCGTCGATTAGTGCCGTTTGAATCCTCTGATACCGTGCAAGGCTCAAGCTTAAAATGCTTACCATTGAGTTGAACAATAGCATCGCTCTAGTTTCATCCAATGTCTTTGTCCTATCATTCCATGCTCGTTGTAGGTTAGCTACATGTTCATTCAATGATTCCAGCTGACTATTTGTATGCCTTTCATCTCTTTCGATGATATTGAGGGTTGAGTTAAGCACCGTTGTTTGACGTTTAGTTAATTCGTTTTGGTACTTCTGATTTTGTCCTAATCGTTCGATGTCTAAGTTAAATTGCTCAGCCTGCTCCTGGTCTACTATTCCAAACAATTTGTTTGCCACTGTGCCGATTATATCAAACGGCGATCGACGATTTCGCTCATGGTTTTGCCCGCGCATTACCTCATTCATTTGAAGTGCACTTTGGTATTGGTACTCCAGCTCGCTTAATGTTGTTCGGCAGTTTGTTGTATAGTATAGTGTGTGTTTGCATAGACGGCTCATATTTTGTAGTGACAGACGCAGGACTTCCAACTCTCTAAAGTAGGTGGTTGTGTTATGATATACAACGATGTTCCATGAGTCGGTTATCAATTTCGTCTTTCCTAGCCCTTCGAAATAGATTCCAGAGCTTGAGTTCAACTGTTTGACTGATATGGGTGTATTTGTCTGTGCAGTGGAAGTCTTTATTGGCTGCGATACTTCTGTGCGTCGTTTCATAGCCAACGGATTAGCTAACCAATTGGGGTTGATTGGGTGGATGCGCCTTATTTTGGCAGCTCGTGTGCCCCGATTCTGGCGCCTTGTGATACTTGAGAAAGTGCTGTCATCATCTGTACTTCTACTGCGTTTTGAGGTTGCTGTTAATGATGTTGCCGATGGTGATGCCATCTCCTTGCTTGTTGTTGCACTTAATGCTGTTCTCTTATGAGCCTTATGTGGACTCTCCTCTGTTGTGATCGTCGATGATACTGCTTCTTCTATCTTGGCTTCACTGTCCTCCGGCTGAGATGTTTCGATCGGCAGTGGACAAATTTTAGCAACTGCTCGTTTGAATATCCCCCCCTTTGTCCGTACGTCCACTACTCTGACCACATTGTCTTCACCTGGGTATGCCTTAATTACTCTGCCAAGTGGCCATTTAAGTGATGGCTGATTGTCGTCTGCCAATAGTACCATTGTTCCTGGGGAAATGTTTGTCGTACCGGTTCTCCATTTTGATCGATTCTGCAATTGTGACAGGTATTCCTGGGACCACCTTTTCCAAAACTGCTGTTGAATAAACTGCAACCGTTGGAATCGTCTGAGGTAATTTATATTATCATCGGTGACATCAGGTTCCGGAATTGCACACAGCGGCTCTCCAATCAAGAAGTGTCCTGGCGTTAATGCTTCTAAATCATTTGGATCATTTGACATCTGGGTAATTGGACGGGAATTAAGAATTGCTTCTATTTGGGATAATGCTGTACTCAATTCCTCGTATGTTAATGGGGCCATTCCTGTGTATCTTATCAGGAGATGTTTTGCTGACTTCACTGCGGCCTCCCAGATTCCCCCGAAATGAGGAGACCTTGGAGGTATGAACTTCCATTCGATAGCCCTTTCCTGGCAGAGGCTATCGACGCCTTTTCTTAGTTGCTGTGATTTTAGAAGACTAGAGAGGCGATTTAATTCTGATTTTGCGCCTACGAAGTTAGTGGCGTTATCGCAGGAAATTGAGGAACAATATCCTCGCCGTGAGATAAATCTCTTTAAGGCGTTTAGAAATGCCTCGGTTGTTAGATCGCATACTGCCTCCAAATGTACTGCCTTTGTTGTAAAGCATACAAACACTGCTACATATCCCTTAATCGGAGCTCGTCCCCGTATTCTTGAATGTATTTGGACAGGACCAGCGAAATCAACTCCAGTGTGCAAGAAAGCTCTTGACGGTGTTACGCGCTCCCTTGGTAAATTGCCCATTATTTGGGTGATGTGGTTTGGTTTGCATTTAAAGCAACGTATGCACTTATGTACTACATCGGTAGCCATCCTTTTAACGTTCAGAATCCAATATTGTTGACGAGATAGGGCTACTAAAGCCGATGGTCCCACATGCATGTTCTGTTTGTGTAGTCCTTCCAATATCAGTTGCGTTAGTTTGCCTTGTTTTGGAAGAAGCATTGGGTGTTTGCTGTCTACCGCCACGTTTGATTGCCTTAATCGACCGCCGACACGCATTACGCCATTTTCGTCTAAAAACGGTTGTAGCGGTAATAGCTTACTTGTTCTTTCCAGTGCCTGACCCCTTTCCAACTGTGCATACTCCTTTGGAAAGGACATGAGTTGTGTGTTCTTAATTGCTGCCATGAGTCCTAGCCTTAGTTCGCCTTGAGTTAAACGTTCTTCCTTTACTCTTAGTGCCTGTGCTACTCGCATATTGTTTATGAATCGTGAACAATACGCAAAAATCCGTTGAACGCGTTGTATTGAGCCAAGTTTATGTATGGCAGATGTCAGCTCGAATATGTGCGTCCTTTCCGAAGTTGCAGTAAGCACGCATTTAACGGCTCTTCTACCCGGTACCTCGGTTTCCAGACATGCCATATTTATCGGCCAGTGTTGCTCAGATCGTTGCAGGAAGGCTGGTCCTTTAAACCATATTGATGAGTCCAGTAGCTGTGCCGCGGGAAGCCCTCTTGAAATTAGGTCGGCTGGGTTGTCCTTCCCTGGTATGTGCTGCCATTGTTCCTGTTGTGATAGCGATTGGATGCGTGCAACTCGATTCGCTATGAATGTCTCCCAAGTGTAGGATGGGGAAGAGATCCATGCGAGTACAGTGGTGCTGTCAGTGTAGTAACATATCTTGTCTATTTTTATCGTTAGTACACCCATCAGACGATTTACCAGCTCTGTCACTAGTTCTGCTGCACATAGTTCCAATCTTGCTAGGGTAGTGGTTTTTAAAGGTGCCACTCTTGATTTAGCACATAGTAGGGACACTTGATGTTGTCCCTTATCATCCGTAGATCGTAGGTAGCAGCATGCACCATAGGCTGACATGCTGCTATCGGCAAACGCATGGAGTTGGATGCTTGATGCTCGCGGGATGAGTGCACATCTTGGAATGCGTATCTTGCTCAGGGCGTATAGTTGTACCTTATACTCTTCCCATTTTTGACATTGTTCCTTGGAGAGTGGTTCATCCCACGGTGTCTGGAATTTCCACAACTCCTGCATGAAGAGTTTCCCGAGTACGACAACTGGGCCTACAATACCCAGTGGGTCAAATAGTCGGCATATCTCTGAGTATGCAATCCGCTTTGTCATGGACTCCGTGTCCTTGATGAAATTAGAACTGTTAAAAAAGAAGATATCGTTATTGGGTTCCCATATCAACCCCAGCGTCTTAACGACATCTCTTTGATCGATGGATAACGTCTTTTCCCTATGTTCCATGGGAATGCCTGTCAGGACGTCTACGTGACTGGCGCAAAATTTTCGTAGCTCTAATTTCGCCTGGGTAAGTAGCTCCATAACTTGATCCCTTATCCTTAACGCTTCTTCGATTGTGTCAGCTCCTGTCAATATGTCATCTACATAGGTTTCCTCGGCAATGATTTGCGATGCTCTAGGTGCGGTGGCTTTATTTTCCTCTGCCAATTGTTTTAGGCATCTTGTCGCCAAAAATGGTGCGGATGCAGTTCCGTAGGTGACTGTGTTAAGCTGATAAGTTTTTATTGGGTCCGTTGATTTGTACCTCCAGAATATTGTTTGATACTTTCGATGTGATTCATCAACAAGTATCTGCCTATACATTTGTCGTATGTCCGCTGAGAATGCAATTTGGTTTAGCCGAAACCTTATCACCACCGCGAAAAGGTCTGACTGTACTGTGCTTCCTACCATCGTGACCTGGTTTAGTGACGTTCCACTTGTTGTTTTTGCTGAAGCATCAAATACAACTCTCAGTTTCGTGGTTGAACTATCGGGTTTAAGAATGCCATGATGTGGGATGAAATAGCTATGTTCTGGTACTTCCCATCTGTTAATTTCCTTCATGTGTCCGCTGTCTTCATAATCCCGCATGAATTGGTGGTAGAGTTTTTGTAGCTCTGGTTGTTTAGCTAGTTTCCGCTCTAGAGCCATAAACCGCTGAATTGCCATGCCCTCTGAGTGACCTATGGCATTCGGATCTTGCTTGAATGGAATTTGAACTATAAAGCGGCCGTCCTTGTTCCTGCGGAATGTGTCACAGAAATGGGTTTCACATTCCACTTCTTCCTTTGTTTTTGGATTTCTTTCCTCTTTGTGAGTTTCAAGTTCCCAAAAACGTTCTATTTGCTTCTCTATGGTGGACGTTCCATGTTTGGTTGCAATGTTGCACATCTGCCTTGAGCGAGTAGGTACCTTGCTGATTTGAACCCTTCCAGCAACTATCCATCCCAATTGCGTGTTTTGAAGAGTGGGTAGTGATGCACCAAGGTTAGCCTGACCAGGAATTATAAGTTTTAGATAAAGTTCAGCACCCAGTAATAGGTCGATTCGCTGTGGTCGGTTGAATTTCGGGTCTGCCATCGATGTGTGCGGTGGTATTTTCCACCCCTTGGTCTCTATGTATACTGCTGGCTGTACTTCGCTTATTTTTGGTAAAATAATTGCTTCGATTGTTGTTTGGAAGTGCGAAGTACGGGACTGTAGTCTTACAGTCGTGCTGTGTTTGGCTATCACCTCTGTGTTACCTATTCCCGCAATTGATAAATTTATCCGAGTTCTGGGTAGTCCAAGTTCCTGACAGACTCTCTCTGTTATAAAGTGCAATTGTGACCCGGAGTCCAATATTGCCCGTGTTGGCATTGTGGTTCCATGTACATTAAGTACTTCTACAACAGCTGTTGCTAGCATGATTTCACCTTGCTGGCCAGCTCCTGTATTGGCTTGTAATGAACTGGTGTTCCTCTTGTTGATAACCGGATCTGGGTGGATCATCGTATGATGTCGGCCGTTGCATTTGCTGCAACTTGGCGCAGAGCAGCTTCTACTCCTGTGGCCCTTCTGAAGACAGTTGAAGCAGACCTCTAGTTGCTTCAACAGCTGACACCGTGAGTTGTAGTTCCTTTGACTGAACTGTTTGCATTGACGGATGTTGTGTCCGTGGATCTGACACACAATGCATTGTTCTTGAGTGGAGGTCATGAAGCTTGTCTGACGTCTCCTATCCTCCTTTGAATTTATGGCTTCTAACGTTTGGTATCTGGAAGTTAGAAACTCGTAAAGATCGGGGAGTGTCTGTATGTCCCTGCTGGATTTGAGGGACTGTTCGTAGAGTCTTCTACTCTCCTTGTCAAGCCGTTGAAGTACTAAATGAAGTACCAGAGGATCCCAATTTTGCACGTCGACTCCCAGGTTTGATATCGCTGCTAAACACTCCCTCGTGGTATCCAGAGACCAGCGGCCTCTGTTGTTATTACCGGCTGTTGGCACAGGTTATTTAGTAAAGCTGTTACTAGCAACCGCTTGTTTTCGTAACGTTCCACCAACGTATCCCAGGCTGTTTTGTAGTTCTGGTCAGTTGTGGTGAGGTGTTGTAGTAGTTTACTAGGCTCGCCCAGTAAGCTTGCCTTGAGGTAATGCAATTTCTGCGCCCCACTCATGTTGCGCCTGTGGATGAGCTCCATAAACAGATCCTTGAATTCTGTCCAATGTGAGTACTGACCGTTGAATGTGGGTAAAGTTATCGTTGGAAGTTTAACATCACCAACACATTCCTTCTGTGTATCTCTGATTGCCTCTATATATTCTTGGAGCCGGATCGACGCCTTAAGGTATTCGTCCTCTACCTCGAAGTATTCTTCTTCCTTGTAATCACCAGTAGACTCTAGTCTCATTATCGACTGATGATCAATGGCTATGATGTCCCAGTATTTGTTGATTGCATCTAATGTCTTCCCATAGTATGCTCTCGATCTATTTGTTCCATCCTCGTCAGTAGATTGTTGGTCCGTTTGTTGAACCAACCGTGTCAATGCCTTGATTGATGATCGTTGGTGTCGTACCAGTTCCACAGTCCCTTGATCGGTTTCGTTCAGCATTGTGTCATCTAATTGTTGCTGAACCGGTTTGGTCGACTCCTTTGAACTGCTTGCATTATCATCTTCTGGTGGCTTCTCGTTTAGGGCTGTCAGCATCTTCTCAGAGTACTTCGTGTACAATGCCTCTATTTTCTCAAAATAGTTGCTCGAGAAGTATTCCTCGTTAGGCAGGCTCCCTTTATTTTTCTCCAGCTGGTGGTGTCGCCCTCGGAACTGACTCCACTCCATGTGGAGACAGCTCATTCTCTGCACGAAATACGCCTTGCTCCAACGTTTCGGTCCATCCTTGGAAAAGTTGCTACAGATTGATTCGATCTGCTTTCCCACAGCATGTTGCTCATTCAACAACGTTTTCATGATGGTCCTTTTCTGGTACTGTAACTGCTTTGAGTTTGGCGGTGTAGTTCAAACTCTCTTGAAATCCTTCAAGCTACAGGTTCTCCTGGCAGGATCGCCAATGTTTGATTTCGATTGAATTGTTAATTCTCCTTACCGCGGGTGGGGGGAGAAGTAACCAGACTTGCCTTTCGATCTTCTGTTCCAAGTGCCTTTATTTCTTAAAATTGGTTTGCTTAAATACTACATTATTGCTAAGTAATCATAATGCTGCCCTACTGACATTTTATGCATTACTACCTTATTGCTAAGTAATCACAATGCTGCCCTACTGACCATTAATGCGTGCCATCGTGATTACGCCATGCAATTATGCTGTTTTTACATGACCTTCGTTTTATTGTTGACTGTGTCAACAGACGATGACGAACAAAACCCCGCTGTCAGGCAGAATGAACCATTCAACCTGGACGATGAAGACCAACAATTCCGTCCACCCGACCTGGACGAAGTGAAGATAGCCATATCTAAGCTTAAGTCCAACAAAGCCGCTGGAGCAGATGGCCTAGCCGCTGAGCTATTCAAAGCGGCAGGCGATGACTTGGTTAGGAGCATGCACCAACTCATCTGTAAAATATGGTCGGAGGAAAGTATGCCCGATGAATGGAACCTCAGCATTGTTTGCCCGATCCTCAAGAAAGGAGACCCTCTGAACTGCGCCAACTACAGAGGTATAAGTCTTCTTAACATCGCCTACAAGATCTTATCTGCCGTGTTGTGTGAACGCCTGAAGCCTTTCGTCAACAACCTGTTTGGTCGCTATCAGTGTGGCTTCAGCCCAGGAAAGTCTACCGTTGACCAAATATTCACACTGCGACAGATCTTGGAGAAAACCCAGGAAGTCCAAATCGATACCCACCACCTTTTTATCGATTTTAAGGCCGCCTATGACAGCATTTATAGAGACGAGCTATAGAGAGCAATGTCTAGTTTTGGCATCCCTGCCAAACTCGTCCGTCTGTGCAGGATGACAATGGAGAATGCACGCTGCTCCATTAATGTCGGTAAAGAACTCACCGAGACCTTCGATGTCAAAAAAGTATTTAGACAAGGCGATGCGCTGTCATGTGACTTCTTTAACATCGTTCTTGAAAGAATAGTGCAAAACTCAAACGCTAACACCAGAGGCACTATCTTCCAAAAGTCCGTCCACCTACTCGCTTACGCCGACGACATCGACATAATCGGCAGAACGCAACGTGATGTCACTGGCGCGTTCGTGAGCATTGAGACGGAAGCGGCAAAGATGGGTTTGGCGGTCAATGAGGGCAAGACAAAGTATATGCTGTCATCAAGAAAGGACACCCAACACCGACGTCTGGGACAAAATGTCACCATAGACAGATATAACTTTGAGGTGTTAAAGGACTTTGTCTAAATAGGCTCCGCTATGACTTCAGACAATGACACCAGCGCTGAGATTAAACGAAGAATAACTCTTGCCAATCGCTGTTTCTTTGGGCTAAGAAAGCAATTGAGTAGCAAAGCCCTCTCTCGAACAACTAAAGTGATCCTTTATATGACCTTGATCATCTCAGTCCTACTTTATGGTGCAGAGGCATGGACTCTATCAAAAGCGGGTGAGGCTACTCTTGGATACTTCGAGAGAAAAATTCTTCGAGTAGTTTTCGGTCCCGTCTGCATAGACGGTAAATGGAGAAGGAGAACCGCGCAAAGCAAGTGTAGCGACGAATGCTAAGAAAATCAAAAGTTTTATAACCACGAAGTATAAAGTGATATTTACCTGGCGCCCCCACTACCATCTGGCAGAAGGAAATGACCGTGGCATTTCATATAAAACGCGCGGTGTGATATTCAAGTTCACCAGTCCCCGCCATAGAATATACTCTGAAAAGCTAATAGTGTTCCCCCTTTGCCACCAAACTCACCACTCAACCTTCTCAGTACGCCAGAGAGAAACAAAATTTAAATCAAATCGATTCCATAACTACCTGAATCGGTTTCAATCCTCGCATGTATAAATCTAAAATAACAAAAAAAAAACTGACGCATCTCCGCTCCCCAACAACCTAAGAGCAGAGCTATTCACCACACAAAATCCCCGGACTACCTCGAACGTCTCCGTCCAGGCGATTCTCATTATGTATGTGTCGCACATGAGCCCACTCACTTTTTGTATTGTGGGTTGTGTGAGTTGTTAAAATTAAAATTCGGATTAAACAAAACAGGTATTAAGAAAACCGAAGGTTACCCCAAAGGATGCTGTGCACAGGATCGACCGGGATCTCAAAAAAAAAAAAGCTTTGGTAAGCGATATTGCACTTTTATACAATTTTCCTTGAATTTTAATTTGAATAACACAAAAAAAAAATTTATATTATATACATTTATAGCAATAGGGGAGAGTAGCGTCACATTAGTCATATGGATAGTTTTTCCTTTTAATTCAAATAATGTCCACACTATTTGGTACTGTAGCGTTCACCTTAAACCTAAGAAAGAGAAGATAAAGTAATTTTTCGTTCAGTTTTAAACAAAACTGCCGACTTCCCATAGCATACACACAAACCGGACACTTAACAAACATACCCTTAAATTTCCCATTACCGCAGTTTAAGCTTGGTTTCCACTGAACTATGGAGCTTCAGATCAGAAAACACTTACCTCGCAATTCATAAGTGCATACTCGTTCTTTTGAGTGCTAATAGTTATCGTGGTAGGGTGCTAAAATCCCCAGAGGAATAGCCAGACATCTGCCAAACTCCATATATATATTCGGAGAAAAATACCTGAGGTAAGCGTGGTCTATTCTTCTGCTTTCCTTTTATTAGTTTCTAACTAATTTTATTTGCATAGATTGCATAATTTTTTTTTATTTATACGTAGACTATAATATACATAGTTTCCCTACCACGCTTTTCAAAATATAGCTGAGACGCATCAAGAATTGAACACAATTTACCAAAAATTAAAACAACGAAAATTTAAATTAAAAGGTACGTAACCGTATGTTATAAATATATTTTCAAAATATGCATATGGTAATTCTCTCTATTTGGTGTCCACAGAAATTCGCGGACGCCCATATAACCTTCGGTTGCTCCGAAATCTGCTATATACATGTTACCGCATATATGTATAGCAGCAGCCGAAAAGGGAGCGTCCGCAACCTTTATCTATTTAATTCATTTGTGCTATTCTCTGGGCATTGCACCAGCAACGATCGAGAATCTCTCATACCGATCATCGTACATCAACGCCGTGCTCTCAACCAGTCTCGTGTTAGACGTGAAAAAGGAGAACACGCGCGGAAAATTCGTCCCAACATCACATGTGCGCGCGAGATCAGTTAATCTCCTGAAGACACCTTCTTCATCATCCCCACCGTTACCCCATCGCTACAAACCCAAAACAAGTGCAGACGAAAATTAAGAAAAGTGCTCATAGTTTGATTTATTTGCCCAAATTTTCCAAGATTTTAATGTACATAATTCGATTAATATCGGCATAACCTAAAGCTCTATATATATATTACCTTGAAAAGTGTCTATTCCATATATTACAGTAACTAGCTATTACCTCACTTGATTACATAAATTCATGCTTCTTTATTGCCTAAGAAATTCTAAATTACCTAAAACCTAAGTGAAACATAAAACATACAAAAACATTCACACATCACATAACACACCAGCGAAAGAAACTTGTGGCCACAACTCTCGACGTATGGAAAAATTTGTAAGTACATGCACATTTATTTGCTTTAATAAATTTCTTTGGCAATACTCAAATACTTAAATACTTAAATACTTAAATGCTTATATATATATATTTCGAGAGATAATCGAATCAGACCACCATTGTCGGGTCTCTTTTCGTCTCTCTACCA
The DNA here is from genome assembly GCA_951230905.1 of Cheilosia variabilis. NCBI lineage: Eukaryota > Metazoa > Arthropoda > Insecta > Diptera > Syrphidae > Cheilosia > Cheilosia variabilis. The sequence continues at coordinate 87,920,973 of OX579676.1, forward strand.
CTGTAAATCTTACTCAGAGAGACTCTCTGGATTTCTCCACAGTTCTTCTCTGGGCTCAATTCCAAGTGTTAACGCTAGCATCTGTTTATGGGAGATCCGTTTCATCGACTGGGTCTCGACCCATTGATGTCCCAAGATCCTCATTCTTCTGCCAGCCAATGCCGGGCATTGACACAGTATATGTGCCGCTGTCTCAGATTCCTCCAGGCATAGTCTACAAGTATCATCCTCTATAAGGCCCATTTTCCTTAAGTGATACCTGAAATTACCATGTCCTGTAGACAAAGCCACCACCCATTTCAATATTCCTCGACTCATGCTTAGAACTCTTCTTTGAGTGGAGCAGGTCGGCCACTTTATTGCCATTTTAGCTTGTCTACATTGTTCCACGGTTGACCACCTTCTCAGGTGTTGTGCCGTGATCCATTTGTGGACAAGCTGTTCAACCATTCCTCTGCCAATTGAAGAGAATGGTTCTGGTCCCAGCAACTTTTCAGTTGACCCCTGTTTTGCAAGGGAGTCCGCCTTTTCATTGCCTTCGATCCCTATGTGTCCTCGTACCCAAGTCAGTGTTACTTCATTGTTAGATGAACACTTATTGAGTTTAAGTACGCATTCCAGTGCCAGTGATGTTGTGATGTTTGTTTGTTCCATGCATCTGATCACCGCCTGATTGTCCAGTGCTATAAAGATATTTCTTCCTTCCACCTGACACTCAAGCAAGTAGTCCAACGCATAAAGCAAGGCAATCATCTCAGCCTGGTATACTGAAGTGTATTTCCCGAGGCTAATGTGACGGGCAAGTTCCAGCTCTTCTGAATAGATACCGGCCCCCGCCCCGCCATCCATCATGGATCCATCCGTGAAAATCACTATTTCACCATTTCTTTTTTCTGGAAATAATCCGTTCTCAATACGAGTTTTGTGATTTCTTTCCATAATACGCACCCTTGTTATTCGATCCATAGGCATGTTTAGCTCCCTAATCTCGTCTTTAACAAGTTCCAGGATCTTCCTATGTCCATAGATCGTACCACGATGGTGCCATTTCGCATCTCGATGCAAGCGAAGTGCCGTTTGGGCCGCTGTTTTCTTAATAAATAAGTCTAGCGGTAATATCCCCATGATGACTTCCAATGCGCATGTTGGGGTTGTACGTATTGCACCTGTAATTCCCATACATGCTAAACGCTGAACCCTATCCAGGTGCTTCCTCACAGTTTTCTGAGAGGCTTTCGCCCACCATACAACCGAGGCGTACGTGATAATGGGTCTAGTTATCATCGTATACATCCAGTATGCTGACCTAGGCGAGAGTCCCCACCTCTGTCCACACACACGTTTGCACTGATGTAGTACTCTTTTTGCCTTCCGGACCTTCTCCTCAACATGGTAATTCCAAGTATGTCCAGTATCTAGATAGACTCCCAGATACTTAACCTTCTTAGTCATTGTTAGTTCCGATCCGAAGTGTTAAGGGCCGAAATTCCAGATTTTTCCTCTTCCTAGTGAAGACTATTAGATCTGTTTTCGCCGCATTAATGGAGAGCCCTTGTTCCAGACACCACCGCTCAACCACTCTGAGTGCATTCCTTATGATATCTGCGGTGACGTCCATGAATTTGCCTCTGGCCATTATTGCTATGTCGTCGGCATATCCCACTGTGTGAATGCCCGTCGCCTCGAGTCTGTCGAGAAGAGAGTCCACAGTGATATTCCACAGTGTAGGTGAGAGAACACCTCCTTGTGGGCAACCTCTGCTAACCCTTCCTCTGAGTTTTGAGGTTCCCGTCTGAATATTAATCGCCCTCGTATTCAACATATTGTCCACCCATCTTACCACCAGTGGGTTAACCCCTTCGTTTCTCCTAGGCTTGTTTCAGACTTTCAAAGCATATCTTATCGAAGGCACCTTCAATGTCCATTATAGTGGTCATCGCAATGCCCCCGGTATTTAGCTCTTCCTCCGCAACGCGTACTACTTGGTGTAGCGCTGTTTCTGTAGACATACCTACCCTGTATGCATGCTGTCTACTATTTAAAGGATACATCTTAAGCGCAGTACTCTCCATATAGTCCACCATCACCCTTTCCATTATTTTTAACAGGAAGGATGTTAGGCTGACTGGTCTGAATGACTTTGCCTCGGTGTAGTCCTTTTTTCCCGGTTTTGGAAGGAAGACCACATTTGCTTCCCTCCATGTTATCGGGATATAGCCTATTGCTAGGCATGCAACGTATATATTCCTGATCCTTGGTGCAATTACGTCTATACCCCATTGCATTAGACCTGGAAATATACCATCCGGCCCCGCAGTTTTGAAGGGTGAGAATGTTGCTATCGCACCCTTGACCGCTTTTGGTGTCACGATCCGTTCTGCTTCCGTCCTATCCATCCTGTTCGCTCCTTGTTTCCTTGGAGCCCAGGGCTGATCTGACTTATAGCTTCCTGGAAAGTGTACCTCCATTAGGACCTCATTTGTGTGATCCAGTGTTTCCACCATCTCCCCCGCTCTATTACGAATGAGTCCGATCTTAGAAACTGGATCTCTCGAGACAATCTTTTGTAGTCTACTGACTTCAGATGTACTCCTCATACTCGAGCAAAAGTCCCTCCATGACTCCCTTTTACGTCGTCGCAGAGTAACGTTTAGCTCTTTCTTTTTCGCCTTATATTCATCCCATGCTTCGGGTTCTCCCCTCCTCATGGCGTGATTGAAGGCCTTCCTCGCAGCCTTTTTTAGCTTTTCAAGTTCCCGGCACCACCAAAGCGCAGGATCTTGTTTTTCCACTAAAGTAGGTGTACAAGCCACTCGGTACGCAACTTCAACAGCTGATTGCAGATGCTTCAATTGTGATTCTACATGCCAAGTGTTTTTCGGTATTCCGAATGTCATTACATTCAGTTTTTCCTCCAACACTTCAAGGTATTTTATCCTATCTGTGTTCTTCGGAATTCTGATGTATTTCCGATCTTTTTTCCTTTTAGATCCATAGCGAACATCAAATGAAATGGCTCTGTGATCCGACAATGTAGCCTGATCCATTACCCTCCAATTTGATATTCTTTCAATTATCTGGCTACTGCACAGGGTAACATCGATCACTTCCATTCGTCTCACATCGACGAAGGTTGGCTCTGTTCCCCGGTTTAAGATAGCTAGATCCTTGCATGATACAAATTCGAATAAGGCTTCTCCTCTGTAATTATCGTTGGTGCTGCCCCACACTGTATTGTGTGCATTGGCATCACAACCAATTATTAGATCCTCGTTCCTGTTCCTGCATGCATTCACCAAAAACTCTAACTCTCTTGTCGGAGGAGGTTCTGGAGAATCATACGGCAGGTATGCAGATGCTATGACAAAACTTCCCGCACCTGATCCTACTCGTACTGTTGCAAGGTCTGGGGCACACAGATCCGGCAATTTATATGCTTGAACTCCGTGCCTCACCAAGATACAGGACCTAATTCTTCCGCTAGTTTGTGCATAATGCAACTCAGCCATGCTATTTGGGAGTCCTCTAATCTTTCCTCTAAAGATCCAAGGCTCCTGTATCAGGGCTATATCAAACGAATCCTCATCAAAACACTTAGTCATCATTGCCGATGCTGCTTTGCTGTGATGAAGGTTCAATTGAATCACCCTCAGCTTTTCCCGGTACGGGCCCACCTCCCGCCCGACTTGTGTTGATCCCATCTCCATGGTGTCTATCACTTCGTCGCCCTACCGGGTGGCTTTCCGGGTTGAGTCTTTTCCGATGATCTTTGGAACTTCACGAATGCTATGTCCAACCCGCAAAAGAGTCTATCTCCTGCTTGTCTAACCAGCCTCGCTTCCTCCCTCGGACACCAGATCGTCAGCTTGGTTCCACCAATTTCTTTGTCATCATATCTTCCCACTTGAATAACCCTCCATTTCGAAGTGTCCTTCACACAGGAATTTTGACGACAAAGTCTGGCAAGGATGACATCCTTGCTCACGGGTTCACCGGGAACGAAGATTATCAACCTTTCCACATCCTTTAGTATGTGAAGCCTGTCTATTTTAAGGTTGATTCCCTCCCATAGGTCGGTCATCTTCCCTACAGTCTCACATAGCCACCCCTTGGTTTCTTGGTTTACGCATTTTATTGCTATAATCCCTTCCTCCAAGGTTATCTCCTTTACACCGATATCACCTGCATTTGTCGGAAGTAAGTCAAGAGCCCTCAGCAGAGCATTTTTGAAAATACTCAACTGTGAAGCTTCTATCCCCCCCTCTCGACTCATGTCGGCAACACTCATTTGGAGATCGTTCGCCGCTGTCTGAGCAAAGGTTTTTACACCCTTGTCAACTCTGGCTCTCTCACTCCTAGCGTAAGGCTTTGCAGCATCTGCTTGCTTTGCTCTCCTTCCCATAGCTTGGCTCAGCTTTCGCTTTACCTTGCTTGGTCCAGGTTGCTCGGCCTTGCACGATTCCTGCTTTCCGGGTTGACTAATAGTCCGTTGTAAATGTTGTCCATCCACATAACCACTGGAGTGTGGTACCTGTAGACTGACCCCATATTGTACAGACTGTCCGTCTTCCCTTCCGCCTTCCGTCCCCTTCTTCACAGTTTTAGGTGGATTCATGGTCCCGGAACATTTGAACCGTTTCCTAGATCCACCGTCTTCTGGAGAGGTTTCGGTCGACGTCAAGTTGGCAACCATTTCAGTCAACTCCTCAACCGACTTACTTATACCTTTCGCCGAGACAGATTTGGCCAAGGCCAATCTTTGCCTCCTTCTGACCCTCTTCATTCTTTGCTTCAGTTGCTGGTGCAACTTCCGCTCGGAGTCGGGACTTCTCTCCTCTTCCAATCCGGCTTCCGCAGTTCCGGCTGACCTCTTGGCGCATTTCTGCCCCGCATTGTCCACCTCCACTGACGATTGGTCTGCTTACTCTTTTGGTTTCCCATCAGAGTCCACTGACCCCTCGAGCTTATTCGGGTTCATGTCAGCACTTTCCAGCGCCTTCTCGACCCCTCCTAAGCCTTCCACCTCGTTTTCCGAAGGAATATTATTTTTATTATTTAAATTTAGGTCCATATATGTACCCACGAGTAGGGGAGAATTAAACGGACCGAATAGGCAGAGATCCCCAATACCTATCCTACTCAACTAAATTACAACAGAGCATTGAGCTGCCCCTGAGGAGTCTCCATTAGCGGTTCAATTACCCCTGAACCCTGTGAACAAGTAGTTTTACCTACCTCATCACAGCTCCCTCGACATTGCAGACTAGTCATCTTGGAGTTTAAGGGTTGATCGATTGATCGGATTGAGTCTTGGTTCCTCAATTCACATTCAGCTCTACCAGAGGAGTTGGGCCACTACCCTGGTCTAGCATCCTGTTAATCTACTTAAGCCGCCCCACCACGACAAGGTGCCCAATCTTCGGATAAAGGTAGATGAACTTACCGGCGGTACTTAAATACTTAAATACCTAAATACTTAAATACTTAAATACTTAAATACCTAAATACCTAAATACTTAAATACTTAAATACCTAAATACTTAAATGACTAAATAACTAAATAACTATATACATATAAATACAACACATACACTTGCATAAATCGAAATGCTAATTCGTTGAATTATCTACCTGTTAGGGTGCGTTCGAGGAGCACCTAGTCGCTGGTTGTCGATGGGATCTCGCCGTGGTTGAGATGGGAGGAAATAGAAAAATGAAACACCAAAAAGAATAAGTTTCCGGATGTTTTAATTCTTTCTTAAATTCATATGTCTTACCTCGACCAGTGTTGAAACAAGAAGAAGGAATATAATTATGGATGTACAAAAGAAAGGTTAGATTAAGAAAAATAAAGTGGAACTCAAAGCTCCATCTAACAGGATTTAACGCATGTCAAATATGGAACTTATATAATCTAGTACAATATTTTTAAGAGCATATTATAGTGATGTGCTTCTACATGAACATTGCCGGCCGGGTTGCAGCAACCGATGCAAAGGCAAGAAAAACTAAATATAATGAAGCGAAGGCAATAATATATATGGGGATCCTATTGTTAGCGGAGGGGTTCCACTCACTCCGGTTGGGGAGGACATGTTAGTAGGGGATAGTAAATAAAAGTATATAAAATGTATAAGTACTAAAAATGTGATAGTGACAAGGTGTACACAAACAAATACGTGACATTCGTCCTTAATCAGTGCAGATAATTATATAGTATTTTACATTGTACAAATATAAAGACGTTAAAGGAAGCTCAAATAATTACAAGTCGTTGATTATGTATACGCACCACACCTTCTTTTTTTTTAAGATTGTGTTAGAACGCAAAGTTTAACAATTGGCCTTGTTAGAAGTCCAGATTGCGTTTTTATTTCAGCAACGCGTACTCTTCCATCAGAACCGGGATATAATTTGATAACACGACCTAATCGCCACTCGTTTGGGGGGAGTCTCTCATCTCGAATAACTACCAAATCATCTAATAATACGTCTCTTTGAGGATATTTCCATTTGTACCTTTTATGAAGCTCTTTCAGATACTCCTCTTTCCAGCGAATGCAAAATTGATGGTGTAGTATCTTTAATCGTTCCCACCGTTTAATACAGCTAAGGGATTGATTGCTTAAATCCGGTTCTGGGAGAGCTAAAAGAGGGCCACCACGTAGAAAATGCCCAGGTGTCAAAGGAGGGATGTCATTGGGGTTTTCTAATACTGGGGAAATAGGCCTCGAATTAAGACAAGACTCTATTCGCGCTAAAAGAGTTGAAAACTCCTCAAAGGTGAACTTTTGATCGCCAGCGATTTTTTTGAAGTGTGCCTTAAAACTCTTAACTCCGGCCTCCCAGAGGCCTCCCATATGCGGAGCGCCAGGTGGAATAAACTTCCACTGCAGTCCACAGTCTTTGTACTTTTCTGTCACGTCGAAAGAAAACGTCTTCAAAAACCGATCCAAATCCTTTACTAGAATTTTGTTAGCACCGACGAAGTTCGTCCCGTTATCGGAGTACAGGACTTTGGGCAATCCACGTCTCGCGACGAATCTACTCAGAGCATTCAGAAAGGATTCCGTAGTTAAGTCACTTGTCGCTTCCAAATGTATAGCTTTTGTTGCAAAACACACGAAAAGGCAAACGTATCCCTTTGAGATTCGACAAGTTCGTCCTGAGAAACTCCTTATGGTGAAAGGACCAGCAAAGTCGAGGCCTGTATGTATAAACGGCAAAGATATAATGGTTCTCTCAGGCGGTAACGCGGCCATAACTTGAGTTTGGACCTGTTTTTGATGAATCCTACAAGTTTTGAATGATCGAATGCATTTCTTAACGAGGTTTTTAACTCTGGGAATCCAAAACTCACTTCTTATTAGTCTTAAGACAAGCTGATTTCCACCGTGCATCGAGAGATTATGAAGAAAATTTACCAAAAGGGTTGACATGTGAGCGGTATATGGCAGCAGAATCGGAAATCTTTCACTGTAGGAAAGAGTAGCAGAAGACAATCTTCCGTTAGCTCGGATTACTCCATCAGTACCTATTATCGGATTCATATTTAGTATAGGGATTTTGTGCGGAATTCTTTCACCTCGAGTTAAACACCAATATTCTTTTTGGAAGTATGAGCGTTGAGTACCTCGCAGAAGAAATGTTCTTGTATAAGATACTTCATTTTGAGAAAGGACTATGGAAGAATAAGAAAATCTTCCTTTTTGTTTCGGATTTGTTTGGTGAAAGAAACGCAGAATATAGCTCACTACGTGAAGGCAGCGAGCCCAAGATGAAAACCTTTGTAAAACCACGTCAATATTAATGGGTAGAGTCGTTAAATAAGACTTGATACGTTTTCGTTCTAATGTCCCTTCGTCTGGGCTTTTAAATGATGGCTGAGGCCAAGAAGATTGATTCTGGCGGAGCCACGTTGGACCCATCCACCAAAGGTCACTAATTTTGAGTTCTGCTGGAGATAAGCCCCTAGTTGCTAAGTCGGCGGGATTATCCACCGAACGCACATGAAGCCATTTAACATTTGGCAAAAGGGTTTGAATGCTAGAAACTCTGTTCGCTATAAACGTTTTCCATGTAAATGGAGGTTTATCTAGCCAGGATAAAACAATAGAACTGTCTGTCCATAGTATGAGGTCATGTTCATGGATATTTAATTCCTTAAGAACCTTTTGTATTAATTTCGATAAGAGTACGGCGCCACACAGTTCCAGTCGAGGCAAGGAGATTTGTTTAACCGGCGCGACTTTACTTTTTGCACATAGGAGATGTGAAGACCAACTATTTGATCCCATGCTTATACGTAAATATAAGGCAGCGGCGTAGGTTTTCTCTGAGGCGTCACAAAACCCATGTACCTGAATTGAACAGTCGGGTGCGTACTGAACCCAACGGGGGACCTGAATTGTTTGAATATCTGGTAAAGCAGTAAAAAACGATGTCCAGCGATGACACGTTAGGGGCACTAGAGGCATGTCCCACGACGTCCCATCTTGCCAGATTTGCTGCAAAATAATTTTTGCAACTACCAGAATCGGCGCTAACCAGCCGACCGGGTCAAAGAGGCGAGCTATAATTGACAATACAGATCGCTTAGTGAATTCGCTGCATCGATTGTCAAGGTCTAGAAAAAAATGAAAGAAATCTGAGCTAGCATTCCATTGTAAACCTAAAGTTTTAGCAATGCTGGTGTCTTCGAATTTTAGAAAATTTTCATCATAAAGAAAAGAACGAGGAAGAGTTTCGAGAAAGTCTAAACTATTCGAAGTCCATTTTCTTAACGGAAAACCCGCCGAGGTTAAAGCCGCTAAGAGCTCTTGTTGGGCTTGAACAGCTGAGTCAAGATCATGTGAACCTGACAGCACGTCATCAACATAAAAATCGGTTTTCAGTATCGAAGATGCGATGGGATATTTTATTTCAATGTCGTCAGCCAGCAGTTTAAGAGTTCGTATCGCCAAATATGGTGCACAATTCACTCCAAAGGTGACCGTTTTTAGTTCATAATCACGACACTCTTTCTGTGATGAACCTTGGAAAACAATCCTTTGGTATGGGGTGTCGTCCGGATGTACCCATATTTGGCGATACATTTTCTCAATATCGGCGCTGAAAACGTATTTATACAATCGCTACCTTAAGAGAAGTAACATAAGGTCAGTCTGTAGAACGGGGCCAATATGTAAAATATCATTGAGGATGATACCGTTGCTTGATGGGCTTGACGCATTAAATACAACCCGAAGTTTTGTAGTTTTGCTTTCTGGTTTGATGACTGCGTGATGGGGTAGGTAATACGAAGTTATTTTTTCATCCCGAATGATTTCAAGTGGCGGAACAATCTTCATATGACCGAGAGTAGAATACTCTTCAAGTACTTTAGAATAATTGGAGTGCAGATCTGGGTTCTTAAGCAACGATCTTTCATTACGTAAGAACTGCTTAAGAGCTATATGTCGGGAATGGCCTAGCGTGGTTGAGGATTCCTTCAAAGGAAGTCGTACTACATACCGACCATCTAAAGCCTTGGTTGTAGTTTTTGAGTACAAGGTTTCACAAAACTCGTCGCTAATAGAAAAAGACGGGGAACCACAAATTTCCTCAACTTCCCAAAACTTAGTTAGCTGCTGATCGATTGAAACCTCCGAATAATAAGAGAGGGTAGTTGAAAAAGATCTTATATTTTCCTGTGGCAAGGGACCTGAAAGAACCCAACCAAAAACCGTGTTCTGCGCCACAAGGGATCCATAGATATTTTGTTTTATACCGTCCATTATTATGAAAGGATATAAATCAGCTCCTACTACAAAATCGATATTAGAGCTTTCATAAAAGAAGGGATCTGCAAGATCGAAATCTAATTGACCACCCAGTTCATCTACGCTTACCATGCAAGAAGGTAAGTGACCAGTTAATCGCTTTAAGACAATTGCACTAGCTATAATGGAAAACGACGGCATTCTTTTGGAGCTTAAAACGAGTGAACAAAGTTTAGAGGAAGTCGTCGTAACTACTGCGCACATGCCAGAAATATCAGCTTGGATTGGTGTAACTGGAAGATTCAATCTTCGTTGAGCCTCTTCTGAAATAAAACTAGCTTCAGAACCCGGGTCCAGAAGCGCGCGCAACGTAAATTTATCGCCCAGGTGATGGATATCGATTAAGGCGGTGGCGAGAAGAATTCGTTTGTTATTTTGGGTAAAATGCGATTTAACTTGATGTTGTTGAATTGGTGCAGTGGACTGTATTTGCTGAGAGGGTTGTAATGAATGCAGTGAGTGTTAAACGGGTGCTTCTGAAGGAGAAGGTACTAAAGGACTTGCTTCTATTTGCGGAGGAATATGTAAAAGAGTGTGATGTCGTTGTTTACACATCATAAATGTGTAGATGCTGCGACAATCTTTGATCAGATGCGTTGAAGCGAGGCAATTCAAACAACATTTTAAGGCTTTAACCTTAGAGATTCTATCGGAAATATCTAGTTCCAAGAAGGTAGGACATAGACGAAGCGGATAATGGGATTTACACAATTGACAGCTGAAATTATTTGCCTTGGTGTGGAAAGAGCGGTGTTGCTGTTGAGTTTGTTTCATTGGGATAAATCGTGGTTTTTGTTCCTTGATATTAAGCTCTTTAATATCAGAGACAGTTTCTAAAATCTGATACTGATTTGTTAGGAACGAGTCCATTTCAGACCAATCTGGAAGATCACGAGGTTTTTTGAGTGATTGCTCCCACATGGATAATGTATTTTTCGGAAGACGACTGGAGCACAAAAAGACTAGGATGGGATCCCAAGATTTGGTATCGACTTGATAAGCTTAAAGTACGGAAAGGCAATCATTAATTTCGCTTTGCAATTTTTTAATATTTCTCCCAGATTCAACATTAATCGCGGATAAATTAAAAAGAACTCTTAATTGACTATTAACCAGTATCCGTTTGTTCTCATATTGATCAGATAGAGCGTTCCATGCGAGGTTAAAATTGTCCGCTGTAAGAGCAAATTTACAAACAATATTGTTCGCCTCGCCTTTCGTTTTTGAACGAAGATGGTATAATTTTTGCACCGCACAAAGTTTCGGGTGCTTGATATAAATGGCAGTAAACAAATCACGGAAGGATGGCCAAGATAGGTAATCGCCATGAAATGTATCCGTGTCGCATGGCGGAACCTTAATACACAAAGCGGAATCACTGCTAAGAACAGAACCGTCATGACCAATTGATGTACTCAAGTTTGAGTGACGCTCACTTTTAACTAATTCAAGTTTTCTTAATAAGTCGATAATTTCACTCAAGCACGTTATATAGGTGTTGATGAAGAGTGATATTTAGATTAAACGGCTTCTAAATCTCCTAAATTCGCAGATTCATTAGATTGTAAATAAAAGGAATATGATTTTTTAACTTCTTCCCACAGCTCCTTTAATTCAATTTTCGATGTATTTAATGAGAATGGGGGAATTTTGTTCAATTTCTCATGAAATTCCGTTAACTGATCTGCTGCAATGATAAAATCCTCTAACCCGATCATGTTGAAATGTGTCTAATGGAATATATAGGTAATGAAAAGGAAAGAAAATAGCACCAAAGCAATAGAAAATAGCACAGTTCTCAACACAAAACGTTATAATCACCGCTATTCGCTATAGCTTTTCTCAACAGGAAATATTTCAGTATTATTAAGAACACTCATCGCGAGACAAAACGGTAATTCACGCTTTTTCGGCACACCGCTAGTTTTTGAATAAATTATATTGGTTGGGAGGAAGAGATTTCACTTTTCACCGATATTTTGCACAACGGCTGGTAATCAAATTTTATATACCTATATATATTGATATATATAAATATATAATTGAACAATTATTATGCCCTTCCCATGACACAGGTATCATGCGTATACATTTCCTTACTCGCGATTTAATGTAACGTATAGATTTATAAGAAAATTTATATTTATATAGAGGAAACAAAAATTACACTACCGCACTGATTAAAGGAAGTTCACGTACATGTTAACAAATTATAACTGATGGACGTTTCTTGGGATTAGAACAAAGCGTGGTCTCTCTTTTGTCAGCTCAGCGGTGCTGATAATGATGCTGATGATAACGAGTACGGCTGATTATCTGGCGTCTCCTAAGCGGGGGACTTAACTGGGATGATGTGTGTGTCGGATTTTGATGAGCGGGTGAGCGGATGATCGAAATTCAATTTTAGCTGGTTTTCCTGAATGTGAATGATTATGATGATAATATGCTGAATGCTGGTGATGATGAATTCGGGTAATGATGAGTGGATGATGATTTGAATTTGGATGATGTCGAATTTGGACAGTTTCTTAAAAGATATAGGGATCTTTAAGAAATCTCGATGATTTTTGAAAAAAATATCCGGCTATGATGGACCAAATGTTAGGGTGCGTTCGAGGAGCACCTAGTCGCTGGTTGTCGATGGGATCTCGCCGTGGTTGAGATGGGAGGAAATAGAAAAATGAAACACCAAAAAGAATAAGTTTCCGGATGTTTTAATTCTTTCTCAAATTCATATGTCTTACCTCGACTAGTGTTGAAACAAGAAGAAGGAATATAATTATGGATGTACAAAAAAAAGGTTAGATTAAGAAAAATAAAGTGGAACTCAAAGCTCCATCTAACAGGATTTAACGCATGTCAAATATGGAACTTATATAATCTAGTACAATATTTTTAAGAGCATATTATAGTGATGTGCTTCTACATGAACACTACCTATTAAACTAATTAAGCCTATACATACCTATATATATAAAACGTAAAGTAAATACCTACCTAAATATAAAATTAACTAAATTATAATACCTAATTAGATTCATACATTCACACTTTAATAGTAAATATTTGCACATACACACTTAATCTCTTAAAGTACTATACCTAAACTATGAAGCATCAAGCACTAAACAATGAATCAATAAATTTAGATTGAATTTTCTGATAAGTAAAATATGAGCCCATTTTTTATTACCTTTTGTCATATGATGATATGGGTTCCCAAGGGTATCTCTTGGGACGAAAGATAGTCATGGTGTACCTCGACTCACCAGGTACATAGGGGAGGGCTTGTCCAAAATGTTTCGCGACATCTGAAACAACATCAGCTTCAATCGTTCATATGCCTCTTGTCCTTTTCTCCCGTTTTATCAATTCATTCTCGAATCGTTTCCTCCTCTCTCCCTCTCTTAACTCTTTCCTATCGTCGACGCAAATCAATTATGATCCAGGCACGATAATCATGTGTGCATAGGGAGGCAGCAAGATCCCACCCCACCGACGAGCTAACGCCGTGCGATTGCAAGCGTGCCTACTGCTGCCAAGGGACATAGGTCAACCACCATCTATTCTTACCATCCCACCTAGCTATGACCTACATTGGCGCCCAACGTGGGGCCGCGACACACTCAGTCACCCCCACCAAGAATCAATTTTGGATTTCACCCTAATCCATAAATTAGAATCACAAAATTAGCAAAATAAATAAACTACCTTTTCCACCTAAGTAGATCTATACAAAAACAAAATTTTGCCAAACAAGCTTTCTTGCAGCAATGCTGCTAACGATTTTGACTTACCCAGCTGTTGTGTTGATAACTTTCCAAATGTTGCAGAAAGTGCAAACATAACAACCGCTTACAATTCTGTTTTACATCTCAAAAGCCAACTTAAACACCCTATGCGAGATATAGATCTGATAGCAATTCTTAGAACTAACATCAGCACTAAGTTGATGAATTTTATTTACCCAATGCGTATAAATACTTTAGAACAGTTTAGAGATGATTGTAGGAGAGTAGAGCGGATGTTACAATTATTGACAATTTCCGTTCAAAATCGTAATTTTCCCTACAGAGTCCACGAACTGGAAGTAGTGAGTGATGAAGTCGATATAGGTGTAGATGCGTACAATCTTTCAGCAGTATCTGATGTGCACCAACCCTATGTGAGTAACACTAACACTGCCAAGACAATTAAATGCTTTAATTGCAAAGAGTAAGGACACTTATTCATAAACTGTCGGTCACCAATAACTAAATAATTTGTTATCGCTGTGGTACAGATGAGGTAACTGTTCTGACTTGTACAAACTGTAAGCCGAGTCGGGAAAACTTCAAACCGAACTTGACCTTAACCGGGAAGTCTTGTTCGACACAGACTCTTCCGGAATAACCAAAGTAGATGCTTCTACAAATACTTACCCAGACTTTTCATTCGATTTAAAAATAAAACCCAATACTGACTTAGAAAGATTTTCAAATCAAGCTAATTTGACCCATATCAACCAGCTTAAACGCAATCAATTTCGTAACCTACCATATGATGATCGCTTGACACTATATACGGAGCTGCGATCAAAAATTTTTAATTTGAGTGAAGTTAACTCGAATACTTCGAGCAAATTGCTCAAACTTCGCGGTCGACACAAAAAGCGAAAATTTTATAAATCAATGATCAGCAGCTGTGTCTTGAGTTCAAACTTCGATCCTCGACCATATGCCACCATCGAAATTTCGGGAAAGGAGATCACAGGACTTTTGGACAGTGGTGCTACCATCTCATGTCTAGGAAGTAACTGTGTAGAGTTAGCAAAGAATTTGAAAGTGCCAGTTACTGATTTCGTGTCGATCGTTAAAACAGCTGATGGTGAAGCTCAACAAATCGTGGGCCGAGTAAAAATAGATGTTACCTACAATGGTCAAACTAAAAATCTTGATTTGTATCTGATTCCGTCGCTTTCACAACCCCTTTATCTAGGGATAGATTTCTGGCAGAAATTTAAAATCGCACCTAACATCATCAGCGAAATATCTCACCAAGTGGTTTGTGAAGGCACTATAAATAAACCAGATGTACACAATTTGAGTGCTGAACAAAAGGTCAAACTACAGGATGTGATAGACAAGTTTTCTTCCTTTTCTAAGCTTGGTCTTGGCAAAACATCCGTAGAAAAGCACATCATCGATACAAATGATGCCGAGCCTGTGAAGCAAAGGCATTATCCTGTTTCGCCACCTATACAGGATTTAATATATACGGAATTGGATCGCATGATTTCTTTGGGAGTCATTGAAGAGAGTTCTAGTGCATGGAGCTCGCCGATTGTTTTAATCAGGAAGCCTGGGAAAAACAGATTATGCCTAGACTCTCGTAAAGTGAACTCCCTTACAAAGAAGGACGCGTATCCTCTTCCGCACATTGAGGGGTTGCTAAGCCGTCTGCAGGAGACACACTACATTAGTAGTGTGGATCTTAAAGATGCGTTTTGGCAGATCCCGTTGGAGGAGAAATCTAGGGAAAAAACGGCCTTCACTGTGCCAGGACGACCGCTCTATCAATTCACCGTCATGCCCTTTGGACTGTGTAATGCAGCCCAAAGGATGTGCCGGTTAATGGATAGGGTGGTCCCCAGCGCAACAGGTTCGAAGATTTTTAGGACTATACGGATGGTTTTGGAGGTTTATAAGAAACTTTGCTTCGATAGCATCACCTTCAACAGATACTCTTAAAAATGGTAAGACATTTAATATGACTCCTGACGCACTCACCTCTTTCGAAACGCTTAAAACAGCTCTAATCTCCGCACCGTTATTAAGTAACCCAGACTTCAAGAAGTCGTTTACAATCCAGTGTGACGCATCTAATTACGGTATTGGCGGGGTATTATATCAGTTTGACGAGGACGGGAACGAAAAACCTATCGCGTTTTTCTCAGAGAAGCTGAATGCCGGTCAACGTAACTATAGCGTCACGGAACAGGAATGCTACGCGGCAGTACAAGCAGTGAAGAAGTTTAGGCCTTATATCGAGGGATTGTCTTTTACGATTGTGCCCGACCATGCGAGTCTAAAATGGCTCATGGGCTTAAAGGACCTAAGCGGTAGACTGGCACGGTGGTCACTTAAGCTTCAAGCGTATACGTTCGATATTAAGCACAAAAAGGGTTCGCAAAACGTTGTGCCTGATGCACTGTCGCGAGCGTTTGCTGATGAACTTTGCACAGTGTGCACAAATTTGTCTTCGTATGAGTCAGTTGATTTGAATGCACCCGAATTCCTTTCACCCGAGTATTTAAACTTGATTTCTACTATCGCGAGTAACATTTCCAATTTTCCGGACCTTAAAATTATTGATAATAAATTTGTCTATAAACGCAACTTTTCGAAACACGATTCGTTGAGTACCGAGTGCGAATGGAAGCTGTGGATACCCATAGGGTTGACACAGACTATCATTCAAAATTCTCACGACCCACCAAATTGTTCGCATGGAGGAATGATGAAAACGTTAGATAGAGTCGAGCGATTCTACTATTGGCCAAATATGACTTCCCAAATACGTTCTTACGTTCAGAATTGTTCGGTTTGTAAGGAAACTAAAGCGTCCAATAAAACATTAAGGCCCCCCATGATAGCTCAACGGCAATTAGACAGAACATTTCAAAAAATCTACATAGTTTTTATGGGTCCTTATCCGAGAACCTTTGTTGTACTGGACGGGTTTTCGAAATGTGTCTTCCTAAGAGCAATGCACAAAGCAAACGTGAAGTTGGTCATTGAGTTCTTGGAGCAAACTGTGTTTAGTCAATATGGTGTTCCTGAGTTTGTACATAGTGACAACGGAAAACAGTTTGTTGCAAAGGATTTTCAGCATTTTTTAACAAGATAAGGTTGCAAGCATATTCGTAACGCGGTATACTCTCCACAGGCAAACGCCTCGGAGAGAGTCAACCAATCACTTCTCTCCGCCATTCGCGGCTACATAAAACAAGATCAACGTGATAAGCACTTGTTTGAAATCCAGCAGGCACTATGGACTTCGGTACATCAGTCCACTGGGATGACACCATATTTCATTCTTTTTGGCCGCCACATGACTACTCACGCGAGCATGTATAAACTGCTACGAAACATGAAAGCATTAAATGACAGTGAACTGGAGTGTTTGCCTAACCACTACAAACTCGAACTCATAAGAGAGAATGTTAAGGAATACCTGAAACAAGCTTTTCATAAGAACAAACAAACATACAACCTTCGTAGTTCTAGACGATTGTTGCAGCCAGGAGATGAGGTGTATACAGGAACTTTGTTTTTAGTGATGCATCGAAAGCGCTTAATGCAAAGCTTTGCGATAAATTCGTCAAGTGCAAAATTGTTAAAAAAATTGGTAACGCTATGTTTGAAGTTGAGAACGCTGATGGCAAGGGAGTTGTCTATCACGCAAAGGACCTACGCAAATAACATCCGCATTTTTTTAGTCGGTTTGGGTACACTTAACCTTTCAGGGTCATGGGTCGAGTAAACTAATTCTGCTGAGTAGGTTTAAGTCATCCGATTTTCATATCTTTTCGATACAAAGATTGAATCGAAAATTCATGACTTTGTAGCGTTCACCTTAAACCTAAGAAAGAGAAGATAAAGTAATTTTTCGTTCAGTTTTAAACAAAACTGCCGACTGCCGAATAGCATATACACAAACCGGACACTTAACAAACATACCCTTAAATTTCCCATTACCGCAGTTCACGCTTGGTTACCACTGAACTATGGAGCTTCAGCTCAGAAAACACTTACCCCGCAATTCATAAGTGCATACTCGTTCTTTTGAGTGCTGATAGTTATCGTGGGAGGGTGCTAAAATCCCCAGAGGAATAGCCAGACATCTGCAAAACTCCATATATATATTCGGAGAAAAATACCTGAGGTAAGCGTGGTCTATTCTTCCGCTTTCCTTTTATTAGTTTCTAACTAATTTTATTTGCATAAATTGCATAATTTTTTTTATCATTTAGCTATTTATACGTAGACTATAATATACATAGTTTCCCTACCACGCTTTTCAAAATATAGCTGAGACGCATCAAGAATTGAACACAATTAACCAAAAATTTAAATAACGAAAATTTAAATTAAAAGGTACGTAACTGTATGTTATATATTTTCAAAATATGCATATGGTAATTCTCTCTATTTGGTGTCCACAGAAATTTGCGGACGCCCAAATAATCTTCGGTTGCTCCGAAATCTGCTATATACATGTTACCGCATATATGTATAGCAGCAGCCGAAAAGGGAGCGTCCGCAACCTTTATCTATTTAATTCATTTGTGCTATTCTCTGGACATTGCACCAGCAACGATCGAGAATCTCTCATACCGATCATCGTAAATCAACGCCGTGCTCTCAACCAGTCTCGTGTTAGACATGAAAAAGGAGAACACGCGCGGAAAATTCGTCCCAACATCACATGTGCGCGAGTTATAAACACTGTACCTAAAGGAAATAAAGGCTAAAGATAAGAAACAACTTATCAGGAGATATACAACACAAACCACAAACATCCAAATAAAAATATCAACAACCCTACACAAACAAGATAAGACTCACAACAGATTTTATAATCAACCCTACACAAATAGCAACTACACAAAGTAACCAACATGACCATAGACCTTGAAGATAAGGAAAACGACTCATTAGGATAATGGGTATAAATACCTACAACACGGAAGGAACGAGACAGTAGTTGCTAACAAACCGAATATAACGTTTGTCTTAGCAAAAATAAAAACTATTTTTCGTCATTATTTGTTAAGAGTAAAATAAAAATTTAAAAATATATTTTTTCCTACTTTTTTATTTTCCGACTAATAAAAATAATTGGGGGCTCAACCGGGATAGCTCATTATTAACGTTAAAAGTGAAAGTGAATGAAATAGTGAAATCTGCATAAACACTTGTAGATACAATAAAGACAAGAAAACTTTCAAAGTGAAATTGAAGCTATCAGCCAAACCTGTTAATTGATAGGAGAAAAACAAAGTATCCTGAAGAAGTTAACAACTGTGAACTAAAAGGAAGAAACCAGCAAAGTGATTCCCGTTCGCTCTATAACGCCAGTATCCAACAATAGATTGGAGAACAGCATTCTAAGAAGACAAGCGGATAAAATTATCGTAAGCATTTATTAATTTTTTTAAAGAAGTGAAATTAAAAGTGTTAAAATGACTTCAATAGATATCAAACAAATAATTGAATTAGCTATTGAACAGGCTACTGCTCATCAGCAAAATCAAATAGATGAATTAACAAAAAAATTAGAAAGTTTGACAGTTCCAAATAATGTCACAGATTATAAAAAACAAACGATAGATCCACAAATACTAGATAATGAAAATCTTGACATTATTAAAAGTCTACCAACTTTCGAAGGTAGCAATGAGGGATATGTGAGTTGGCGAGAAGCTTGTCAAAATAGTATGAGTCTCTACACTCCTGGAAGTAAACGATATTTTGCTGCACTAAGTATAATGAGAAATAAAATGACTGGTCATGCAAACTCCGTTCTTACCAGTCATGGTACGGTACTAAACCTTGAAGCCATTTTAAGTAGATTGGACTTCGCCTACGCGGATAAAATACCAATACACGTTTTAAATCATGAGTTAAGTATGATAACACAGGGAAAAAAAACATTATTAGAATTTTATAATGAAGTTACGGAAAAATTGACATTATTAATAAATAAAGTTATAATGACATATGGTACTTATAGTGAAACCACCGAGAAATTCAACGAATCATATAGGAAGAATGCATTAATAGCATTTATAAATGGCCTTCATCAGCCAATGTCTGATACAGTGTTTAGTATGAAACCTGAAGATTTGCCCAATGCATTAGCCCAGGCACAAGAATTAGAAAGCAACAAAACTAGAAGTAGATTTCTGAATCAATATAATCAAAGAAGTAATGTTAGAGATGAAACACACAGTAATACATTAAGATACCAACAAAATCCTCAACATAGTTATCAACAAGCACATAGAGCTAGTCAACAGGATCCAGATCCAATGGAATTAGGATCTTCAGCTTACAGAAAGGTAACTCCACAAGAAATGCAAAGGTTTAGAGACAAGTACATAATAATCAGAATAATCAATTTAGGAATACTAACAATCAATTTAATCACAATAGGAATTTTAATAGGAATTTCAATCAGAATAATAATTTTAAAAGAGAAAGACAACAAAGCGTTCAATTAAGCTCCCAACCACCAAACAAAGTAAGGGTAAACAACATCCAAGAGAATCATTTTTTAGACGAAACGTGGGATTACCCCACATATACAGAAGAATAAATAACAAATGGTTAAAAATATTAATAGATACCGAGACCAACATCTTGTTACACGTCTCCAAAAATATTTAGTGACAGGAAAACATTGGCAATATATAAAAGAGTAAGAACCATAAATGGATTTACAATTATTAAATATTATTATGAAATATACATTTTTGATAGAATGGTTCGATTTTACGAAATTGAAAACCTAGAGGCAAATTGCTTGATAGGCTACAATCTTTTGGGAAGTGCGTATGTAAATGTAAATTTAGAAAGAAATTTATTGATATATAAAAATAAGGCAGAAAGGATGTTCATGGATGGCGAATCATTACCAGAAAATGAAAATAAAGCTTCATTAGAACCAGCAAATTCGAATGACTCATGTTCTATTTACAGTCTCGAACCACGTCTCAATAACCAAGTGATTGAAAAAGTACAATCAGATCAAAACATTGAGATTCTGAATGAACAAGTTCGTTCCCTTATCGAAGCAATACATTCAAAAATAAACATAACATTGCCATTCCGTACAGATGTGTTGGCAGAAATAAATACTAATATAGAATCACCAATTTGGACAAAACAATACCCGTACCCGTTGAGTTCTTCAGAATTTATCAATAAAGAAATAAGCAAGATGCTAAAAGATAATATAATCAGGCCAAGTAAAAGTCCATACTCAAGTCCGGTATGGGTAGTCCCAAAAAAAGGGTTCAACGAAGATGGAACACCTAAGAGCAGGTTAGTCATCGACTTTAAGAAACTCAATGAACACACTATCAGTGATAAATATCCAATCCCAGACACAAATGTGATCTTAAGTAATTTGGGTAAATCTAAATACTTTTCAACGATAGATTTGGAAAGCGGATTCCATCAGATATTAATGAAGGAATCTGATATTCAAAAGACATCATTCTCCGTGAATAATGGTAAATACGAATACATACGCATGGCTTTTGGTCTAAAGAACGCACCTTCTATATTCCAAAGAGCCATGGATGATATTCTTAAGCCATATATCGGAAAATTCTGTCATGTATACATTGATGACATTATAGTCTTTTCAAAAAATGTCGAAGAACACACTCATCACTTGAAGGCAATAATAAAAATACTGAAAGAAGCAAATATGAAAATATCATTAGAAAAATCAAAATTCTACCAAACAGAAGTAGAATTTCTGGGATATGTTATCAGTGAAAATATAATTACTACCGATCCCAAGAAAATCACCACAATTAAAGAATATCCAGAACCAAAAACTCTTAGACAATTAAGAAGCTTTTTAGGTATGACAGGGTATTATCGTAAGTTTATACAAAACTATGCTCATATAACTAAACCCCTAACAATTCATTTAAATGGTGAAAATGGGAGGATATCAAAGAATCGGACGGAGTTACAAACTTAGAAATACATACTGATCACCAACCACTTACGTACTCAGTATCAAAAAGAAATCCAAATATAAAAATGAAGCGCTGGCATGCTATAATTGAAGAGTATACGCCGAAAATAGTATACAAACCAGGTAAAGATAACATTGTCGCGGATGCACTAAGCCGGCAAAACCTAAACAATCTTACGAATTCAAGTCAAACTATTCATTCCGCTGAAAGCAGCGATAACACTAGTATAGAAACGACATCCTTGCCTATTAATTGTTTTAAGCAACAGATAATATTAAGTAAAGGGAATATAAGTTCAGACATTATAGAGACTTATTTCGATAAACTGAAGAGGTATACAATAACATATACAAACACCAATGAAGTTATTACCCTATTTAAAAAATATATAGTCCCGGGTACAGTATGCATCTATGCTTCAGACGAAGACCTATACGAAGTTAAAAGTAAACTTCTCGACACATTTAGTAATAAATTTTTGCGATCCCAAATATATGCTCAGGATATACCGAACAAAGAAGACCAGTTGAACATAATTACTAATACACACAAAAGAGCACACAGGGGAGCTCTCGAAAATTATATCCAAATAAAGACAATATACTACTGGCCAAAAATGAAGAAGCAAATTTCTTCATATACAAATACCTGTATTATTTGCAACGAAAACAAATACGATCGTAAACCTATAAAAGTGCCTATAGGATCCAAACCCATACCAGAAAAAGAAGGTGAACAACTGCATATAGATATTTTTTATGCAAGCAAAGAAATATATTTTACTGTCGTAGACAGTTATTCAAAGTTTTTAGTCGTACATCCCCTTGAATCCAAAGTGGGTATTGAACTGGAATTATTAAAAATTAAATAACGAATCTGTATTCAAATCCGTGTTCTTTAAAAATACCTTAGAAAGAAAGAAAATTGAAATATACTATGTACCAGTTAGTCATTCAATGACAAACGGACAAGTAGAACATACTCATAGTACATTAATCGAAATAACACGCTGTATTAAAGCAGAATACAACATAATAGACGATAAACAGGCAGTATTAAAAGCAGCACATAAATATAACGAAACCGTTCATTCTGTGACAGGACTGAAACCCCAGGAAGTATTATTCAACAAGGTAAAACACAATCTTAGAGAAATTTTGAAAGAAAAACAATTTAAAATGTTAGAGACACATAATGAAAATCGTGAAAGTAGAGAATTTCAAAACAACCAAATAATTTACGTGAAAAATCACGGAACTGAAAGAAATAAATTAAAAAAGAGATTTAATCGTACTAAAGTGATAGATGATAAAAAATATCAAATATTAACTAACAAAGGTAAAATACATAAAGATAATATTAAGTCCTAGATTTTTTACTTTTCCCAGGAAATGGACTCCATAAAACTTATTATGCTAATTACAATAAGTAATACAATTCTAATAAGATCGGAAATAATAGATTATTTTAGAAGTGAATATTTACTTATAGAAAATGGTAATACAGCAGTTTATAAAGAATATGGAACGTTATTCCATTTGACAAACATTAGTTATATTAATGAAATCATAACGGAATTAGAAAAAGAACAAAACGTAGAGAACTTAAGATATGATTTTAATTCAGTAAATTTAGACGAAAACACAGAAATAATGTCAGAAATAACCTTAATGAGGACACTCATAGACGCAATTAGAATTACCAAGTTCAAAAGATCAATCAATACTATAGGTAGTATACTTAAATGGATATCAGGAGTACCTGACCATGATGACCATTTATTAGTAGAAAATAAATTAAATGAACTAATCTATAACAATAATAAACAAGCAACTACCAATTCACAGGTCTTTCAAGCTATTCAAGAAATTACTAAAATCTTAAATACCGAAAAAAATACCTTAAAAACAAGAAGATTACAAGAAAGAAATAAATTAATTATATTAGAATTACAAAACCTTATTCAAACTATTGCTTTAAGCAAAGCTAAAGTTATAAACCCAATCATATTGAATAAAAAAGATATTCAGCAAATAACAAATATGTAATGAACATGGAACCATGTTAATATCCGATCTATTAGACGTTAGTAATTTTAAGATTGTTCAAACTAAAGATGTCGTAATAATATCAATAAAATACCCAATCATATATAAAAATTGTAAAATATTTGAAACAAGAGCAATTGAACAAAATAATGAAAGAATAATAATTAATAAGAACATAGCAAATTGCAATGAAACATTTTACAATATTAAAGATTGTAAACAAGAAACAAACATACATTTTTGTAAAATAAATTATGAAAAATCATGTCTTTCAGATTTATTAAATAAACTTCCTACAATATGTAATAAAACAAAAGAAATACAAAAAGATTTTGAAATAATAAAAGATGGAGCAATTTTAATAAAAAATAACCATACTGTCAATAATGATAAATTGGAATTTACCTAATTACATTTAACGAAACTATTAATATAGATAATACGAATTATACGAACCCTACTCAGAAAATACTTAGTTATATAAAAACACATACCATAAATGATTATGTTGTTGATTCATACATAATAGCCACAAACACTGAACTAAAATTTGAATTTGAGAATATTAACACATTAAGTTACTTAAATATAACAAAAGCAGAGTCAGTAATTGGAATTAGTATCATAAGTACAATTATTATTATTACTATTATATGAGCGTTATTTATATATATATAAATATATATATGTATAAAAATCAACAATAATATACCGATGCAACATATAGCCGAACAAACAGCTCCACAAAAAGAGATGACATTAGATGAAAGACTTGCCTTACTTCAAAAATACATTGATGAATCGGGACGATTCATTTTGAGCGATGGGAGGAGTTATAAACACTCAACTGTACCTAAAGGAAAGAAACGCTAAAGATAAGAAACAACTTATCAGGAGATATACAGCACAAACCACAAACATCAAAATAAAAATATCAACAACCCTACACAAACAAGATACGACTCACAACAGATCTTATAATCGACCCTACACAAATAGCAACTACACAAAGTAACCAACATGACCATAGACCTTGAAGATAAGGAAAACGACTCATTAGGATAATGGGTATAAATACCTACAACACGGAAGGAACGAGACAGTAGTTGCTAACAAACCGAATATAACGTTTGTCTTAGCAAAAATAAAAACTATTTTTCGTCATTATTTGTTAAGAGTAAAATAAAAATTTAAAAATATATTTTTTCCTACTTTTTTATTTTCCGACTAATAAAAATAATTCGCGCGAGATCAGTTAATCTCCTGAAGACACCTTCTTCATCATCCCCACCGTTACCCCATCGCTACAAAATCAAAACAAGTGCAGACGAAAATTAAGAAAAGTGCTCATAGTTTGATTTATTTGCCCAAATTTTCCAAAATTTTAATGTACATAATTCGATTAATATCGGCACAACCTAAAGCTCTATATATATATTACCTTGAAAAGTGTCTATTCCATATATTACAGTAACTAGCTATTACCTCACTTGATTACATAAATTCATGCTTCATATTGCCTAAGAAATTCTAAATTACCTAAAACCTAAGTGAAACATAAAACATACAAACACATTCACACATCACATAACACACCAGCGAAGGAAACTTGTGGCCACAACTTTCGACGTATGGAAAAATTTGTAAGTACATGCACATTTATTTGCTTTAATAAATTTATTTGGCAATACTCAAATACTTAAATACTTAAATACTTAAATACTTAAATACCTAAATACCTAAATACTTAAATACCTAAATACTTAAATACTTAAATGACTAAATGACTAAATAACTAAATAACTATATACATATACACATACACTTGCATAAATCGAAATGCTAGTTCGTTGAATTATCTACCTATTAAACTAATTAAGCCTATACATACCTATATATATAAAACGTGAAGTAAATACCTACCTAAATATAAAATTAACTAAATTATAATACCTAATTAGATTCATACATTCACACTTTAATAGTAAATATTTGCACATACACACTTAATCTCTTAAAGTACTATACCTAAACTATAAAGCATCAAGCACTATACAATGAATCAATAAATTTAAATTGAATTTTCTGATAAGTAAAATATGAGCCCATTTTTTATTACCTTTTGTCATATGATGATATGACGTCACTACGCGCTTAATTCAGAGCCATTAGGGTTGTGATCTGGTAGATACCTAGCAAGGGTATCTCTTGGGAATATCTTAACAAAAGTGGACGAAAGATAGTCATGGTGAACCTCGACTCAGGTACATAGGG
This sequence comes from Cheilosia variabilis, assembly GCA_951230905.1. Lineage (NCBI taxonomy): Eukaryota > Metazoa > Arthropoda > Insecta > Diptera > Syrphidae > Cheilosia > Cheilosia variabilis. The sequence goes on from OX579676.1 coordinate 87,946,877, forward strand.
GAGGGCTTGCATTGTATATAAACATTATAGTACTATCACTTCGTGTATCCTACCATTGCGCTACGAGTGGCATAACCGGGTAGCTCAAATATTTTAGAGGGTGAAGATCATAGCTATAGTTGGTTTACTTTAGTAGGCGCAGAAACCTCGATGGTGGCGGTTGCATTGGTGTCAGCGCTGGTGGCTGATACATTTTTAAAAGGAAAGCCACCCAAGTGGAACGCGAACATCCTTACTTGAATGAATGCGTATTCATTTGCATTGCTGTTTTCTCATATGCTTTCCCTTTCCGATTTCAAAGTGTGGATGAGGAGTGGGTTTTGGAATCTATTCTTTCTCTTCCTTTTTGGTTCAATTTCATAATTTGTCAGGTTTGTTGTTTGTTGCTTTTATGAATGAGATGAACAGGTACCTACTTTGTGTGTAGTTGGATGTGCATTTATTTTTCTTTGGAAGAATTTCTGCATTTTCGATTTACGAGATTCTTCAATTCTGCTCAAAGCACAGATGAATTGACAATTAGATTTATTTCTTCCATGGACAAATGATTGATTATCCTGAATTACTCGGTTTATTTAATTGGTTATGGTGGTCGGATCTAGTAGGTATTTAAAAAAAAAACCTCATGTTCGAAATGTATGCTTTAAGTTATTAATAAGAAGTATGGAACTTTTTTTTGAAATATGAAATTAGAAACAATCAGTTACTGTTAGAAAACTACGATGAAGTTTTCATAATGTCCGCCGTACGGGTGGGTATGTCTTCATTTCTGAAAGTTTTTAAATTGATATTAAATTGTTTACCTCTCTTCCAACGTTATTTTCATACTTTTTTATTTAACTAAAGACTCGTTCCAAAATACTTCATAAAGTCATGGAATTCTAATTCATAATGTCAATCTTTGGATATTTTGAAATAAAAGAAAGCTATAACATGTCTTATATATTTTACATACGAGTGCTAACCTATATTATTGCTATGAAAAACTATCATATTGACGCTATCCAAGCCACTAAGGTCTATTTACTGAATACAAATAATGATTCCAAAAAACCGGACTTACTTATTCGCCGAATAAGTGTCACCGGCCAACCGCGGATTATATGTTTAGTTATTAGTGCATTTTTATATGGGGCCATAAATCTTAAAATCAAAAAAAAATGTCAACTTAAACTTTATAGGATTTCTCCATAAATTAACATTTTTACAAAATCTAGCAAAACCCAAATTAATTTTATTGAATTTGAATGGGATAAGGTTTTCGAAAGAATTGTAGTAGGTAGTTCATTTATAAATTCCTTCCTTTTTTTTCACTTTTGGCAAACGCAAAAGCATAATTTTGAATGCAGGTAGAATATGGTTAGTTTTATTTAATTTTTTTTGCAGTCTTGGGTAATAAAATAGACTATTGTGTTGGTTTTTTTCTTTAATTTGGGCAAAAACACCATTCTTTATTTTATTTACAACCCTATCCGTAATTTTTCTTCGTATTATTGATATCAATGAGCCCCTTAGGTTTTTCCACATTACCAAGACAGTCTGTCTTATTTTTCGAATAATCCAATTAGTCGATAATATTTGTAGTGCATAAAAACCTGATTTCATTTATACTGTTCCCGTATAACTGACAAAAACTGGGAATTACTTACATATTCAATAAAATAAATAATATTGCCTACCTACCTATTTTCTGCAAGTATGTTATATGTATTTTAATTTTAGTTTAATTTGAATAACTCGATAGAATTAAAAGAAAATAATACGATAGAAGAATTATTACCCAGTAGGAGTATGTGCATATATGAATTTAATGAAAAAATAAAAATATAAAAACGAATTCAAAAAGAATACCAAAATAATTATTAAAAAAAAATTGCCTACCTACTTTGTGCGACAGTGTGTCAGAAATATTCCAAAAAAACAAAACGGGGGTCGCCTAATTCCGAACACTCCCAGTAGTCGAACACTTTTTGTAAAAAGCTACACAGCCGAATAGTTTTAAGATTTTCAACTCCTACAAACGCAAAATGCTACATTGTGGTATTACCTTTAATCGATTTTGCAATATCAACTGGCACAATGTTATTGTTAACGTTTCAAAATTGCAGTTTAAATTGAGTCTTTAGGGAATGCGTTTAAGTGCGGGTTCAGTAGAAATAAACAACTGTTGCGGAAAGTGTGTTTTTTTGTTTGAAAATGCAGGTAAATGTTTATTTTCAATGCTGGTTTCATTAGTTTATGTCTATTTTATGTCTTTTTAGTAAAGTTTTTATCTGAAAACATAATAATTTTATTATTTTTTGACCGTTGGATCATAGGGAACCAAACTTCTTTGAGTTTCCTATTCGAACGCTACTGAATTAATGTTAAAATTTAATTTTTAATTGTTTGTGAATTCTATTTAATTATTTCCTTTTAAGTTGTTTGCTTACTGTTTTTTATGTTTTAAATGAAAACAAAAATATGGATTTTTCTCATTTTCTTAATTGAAAATATACACGAGATCTAGCGTTCGAAGCAAGGGAACTTTATGTTCGGGTTTAGGAAGCGAGTGTTCGACTACTGGGGAATAATGCTTTTTTTCAGTTTTTATTTTTTTATAAAAAAACAATAACAATTACAGGGAAAAACTTAACTTTATTTTAAAATGTTTGAGTTATGGCAGCTCATTAATTTTTCTTGGCATATTAAATTCAACGGTTCTCCAACAGTTAGTGATTATTTAACAATGAACCACTAAGTGTTCGACTACTGGAGACATGACCCTATATTATTATATTTATTACCAGGTATTTTATTTTCAGTGTAGGTATATGAAGATAAAAAACAATCCGATGAAAGATCCTTAGCCCACCCACCCTAAAATTTACACGACCAAAGCCACCTGTAAATCAAGGCCGTCAATTTGATCTCCTTTCACATATTTGGAAAGTGACATTAACATCCACAGTTGGGGTTTATTAATTGTAGATATTATTTCAAATCGATAATATCATTAAATAATTGTTGGTCATGAATTCATAACTAACAGAAATACGACAAAAAGATTAACTTGAAATAATTTCCATTTGCATTCAAATATCTACAAGAATGAATTTTCAAATCTAAAATAAAAGATCAACCGTCATCTCATCATAAAAAGGAACGCGAACAAAATCGTTTTCTTTCATAAGTGCAAATATCCAGATTTGCCTTTCATACGATCAAAATTCCAAATCAGAAATTTGTCATCATTTCTTTTTCAAAGAAACTACTCATGCTTGAAAGAACGAAACCTCATTGTGCGAGTAACAGAGAAAAGAAAACCAAACGATGTTTTCATCCCTTTATTTGCTACCTACCGACCAGCCACCACCACCAACCAAATGTTTCGGTTCACTAATCACAAGTGTGATTATTCCTCTCTATTTGGGTTCTACAAGAAAGTAAGTACGACAGCAACGCCATCCGACGGTGTGTACGGCCAAGAAAATTTTCGTGTTGATAGTACTATAGTCTCTATATACAATGGGGCTTGTCCAAAATGTTTCGCAACATCTGAAACAACATCAGCTTCAATCGTTCATATGCCTCTTTTCCTTTTCTCACGTTTTATCAATTCATGTGTGCATAGGGAGGCAGCAAGATCCCACCCCACCGACGAGCTAACGCCGTGCGATTGCAAGCGTGCCTACTGCTGCCAAGGGACATAGGTCAACCACCATCTATTCTTACCATCCCACCTAGCTATGACAGTACTTGCAAAGATTATGTTTAGCTATGAAAAGATAGAGTATTATAAATGTATTATTGTGGCTCGATTAGCGAAGTTTAGCAACAAGATTATCTTGTAAATTTGTTATTGTATCCGAAGATTGGAGTCATTGACGATTGTAGCTTATATTTTGATTATATATAATATAGATTCATTATTTTTGCTTTACAGAACTTCTATTCAGCTCATAATTGAATTAAAAAAAAATAAAAAAATAAATGAAGAGAAGCTAGATTACAACTTCAATATGATTCAAATTCAAAGTTTTATTTTGGTAGTTATTTCAATCCTCTTGGTTATATTTTTTTTATTATTAATAATTCGAAATAAATGATACTGTATGAAAGTTACCCAATCGCATTTCACCACTAATTGACTCGATGAATTTTTGGGAAGTTTTTTTAGTTTTTTTTTTTTTTAGTTTTCAGTATGGAAGATGGTATCTCCAGTGAGTTTCTTACCTGTTTGGTAGCACGCATGTAGATTATGCATTGCTAAATTGTTTATTTTGGATGTGATGTGACCGGAGGTAATCTGCAGTAGGTAGGTATAGACAGAGTAGAGGGGTCGTTTACCTCTATTATCAATTTAGGGGTTGCTACAAAAAATAGGAGTAAAAAAAGCAACAACGGTGTATTCCTGTCAGAAGTTGATCTTCTCTGCAGAATACTTTGGGAGGGTTGAGAGATACTCGGGAGGCACTACCACCTATGCTCTCCACCTCGTAGATCAGAAATTTTAAGTGAACCTTATTGGGTCCTACCATAAAAATCAAATTCAATCCGGATAATACCTCCGATACCATCTTCTTTTTTCGTTTTTTCTGTTTTTGGCCTGAAATAACGTAACACGGTCCATGTTCTAGTAGCAAGATCCCCCCCCCCCCCCCCCCCAATCCGACGAGCTAGAACCAGGATAATGCTAGCAGGCCTACCGCGGCATAGAACTATGGACAACCCCTGTCATATCTCTGCCCGGATGGACTGCTTGACCTGTAACTTGTGGTCCTAAGGGTAGATTTAGATGTGATAGGGTTCTGTGGGGTTCACCGGTCGAAGGAAGAGGAATAGGTTTGACAGTGAAGTTCTTCCTTAGTCAGTCTTAATCGATGGTAGCCTAGTGGCTGTTCGTGAAATCGCTACGACAATTTTCTTCTTTTCTTTCTACCACCAACACTGCCTTCACCACCACCAGGAATAGGTCATGTATATGATCGCCTCAACCCCTATTGAAGGAATTATAAATTTTCTCGTTACAACTGTATCCGTATTTACTAAATTATCATCTACGTGGAAATAATTTATTGGTGTTTCTTACACATTCGACTCACCTCCCAATGGCAACCGTGAAAGGTAATCTACATGGCCCATTTTTGAGCCTCTTCGAAAAGAAATTTTATAATTATACTGGGACAGTAAAATAGCCCATCTGTGTAGTCTTACAACAGCGACTGCCGAATTCCCCTTACTTGCGAATAGTATCAGCCAGGTTTGGAAGAAATTTATTGTAAAAATTTAGAAGGCCTAAAAAGGCTTGCAATTGTTGAAGGTTTCTTGGTGGCGGGGCTTAAACAATTGCTTCCACCTTCTTTTGGTTTGGACTAATTCCCTTAGAACAAAGTGTATGACCTAGATAATCTACGGTATCACACACGAATTTACACTTATTGACATTTATGTGTACGTTACGCTTTTCTAGACGTCCTAAAACTTCAAAAAGATTGTTTTCACACTCAGCTGCAGTAGCACCTCCAACTAAAATGTCGTCCAAATAACAAGCAAAGTTTTTCAATCCTTGAATCCTCGATCCATAACAGATTGAAAAATTGCCGGTGCACTGCTTATTCCGAAAAACGAGACGTTTAGAGGCAAATAAGCCGTTAAATGTGTTAATAACTTCTGCGATTTCTCTGTCACTGAAAGTTGCTTTCAAATCAATTATTGAAAAGTGTGAACAGCCTGACAACCCTGCGAAAATATCTTCAATACGAGGTAATGGGTAATATTGGGTTTCTAAACACTTATTAAGAGTCACTTTACAGTCAACACAGATTCTTATGTTACTATCTTTTTTTGGCACTATTACAATGGGACTGGCCCGCTGACTAAACTCAACAGGAACTAAAATTTGTTCGTTTACCAACCTAGCCAACTCAACTTCTACCTTTTCGCGCAACTTGTATGGTTCCTGAAAATCTGCATGAAAAATTAGTGTTTGTTCACTTTTCAGCACTATTTCTGCCTCATACCCCACAATCGGATGAACTAGTTCTGGTTCAGTTATTTTCGGAAAACTTGACTTAATTTTACTTAAAAATTGTGCTTGTGTGGCAGTAAAAAAAAAATAAATAAATACTAAAGAGACCTAATATCTGAAAGTAAGAGAGACTGGCTGCCGGGAGAAATGGAAGAGATAGGTATTATTTGGGACAATAGTAGTTCAGTTGAATCCCGACTGCGTGACAATAAATACGTGCGAAATCAGTGGTTCCCCCGTTTTTTTAATTGTGTTTCTGGTTCAACGTTTTTTTACAGATTAAAAAAATAAATACTCGCGGTTAAAAATCAGAAGTGGGATTTGCCCAAATAATAAAACGAGTCTGGTGAATTAAAAGTAATATCAAAAAAAGTGTCTCGCCATTCAGGCACGCGCATTGTACTTGGGCATAATACACAGAACAAGAAAAAATAATAAATAATAAAGAAAGTGCTTGAACAAAAAAAAAGAGTGAAACAAAACAAATAAGTGATAAAATAAAATATAAAAATGGCAGATATCGAAAAATTCAAAAAATTCACGGCGACGCAATTGAAATTATGGCTGGGGAAACTCAACAAAAAAACGACCGGCAACAAAAGCGAATTGCTTTTACGGTTACTCTCTATCCCCGAAGAAGAACGAGGCGCGCCGTACGAACACACACAAGAAGACAACGACTCAGATAACTACGAAGACAGCATTAGTGTCACACCTGGCCGAGCAATGGATGAGATCGACGAAAACGACAGCTGCAGTGATGATGATGAAGGTGATGACGAAGGAGACAAAAATAACACTACTGATGAACAGCAACCTGGAAAGGGAAAAAGTGAAATCACATATTGGCAATTGTTTAAAGTGTATTGCTTTTTCGCCTAAATTCGGAAAACATGAAGGTTTCCTTCATAGTATACCAAAAGGGGACGTACCATTCGAGATGGTGCATGTTGATCATTTTGGCCCCGTGTCACTTAGAAATGGGAGAAAAAAATACGTATTTTTGATAATCAATGCATTTACTAAATATGTTCGGTTGTACGCCGTACGAACGACAAACACGAAAGAGGTGTTGGGTTGTTTAAGGAGTTACTTCAATTCATACAGTCGTCCGAAGATGCTCGTATCTGATCGTGGCAGCGCATTCACGTCGAAAGATTTTGAAGGTTTCCTAAAAGAAAACCACGTGACTCACGTGAAAATCGCAACCGGTTCTCCACAAGCGAACGGACAGGTAGAAAGGGTCAATAGGAGTTTAGCACCAATGATAGCCAAGCTCACGAGCGCTGGGACAATTTCAACTTTGGACGGAGTATTACCGATTATAGAATTCTCGGTCGCTTTTCGTCTCTCTACCACTGTAAATCTTACTCAGAGAGACTCTCTGGATTTCTCCACAGTTCTTCTCTGGGCTCAATTCCTAGTGTTAACGCTAGCATCTGTTTATGGGAGATCCGTTTCATCGACTGGGTCTCGACCCATTGATGTCCCAAGATCCTCATTCTTCTGCCAGCCAATGCCGGGCATTGACACAGTATATGTGCCGCTGTCTCAGATTCCTCCAGGCATAGTCTACAAGTATCATCCTCTATAAGGCCCATTTTCCTTAAGTGATACCTGAAATTACCATGTCCTGTAGACAAAGCCACCACCCATTTCAATGTTCCTCGACTCATGCTTAGAACTCTTCTTTGAGTGGAGCAGGTCGGCCACTTTATTGCAATTTTAGCTTGTCTACATTGTTCCACGGTTGACCACCTTCTCAGGTGTTCTGCCGTGATCCATTTGTGGACAAGCTGTTCAACCATTCCTCTGCCAATTGAAGAGAATGGTTCTGGTCCCAGCAACTTTTCAGTTGACCCCTGTTTTGCAAGGGAGTCCGCCTTTTCATTGCCTTCGATCCCTATGTGTCCTCGTACCCAAGTCAGTGTTACTTCATTTTTAGATGAACACTTATTGAGTTTAAGTACGCATTCCAGTGCCAGTGATGTTGTGATGTTTGTTTGTTCCATGCATCTGATCACCGCCTAATTGTCCAGTGCTATGAGAATATTTCTTCCTTCCACCTGACACTCAAGCAAGTAGTCCAACGCATAAAGCAAGGCAATCATCTCAGCCTGGTATACTGAAGTGTATTTCCCGAGGCTAATGTGACGGGCAAGTTCCAGCTCTTCTGAATAGATACCGGCCCCCGCCCCGCCATCCATCATGGATCCATCCGTGAAAATCACTATTTCACCATTTCTTTTTTCTGGAAATAATCCGTTCTCAATACGAGTTTTGTGATTTCTTTCCATAATACGCACCCTTGTTATTCGATCCATAGGCATGTTTAGCTCCCTAATCTCGTCTTTAACAAGTTCCAGGATCTTCCTATGTCCATAGATCGTACCACGATGGTGCCATTTCGCATCTCGATGCAAGCGAAGTGCCGTTTGGGCCGCTGTTTTCTTAATAAATAAGTCTAGCGGTATTATCCCCATGATGACTTCCAATGCGCATGTTGGGGTTGTACGTATTGCACCTGTAATTCCCATACATGCTAAACGCTGAACCCTATCCAGGTGCTTCCTCACAGTTTTCTGAGAGGCTTTCGCCCACCATACAACCGAGGCGTACGTGATAATGGGTCTAGTTATCATCGTATACATCCAGTATGCTGACCTAGGCGAGAGTCCCCACCTCTGTCCACACACACGTTTGCACTGATGTAGTACTCTTTTTGCCTTCCGGACCTTCTCCTCAGCATGGTAATTCCAAGTAAGTCCAGTATCTAGATAGACTCCCAGATACTTAACCTTCTTAGTCATTGTTAGTTCCGATCCGAAAAGTGTTAAGGGCCGAAATTCCAGATTTTTCCTCTTCCTAGTGAAGACTATTAGATCTGTTTTCGCCGCATTAATGGAGAGCCCTTGTTCCAGACACCACCGCTCAACCACTCTGAGTGCATTCCTCATGATATCTGCGGTGACGTCCATGAATTTGCCTCTGGCCATTATTGCTATGTCGTCGGCATATCCCACTGTGTGAATGCCCGTCGCCTCGAGTCTGTCGAGAAGAGAGTCCACAGTGATATTCCATAGTGTAGGTGAGAGAACACCTCCTTGTGGGCAACCTCTGCTAACCCTTCCTCTGAGTTTTGAGGTTCCCGTCTGAATATTAATCGCCCTCGTATTCAACATATTGTCCACCCATCTTACCACCAGTGGGTTAACCCTACGTTTTTCCAAGGCTTGTTTCAGACTTTCAAAGTATATCTTATCGAAGGCACCTTCAATGTCCATTATAGTGGTCATCGCAATGCCCCCGGTATTTAGCTCTTCCTCCGCAACGCGTACTACTTGGTGTAGCGCTGTTTCTGTAGACATACCTACCCTGTATGCATGCTGTCTACTATTTAAAGGATACATCTTAAGCGCAGTACTCTCCATATAGTCCACCATCACCCTTTCCATTATTTTTAACAGGAAGGATGTTAGGCTGACTGGTCTGAATGACTTTGCCTCGGTGTAGTCCTTTTTTCCCGGTTTTGGAAGGAAGACCCCTGCTGTACCTGCTATCTCTCTTGTTCTGCTTTTGTCCAACCGAGGGCGTTTCTCGGAAGGGACAACTAGTCAATCTCTATTCTGTTTGTTTTCGCCTTCCTGCTTGATCCTTTTCTTCCTTCCCTTTTCCTGCGCATTGAAGACCGTTGCTTCACCCTTCTGAAACTCTCTCATAGGACAGAGTACACTGTTGTGCATTTGCTTACCGGGGCACCGTACGCACGGTCCTTGGAAGCACTCCTTCGGAGCATGTCCAGACTTGAAGCAATTCGAGCAGAGTACCTTCTCCTTTACGAAGTCCTGCCTGGCCCGAAAGCTCATCACCACAAACTCTGGACAACGCCACATTGGATGGCTCAACGGTTTGCACGAGTGGCAAGGTAATGGTTTCTTGTCCCCTGCTACTTCCTCTCTCCGGGCATTGCTGCCACCTGCTCGCACATTCTCACACCTGCTCAGAGTTGACAGCGCCTGCTATAGGGACGACGGCTGCTCAACCTTCCAGCTCACTGCACCACCCAATGCCTCGGCACGCTTGTCCAAGAAGGGACAAAATTCTTTCGAAGTGGGCTCCTCAGAAGTACGCACTTCTTCCCACTTGCACGGCGTCTCTGGATCCAACTTTTCATGCAGGACATGAATAATGATCATATCCCACTGTTGGGATCCCCTCTGCTGCTAATTGCCGAAGCGTTTCATAGGTAGTGTTGGCCATCTTTTGTAGCTCTCCTGCACCCTGCAATGACGGAAGGTTGAAGAAATTCCTCAGTAACTCCCTGCACGTAGCGTATTTTTTGGTAAAAATCTCGTTAATACGCTTCCACGCCTCACAATAATTTTTCTCGGTGAGTTGCCATTCACCGAGAGTCCTCGCTGCTCTACCCGATAGCAATCTTTAAATAGGAAAATTTATAGGCGGGCGATTACGATAGGATCGTTATCATGGATCGCTGCCACAAAGCGATCTCGAAAACCCTGCCTGCTACACCTGCTGTTGGAGCTTTTTTGGCTACCTTCTCCTTTAATGCTGCAAAGGTGGCAAAATATTTTGCCTCTGCTTCAGCAATCCTGCGCTGCATCTCAACGTTGATCAATAAATCGTCGGCCAACGCAATCCTGCTCTCGGACACCTTCACCAGCATCCTTCTCACCGAAAATATTCCGGCATCCAACGTATAATTATCGTTGCGTACCTGCTCTTTTTCCATCTCCTTACCTTCTCTTGTTTTTTTATTATCAATAAAAATGCCTGCTTGCTTTTCTTTTCCTAAAAAGGTATAAAGAAAAGTGTATTGCATTAGAAATCATATTTCAATAATGCTTTATCCTGCAAAAAAGAAATTGTTTGAAAATATTATCTATTATATTATTATATTATGCGTTCACCATAAAAATTAGCACGTAATATACCCCATGTACAAGGTGGCGCAAAAATAACCTTCCGATGTTTTTTGGCTGTAATTTAAAAAAAAAAGGAAAAACTTTGATTCTTCTTGTGGATTATTTTTATTTGGTCTTTTAATTTTTTTTACATCAAGTCGAGAATATGATGTCATGTAAATGGCCGCCGCCACAGTTGATTTTCATTTGAGCCCTTTTTATGGCATTTTCCATCACTTTGGCCAAAACTTCCGGCGATAGGTCCTCACATTGTTGACGGATATTGTCTTTAAGAGCTGCAAGAGTCTGAGGCTTGTTGATATAAACCCGCGACTTCAAAAAGCCCCACAAAAAGAAGTCTGGAGCGGTCAAATCAGGCGATCTTGCTGGCCAGTGCAAATCGCCAAAACGGGAGATTAGGCGCCCGGGAAATGCATCCTTCAGCATATCGGTTGTGGCACGTGCAGTGTGTGCCGTTGCACCGTCCTCTTGGAACCACATGTTTTCCAATCCCAATTCATCAAGTTGCGGCAAAAAGAATTCGTTGATCATTGCTCTGTAGCCCTCAGCATTCACAGTAACCGTTTGGCCCGCGACGTCTTCGAAGAAAAAAGGTCCGATGACTCCTCCAGCGAAAACAGCACACCATACATACTCCGGGGTCTGCCACGCCTGGCAGCATCTCGTGTTGTGCCAGTCTCTTCGAGGCGAGCGGCTAAACGTCGCAGTGTTTCACCAGTAGGCGTTGGACGGCTAGGAAATCTGCGACGAAATTCACGTTGTGCCACAGTCACCGACCGATTATTGCTCAAATAAATAGTCACCAATATTCCGCGTTCTGGAGCAGTGTAGCGTAACATTGTTTATTAACGTGTATTTCGCATGTGTTTACTACACAAATGTCAAAACAGAACTGACATTAGGGGCCAATCGCAAAATTTATAGCATTTTCTGATAGGAGGATTACTTTTGCGCCACCTTGTATAAGTGTAAAGTCACTCAATGCTTGCTCTTTAAGTTACCTAACCAATTAACTGAATTCTGCTTAACTTTTTGCTTGCTGTTATTACTGCAATTCTATGTTTTTTTTTGTATTCTCTTTGTGTTTATTTTCCCACTCAAATTGTAATCATTTGTTTCTCGGTCACTTCGAATTGGACCAGCATCGAATTCGTTTTTTTCTTCTTTTCCCATCGTTGGACGTAAATTTCGCTCGTCGTCAATTGCCGCACATTTTGGTCCGTATCGAGCCGGATCGTTAATTAATAATTGCAAATTATATCAAATCAATTATCTTTGGAAGCTGTTTGATAAAATCGTTTGGATTTTTTTTTGAATTGGGTTCTTTATTGTGAAGATTCTCGCGCATGATTTGGAATTCTATAGAATTAGCTTTGTGGTTGCTCGGTTCTCACTGATCGTGCTGACTTATTTGATGTGCTGTGGTATAGGATCGTTGCAGTTTGGATTTGGGTTGCTTTCCACGTGTTAATTCGTTGTTGATCGCTACAGATTTGTAACAGAAAAGTACAGCTCACTAGGGTTCATACTCGCGTGATTTCACCTCCTAAGTGAATTTTATATTGAAACGTTTAAGGAAGATGACTTCAAGGGCAAATTTATCCGTTTTACGTGGCATACGTGGCCGCCTTAAAGGGTCGCTATCGAAACACGCTTCCTTTACGGAAAATTTTGTGGACACGATAACATTAGAAGCATTAGAAGTTCGTATGGAAAAGGTCAATGAGTTATGGGATGAATTTAAAGCCACTCAAGATTCGAAGTACGAGCTTTCCGATCAGGAGGGCTATGTAGATCCTGATAAGGATTTCGATGAGTTTCAATCTGGTTGAAGGGTAGTGATGCGATGTCATGAGAACACAAGCGTTTTCACCTAGCCTCTCACTATCAACTCCTACTCTCAACTCCACGTAGTGATTGGTGGGTGCCTAGTACCTCGACTGGAGATTGGGTAACCAACCCCTTTGGTAGGTCTTGATGGCAGCGGACGAGAGAGGGCGGAGGAGTGTTGTTTTCTCACTAAGACACCTCCTCTGGTACCAGACGGCAGCGGAGGAGTTCCCTGGATGGAACCAACGGTGGCAGCTACAGTTCCAGTCAGGCCGAACTATTTAGTGTATAAAGCTGCTCTTACATATTCGGATACCAGGTCTATAGGGATTTTCAATACCGAGCCAGGGTGTTGGAGAAGAGATGGTGGCGGATGAGCCCTTAATGGGCCAACGGCAGCGCTCACATCCCAAAGTGGGTTACTGGTACCGGAATAACCGGCCTGCTGTCCTAAGGTCAAGGGTATGGCCCTCCAGGTTGGGGGTTGTGCCGTCGGGGTAATTTCCCGACCATGTAAAAAAAACACTAGTTATGAGAGAGACACGAGGAGCCTCGGATAACGATTTCCCTCCAAAGGCAACCAGACCCGGAACGTCAACGGACAACGATCTAAGAGTATGTACCTGGAACGTGCGAATGCTCTACACTCCAGGTGCTACTCAAAAACTTGACTCTGTCCTCACGCGGTACAAGGCAGATATTACCGCGATCCAGGAGATACGATGGATAGGATCAGGTATGATGAAAAGAAAAAAATGTGATATTTATTACAGCTCCCATAAAAGATTGCATGTATTAGGATGCGGATTCGTCGTGGGAAATCGGCTTAGGACAAAAGTTATTGACTTTAAGCCGATAAGTGATCGCCTAGCTGTGATCCGCATCAAAGCTACTTTCCAGAACATAAGCCTAATATGTGCACACGCCCCTACCGACGAGGCTGAAGACCCTATTAAGGAGGAGTTCTATGACCTGGATGGAGCCTACGGAGCCTGTCCGGAGTACGATGTCAAAGTTGTGCTCGGGGATTTCAATGCTAATGTCGGAAAGGAAAACATCTTTGGCGGGTTAGTTGGTAAGCACAGAATCCACGAAACGACCACAGATAACGGTTACCGACTAACTGACTTCGCGGCAGCTCGTAATACGGTGATAAGTAGCACTAGGTTTCCAAGGCTAAGGATCCACACAGCAACCTGGCGCTCTCCAGACGGTCGAACCGCCAACCAAATCGACCATGTGCTAATCGACGCGAGGCACGCATCCAACATCCTCAACGTGCACGCACTCCGCGGGGCAAACGTCTACTCTGACCATTTTCTTGTTGCGGCTAAGTTCAGAGCTCGACTATCCAACAAGAAGAAGCTGCGTTCCGGCCAGAAGAAGAAATTCGATGGACGCCTTAGCACACCTGGAGTAGCCAGAGTCTACAAAGAGCGCTTGAGTGAGAAACTCTCCGCAGTGTATTCACCTACCACAGATGCCAACACCCAGTGGTCCCAGTATCGCGATATCATCAAAGAGGTAGACGGAACCACCTTAGGATACTAGCCACCCCAGAGAAAGAGCCCGTGGTATGATGATGAATACGTACGCCGGAAAAAGGTGACAGAAGATGCACATATGAAGACGCTGCAGCGCAAAACAAGGGCAGCGAGAAAAGAGTATCGAGCCAGGAGGAGGGAGGTGAAGAAAATCCTGAGTAGAAAAAAGAGGGCCTACACAGTCTCCCAGCTCAAGGAGATCGAAGAGTCTCGCGGTCGAAGCAACATCCGGAAGTTCTACAAGAAAGCCAAGAAACTGGCTGCTGGCTTCAAGACCGGAACACAGGCTCTTCGAAACAGTGAAGGAAACCGAGTCACCGAAGTGCAGGGAATAGTAGATGTGTTTAAGCAGCACTTCCAGCAGCTGCTAAATGGGCATTATGGAGAAAGAGTGATAGGGCAAGCCACGTCCAGTCAATGAAGAACCAGTTCCACCACCCAGTATAGAAGAAGTTGGCTTAGCAATAAAGAAGCTTAAGAACAACAAGGTCGCCAGCTCTGATGGTTTACCAGCGGAGCTCTTCAAATACGGTGGTGATGTTTTGGTAGGGCGCATGCACAAAATCATCAACCAAGTATGGGTGGAAGAAAGCATGCCCGATGACTGGACTATCAGCTCCATATTCCCCATCTACAAAAAAGGCGAACCTATGTCTTGCAAGAATTATCGAGGCATATCCCTGCTTAATGTCGCATACAAGATCCTATCCAACGTACTGTGTGAACGTCTCAAACCGTTCTGCAACACACTAATCGGCACGTACCAGTGTGGCTTCGGGCCCGGCAGATCGACTATAGACCAAATATTCACACTGAGCAAATCCTGGAAAAGACCAATGAATTTCAAGTCGAGACTCACCACCTATTCATCGACTTTAAGGCCACATATGATAGCATTCATCGCCAGGAGCTTTATGTGGCGATGGCCGAATTCGGGATCCCGCAAAACTGATCCAGCTATGTAGCGTGACGCTGGAGAACACACGCTGCAACGTGCAATTTGGAAGTAGTTCCTCCGAACTATTCCAAACATGCACCGGATTTCGGCAAGGAGACGCACTATCATGTGACTTCTTCAATCTCGTGTTAGAGCAGATAGTGCGCAGGGCAGGTGCCAACACGGAAGGCACTATCTTCAACAGATCCGTCCAGCTACTGGGGTATGCAGATGATATTGACATCATCGGTCGCTCCCAGCCTGCAGTGATAGAGCCTTTTACGGCGATTGAAGAACAGACTAAATTTGTTGGTCTTGTAGTAAATGAGGACAGGACTAAGTACATGCTATCAACAAACAAACAAGCATTTGTCCACCGCCTAGGACAGAACGTCACTATTGATAGCAACAATTTCGAGGTAGTTAAGGAGTTTATCTACCTCGGTGTAAACATGAACTCCACAAATGACATCGTAGTGGAGATCCGGCGAAGAATTACCCTAGGAACCGCTGCTACTTCGGTTTGGCAAAACAATTCGGTTCAAAACTCCTAACTCGAAGGACAAAATGTATGCTTTACAGAACCCTTATCCTGCCAGTTCTGCTTTATGGCGCCGAGTGCTGGACGATAAGCAGGAAGGGAGAGCTGATACTGGGCTCCTTCGAAAGAAAAATTCTTCGGCGGATTTTTGGTCCTGTGTGCGAAAAGGCCAAAATACGTCGACTACATTGGCTCGGCCACATCGAGCGAATGGGCAATAATGCTCCAGCTAAGAGGATCTTCGAATCCCAGCCGCCAGGTTCGAGACGACAAGGAAGATCGAACCTCCGTTTCAAAGACCAAGCCATCGCGGATGCCAGAGCGCTTGGTCTGGATCACTGGAAGCAGCGTGCCCGGGATCGCAGAGGATGGAAGGCTACAGTGTCTCAGGCAGAGACTCTTCACGGGTCGGGAGCCCGTTAAGTAAGTAAGTAAGAATCGAAATATCTCGTTATCAAATCAATTAAGCTCGCGGCAATAACTGAACACCTTGTGCCCAGGCCACAAGATGAGGTAGCTCGCTTGGCTGAACAGCAAGTTGCTGCCGTAGACCGTTTGACTCAACAGCAAGCTGTGTTAGTCGATCATCTCAATTCCTCAACTGCGTCATCGTCGTCGTTACAACGGGTAGAAACTCTCCTCCCTCAAATAAGGATCGAACCATTCTCAGGAAACTATCGCGATTGGCCGACATTTAGAGATATGTTCGAGGGATCTATACACAATCGACCCAATTTGTCCCCAACGCCAAAGTTTCATCTGTTGAAATCCCATCTCAGGGGAGATGCATTAAATCTGCTCAGCCATATTACCATTTCCGATGCTACGTACACTCAGGCATCGAAACGGTTAGAAAGCCGGTATGATAGACCGCGTCACATCATAAATAATTTCATTAAAAACTTTTTCGATTTACCATCCATTAATGCTCCAAACGTTACCACATTGCGAAGGATATCCGACGGAGCGGATGAAGTAGTCAGGGGACTCTCTTCCATAAATTCATTGGATAGGGACCCATGGCTAATTTACCTTCTGTTGAATAAGGTAGATTCCGAAACACGGCAGGCATGGTCTCAAGCAAGTGTTGAAGAGGACTATCCAACAATACATAGAACGGCGTTGTGAGGCAATGGATAGCTGCAGAGGTCATGTTCGCGAACCAAGCAAAAGCAAAAATTCTGCCGTTAGGAGTATGCATGTTTCGTCGTCGCCTAATTCCTCATGCCCCAAATGCACAGGTTCGCATTTATTACCTCAGTGTGCGGATTTCTTAGCCATGGACATTCAGGGTAAAAGAGACTTCGTCAAATCGAATAGGATATGCTTTAATTGTCTGCTTTCAGGTCATACTTCAGCTCGTTGTTCATCTAGGTCTCGATGCAGAACTTGCAATACTCGTCACCATACCCTAGTTCATTTTGACTGTACAAATTCCGTTCCTGCACACTCCGTTTCTTCAAATTCGATAACTACAAACTCGACTCAAGGTGGGCATTGTGATCAACCTGGAACAAGCAATAGCTCTCATACTTCATCCCAACCACCATCGAACCGAATTTTAAATAACCACTCCTTAAGTGAACGGTATCGTCTGCCGCAAACTCTATTGCCCACAGCTTTTGGCAATGTATTAGATAGCAGGGGTAAATATCAGCAAGGGCGGTTCCTCCTAAACTCGGGATCTCAAGTATCCTTCGTTTGCGAATCCTGTGCTCAACGGCTGGGATTAAAACGTCGAAATGCACGGGTACTTATCAGTGGGATAGGTTCCACCAATGCAGGCAAATCTAGGGGTATTGTTTCGATGCGCCTCACCTCTCGTTTCGAACCAATCAGTATTTCGGTTGATGCATATGTGCTACCTCAGGTTACAGCCAAATTACCAACGATTTCTTTTGACGTTCAGGATTGGGATCATCTTACCGAACTGAATTTAGCGGATTCTTCATTCAACGTGTCGAGTTCAATAGATATGCTATTAGGAGCTGATAAGGTTTGGGATATACTCCAAGGTGATTTGAAGTATAGTGAAGGAGGATATCCGATAAAAGACACTTTTTGGTTGGGTCTTGGCTGGCAATTTTTTTTTTTTTTGTTATTATATCTCGAAAGACACAATAGGGTTAGAAACCCAGAGTAGTGTGGGACTCTAACCGCACTAAAAACACCGCCTTGATCATGATCAATCCAAGAAAGATCGACAAATGATTTTAGTTTCAACGTTCAGTTGTGTTAGAGAATGTATTACAATTTGAATACGGGTTTTCATTATTTTTTTAGATTATAAGGTCGTGAGGTTTAATTCTTCTTAATCTACGAATATTGTTTCGTACATTTAAGACGTCTTCTATTTCTATTTTCTATGCATCTGCAGACGCACATTGTGACGAATTGCATACTTTTTAATTACTTCCGTTACAAGATCAATCTGCAAATCACGATCCAAGTCATTATTTCTTATATACCATGGGGCATTTACTATTCCCCGAAGGACTTTGTTTTGGAATGTTTGTATTATTTTTACATTTGTTTTCTTCGTACATAATTGGATACCATATGTCCAAACAGGCTTCAGTATCAATGGACATTTCCGAATTATGTCCAAGCAACCAATAAAGTTTTCTATATCTAATATTTAGCTCTTCTACTTTCTTTTTCACATGTTCCTTCCATTTGAGCTGAGCATCTAGATTCATACCCAGGTACTTAGCTGTGTTTGAATAAGGAACTATTTGGTTATTAATAACTACGGGAAGATTCGTTATTTTTTTATTAGTAAAATTGATATGGGTGCACTTTGACTCGTTAAGTTTAATTCGCCATCGTTGCGCCCAATCAAATATCTCATTAACTGCTTTTTGCAGCTTTTCTGTTGCTTTAGCCACGCATCTATCAGTTGATAGAAGATCAGTGTCGTCTGCGAATGTAGCTATCATCGTATCAGTCGTATGTGGTATATCACTAGTATACATTAAGTAGAGGGTTGGTCCTAGAACACTACCCTGTGGATTTCCTGCTTGTAGTTCTTTGAGTTCAGAATACGATGAACCATAGCGAACTCTAAAGAATGTATTTGAAATATAAGATTTTAGTATCTCATAGTATTGTCTGGGTAGATCCCTATGAAGTTTATACTCTAAGCCCTTATGCCAGACTTTATCAAAAGCCTGTGCAACGTCTAAGAATAATGTAGAACAAACTTGTTTCTCTTCTAGTGATTTTTCTATTATATTAGTTATACGATGTACTTGGTCTATTGTCGAATGCTTATTTCTAAACCCGAACTGGTGGGTGGGAATGAGCATTCTTTGCTCAATAATTCTATCCAGCCTTTTAAGAAGTTTCTCAAAGATTTTTGATAGTACTGGTAATAGTGAGATTGGGCTGTATGAGGCGACTTCTGAATAAAGATTTACCTTGTTTAGGTATAACTATAATTTCTGCTATCTTCCAGTGATGGGGAACATATCTTAGTTTAAAGCAAACATTTATTAAAAGCTTAAGTTTTACCAATGCTATGAAGGGTAGTTCCTTCAAGATTTGAGCAGTTATGAGATCATAACCTGGCGATTTTCTATTAGATAGCCTATGAATACATATTCTGATCTCTTTAAGCGAAACATAAGTGATTACGTCTTCATCTATTCTATCAAGGAATTCAAGGCTTTCGTTTGCCACGCTAGGTGGAAAAGGTTTAAAAACATTTGTCAGATGTTCCGAAAAAAATTTGACCTTTTCTTTTGGGTCGCCGATCCATTTCCATTTTCTGCAAGCACTTCTCTTTTCCAGTATTAGTTCCCTAATATCTGTGGGATATTTTACCGATGCTTGTTTATGTTGTTGATAAGTTGGTGTACTATCTTCTGCTGCCTGTTGTATATCGGCAATGAATTGATCAACTTCGAAGTCAATATGCCTTGTTGTGACCAGTGGAGATCTAAGGTTAATAAATCGTTCGAGTAATTCTTTAAATTTGCACTAGTTCGTTCTTTTATTCGTAAGTTTTTCATTGTTTGTTTCTTCTATTGACATGCCGTTGACCGTTAGGATAACGGGTGTATGATCCGATGACAAATCATCACTGTTTTCAACTTTTATTTCTTTTCTATTGATTCCTTTCGTTATGTAGAAGTCAATGAGGTCTGGTATTTTCGCTGGGTCGGATGGCCAATAAGTAGGCGATCCAGTCGAAATAAAATTACAATTGAAGTTTCGCCCTGCCTTTTGTCGTTACTGATCTTGACCCCCAGTAGGTGTGTTTTGCATTGAAATCACCTCCAATGATAAAGTTATTGCCTAAAGATCGAAAAAGGTCATTAATATCTTCCTCTGTAGGCGAATGCCTTGGTGGGCAGTAGGTATATAGCAGCTATGTTGAATTGCTTGCTTTTAGTCATAATGCTTATTGTCGCTACTTGCATAGTTGGTTTTTCTATTTTCGGCATTTCATAAGGTTTTAAAATACTTTTTACTATTACAGCACTACCTCCCCTAGCACTGTTAGATGGATGGAGAGAGTGGTAACATAGGTACCCAGGGATTGTAATCCTTGTTCCCTGTTTAAAGTGGGTTTTTAGAAATCAGGCAGACATCAATGTCTTCATTGCATAGAAATACCTGAAATTCAGAGATGTGTTGGTGTAAACCGTTTGCATTCCAGGTTACGACTTTTCGATTTCTAATCATGATTATTTTTTTTAATTAGTTCCTTTGGAAACTTCTTCGCTCAGGAGCTTAATTACTTTATCTTGATTATCCAATCTTTGAATAATAGTAGAAAGCATTTCCTTCACTGACAGTTCTTCTTCTTTTCGTGTATTTTTCACAATTTCGGAATACGATTTGGTTTTTACAACTGGCGTATTTGTTTTAGCCGCAATTGGTATTTTGTCTACTTTAGTGTTTTCAACATTTACCTGTTGCTTGTTTCTATTTTTGAGAGAGCTCTGTTGAAGTTTGGCAAGTTCAAGTTCAAGTTTAATTTATTTGGTAAAGTACAAATAAGAACAATAGTCTTTTATAGTACATTAAAGCTCAAGAAAATATACATTAAAATTACATTAAATTTAATAGCGAGCGAAGTAAATATAAATAGAAACATTAAGTGAAAATTAATTAAATGCGCTTAAGAAAAAAAGAGAAAAAAATAAATAAAAAAAAATAAACTTTAACACGTATTGGAGGGGGGTTGGGATTGGTCTAACAAAAAAAGGACAAGAAGGGAGAAAAATTAGAATAGAAGAAGAGTAATAGAGTAAAAGAAGAAATACGTAGATTACATTAATGTGCAAAAAGTGCAAATAGTGCATTTTTAAATTTTTCGGCTCCAATTATTTGTTTGACAGTGACAGGTAAAGAGTTCCAAAGTCTGGCAATATGGACAAGAAAAAGGCGTGATGTATTCGAAAAATTAGATGAAGGCGTTATGAGGTTGAATGTTCGCGGTGACTGGACAAATTGCAGTTTCTGGAGTAGATATTGTGGTGAACGGTTATGTATTATTTTGTGCATGAATACACAGCACCTAATTTCTCAATAATGTTGTAATGAACAACCAAGGACATGTTTGTGGTAGACAGACACATGGTCATATCTTCTAATTCCAAATGCATATCGCACCATATCATTAAAAGCAACAAATAATTTGTGCTAAGACTGAGAATCTAATTTTGGGTGTACCACTATGGCGTAATCAATGATAGGCATAAGCAAAGACTTAATCAACCTAAGTCTTGTATCTACAGGTGTAAGACTAGAATACAACCAGAGTTTTCGTTATCCTGCATAAACACGCGCCACGATAAAATTTGCATGGTCGATAGCGGAAAGGGATCGATTCAACTTGAACTGTATCGTAAAACTCAAGTCTGCTGGAATTAAGATAAACAGGCGGCATCTCTTCAGTATCATAGAGCTTTTTTGAAATCAGAATTAATTTAGTTTTAACCGGATTTAAAATCAGACCATTATTTTGGGACCACTTTACTATTGAAGAGAGATCAGAATTGAATCTAGCCACGAGATCTTCCACCAATCCATTTGGTCGAGAAAGATATATCTGTGCATCATCAGCATATAGATGTATAGATGCGTTGCAGCAAACTTGTGGTAGGTCATTTATATAAAGGCAGAACAGGATCGGGGAAATAATTGAACCCTGAGGCACCCCGGCGAGAATACGTGCAGGCCGAGAATATTTTTGCTCAGCAAAGACCTCTTGAAAACGATTCGAAAGATAGCTCCTAATCAGATGCACTGAATATTCACTTAATCCAAAGTACAGCTTTAATTTCGTGCATAAAATGTCATGGCTTAGCGTGTCAAAGGCTTTTGAAAAGTCAAGCAAGCATAGCATCGTAAGGTAGCCCTTATCATACTCTATTCTATTAATTGAAGCGATTTAGGTGGCTAGATTTCTGATTGGCAAGGACTTTTTCAAAAACTTTAGATAAGCATGGTAAGATACTAATAGGACGATAGTCAGAGATCGATGAGGGATTATTTTTCTTAGGCACGGGGATGACCTTAGCTTGCTTCCAGCAATCAGAGAAAGTGGAAGACGTGATACAAAAATTAAACAAATGAGTTATACAACTAACAATATGAGGAAGTATTATTTTTACAAAGCGTAAATGTAATCCATCCTCCCCAATAGCGTTCGACTTAAGGTCTTGTATATGATGTATAACATCCGCTTCTGAGACAACTTCAAAATCTAAGCAACGGTTAGAACTGAAGAAAATGTTTCTTCAACACATTATTTTTACCTAGTCCAATAGATCGTAAATTATTCCAGAGTTTTTTTGGCGGTTGGTCAGCACTTAGTTTGGACAAGAAGTATCTTTTCTTTTCCCTTCTAGTGATAGCTGAAGAGTTATTCCTGGTTCTACAAAAAGCATCCCAATTTTGACAAGTAGGCCTTAGTTTCCATTTGGCATACAGTTTCCTACGAGCATTTATAGCAACGTGCACCTCTGTAGTGAACCATGGGCATTTTTTATTGCGCACCGCAACTGTCTTAAAGGGGACATGGATATTAAAAAGATTATGTATTAAAGTTTGAACAATTTCTACTTTTTCATTAACATCTGCTACGAAGTAACAGGAATACCATGGGAGCAAACTTGCATCATATTGTAGGATGTCGTTATTTATTGCTGCATAATCTCGGTATTGAAAAGATTCCTCCAGGGGAGCGCAAGAGACGTCAATATGGTAGGTGCAGAAAAGGAGATCATGATCAAAAACCCCCTCTAGAGATAATTGATCACAAAGCAAGACGTTGGAGAGATCAGAGACAACTATTAAATCAAGAAGACTTGGCTGAGAGTCAGGCGCAAAGCGCGTAGCGCAGGAGTTGACCACAGTCAAACCAGATGAAGCAATATTATCTAAAAGCTGATTAGATCTGTAATCAGATTTGAATAGATCTGCATTAAAATCGCCACAAAGTATAATGTGTTCGTAGGACACTGAAAATTGTTGAACTGTACAAAAAAATTGATCAAAAGAACAATTACGGTTGGGACTATAAACAACACCAAGTATGCATTTTACATTGCCATTCGAAATTTCAACGACTAGATATTCCGTGTCGTTACCTATTGATTTCCCTAATATTTTACATGCCAAAGTAGCTTTGTGATAAATTGCAATCCCTCCACCAGTAGTGTTAGTTACTCTATTAGGCGAAACCAGTAAATACCCTGAAATGCCGTAGATTTTGTCATAATCGCTTTCATTATCCAGTGTTTTAAACCACGTTTCACTGACGCAAATAACATCTACTCCCGAATCTATAAAAGGTTGTCGAGCATAGTCCAATTTAGACAAGCCAAGACAGCGAGCATTAAAGTGGCATACCTTAAAACCATCACAAGCATTGGATAAGATTTTAACTAACGTTCGCATCTCAATCCTATCACTCACACCAGATAAAATCCCATTATGGATCATCAAAAAATAAAATATATATAACTATCCCATCAACAAATAATCGCAGCGCGAAGCACCTTAGTCTAGCACTATGTAATCGACACATAAAAACAGATAAAGAAATACACACATAAAGAAAATAATGAGGAAGTATGAAAATGGTACGAAAAAGGGGAAGAAGAATGGGGATCATAAAAGCATAACATTAGATGAAATTACAATAGAAATTAAAGCAGAATACAAATTAAAGCAAAATACAATAACAAGTTTGAATCGCTCCAATCAAAAAAAAAAAGGAAAAAGCAAAAACAATTAAGCAGATGCCGTAGGAACGGGAACAAGCAGCAGCTCTTACGAAAGTTTCGTTGTTGAAGTAATTTTCAGTTCGGTGTCATTTTTACTCTTTTTAACATTCTTAAGTGGAATATTTATATAAATTTATATTCCACTTCAGATTTTTTTTTTTGAAATACAAATTAAAAAAAAATAAGTAAAAACATGTTTTAAGCTAAAAATATAAACAAATATAATTCAGTAGGTCCTATAGGTACCAGTCATTGCACCACTCCCCTCATCAATCTAGGGCAAGCCCTTTCATATGATACCCATATTGAGGGGGTTGTGAGAAAATGTATGTAATCCGTCATTTTGTAGTGGCAACCATCTTATATTTACAATGATACTGATTACATTAGATTGTATTGTCATCAGAATTAAAGGTGTATACCAAATTTCAAATCAAGCCGACAGCAGGAAGGGGGTTAATTTTGAGTTACTAGATTTGATCCAAATAAATAAACAGGTCAAGCTAAATAAAACCCTTTAATAAATAAAACGAATTTTAAAACATGAACACGAAAACGAATAGCACGTTACTTCAGAGCACCATTTGAAAATGAATGCAAAAAAAGTAAGAAAAACTACACGCACAGGCTGTGCAAAACGAACACCTGTGTGGAAAAAAACCCGGTAGCTATGTTATTACTGTTCTTCGGTATTCGGCTCGGTAAGAGCTTTTTCGCGTAAGTTTCCATGGTGATATGAAACAAACCAACTATACTATTATGGAAAAAAAAAGTAGTGTTACCAGAGCTCAAAACTTCGTGAGTTTTGCGATTTAGATGTAATAAAATCAATTTCAGCTAAGAATTGAACTTTAATTTATGGAGAATATTTTGGTATCTGAAAATTCCTTTTGGAGAACAAAATATTCCACTTTTATATGCGAATAGTTTTTGGAAAAAATATATTCTCTGCAGCTTAAAAATATTCCACAAGTGGAATATTATATTCCACTATGGTCACACTGATACGAACCCATTTCGTGTTCTAACTGAGAATATTAGCCCCTCCCGACGTACTGAAGAGCATGGCGTAGCAGAGAACTGTTCTCCTTAGCTAAACTCTCGTTGATGTAGATACGAGTGGAAGCAGAGGCTGAGGCGGATGTTGTGTTGTTGTCAGCAAATGAATCATTTTCTAACTGGGCGAGTGTAAGACCATTGTTTGCACGAAAGGCAGCTAGCAGTGCACTTTGTTCAGCCCGAGAAGAGAACCTGATCATCAGCGGGCTACGACCATCATTAGATTTATTTCTCAGTCGAAAAGCCTCAAAGTGGGAAGTGATGTTGTACTGCAGTTTTCCAGCTATGTTTTTTACCATATCAATGGGATTTTCCTTTGGTCTTTGCGGGATGCCGCGAACAATCACATCGCGTAGGCGCTCTTTTCGCTGAAAGTCAGCTAGCTCCTATTTTAGTTTGCGGTTGTCGTCACGTAGTTCCAAAATATCGCTCTCGAATTGTGCCACTCTGCTATTAAGAGAAGCAATGGCTTCACACAGTTTGTTATTAAAGCTGCATTCCAATTCAGAAAGCAGCGATTTAAATTTATTAATTAAACTTATTTCCAAGTCACGGAGATGGTCAGATAGGGATGGTTTTTTATCGGTTGTCTTCACAGGTGGTGGAGTCACTGCAGCAGCCATAGCGGACTTCTCTTTGAGTGACTGTTGTCGAGTAGTTGACATGTTTTGACGGGCAATAACACAAATCACAAAATAATTAAATAAAATGGTTGTCTTATCAACCCTTTTCTCATTTGTCTTAACTTGTGAATTTGTATGATTTGCCGTAGTCACACTGTCAACATTTCTGGCAGATGTTTCAGGACTTTCTTCTGCCTTTCGTTTCTTTGTTGGTCTTTTGCTTTTTTTCAGATGTCTTTCTGTCTCTAGAGCCAGCTCCTCTTCATCTGTGAGGTATTCTTTTTTTTCATCTTGCTGAATTGGTTGGATTGGTTGGACAGTACGGTCCAAAAGACTAACTTTAATTTCCAGTTCTTTTATCTGCTTTTGCAAGCTTTTAACAATTTCTTCTAAGCTTTTCCTTGCTTTAAGTTCAGCTTGCCATTCCTTGTGATAGCTGTTTGTTTTTAATTTCGCTTGTGAATCTGTTTTATGTTCACTTACAATTATAGCGCTATCTTTGGCCGTAAGTTTTTTTGGCGCGACCATTTTTGGTGGAGTTCTTGGCGTGAGTGAGCTCCTTTTGGAGCTTTGTTGAAGAAGCAATAAATGGTCCCCCCTAGAATCCATGGGACCGACCTCCGTGGAGGGTGGATTTTCCGGTTTGCCTGGTCTGCCACCTGGGGTATTTATATCTGTTGTTTTGTTCATTGCCATATTTTTTTTGTTGTAACTGAATCAGTTTTACTAGGTAGTTCAGTAAGTTCTACACACAAACCCCCTACCAGGAGGACCGGGTCAAGGTATATCGTAGACCTCCCTTTTAAAAATCCACCACAGTTCCCGGGCACCTTAAATGGTGCCATTCATCGATTGAAGTCTATGGAAAGAAGGTTTTTGAAGGATAAACAACTTCGTCATGGCTATACTCGGTTTCTTGAAGAATATCTTTCGTTAGGACATATGCGCAGGCTTTCGCAAGAAGACATCGCTCGGGAAAATGGGTTTTATCTACCACATCATTCTGTTATTAAACTCGATAGCACTTCCACAAAGCTTCGTGTGGTTTTCAAAGAAATTTGTTTTCTGTTTGCTTAAGATTCCGAAAGTATAAATTTGTCTTTACGGCAGACATTGTCAAAATGTTTCGTCAAATATGGATATCGGACAAGGATAGAGATTTGATTCGAATTGTTTGGCGAAAAACGCCTAACGACCCTCTTGAGTATTACCAGCTGTGCACCGTGACATATGGCACATCATGTGCACCCTTTCAATCCATTCGGGTCTGAGAACAACTCGCTCATGATTATAGAAATGAGCATCCCCTTGCAGCTGACATTATTGCAAACGATTTTTAAGTGGATGATGCTGCATCCGGTGCAGATAAATTGAGAAGACGCCTTGCATAAAAAACAATCGCTTATCGACCTTCTGTCTAAAGAAGGATTTACACTAAGCAAATGGCAAAGCAATTGCATGGAGCTGCTGGAAAATCGTGATGAAGCTTAAACCAAAGCCGTTTCACTGGACAACGATGGCGATCATTGGGTCAAGGTTCTAGGCCTTTACTGGAATTTTCGCATGGATATTTTTAGTTTTCGGTTAAATCTTTGTTCTGTTGAAAAGGTTACAAAGCGACAAATTTTGAGAGATATAGCTAGTATTTTTGATCCACTCAGTTTCCTCGCACCTTCTGTCATTCTACTAAAAATTATCTTTCAGGATCTGTGGCATCGGAAGTTGGAATGGGATGACGAAGTTTTAACTCAACTGGCCATTCCTAGATCAATTGGGTTATCAGGCGCATCCTTTCAGCTTCACGGATTCTCGGATGCTTCGGCAGCCGCCTACGCTGCCGTTATTTATTCCCGATATCAACTACCCAATGGTCAGATCGAAATTCGAATTGT
Source organism: Cheilosia variabilis (assembly GCA_951230905.1). NCBI lineage: Eukaryota > Metazoa > Arthropoda > Insecta > Diptera > Syrphidae > Cheilosia > Cheilosia variabilis. The sequence goes on from OX579676.1 coordinate 87,974,502, forward strand.
AACTGCTAAGACTCGCGTTGCGCCACTGTAGCAATTTAGCATCCCTCGCCTCGAATTATGTGCCGCTCTTTTATTGGCTAGACTTCTTGACGCCGTTCAAAAATCTCTGAAAATAGCATTTCCAAATGTTTTCGCTTGGAGTGATTCACGAATAGTTTTATCTTGGCTTTCTTCACCATGTCGCCGTTGGGATACGTTCGTTGGGAATCGTACTGCAGAAATCCTCAATACAATTCCGAGAAACCGATGGTTTCACGTGAGATCGGAATACAACCCGGCCGATTGCGCGTCTCGCGGAATAACCCCATCCAAGCTATTTGAACATCCGATTTGGTGGCATGGACCAGATTGGCTTTTTCAAGGTGCGCAAAACTGGCCTATCACGATCGAATTCGAAGAGCACTCGGATTGTTTAAAGGAAGAAAAGAAACACGTACAGCAATCGATGGTAGCAGTAGTTCCTGATCATCCCTTCGAAACATTCTCGACGTCAATCTCATCTTGGAATAAATTGATCCGAAGCGTTGCCTTTCTCTATCGTTTCATATCGAATAGTAGCAAATGGACTCACATCTCTGGTCGTCATTTACAAGCTAACGAATTGCACAATGCAAAGCTGAGTCTCATCAGATGGCTACAAGGCGTTCATTTTGGACAATCAATTCAACACTATGAAAAAATTGGTAATTTTCCTAACAACTGCAATATTATAGCTCTAAATCCTTTTCTAGATACGCAAAAACTGCTACAAGTTGGAGGACGACTCGAGGAAGCCAACATTTCGTACAACGCCAAGCACCCAATAATTATCCCTAAAGAGCACCGCATCACAAAGCTTGTTCTACTCGACGCACATCGCAGATTTCTCCATGCAGGAGTATCGACACTCTTCGCACTCATTCGTCAAGAATACTGGGTCATCGGCTGCAGAAATTTGCTAAGAAAGATTGCTCACAGCTGTATACCATGCTTCAAACAGAAGAAAGCCAGCATCGAAGGCGGTAACAAATAGATTGTTAAGACCAGGGAATTCGTTTGTTTCTTCTCTTCCCATCGTTGGACGTAAATTTCGCTCGTCGTCAATTGCAGGTACAATTGTAGGTACTTCAATGTGAAATTTCCCAGTATGCGATAGTTAAATGCATATTGTAAATATAATAAACCGATAAAGAAAATATGGTCAGTAGTGAATGAAATAAATATAATATAATAAATATAAATAAATGGAGTGGCAATTTGTTGCTGCTTTTGTAGCTGTTGTTGTTTTATATTCCTGCTCTTTATCAGAACTCAAGTCAATTTGAGCAAATTCGGAAATATTTGTTCCTGCTGCTTGCAAGCATTCCGTCTCTTAAAAACTAGCACCGTCGTGCTTTGAGTTTTTTCCTGCTCCTGCTATGTCTCCTTTTTATTCTTTTATAAAATCAAAAAAATAACCTGATATACGGCAACTGGTGCATTTGCACTCAAGTTCCACCTTTACTCCTTTCTTTACTTTGGTAACTCGCACACAAGTGCTCTGAGTTCCACCTGCTCTCCTTCCCATTCACATTATTAGTCTTGACATATTTTTCGCTCTGTAAAATAAATGGCGACTGACACATTTGTGATCAAGTCCCTCCTTCCCCTTCTCATTCAATGTCTCGACAAAATAAATAACTTGGCAAGAAAAAAAAGTGACAAAAAAAAAAACTTAGCTCAAGTAACCAAGAATAAAAAATAAAATTATCAACCCCTATCTCACAACAAAACAGCAACAACAAACACCATTATTTGCTATTTAGGTTTTTGATAAATATGGACTCATTTTTACTCCCATCACAACAAGCACAGAACAGAATATGGAATTATTGTTATTCCCCATCTCACAAGCACAAAACAGAATATGGAATTATTGTTATTCCCCATCTCACAAGCACAAAACAGAATATGGAATTATTTTTATTCCTACATCTCAGAAGCACAAAACGGAATACGCACACTCGCTTCACTCATTCGCATATATTTTCCTTCTCCATCTGAACCGTAAATGATAACCAGACACCCTGCCCCTGCAGCCTGCACCCACATTGTCGACGCCTGCGCACATTCACTGAACTCTCCGTTGCTAAACAAATTACCACCATTCACTAGTAGAAATTTCGCTTGCCCTGCTATTATTGTGGACTGTATTGTTGGCTTACCTAATACATTTTAATTAAAGTATTATTTCTTTTAAATATAAATTGTTTGGTTTTTGTTTCGTTTTGAATTTCCTCGCGCTGTAAAACACAACCAGCTCGTTGCTTTTGTTTTTCGAATTAACGAAACCTTCTCGTAGCCGCTGCGAGTGCGCGGCAGAATATTTTGTGTATATATTATCGACTCTCGCTCGCTGCTCGTGGTAAGGCGAGAATGTAAACTCTCTTACCAGCTCCTGCTCTTAATTCTTGATGAAGAATTTGTATCGGTCGCCCTTGCTTTGCAGAGGGAAAAACAACGAAACAATATCTATTCGCTTACTTACATGCTGCTAGGTACAAAATGACTCTGTATACAGTATATAGTGCCCTTTTTGCACTACCTGCTGGCGATATGCAACTTTCTGCACGTATCATGTCTTTACATGATTCCTGCGCACATCACAATTTATGTTCGTAATAAACGAAACCCTGCTCACTCACAATGCACTTATTAATATCATTCATTTTTTTTTAAAGAAAACCTGCAACATCACGTCACTAGTGCATTATCCGGCTCGACACGGACCAAAATGTATCGTAGCTCAGGGAAGTTAAAGACCAAAAAATACAAACCGTCACACGCTCCGATTTAGAAATATCAAACCGTCAGAACAATTGTTAAACAACGCAATTTTGAGTGGAAAAATGTTATAAAAAACCACTTTTATTTTGTAACTTGCTCCTGCTCACCCAACCTGCCTGGTTGTATCTTCGCACAATACATCGACAGCAGAGTTGCAATACTCATGCAGTTCGATACAAAGTCACAAGGTTAAACAATCACCTCGAATACCGTTGTCGCTTCCGACTCAAAAATACACGACTCTTCCAAATCTGTATTACGCTTGCGTTTTTACACGACAAAGGTCGACTAATTCCCTGAAAAACGACCTTTTTTGTCGTTTGCAATTTCGCTTCCGACAGTTAGTCGGTTGGTTCAATAAGGCTGTGTTAGAGCGTTTGTATTCGGTTTTTTTTAAACAGAATTCATTTCTTTTTAACGGAAGAACGCACACATAAATGTAGGCATTTGTTTTTGCTGGAAAATTTGTCGTTTTCATTTTCAGTTTCAAAACAAATGAGAACAAAAAAAAAATATGGAAAGAAAATTAAAAACAACAAATAAAAAACAATCGGAAGTTCTTGTTTCATTAATGGAGAAGAATCTTCATCTGGCGAAAGGATTCAACAAGGGCTTAAATAGTCGATTTTGAACGTTCTTGGAATTTTAATAAAATTGCTTTAACTGCCTATAAATAGCTATGGCTATGGCCCTCTGACAAGAGACGGAAGGAGTTGGCAAAAGGTACTAATTTTGACACTGAATCGTGTATTTTATATAATCAGGCAGTTTCCACACCAATCCCATCACAAAGGGATGATTTCCCTGAAACGTCAGCCATCGATCTCCTCGCAAACTCGCCAACACCATCCACTTCCTTGTACCGTCAAACTGGACATACTCCTGCACAAAATAGAATAATAATAATTTGGACTCCCCAATTTCTTCTTCGGTCATGGTGTGGCACATATCCATTGACGACGTATATGCGCTTCAATGACGTCTATGGTTTGTGCAAAGTATTTGCTTACCGATGGTTGAGCAAGTCCTAAATTGAAATCATTTTCAGCACCGTGTTGGTATCCTTCTTCCGTAAGAATTCGTAAACTTGCTTATATCCTCAACACAGACGGCACTGATGACGACCGGAATGCGTCGGGAATCTGGACTTCATCTAGCAAAAAGTAATTAAACGCTTCCTCACTATCTGAACTGTAAAACATTTCAATGCTCATCTTTTGAAAACTGAAATCTTTCAAGATATAAAGTCATTTCCACAACCATTTATTTTCAAAATGAAAAATAAAGTCTTTTTGACATTTTCTTACAAGTGCTACCAATCCTTCGAAAAGATTTTGCTACATTCTACTCGTCTACAAATCTACTACAAATTTGGCGGTTAGTCTGTGTTAGGTAATGAGGATTGAAAGACGACACGACTCAAGAAACGACAAAAGTCGTTTTCGACAAATGACAACGGTAATTGAGGTGAATGTTGATTTGTGGGTTGGATCTAGAAAATCCGGTCTTTTTACATGGCCAATTATATGTGGCGTGTTCTAGGGTTGGGAAACAGTCCAGTTTATTCATTTATACTCCTCAGGAATTGACTAAAAATATTGTTCATCAACTCGCATTAAGATAAAATTAAACAAACATTATTGATTATAACGAATTGTTTTTAGAAAAATTGATTATGTTTTCTTCAATTAATTTATAACATTTTATCAAAAAATATTATTTATGTATTTTTTTTAGAATAAAAAGTTACATTTTAGCTTTCAGCAAAACTTTTCCGGATGCTAATTAGATATCGAATAAAATTTCAGAAATTCGAAAATTAGTAACGAAAATAGAGTTGTGAAGTAGGACATTTCCGATTTTCGAGCAAAGGTATCTAGATTAATGAAACTCATTTCAATTTTCGATTCTCGAATAACAGAGTACATATTTTCCGAATTCGAACGATTTAACTTTAGAATCGAATTACAGAGTAAGGCCCCTGATGGAGCAATGTATGTATATTTAAATCTTTACAGAATATGGCGGCAATGGTTCCACAGTCCATCTTTTATCCATCTGTGTAGATGGATATCGTTTTCCGCTTTGTGGGTTCATCTGTGTTCCATTCATCTCTACTCGGAGATGGAGTAGGTGAATGGTCTACCAAAGTTCAGATAGTCAGAAGTGACAACGTATTTTCCTAGAATTTGTGCGTGGCCAAAATTGCATAGGTTCCAGGTATTAGTTTGGCTAATCCTTAAGGCACTTTTGGTAGCATATTCTTCCATGTGTAGGTCCAGTGGAGTCAGATTGAGAATTGCCGCCAATCATGGCACTGGTTGTCCCTATACGGACAACTCCAAATACGAAGTTTGAACGAAATCCGGACAGCCGTTTAGGCTGTAGGCCTCGGGACATACAGACACAGACAGACGCACAGCATTTTGCGACCCACTTTTTTGAGTTCGCCTATCATCATAATGTCAGAATTGATTAACATCTCGAGTTCGAAATTTTGTACGAATACAATATCTTTCTCTTACTACGTAATTGAGAAAGTTAAAAATGCTGGCCCACTGAAGAATGTAGTATTTATAAACTCCGTGGTATGGGCTCCATGAGACAATGTCAGCAGTGTTAGTTTTTGTATTTCCGTACATATATAGTGAAGGGAAACGAAGATTGGATCGTGGAGACTTGTTTGACCACGAATATCTCCCAAGAAGATGGCAGGGATCCAACGAAGAAGAATTTCGAAGTCTGTCCACAAATAAATATTCTCATGCAGATAGCTAAGATTGGGTTATACTTTTAAAGTCATTTCAGTGGATAATCCACTTATAAAGGGTGGAAAAGGACTGCAAACATTTCTTAATGGAATTAAGAGAGATAGGCCAAGAAATACAAATTGGATTAAGAGATTTAGGGTGTGATATAAGACAAACAAGTTTTTCGTTTGTTTAAAATGCACAGTGATTTATAAATGAATTATACCTACATAATAAACTGCGGCTGTGGGTGCTGTTTCCTGTTTGTTAGCGTATGTAACACAATATTTTATCATTGCGACTTTGTCAGTTGAGCTCGCAACAAAGAGTGTGAGTGAAGAAAATATATTAATTAATTAACTACCAGACCAGAGCGAAGCCCGCTCGAATTTGAGTTAGTTGATGAAATTCGTACTGTTATATTTAATGGAATTAAAGCCTAATAAAAAGAGGAATTTCTCCATACACAAAACTTATTTCAGTATACGAAAACTTTCAAGTGGGTATTAACAATTAGCATTAACAATTCCTGTTGTACTTTATTTTGGGATCTATAAAAAAAAACGTTATTTTATTTTATTATGTATGTAATTATATAATAATAGATCTTTCTTATAATCTCATTAGCTCTAATACATAATATATGTGATAATATTATAAACATTGTGCATTTACAAGTAGCTTATAATAAATTCGACACCGAGTTCTCTCCGACAATGTTATGTTCATTACAACTTAAATTATTCATATGCAAAATAATATCCTTAGAGTTTCGCTTAGAACTAGTGTTATAATTTTCTACGCATGAATTTCTGTGTCTTTGAAGACTATAAGTATCGGTTTCGTTGTCCTCACGATCTTGATTTGAGTCATCTGTAATTTTTTCATCTTTACTCGGTTGAATTTCCATAGGCTTACTATATCTGCGAATTTCCGTAAAATTGTGGTTCCCGCCACGATGAGAAATAATTCGTTCCCTAAAGTTCCCAGAAAACCGATCATTGGTTTGTGGTTTAACATCATGATGAAAAGCATTTGAAGATGATGATGATGCATGCACGTAGTTATCCAGTTGCGTTGGCTTTTTTAAAACTGCTTCTTCCTGTTTTTTCTCATAATGATAGAAGTCGTCAAAAATTAAAGTCTGATGTTTATATAAGTGCAAAACTCTAAGCACTTGTAATCCTTTACCCGTCGGAACTTCTTGTGTATCTCTTGAATTTGTTACAGATTTATTGTCATTATTTTCCAGTCGAATATGCCGTAGCTGACTATTTGGGACGTCCTTTACATAGATCCACTTTACCTTAAATTTGCCTTTCCATTTATCTTGAGACCATACACTAGATGTGGAGTTATAATCGACAGAAGTCATCATTTGAGCCATTCCGCAAAAATGACCTGAACCATTAACTGAAAAAAATAGCATGACATTTCCATCTTCTTTTACTCTTTCTTTAAATGCCTCATCTAGCCTTTTGTTGCCGTGGTCCGTGGAGCACCATATCTCATATTTAATGCTACGATGAATATCGTCCTCGGAGTAAGATTTGATGACGAAAAATCTGAAAGAATAGAACAAAACTCTTGTTGCAAAAGGCATTTTATACAGTATTCATGAAATATCATTATGCATCATCTACCAACTCCTCCGTTACTCATTTTTTTTTACAAGTTAATTAAAATCATTTTATTTTTTTGGTTATCGTCACTGATTTTACGTTTTGTTTTATAAAAGTCTAATTTCTGGGGTCGCAGAATGCAGAAATAATATTAAGTTATTTCCTGCCAATATGCCTAGACATATAACCAAATGATTCCTGCGCCTTAGAATGGGGCACACCAACAGAACACACAGCTACTTACTATCCAAAACAGATCCACCAAGGTATATGTAATAAGGAAGCCCTCCCCATTCCGCATATAACCCAAAGCTGCAACGTCACAAAATCATTAATGAGACATATTACCAACAGCAAAACATTTAACGATAGTTAAGCACCCTACAGAAAACAATATTTTGGCTAAGATATGAAAACTTATCACTCTAGACAACATTATTTAAAACTTTAGCCTTTTTACAGTAGCCGAAAGCCTTGGTGGAGCGCTCATTGCAATCCTTAATAAATTAAAAAAAAATTTTCTCATTGAACAAATTGAACTTACTAAACTTCTTAGTCAATCCTCCCATCGGCAGAAGTATTTTGACATAAATGTAAGTCGCTTTTCAAGGCGAATAATTCCTAATGGCTACGGATTATTTGTCTATAGTTTTCACTCAGTGATTGCATATAGTGTGTTCTTTGATTGTGTGTGTAAATGAGACCATTTGAGACCTACAGCTCATGCCTATTTCTGTTTAAAGTACGATTTTTTGACGGGCAAAAGTATTTTTACAAACTGATTTTTCAAGGTTTGAATTTAAATTTGAATATGAAAATATTGTTATACCGACGAAGGTAGAAGGATTGAAGATATGTTTTGGGGAAGTTTGTTAAAAAACCCAAGTTAAATTCCTAAACTTCTCAATCCTCCCATCGGCAGAAGTATTTTGACATAAATGTAAGTCGCTTTTCAAGGCGAATAATTCCTAATGGCTACGGATTATTTGTCTATAGTTTTCACTCAGTGATTGCATATGGTGTGTTCTTTGATTGTGTGTGTAAATGAGATCATTTGAGACCTACAGCTCATGCCTATTTGTGTGTCTTTGAAGACTATAAGTATCGGTTTCGTTGTCCTCACGATCTTGATTTGAGTCATCTGTAATTTTTTCATCTTTACTCGGTTGAATTTCCATAGGCTTACTATATCTGCGAATTTCCGTAAAATTGTGGTTCCCGCCACGATGAGAAATAATTCGTTCCCTAAAGTTCCCAGAAAACCGATCATTGGTTTGTGGTTTAACATCATGATGAAAAGCATTTGAAGATGATGATGATGCATGCACGTAGTTATCCAGTTGCGTTGGCTTTTTTAAAACTGCTTCTTCCTGTTTTTTCTCATAATGATAGAAGTCGTCAAAAATTGAAGTCTGATGTTTATATAAGTGCAAAACTCTAAGCACTTGTAATCCTTTACCCGTCGGAACTTCTTGTGTATCTCTTGAATTTGTTACAGATTTATTGTCATTATTTTCCAGTCGAATATGCCGTAGCTGACTATTTGGGACGTCCTTTACATAGATCCACTTTACCTTAAATTTGCCTTTCCATTTATCTTGAGACCATACACTAGATGTGGAGTTATAATCGACAGAAGTCATCATTTGAGCCATTCCGCAAAAATGACCTGAACCATTAACTGAAAAAAATAGCATGACATTTCCATCTTCTTTTACTCTTTCTTTAAATGCCTCATCTAGCCTTTTGTTGCCGTGGTCCGTGGAGCACCATATCTCATATTTAATGCTACGATGAATATCGTCCTCGGAGTAAGATTTGATGACGAAAAATCTGAAAGAATAGAACAAAACTCTTGTTGCAAAAGGCATTTTATACAGTATTCATGAAATATCATTATGCATCATCTACCAACTCCTCCGTTACTCATTTTTTTTTACAAGTTAATTAAAATCATTTTATTTTTTTGGTTATCGTCACTGATTTTACGTTTTGTTTTATAAAAGTCTAATTTCTGGGGTCGCAGAATGCAGAAATAATATTAAGTTATTTCCTGCCAATATGCCTAGACATATAACCAAATGATTCCTGCGCCTTAGAATGGGGCACACCAACAGAACACACAGCTACTTACTATCCAAAACAGATCCACCAAGGTATATGTAATAAGGAAGCCCTCCCCATTCCGCATATAACCCAAAGCTGCAACGTCACAAAATCATTAATGAGACATATTACCAACAGCAAAACATTTAACGATAGTTAAGCACCCTACAGAAAACAATATTTTGGCTAAGATATGAAAACTTATCACTCTAGACAACATTATTTAAAACTTTAGCCTTTTTACAGTAGCCGAAAGCCTTGGTGGAGCGCTCATTGCAATCCTTAATAAATTAAAAAAAAATTTTCTCATTGAACAAATTGAACTTACTAAACTTCTTAGTCAATCCTCCCATCGGCAGAAGTATTTTGACATAAATGTAAGTCGCTTTTCAAGGCGAATAATTCCTAATGGCTACGGATTATTTGTCTATAGTTTTCACTCAGTGATTGCATATAGTGTGTTCTTTGATTGTGTGTGTAAATGAGACCATTTGAGACCTACAGCTCATGCCTATTTCTGTTTAAAGTACGATTTTTTGACGGGCAAAAGTATTTTTACAAACTGATTTTTCAAGGTTTGAATTTAAATTTGAATATGAAAATATTGTTATACCGACGAAGGTAGAAGGATTGAAGATATGTTTTGGGGAAGTTTGTTAAAAAACCCAAGTTAAATTCCTAAACTTCTCAATCCTCCCATCGGCAGAAGTATTTTGACATAAATGTAAGTCGCTTTTCAAGGCTAATAATTCCTAATGGCTACGGATTATTTGTCTATAGTTTTCACTCAGTGATTGCATATGGTGTGTTCTTTGATTGTGTGTGTAAATGAGATCATTTGAGACCTACAGCTCATGCCTATTTCTGTTTAAAGTACGATTTTTTGACGGGCAAAAGTATTTTTACAAACTGATTTTTCAAGGTTTGAATTTAAATTTGAATATGAACGATTGTTATACCGACGAAGGTAGAAGGATTGAAGATATGTTTTGGGGAAGTTTGTTAAAAAACCCAAGTTAAATTCCTAAACTTCTCAATCCTCCCATCGGCAGAAGTATTTTGACATAAATGTAAGTCGCTTTTCAAGGCGAATAATTCCTAATGGCTACGGATTATTTGTCTATAGTTTTCACTCAGTGATTGCATATGGTGTGTTCTTTGATTGTGTGTGTAAATGAGATCATTTGAGACCTACAGCTCATGCCTATTTCTGTTTAAAGTACGATTTTTTGACGGGCAAAAGTATTTTTACAAACTGATTTTTCAAGGTTTGAATTTAAATTTGAATATGGAAGATTGTTATACCGACGAAGGATTGAAGATATTTTTTGGGGAAGTTTGTTAAAAAACCCAAGTTAAATTCCTAAAATTCTCAAGCAAAAAATATATACCGAAAACCCTATTATCTAGAGTATAATTCTGAGGCGCCTTGCTGACTTGCTGAACTAGATTTAAAAACATATTCAGTAAGAAAAGTAGCGTATATAACTACGAAACAAAATAAAGAGGTTACAATTCGCCCAAGAATATAAAAATAAAATGTTATATATGTATATACCTAGCAGGCCCCCGCCTGCTTTGCTAGGCGTTAAAATTTTGATTATTTACAGCTACACATTTTGCCTTGGTGAGTCGAGGAGTCGCTTTTTCAGCTTTATGGTCATAAACTAAGTACTAAATAGACTGACAGCTTCAGCCAGAAAAGGGGGAATGCCTACAAGCTGAATTTGACCTTGGATGTAGCCCAGTTTGAATTCATGTATTTGTGCCATGTTAATCAAAGCGGTTTAAACCGGATGTGAGGTAGCCTGAGGTGGATTCTCATTTCTCAGATTAACGCCGATTAAACGGAATGAATCTATAAAAGTATATTTTGAATGTACACATGTTTTCATAGCGTCAAAAAAACATGGATTTTATAGCAAAGCAGTTCACTGTAAACTGTAAATAAATAATGAATGCAAGACACCACTTAACGTCGTATGTTTTGTATTTCGATGTTTTGTTAACAGAATTCATGTCATTCGTCTAGATATAAATTTTGCATTTTCTTGAATGAAAAAGTATTTTTTTTCTTAAAAAGGGCCTATGTCCTTCTCATTTTTTATGTGAATAGTTTAGAAAAACGAAGTAAATTGGTTGAAAACTACGTTAGTTATACGTAAACGCACAAAATATCAACCTAGATGTACAGGGTGTTTTTTTTACAGGTATAGAACTTTAAGTTGGCAACACTATTTTAACTGCCGGCCATTTTGTCAGCTGTCAAGTGATTTATTTTTAGTTTGATTTGCCATTTCATAATGAACAAGTTGACAAATGAACAACGCTTGCAAATCGTGCAAATTTATTTCGAAAATAATGGTTCAGTTTACCACATTTCCGTTCATTTTACGGTCGACATAATCGTCCATCAGAGCAATTAATTCGGTTAACCATGGATAGTTTTCGCACTACGTTTACTCTATGTGATAATACGCATCCGCAGAGACGTCGAACAGTGCGCACCGAAGAAACAATTGCCGCTGTAGAGAAAAGTGTTGAAGAGGACCCGGATGAATCGATTCGAAACCGTGCACAGCAATTGGAACTTTGTCCATCAACTTTATGGAAGATTTTGCGCAAAGATCTTAGCTTACGACCTTACAAGATCCAACTTGTGGAAGAATTAAAGCCGCGAGATCATGCAATGCGTCGTGATTTTGGTGTATGGGCCGAAAATGAGATTGATATCGATGCTGATTTTCATCGCAAAATTTTGTTCAGTGATGAGGCTCATTTTTGGTTGCATGGCTACGTCAACAAGCAAAATTGCCGCATTTGGAATGAAGAGAATCCACATGAGACCCTTGAGACGCCATAACATCCACAAAAACTGACTGTTTGGTGTGCTCTAGGGGCTAGTAGAGTCATTGGGCCATACTTCTTCCGAAATGATGCTGGAGAGTCAGTTACCGTTAATGGAGACCGGTATAGAGCCATGATAACCGACTATTTTGTTCCCGAATTGGATGGCATATATATTGAAGGAAACATTCGATGAGCGCATAATTTCGCGGAATGGACCTGTCAATTGGCCAAGATCGTGTGATTTGACACCATTGGATTATTTTCTTTGGGGATATGTGAAGTCGCTCGCCTACGCCAACAAACCAGAAACGTAAAGGGACTTGGAAGCCAACATTCGTGGCGTTATTTCCGACAAACAGCCCCGAATGCTCGAAAAAGTGGTTGAAAATTGGACCTCTAGACTTGGCTTTATTCGAAGCAGCCGCGGCGGCCACATGCCCGATATCATATTTAAACATTAATGGAATAAAATTATCCAAAGCCAAATTGATGGACATTAAAACGATTTTTTTGTGTTTTATTTCAATTCGAAGTTTTATACCTCAAAAAAAAACACCCTTTATATACAAGGTGGGCCAAAAGAGATCACCCTATTGGAAGATGCTCTTATTTTTGCAAATGGCCGCCAATGTCAAATCTGTTTTGACATTTGTGGACTAGACAGATGTAGAATAGAAGTGAACAAGCCATGGAGCGATACACTCCAAGAACGCGGAATAATCGTGTCTATTTTTTTGCGTAACAATTCGTCTGTAGTGTTGGTGCAGCGCGAATTCCGTCGCCGATTCCACGGCCGTCCGACACCGACTGCGCAAACACTGCGCCATTTGGCCACCAACCTTGAAGAGTATGGGACCACACGAGACGTTGCCAAGAGTGGCCGGCCCCGGAGCGCCCGTTGTGCCGAGAATATGGCCGCTGTTGACGAGGATGTCGAGCTGTCGCCGGAAACATCGACCAGACGCCGTGCCTCGCAATTAATGAGGCTTGGGGTACCACAAGGTTCAGTCTTGGGTCCCATTTTATTTTTGATCTATATCAACTCACTCTTCCACCTCAATCTAAGAGGCTCACCTACTGCCTTTGCTGACGATGTTGGGTTATCGTATGGCGTAAACAGTCCCTTAGATCTTATCTCTGATATAAACTATGATTTACATACTCTAAGACAATGGTTCGCTGAACACAAACTTGTAATAAGTCCTAAGACTAAATTAATGTTCTTTAATTTATCTGGTTCTATTAATCCAAAACCGGATGTATACTTTCATGCACCGAATTGCAAAAAATTTAAATTATATCAATGTAAATGTGCAACTATTGTGCTTGGTCAATTATTTTGTACTAGTGAAAATTGTAGCGATGATTGTTTTTTGATAGAGAATGTAGACGAATTTAAGTACCTAGGACTCCTATTTGACTCTAATATGAAATTTTCATCCCACGCTATTGCATTGAAGAAGTACTTTATCTCCACACTTAGGCATTTCTATTACCTTCGTAATATATGTTCAACTAAGCTCCTAACCACAATTTATTATGGACTTTTTAATTCTAAGCTTCAATACGGTATAATTTGCTGGGCAGGTGGCTATCAAAACAAAGTTCAGCCATTGCTAGTCTTGCAAAAGAATGTTGTCCGGAAAATTTGTCGTAAACCTAGTAGATATCCTAGTTTTCCTTTGTTTTGTCAATTAGGGATTCTTCCTGTTCGTCACTTATACTGTTTTAAGGTTCTAAAAGCGTTCTTTATGAAGTCTGGTAACCGTAACTTTCGTATAATCTCAAACTATAGCATACGCATTAACTCACTTAATATGTTACAAGTGCCAAACTATCGAACCACCGCATATAGAAATTCATATTCAGTTGTATATAATATTTTGTTTAATGTCCTCCCGGAAGAAATCAGATGTGTTCACATGTCCGTATGTTTTCTAAAGCGCGTAAAAAATTGGTTGTTTTCCCATGATTATTATAGTTTAAACTCTCTTACTTCAAATATTTTGATCTAACTTTTTTGCCTCAACTTTTGATGTTATTATATAGATTACATAAATTCTTGCATCCTTTGTGAAGTGAGAACAAATTGATATCATGTTAAATGAATTAAATCGGCTAAAAATTATTTTTTCTATCATTTTTATTTTTGTTTTGTTTAATACCCCACCCTATATAATTGTTTTGTTCCTTTTGAAGTGGCATTCAACACTATTTGAACTCAATCTGAATAAAATATCGAATGCCACAAGATCTTTCTTACTTTACTTTGTAATTTCTAACATATTGAAGTTTTTTTATATGGATTTGTATTTCTTATTATATTTATAAGTACTTTAAGAGAAATAAATATCAAATATCATATAAGCCATCAGCCGGTCGTCGCTAAGGCGAATTTTGGTCAAAGACTTGCGCATGTTCCCGTACAAAGTCCAGTCCGTGCATCAGCTGCTGCCTGTCGACCGCCAAACGCGTGTAACCTAGGCCCAAGCCATCCTCAATCTCGAGGACGAAGTGAACGATTTTTCGACCAAAATCATAATGAGCGATGAGGCTCATTTCCACCTAAGCGGGTACGTGAACAAGCAAAACTATCGCTTCTGGGGCACCGAAAACCCACGAGTAATGCACGAGGAGCCATTACACCCGCTCAAAGTTACTGCATGGTGCGCTGTTCACGCTGGATGAGTCATCGGGCCATTTTTTTTTCGAGAACGCCGCTGGTCAAACGACAACAGTGGACGGTGCGCGCTATAGGGCCATGTAAACCCAGTTTTTTCTATCGCAATTGGACTGGAGGACATGTGGTTCCAACAGGACGGAGCTACGGCATACACTGCGCGAGCCACAACCGATATTCTGAAGGCGGCGTTCCCGGGTCACCTCATCTCTGAATTTAAAGTCCCCTGACCCCAAGCCCGAGACCCTAGAAGCCCTCAAGGACAACATTCGACACGAGTGCGAGAATCTGTCGCCCGAAGTTCTCGCCGAAGTGATGAAAAATGCCATAAAACGAGCCCGTATGGCAATCAACTGTGACGGCGCCCATTTGGCCGATATCATCTTCTCGACTTGACCAATAAAATTCTAAAGGTTCATTAAACATAATCAAAAAACAGAATCGAATATCTTCATTTACAAAAAAAATTAGCGCCAAACAACATCGGATGACTTCTTTTGGCCCACCTTGTATTATATAGATTAATATAAAGTATAACAGAATTATTGCACATGCATTAGTAAGCATAGCATGTATGTTTAGGCTAAGTCGGTTTTAATATGAGACAATAAAGCTAGTTATCATCTAAGCATATAAACCCTCTTCGGAAGGGGCTGAGCGATGCAGGCACTAGATGGTTCCTTCGTTAGCCATAAGAGGTCTTTGCATCTGAGGAGGCAAGTAAGGAGGCCGAAGAACATAAGGCTAAGCCTGGTTCTTCTCCGACACCACATCCAAAAAGGTGCAGTAGCACCATCTCACCTTCTGTAGGTAATGCGCAGCAGAAACCAAAGGTACAGTGGGTTGCCAAATTAATATGGACATTGTAAATTTTTATCAATTTTCATGTTTCAGTGTTCTTTTGAGCTTTTGTTTTGGTTCTAAGTGTACGTGGTGACTTTTATTTTACAGCCTACATTCTTAACGGTTATTATTCATTGTCGGCGGATATTCAATGGTTTTATTGGGGGAAAACCGGTTTTATTCTTAAAGTGCAGAAGTAAAAAATAAATGTTTTCTTTTTTTGAAAATTGTTTGTGAACAATTTTTTTAATTGAAACGTAAATACACCTTATTTTGTTCAAAACAAAGCTTTTCTAAAAAAACTAAAATTATTTTTTAATGATTTTTGGCATTTCGAATGGTCGAGAAATGGATATCACCCCAAGAAAAAAAACCGAAATAAAAACTTTTCCAGTTTATTCGAGTCATTCCAAGTACCTGCTATAACGGGTGTTTCAAAATTAAAATTAAATTTGGACCAAAATAGTATTCCAAATACTCCCAACAAAACTGGTAAAATCCGTGACTGTCTCTATTAATTTGGCAACTCACTGTAGTTGACAAGCTGGAAAAGTCGCGGGCAAAGCCTGTTAAGAATGCTGCTATCTCAACTGCTGCTGATATACAAGGGCACGTGAAGCAGCTGATTTCAAGAATAGCGTTGGCATAAGGCTTGTCAAATTTAGGATTTTCCGATATGCGGGCCCTGAGGACGACATGACCGATATCATCGCTCCCAAGAAGCTGTTGGAAGATCTGATGATCGCAGGAAACACCCAACACCCAGCACTCGAAACTTGCGTCGGAGAATCATTTGGTCTTACTCATAGCAAGGCAACCTGCTTATAGGCTGCGTTCTAATGCAAGACATCATCTTTGCGGCAGCAAGAAAATCAATGAACGAGGTGAGTCTTTAACTGGACACGATTTTTTTTTTACTGGAAATCTATCTGTATGTTATGTAGGTAGCACCCCTACATTTATTTTTCCAAGTACGGAAAACAATAACGGCTGGGAAAAAGTATTCACGAGTGGATCCTCTTCAATCTAAATAGCAAGTTCTATACCCCAAAACCAAATAGAAGTCCAAAAACGCTTGCACTAAAAAGTGCTATGAGTACAGCCTTTAAGTCATCGTGTCTAGTTAAATATACCAAAACCTTACCGCCGTGGTGGAATGAAGATCTAACATTCCGAGTAGTTTTCATACCTAAAGTTGGGACTTCAGGCCAATTAGTTTAACCTCCTTTGTGCTAAAAGCTTGGGAACGTATTTTTTTGTCACTTAATGGATTATTTCCATGCTCAAAACAAGTATCATTTGGACAAAAATTGGTAACAGCCATTTAAGCAAATCAGTAAGCAAAACTGCACCTCAAGGGAGTGTGATCTCGTCTTTCTTATTGCGGATATCGTGGTTGTCTTAGTATCAGGAATGTTTCCGGATGTGATTAGCAAAGTCATGAAAAGAACCTGGGGTAAGCCTGCGGTTGGCCTACAAGTTATGGTCTTAGCGTTAACGCAAGTACAACTGAAGTGTTGTTTCACCGTCAAAAACCAAAATACTCACCACCTTCATACTTTCACTCTTGAATAATAAAATTTCTTTCTTTATCTACTAGTTCCAAATACTTAGGAGTCATCCTTAATCTTAAACTCATATCGAACACTGAGTGCGGAAGAAAAGCATAGCGTTTTATGGCTGCAGTAAAACTTCCGGCAAGAAGTGGGGACTTTAACCAAAAACTGTTGCACAATGGCTGTATCGAATCACTCACACATGATTTTTATTGTTTCACTCATGTGTGGGATTTTTTCTCTTAAATATGAGCAAGCTGGCGGTTCTCCACTCTTTGAGTGAAAACTCGTCAGGCAGTTCAGTTCCAATCGAACCATAAATGTGTACAGACGTACAGAATCGAAGTAACGTAGAGTCGATTACAAGTTTAACCATTTTTTTTTTTTTTTTTTGAAGTTCCCATGCCCAGTTGGCAGACACTGCGACCTGAAAGATCTATTGTATCAATGGGGAGAGGTTTAATCTAAGAGACGTTCGACCTCCCTAATGAAGGTCAATAAGTCCTTAGTAGCAGAATGCGCTATATCTGCTGGTGTACGAGTCTCTCTATTAAAGACACGTTTTCTTAACCAATGAAAGGCCGGGCAGTCACAGAAGATGTGTTCGGAGGATTCGACATCCTCCAGACAAAATCTGCATTCTGTTTCCAGACACAGGTTCATTTTGTTGAGGTGGTATCTAAGGCCACAATGACCGGTGAGGAAGCCCACTAGCTTTCTTATATTTTCCTTACTAAGTCTAAGGATTTCCTTATAGGAGTAGGGCTTAATTAATCGTTTGGATTGTCTTAGACCTGCGACCTGTTCCCAGTGTTCAAGACGAAGCTGGTTTTCCCAATCGTTAATTTGCCTTAGCGCAGTAGTCCAATTGACTGTGCAGTAGGGTTCTGGTCCACAGAGAAGAGATTCGGAACCCGCCCTAGCTAGTTTGTCTGCATGTTCGTTGCCTGCAATACCCTGATGGCCCGGCACCCAGCCAAGCCTAACCTTGTTGTGTTTGGCTAGGGCTTGCAGAGCAACGTGACAGCATTTAACTGTTTTGGAGTCCATTGTATTGGATGCCAAAGCTTGTAAAGCTGCCTGACTGTCTGAGAAGATTTGAATGATTGCGCCTTTCATACCTTTTTTGGATATTAGATCAGCACAAATTTCGATCGCATGAATTTCCGCTTGAAAAACCGTGGGACACATTCCCATGGGTATCGAGACACAAAGACACCAGCTCCAACTCCGGAATCCATTTTTGACCCGTCGGTGTACCATACCAGGCTTTTTGGGTCAAGTGTCGGAACACCATTGGTCCAAATAGCGCGTTCAAGTATTTCTACCTCATATAATTTCCCAAAACTATACTCCCTAACCATAGTGTCAGGAACGGAGCAGAACATGTCCAAGTTTGGGATTAGGTTAAGAATTTTCAGATGTCCCACATGGTCAACTGATTTAAACCTATATTCTAGCTGCAGTTTAGTGGCGCATCTAGCAGCCGTCTTCATAATAAAGTACTGCAGGGGTGAGAGCCCAATGATGGCCTCAAGTGCTGTTGTTGGGCTAGTGCGCATTGCACCTGTGATGCCGAGACAGGCAGTCCTTTGAAGCTTCTGAAGCTTGTTGGCCGTGGTTCGTTCAAGTACTTTCGGCCACCAGATGATTGCCGCGTACGAGATAATGGGTCTTACCATCATGGTATATAACCAGTGTATCATACTAGGATTAAGACCCCAAGTTCTGCCGTACAGACACCTACAGGCCCACATGGCTCTGGAGGCACGTTCTGTGGCGGACTTGATGTGTAGGTTCCAGTTTAGTTTCCTATCAAGGATGATTCCGAGATATTTAACTTCGTTGGAGTAGTTTAATGTGGTTCCGTTCAGGATAAGGGGTCCTAAATTGAACAGTCTCCTTCTGGTGAAAGGAACTAGAATAGTTTTGCTAGGATTGATGGATAAGCCTTCCGTAGAACACCATTCTGAAACATGTAGTAGAGCATTCCTCATTCTACTATTAATGGTAGCACAATGCTTTCCACTAATGATAATTGCCAAATCATCGGCATATCCGATGGCGTCATAACCTAAATTATGTAGTTTGACTAGTAGGCTGTCTATGACGAGTGACCACAGCAATGGGGAGAGTACACCCCCTTGGGGGCAGCCTTTGACTGCTGTCACCGACACAGCCACTCCTCCTGACGAGGATGTTATTACTCGACTTTCTAACATGGCTCGGATCCAACGGTTAGTCGAGTCTTCGATGCCTTTACAACTGATTGCCCTGGCAATCGAGTCGTATCCGGTATTGTCGAAAGCACCCTCAACATCTAAGAATGCGCCTAGGGCAATATCCTTGCGGTGAAGGGCTTCTTCTATCTTTTTGACGAGATGGTGAAGAGCACCCTCAGTGGACTTGCCTTTTCTGTACGCAAACTGACTTGAGTGGAGAGGTTTAGATATTAATATCTGACCTCTGATATGAACATCAATTAGTCTTTCCATGGTTTTAAGAACAAAAGATGTTAGACTGATAGGTCTATATGATTTAGGTAGTTCGCTCGGCCTGTTGCCATTTTTGGGGATGAAAATTACGTTCACCTGTCTCCAAGTGTAAGGAATGTAACCCCAATTGTAACTAGCTCTAAATAAGGTTGTAATTGCCGGCAGTATGACGTCAATAACCCTCTGAAAAAGGGCTGGGTATATGCCGTCCCCACCAGGTGCTTTAAAAGGTTTGAAAGAGCCAACTGCCCATCTAACCTTATCTGGACTAAAAATCTTGCCAGATAGACTATTTACTCGTCTGGAAACAGAGATCCTGGGATCAGTGTCGTATGAGTATTCGTGTGATTCACGGAAGGTCGAACCCGGAAAATGAACCTGAAGTAAGGTTTTGATTGTTTCCGTACGGTCCTTCGTGTAGGTTCCGTCTGTTTTCTTAAGTAGGCCTACACAGTTAGACTGATCTTTTCTCAGAGCCTTGTGGATACGAGCTGCTACTGGCATATCAGATATGTCTTCACAGCATTTTCTCCAGGAGGCCCTTTTAGATCTTCTCAACTCTAAGTTGTAATCTGTGAGAGCGGATCTATATTCGTCCCACATTTTGCTGACTTTTGCTCGATTGAAGAGTTTTCTAACCTTCCTTCTGAGTTTTGCTAGTTGGTCATTCCACCAGGGAACCTTACGTTTACTCAAACTGGTTTTGCTGACACAACTATCATGATAGGAGGTTATCAACACGTTGTTGAGTTGGTGAGCAGCCTCATCAATGTCCCATATGGATTCAATTTGAGAGACAAACATATTCGCTTTTGAAATGACAAGTTCTCGATACTTATTCCAGTCCGTCGACTTGGGATCGTATCTATCTTGTGCAAGTGCAGACTGACCGGGTATATCAAACCTAATGTGTTGGTGGTCCGATAAAGAGGCTTCGTCAGACACATGCCAGTTTACTACGTAATTTGACATAAATGGACTGGCAAGAGTGAGGTCAAGTACCTCCTCGCGTATCGCATTTATAAAGGTAGGCTTAGAACCTTTGTTTAAGATATCAACGTTACTACCAACTGGAAAATCTAAAAGACACTCACCTCTTTTATTATTATCGCTGCTGCCCCAAACCGTATTGTGTGCATTAGCATCGCACCCGATGATGTAGTGCAAGTTGTTCCTCATGCAGTAGCGGATCAGGTTCTCAACTTCGATGGGCGGAATATTGGTGTCGTCGCCAGGGAAGTACGCTGAAGCACAGACGATGTTATGTGTGCCTCGTTCAGTTGGAACTTCAAGTTTAACAATAGTCGGGTTCTTATATATTTTCCCAACTCTAAATATTCACGATTATACAATGGCTACTTTTGTCTACATGTAAAATTATGTTTCTACTTGGGTTTTTTTCTTTGCCTCATGGTTGGTTAACCTCACTCTGAACTGCGCTTTCCACCTAAGAGTTTAACCAAACCAGCTTTGCATAAAATCATGAATTAAACTTTATATTAAATTAAACAAGTCTTTTAATTTAATATACAGCAGGAAGAATCCTGATTTCGGTCCGAAAGGCTGACTACTCAATACCCGAACTCAACGCAGTATACTTGGAATTGAACAAACTGATTAACGAGAAAGGGAGAGGAACTAGAGGGAGTGGACATTAAACCACTTCGGTGTATCTTAAAGGAAATTGGCTGTTTTTTATTATCAGCATGATCTGATCCGGATTAGTCTCGGGAATCACGCGACAAGCGATTTAATTCAAATCATCGTATTAAATGAACCACTTTCTCATTAGGTATTGCAAGCCAGAGAACATTTTTATTTTATTTAAAAAAACAATAATAATCGAAACACAGCGCCCACTTTCTGCAGGGAAACTTGTAAAACAAAAATGATTTCCCATCACGATTGGGTAACTGTGAAACATTTCATAAATGTTTTTTTGGTGTCCAGATCCAAACCAGTAAAACATTTCATAAACATTTCATAAAAACTGTTTTGTTTCATAAATGT
Source organism: Cheilosia variabilis (assembly GCA_951230905.1). NCBI lineage: Eukaryota > Metazoa > Arthropoda > Insecta > Diptera > Syrphidae > Cheilosia > Cheilosia variabilis. Next base: position 87,996,219 of record OX579676.1, read on the forward strand.
TTTAGAAATATTTATGGAACATTTAGGTATTTAATTGTTTATCAAATGTTTGGCTGGTCTGGACATACCTTCATACAACGAGAAAAAAACAAAATAACTCGGAATACGGACGTTCATACGAATGCGAAAAAATCAATTGATATTTTGTGTTCCATTTTTTAGTCTGGCAACGGGATTGTGTGGCTATCGTTTACAGGCACAGCAACATTTAAAAATAAAACAAGCCACCTAATGGGAAATAGTAGAAATAATTTTCAGATCATGATTGTGATCTCGATGAGAAGCAGGATCATGTGCTGTTGTTGTAAGTGAATGTAAATCGATGATCTATATGGATCATGGCTGATAATAAAAAAACAGCTATTGTTAGAAAACAAATAATAAAGAAAGCCGACGTAAGGCGGTCAAACATTGCCGGACATAAAGTGTACAAGTTAGATTTAGGGAAAATACCCAGACTAGTTAGGGGACAATTAATGAAGACACTACTGTTAGGAGCTTGGTCAGAGCAATGCCTTCTAAAAAAAACACACAAAAAGATACCTGCAGACTCTGCAACAACCAGTAAGCCGAAGAAAATATTGTGCGGATGCGAAGAATTATCTCGAAGATAGACCACACGAACAAAGGGCTACTTGGTTTCTGCAAGGGGATTGGGTGTTTTTCCAGGGAAAGTGCTTGGTCTGTTTTTCTAATGTAGTTTAGTGCCTAATGTCGTATGAGACCTTACAATCTCATTTACCTTTTAAACCTAACCTAATGTTATAATATTTCGCAGATTATCGTTATTATATTAAACAAAAATTAATTTATACGTACCTAGATAAGGCAGCTTTTTGCATATCTATTTCAGTAGGATTATAGTTGTTCCTATCTTTTAATTTTTTTAAAACTAAATATATGACTTAAGTCTTTTGTTTCAGATTGTGAGGCTTCCACATTCGAAAAAGCATTTGACTTTTCCCAGATATTTCTTTCATTACATTCGTCATCAACAGTTTCTTTTAAATTAGATATGCAGTTCGTGTTTGCTTGTCTTGAATTTTTATTTTGTTCTTCATTGTGCTTTTGAATATAACGTCGATCTCGGGAGATGTCAAGAGGTCTGATGTTCATTTATTTTGAATGTACACATGTTTTCATAGCAAAGCAGTTCACTGTAAACTGTAAATAAATAATGCATGCAAGACACCACTTAACGTCGTATGTTTTGTATTTCGATGTTTTGTTAACAGAATTCATGTCATTCGTCTAGATATAAATTTAGCATTTTCTTGAATGAAAAAGTATTTTTTTTCTTAAAAAGGGCCTATGTCCTTCTCATTTTTTATGTGAATAGTTTAGAAAAACAAAGTAAATTGGTTGAAAACTACGTGAGTTATACGTAAACGCACAAAATATAAACCTAGATGTACAGGGTGTTTTTTTTTACAGGTATAGAACTTTAAGTTGGCAACACTATTTTAACTGCCGGCCATTTTGTCAGCTGTCAAGTGATTTATTTTTAGTTTGGTTTGCCATTTCATAATGAACAAGTTGACAAATGAACAACGCTTGCAAATCGTGCAAATTTATTTCGAAAATAATGGTTCAGTTCGCGAAGTTTACCGCATTTCCGTTCATTTTACGGTCGACATAATCGTCCATCAGAGCAATTAATTCGGTTAACCATGGATAGTTTTCGCACTACGTTTACTCTATGTGATAATACGCATCCGCAGAGACGTCGAACAGTGCGCACCGAAGAAACAATTGCCGCTGTAGAGAAAAGTGTTGAAGAGGACCCGGATGAATCGATTCGAAACCGTGCACAGCAATTGGAACTTTGTCCATCAACTTTATGGAAGATTTTGCGCAAAGATCTTAGCTTACGACCTTACAAGATCCAACTTGTGGAAGAATTAAAGCCGCGAGATCATGCAATGCGTCGTGATTTTGGTGTATGGGCCGAAAATGAGATTGATATCGATGCTGATTTTCATCGCAAAATTTTGTTCAGTGATGAGGGCTCATTTTTGGTTGCATGGCTACGTCAACAAGCAAAATTGCCGCATTTGGAATGAAGAGAATCCACATGAGACCCTTGAGACGCCATTACATCCACAAAAACTGACTGTTTGGTGTGCTCTAGGGGCTAGTAGAGTCTTTGGGCCATACTTCTTCCGAAACGATGCTGGAGAGTCAGTTACCGTTAATGGAGACCGGTATAGAGCCATGATAACCGACTATTTTGTTCCCGAATTGGATGGCATATATATTGAAGGAAACATTCGATGAGCGCATAATTTCGCGGAATGTACCTGTCAATTGGCCAAGATCGTGTGATTTGACACCATTGGATTACTTTCTTTGGGGATATGTGAAGTCGCTCGCCTACGCCAACAAACCAGAAACGTAAGGGGACTTGGAAGCCAACATTCGTGGCGTTATTGCCGACAAACAGCCCCGAATGCTCGAAAAAGTGGTTGAAAATTGGACCTCTAGACTTGGCTTTATTCGAAGCAGCCGCGGCGACCACATGCCCGAAATCATATTTAAACATTAATGGAATAAAATTATCCAAAGCCAAATTGATGGACATTAAAACGATTTTTTTGTGTTTTATTTCAATTCGAAGTTTTATACCTCTAAAAAAAACACCCTTTATATACAAGGTGGGCCAAAAGAGATCACTCTATTAGAAGATGCTCTTATTTTTGCAAATGGCCGCCAATGTAAAAGCTGTTTTGACATTTGTGGACTAGACAGCGATACACTCCAAGAACGCGGAATAATCGTGTCTATTTTTTTGCGTAACAATTCGTCTGTAGTGTTGGTGCAGCGCGAATTCCGTCGGCCGTCCGACACCGACTGCGCAAACACTGCGCCATTTGGCCACCAACCTTGAAGAGTATGGGACCACACGAGACGTTGCCAAGAGTGGCCGGCCCCGGAGCGCCCGTTGTGCCGAGAATATGGCCGCTGTTGACGAGGATGTCGAGCTGTCGCCGGAAACATCGACCAGACGCCGTGACTCGCAATAACCCATCAGCCGGTCGTCGCTAAGGCGAATTTTGGTCAAAGACTTGCGCATGTTCCCGTACAAAGTCCAGTCCGTGCATCAGCTGCTGCCTGTCGACCGCCAAACGCGTGTAACCTAGGCCCAAGCCATCCTCAATCTCGAGTACGAAGTGAACGATTTTTCGACCAAAATCATAATGAGCGATGAGGCTCATTTCCACCTAAGCGGGTACGTGAACAAGCAAAACTATCGCTTCTGGGGCACCGAAAACCCACGAGTAATGCACGAGGAGCCATTACAACCGCTCAAAGTTACTGCATGGTGCGCTGTTCACGCTGGATGAGTCATCGGGCCATTTTTTTTTCGAGAACGCCGCTGGTCAAACGACAACAGTGGACGGTGCGCGCTATAGGGCCATGTAAACCCAGTTTTTTCTACCGCAATTGGACGAATTAGGACTGGAGGACATGTGGTTCCAACAGGACGGAGCTACGGCATACACTGCGCGAGCCACAACCGATATTCTGAAGGCGGCGTTCCCGGGTCGCCTCATCTCTCGTTTTGGCGATTTTCACTGGCCCGCAAGATAGCTCGATTTAACCGTTCCAGACTGTTTTTTGTAGGGTTTTTTGAAGTCCCCTGACCCCGAGCCCGAGACCCTAGAAGCCCTCAAGGACAACATTCGACACGAGTGCGAGAATCTGTCGCCCGAAGTTCTCGCCGAAGTGATGAAAAATGCCATAAAACGAGCCCGTATGGCAATCAACTGTGACGGCGCCCATTTGGCAGATATCATCTTCTCGACTTGACCAATAAAATTCTAAAGGTTCATTAAACATAATCAAAAAACAGAATCGAAGTTCTTCATTTACAAACAAAATGAGCGCCAAACAACATCGGATGACTTCTTTTGGCCCACCTTGTATTATATAGATTAATATAAAGTAAATATAACAGAATTATTGCACATGCATTAGTAAGCATAGCATGTATGTTTAGGCTAAGTCGGTTTTAATATGAGACAATAAAGCTAGTTATCATCTAAGCATATAAACCCTCTTCGGAAGGGGCTGAGCGATGCAGGCACTAGATGGTTCCTTCGTTAGCCATAAGAGGTCTTTGCATCTGAGGAGGCAAGTAAGGAGGCCGAAGAACATAAGGCTAAGCCTGGTTCTTCTCCGACACCACATCCAAAAAGGTGCAGTAGCACCATCTCACCTTCTGTAGGTAATGCGCAGCAGAAACCAAAGGTACAGTGGGTTGCCAAATTAATATGGACATTGTAAATTTTTATCAATTTTCATGTTTCAGTGTTCTTTTGAGCTTTTGTTTTGGTTCTAAGTGTACGTGGTGACTTTTATTTTACAGCCTACATTCTTAACGGTTATTATTCATTGTCGGCGGATATTCAATGGTTTTATTGGGGGAAAACCGGTTTTATTCTTAAAGTGCAGAAGTAAAAAATAAATGTTTTCTTTTTTTGAAAATTGTTTGTGAACAATTTTTTTAATTGAAACGTAAATACACCTTATTTTGTTCAAAACAAAGCTTTTCTAAAAAAACTAAAATTATTTTTTAATGATTTTAGGCATTTCGAATGGTCGAGAAATGGATATCACCCCAAGAAAAAAAACCGAAATAAAAACTTTTCCAGTTTATTCGAGTCATTCCAAGTACCTGCTATAACGGGTGTTTCAAAATTAAAATTAAATTTGGACCAAAATAGTATTCCAAATACTCCCAACAAAACTGGTAAAATCCGTGACTGTCTCTATTAATTTGGCAACTCACTGTAGTTGACAAGCTGGAAAAGTCGCGGGCAAAGCCTGTTAAGAATGCTGCTATCTCAACTGCTGCTGATATACAAGGGCACGTGAAGCAGCTGATTTGAAGAATAGCGTTGGCAGAAGGCTTGTCAAATTTAGGATTTTCCGATCTGCGGGCCCTGAGGACGACATGACCGATATCATCGCTCCCAAGAAGCTGTTGGAAGATCTGATGATCGCAGGAAACACCCAACACCCAGCACTCGAAACTTGCGTCGGAGAATCATTTGGTCTTACTCATAGCAAGGCAACCTGCTTATAGGCTGCGTTCTAATGCAAGACATCATCTTTGCGGCAGCAAGAAAATCAATGAACGAGGTGAGTCTTTAACTGGACACGATTTTTTTTTTACTGGAAATCTATCTGTATGTTATGTAGGTAGCACCCCTACATTTATTTTTCCAAGTACGGAAAACAATAACGGCTGGGAAAAAGTATTCACGAGTGGATCCTCTTCAATCTAAATAGCAAGTTCTATACCCCAAAACCAAATAGAAGTCCAAAAACGCTTGCACTAAAAAGTGCTTGAGTACAGCCTTTAAGTCATCGTGTCTCGTTAAATATACCAAAACCTTACCGCCGTGGTGGAATGAAGATCTAACATTCCGAGTAGTTTTCATACCTAAAGTTGGGACTTCAGGCCAATTAGTTTAACCTCCTTTGTACTAAAAGCTTGGGAACGTATTTTTTTGTCACTTAATGGATTATTTCCATGCTCAAAACAAGTATCATTTGGACAAAAATTGGTAACAGCCATTTAAGCAAATCAGTAAGCAAAACTGCACCTCAAGGGAGTGTGATCTCGTCTTTCTTATTGCGGATATCGTGGTTGTTTTAGTATCAGGAATGTTTCCGGATGTGATTAGCAAAGTCATGAAAAGAACCTGGGGTAAGCCTGCGGTTGGCCTACAAGTTATGGTCTTAGCGTTAACGCAAGTACAACTGAAGTGTTGTTTCACCGTCAAAAACCAAAATACTCACCACCTCCTTCATACTTTCACTCTTGAATAATAAAATTTCTTTCTTTATCTACTAGTTCCAAATACTTAGGAGTCATCCTTAATCTTAAACTCATATCGAACACTGAGTGCGGAAGAAAAGCATAGCGTTTTATGGCTGCAGTAAAACTTCCGGCAAGAAGTGGGGACTTTGACCAAAAACTGTTGCACAATGGCTGTATCGAATCACTCACACATGAATTATATTGTTTCACTCATGTGTGGGATTTGTTCTCTTAAATATGAGCAAGCTGGCGGTTCTCCACTCTTCGAGTGAAAACTCGTCAGGCAGTTCAGTTTCAATCGAACCATAAAGGTGTACAGACGTACAGAATCGAAGTAACGTAGAGTCAATTACAAGTTTAACCATAGTCGGGTTTTTATATATTTTCCCAACTCTAAATATTTACGATTATACAATGGCTACTTTTGTCTACATGTAAAATTGTGTTTCTACTTGGGTTTTTTTCTTTGCCTCATGGTTGGTTAACCTCACTCTGAACTTCGCTTTCCACCTAAGAGTTTAACCAAACCAGCTTTGCATAAAATCATGAATTAAACTTTATATTAAATTAAACAAGTCTTTTAATTTAAACAGAGATATATACAGCAGGAAGAATCCTGATTTCGGTCCGAAAGTCTGACTACTCAATACCCGAACTCAACGCAGTATACTTGGAATTAAACAAACTGATTAACGAGAAAGGGAGAGGAACTAGAGGGAGTGGACATTAAACCACTTCGGTGTATCTTAAAGGAAATTGGCTGTTTTTTATTATCAGCGTGATCTGATCCGGATTAGTCTCGGGAATCACGCGACAAGCGATTTAATTCAAATCATCGTATTAAATGAACCACTTTCTCATTAGGTATTGCAAGCCAGAGAACATTTTTATTTTATTTAAAAAAACAATAATAATCGAAACACAGCGCCCACTTTCTGCAGGGAAACTTGTAAAACAAAAATGATTTCCCATCACGATTGGGTAACTGTGAAACATTTCATAAATGTTTTTTTGGTGTCCAGATCCAAACCAGCAAAACATTTCATAAACATTTCATAAAAACTGTTTTGTTTAATAAATACCGCTCTCGAATTGTGCCACTCTGCTATTAAGAGAAGCAATGGCTTCACACAGTTTGTTATTAAAGCTGCATTCCAATTCAGAAAGCAGCGATTTAAATTTATTAATTAAACTTATTTCCAAGTCACGGAGATGGTCAGATAGGGATGGTTTTTTATCGGTTGTCTTCACAGGTGGTGTCACTGCAGCAGCCATAGCGGACTTCTCTTTGAGTGACTGTTGTCGAGTAGTTGACATGTTTTGACGGGCAATAACACAAATCACAAAATAATTAAACACTTTTATATGATTTTCTTCGAAAAAGTTAATTCGTTTCACGTAGTGCAAATAATGTTTGGATTGTATTACAGCTAAAATTTTGCTTGTTTACGAAAAAAAAATGGTTGAAGAATTACTTTTGTGACGGAGCGATTACAAAGCACGTCTATTCACTTAACATCTCTAAAATTAGAGAGGCAGTACCTCTCTTTTTCTTTTCTTCAAATTCTTTCGCTACCGGACAGCCTCTATAATTTGCTGGGTGATTTCCATGACAGTTGATGCATTTTACTTTCTCATCCTATTTTTGCGGACAGCTTCACATTTAACGCACGCAAAATCTCTTTAACAATAGCTTTGCGTATGCCCGAAAGCTTGGCATCGTTTGCATTGGGGTATTGAGCTAGTTTTTCTTGGAAGTGGCTCAATCTTGACAACAATATTCATTATTGACTTAATAGCGTATAACTTTTCAATATTTTCTTGATTGTGAAAGGATAGGATAAAAAGGGGTAATTTTCTATTTATTGTAGCTTGTTCCCCATCATTACTTGTTGTTTTTTCTTTTTTAATTAGGTTTTTGGCTTACAAAATTATGAATTCTTTATTACGCAAGTCTTTAGCAATATCATGTTCATCACACGAGAAGTGTAGACCTCTGGCGACTGCTCTAATTGGTCTAGTAGCCTTATTTTCATATGAGTGCCATTGAACATTTATTTTCGTTAGCTCATCAGTGATTTCTCTATAGGTGTTACTGTCATCGACATTTATTTTCCAATTGTTATTGCTATATGATGTGAGCTTGCACATTTTCTTTGTTTTTTGCTCAATTATTCTTTTTAGCTCACCAAATTTGTCTATTCCAGAGATCATTATTGGCGGTGGTAATGGTTGTCTTTTCAAGCCAATGGTTGTCTTATCAACCCTTTTCTCATTTGTCTTAACTTGTGAATTTGTATGATTTGCCGTAGTCACACTGTCAACATTTCTGGCATGCCTTTCGTTTCTTTGTTGGTCTTTTACTTTTTTCAGATGTCTTTCTGTCTCTAGAGCCAGCTCCTCTTCATCTGTGAGGTATTCTTTTTTTTATCTTGCTGAATTAGTTGGATTGGTTGGACAGTACGGTCCAAAAGGCTAACTTTAATTTCCAGTTCTTTTATCTGCTTTTGCAAGCTTTTAACAATTTCTTCTAAGCTTTTCCTTGCTTTAAGTTCAGCTTGCCATTCATCGTAATAGCTGTTTGTTTTTAATTTCGCTTGTGAATCTGTTTTATGTTCACTTTCAACTATATTGGTTTCGATTCCAGATTTAAATTTTTGTATATTCGGAATGCTTACAATTATAGCGCTATCTTTGGCCGTAAGTTTTTTTGGCGCGACCATTTTTGGTGGAGTTCTTGGCGTAAGTGAGCTCCTTTTGGAGCTTTGTTGAAGAAGCAATAAATGGTCCCCCCCCCCAGAATCCATGGGACCGACCTCCGTGGAGGGTGGATTTTCCGGTTTGCCTGGTCTGCCAGGGGTATTTATATCTGTTGTTTTGTTCATTGCCATATTTGTTTTATTGTAACTGAATCAGTTTTACTAGGTAGTTCAGTAAGTTCTACATACAAACCCCCTACCAGGAGGACCGGGTCATTTGTTTTACTCTTTGCCGTTTTGTTTTTTGCGAAGTTTTCGTCTCCGCTTTTTGTGGATTTTTAGTCGCCTCTTACGACAGGCATGCCTGGCTGGCAAGTTAATGCACAATCAACCACAAAATGTCAATCACATCACGGTAGTCTCGATGTTGATGCGATGCTACAAGCTTTCTGGACTATTGAGGAAGTAGATCCTAAAACATTTCTAGCCCAAGAAGAAAGGGAAATAGAAGAGCATTTTCTTAGAACACATCGAAGGGATGCTGATGGAAGGTTTATCGTAGACCTCCCTTTTAAAAATCCACCACAGTTCCCGGGCACCTTAAATGGTGCCATTCATCGTTTGAAGTCTATGGAAAGAAGGTTTTTGAAGGATGAACAACTTCGTCATGGCTATACTCGGTTTCTTGAAGAATATCTTTCGTTAGGACATCTACCACATCATTCTGTTATTAAACTCGATAGCACTTCCACAAAGCTTCGTGTGGTTTTCAAAGAAATTTGTTTTCTGTTTGCTTAATATTCCGAAAGTATAAATTTGTCTTTACGGCAGACATTGTCAAAATGTTTCGTCAAATATGGATATCGGACAAGGATAGAGATTTGATTCGAATTGTTTGGCGAAAAACGCCTAACGACCCTCTTGAGTATTACCAGCTGTGCACCGTGACATATGGCACATCATGTGCACCCTTTCAATCCATTCGGGTCTGAGAACAACTCGCTCATGATTATAGAAATGAGCATCCCCTTGCAGCTGACATTATTGCAAACGATTTTTAAGTGGATGATGCTGCATCCGGTGCAGATAAATTGGAAGACGCCTTGCATAAAAAACAATCGCTTATCGACCTTCTGTCTAAAGGAGGATTTACACTAAGCAAATGGCAAAGCAATTGCATGGAGCTGCTGGAAAATCGTGATGAAGCTTAAACCAAAGCCGTTTCACTGGACAACGATGGCGATCATTGGGTCAAGGTTCTAGGCCTTTACTGGAATTTTCGCATGGATATTTTTAGTTTTCGGTTAAATCTTTGTTCTGTTGAAAAGGTTACAAAGCGACAAATTTTGAGAGATATAGCCAGTATTTTTGATCCACTCAGTTTCCTCGCACCTTCTGTCATTCTACTAAAAATTATCTTTCAGGATCTGTGGCATCGGAAGTTGGAATGGGATGACGAAGTTTTAACTCAACTGGACATTCCTAGATCAATTGGGTTATCAGGCGCATCCTTTCAGCTTCACGGATTCTCGGATGCTTCGGCAGCCGCCTACGCTGCCGTTATTTATTCCCGATATCAACTACCCAATGGTCAGATCGAAATTCGAATTGTAACTGCTAAGACTCGCGTTGCGCCACTGAAGCAATTTAGCATCCCTCGCCTCGAATTATGTGCCGCTCTTTTATTGGCTAGACTTCTTGACGCCGTTCAAAAATCTCTGAAAATAGCATTTCCAAATGTTTTCGCTTGGAGTGATTCACGAATAGTTTTATCTTGGCTTTCTTCACCATGTCGCCGTTGGGATACGTTCGTTGGGAATCGTACTGCAGAAATCCTCAATACAATTCCGAGAAACCGATGGTTTCACGTGAGATCGGAATACAACCCGGCCGATTGCGCGTCTCGCGGAATAACCCCATCCAAGCTATTTGAACATCCGATTTGGTGGCATGGACCAGATTGGCTTTTTCAAGGTGCGCAAAACTGGCCTATCACGATCGAATTCGAAGAGCACTCGGATTGTTTAAAGGAAGAAAAGAAACACGTACAGCAATCGATGGTAGCAGTAGTTCCTGATCATCCCTTCGAAACATTCTCGACGTCAATCTCATCTTGGAATAAATTGATCCGAAGCGTTGCCTTTCTATATCGTTTCATATCGAATAGTAGCAAATGGACTCACATCTCTGGTCGTCATTTACAAGCTAACGAATTGCACAATGCAAAGCTGAGTCTCATCAGATGGCTACAAGGCGTTCATTTTGGACAATCAATTCAACACTATGAAAAAATTGGTAATTTTCCTAACAACTGCAATATTATAGCTCTAAATCCTTTTCTAGATACGCAAAAACTGCTACAAGTTGGAGGACGACTCGAGGAAGCCAACATTTCGTACAACGCCAAGCACCCAATAATTATCCCTAAAGAGCACCGCATCACAAAGCTTGTTCTACTCGACGCACATCGCAGATTTTTCCATGCAGGAGTATCGATACTCTTCGCACTCATTCGTCAAGAATACTGGGTCATCGGCTGCAGAAATTTGCTAAGAAAGATTGCTCACAGCTGTATACCATGCTTCAAACAGAAGAAAGCCAGCATCGAAGGCGGTAACAAATAGATAGTGAATGAAATAAATATAATATAATGAATATAAATAAATGGAGTGGCAATTTGTTGCTGCTTTTGTAGCTGTTGTTGTTTTATATTCCTGCCCTTTATCAGAACTCAAGTCAATTTGAGCAAATTCGGAAATATTTGTTCCTGCTGCTTGCAAGCATTCCGTCTCTTAAAAACTAGCACCGTCGTGCTTTGAGTTTTTTCCTGCTCCTGCTATGTCTCCTTTTTATTCTTTTATAAAATCAAAAAAATAACCTGATATACGGCAACTGGTGCATTTGCACTCAAGTTCCACCTTTACTCCTTTCTTTACTTTGGTAACTCGCACACAAGTGCTCTGAGTTCCACCTGCTCTCCTTCCCATTCACATTATAGTCTTGACATATTTTTCGCTCTGTAAAATAAATGGCGACTGACACATTTGTGATCAAGTCCCTTCTCCTTCTCATTCAATGTCTCGACAAAATAAATAACTTGGCAAGAAAAAAAAGTGACAAAAAAAAAAACTTAGCTCAAGTAACCAAGAATAAAAAATAAAATTATCAACCCCTATCTCACAACACAACAGCAACAACAAACACCATTATTTGCTATTTAGGTTTTTGATAAATATGGAATCATTTTTACTCCCATCACAACAAGCACAGAACAGAATATGGAATTATTGTTATTCCCCATCTCACAAGCACAAAACAGAATATGGAATTATTGTTATTCCCCATCTCACAAGCACAAAACAGAATATGGAATTATTTTTATTCCTACATCTCAGAAGCACAAAACGGAATACGCACACTCGCTTCACTCATTCGCATATATTTTCCTTCTCCATCTGAACCGTAAATGATAACCAGACACCCTGCCCCTGCAGCCTGCACCCACATTGTCGACGCCTGCGCACATTCACTGAACTCTCCGTTGCTAAACAAATTACTAGTTACCATTCACTAGTAGAAATTTCGCTTGCCCTGCTATTATTGTGGACTGTATTGTTGGCTTACCTAATACATTTTAATTAAAGTATTATTTCTTTTAAATATAAATTGTTTGGTTTTTGTTTCGTTTTGAATTTCCTCGCGCTGTAAAACACAACCAGCTCGTTGCTTTTGTTTTTCGAATTAACGAAACCTTCTCGTAGCCGCTGCGAGTGCGCGGCAGAATATTTTGTGTATATATTATCGACTCTCGCTCGCTGCTCGTGGTAAGGCGAGAATGTAAACTCTCTTACCAGCTCCTGCTCTTAATTCTTGATGAAGAATTTGTATCGGTCGCCCTTGCTTTGCAGAGGGAAAAACAACGAAACAATATCTATTCGCTTACTTACATGCTGCTAGGTACAAAATGACTCTGTATACAGTATATAGTGCCCTTTTTGCACTACCTGCTGGCGATATGCAACTTTCTGCACGTATCATGTCTTTACATGATTCCTGCGCACATCACAATTTATGTTCGTAATAAACGAAACCCTGCTCACTCACAATGCACTTATTAATATCATTCATTTTTTTTTAAAGAAAACCTGCAACATCACGTCACTAGTGCATTATCCGGCTCGACACGGACCAAAATGTATCGTAGCTCAGGGAAGTTAAAGACCAAAAAATACAAACCGTCACACGCTCCGATTTAGAAATATCAAACCGTCAGAACAATTGTTAAACAACGCAATTTTGAGTGGAAAAATGTTATAAAAAACCACTTTTATATTGTAACTTGCTCCTGCTCAACCAACCTGCCTGGTTGGTTCCTGCTGAAAGACTGACTTTGGTCATACAATACTAAGAACCTTCTCGGTCTTTCGTTAAGTTTGTATCTTCGCACAATACATCGACAGCAGAGTTGCAATACTCATGCAGTTCGATACAAAGTCACAAGGTTAAACAATCACCTCGAATACCGTTGTCGCTTCCGACTCAAAAATACACGACTCTTCCAAATCTGTATTACGCTTGCGTTTTTACACTTCCGACAGTTAGTCGGTTGGTTCAATAAGGCTGTGTTAGAGCGTTTTTTTCGGTTTTTTTTAAACAGAATTCATTTCTTTTTAACGGAAGAACGCACACATAAATGTAGGCATTTGTCGTTTTCGTTTTCATTTTCAGTTTCAAAACAAATGAGAACAAAAAAAAAAATATGGAAAGAAAATTAAAAACAACAAATAAAAAACAATCGGAAGTTCTTGTTTCATTAATGGAGAAGAATGTTCATCTGGCGAAAGGATTCAACAAGGGCTTAAATAGTCGATTTTGAACGTTCTTGGAATTTTAATAAAATTGCTTTAACTGCCTATAAATAGCTATGGCTATGGCCCTCTGACAAGAGACGGAAGGAGTTGGCAAAAGGTACTAATTTTGACACTGAATCGTGTATTTTATATAATCAGGCAGTTTCCACACCAATCCCATCACAAAGGGATGATTTCCCTGAAACGTCAGCCATCGATCTCCTCGCAAACTCGCCAACACCATCCACTTCCTTGTACCGTCAAACTGGACATACTCCTGCACAAAATAGAATAATAATAATTTGGACTCCCCAATTTCTTCTTCGGTCATGGTGTGGCACATATCCATTGACGACGTATATGCGCTTCAATGACGTCTATGGTTTGTGCAAAGTATTTGCTTACCGATGGTTGAGCAAGTCCTAAATTGAAATCATTTTCAGCACCGTGTTGGTATCCTTCTTCCGTAAGAATTCGTAAACTTGCTTATATCCTCAACACAGACGGCACTGATGACGACCGGAATGCGTCGGGAATCTGGACTTCATCTAGCAAAAAGTAATTAAACGCTTCCTCACTATCTGAACTGTAAAACATTTCAATGCTCATCTTTTGAAAACTGAAATCTTTCAAGATATAAAGTCATTTCCACAACCATTTATTTTCAAAATGAAAAATAAAGTCTTTTTGACATTTTCTTACAAGTGCTACCAATCCTTCGAAAAGATTTTGCTACATTCTACTCGTCTACAAATCTACTACAAATTTGGCGGTTAGTCTGTGTTAGGTAATGAGGATTGAAAGACGACACGACTCAAGAAACGACAAAAGTCGTTTTCGACAAATGACAACGGTAATTGAGGTGAATGTTGATTTGTGGGTTGGATCTAGAAAATCCGGTCTTTTTACATGGCCAATTATATGTGGCGTGTTCTAGGGTTGGGAAACAGTCCAGTTTATTCATTTATACTCCTCAGGAATTGACTAAAAATATTGTTCATCAACTCGCATTAAGATAAAATTAAACAAACATTATTGATTATAACGAATTGTTTTTAGAAAAATTGATTATGTTTTCTTCAATTAATTTATAACATTTTATCAAAAAATATTATTTATGTATTTTTTTTAGAATAAAAAGTTACATTTTAGCTTTCAGCAAAACTTTTCCGGATGCTAATTAGATATCGAATAAAATTTCAGAAATTCGAAAATTAGTAACGAAAATAGAGTTGTGAAGTAGGACATTTCCGATTTTCGAGCAAAGGTATCTAGATTAATGAAACTCATTTCAATTTTCGATTCTCGAATAACAGAGTACATATTTTCCGAATTCGAACGATTTAACTTTAGAATCGAATTACAGAGTAAGGCCCCTGATGGAGCAATGTATGTATATTTAAATCTTTACAGAATATGGCGGCAATGGTTCCACAGTCCATCTTTTATCCATCTGTGTAGATGGATATCGTTTTCCGCTTTGTGGGTTCATCTGTGTTCCATTCATCTCTACTCGGAGATGGAGTAGGTGAATGGTCTACCAAAGTTCAGATAGTCAGAAGTGACAACGTATTTTCCTAGAATTTGTGCGTGGCCAAAATTGCATAGGTTCCAGGTATTAGTTTGGCTAATCCTTAAGGCACTTTTGGTAGCATATTCTTCCATGTGTAGGTCCAGTGGAGTCAGATTGAGAATTGCCGCCAATCATGGCACTGGTTGTCCCTATACGGACAACTCCAAATACGAAGTTTGAACGAAATCCGGACAGCCGTTTAGGCTGTAGGCCTCGGGACATACAGACACAGACAGACGCACAGCATTTTGCGACCCACTTTTTTGAGTTCGCCTATCATCATAATGTCAGAATTGATTAACATCTCGAGTTCGAAATTTTGTACGAATACAATATCTTTCTCTTACTACGTAATTGAGAAAGTTAAAAATGCTGGCCCACTGAAGAATGTAGTATTTATAAACTCCGTGGTATGGGCTCCATGAGACAATGTCAGCAGTGTTAGTTTTTGTATTTCCGTACATATATAGTGAAGGGAAACGAAGATTGGATCGTGGAGACTTGTTTGACCACGAATATCTCCCAAGAAGATGGCAGGGATCCAACGAAGAAGAATTTCGAAGTCTGTCCACAAATAAATATTCTCATGCAGATAGCTAAGATTGGGTTATACTTTTAAAGTCATTTCAGTGGATAATCCACTTATAAAGGGTGGAAAAGGACTGCAAACATTTCTTAATGGAATTAAGAGAGATAGGCCAAGAAATACAAATTGGATTAAGAGATTTAGGGTGTGATATAAGACAAACAAGTTTTTCGTTTGTTTAAAATGCACAGTGATTTATAAATGAATTATACCTACATAATAAACTGCGGCTGTGGGTGCTGTTTCCTGTTTGTTAGCGTATGTAACACAATATTTTATCATTGCGACTTTGTCAGTTGAGCTCGCAACAAAGAGTGTGAGTGAAGAAAATATATTAATTAATTAACTACCAGACCAGAGCGAAGCCCGCTCGAATTTGAGTTAGTTGATGAAATTCGTACTGTTATATTTAATGGAATTAAAGCCTAATAAAAAGAGGAATTTCTCCATACACAAAACTTATTTCAGTATACGAAAACTTTCAAGTGGGTATTAACAATTAGCATTAACAATTCCTGTTGTACTTTATTTTGGGATCTATAAAAAAAAACGTTATTTTATTTTATTATGTATGTAATTATATAATAATAGATCTTTCTTATAATCTCATTAGCTCTAATACATAATATATGTGATAATATTATAAACATTGTGCATTTACAAGTAGCTTATAATAAATTCGACACCGAGTTCTCTCCGACAATGTTATGTTCATTACAACTTAAATTATTCATATGCAAAATAATATCCTTAGAGTTTCGCTTAGAACTAGTGTTATAATTTTCTACGCATGAATTTCTGTGTCTTTGAAGACTATAAGTATCGGTTTCGTTGTCCTCACGATCTTGATTTGAGTCATCTGTAATTTTTTCATCTTTACTCGGTTGAATTTCCATAGGCTTACTATATCTGCGAATTTCCGTAAAATTGTGGTTCCCGCCACGATGAGAAATAATTCGTTCCCTAAAGTTCCCAGAAAACCGATCATTGGTTTGTGGTTTAACATCATGATGAAAAGCATTTGAAGATGATGATGATGCATGCACGTAGTTATCCAGTTGCGTTGGCTTTTTTAAAACTGCTTCTTCCTGTTTTTTCTCATAATGATAGAAGTCGTCAAAAATTGAAGTCTGATGTTTATATAAGTGCAAAACTCTAAGCACTTGTAATCCTTTACCCGTCGGAACTTCTTGTGTATCTCTTGAATTTGTTACAGATTTATTGTCATTATTTTCCAGTCGAATATGCCGTAGCTGACTATTTGGGACGTCCTTTACATAGATCCACTTTACCTTAAATTTGCCTTTCCATTTATCTTGAGACCATACACTAGATGTGGAGTTATAATCGACAGAAGTCATCATTTGAGCCATTCCGCAAAAATGACCTGAACCATTAACTGAAAAAAATAGCATGACATTTCCATCTTCTTTTACTCTTTCTTTAAATGCCTCATCTAGCCTTTTGTTGCCGTGGTCCGTGGAGCACCATATCTCATATTTAATGCTACGATGAATATCGTCCTCGGAGTAAGATTTGATGACGAAAAATCTGAAAGAATAGAACAAAACTCTTGTTGCAAAAGGCATTTTATACAGTATTCATGAAATATCATTATGCATCATCTACCAACTCCTCCGTTACTCATTTTTTTTTACAAGTTAATTAAAATCATTTTATTTTTTTGGTTATCGTCACTGATTTTACGTTTTGTTTTATAAAAGTCTAATTTCTGGGGTCGCAGAATGCAGAAATAATATTAAGTTATTTCCTGCCAATATGCCTAGACATATAACCAAATGATTCCTGCGCCTTAGAATGGGGCACACCAACAGAACACACAGCTACTTACTATCCAAAACAGATCCACCAAGGTATATGTAATAAGGAAGCCCTCCCCATTCCGCATATAACCCAAAGCTGCAACGTCACAAAATCATTAATGAGACATATTACCAACAGCAAAACATTTAACGATAGTTAAGCACCCTACAGAAAACAATATTTTGGCTAAGATATGAAAACTTATCACTCTAGACAACATTATTTAAAACTTTAGCCTTTTTACAGTAGCCGAAAGCCTTGGTGGAGCGCTCATTGCAATCCTTAATAAATTAAAAAAAAATTTTCTCATTGAACAAATTGAACTTACTAAACTTCTTAGTCAATCCTCCCATCGGCAGAAGTATTTTGACATAAATGTAAGTCGCTTTTCAAGGCGAATAATTCCTAATGGCTACGGATTATTTGTCTATAGTTTTCACTCAGTGATTGCATATAGTGTGTTCTTTGATTGTGTGTGTAAATGAGACCATTTGAGACCTACAGCTCATGCCTATTTCTGTTTAAAGTACGATTTTTTGACGGGCAAAAGTATTTTTACAAACTGATTTTTCAAGGTTTGAATTTAAATTTGAATATGAAAATATTGTTATACCGACGAAGGTAGAAGGATTGAAGATATGTTTTGGGGAAGTTTGTTAAAAAACCCAAGTTAAATTCCTAAACTTCTCAATCCTCCCATCGGCAGAAGTATTTTGACATAAATGTAAGTCGCTTTTCAAGGCGAATAATTCCTAATGGCTACGGATTATTTGTCTATAGTTTTCACTCAGTGATTGCATATGGTGTGTTCTTTGATTGTGTGTGTAAATGAGATCATTTGAGACCTACAGCTCATGCCTATTTGTGTGTCTTTGAAGACTATAAGTATCGGTTTCGTTGTCCTCACGATCTTGATTTGAGTCATCTGTAATTTTTTCATCTTTACTCGGTTGAATTTCCATAGGCTTACTATATCTGCGAATTTCCGTAAAATTGTGGTTCCCGCCACGATGAGAAATAATTCGTTCCCTAAAGTTCCCAGAAAACCGATCATTGGTTTGTGGTTTAACATCATGATGAAAAGCATTTGAAGATGATGATGATGCATGCACGTAGTTATCCAGTTGCGTTGGCTTTTTTAAAACTGCTTCTTCCTGTTTTTTCTCATAATGATAGAAGTCGTCAAAAATTGAAGTCTGATGTTTATATAAGTGCAAAACTCTAAGCACTTGTAATCCTTTACCCGTCGGAACTTCTTGTGTATCTCTTGAATTTGTTACAGATTTATTGTCATTATTTTCCAGTCGAATATGCCGTAGCTGACTATTTGGGACGTCCTTTACATAGATCCACTTTACCTTAAATTTGCCTTTCCATTTATCTTGAGACCATACACTAGATGTGGAGTTATAATCGACAGAAGTCATCATTTGAGCCATTCCGCAAAAATGACCTGAACCATTAACTGAAAAAAATAGCATGACATTTCCATCTTCTTTTACTCTTTCTTTAAATGCCTCATCTAGCCTTTTGTTGCCGTGGTCCGTGGAGCACCATATCTCATATTTAATGCTACGATGAATATCGTCCTCGGAGTAAGATTTGATGACGAAAAATCTGAAAGAATAGAACAAAACTCTTGTTGCAAAAGGCATTTTATACAGTATTCATGAAATATCATTATGCATCATCTACCAACTCCTCCGTTACTCATTTTTTTTTACAAGTTAATTAAAATCATTTTATTTTTTTGGTTATCGTCACTGATTTTACGTTTTGTTTTATAAAAGTCTAATTTCTGGGGTCGCAGAATGCAGAAATAATATTAAGTTATTTCCTGCCAATATGCCTAGACATATAACCAAATGATTCCTGCGCCTTAGAATGGGGCACACCAACAGAACACACAGCTACTTACTATCCAAAACAGATCCACCAAGGTATATGTAATAAGGAAGCCCTCCCCATTCCGCATATAACCCAAAGCTGCAACGTCACAAAATCATTAATGAGACATATTACCAACAGCAAAACATTTAACGATAGTTAAGCACCCTACAGAAAACAATATTTTGGCTAAGATATGAAAACTTATCACTCTAGACAACATTATTTAAAACTTTAGCCTTTTTACAGTAGCCGAAAGCCTTGGTGGAGCGCTCATTGCAATCCTTAATAAATTAAAAAAAAATTTTCTCATTGAACAAATTGAACTTACTAAACTTCTTAGTCAATCCTCCCATCGGCAGAAGTATTTTGACATAAATGTAAGTCGCTTTTCAAGGCGAATAATTCCTAATGGCTACGGATTATTTGTCTATAGTTTTCACTCAGTGATTGCATATAGTGTGTTCTTTGATTGTGTGTGTAAATGAGACCATTTGAGACCTACAGCTCATGCCTATTTCTGTTTAAAGTACGATTTTTTGACGGGCAAAAGTATTTTTACAAACTGATTTTTCAAGGTTTGAATTTAAATTTGAATATGAAAATATTGTTATACCGACGAAGGTAGAAGGATTGAAGATATGTTTTGGGGAAGTTTGTTAAAAAACCCAAGTTAAATTCCTAAACTTCTCAATCCTCCCATCGGCAGAAGTATTTTGACATAAATGTAAGTCGCTTTTCAAGGCTAATAATTCCTAATGGCTACGGATTATTTGTCTATAGTTTTCACTCAGTGATTGCATATGGTGTGTTCTTTGATTGTGTGTGTAAATGAGATCATTTGAGACCTACAGCTCATGCCTATTTCTGTTTAAAGTACGATTTTTTGACGGGCAAAAGTATTTTTACAAACTGATTTTTCAAGGTTTGAATTTAAATTTGAATATGAACGATTGTTATACCGACGAAGGTAGAAGGATTGAAGATATGTTTTGGGGAAGTTTGTTAAAAAACCCAAGTTAAATTCCTAAACTTCTCAATCCTCCCATCGGCAGAAGTATTTTGACATAAATGTAAGTCGCTTTTCAAGGCGAATAATTCCTAATGGCTACGGATTATTTGTCTATAGTTTTCACTCAGTGATTGCATATGGTGTGTTCTTTGATTGTGTGTGTAAATGAGATCATTTGAGACCTACAGCTCATGCCTATTTCTGTTTAAAGTACGATTTTTTGACGGGCAAAAGTATTTTTACAAACTGATTTTTCAAGGTTTGAATTTAAATTTGAATATGGAAGATTGTTATACCGACGAAGGATTGAAGATATTTTTTGGGGAAGTTTGTTAAAAAACCCAAGTTAAATTCCTAAAATTCTCAAGCAAAAAATATATACCGAAAACCCTATTATCTAGAGTATAATTCTGAGGCGCCTTGCTGACTTGCTGAACTAGATTTAAAAACATATTCAGTAAGAAAAGTAGCGTATATAACTACGAAACAAAATAAAGAGGTTACAATTCGCCCAAGAATATAAAAATAAAATGTTATATATGTATATACCTAGCAGGCCCCCGCCTGCTTTGCTAGGCGTTAAAATTTTGATTATTTACAGCTACACATTTTGCCTTGGTGAGTCGAGGAGTCGCTTTTTCAGCTTTATGGTCATAAACTAAGTACTAAATAGACTGACAGCTTCAGCCAGAAAAGGGGGAATGCCTACAAGCTGAATTTGACCTTGGATGTAGCCCAGTTTGAATTCATGTATTTGTGCCATGTTAATCAAAGCGGTTTAAACCGGATGTGAGGTAGCCTGAGGTGGATTCTCATTTCTCAGATTAACGCCGATTAAACGGAATGAATCTATAAAAGTATATTTTGAATGTACACATGTTTTCATAGCGTCAAAAAAACATGGATTTTATAGCAAAGCAGTTCACTGTAAACTGTAAATAAATAATGAATGCAAGACACCACTTAACGTCGTATGTTTTGTATTTCGATGTTTTGTTAACAGAATTCATGTCATTCGTCTAGATATAAATTTTGCATTTTCTTGAATGAAAAAGTATTTTTTTTCTTAAAAAGGGCCTATGTCCTTCTCATTTTTTATGTGAATAGTTTAGAAAAACGAAGTAAATTGGTTGAAAACTACGTTAGTTATACGTAAACGCACAAAATATCAACCTAGATGTACAGGGTGTTTTTTTTACAGGTATAGAACTTTAAGTTGGCAACACTATTTTAACTGCCGGCCATTTTGTCAGCTGTCAAGTGATTTATTTTTAGTTTGATTTGCCATTTCATAATGAACAAGTTGACAAATGAACAACGCTTGCAAATCGTGCAAATTTATTTCGAAAATAATGGTTCAGTTTACCACATTTCCGTTCATTTTACGGTCGACATAATCGTCCATCAGAGCAATTAATTCGGTTAACCATGGATAGTTTTCGCACTACGTTTACTCTATGTGATAATACGCATCCGCAGAGACGTCGAACAGTGCGCACCGAAGAAACAATTGCCGCTGTAGAGAAAAGTGTTGAAGAGGACCCGGATGAATCGATTCGAAACCGTGCACAGCAATTGGAACTTTGTCCATCAACTTTATGGAAGATTTTGCGCAAAGATCTTAGCTTACGACCTTACAAGATCCAACTTGTGGAAGAATTAAAGCCGCGAGATCATGCAATGCGTCGTGATTTTGGTGTATGGGCCGAAAATGAGATTGATATCGATGCTGATTTTCATCGCAAAATTTTGTTCAGTGATGAGGCTCATTTTTGGTTGCATGGCTACGTCAACAAGCAAAATTGCCGCATTTGGAATGAAGAGAATCCACATGAGACCCTTGAGACGCCATAACATCCACAAAAACTGACTGTTTGGTGTGCTCTAGGGGCTAGTAGAGTCATTGGGCCATACTTCTTCCGAAATGATGCTGGAGAGTCAGTTACCGTTAATGGAGACCGGTATAGAGCCATGATAACCGACTATTTTGTTCCCGAATTGGATGGCATATATATTGAAGGAAACATTCGATGAGCGCATAATTTCGCGGAATGGACCTGTCAATTGGCCAAGATCGTGTGATTTGACACCATTGGATTATTTTCTTTGGGGATATGTGAAGTCGCTCGCCTACGCCAACA
The DNA here is from genome assembly GCA_951230905.1 of Cheilosia variabilis. Taxonomy (NCBI): domain Eukaryota; kingdom Metazoa; phylum Arthropoda; class Insecta; order Diptera; family Syrphidae; genus Cheilosia; species Cheilosia variabilis. Next base: position 88,018,621 of record OX579676.1, read on the forward strand.
AACCAGAAACGTAAAGGGACTTGGAAGCCAACATTCGTGGCGTTATTTCCGACAAACAGCCCCGAATGCTCGAAAAAGTGGTTGAAAATTGGACCTCTAGACTTGGCTTTATTCGAAGCAGCCGCGGCGGCCACATGCCCGATATCATATTTAAACATTAATGGAATAAAATTATCCAAAGCCAAATTGATGGACATTAAAACGATTTTTTTGTGTTTTATTTCAATTCGAAGTTTTATACCTCAAAAAAAAACACCCTTTATATACAAGGTGGGCCAAAAGAGATCACCCTATTGGAAGATGCTCTTATTTTTGCAAATGGCCGCCAATGTCAAATCTGTTTTGACATTTGTGGACTAGACAGATGTAGAATAGAAGTGAACAAGCCATGGAGCGATACACTCCAAGAACGCGGAATAATCGTGTCTATTTTTTTGCGTAACAATTCGTCTGTAGTGTTGGTGCAGCGCGAATTCCGTCGCCGATTCCACGGCCGTCCGACACCGACTGCGCAAACACTGCGCCATTTGGCCACCAACCTTGAAGAGTATGGGACCACACGAGACGTTGCCAAGAGTGGCCGGCCCCGGAGCGCCCGTTGTGCCGAGAATATGGCCGCTGTTGACGAGGATGTCGAGCTGTCGCCGGAAACATCGACCAGACGCCGTGCCTCGCAATTAATGAGGCTTGGGGTACCACAAGGTTCAGTCTTGGGTCCCATTTTATTTTTGATCTATATCAACTCACTCTTCCACCTCAATCTAAGAGGCTCACCTACTGCCTTTGCTGACGATGTTGGGTTATCGTATGGCGTAAACAGTCCCTTAGATCTTATCTCTGATATAAACTATGATTTACATACTCTAAGACAATGGTTCGCTGAACACAAACTTGTAATAAGTCCTAAGACTAAATTAATGTTCTTTAATTTATCTGGTTCTATTAATCCAAAACCGGATGTATACTTTCATGCACCGAATTGCAAAAAATTTAAATTATATCAATGTAAATGTGCAACTATTGTGCTTGGTCAATTATTTTGTACTAGTGAAAATTGTAGCGATGATTGTTTTTTGATAGAGAATGTAGACGAATTTAAGTACCTAGGACTCCTATTTGACTCTAATATGAAATTTTCATCCCACGCTATTGCATTGAAGAAGTACTTTATCTCCACACTTAGGCATTTCTATTACCTTCGTAATATATGTTCAACTAAGCTCCTAACCACAATTTATTATGGACTTTTTAATTCTAAGCTTCAATACGGTATAATTTGCTGGGCAGGTGGCTATCAAAACAAAGTTCAGCCATTGCTAGTCTTGCAAAAGAATGTTGTCCGGAAAATTTGTCGTAAACCTAGTAGATATCCTAGTTTTCCTTTGTTTTGTCAATTAGGGATTCTTCCTGTTCGTCACTTATACTGTTTTAAGGTTCTAAAAGCGTTCTTTATGAAGTCTGGTAACCGTAACTTTCGTATAATCTCAAACTATAGCATACGCATTAACTCACTTAATATGTTACAAGTGCCAAACTATCGAACCACCGCATATAGAAATTCATATTCAGTTGTATATAATATTTTGTTTAATGTCCTCCCGGAAGAAATCAGATGTGTTCACATGTCCGTATGTTTTCTAAAGCGCGTAAAAAATTGGTTGTTTTCCCATGATTATTATAGTTTAAACTCTCTTACTTCAAATATTTTGATCTAACTTTTTTGCCTCAACTTTTGATGTTATTATATAGATTACATAAATTCTTGCATCCTTTGTGAAGTGAGAACAAATTGATATCATGTTAAATGAATTAAATCGGCTAAAAATTATTTTTTCTATCATTTTTATTTTTGTTTTGTTTAATACCCCACCCTATATAATTGTTTTGTTCCTTTTGAAGTGGCATTCAACACTATTTGAACTCAATCTGAATAAAATATCGAATGCCACAAGATCTTTCTTACTTTACTTTGTAATTTCTAACATATTGAAGTTTTTTTATATGGATTTGTATTTCTTATTATATTTATAAGTACTTTAAGAGAAATAAATATCAAATATCATATAAGCCATCAGCCGGTCGTCGCTAAGGCGAATTTTGGTCAAAGACTTGCGCATGTTCCCGTACAAAGTCCAGTCCGTGCATCAGCTGCTGCCTGTCGACCGCCAAACGCGTGTAACCTAGGCCCAAGCCATCCTCAATCTCGAGGACGAAGTGAACGATTTTTCGACCAAAATCATAATGAGCGATGAGGCTCATTTCCACCTAAGCGGGTACGTGAACAAGCAAAACTATCGCTTCTGGGGCACCGAAAACCCACGAGTAATGCACGAGGAGCCATTACACCCGCTCAAAGTTACTGCATGGTGCGCTGTTCACGCTGGATGAGTCATCGGGCCATTTTTTTTTCGAGAACGCCGCTGGTCAAACGACAACAGTGGACGGTGCGCGCTATAGGGCCATGTAAACCCAGTTTTTTCTATCGCAATTGGACTGGAGGACATGTGGTTCCAACAGGACGGAGCTACGGCATACACTGCGCGAGCCACAACCGATATTCTGAAGGCGGCGTTCCCGGGTCACCTCATCTCTGAATTTAAAGTCCCCTGACCCCAAGCCCGAGACCCTAGAAGCCCTCAAGGACAACATTCGACACGAGTGCGAGAATCTGTCGCCCGAAGTTCTCGCCGAAGTGATGAAAAATGCCATAAAACGAGCCCGTATGGCAATCAACTGTGACGGCGCCCATTTGGCCGATATCATCTTCTCGACTTGACCAATAAAATTCTAAAGGTTCATTAAACATAATCAAAAAACAGAATCGAATATCTTCATTTACAAAAAAAATTAGCGCCAAACAACATCGGATGACTTCTTTTGGCCCACCTTGTATTATATAGATTAATATAAAGTATAACAGAATTATTGCACATGCATTAGTAAGCATAGCATGTATGTTTAGGCTAAGTCGGTTTTAATATGAGACAATAAAGCTAGTTATCATCTAAGCATATAAACCCTCTTCGGAAGGGGCTGAGCGATGCAGGCACTAGATGGTTCCTTCGTTAGCCATAAGAGGTCTTTGCATCTGAGGAGGCAAGTAAGGAGGCCGAAGAACATAAGGCTAAGCCTGGTTCTTCTCCGACACCACATCCAAAAAGGTGCAGTAGCACCATCTCACCTTCTGTAGGTAATGCGCAGCAGAAACCAAAGGTACAGTGGGTTGCCAAATTAATATGGACATTGTAAATTTTTATCAATTTTCATGTTTCAGTGTTCTTTTGAGCTTTTGTTTTGGTTCTAAGTGTACGTGGTGACTTTTATTTTACAGCCTACATTCTTAACGGTTATTATTCATTGTCGGCGGATATTCAATGGTTTTATTGGGGGAAAACCGGTTTTATTCTTAAAGTGCAGAAGTAAAAAATAAATGTTTTCTTTTTTTGAAAATTGTTTGTGAACAATTTTTTTAATTGAAACGTAAATACACCTTATTTTGTTCAAAACAAAGCTTTTCTAAAAAAACTAAAATTATTTTTTAATGATTTTTGGCATTTCGAATGGTCGAGAAATGGATATCACCCCAAGAAAAAAAACCGAAATAAAAACTTTTCCAGTTTATTCGAGTCATTCCAAGTACCTGCTATAACGGGTGTTTCAAAATTAAAATTAAATTTGGACCAAAATAGTATTCCAAATACTCCCAACAAAACTGGTAAAATCCGTGACTGTCTCTATTAATTTGGCAACTCACTGTAGTTGACAAGCTGGAAAAGTCGCGGGCAAAGCCTGTTAAGAATGCTGCTATCTCAACTGCTGCTGATATACAAGGGCACGTGAAGCAGCTGATTTCAAGAATAGCGTTGGCATAAGGCTTGTCAAATTTAGGATTTTCCGATATGCGGGCCCTGAGGACGACATGACCGATATCATCGCTCCCAAGAAGCTGTTGGAAGATCTGATGATCGCAGGAAACACCCAACACCCAGCACTCGAAACTTGCGTCGGAGAATCATTTGGTCTTACTCATAGCAAGGCAACCTGCTTATAGGCTGCGTTCTAATGCAAGACATCATCTTTGCGGCAGCAAGAAAATCAATGAACGAGGTGAGTCTTTAACTGGACACGATTTTTTTTTTACTGGAAATCTATCTGTATGTTATGTAGGTAGCACCCCTACATTTATTTTTCCAAGTACGGAAAACAATAACGGCTGGGAAAAAGTATTCACGAGTGGATCCTCTTCAATCTAAATAGCAAGTTCTATACCCCAAAACCAAATAGAAGTCCAAAAACGCTTGCACTAAAAAGTGCTATGAGTACAGCCTTTAAGTCATCGTGTCTAGTTAAATATACCAAAACCTTACCGCCGTGGTGGAATGAAGATCTAACATTCCGAGTAGTTTTCATACCTAAAGTTGGGACTTCAGGCCAATTAGTTTAACCTCCTTTGTGCTAAAAGCTTGGGAACGTATTTTTTTGTCACTTAATGGATTATTTCCATGCTCAAAACAAGTATCATTTGGACAAAAATTGGTAACAGCCATTTAAGCAAATCAGTAAGCAAAACTGCACCTCAAGGGAGTGTGATCTCGTCTTTCTTATTGCGGATATCGTGGTTGTCTTAGTATCAGGAATGTTTCCGGATGTGATTAGCAAAGTCATGAAAAGAACCTGGGGTAAGCCTGCGGTTGGCCTACAAGTTATGGTCTTAGCGTTAACGCAAGTACAACTGAAGTGTTGTTTCACCGTCAAAAACCAAAATACTCACCACCTTCATACTTTCACTCTTGAATAATAAAATTTCTTTCTTTATCTACTAGTTCCAAATACTTAGGAGTCATCCTTAATCTTAAACTCATATCGAACACTGAGTGCGGAAGAAAAGCATAGCGTTTTATGGCTGCAGTAAAACTTCCGGCAAGAAGTGGGGACTTTAACCAAAAACTGTTGCACAATGGCTGTATCGAATCACTCACACATGATTTTTATTGTTTCACTCATGTGTGGGATTTTTTCTCTTAAATATGAGCAAGCTGGCGGTTCTCCACTCTTTGAGTGAAAACTCGTCAGGCAGTTCAGTTCCAATCGAACCATAAATGTGTACAGACGTACAGAATCGAAGTAACGTAGAGTCGATTACAAGTTTAACCATTTTTTTTTTTTTTTTTTGAAGTTCCCATGCCCAGTTGGCAGACACTGCGACCTGAAAGATCTATTGTATCAATGGGGAGAGGTTTAATCTAAGAGACGTTCGACCTCCCTAATGAAGGTCAATAAGTCCTTAGTAGCAGAATGCGCTATATCTGCTGGTGTACGAGTCTCTCTATTAAAGACACGTTTTCTTAACCAATGAAAGGCCGGGCAGTCACAGAAGATGTGTTCGGAGGATTCGACATCCTCCAGACAAAATCTGCATTCTGTTTCCAGACACAGGTTCATTTTGTTGAGGTGGTATCTAAGGCCACAATGACCGGTGAGGAAGCCCACTAGCTTTCTTATATTTTCCTTACTAAGTCTAAGGATTTCCTTATAGGAGTAGGGCTTAATTAATCGTTTGGATTGTCTTAGACCTGCGACCTGTTCCCAGTGTTCAAGACGAAGCTGGTTTTCCCAATCGTTAATTTGCCTTAGCGCAGTAGTCCAATTGACTGTGCAGTAGGGTTCTGGTCCACAGAGAAGAGATTCGGAACCCGCCCTAGCTAGTTTGTCTGCATGTTCGTTGCCTGCAATACCCTGATGGCCCGGCACCCAGCCAAGCCTAACCTTGTTGTGTTTGGCTAGGGCTTGCAGAGCAACGTGACAGCATTTAACTGTTTTGGAGTCCATTGTATTGGATGCCAAAGCTTGTAAAGCTGCCTGACTGTCTGAGAAGATTTGAATGATTGCGCCTTTCATACCTTTTTTGGATATTAGATCAGCACAAATTTCGATCGCATGAATTTCCGCTTGAAAAACCGTGGGACACATTCCCATGGGTATCGAGACACAAAGACACCAGCTCCAACTCCGGAATCCATTTTTGACCCGTCGGTGTACCATACCAGGCTTTTTGGGTCAAGTGTCGGAACACCATTGGTCCAAATAGCGCGTTCAAGTATTTCTACCTCATATAATTTCCCAAAACTATACTCCCTAACCATAGTGTCAGGAACGGAGCAGAACATGTCCAAGTTTGGGATTAGGTTAAGAATTTTCAGATGTCCCACATGGTCAACTGATTTAAACCTATATTCTAGCTGCAGTTTAGTGGCGCATCTAGCAGCCGTCTTCATAATAAAGTACTGCAGGGGTGAGAGCCCAATGATGGCCTCAAGTGCTGTTGTTGGGCTAGTGCGCATTGCACCTGTGATGCCGAGACAGGCAGTCCTTTGAAGCTTCTGAAGCTTGTTGGCCGTGGTTCGTTCAAGTACTTTCGGCCACCAGATGATTGCCGCGTACGAGATAATGGGTCTTACCATCATGGTATATAACCAGTGTATCATACTAGGATTAAGACCCCAAGTTCTGCCGTACAGACACCTACAGGCCCACATGGCTCTGGAGGCACGTTCTGTGGCGGACTTGATGTGTAGGTTCCAGTTTAGTTTCCTATCAAGGATGATTCCGAGATATTTAACTTCGTTGGAGTAGTTTAATGTGGTTCCGTTCAGGATAAGGGGTCCTAAATTGAACAGTCTCCTTCTGGTGAAAGGAACTAGAATAGTTTTGCTAGGATTGATGGATAAGCCTTCCGTAGAACACCATTCTGAAACATGTAGTAGAGCATTCCTCATTCTACTATTAATGGTAGCACAATGCTTTCCACTAATGATAATTGCCAAATCATCGGCATATCCGATGGCGTCATAACCTAAATTATGTAGTTTGACTAGTAGGCTGTCTATGACGAGTGACCACAGCAATGGGGAGAGTACACCCCCTTGGGGGCAGCCTTTGACTGCTGTCACCGACACAGCCACTCCTCCTGACGAGGATGTTATTACTCGACTTTCTAACATGGCTCGGATCCAACGGTTAGTCGAGTCTTCGATGCCTTTACAACTGATTGCCCTGGCAATCGAGTCGTATCCGGTATTGTCGAAAGCACCCTCAACATCTAAGAATGCGCCTAGGGCAATATCCTTGCGGTGAAGGGCTTCTTCTATCTTTTTGACGAGATGGTGAAGAGCACCCTCAGTGGACTTGCCTTTTCTGTACGCAAACTGACTTGAGTGGAGAGGTTTAGATATTAATATCTGACCTCTGATATGAACATCAATTAGTCTTTCCATGGTTTTAAGAACAAAAGATGTTAGACTGATAGGTCTATATGATTTAGGTAGTTCGCTCGGCCTGTTGCCATTTTTGGGGATGAAAATTACGTTCACCTGTCTCCAAGTGTAAGGAATGTAACCCCAATTGTAACTAGCTCTAAATAAGGTTGTAATTGCCGGCAGTATGACGTCAATAACCCTCTGAAAAAGGGCTGGGTATATGCCGTCCCCACCAGGTGCTTTAAAAGGTTTGAAAGAGCCAACTGCCCATCTAACCTTATCTGGACTAAAAATCTTGCCAGATAGACTATTTACTCGTCTGGAAACAGAGATCCTGGGATCAGTGTCGTATGAGTATTCGTGTGATTCACGGAAGGTCGAACCCGGAAAATGAACCTGAAGTAAGGTTTTGATTGTTTCCGTACGGTCCTTCGTGTAGGTTCCGTCTGTTTTCTTAAGTAGGCCTACACAGTTAGACTGATCTTTTCTCAGAGCCTTGTGGATACGAGCTGCTACTGGCATATCAGATATGTCTTCACAGCATTTTCTCCAGGAGGCCCTTTTAGATCTTCTCAACTCTAAGTTGTAATCTGTGAGAGCGGATCTATATTCGTCCCACATTTTGCTGACTTTTGCTCGATTGAAGAGTTTTCTAACCTTCCTTCTGAGTTTTGCTAGTTGGTCATTCCACCAGGGAACCTTACGTTTACTCAAACTGGTTTTGCTGACACAACTATCATGATAGGAGGTTATCAACACGTTGTTGAGTTGGTGAGCAGCCTCATCAATGTCCCATATGGATTCAATTTGAGAGACAAACATATTCGCTTTTGAAATGACAAGTTCTCGATACTTATTCCAGTCCGTCGACTTGGGATCGTATCTATCTTGTGCAAGTGCAGACTGACCGGGTATATCAAACCTAATGTGTTGGTGGTCCGATAAAGAGGCTTCGTCAGACACATGCCAGTTTACTACGTAATTTGACATAAATGGACTGGCAAGAGTGAGGTCAAGTACCTCCTCGCGTATCGCATTTATAAAGGTAGGCTTAGAACCTTTGTTTAAGATATCAACGTTACTACCAACTGGAAAATCTAAAAGACACTCACCTCTTTTATTATTATCGCTGCTGCCCCAAACCGTATTGTGTGCATTAGCATCGCACCCGATGATGTAGTGCAAGTTGTTCCTCATGCAGTAGCGGATCAGGTTCTCAACTTCGATGGGCGGAATATTGGTGTCGTCGCCAGGGAAGTACGCTGAAGCACAGACGATGTTATGTGTGCCTCGTTCAGTTGGAACTTCAAGTTTAACAATAGTCGGGTTCTTATATATTTTCCCAACTCTAAATATTCACGATTATACAATGGCTACTTTTGTCTACATGTAAAATTATGTTTCTACTTGGGTTTTTTTCTTTGCCTCATGGTTGGTTAACCTCACTCTGAACTGCGCTTTCCACCTAAGAGTTTAACCAAACCAGCTTTGCATAAAATCATGAATTAAACTTTATATTAAATTAAACAAGTCTTTTAATTTAATATACAGCAGGAAGAATCCTGATTTCGGTCCGAAAGGCTGACTACTCAATACCCGAACTCAACGCAGTATACTTGGAATTGAACAAACTGATTAACGAGAAAGGGAGAGGAACTAGAGGGAGTGGACATTAAACCACTTCGGTGTATCTTAAAGGAAATTGGCTGTTTTTTATTATCAGCATGATCTGATCCGGATTAGTCTCGGGAATCACGCGACAAGCGATTTAATTCAAATCATCGTATTAAATGAACCACTTTCTCATTAGGTATTGCAAGCCAGAGAACATTTTTATTTTATTTAAAAAAACAATAATAATCGAAACACAGCGCCCACTTTCTGCAGGGAAACTTGTAAAACAAAAATGATTTCCCATCACGATTGGGTAACTGTGAAACATTTCATAAATGTTTTTTTGGTGTCCAGATCCAAACCAGTAAAACATTTCATAAACATTTCATAAAAACTGTTTTGTTTCATAAATGTTTTAGAAATATTTATGGAACATTTAGGTATTTAATTGTTTATCAAATGTTTGGCTGGTCTGGACATACCTTCATACAACGAGAAAAAAACAAAATAACTCGGAATACGGACGTTCATACGAATGCGAAAAAATCAATTGATATTTTGTGTTCCATTTTTTAGTCTGGCAACGGGATTGTGTGGCTATCGTTTACAGGCACAGCAACATTTAAAAATAAAACAAGCCACCTAATGGGAAATAGTAGAAATAATTTTCAGATCATGATTGTGATCTCGATGAGAAGCAGGATCATGTGCTGTTGTTGTAAGTGAATGTAAATCGATGATCTATATGGATCATGGCTGATAATAAAAAAACAGCTATTGTTAGAAAACAAATAATAAAGAAAGCCGACGTAAGGCGGTCAAACATTGCCGGACATAAAGTGTACAAGTTAGATTTAGGGAAAATACCCAGACTAGTTAGGGGACAATTAATGAAGACACTACTGTTAGGAGCTTGGTCAGAGCAATGCCTTCTAAAAAAAACACACAAAAAGATACCTGCAGACTCTGCAACAACCAGTAAGCCGAAGAAAATATTGTGCGGATGCGAAGAATTATCTCGAAGATAGACCACACGAACAAAGGGCTACTTGGTTTCTGCAAGGGGATTGGGTGTTTTTCCAGGGAAAGTGCTTGGTCTGTTTTTCTAATGTAGTTTAGTGCCTAATGTCGTATGAGACCTTACAATCTCATTTACCTTTTAAACCTAACCTAATGTTATAATATTTCGCAGATTATCGTTATTATATTAAACAAAAATTAATTTATACGTACCTAGATAAGGCAGCTTTTTGCATATCTATTTCAGTAGGATTATAGTTGTTCCTATCTTTTAATTTTTTTAAAACTAAATATATGACTTAAGTCTTTTGTTTCAGATTGTGAGGCTTCCACATTCGAAAAAGCATTTGACTTTTCCCAGATATTTCTTTCATTACATTCGTCATCAACAGTTTCTTTTAAATTAGATATGCAGTTCGTGTTTGCTTGTCTTGAATTTTTATTTTGTTCTTCATTGTGCTTTTGAATATAACGTCGATCTCGGGAGATGTCAAGAGGTCTGATGTTCATTTATTTTGAATGTACACATGTTTTCATAGCAAAGCAGTTCACTGTAAACTGTAAATAAATAATGCATGCAAGACACCACTTAACGTCGTATGTTTTGTATTTCGATGTTTTGTTAACAGAATTCATGTCATTCGTCTAGATATAAATTTAGCATTTTCTTGAATGAAAAAGTATTTTTTTTCTTAAAAAGGGCCTATGTCCTTCTCATTTTTTATGTGAATAGTTTAGAAAAACAAAGTAAATTGGTTGAAAACTACGTGAGTTATACGTAAACGCACAAAATATAAACCTAGATGTACAGGGTGTTTTTTTTTACAGGTATAGAACTTTAAGTTGGCAACACTATTTTAACTGCCGGCCATTTTGTCAGCTGTCAAGTGATTTATTTTTAGTTTGGTTTGCCATTTCATAATGAACAAGTTGACAAATGAACAACGCTTGCAAATCGTGCAAATTTATTTCGAAAATAATGGTTCAGTTCGCGAAGTTTACCGCATTTCCGTTCATTTTACGGTCGACATAATCGTCCATCAGAGCAATTAATTCGGTTAACCATGGATAGTTTTCGCACTACGTTTACTCTATGTGATAATACGCATCCGCAGAGACGTCGAACAGTGCGCACCGAAGAAACAATTGCCGCTGTAGAGAAAAGTGTTGAAGAGGACCCGGATGAATCGATTCGAAACCGTGCACAGCAATTGGAACTTTGTCCATCAACTTTATGGAAGATTTTGCGCAAAGATCTTAGCTTACGACCTTACAAGATCCAACTTGTGGAAGAATTAAAGCCGCGAGATCATGCAATGCGTCGTGATTTTGGTGTATGGGCCGAAAATGAGATTGATATCGATGCTGATTTTCATCGCAAAATTTTGTTCAGTGATGAGGGCTCATTTTTGGTTGCATGGCTACGTCAACAAGCAAAATTGCCGCATTTGGAATGAAGAGAATCCACATGAGACCCTTGAGACGCCATTACATCCACAAAAACTGACTGTTTGGTGTGCTCTAGGGGCTAGTAGAGTCTTTGGGCCATACTTCTTCCGAAACGATGCTGGAGAGTCAGTTACCGTTAATGGAGACCGGTATAGAGCCATGATAACCGACTATTTTGTTCCCGAATTGGATGGCATATATATTGAAGGAAACATTCGATGAGCGCATAATTTCGCGGAATGTACCTGTCAATTGGCCAAGATCGTGTGATTTGACACCATTGGATTACTTTCTTTGGGGATATGTGAAGTCGCTCGCCTACGCCAACAAACCAGAAACGTAAGGGGACTTGGAAGCCAACATTCGTGGCGTTATTGCCGACAAACAGCCCCGAATGCTCGAAAAAGTGGTTGAAAATTGGACCTCTAGACTTGGCTTTATTCGAAGCAGCCGCGGCGACCACATGCCCGAAATCATATTTAAACATTAATGGAATAAAATTATCCAAAGCCAAATTGATGGACATTAAAACGATTTTTTTGTGTTTTATTTCAATTCGAAGTTTTATACCTCTAAAAAAAACACCCTTTATATACAAGGTGGGCCAAAAGAGATCACTCTATTAGAAGATGCTCTTATTTTTGCAAATGGCCGCCAATGTAAAAGCTGTTTTGACATTTGTGGACTAGACAGCGATACACTCCAAGAACGCGGAATAATCGTGTCTATTTTTTTGCGTAACAATTCGTCTGTAGTGTTGGTGCAGCGCGAATTCCGTCGGCCGTCCGACACCGACTGCGCAAACACTGCGCCATTTGGCCACCAACCTTGAAGAGTATGGGACCACACGAGACGTTGCCAAGAGTGGCCGGCCCCGGAGCGCCCGTTGTGCCGAGAATATGGCCGCTGTTGACGAGGATGTCGAGCTGTCGCCGGAAACATCGACCAGACGCCGTGACTCGCAATAACCCATCAGCCGGTCGTCGCTAAGGCGAATTTTGGTCAAAGACTTGCGCATGTTCCCGTACAAAGTCCAGTCCGTGCATCAGCTGCTGCCTGTCGACCGCCAAACGCGTGTAACCTAGGCCCAAGCCATCCTCAATCTCGAGTACGAAGTGAACGATTTTTCGACCAAAATCATAATGAGCGATGAGGCTCATTTCCACCTAAGCGGGTACGTGAACAAGCAAAACTATCGCTTCTGGGGCACCGAAAACCCACGAGTAATGCACGAGGAGCCATTACAACCGCTCAAAGTTACTGCATGGTGCGCTGTTCACGCTGGATGAGTCATCGGGCCATTTTTTTTTCGAGAACGCCGCTGGTCAAACGACAACAGTGGACGGTGCGCGCTATAGGGCCATGTAAACCCAGTTTTTTCTACCGCAATTGGACGAATTAGGACTGGAGGACATGTGGTTCCAACAGGACGGAGCTACGGCATACACTGCGCGAGCCACAACCGATATTCTGAAGGCGGCGTTCCCGGGTCGCCTCATCTCTCGTTTTGGCGATTTTCACTGGCCCGCAAGATAGCTCGATTTAACCGTTCCAGACTGTTTTTTGTAGGGTTTTTTGAAGTCCCCTGACCCCGAGCCCGAGACCCTAGAAGCCCTCAAGGACAACATTCGACACGAGTGCGAGAATCTGTCGCCCGAAGTTCTCGCCGAAGTGATGAAAAATGCCATAAAACGAGCCCGTATGGCAATCAACTGTGACGGCGCCCATTTGGCAGATATCATCTTCTCGACTTGACCAATAAAATTCTAAAGGTTCATTAAACATAATCAAAAAACAGAATCGAAGTTCTTCATTTACAAACAAAATGAGCGCCAAACAACATCGGATGACTTCTTTTGGCCCACCTTGTATTATATAGATTAATATAAAGTAAATATAACAGAATTATTGCACATGCATTAGTAAGCATAGCATGTATGTTTAGGCTAAGTCGGTTTTAATATGAGACAATAAAGCTAGTTATCATCTAAGCATATAAACCCTCTTCGGAAGGGGCTGAGCGATGCAGGCACTAGATGGTTCCTTCGTTAGCCATAAGAGGTCTTTGCATCTGAGGAGGCAAGTAAGGAGGCCGAAGAACATAAGGCTAAGCCTGGTTCTTCTCCGACACCACATCCAAAAAGGTGCAGTAGCACCATCTCACCTTCTGTAGGTAATGCGCAGCAGAAACCAAAGGTACAGTGGGTTGCCAAATTAATATGGACATTGTAAATTTTTATCAATTTTCATGTTTCAGTGTTCTTTTGAGCTTTTGTTTTGGTTCTAAGTGTACGTGGTGACTTTTATTTTACAGCCTACATTCTTAACGGTTATTATTCATTGTCGGCGGATATTCAATGGTTTTATTGGGGGAAAACCGGTTTTATTCTTAAAGTGCAGAAGTAAAAAATAAATGTTTTCTTTTTTTGAAAATTGTTTGTGAACAATTTTTTTAATTGAAACGTAAATACACCTTATTTTGTTCAAAACAAAGCTTTTCTAAAAAAACTAAAATTATTTTTTAATGATTTTAGGCATTTCGAATGGTCGAGAAATGGATATCACCCCAAGAAAAAAAACCGAAATAAAAACTTTTCCAGTTTATTCGAGTCATTCCAAGTACCTGCTATAACGGGTGTTTCAAAATTAAAATTAAATTTGGACCAAAATAGTATTCCAAATACTCCCAACAAAACTGGTAAAATCCGTGACTGTCTCTATTAATTTGGCAACTCACTGTAGTTGACAAGCTGGAAAAGTCGCGGGCAAAGCCTGTTAAGAATGCTGCTATCTCAACTGCTGCTGATATACAAGGGCACGTGAAGCAGCTGATTTGAAGAATAGCGTTGGCAGAAGGCTTGTCAAATTTAGGATTTTCCGATCTGCGGGCCCTGAGGACGACATGACCGATATCATCGCTCCCAAGAAGCTGTTGGAAGATCTGATGATCGCAGGAAACACCCAACACCCAGCACTCGAAACTTGCGTCGGAGAATCATTTGGTCTTACTCATAGCAAGGCAACCTGCTTATAGGCTGCGTTCTAATGCAAGACATCATCTTTGCGGCAGCAAGAAAATCAATGAACGAGGTGAGTCTTTAACTGGACACGATTTTTTTTTTACTGGAAATCTATCTGTATGTTATGTAGGTAGCACCCCTACATTTATTTTTCCAAGTACGGAAAACAATAACGGCTGGGAAAAAGTATTCACGAGTGGATCCTCTTCAATCTAAATAGCAAGTTCTATACCCCAAAACCAAATAGAAGTCCAAAAACGCTTGCACTAAAAAGTGCTTGAGTACAGCCTTTAAGTCATCGTGTCTCGTTAAATATACCAAAACCTTACCGCCGTGGTGGAATGAAGATCTAACATTCCGAGTAGTTTTCATACCTAAAGTTGGGACTTCAGGCCAATTAGTTTAACCTCCTTTGTACTAAAAGCTTGGGAACGTATTTTTTTGTCACTTAATGGATTATTTCCATGCTCAAAACAAGTATCATTTGGACAAAAATTGGTAACAGCCATTTAAGCAAATCAGTAAGCAAAACTGCACCTCAAGGGAGTGTGATCTCGTCTTTCTTATTGCGGATATCGTGGTTGTTTTAGTATCAGGAATGTTTCCGGATGTGATTAGCAAAGTCATGAAAAGAACCTGGGGTAAGCCTGCGGTTGGCCTACAAGTTATGGTCTTAGCGTTAACGCAAGTACAACTGAAGTGTTGTTTCACCGTCAAAAACCAAAATACTCACCACCTCCTTCATACTTTCACTCTTGAATAATAAAATTTCTTTCTTTATCTACTAGTTCCAAATACTTAGGAGTCATCCTTAATCTTAAACTCATATCGAACACTGAGTGCGGAAGAAAAGCATAGCGTTTTATGGCTGCAGTAAAACTTCCGGCAAGAAGTGGGGACTTTGACCAAAAACTGTTGCACAATGGCTGTATCGAATCACTCACACATGAATTATATTGTTTCACTCATGTGTGGGATTTGTTCTCTTAAATATGAGCAAGCTGGCGGTTCTCCACTCTTCGAGTGAAAACTCGTCAGGCAGTTCAGTTTCAATCGAACCATAAAGGTGTACAGACGTACAGAATCGAAGTAACGTAGAGTCAATTACAAGTTTAACCATAGTCGGGTTTTTATATATTTTCCCAACTCTAAATATTTACGATTATACAATGGCTACTTTTGTCTACATGTAAAATTGTGTTTCTACTTGGGTTTTTTTCTTTGCCTCATGGTTGGTTAACCTCACTCTGAACTTCGCTTTCCACCTAAGAGTTTAACCAAACCAGCTTTGCATAAAATCATGAATTAAACTTTATATTAAATTAAACAAGTCTTTTAATTTAAACAGAGATATATACAGCAGGAAGAATCCTGATTTCGGTCCGAAAGTCTGACTACTCAATACCCGAACTCAACGCAGTATACTTGGAATTAAACAAACTGATTAACGAGAAAGGGAGAGGAACTAGAGGGAGTGGACATTAAACCACTTCGGTGTATCTTAAAGGAAATTGGCTGTTTTTTATTATCAGCGTGATCTGATCCGGATTAGTCTCGGGAATCACGCGACAAGCGATTTAATTCAAATCATCGTATTAAATGAACCACTTTCTCATTAGGTATTGCAAGCCAGAGAACATTTTTATTTTATTTAAAAAAACAATAATAATCGAAACACAGCGCCCACTTTCTGCAGGGAAACTTGTAAAACAAAAATGATTTCCCATCACGATTGGGTAACTGTGAAACATTTCATAAATGTTTTTTTGGTGTCCAGATCCAAACCAGCAAAACATTTCATAAACATTTCATAAAAACTGTTTTGTTTAATAAATACCGCTCTCGAATTGTGCCACTCTGCTATTAAGAGAAGCAATGGCTTCACACAGTTTGTTATTAAAGCTGCATTCCAATTCAGAAAGCAGCGATTTAAATTTATTAATTAAACTTATTTCCAAGTCACGGAGATGGTCAGATAGGGATGGTTTTTTATCGGTTGTCTTCACAGGTGGTGTCACTGCAGCAGCCATAGCGGACTTCTCTTTGAGTGACTGTTGTCGAGTAGTTGACATGTTTTGACGGGCAATAACACAAATCACAAAATAATTAAACACTTTTATATGATTTTCTTCGAAAAAGTTAATTCGTTTCACGTAGTGCAAATAATGTTTGGATTGTATTACAGCTAAAATTTTGCTTGTTTACGAAAAAAAAATGGTTGAAGAATTACTTTTGTGACGGAGCGATTACAAAGCACGTCTATTCACTTAACATCTCTAAAATTAGAGAGGCAGTACCTCTCTTTTTCTTTTCTTCAAATTCTTTCGCTACCGGACAGCCTCTATAATTTGCTGGGTGATTTCCATGACAGTTGATGCATTTTACTTTCTCATCCTATTTTTGCGGACAGCTTCACATTTAACGCACGCAAAATCTCTTTAACAATAGCTTTGCGTATGCCCGAAAGCTTGGCATCGTTTGCATTGGGGTATTGAGCTAGTTTTTCTTGGAAGTGGCTCAATCTTGACAACAATATTCATTATTGACTTAATAGCGTATAACTTTTCAATATTTTCTTGATTGTGAAAGGATAGGATAAAAAGGGGTAATTTTCTATTTATTGTAGCTTGTTCCCCATCATTACTTGTTGTTTTTTCTTTTTTAATTAGGTTTTTGGCTTACAAAATTATGAATTCTTTATTACGCAAGTCTTTAGCAATATCATGTTCATCACACGAGAAGTGTAGACCTCTGGCGACTGCTCTAATTGGTCTAGTAGCCTTATTTTCATATGAGTGCCATTGAACATTTATTTTCGTTAGCTCATCAGTGATTTCTCTATAGGTGTTACTGTCATCGACATTTATTTTCCAATTGTTATTGCTATATGATGTGAGCTTGCACATTTTCTTTGTTTTTTGCTCAATTATTCTTTTTAGCTCACCAAATTTGTCTATTCCAGAGATCATTATTGGCGGTGGTAATGGTTGTCTTTTCAAGCCAATGGTTGTCTTATCAACCCTTTTCTCATTTGTCTTAACTTGTGAATTTGTATGATTTGCCGTAGTCACACTGTCAACATTTCTGGCATGCCTTTCGTTTCTTTGTTGGTCTTTTACTTTTTTCAGATGTCTTTCTGTCTCTAGAGCCAGCTCCTCTTCATCTGTGAGGTATTCTTTTTTTTATCTTGCTGAATTAGTTGGATTGGTTGGACAGTACGGTCCAAAAGGCTAACTTTAATTTCCAGTTCTTTTATCTGCTTTTGCAAGCTTTTAACAATTTCTTCTAAGCTTTTCCTTGCTTTAAGTTCAGCTTGCCATTCATCGTAATAGCTGTTTGTTTTTAATTTCGCTTGTGAATCTGTTTTATGTTCACTTTCAACTATATTGGTTTCGATTCCAGATTTAAATTTTTGTATATTCGGAATGCTTACAATTATAGCGCTATCTTTGGCCGTAAGTTTTTTTGGCGCGACCATTTTTGGTGGAGTTCTTGGCGTAAGTGAGCTCCTTTTGGAGCTTTGTTGAAGAAGCAATAAATGGTCCCCCCCCCCAGAATCCATGGGACCGACCTCCGTGGAGGGTGGATTTTCCGGTTTGCCTGGTCTGCCAGGGGTATTTATATCTGTTGTTTTGTTCATTGCCATATTTGTTTTATTGTAACTGAATCAGTTTTACTAGGTAGTTCAGTAAGTTCTACATACAAACCCCCTACCAGGAGGACCGGGTCATTTGTTTTACTCTTTGCCGTTTTGTTTTTTGCGAAGTTTTCGTCTCCGCTTTTTGTGGATTTTTAGTCGCCTCTTACGACAGGCATGCCTGGCTGGCAAGTTAATGCACAATCAACCACAAAATGTCAATCACATCACGGTAGTCTCGATGTTGATGCGATGCTACAAGCTTTCTGGACTATTGAGGAAGTAGATCCTAAAACATTTCTAGCCCAAGAAGAAAGGGAAATAGAAGAGCATTTTCTTAGAACACATCGAAGGGATGCTGATGGAAGGTTTATCGTAGACCTCCCTTTTAAAAATCCACCACAGTTCCCGGGCACCTTAAATGGTGCCATTCATCGTTTGAAGTCTATGGAAAGAAGGTTTTTGAAGGATGAACAACTTCGTCATGGCTATACTCGGTTTCTTGAAGAATATCTTTCGTTAGGACATCTACCACATCATTCTGTTATTAAACTCGATAGCACTTCCACAAAGCTTCGTGTGGTTTTCAAAGAAATTTGTTTTCTGTTTGCTTAATATTCCGAAAGTATAAATTTGTCTTTACGGCAGACATTGTCAAAATGTTTCGTCAAATATGGATATCGGACAAGGATAGAGATTTGATTCGAATTGTTTGGCGAAAAACGCCTAACGACCCTCTTGAGTATTACCAGCTGTGCACCGTGACATATGGCACATCATGTGCACCCTTTCAATCCATTCGGGTCTGAGAACAACTCGCTCATGATTATAGAAATGAGCATCCCCTTGCAGCTGACATTATTGCAAACGGTTTTTAAGTGGATGATGCTGCATCCGGTGCAGATAAATTGGAAGACGCCTTGCATAAAAAACAATCGCTTATCGACCTTCTGTCTAAAGGAGGATTTACACTAAGCAAATGGCAAAGCAATTGCATGGAGCTGCTGGAAAATCGTGATGAAGCTTAAACCAAAGCCGTTTCACTGGACAACGATGGCGATCATTGGGTCAAGGTTCTAGGCCTTTACTGGAATTTTCGCATGGATATTTTTAGTTTTCGGTTAAATCTTTGTTCTGTTGAAAAGGTTACAAAGCGACAAATTTTGAGAGATATAGCCAGTATTTTTGATCCACTCAGTTTCCTCGCACCTTCTGTCATTCTACTAAAAATTATCTTTCAGGATCTGTGGCATCGGAAGTTGGAATGGGATGACGAAGTTTTAACTCAACTGGACATTCCTAGATCAATTGGGTTATCAGGCGCATCCTTTCAGCTTCACGGATTCTCGGATGCTTCGGCAGCCGCCTACGCTGCCGTTATTTATTCCCGATATCAACTACCCAATGGTCAGATCGAAATTCGAATTGTAACTGCTAAGACTCGCGTTGCGCCACTGAAGCAATTTAGCATCCCTCGCCTCGAATTATGTGCCGCTCTTTTATTGGCTAGACTTCTTGACGCCGTTCAAAAATCTCTGAAAATAGCATTTCCAAATGTTTTCGCTTGGAGTGATTCACGAATAGTTTTATCTTGGCTTTCTTCACCATGTCGCCGTTGGGATACGTTCGTTGGGAATCGTACTGCAGAAATCCTCAATACAATTCCGAGAAACCGATGGTTTCACGTGAGATCGGAATACAACCCGGCCGATTGCGCGTCTCGCGGAATAACCCCATCCAAGCTATTTGAACATCCGATTTGGTGGCATGGACCAGATTGGCTTTTTCAAGGTGCGCAAAACTGGCCTATCACGATCGAATTCGAAGAGCACTCGGATTGTTTAAAGGAAGAAAAGAAACACGTACAGCAATCGATGGTAGCAGTAGTTCCTGATCATCCCTTCGAAACATTCTCGACGTCAATCTCATCTTGGAATAAATTGATCCGAAGCGTTGCCTTTCTATATCGTTTCATATCGAATAGTAGCAAATGGACTCACATCTCTGGTCGTCATTTACAAGCTAACGAATTGCACAATGCAAAGCTGAGTCTCATCAGATGGCTACAAGGCGTTCATTTTGGACAATCAATTCAACACTATGAAAAAATTGGTAATTTTCCTAACAACTGCAATATTATAGCTCTAAATCCTTTTCTAGATACGCAAAAACTGCTACAAGTTGGAGGACGACTCGAGGAAGCCAACATTTCGTACAACGCCAAGCACCCAATAATTATCCCTAAAGAGCACCGCATCACAAAGCTTGTTCTACTCGACGCACATCGCAGATTTTTCCATGCAGGAGTATCGATACTCTTCGCACTCATTCGTCAAGAATACTGGGTCATCGGCTGCAGAAATTTGCTAAGAAAGATTGCTCACAGCTGTATACCATGCTTCAAACAGAAGAAAGCCAGCATCGAAGGCGGTAACAAATAGATAGTGAATGAAATAAATATAATATAATGAATATAAATAAATGGAGTGGCAATTTGTTGCTGCTTTTGTAGCTGTTGTTGTTTTATATTCCTGCCCTTTATCAGAACTCAAGTCAATTTGAGCAAATTCGGAAATATTTGTTCCTGCTGCTTGCAAGCATTCCGTCTCTTAAAAACTAGCACCGTCGTGCTTTGAGTTTTTTCCTGCTCCTGCTATGTCTCCTTTTTATTCTTTTATAAAATCAAAAAAATAACCTGATATACGGCAACTGGTGCATTTGCACTCAAGTTCCACCTTTACTCCTTTCTTTACTTTGGTAACTCGCACACAAGTGCTCTGAGTTCCACCTGCTCTCCTTCCCATTCACATTATAGTCTTGACATATTTTTCGCTCTGTAAAATAAATGGCGACTGACACATTTGTGATCAAGTCCCTTCTCCTTCTCATTCAATGTCTCGACAAAATAAATAACTTGGCAAGAAAAAAAAGTGACAAAAAAAAAAACTTAGCTCAAGTAACCAAGAATAAAAAATAAAATTATCAACCCCTATCTCACAACACAACAGCAACAACAAACACCATTATTTGCTATTTAGGTTTTTGATAAATATGGAATCATTTTTACTCCCATCACAACAAGCACAGAACAGAATATGGAATTATTGTTATTCCCCATCTCACAAGCACAAAACAGAATATGGAATTATTGTTATTCCCCATCTCACAAGCACAAAACAGAATATGGAATTATTTTTATTCCTACATCTCAGAAGCACAAAACGGAATACGCACACTCGCTTCACTCATTCGCATATATTTTCCTTCTCCATCTGAACCGTAAATGATAACCAGACACCCTGCCCCTGCAGCCTGCACCCACATTGTCGACGCCTGCGCACATTCACTGAACTCTCCGTTGCTAAACAAATTACTAGTTACCATTCACTAGTAGAAATTTCGCTTGCCCTGCTATTATTGTGGACTGTATTGTTGGCTTACCTAATACATTTTAATTAAAGTATTATTTCTTTTAAATATAAATTGTTTGGTTTTTGTTTCGTTTTGAATTTCCTCGCGCTGTAAAACACAACCAGCTCGTTGCTTTTGTTTTTCGAATTAACGAAACCTTCTCGTAGCCGCTGCGAGTGCGCGGCAGAATATTTTGTGTATATATTATCGACTCTCGCTCGCTGCTCGTGGTAAGGCGAGAATGTAAACTCTCTTACCAGCTCCTGCTCTTAATTCTTGATGAAGAATTTGTATCGGTCGCCCTTGCTTTGCAGAGGGAAAAACAACGAAACAATATCTATTCGCTTACTTACATGCTGCTAGGTACAAAATGACTCTGTATACAGTATATAGTGCCCTTTTTGCACTACCTGCTGGCGATATGCAACTTTCTGCACGTATCATGTCTTTACATGATTCCTGCGCACATCACAATTTATGTTCGTAATAAACGAAACCCTGCTCACTCACAATGCACTTATTAATATCATTCATTTTTTTTTAAAGAAAACCTGCAACATCACGTCACTAGTGCATTATCCGGCTCGACACGGACCAAAATGTATCGTAGCTCAGGGAAGTTAAAGACCAAAAAATACAAACCGTCACACGCTCCGATTTAGAAATATCAAACCGTCAGAACAATTGTTAAACAACGCAATTTTGAGTGGAAAAATGTTATAAAAAACCACTTTTATATTGTAACTTGCTCCTGCTCAACCAACCTGCCTGGTTGGTTCCTGCTGAAAGACTGACTTTGGTCATACAATACTAAGAACCTTCTCGGTCTTTCGTTAAGTTTGTATCTTCGCACAATACATCGACAGCAGAGTTGCAATACTCATGCAGTTCGATACAAAGTCACAAGGTTAAACAATCACCTCGAATACCGTTGTCGCTTCCGACTCAAAAATACACGACTCTTCCAAATCTGTATTACGCTTGCGTTTTTACACTTCCGACAGTTAGTCGGTTGGTTCAATAAGGCTGTGTTAGAGCGTTTTTTTCGGTTTTTTTTAAACAGAATTCATTTCTTTTTAACGGAAGAACGCACACATAAATGTAGGCATTTGTCGTTTTCGTTTTCATTTTCAGTTTCAAAACAAATGAGAACAAAAAAAAAAATATGGAAAGAAAATTAAAAACAACAAATAAAAAACAATCGGAAGTTCTTGTTTCATTAATGGAGAAGAATGTTCATCTGGCGAAAGGATTCAACAAGGGCTTAAATAGTCGATTTTGAACGTTCTTGGAATTTTAATAAAATTGCTTTAACTGCCTATAAATAGCTATGGCTATGGCCCTCTGACAAGAGACGGAAGGAGTTGGCAAAAGGTACTAATTTTGACACTGAATCGTGTATTTTATATAATCAGGCAGTTTCCACACCAATCCCATCACAAAGGGATGATTTCCCTGAAACGTCAGCCATCGATCTCCTCGCAAACTCGCCAACACCATCCACTTCCTTGTACCGTCAAACTGGACATACTCCTGCACAAAATAGAATAATAATAATTTGGACTCCCCAATTTCTTCTTCGGTCATGGTGTGGCACATATCCATTGACGACGTATATGCGCTTCAATGACGTCTATGGTTTGTGCAAAGTATTTGCTTACCGATGGTTGAGCAAGTCCTAAATTGAAATCATTTTCAGCACCGTGTTGGTATCCTTCTTCCGTAAGAATTCGTAAACTTGCTTATATCCTCAACACAGACGGCACTGATGACGACCGGAATGCGTCGGGAATCTGGACTTCATCTAGCAAAAAGTAATTAAACGCTTCCTCACTATCTGAACTGTAAAACATTTCAATGCTCATCTTTTGAAAACTGAAATCTTTCAAGATATAAAGTCATTTCCACAACCATTTATTTTCAAAATGAAAAATAAAGTCTTTTTGACATTTTCTTACAAGTGCTACCAATCCTTCGAAAAGATTTTGCTACATTCTACTCGTCTACAAATCTACTACAAATTTGGCGGTTAGTCTGTGTTAGGTAATGAGGATTGAAAGACGACACGACTCAAGAAACGACAAAAGTCGTTTTCGACAAATGACAACGGTAATTGAGGTGAATGTTGATTTGTGGGTTGGATCTAGAAAATCCGGTCTTTTTACATGGCCAATTATATGTGGCGTGTTCTAGGGTTGGGAAACAGTCCAGTTTATTCATTTATACTCCTCAGGAATTGACTAAAAATATTGTTCATCAACTCGCATTAAGATAAAATTAAACAAACATTATTGATTATAACGAATTGTTTTTAGAAAAATTGATTATGTTTTCTTCAATTAATTTATAACATTTTATCAAAAAATATTATTTATGTATTTTTTTAGAATAAAAAGTTACATTTTAGCTTTCAGCAAAACTTTTCCGGATGCTAATTAGATATCGAATAAAATTTCAGAAATTCGAAAATTAGTAACGAAAATAGAGTTGTGAAGTAGGACATTTCCGATTTTCGAGCAAAGGTATCTAGATTAATGAAACTCATTTCAATTTTCGATTCTCGAATAACAGAGTACATATTTTCCGAATTCGAACGATTTAACTTTAGAATCGAATTACAGAGTAAGGCCCCTGATGGAGCAATGTATGTATATTTAAATCTTTACAGAATATGGCGGCAATGGTTCCACAGTCCATCTTTTATCCATCTGTGTAGATGGATATCGTTTTCCGCTTTGTGGGTTCATCTGTGTTCCATTCATCTCTACTCGGAGATGGGGTAGGTGAATGGTCTACCAAAGTTCAGATAGTCAGAAGTGACAACGTATTTTCCTAGAATTTGTGCGTGGCCAAAATTGCATAGGTTCCAGGTATTAGTTTGGCTAATCCTTAAGGCACTTTTGGTAGCATATTCTTCCATGTGTAGGTCCAGTGGAGTCAGATTGAGAATTGCCGCCAATCATGGCACTGGTTGTCCCTATACGGACAACTCCAAATACGAAGTTTGAACGAAATCCGGACAGCCGTTTAGGCTGTAGGCCTCGGGACATACAGACACAGACAGACGCACAGCATTTTGCGACCCACTTTTTTGAGTTCGCCTATCATCATAATGTCAGAATTGATTAACATCTCGAGTTCGAAATTTTGTACGAATACAATATCTTTCTCTTACTACGTAATTGAGAAAGTTAAAAATGCTGGCCCACTGAAGAATGTAGTATTTATAAACTCCGTGGTATGGGCTCCATGAGACAATGTCAGCAGTGTTAGTTTTTGTATTTCCGTACATATATAGTGAAGGGAAACGAAGATTGGATCGTGGAGACTTGTTTGACCACGAATATCTCCCAAGAAGATGGCAGGGATCCAACGAAGAAGAATTTCGAAGTCTGTCCACAAATAAATATTCTCATGCAGATAGCTAAGATTGGGTTATACTTTTAAAGTCATTTCAGTGGATAATCCACTTATAAAGGGTGGAAAAGGACTGCAAACATTTCTTAATGGAATTAAGAGAGATAGGCCAAGAAATACAAATTGGATTAAGAGATTTAGGGTGTGATATAAGACAAACAAGTTTTTCGTTTGTTTAAAATGCACAGTGATTTATAAATGAATTATACCTACATAATAAACTGCGGCTGTGGGTGCTGTTTCCTGTTTGTTAGCGTATGTAACACAATATTTTATCATTGCGACTTTGTCAGTTGAGCTCGCAACAAAGAGTGTGAGTGAAGAAAATATATTAATTAATTAACTACCAGACCAGAGCGAAGCCCGCTCGAATTTGAGTTAGTTGATGAAATTCGTACTGTTATATTTAATGGAATTAAAGCCTAATAAAAAGAGGAATTTCTCCATACACAAAACTTATTTCAGTATACGAAAACTTTCAAGTGGGTATTAACAATTAGCATTAACAATTCCTGTTGTACTTTATTTTGGGATCTATAAAAAAAAACGTTATTTTATTTTATTATGTATGTAATTATATAATAATAGATCTTTCTTATAATCTCATTAGCTCTAATACATAATATATGTGATAATATTATAAACATTGTGCATTTACAAGTAGCTTATAATAAATTCGACACCGAGTTCTCTCCGACAATGTTATGTTCATTACAACTTAAATTATTCATATGCAAAATAATATCCTTAGAGTTTCGCTTAGAACTAGTGTTATAATTTTCTACGCATGAATTTGTGTGTCTTTGAAGACTATAAGTATCGGTTTCGTTGTCCTCACGATCTTGATTTGAGTCATCTGTAATTTTTTCATCTTTACTCGGTTGAATTTCCATAGGCTTACTATATCTGCGATTTTCCGTAAAATTGTGGTTCCCGCCACGATGAGAAATAATTCGTTCCCTAAAGTTCCCAGAAAACCGATCATTGGTTTGTGGTTTAACATCATGATGAAAAGCATTTGAAGATGATGATGATGCATGCACGTAGCTATCCAGTTGCGTTGGCTTTTTTAAAACTGCTTCTTCCTGTTTTTTCTCATAATGATAGAAGTCGTCAAAAATTGAAGTCTGATGTTTATATAAGTGCAAAACTCTAAGCACTTGTAATCCTTTACCCGTCGGAACTTCTTGTGTATCTCTTGAATTTGTTACAGATTTATTGTCATTATTTTCCAGTCGAATATGCCGTAGCTGACTATTTGGGACGTCCTTTACATAGATCCACTTTACCTTAAATTTGCCTTTCCATTTATCTTGAGACCATACACTAGATGTGGAGTTATAATCGACAGAAGTCATCATTTGAGCCATTCCGCAAAAATGACCTGAACCATTAACTGAAAAAAATAGCATGACATTTCCATCTTCTTTTACTCTTTCTTTAAATGCCTCATCTAGCCTTTTGTTGCCGTGGTCCGTGGAGCACCATATCTCATATTTAATGCTACGATGAATATCGTCCTCGGAGTAAGATTTGATGACGAAAAATCTGAAAGAATAGAACAAAACTCTTGTTGCAAAAGGCATTTTATACAGTATTCATGAAATATCATTATGCATCATCTACCAACTCCTCCGTTACTCATTTTTTTTTACAAGTTAATTAAAATAATTTTATTTTTTTGGTTATCGTCACTGATTTTACGTTTTGTTTTATAAAAGTCTAATTTCTGGGGTCGCAGAATGCAGAAATAATATTAAGTTATTTCCTGCCAATATGCCTAGACATATAACCAAATGATTCCTGCGCCTTAGAATGGGGCACACCAACAGAACACACAGCTACTTACTATCCAAAACAGATCCACCAAGGTATATGTAATAAGGAAGCCCTCCCCATTCCGCATATAACCCAAAGCTGCAACGTCACAAAATCATTAATGAGACATATTACCAACAGCAAAACATTTAACGATAGTTAAGCACCCTACAGAAAACAATATTTTGGCTAAGATATGAAAACTTATCACTCTAGACAACATTATTTAAAACTTTAGCCTTTTTACAGTAGCCGAAAGCCTTGGTGGAGCGCTCATTGCAATCCTTAATAAATTAAAAAAAAAATTTCTCATTGAACAAATTGAACTTACTAAACTTCTTAGTCAATCCTCCCATCGGCAGAAGTATTTTGACATAAATGTAAGTCGCTTTTCAAGGCGAATAATTCCTAATGGCTACGGATTATTTGTCTATAGTTTTCACTCAGTGATTGCATATAGTGTGTTCTTTGATTGTGTGTGTAAATGAGACCATTTGAGACCTACAGCTCATGCCTATTTCTGTTTAAAGTACGATTTTTTGACGGGCAAAAGTATTTTTACAAACTGATTTTTCAAGGTTTGAATTTAAATTTGAATATGAACGATTGTTATACCGACGAAGGTAGAAGGATTGAAGATATGTTTTGGGGAAGTTTGTTAAAAAACCCAAGTTAATTTCCTAAACTTCTCAATCCTCCCATCGGCAGAAGTATTTTGACATAAATGTAAGTCGCTTTTCAAGGCGAATAATTCCTAATGGCTACGGATTATTTGTCTATAGTTTTCACTCAGTGATTGCATATGGTGTGTTCTTTGATTGTGTGTGTAAATGAGATCATTTGAGACCTACAGCTCATGCCTATTTCTGTTTAAAGTATGATTTTTTGACGGGCAAAAGTATTTTTACAAACTGATTTTTCAAGGTTTGAATTTAAATTTGAATATGGAAGATTGTTATACCGACGAAGGATTGAAGATATTTTTTGGGGAAGTTTGTTAAAAAACCCAAGTTAAATTCCTAAAATTCTCAAGCAAAAAATATATACCGAAAACCCTATTATCTAGAGTATAATTCTGAGGCGCCTTGCTGACTTGCTGAACTAGATTTAAAAACATATTCAGTAAGAAAAGTAGCGTATATAACTACGAAACAAAATAAAGAGGTTACAATTCGCCCAAGAATATAAAAATAAAATGTTATATATGTATATACCTAGCAGGCCCCCGCCTGCTTTGCTAGGCGTTAAAATTTTGATTATTTACAGCTACACATTTTGCCTTGGTGAGTCGAGGAGTCGCTTTTTCAGCTTTATGGTCATAAACTAAGTACTAAATAGACTGACAGCTTCAGCCAGAAAAAGGGGAATGCCTACAAGCTGAATTTGACCTTGGATGTAGCCCAGTTTGAATTCATGTATTTGTGCCATGTTAATCAAAGCGGTTTAAACCGGATGTGAGGTAGCCTGAGGTGGATTCTCATTTCTCAGATTAACGCCGATTAAACGGAATGAATCTATAAAAGTATATTTTGAATGTACACATGTTTTCATAGCGTCAAAAAAACATGGATTTTATAGCAAAGCAGTTCACTGTAAACTGTAAATAAATAATGAATGCAAGACACCACTTAACGTCGTATGTTTTGTATTTCGATGTTTTGTTAACAGAATTCATGTCATTCGTCTAGATATAAATTTTGCATTTTCTTGAATGAAAAAGTATTTTTTTTCTTAAAAAGGGCCTATGTCCTTCTCATTTTTTATGTGAATAGTTTAGAAAAACGAAGTAAATTGGTTGAAAACTACGTTAGTTATACGTAAACGCACAAAATATCAACCTAGATGTACAGGGTGTTTTTTTTACAGGTATAGAACTTTAAGTTGGCAACACTATTTTAACTGCCGGCCATTTTGTCAGCTGTCAAGTGATTTATTTTTAGTTTGATTTGCCATTTCATAATGAACAAGTTGACAAATGAACAACGCTTGCAAATCGTGCAAATTTATTTCGAAAATAATGGTTCAGTTTACCACATTTCCGTTCATTTTACGGTCGACATAATCGTACATCAGAGCAATTAATTCGGTTAACCATGGATAGTTTTCGCACTACGTTTACTCTATGTGATAATACGCATCCGCAGAGACGTCGAACAGTGCGCACCGAAGAAACAATTGCCGCTGTAGAGAAAAGTGTTGAAGAGGACCCGGATGAATCGATTCGAAACCGTGCACAGCAATTGGAACTTTGTCCATCAACTTTATGGAAGATTTTGCGCAAAGATCTTAGCTTACGACCTTACAAGATCCAACTTGTGGAAGAATTAAAGCCGCGAGATCATGCAATGCGTCGTGATTTTGGTGTATGGGCCGAAAATGAGATTGATATCGATGCTGATTTTCATCGCAAAATTTTGTTCAGTGATGAGGCTCATTTTTGGTTGCATGGCTACGTCAACAAGCAAAATTGCCGCATTTGGAATGAAGAGAATCCACATGAGACCCTTGAGACGCCATAACATCCACAAAAACTGACTGTTTGGTGTGCTCTAGGGGCTAGTAGAGTCATTGGGCCATACTTCTTCCGAAATGATGCTGGAGAGTCAGTTACCGTTAATGGAGACCGGTATAGAGCCATGATAACCGACTATTTTGTTCCCGAATTGGATGGCATATATATTGAAGGAAACATTCGATGAGCGCATAATTTCGCGGAATGGACCTGTCAATTGGCCAAGATCGTGTGATTTGACACCATTGGATTATTTTCTTTGGGGATATGTGAAGTCGCTCGCCTACGCCAACAAACCAGAAACTTAAGGGGACTTGGAAGCCAACATTCGTGGCGTTATTTCCGACAAACAGCCCCGAATGCTCGAAAAAGTGGTTGAAAATTGGACCTCTAGACTTGGCTTTATTCGAAGCAGCCGCGGCGGCCACATGCCCGATATCATATTTAAACATTAATGGAATAAAATTATCCAAAGCCAAATTGATGGACAT
Source organism: Cheilosia variabilis (assembly GCA_951230905.1). NCBI lineage: Eukaryota > Metazoa > Arthropoda > Insecta > Diptera > Syrphidae > Cheilosia > Cheilosia variabilis. The sequence continues at coordinate 88,048,266 of OX579676.1, forward strand.
TAAAACGATTTTTTTGTGTTTTATTTCAATTCGAAGTTTTATACCTCAAAAAAAAACACCCTTTATATACAAGGTGGGCCAAAAGAGATCACACTATTGGAAGATGCTCTTATTTTTGCAAATGGCCGCCAATGTCAAATCTGTTTTGACATTTGTGGACTAGACAGATGTAGAATAGAAGTGAACAAGCCATGGAGCGATACACTCCAAGAACGCGGAATAATCGTGTCTATTTTTTTGCGTAACAATTCGTCTGTAGTGTTGGTGCAGCGCGAATTCCGTCGCCGATTCCACGGCCGTCCGACACCGACTGCGCATACACTGCGCCATTTGGCCACCAACCTTGAAGAGTATGGGACCACACGAGACGTTGCCAAGAGTGGCCGGCCCCGGAGCGCCCGTTGTGCCGAGAATATGGCCGCTGTTGACGAGGATGTCGAGCTGTCGCCGGAAACATCGACCAGACGCCGTGCCTCGCAATTAATGAGGCTTGGGGTACCACAAGGTTCAGTCTTGGGTCCCATTTTATTTTTGATCTATATCAACTCACTCTTCCACCTCAATCTAAGAGGCTCACCTACTGCCTTTGCTGACGATGTTGGGTTATCGTATGGCGTAAACAGTCCCTTAGATCTTATCTCTGATATAAACTATGATTTACATACTCTAAGACAATGGTTCGCTGAACACAAACTTGTAATAAGTCCTAAGACTAAATTAATGTTCTTTAATTTATCTGGTTCTATTAATCCAAAACCGGATGTATACTTTCATGCACCGAATTGCAAAAAATTTAAATTATATCAATGTAAATGTGCAACTATTGTGCTTGGTCAATTATTTTGTACTAGTGAAAATTGTAGCGATGATTGTTTTTTGATAGAGAATGTAGACGAATTTAAGTACCTAGGACTCCTATTTGACTCTAATATGAAATTTTCATCCCACGCTATTGCATTGAAGAAGTACTTTATCTCCACACTTAGGCATTTCTATTACCTTCGTAATATATGTTCAACTAAGCTCCTAACCACAATTTATTATGGACTTTTTAATTCTAAGCTTCAATACGGTATAATTTGCTGGGCAGGTGGCTATCAAAACAAAGTTCAGCCATTGCTAGTCTTGCAAAAGAATGTTGTCCGGAAAATTTGTCGTAAACCTAGTAGATATCCTAGTTTTCCTTTGTTTTGTCAATTAGGGATTCTTCCTGTTCGTCACTTATACTGTTTTAAGGTTCTAAAAGCGTTCTTTATGAAGTCTGGTAACCGTAACTTTCGTATAATCTCAAACTATAGCATACGCATTAACTCACTTAATATGTTACAAGTGCCAAACTATCGAACCACCGCATATAGAAATTCATATTCAGTTGTATATAATATTTTGTTTAATGTCCTCCCGGAAGAAATCAGATGTGTTCACATGTCCGTATGTTTTCTAAAGCGCGTAAAAAATTGGTTGTTTTCCCATGATTATTATAGTTTAAACTCTCTTACTTCAAATATTTTGATCTAACTTTTTTGCCTCAACTTTTGATGTTATTATATAGATTACATAAATTCTTGCATCCTTTGTGAAGTGAGAACAAATTGATATCATGTTAAATGAATTAAATCGGCTAAAAATTATTTTTTCTATCATTTTTATTTTTGTTTTGTTTAATACCCCACCCTATATAATTGTTTTGTTCCTTTTGAAGTGGCATTCAACACTATTTGAACTCAATCTGAATAAAATATCGAATGCCACAAGATCTTTCTTACTTTACTTTGTAATTTCTAACATATTGAAGTTTTTTTATATGGATTTGTATTTCTTATTATATTTATAAGTACTTTAAGACAAATAAATATCAAATATCATATAAGCCATCAGCCGGTCGTCGCTAAGGCGAATTTTGGTCAAAGACTTGCGCATGTTCCCGTACAAAGTCCAGTCCGTGCATCAGCTGCTGCCTGTCGACCGCCAAACGCGTGTAACCTAGGCCCAAGCCATCCTCAATCTCGAGGACGAAGTGAACGATTTTTCGACCAAAATCATAATGAGCGATGAGGCTCATTTCCACCTAAGCGGGTACGTGAACAAGCAAAACTATCGCTTCTGGGGCACCGAAAACCCACGAGTAATGCACGAGGAGCCATTACACCCGCTCAAAGTTACTGCATGGTGCGCTGTTCACGCTGGATGAGTCATCGGGCCATTTTTTTTTCGAGAACGCCGCTGGTCAAACGACAACAGTGGACGGTGCGCGCTATAGGGCCATGTAAACCCAGTTTTTTCTATCGCAATTGGACTGGAGGACATGTGGTTCCAACAGGACGGAGCTACGGCATACACTGCGCGAGCCACAACCGATATTCTGAAGGCGGCGTTCCCGGGTCACCTCATCTCTGAATTTAAAGTCCCCTGACCCCAAGCCCGAGACCCTAGAAGCCCTCAAGGACAACATTCGACACGAGTGCGAGAATCTGTCGCCCGAAGTTCTCGCCGAAGTGATGAAAAATGCCATAAAACAAGCCCGTATGGCAATCAACTGTGACGGCGCCCATTTGGCCGATATCATCTTCTCGACTTGACCAATAAAATTCTAAAGGTTCATTAAACATAATCAAAAAACAGAATCGAATATCTTCATTTACAAAAAAAATTAGCGCCAAACAACATCGGATGACTTCTTTTGGCCCACCTTGTATTATATAGATTAATATAAAGTATAACAGAATTATTGCACATGCATTAGTAAGCATAGCATGTATGTTTAGGCTAAGTCGGTTTTAATATGAGACAATAAAGCTAGTTATCATCTAAGCATATAAACCCTCTTCGGAAGGGGCTGAGCGATGCAGGCACTAGATGGTTCCTTCGTTAGCCATAAGAGGTCTTTGCATCTGAGGAGGCAAGTAAGGAGGCCGAAGAACATAAGGCTAAGCCTGGTTCTTCTCCGACACCACATCCAAAAAGGTGCAGTAGCACCATCTCACCTTCTGTAGGTAATGCGCAGCAGAAACCAAAGGTACAGTGGGTTGCCAAATTAATATGGACATTGTAAATTTTTATCAATTTTCATGTTTCAGTGTTCTTTTGAGCTTTTGTTTTGGTTCTAAGTGTACGTGGTGACTTTTATTTTACAGCCTACATTCTTAACGGTTATTATTCATTGTCGGCGGATATTCAATGGTTTTATTGGGGGAAAACCGGTTTTATTCTTAAAGTGCAGAAGTAAAAAATAAATGTTTTCTTTTTTTGAAAATTGTTTGTGAACAATTTTTTTAATTGAAACGTAAATACACCTTATTTTGTTCAAAACAAAGCTTTTCTAAAAAAACTAAAATTATTTTTTAATGATTTTAGGCATTTCGAATGGTCGAGAAATGGATATCACCCCAAGAAAAAAAACCGAAATAAAAACTTTTCCAGTTTATTCGAGTCATTCCAAGTACCTGCTATAACGGGTGTTTCAAAATTAAAATTAAATTTGGACCAAAATAGTATTCCAAATACTCCCAACAAAACTGGTAAAGTCCGTGACTGTCTCTATTAATTTGGCAACTCACTGTAGTTGACAAGCTGGAAAAGTCGCGGGCAAAGCCTGTTAAGAATGCTGCTATCTCAACTGCTGCTGATATACAAGGGCAGGTGAAGCAGCTGATTTCAAGAATAGCGTTGGCATAAGGCTTGTCAAATTTAGGATTTTCCGATCTGCGGGCCCTGAGGACGACATGACCGATATCATCGCTCCCAAGAAGCTGTTGGAAGATCTGATGATCGCAGGAAACACCCAACACCCAGCACTCGAAACTTGCGTCGGAGAATCATTTGGTCTTACTCATAGCAAGGCAACCTGCTTATAGGCTGCGTTCTAATGCAAGACATCATCTTTGCGGCAGCAAGAAAATCAATGAACGAGGTGAGTCTTTAACTGGACACGATTTTTTTTTTACTGGAAATCTATCTGTATGTTATGTAGGTAGCACCCCTACATTTATTTTTCCAAGTACGGAAAACAATAACGGCTGGGAAAAAGTATTCACGAGTGGATCCTCTTCAATCTAAATAGCAAGTTCTATACCCCAAAACCAAATAGAAGTCCAAAAACGCTTGCACTAAAAAGTGCTATGAGTACAGCCTTTAAGTCATCGTGTCTAGTTAAATATACCAAAACCTTACCGCCGTGGTGGAATGAAGATCTAACATTCCGAGTATTTTTCATACCTAAAGTTGGGACTTCAGGCCAATTAGTTTAACCTCCTTTGTGCTAAAAGCTTGGGAACGTATTTTTTTGTCACTTAATGGATTATTTCCATGCTCAAAACAAGTATCATTTGGACAAAAATTGGTAACAGCCATTTAAGCAAATCAGTAAGCAAAACTGCACCTCAAGGGAGTGTGATCTCGTCTTTCTTATTGCGGATATCGTGGTTGTCTTAGTATCAGGAATGTTTCCGGATGTGATTAGCAAAGTCATGAAAAGAACCTGGGGTAAGCCTGCGGTTGGCCTACAAGTTATGGTCTTAGCGTTAACGCAAGTACAACTGAAGTGTTGTTTCACCGTCAAAAACCAAAATACTCACCACCTTCATACTTTCACTCTTGAATAATAAAATTTCTTTCTTTATCTACTAGTTCCAAATACTTAGGAGTCATCCTTAATCTTAAACTCATATCGAACACTGAGTGCGGAAGAAAAGCATAGCGTTTTATGGCTGCAGTAAAACTTCCGGCAAGAAGTGGGGACTTTAACCAAAAACTGTTGCACAATGGCTGTATCGAATCACTCACACATGAATTATATTGTTTCACTCATGTGTGGGATTTGTTCTCTTAAATATGAGCAAGCTGGCGGTTCTCCACTCTTCGAGTGAAAACTCGTCAGGCAGTTCAGTTTCAATCGAACCATAAAGGTGTACAGACGTACAGAATCGAAGTAACGTAGAGTCAATTACAAGTTTAACCATAGTCGGGTTTTTATATATTTTCCCAACTCTAAATATTTACGATTATACAATGGCTACTTTTGTCTACATGTAAAATTATGTTTCTACTTGGGTTTTTTTCTTTGCCTCATGGTTGGTTAACCTCACTCTGAACTGCGCTTTCCACCTAAGAGTTTAACCAAACCAGCTTTGCATAAAATCATGAATTAAACTTTATATTAAATTAAACAGGTCTTTTAATTTAAACAGAGATATATACAGCAGGAAGAATCCTGATTTCGGTCCGAAAGGCTGACTACTCAATACCCGAACTCAACGCAGTATACTTGGAATTGAACAAACTGATTAACGAGAAAGGAAGAGGAACTAGAGGGAGTGGACATTAAACCACTTCGGTGTATCTTAAAGGAAAATGGCTGTTTTTTATTATCAGCGTGATCTGATCCGGATTAGTCTCGGGAATCACGCGACAAGCGATTTAATTCAAATCATCGTATTAAATGAATCACTTTCTCATTAGGTATTGCAAGCTTCTCTGGACATTTTTATTTTATTTAAAAAAACAATAATAATCGTAACACAGCGCCCACTTTCTGCAGGGAAACTTGTAAAACAAAAATGATTTCCCATCACTATTGGGTAACTGTGAAACATTTCATAAATGTTTTTTTGGTGTCCAGATCCAAACCAGTAAAACATTTCATAAACATTTCATAAAAACTGTTTTGTTTCATAAATGTTTTAGAAATATTTATGGAACATTTAGGTATTTAATTGTTTATCAAATGTTTGGCTGGTCTGGACATACCTTCATACAACGAGAAAAAAACAAAATAACTCGGAATACGGACGTTCATACGAATGCGAAAAAATCAATTGATATTTTGTGTTCCATTTTTTAGTCTGGCAACGGGATTGTGTGGCTATCGTTTACAGGCACAGCAACATTTAAAAATAAAACAAGCCACCTAATGGGAAATAGTAGAAATAATTTTCAGATCATGATTGTGATCTCGATGAGAAGCAGGATCATGTGCTGTTGTTGTAAGTGAATGTAAATCGATGATCTATATGGATCATGGCTGATAATAAAAAAACAGCTATTGTTAGAAAACAAATAATAAAGAAAGCCGACGTAAGGCGGTCAAACATTGCCGGACATAAAGTGTACAAGTTAGATTTAGGGAAAATACCCAGACTAGTTAGGGGACAATTAATGAAGACACTACTGTTAGGAGCTTGGTCAGAGCAATGCCTTCTAAAAAAAACACACAAAAAGATACCTGCAGACTCTGCAACAACCAGTAAGCCGAAGAAAATATTGTGCGGATGCGAAGAATTATCTCGAAGATAGACCACACGAACAAAGGGCTACTTGGTTTCTGCAAGGGGATTGGGTGTTTTTCCAGGGAAAGTGCTTGGTCTGTTTTTCTAATGTAGTTTAGTGCCTAATGTCGTATGAGACCTTACAATCTCATTTACCTTTTAAACCTAACCTAATGTTATAATATTTCGCAGATTATCGTTATTATATTAAACAAAAATTAATTTATACGTACCTAGATAAGGCAGCTTTTTGCATATCTATTTCAGTAGGATTATAGTTGTTCCTATCTTTTAATTTTTTTAAAACTAAATATATGACTTAAGTCTTTTGTTTCAGATTGTGAGGCTTCCACATTCGAAAAAGCATTTGACTTTTCCCAGATATTTCTTTCATTACATTCGTCATCAACAGTTTCTTTTAAATTAGATATGCAGTTCGTGTTTGCTTGTCTTGAATTTTTATTTTGTTCTTCATTGTGCTTTTGAATATAACGTCGATCTCGGGAGATGTCAAGAGGTCTGATGTTCATTTATTTTGAATGTACACATGTTTTCATAGCAAAGCAGTTCACTGTAAACTGTAAATAAATAATGCATGCAAGACACCACTTAACGTCGTATGTTTTGTATTTCGATGTTTTGTTAACAGAATTCATGTCATTCGTCTAGATATAAATTTAGCATTTTCTTGAATGAAAAAGTATTTTTTTTCTTAAAAAGGGCCTATGTCCTTCTCATTTTTTATGTGAATAGTTTAGAAAAACAAAGTAAATTGGTTGAAAACTACGTGAGTTATACGTAAACGCACAAAATATAAACCTAGATGTACAGGGTGTTTTTTTTTACAGGTATAGAACTTTAAGTTGGCAACACTATTTTAACTGCCGGCCATTTTGTCAGCTGTCAAGTGATTTATTTTTAGTTTGGTTTGCCATTTCATAATGAACAAGTTGACAAATGAACAACGCTTGCAAATCGTGCAAATTTATTTCGAAAATAATGGTTCAGTTCGCGAAGTTTACCGCATTTCCGTTCATTTTACGGTCGACATAATCGTCCATCAGAGCAATTAATTCGGTTAACCATGGATAGTTTTCGCACTACGTTTACTCTATGTGATAATACGCATCCGCAGAGACGTCGAACAGTGCGCACCGAAGAAACAATTGCCGCTGTAGAGAAAAGTGTTGAAGAGGACCCGGATGAATCGATTCGAAACCGTGCACAGCAATTGGAGCTTTGTCCATCAACTTTATGGAAGATTTTGCGCAAAGATCTTAGCTTACGACCTTACAAGATCCAACTTGTGGAAGAATTAAAGTCGCGAGACCATGCAATGCGTCGTGATTTTGATGTATGGGCCGAAAATGAGATTGATATCGATGCTGATTTTCATCGCAAAATTTTGTTCAGTGATGAGGCTCATTTTTGGTTGCATGGCTACGTCAACAAGCAAAATTGCCGCATTTGGAATGAAGAGAATCTACATGAGACCCTTGAGACGCCATTACATCCACAAAAACTGACTGTTTGGTGTGCTCTAGGGGCTAGTAGAGTCATTGGGCCATACTTCTTCCGAAATGATGCTGGAGAGTCAGTTACCGTTAATGGAGACCGGTATAGAGCCATGATAACCGACTATTTTGTTCCCGAATTGGATGGCATATATATTGAAGGAAACATTCGATGAGCGCATAATTTCGCGGAATGGACCTGTCAATTGGCCAAGATCGTGTGATTTGACACCATTGGATTATTTTCTTTGGGGATATGTGAAGTCGCTCGCCTACGCCAACAAACCAGAAACGTAAGGGGGCCCGAATGCTCGAAAAAGTGGTTGAAAATTGGACCTCTAGACTTGGCTTTATTCGAAGCAGCCGCGGCGGCCACATGCCCGAAATCATATTTAAACATTAATGGAATAAAATTATCCAAAGCCAAATTGATGGACATTAAAACGATTTTTTTGTGTTTTATTTCAATTCGAAGTTTTATACCTCTAAAAAAAACACCCTTTATATACAAGGTGGGCCAAAAGAGATCACCCTATTGGAAGATGCTCTTATTTTTGCAAATGGCCGCCAATGTCAAATCTGTTTTGACATTTGTGGACTAGACAGATGTAGAATAGAAGTGAACAAGCCATGGAGCAATACACTCCAAGAACGCGGAATAATCGTGTCTATTTTTTTGCGTAACAATTCGTCTGTAGTGTTGGTGCAGCGCGAATTCCGTCGCCGATTCCACGGCCGTCCGACACCGACTGCGCAAACATTGCGCCATTTGGCCACCAACCTTGAAGAGTATGGGACCACACGAGACGTTGCCAAGAGTGGCCGGCCCCGGAGCGCCCGTTGTGCCGAGAATATGGCCGCTGTTGACGAGGATGTCGAGCTGTCGCCGGAAACATCGACCAGACGCCGTGCCTCGCAATAAGCCATCAGCCGGTCGTCGCTAAGGCGAATTTTGGTCAAAGGCGCATGTTCCCGTACAAAGTCCAGTCCGTGCATCAGCTGCTGCCTGTCGACCGCCAAACGCGTGTAACCTAGGCCCAAGCCATCCTCAATCTCGAGGACGAAGTGAACGATTTTTCGACCAAAATCATAATGAGCGATGAGGCTCATTTCCACCTAAGCGGGTACGTGAACAAGCAAAACTATCGCTTCTGGGGCACCGAAAACCCACGAGTAATGCACGAGGAGCCATTACACTCGCTCAAAGTTACTGCATGGTGCGCTGTTCACGCTGGATGAGTCATCGGGCCATTTTTTTTTCGAGAACGCCGCTGGTCAAACGACAACAGTGGACGGTGCGCGCTATAGGGCCATGTAAACCCAGTTTTTTCTACCGCAATTGGACGAATTAGGACTGGAGGACATGTGGTTCCAACAGGACGGAGCTACGGCATACACTGCGCGAGCCACAACCGATATTCTGAAGGCGGCGTTCCCGGGTCGCCTCATCTCTCGTTTTGGCGATTTTCACTGGCCCGCAAGATAGCTCGATTTAACCGTTCCAGACTGTTTTTTGTAGGGTTTTTTGAAGTCCCCTGACCCCGAGCCCGAGACCCTAGAAGCCCTCAAGGACAACATTCGACACGAGTGCGAGAATCTGTCGCCCGAAGTTCTCGCCGAAGTGATGAAAAATGCCATAAAACGAGCCCGTATGGCAATCAACTGTGACGGCGCCCATTTGGCAGATATCATCTTCTCGACTTGACCAATAAAATTCTAAAGGTTCATTAAACATAATCAAAAAACAGAATCGAAGTTCTTCATTTACAAACAAAATGAGCGCCAAACAACATCGGATGACTTCTTTTGGCCCACCTTGTATTATATAGATTAATATAAAGTAAATATAACAGAATTATTGCACATGCATTAGTAAGCATAGCATGTATGTTTAGGCTAAGTCGGTTTTAATATGAGACAATAAAGCTAGTTATCATCTAAGCATATAAACCCTCTTCGGAAGGGGCTGAGCGATGCAGGCACTAGATGGTTCCTTCGTTAGCCATAAGAGGTCTTTGCATCTGAGGAGGCAAGTAAGGAGGCCGAAGAACATAAGGCTAAGCCTGGTTCTTCTCCGACACCACATCCAAAAAGGTGCAGTAGCACCATCTCACCTTCTGTAGGTAATGCGCAGCAGAAACCAAAGGTACAGTGGGTTGCCAAATTAATATGGACATTGTAAATTTTTATCAATTTTCATGTTTCAGTGTTCTTTTGAGCTTTTGTTTTGGTTCTAAGTGTACGTGGTGACTTTTATTTTACAGCCTACATTCTTAACGGTTATTATTCATTGTCGGCGGATATTCAATGGTTTTATTGGGGGAAAACCGGTTTTATTCTTAAAGTGCAGAAGTAAAAAATAAATGTTTTCTTTTTTTGAAAATTGTTTGTGAACAATTTTTTTAATTGAAACGTAAATACACCTTATTTTGTTCAAAACAAAGCTTTTCTAAAAAAACTAAAATTATTTTTTAATGATTTTAGGCATTTCGAATGGTCGAGAAATGGATATCACCCCAAGAAAAAAAACCGAAATAAAAACTTTTCCAGTTTATTCGAGTCATTCCAAGTACCTGCTATAACGGGTGTTTCAAAATTAAAATTAAATTTGGACCAAAATAGTATTCCAAATACTCCCAACAAAACTGGTAAAATCCGTGACTGTCTCTATTAATTTGGCAACTCACTGTAGTTGACAAGCTGGAAAAGTCGCGGGCAAAGCCTGTTAAGAATGCTGCTATCTCAACTGCTGCTGATATACAAGGGCACGTGAAGCAGCTGATTTGAAGAATAGCGTTGGCAGAAGGCTTGTCAAATTTAGGATTTTCCGATCTGCGGGCCCTGAGGACGACATGACCGATATCATCGCTCCCAAGAAGCTGTTGGAAGATCTGATGATCGCAGGAAACACCCAACACCCAGCACTCGAAACTTGCGTCGGAGAATCATTTGGTCTTACTCATAGCAAGGCAACCTGCTTATAGGCTGCGTTCTAATGCAAGACATCATCTTTGCGGCAGCAAGAAAATCAATGAACGAGGTGAGTCTTTAACTGGACACGATTTTTTTTTTACTGGAAATCTATCTGTATGTTATGTAGGTAGCACCCCTACATTTATTTTTCCAAGTACGGAAAACAATAACGGCTGGGAAAAAGTATTCACGAGTGGATCCTCTTCAATCTAAATAGCAAGTTCTATACCCCAAAACCAAATAGAAGTCCAAAAACGCTTGCACTAAAAAGTGCTTGAGTACAGCCTTTAAGTCATCGTGTCTCGTTAAATATACCAAAACCTTACCGCCGTGGTGGAATGAAGATCTAACATTCCGAGTAGTTTTCATACCTAAAGTTGGGACTTCAGGCCAATTAGTTTAACCTCCTTTGTACTAAAAGCTTGGGAACGTATTTTTTTGTCACTTAATGGATTATTTCCATGCTCAAAACAAGTATCATTTGGACAAAAATTGGTAACAGCCATTTAAGCAAATCAGTAAGCAAAACTGCACCTCAAGGGAGTGTGATCTCGTCTTTCTTATTGCGGATATCGTGGTTGTTTTAGTATCAGGAATGTTTCCGGATGTGATTAGCAAAGTCATGAAAAGAACCTGGGGTAAGCCTGCGGTTGGCCTACAAGTTATGGTCTTAGCGTTAACGCAAGTACAACTGAAGTGTTGTTTCACCGTCAAAAACCAAAATACTCACCACCTCCTTCATACTTTCACTCTTGAATAATAAAATTTCTTTCTTTATCTACTAGTTCCAAATACTTAGGAGTCATCCTTAATCTTAAACTCATATCGAACACTGAGTGCGGAAGAAAAGCATAGCGTTTTATGGCTGCAGTAAAACTTCCGGCAAGAAGTGGGGACTTTGACCAAAAACTGTTGCACAATGGCTGTATCGAATCACTCACACATGAATTATATTGTTTCACTCATGTGTGGGATTTGTTCTCTTAAATATGAGCAAGCTGGCGGTTCTCCACTCTTCGAGTGAAAACTCGTCAGGCAGTTCAGTTTCAATCGAACCATAAAGGTGTACAGACGTACAGAATCGAAGTAACGTAGAGTCAATTACAAGTTTAACCATAGTCGGGTTTTTATATATTTTCCCAACTCTAAATATTTACGATTATACAATGGCTACTTTTGTCTACATGTAAAATTGTGTTTCTACTTGGGTTTTTTTCTTTGCCTCATGGTTGGTTAACCTCACTCTGAACTTCGCTTTCCACCTAAGAGTTTAACCAAACCAGCTTTGCATAAAATCATGAATTAAACTTTATATTAAATTAAACAAGTCTTTTAATTTAAACAGAGATATATACAGCAGGAAGAATCCTGATTTCGGTCCGAAAGTCTGACTACTCAATACCCGAACTCAACGCAGTATACTTGGAATTAAACAAACTGATTAACGAGAAAGGGAGAGGAACTAGAGGGAGTGGACATTAAACCACTTCGGTGTATCTTAAAGGAAATTGGCTGTTTTTTATTATCAGCGTGATCTGATCCGGATTAGTCTCGGGAATCACGCGACAAGCGATTTAATTCAAATCATCGTATTAAATGAACCACTTTCTCATTAGGTATTGCAAGCCAGAGAACATTTTTATTTTATTTAAAAAAACAATAATAATCGAAACACAGCGCCCACTTTCTGCAGGGAAACTTGTAAAACAAAAATGATTTCCCATCACGATTGGGTAACTGTGAAACATTTCATAAATGTTTTTTTGGTGTCCAGATCCAAACCAGTAAAACATTTCATAAACATTTCATAAAAACTGTTTTGTTTCATAAATGTTTTAGAAATATTTATGGAACATTTAGGTATTTAATTGTTTATCAAATGTTTGGCTGGTCTGGACATACCTTCATACAACGAGAAAAAAACAAAATAACTCGGAATACGGACGTTCATACGAATGCGAAAAAATCAATTGATATTTTGTGTTCCATTTTTTAGTCTGGCAACGGGATTGTGTGGCTATCGTTTACAGGCACAGCAACATTTAAAAATAAAACAAGCCACCTAATGGGAAATAGTAGAAATAATTTTCAGATCATGATTGTGATCTCGATGAGAAGCAGGATCATGTGCTGTTGTTGTAAGTGAATGTAAATCGATGATCTATATGGATCATGGCTGATAATAAAAAAACAGCTATTGTTAGAAAACAAATAATAAAGAAAGCCGACGTAAGGCGGTCAAACATTGCCGGACATAAAGTGTACAAGTTAGATTTAGGGAAAATACCCAGACTAGTTAGGGGACAATTAATGAAGACACTACTGTTAGGAGCTTGGTCAGAGCAATGCCTTCTAAAAAAAACACACAAAAAGATACCTGCAGACTCTGCAACAACCAGTAAGCCGAAGAAAATATTGTGCGGATGCGAAGAATTATCTCGAAGATAGACCACACGAACAAAGGGCTACTTGGTTTCTGCAAGGGGATTGGGTGTTTTTCCAGGGAAAGTGCTTGGTCTGTTTTTCTAATGTAGTTTAGTGCCTAATGTCGTATGAGACCTTACAATCTCATTTACCTTTTAAACCTAACCTAATGTTATAATATTTCGCAGATTATCGTTATTATATTAAACAAAAATTAATTTATACGTACCTAGATAAGGCAGCTTTTTGCATATCTATTTCAGTAGGATTATAGTTGTTCCTATCTTTTAATTTTTTTAAAACTAAATATATGACTTAAGTCTTTTGTTTCAGATTGTGAGGCTTCCACATTCGAAAAAGCATTTGACTTTTCCCAGATATTTCTTTCATTACATTCGTCATCAACAGTTTCTTTTAAATTAGATATGCAGTTCGTGTTTGCTTGTCTTGAATTTTTATTTTGTTCTTCATTGTGCTTTTGAATATAACGTCGATCTCGGGAGATGTCAAGAGGTCTGATGTTCATTTATTTTGAATGTACACATGTTTTCATAGCAAAGCAGTTCACTGTAAACTGTAAATAAATAATGCATGCAAGACACCACTTAACGTCGTATGTTTTGTATTTCGATGTTTTGTTAACAGAATTCATGTCATTCGTCTAGATATAAATTTAGCATTTTCTTGAATGAAAAAGTATTTTTTTTCTTAAAAAGGGCCTATGTCCTTCTCATTTTTTATGTGAATAGTTTAGAAAAACAAAGTAAATTGGTTGAAAACTACGTGAGTTATACGTAAACGCACAAAATATAAACCTAGATGTACAGGGTGTTTTTTTTTACAGGTATAGAACTTTAAGTTGGCAACACTATTTTAACTGCCGGCCATTTTGTCAGCTGTCAAGTGATTTATTTTTAGTTTGGTTTGCCATTTCATAATGAACAAGTTGACAAATGAACAACGCTTGCAAATCGTGCAAATTTATTTCGAAAATAATGGTTCAGTTCGCGAAGTTTACCGCATTTCCGTTCATTTTACGGTCGACATAATCGTCCATCAGAGCAATTAATTCGGTTAACCATGGATAGTTTTCGCACTACGTTTACTCTATGTGATAATACGCATCCGCAGAGACGTCGAACAGTGCGCACCGAAGAAACAATTGCCGCTGTAGAGAAAAGTGTTGAAGAGGACCCGGATGAATCGATTCGAAACCGTGCACAGCAATTGGAGCTTTGTCCATCAACTTTATGGAAGATTTTGCGCAAAGATCTTAGCTTACGACCTTACAAGATCCAACTTGTGGAAGAATTAAAGCCGCGAGACCATGCAATGCGTCGTGATTTTGGTGTATGGGCCGAAAATGAGATTGATATCGATGCTGATTTTCATCGCAAAATTTTGTTCAGTGATGAGGGCTCATTTTTGGTTGCATGGCTACGTCAACAAGCAAAATTGCCGCATTTGGAATGAAGAGAATCCACATGAGACCCTTGAGACGCCATTACATCCACAAAAACTGACTGTTTGGTGTGCTCTAGGGGCTAGTAGAGTCTTTGGGCCATACTTCTTCCGAAACGATGCTGGAGAGTCAGTTACCGTTAATGGAGACCGGTATAGAGCCATGATAACCGACTATTTTGTTCCCGAATTGGATGGCATATATATTGAAGGAAACATTCGATGAGCGCATAATTTCGCGGAATGTACCTGTCAATTGGCCAAGATCGTGTGATTTGACACCATTGGATTACTTTCTTTGGGGATATGTGAAGTCGCTCGCCTACGCCAACAAACCAGAAACGTAAGGGGACTTGGAAGCCAACATTCGTGGCGTTATTGCCGACAAACAGCCCCGAATGCTCGAAAAAGTGGTTGAAAATTGGACCTCTAGACTTGGCTTTATTCGAAGCAGCCGCGGCGACCACATGCCCGAAATCATATTTAAACATTAATGGAATAAAATTATCCAAAGCCAAATTGATGGACATTAAAACGATTTTTTTGTGTTTTATTTCAATTCGAAGTTTTATACCTCTAAAAAAAACACCCTTTATATACAAGGTGGGCCAAAAGAGATCACTCTATTAGAAGATGCTCTTATTTTTGCAAATGGCCGCCAATGTAAAAGCTGTTTTGACATTTGTGGACTAGACAGCGATACACTCCAAGAACGCGGAATAATCGTGTCTATTTTTTTGCGTAACAATTCGTCTGTAGTGTTGGTGCAGCGCGAATTCCGTCGGCCGTCCGACACCGACTGCGCAAACACTGCGCCATTTGGCCACCAACCTTGAAGAGTATGGGACCACACGAGACGTTGCCAAGAGTGGCCGGCCCCGGAGCGCCCGTTGTGCCGAGAATATGGCCGCTGTTGACGAGGATGTCGAGCTGTCGCCGGAAACATCGACCAGACGCCGTGACTCGCAATAACCCATCAGCCGGTCGTCGCTAAGGCGAATTTTGGTCAAAGACTTGCGCATGTTCCCGTACAAAGTCCAGTCCGTGCATCAGCTGCTGCCTGTCGACCGCCAAACGCGTGTAACCTAGGCCCAAGCCATCCTCAATCTCGAGTACGAAGTGAACGATTTTTCGACCAAAATCATAATGAGCGATGAGGCTCATTTCCACCTAAGCGGGTACGTGAACAAGCAAAACTATCGCTTCTGGGGCACCGAAAACCCACGAGTAATGCACGAGGAGCCATTACAACCGCTCAAAGTTACTGCATGGTGCGCTGTTCACGCTGGATGAGTCATCGGGCCATTTTTTTTTCGAGAACGCCGCTGGTCAAACGACAACAGTGGACGGTGCGCGCTATAGGGCCATGTAAACCCAGTTTTTTCTACCGCAATTGGACGAATTAGGACTGGAGGACATGTGGTTCCAACAGGACGGAGCTACGGCATACACTGCGCGAGCCACAACCGATATTCTGAAGGCGGCGTTCCCGGGTCGCCTCATCTCTCGTTTTGGCGATTTTCACTGGCCCGCAAGATAGCTCGATTTAACCGTTCCAGACTGTTTTTTGTAGGGTTTTTTGAAGTCCCCTGACCCCGAGCCCGAGACCCTAGAAGCCCTCAAGGACAACATTCGACACGAGTGCGAGAATCTGTCGCCCGAAGTTCTCGCCGAAGTGATGAAAAATGCCATAAAACGAGCCCGTATGGCAATCAACTGTGACGGCGCCCATTTGGCCGATATCATCTTCTCGACTTGACCAATAAAATTCTAAAGGTTCATTAAACATAATCAAAAAACAGAATCGAAGTTCTTCATTTACAAACAAAATGAGCGCCAAACAACATCGGATGACTTCTTTTGGCCCACCCTGTATTATATAGATTAATATAAAGTATAACAGAATTATTGCACATGCATTAGTAAGCATAGCATGTATGTTTAGGCTAAGTCGGTTTTAATATGAGACAATGAAGCTAGTTATCATCTAAGCATATAAACCGTCTTCGGAAGGGGCTGAGCGGTGCAGGCACTAGATGGTTCCTTCGTTAGCCACAAGAGGTCTTTGCATCTGAGGAGGCAAGTAAGGAGGCCGAACATAAGGCTAAGCCTGGTTCTTCTCCGACACCACATCCAAAAAGGTGCAGTAGCACCATCTCACCTTCTGTAGGTAATGCGCAGCAGAAACCAAAGGTACAGTGGGTTGCCAAATTAATATGGACATTGTAAATTTTTATCAATTTTCATGTTTCAGTGTTCTTTTGAGCTTTTGTTTTGGTTCTAAGTGTACGTGGTGACTTTTATTTTACAGCCTACATTCTTAACGGTTATTATTCATTGTCGGCGGATATTCAATGGTTTTATTGGGGGAAAACCGGTTTTATTCTTAAAGTGCAGAAGTAAAAAATAAATGTTTTCTTTTTTTGAAAATTGTTTGTGAACAATTTTTTTAATTGAAACGTAAATACACCTTATTTTGTTCAAAACAAAGCTTTTCTAAAAAAACTAAAATTATTTTTTAATGATTTTAGGCATTTCGAATGGTCGAGAAATGGATATCACTCCAAGAAAAAAAACGGAAATAAAAACTTTTCCAGTTCATTCGAGTCATTCCAAGTACCTGCTATAACGGGTGTTTCAAAATTAAAATTAAATTTGGACCAAAATAGTATTCCAAATACTCCCAACAAAACTGGTAAAATCCGTGACTGTCCCTATTAATTTGGCAACTCACTGTAGTTGAAAAGCTGGAAAAGTCGCGGGCAAAGCCTGTTAAGAATGCTGCTATCTCAACTGCTGCTGATATACAAGGGCACGTGAAGCAGCTGATTTTAAGAATAGCGTTGGCATAAGGCTTGTCAAATTTAGGATTTTCCGATCTGCGGGCCCTGAGGACGACATGACCGATATCATCGCTCCCAAGAAGCTGTTGGAAGATCTGATGATCGCAGGAAACACCCAACACCCAGCACTCGAAACTTGCGTCGGAGAATCATTTGGTCTTACTCATAGCAAGGCAACCTGCTTATAGGCTGCGTTCTAATGCAAGACATCATCTTTGAGGCAGCAAGAAAATCAATGAACGAGGTGAGTCTTTAACTGGGCTCTCATCGCGTAACTTTTAAGACGATCATCGTCCAAACGATTGTATTAAACGACGTCGTCAAAAGTTTGTTTCTTGTATCATCACAATCGCATCGTTCGGTCGTGTCGTTCATCGTTTTTATTTAAAACAGTTTGAACATGACTGTAAACAAACTCTGACACCTAAAAAAATGAAAAATGTATGGAAATTGTTTTTTTTTTGAATCTGTTTATTTTTGTTTGTTGCCATTGATTGACATGGAATTGGGCATTTAATGCAAAAATAGAAACGAAATGCTAGGTAGTAGAATCTTTATTGCTAAGGGGCGAATTCTAAAAAAAATCAATGAATGCAATTTAATAATTGCAGTTTTTTCTGATTGCATTAAAAATGTATGAAATTATGGAACAAATAAATGAAATTCATTTCATATCGCAAAAAAGTGCAATTACCATTTTTTTTTTTTGCAAAGAGTGCATTCTTTTATAATTTGGATGAGAGTGAGTCGCCTCCAAAGAGAGCATACTTATGTGTCTTTCTTTAATTATTTTGTTATACTTCTCTCAGACCTAACTAAAACTGAAAAAATGCACCAAAAACGATGAAACGATTGTAAAATAGCAATCGTTCAATCGTCTGTATTTGACAGTTCAATGAGTTATACGAAGCATTAGTGAATCGTCCAAAACGACGTCGTCCAGACGATTCAACCATTTTAGTGATACACGAAGCAATACAATCGTCGAAACGACGTCGTTAGACGACCGTCGTCTTACGCGATGACAGCCCTGGACACGATTTTTTTTTTACTGGAAATCTATCTGTATGTTATGTAGGTAGCACCCCTACATTTATTTTTCCAAGTACGGAAAACAATAACGGCTGGGAAAAAGTATTCACGAGTGGATCCTCTTCAATCTAAATAGCAAGTTCTATACCCCAAAACCAAATAGAAGTCCAAAAACGCTTGCACTTAAAAGTGCTATGAGCACAGCCTTTAAGTCATCGTGTCTCGTTAAATATACCAAAACCTTACCGCCGTGGTGGAATGTAGATCTAACATTCCGAGTAGTTTTCATACCTAAAGTTGGGACTTCAGGCCAATTAGTTGGGAAAGCTTGGGAACGTATTTTTTTGTCACTTAATGGATTATTTCCATGCTCAAAACAAGTATCATTTGGACAAAAATTGGTAACAGCCATTTAAGCAAATCAGTAAGCAAAACCGCACCTCAAGGGAGTGTGACCTCGTCTTTCTTATTGCGGATATCGTGGTTGTTTTAGTATCAGGAATGTTTCCGGATGTGATTAGCAAAGTCATGAAAAGAACCTGGGGTAAGCCTGCCGTTGGCCTACAAGTTATGGTCTTAGCGTTAACGCAAGTACAACTGAAGTGTTGTTTCACCGTCAAAAACCAAAATACTCACCACCTCCTTCATACTTTCACTCTTGAATAATAAAATTTCTTTCTTTATCTACTAGTTCCAAATACTTAGGAGTCATCCTTAATCTTAAACTCATATCGAACACTGAGTGCGGAAGAAAAGCATACCGTTTTATTGCTGCAGTAAAACTTCCGGCAAGAAGTCGGGACTTTAACCAAAAACTGTTGCACAATGGCTGTATCGAATCACTCACACATGAATTATATTGTTTCACTCATGTGTGGGATTTGTTCTCTTAAATATGAGCAAGCTGGCGGTTCTCCACTCTTCGAGTGAAAACTCGTCAGGCAGTTCAGTTTCAATCGAACCATAAAGTCGTACAGACGTACAGAATCGAAGTAACGTAGAGTCAATTACAAGTTTAACCATAGTCGGGTTTTTATATATTTTCCCAACTCTAAATATTTACGATTATACAATGGCTACTTTTGTCTACATGTAAAATTATGTTTCTACTTGGGTTTTTTTCTTTGCCTCATGGTTGGTTAACCTCACTCTGAACTGCGCTTTCCACCTAAGAGTTTAACCAAACCAGCTTTGCATAAAATCATGAATTAATCTTTATATTAAATTATATATACAGCAGGAAGAATCCTGATTTCGGTCCGAAAGGCTGACTACTCAATACCCGAACTCAACGCAGTATACTTGGAATTGAACAAACTGATTAACGAGAAAGGGAGAGGAACTAGAGGGAGTGGACATTAAACCACTTCGGTGTATCTTAAAGGAAATTGGCTGTTTTTTATTATCAGCGTGATCTGATCCGGATTAGTCTCGGGAATCACGCGACAAGCGATTTAATTCAAATCATCGTATTAATGAATCACTTTCTCATTAGGTATTGCAAGCCAGAGAACATTTTTATTTTATTTAAAAAAAACAATAATAATCGAAACACAGCGCCCACTTTCTGCAGGGAAACTTGTAAAACAAAAATGATTTCCCATCACGATTGGGTAACTGTGAAACATTTCATAAATGTTTTTTTGGTGTCCAGATCCAAACCAGTAAAACATTTCATAAACATTTCATAAAAACTGTTTTGTTTCATAAATGTTTTAGAAATATTTATGGAACATATAGGTATTTAATTGTTTATCAAATGTTTGGCTGGTCTGGACATACCTTTATACAACGAGAAAAAAACAAAATAACTCGGAATACGGACGTTCATACGAATGCGAAAAAATCAATTGATTTTTTGTGTTCCATTTTTTAGTCTGGCAACGGGATTGTGTGGCTATCGTTTACAGGCACAGCAACATTTAAAAATAAAACAAGCCACCTAATGGGAAATAGTAGAAATAATTTTCAGATCATGATTGTGATCTCGATGAGAAGCAGGATCATGTGCTGTTGTTGTAAGTGAATGTAAATCGATGATCTATATGGATCATGGCTGATAATAAAAAAACAGCTATTGTTAGAAAACAAATAATAAAGAAAGCCGACGTAAGGCGGTCAAACATTGCCGGACATAAAGTGTACAAGTTAGATTTAGGGAAAATACCCAGACTAGTTAGGGGACAATTAATGAAGACACTACTGTTAGGAGCTTGGTCAGAGCAATGCCTTCTAAAAAAAACACACAAAAAGATACCTGCAGACTCTGCAACAACCAGTAAGCCGAAGAAAATATTGTGCGGATGCGAAGAATTATCTCGAAGATAGACCACACGAACAAAGGGCTACTTGGTTTCTGCAAGGGGATTGGGTGTTTTTCCAGGGAAAGTGTTTGGTCTGTTTTTCTATTGTAGTTTAGTGCCTAATGTCGTATGAGACCTTACAATCTCATTTACCTTTTAAACCTAACCTAATGTTATAATATTTCGCAGATTATCGTTATTATATTAATAAAAAATAAATTTATACGTACCTAGATAAGGCAGCTTTTTGCATATCTATTTCAGTAGGATTATAGTTGTTCCTATCTTTTAATTTTTTTAAAACTATATGACTTAAGTCTTTTGTTTCAGATTGTGAGGCTTCCGCATTCGAAAAGGCATTTGACTTTTCCCAGATATTTCTTTCATTACATTCGTCATCAACAGTTTCTTTTAAATTAGATATGCAGTTCGTGTTTGCTTGTCTTGAATTTTTATTTTGTTCTTCATTGTGCTTTTGAATATAACGTCGATCTCGGGAGATGTCAAGAGGTCTGACGTTCATTTTAGCATGTTTAATAGGCTTATTTGAATAAAAGTTGGGCTGTTTGCGATTAAAAGTAGACTGGTGTTCTGCGGAAGGTTTTGTTATAGACTCATCGTCTTCAACGAGATTGGTTTGTTCACTTATTGGAATAGAAATCGGAAAAGATCCACATATTTCTGCAGGCGGAACATTACTAGAAAATTCCCAAGCATTTATATCCAAATTATGTTTTCCGGGAATCATAGGAGGTGGAGGCATACCAGGTCCTTTCTTTTTTGAAAGTATGTTATTATTTTTCTGTAAAAAAAAAATCATATTATACGTTTTGATCACAATTGTTTAATGATATAAAGGTTGAATTTATAAAGTAACTAGCTAATCCGGCAAACTTCGAACAGCCTAAAATTGATGAAATTATTAACATCCCTATTGAAAGTTGAACGAATGAAACTTCTTTGGACTTAAATTAAGTTCAATGCATAGTTGCGACTTTATGGATTTTCGGGTCGGCTTCTTGATCATTTATTTCCTCGCTATTGATTGAATCGAGTTGGTCCGGTCAGATTTTCTCAATCAACCAATGCAACCAAAGCAGAATGTAGGTACTCGGCAATCCCGCTACTGCCATTCGACCACTAACGCGATTGTTCAAAAACATTGTGCTTAAATATAAGTAGTTGTGACTTGTGAACACGGCGGCTCAGTGAATACTATGCTGGACTACTTGAGCGAGTGATGAATTTGTAAAAATTATAGCATACGAATAACAAACACAATGTACATCTCCCTCTTTCTATCAAGCGATATGCGCCATACGGCCTACGCACACATAGGCCACATCACATATTTTGTAATGCTTGTGATTTGCACCCACCATCCCAAGGTACAGCAAGAATGGAACTATCACCTCAACAATACCCATTTTTACGGCAGGCCATCGGCACTGCCAACTCCATGGGAAGCTCCATGGAAAAAGGGGTTAAAATGAAACAACCCACAAAACACAAGACGTTTTAGTTTTAGCAAACATAAAACACAAAACAAAAAGACACATATTCGGTAGTAAGCCTCATATAAAAAAAAGGATTCGCGACAATAATACAAAATAAAAAACCGGCCAAGTGCGAGTGTCACTCACGCACCGAAGGTTCCGTACTTCGCTAGAGTTTGAAATTGCAATGATTCTTTCCTTTTTGTAAGAAGGTGGGAAGCATCAAAAGCCAGTGTGTGGGACTTTAATCCACTACCGCCTCCATTCCCATTTTCCGGCGGAACCATTGTTTAGCATTCGTTAATTGGGGATGTTAGCCGACACATAATTTATGATGTATGTATGTTTGCCTTAATTCATTCATTTTTTTTAACCATATCGATGGCCCCGTGCTAGAACAACCTAAGTGCACTTAGTATAGTTTTGAGTTATGTGTACCTTTAGAATCCCTATAATCGTGCTTTTATTTTTTAATTTTTTTTCATGCAAATAACCAAAAACCTTGAAAACAGCTAAAATTGCAATTAGGATAACACCTAAAGCGATCATTTATCTTTTATTCAGAAAACTTCAATCGCCTCTCATGATTCTCGTGCATAGATGCACTTAGTATGCTCTTGCACGCATCGATATGGGATCATGATAACTAAATTAAAAATTTGTGATTAACAGCCAACGAATGCTAAATGGAAAAGTTCCAATGGAAAACGATTACGAGAATACAATTTAAGGAATGGAGAATTGGAGAATGGAGATGACCGAGAGCACAAACACTAGTATGGAGCATAAACTAGTTATTAAATAGACCGTCAGCTCTTACAACTTAAGATAATTTGCCTTTTTTCTTTTATTTCACTCACCTCCCGCCATTAAGATTGTTTTTTGTTGCATCACATGTATTCACAAATAGACAATGTCAGTGTCGGTGTGTGAATGAGTATGAGTAAAGTTCAGTATGCATTGAAAATTCCAATCGGAATCGATTAAGTGAACACACCAATAACGAATAAAAAATGGTTAAAAGGAGCGTACTTTATAT
Organism: Cheilosia variabilis; assembly: GCA_951230905.1. Lineage (NCBI taxonomy): Eukaryota > Metazoa > Arthropoda > Insecta > Diptera > Syrphidae > Cheilosia > Cheilosia variabilis. The sequence continues at coordinate 88,071,614 of OX579676.1, forward strand.
AGTGATTGACAGTTTTTTTTGTAAATATCTTTTAAAATAATAACTTTTCTGCAAAACAGTCTTCGGCACATATATAGCTACGAGCATGATCTACGAAAGAGGTATACATAAATTTTTTTGTTAATCAAGAAATAAACTGCTTTATGTGCGAATATAAATATTTTTCACTAAATTTCTAATTACTCTAAAACCAGTCGATGTATCGCTACCATTTCATCATTTTTATTAATCTTTATACTATTTTTCTTTCTTTTTTAATTTAATTTTTGCCCCTCCCGTCCAAACCCAATCCAACTCATCTACACACTCTTGCCTTTTTTCGATATTATAAATTAGTATGGAGAAACCTCTTAAATACTTCTTGTAATAATTTTGATTTCTTTTTTTGCAGAAACCGGAAGCAAGTACTCCAATTTTGAGAAAAGCGTAGCTAGTCAGCTAGAAGAGTTGAAGCCCATAGAGGCATCTCCAACTATAGCTGAATTGCAGCAAGTCTCTCGCTTTCAATAATGTGTTCTTTTTTCCTAGAAATAAAGTGGCAATTTTGCGACGCTCTTTTTGCTTCGGGATAGTCATAACCCGTTCGAGGTTACTACTGAGGAGCACTTTATTCAACTTTATAGATTTCCAAAACGTCTTTGCATGGATCTAATAAATGAATTGAAGTCATTCATGGATTCAGCTCAACGGAGAAACGCGATTCCATTTCATGTCAAGGTGTTGAGTGCTTTGGGTTTTTTTTGCAACTGGTAGTTTTCAACATGCTATTGGTCAAGATGCTTTGTCTTCATTGTCTCAGACATCTGTCAGTCGCTGTGCTTAGGAGGTTTCAATTGTGTTGAACAGAATAGCGCATATATATGTGAAGTTTCCTACAAGAGAAGAATTTCCAGCAATTAAGTCAAAATTCTTTGAAAAATGCAGCAGCAAATGTTATATACGAGGGGATCGTCTTCTGGACTTAATCTTATCGTCTGACATCACCATCAACAATGTGGGTTGTCGACCCACGTTTGTTACAGCCAGGTGACAGCAAGTAATCGATGTTACCCTGTCCAATAGGCATTGCAAGACTATCGTAAATTGGAGGGTATCGCCAGATAGCACTCTGTCAGACCACAGATACATCGAATTTCAAATCTACTGTGAAGTTTCACCTTCGCTGGAGAGGAAAAATCCGAGAAAAACAAATTGGGCTCGGTTTGAGAAGGAGCTTGGCAATTCTGTTAAAGCTCCATTCAAACTAAGATCAATAAAAGGTCAAGATCTGAGCAGCGTCATTACCCGTTGCTTGGAACTAGCGTGTCCAGTTTCAAAAACCTCCTGTAGAAAACCGGTACCTTGGTGGAATACCGAACTGCAGTGTATTCGCAGAGAAACCAGGAAGCTTCTGAATCGGTCTTTAAAAACCAACTCAGAAGATGACTGGAATCTGTATCGATCGAAACAAAAAGAATTTAAGAGACTAATTCGTAAATCGAAAAACGACTCTTATAGGAAATTTTGTGAGGAGGTCGCATCACTAAGTGCAACCAGCAGGCTTGTTAAAGTCCTCAAAAGGGACAGACCAAGTAAACTGGAATCGCTCCAAAAATCTGATGGTACCTACACTGAGACAAAGGCGGAGACTTTTAGTCTCCTGCTGGAGACTCACTTCCCGGGAAATCAGGTCACTACGTGCTCTTCAGTGGTACCGCCAACGGTGGCCACTTCTGAACGGACAAATACCACGCGGCGTAGCTGGTACATTGCATCCAGAGTGGTGACGGATGACGCTATCAAATATGCAATTGCATCTTTTGAGGGTTTCAAGTCACCGGGTCCGGATGGAATCTATCCGGCTACGCTGAAACAAGGTTTTAGACAGCTGATGCCGACGCTGGAAATAATTTTCACCGCCAGCCAAAGTTTGGAGAGACTGGTTGAGCTGTACGTGCGCAATGTTACTCTTCGATCGCATCCTTTTTTTACGATGCAACATGCCTATCAACGCGGAAATTCTTGTGAAACTGCGCTTCAAAACCTCGTTGGTAGGATTGAAAGCGCTCTTGATGGAAAGGAGTACGCGTTGGGTACTTTCGTTGATATTGAGGGTGCTTTCGATAATGCGACCTTTGACAGTATGTGCAATGCAGCCAGACATCATGGTGTAGATGAAACATTGGTTTTGTGGATTAAAGCAATGCTAATGCACAGGACGTTGATTGCCGAGGCGGATTGTGGCAAATGCGTCATGACTGGGGTAAGCAGAGGCTGCCCTCAAGGTGGTGTTCTGTCTCCCCTTTTATGGTGTATCGTAGTAGACTCTCTGCTAACGGTTCTCAATCTTCCTGGAACCTACACACAAGCCTACGCGGACGATCGTTCTATCTGTCGGTTCGGACCTAGGGACTGTCTGCTCTCTGGCGCAGAAATCCTTGGGCTTGATCGATGATTGGTGCACAAGAAATGCATCGGTTGTTTGGTGTAACAGGCTTTCGCGGAAACGTGTTACTGCCTCTTTTGCCAAACTTCAAAGAACGGTTTGTCTTGGATGCACAGGGGCCTTCCCTAGCACTCCGGGCTCTGCTCTAGATGCTATGATGAACCTCCCCCCTCTTGATATTTTTATCATGGGGTGTACGCTGAAAACCATCTCTCGGTTAAAGAGAGGTGGCTTTTGGTACCACGCGCATTGGAATTTCGAAGAACTTGTGCGAGAATTATCCTTTGACCCATGTCTCATGGATATGCCCTCTGACACAATGACACCAGAAATCCTACTGCGACAAAACTACCACGTCAAATTTCCTCAGGAAACGGAATGGCTTCGGCCAGACTCTGAACCAGGGAAAGAACGCCATCGTGTATTCACGGATGGCTCCAGAACTGGACAGGGGTCTGGTTCTGGAGTCTTCGTGGAAAGCGAGAACATTAGACTACACTACCCCTTAGGTAACCATGCGTCTGTCTTCCAATCGGAGATTTTCCCTATCCTTATGGCGATGCGCTATATTGAGACAAACAGGTGGAGCATTTGCGTTTGCAGTGATAGCCAAGCTGCATTAAAAGCGCTGCTTAACCCTCTTACCTCGTCTAAGTTAGTGCTCGAACTCAAGCTTTATCTGAACTCGGTAGGAAGGCTAAACACAGTGAATCTTGTTTGGGTCCCAGGTCACACTGGCATCCAAGGAAATGAGATCGCTGATGAGCTTGCCAGGCTGGGTTCAGAAGAATCTTTCTCAGGACCTGAACCTGCGTTGGGTCTGCCTGCATCTGCGGTTAGGGCTTCCATTGATACTTGGGTTTCCCGTGAACACGAGTGTCGGTGGCGTGACTGTGCTGGGTGCAGACAGACTAATCGACTGCGTCCGGACATCTGTGAAAGGTCCGCGTATTTCCTTCTATCCCATAGGAGAATTGACTGCAGACTGCTTGTGGGCGTCCTTTCGGGCCACCAAGCTTTTGCCAAACACTTAAATGTATTGGGCTTGAGCGACACCACCATCTGCCCTGCTTGTGGAGAGGACGACGATACAGCGGAACACTTCCTCTGTAGCTGTCCAGCCTTTGCTCGCATCAGGTGGCGGATATTTGGGGCTGATGTGTTGAGTGCCGAACATCTAAGCTCTTCATCACTGAAGCTCCTTCTCCTCTTTCTTCAAAAGACGGGAAAACTAAGTACATAAAAGTAAGGTGTCTGTTTGGCAGTACAATGGACCAGTAGTTGTATCTGAGTGCTCCAACGGATAGATACAACCTCCAACAAAAAAAAAAAAAAATTCCTTAGCGAAGTTGAATGAATGGTTTGTGCACGACTTGCACTTTTCTTCGTTTCCGACGCGCTGGAAATTGATTGTGTACAATCTTCCCATAGAGTAAGATAACATGTAAGGAGCCAAAAGATACTTATTGTTTCACCCAGTCCGAATGCATATTTGTCTTTGTCTTTGGATATTGACGCGAGAAGTGATTAATAATTTCTGTTCAGTCAACAATTTCTTTGTGTGTAGTTGTAAGATTACAAATTTATAATACTAAGTAAAGGGTGATTTTTTAGCTGGTTTGGTTTTGGCAACACTGGTTTTGACAGCTGACGTGTGTTTAGTACCTTGTGTCACTGTCAAACAGCTTCAGTTTGGTTTGCAATTTAACCATGGATCGTCTTACAAATGAACAACGCTTGCAAATTATTGAATTTTACTATCAAAGTTCGTGCTCGGTTCGAAATGTTCATCGCGCGCTGCTTCCATTTTATGATCGGCATTCTCGACCTTCTGAGCAGTCTATTCGGAAGATTGTGACCAAATTTCGCACCAAATTTACTTTGTTGGACATTAAACCACCAACACGTTTACGTACTGTGCGTAGTGAAGAAAATATTGCAGCCGTATCAGCTAGTGTGACAGAAGACCGCGAAATGTCGATTCGGCGCCGTTCCCAGCAGTTAGGCCTTTGTTACAGCACTACGTGGAAAATTTTGCGGAAGGATTTGGGCGTAAAGCCTTTTAAGATACAGCTGGTGCAAGAACTAAAGCCAGCCGACCTACCACAACGCCGAATTTTTGGTGAATGGGCTCTTGGAAAGCTGGCCGAGGATCCGCTTTTTTATCGAAAAATTGTGTTCAGCGATGAGGCTCATTTTTGGTTGAATGGGTACGTAAATAAGCAAAATTGCCGCATTTGGAGTGAAGATCAGCCAGAAGCATTGCAACAGCTACCAATGCATCCCGAAAAAGCCACTGTTTGGTACGGTTTATGGGCCGGCGGCATTATTGGGCCATATTTCTTCAAAGATGATGCGAATCGCAGCGTTACTGTCAATGGTGAACGCTACCGAGCGATGATAACAAACTTTTTTTTGCCCGAAATGGAAGTTCTTGACTTGCATGATATGTGGTTTCAACAAGACGGTGCCACATGCCACACAGCACGCGAAACAATGGCGCAATTGCGAGGCGAGTTTGGTGAACAGTTAATTTCACGTTTCGGGCCGGTCAATTGGCCGCCTAGATCGTGCGATTTGACACCATTAGATTATTTTTTGTGGGGGTATGCCAAGGCTAATGTGTATAGGGACAAGCCCGCTTCGATTGACGCACTGGAAGCCAACATCCATGCATTCATTCGTGAGATACCGGCCGATATGTGTGAAAGAGTATGTCAAAATTGGACTCAGCGGATGGGCTACCTGAGACGCAGCCGCGGTCAACATTTGCATGAAATTATCTTTAAACATTAGCAAGGTTCAAACTATCGATTCAAATAAATATTTCATTCATTTTTTCGAATTTTTTGTGTTTTTTTTAAAAAAAAGTTCTAAACCTCTTAAAAAATCACCCTTTATTTGTTTGTTAAATTAATGCCATTTGTTTTGTGTAGCATTAATCCATTATAATAACATATGTACATGTGCGTATTTACGAAGTTCATTCACCTAGTTTATAGAAAAACAAATAGAAAAAACATAGACGTTATTAGAAATTCTTTAAGGGGGTAAGCCGAATTGCAGAAAAGAACAGATCTTGATACGGACGCCGAACATTTTCCATTTTTTCGTAAAGTATACTGTTGCCATTTAGCACTGCAATACAAAAATGTTAGGTTCGCAAAAGAAGCATTATGGAATGTTTTCCGTTACGGTCAATAAAACGATATTTATGATTGTTAGGTGCATCCATTTTGATAACAGTGCCATCAATACAGCCAATAACAGTAGGCATTTGGGTCGGGTATAACTCATCTCCGGACAACTCATCCTTACACTTAGACATCTTTAGTGGATACTGTAAGCATTAAACGAGTATTATATTGAGTGTTAGTGAAATTTGGAATGATTCTATGGGGGAAGGACGTAGGTACTAAATTTATGTAATGCTATATAGGTAGAAGATATAAGGGTGGAAAATTCTTTATGTTGAATTGTGTTACCATCCAACTAGAATTATGTTGAGTGTTTTGGTTATGTATATGTTAGGATGCGTCGAGAATGATCCTTACCGCTGGTTGTATACTCGTGAGGGGTATTTCGGACGAGAAATAAAAGAAAATAGAAAATCCACAGTTCTGGTTCCTTTTACTTTATTCGAGTGCTTATTAGAAGGTCTTACCTTGTTGAGAGTTGTTACAAGAAGACCGATGTTAGGTTAGTAGTTGAGGAAGTAGGGTATAGACAATGGCGTATGATGGAAGTCATAAAGCGACATCTTACATAAAATTATGGGTACAGTATACTCCAGTTCAATAATTTGAATGGTTTTCTTAGTGATGGGCTTTCACTCGATGATGGGCTTTTTTCGAATTTGGAATGATATATGGGAGAAGAAGGTAGGTACCAAATAAATATATGTAATGATAGGTAGAAGATATATGGGTAGAAAATGCTTGATGTTTTTTGTATGTATGTACCTGAATGGAGTTATAAGAATTCAAGGAATTCAAGGTTTTACATATTTAACTAATTTAAATCTGATGCTAACAAAAAAAGTTGACTTTTAGCTTCAGAGACTTTTTGAAAATAAAAGTACAAAATTCGCGTGAATTCCTTTCCTAGTCAAACAGGGCAAAACAGAAGAGGCTGACAATTCGTTCGGTGCCTAGCGACGGAAGCGTGTGCGCAACTTGCGTGTGCTCTTTTGTTGGGAGCTCTCCTGCGGTCGGAAGTAGCTGTGCACAGAACTTGGGCGAAGCCGGTACGGTAACACTTGAAGTTTCTGGCACCAGTGGACGTAGACAAAGCCGCTGGCAGGCGAGCTCCTGATATAGGCATGTGTAAAGCTGGAGTGCATTCTAACAAAAAAATTGCTGGGCGTTGTCTGCGCCTACAAGTTAAAACTGATGTTAAACCCTTCGAAGGTCCCAGAACCAGTGGTCGATATTTGGTCGTAGCTGATAAAACTACCTATATATAAAAGAAGGAACAAACGCACCCGTGGATTGGGAGGTGTTAGGGTACCGAGGTACTCTGGTAAAGTGCTTCCTGTAAGTATTTTTGTGAAAAAATCGAGATTCTATGTGAAACCAGTAGGTTGGTAAACTTCAATCAAAACAGCAACAGGGTATAACCCAGCTGCTACCAACTCTGAAGAGAATTTTCATTGCTTGTTTGACACTCATATATATTTCTATATCTTGGCGAACGATTCGAGTGGTTTTTATAAGAAAAATTGTAAAAGATGAGCCTATCTCGCTAAAAGTTTTAGGGTGACGTGAAATAGTTGCATAGCGTCCTTCAAAATAAAACCACGTATTGAGATTCGTTTTTGAAACTGTTAAAAATTTAGCCAATTTCAAAGGACTTTAAAAACTAATAACGTAATTTGTTTTTATCGAAATAATTTTTGTTTTTTTAAATCAAATTTGCATTTCTATGTAATTAACATTTATTCACTGCAGCACTAAAGTATTGTGTATAAACTTCTCAAAAACTAAATCACTGTATTATTATTTAGTTTTATGAAAGTTTATAAAGTAAAGCCTAGTACCCTGCTCGCGCAAAATGTTAGCGTCCCTAGTCTCTACATCGTTTACAATATTACTAAACATGATATATGTTATGTAGATGGAACAAAAACCATATGTTCATATAGACAAATCATACTGAGCAACTCACAATCCTCTTGCCGCTGGCTATTAGAATCCGTGTAATATGCAAAAAACAAAAACAAAAGAAAATACTATGCACATATAACGAGCAATTTCAAATTAAACGGATAAAATTCTATGGACGCTGCCAGCAACGTTCTCCCCACAACGGAAGTGGGTCATATTTTTTGCGAGTGTTTTGGTGAGCCGGAATTTTCGAAGTTACGTGACATTTGTCAATACGTATTTCTATGTAACAATACTAACGCTTCAAATCGAGACAAATTTTTACTTGGGTATTAGCCGATGACATCGAAACCTTGCAAAAAATCAGCGCAAGAAACATTTTTTTTTAATGGAAAGAAAATTGAAATTGATCCACAATATAGCTATCCAAGCGAACCACTGATTTCAATAATGCCTTTTAGCAAAACTTGTGGAAAGAAGAAATATTCAGGCCAAGAACGCAATAAATGCTACATGCCAGGGTTTCTTTGGAAAGAAAAATATGTCAAGCAATTAAAATGGAATATTTATCTGGCTGTATATAGAGCAATCCAAACATACGCAGCGCAGGTATGGGTCTTTGGACACTTTGAGGAAGTGGACAAATTACAGCGCTATTTTCTTAAAAGAATTTAAAAGCTTCCGGAATTTACCCCAAATTACGTGCTGATGTTGGAATCAGGAGTTAAAGATAGTCACATATATCCAACTGAATAACATCTCAAGTAGCTACATTAAGAAAACTATATTCCAGTATGATAGTAGTAGATTTCCACATAAACTGACGAATAGTTTGGTGAGAAAAAAACTCTTTTGGGTCAAAGGATTAAATGTAATCGGCAGTAGATTCGGTTTCAGTGGAATGAAGAAACTGCCTCACAAGCAGAATGGGAACGGAGAACAGTAATTACGAGTACAACGTCCTTAATTACTTGTAAGAAGGTGGCGCATGAAACATTTCAGAAATTGAAAGCCAAACATTTTGGTCAGCTTAGTGGTTTCTTTGTCTCGACGGTCTTATTGTAGGAGGAAGGACATTGGCTGAGTATGATACTAATGTTCAACGAGTTATATAATAACGCACGTGATATTATTGTGAGGTTAAATAAAAATAAGCTTAAATATCGTATGAATAGAGTGAAGTATCTTGGGCATATTTTCACAGGTGATTCTACTGCTCCAGACCCCGATCGTATCAAAGCAATTCTTCAAATTAGAGAACCCCAAAATAAAAAAGGGCTAAAGAAGATAATGGGTAAGCTAAACTATTTGCGATCATTTATACCCCCTTTTGCTTAGCTTAACGCACCACTTCGCCAATTGTTGGTTAAAAATGTACAGTTTACATGGAAACATAATCATTCGCAGGTGTAAGAGACAATTAAAAATACGTTGAAAAAGCATGCAATTTCAGACACATTTGATGCGTCAATCCCAATAACTATTCAGATGGATGCCTGACAAAATGTTCTTGGGTGCTGTCTTTTACAAAATGACAAGCCTGTGCCAAATGCATCTAGAGCTTGACAGAGACAGCAACTCGATATGCCCAAGTCGAATGAGTTTTTAGCTATTGTCTATGCATGCGGTTGATGGAGTATCTTTCTATCAATTAAAGTCCAAAATTTTGGAGTTCCGTTTTCTACAAATTTGTATTTTAGTGTAAACTACAGGGTCATTCATTTCGTAGTTTCAAGTTGGTAGGGCTGGCATTTGACACCTGTCAAAACTCAGTTGTAATTTGAAGATTCATAATAGGTCTGTTCCTTTACTTTTAAATCTTTCGAATTTTTACTAATTCTTACGTATTCGTACTCAATGCCGTTCCCTAACTCCAAAAATTCGTAAAAGAGAGCGTCATCGAGAGAGCAAGATATTACCCCTCCACTGAGAATCTTACAAATTTTTACTCAACAAATTTCTTGGTGGCGACGAAATTCTTCCTCGCTGTAAGGAGTAAGAAAGGACAATCTCCTCCACGTAATTTTTAATGCTGTGCCGCTTTTTCCTCTTCTCGAATGCTTGTAATTCAATCAGTTCCATATTGTCCATATACTAGGATTCATGAATTCGATTAATTCCAAATCACTTTCATCGCTAGGTAGATAAATCAACTAATGTTGTTCGTAAATTAGCAAATTCCTCGAGTTTATCAGATATTTAAACGACTTTTCGTACCACTTTTTTGAATGTTTGAATTATATATCTGTCGTTTTTCATAGATTACTACAAAAACGTTCCCTAACTTTTTCGTAAGGTCTCTCTCATTTTGACAGTCTTGACAGACATTCTTACTACAAAAGTAAAGGAACAGACCAAATATTAGTTGAATGTTTGCCATTTAGGATAATGGATCGCTTAACAAACGAACAACTTGTTAATATATTATATGTTTCCAACAAGACGTTCCAACAAGCGACACAACACGACCAATTATGGCTTTATTGCGTGAGAAGTTTCCTGGCCGCGTAATTTTACGTTTTGGCGACATCAATTGGCCACCAAGATCATGCGATTTGATACCGTTAGATTTTGTTCTCTGGGCGCAAAGGACCGTGTTTACGCAAATAATCGCCGAATTCTAGGCGTATTAAAAACCAACATTACTCATGTAATGGCGAGATACCGCCCGAAATGTGCAAAAAAGTGGTTAAAAATTACCTCAAAAGAATCGCAAGCTGCGAATCTTCCCTAGGCGACCATTTGAATGATATTGTATTTCATGCTTAATGACAAAGTCCAAACATTATAATAAAATAAAATTTTCATCAAAAATGTATCACTGTGTGTGTTTTGCTTAGTTTTACCTTCGAAACCGACAAATTAATGACCCTTTATTATAGCTTTAACAAGGAAAAAACTAATATTTTCGTTTTTGGGTCAGGTTCGAATTAAAATAAAAAAAAAATGTTCTTTTACTCGGCTGTCTTTGACAATTTGTTTCCCGCGTCATGCCGAGTTTCGATTCGGTCTTTCAAATTTGATGGTGTTGCCCTGGTGTTACCCTTCTTATACAGATAGAAGTATGTCTGTTGGTTAGTCGTTATATACTTTTTAAAGTCGAATAATTTATCTACAGGAGATATTCTATATATAATAAACATATAAGGACAACATGATTGAGTATTTTCCGCTTTTAGATATCATTAACTCCGATTTCGTACGTAAATTTTTCTTAAATAATGAAAAAATTTGCTAAAAATGTTTTTATTAATCCTCAACCAATCTTCATTGTTAATTTTTCAGTAATATTTTAATGCAAATGTGGCTCACATTATTTGCAAGTGTGTTGATGAGCCGTAGTTTTTTTTAAGTTGGGAGACTATTTGTCAATATGTTTTTTTATGTAACAATACTAGAGCTTCAAATCGTGACCACTCCATAAAAATATAGCTTGTAGGCCAGTAACGGGAAATAAACCGGAGTTGGTGGTCTCGTAATTAAAATTTCGAATTTCAAACTTCAAAGACATCGGAATATTTATTTATCTCCAAAACAGTGGATACAAGAAAATTGTAAGAAAATATTCACCCCTATTGCGAGTGTAAATTACCATTCATTTGACGATTGGCGAATTTGTCAATCAAAGAATTATTTGTGTGGATTTAGGGTGCTGCAATAGAGATGGTGGCGGATGAACCCTTTAACTACCAACCACGGAAAAAAAAATCATGGTTACGAAACAACCAAGAGCCTTGGATAAGGATGGATTAACAACCCAGACAAGAAGTCTTGAGCTTTCGACATGTTAGCTAATGCCTTACAACTATCCGCATCAAGGCTAAATTCACCAACATCAGCCTAATATGTGTTCACTCACAGAAGATAAAGATGCGACTACCAAAGAATGTTTCTACGAACTCCTCGACAAAATATAGATGTCCGAACTTTCCGAGCGGCCAACATAGATTCGGACCATTAAGTTGTTGTGGCGGATATCCCAGACACCACAACTACGTACCAATACTGTGTCGAGATTTAACGTTGAGTGGCTACAAATGCAACAAACCGCCAGAACAATTGCCGATCGCGTATCCCTTCACCTCTCGAGAAGTCCTACTCAGCCAGTATCAAGTGATGAAGACCAGTGGCATCGATGTCAAGCTGCTTTCAGAAACGCCGCAACTGGTGTAATTGGTTTCAGTAAACCACCCCCTCGGAACGTCTGATTTGATGAAGAGTGCCGGCAAGCGCATTCAGTAATAACGTGTAACACCTTGTGCCAACGTTAAATCTTGGTAGAGCGCATACACAACTCGTCTCCACGATTTCGTCGGCGGAAGGTATGCCTCGATTTTAAGGCTGCATATGACAGAAAGACGATAAAGAACGCTTGCTGCTCCATAAACGTCGGAAACAATCTCACCAAGACATTTGATGTCAAAAACGGATTTAGACAAGGAAACGCGCGGTCAGGTGACTTTTTCGACATCATTCGTTTCATCCAGGGGCACAATTTTCTGTGTCTGTGCAACTAATTGGAAACGCTGACGACATGGACATCATTGGCAGAAGTCAGCGAGCTCATGATAGACAGCTATAACATTGAGGTAGTTAGGGACTTTGTCTACCTCAGCTCCGCTATTAACTCCGAAAACGACATCACTACATCAAGCGAAGAATTACACCTGTCAACCCCTTTTACTTCGGCCTAAGAAGGCAAGTAATTAGTAAGATCTTGTCGAGAAACACTTAGGAGACTCTATATAAGACCCTCATCATCCCTGTCCTGCTTTATGGTGCAGAAGCATGCACGTTATCAAAGGCGGATGAAGATCTACGTGTCCGCTTCGAACGTAAAATTCATCAAACGATTGTCGGTCCCGTTTGCGTTGACGCGGTTTGGAGAAGGAGATTTAACAGAGAACTCTACAGAGCTGTACAGCGACATCGACCTTGTGATGTGCTGTTTGTCGAAGGTTTAGGTTAGCTCGGCGGATCGCCAATGCCCTTCCTAAAGAAACATGTCCGTCTCCCGACAGTCCCGGCACTCTACAAATCTTCCTTGCGGATGGTTCGGCAATTCGCTAGCTACCCGCAGGCCTGCTAGCACCAAAAATTTCAAATAGTCCAAACTATTTGAGGAAGAACATTGAGTGGTACCGTCAACTCGGAGATTTCGCTCCATTGTTTGTGATCTCACTGGTGGTCTCATAGAATCGACGCCAGTAAGCTGGTGTGAATTTTATCACGAGTATAAAAGCTGTATGGGTCAGCCATCTGTTTTGCAACATTATGTGTATGCATTGCCAAGCTGATGCCAGGCGAAGAAAATGGAACAGTTGGTGTGAGGTAGACACGGCCAGATGGTTACATGCACCGCCAACAGTGGTTACATGCACGAATATGCTTTGTGTTTAGTGCCCCTATATGGCCTCAGCTGATGCTGGGCAAAGGAAATGATGCGGGTGGTAGGGGATAAGTTTTCACGAATATATAAAGAAAATATTGTTGTAACGAATGCATCGTTACGTCCTCGGCAGCCTTCTGATGGACGCGTCGGGTGACGGCCAGCCGCTCCATGGCAAGTGCCCTTCCCTGAGTAGGGCACACGAGTTGGTAGCTGGACTTGTCTAACCAGTCTAGCCAGTCCATGCCGAAGATCGCAACCTCAGCCAACGTCTTCATATATGTGAGCTCGCCGGTAAGGGTAAGGTTACCCAATTGAAGCCGCACCACATAGTGCTCCCTCGTCTTGATAGTGTCTCCGTTGGCCAGTTGAATCCTCCGGCCATCCTTGGCTCTCTCCCTGGGCCCTTTCTTTTTCCTCGTAATTTATTTATTTATATTGCTTGCTTTATTCATCTACCGAGCTTAACTCTAACAGATTTCAGATATAATATATGGTGATATAATAATTAAAAGTATATAGTATAGTACAATAAATTTTAAGTAACTTTAGGAATTAATAAATTAACAAGAAGCAAAATTTTATTATGATACATGAATATTTAAAATTACTGATTTAACTTTCTCTCTATCATTACATAAATCAATTTCTGTACAAACTGAATTGAATAAGTTAATACATTTAGTAGTGGGCTCATTAAGACCATAATTGTAAATATGCCTAGGATTAAATAATAAATTTCTAGATCTGAGTATTCTTTCAGGTGCGTAAAATAAAAAATTCTTTAGAATATCAGGACACTTTATACGATAAGAAAACACATCATGAACAAACATATACACTGAACATTACGTCTTTTTTCAAGGGTATCTAACCCTATTAATTCTAGTAGAATAAGAGGGTCTTTCATCAAGGTTCCATTTCAATTGAGCAATTACAAATCTTGTAAATGACTTTTGCACTCTTTCCAACCGATTTATGGAAGTTAAATAGTTAGGGCATGAAATGAAATTTTGGTGTCAAAAATCACCCCAAGATCTTTAACTTCAGTTACGTTAGAAAGTGAAATTTCTGAAATGTTATATTGATAAATAACTGGAGACGAAATACGATAAACAGATAAGGAATGACATTTTGTAATATTCAAGGACAGCTGGTTTAGCTTGCACCAATTAACAATTGAGTTCAAATCGGATTGAAGCCTATTGCAATCGAAAATGCTTTTAACACGCAAAAATATTTTTAAATCGTCAGCATACATAAGACAATGAGCATGCTGAAGCATAGTTGGAATATCGTTGATAAAAATATTAAACAGCAGAGGTCCTAAGTGACTGCCTTGAGGAACACCCGATAAAACGTCAATAGGCCTTGATTGAGAAGAACCAATTTTAACAATTTGCTTCTTTTTTTGTAAGGTAACTATAGATCCATTTAAGGAGGCTCGAATGAATGCTAAATGATCTTAATTTTTCGATGAGAACATTGTGACAAACAGTGTCGAGGGCTTTCACAAAATCTGTAAATACAACATCAACCTGATAACCTAATTCTACGGAATCGAAGAGGTATTTACTGAAAAGCATTAGGTTAGTCACTGTAGATCTACCAGATACAAAGCCGCGCTGGTGTGTAGTGATTTGTTCTTTGAATGAGAAATTGAGTTTGGTTGTCACAATTGACTCAAAAAGTTTTGGAATGGCAGAAAGTTTTGATATACCACGATAATGATTTACTTTCTGCTTTGAGCCAGCTTTGAATATGGGGGCTATAAATGACGTTTTCCATTCATCCAAGAATGTGCCAGACGACAGAGATAAATTATAAAGAAGTTTTAATGGGAAGGATAACGACGATTTGCAATTCTTTAGTACCTCAAAAGGAATCCTGTCAGGACCAGCACTTTGACAAGAGTCTAATGATTGTATGCCCTGCAAAACATCATCAGTGGAAAAATTTAATGATCCTAAACAAGAGTTAAATCCATAAATAGGATCTACTTGAGACCAACAAACATTAGAGTGATCGACATATACCGATTGGAAAAACTTTGCAAAGAGCTCACATGTTGAATCGATGCTACTAGAAACTTCACCATCAAATTCCATGTTTTGGAAAGTGACATATTTTTTTTTTTACTTTTCAAAAATGTCCAAAAACCTCTTGGATCTTTAGTTATTTTAGACTCAATGTTCATTATGTACTGTCTGTATAGAAATTTGTTTAAAAATTCATATTCACGGCGCAGCTGTGAGAAACGTTTTTTGTCCACTTCAAGGTTTGACTTTTTAAATTGTTTAAAAGACTTGTTTTTAGCCGTCTTCAAATTAGTCAAACCATTCTGTAATATATTTAAAAATATTTGATTTACTGCAAGTTGCAATCCTGAAAAAATACTTGACCAATCAAATGAGGAAAGATATTGATTTAGGGCGGAGTAATTTGCTTTCGAATAATTGTATTTAATATCATTGTTATTGCAGTGGATTATGTCCGTAGACACAAAAGAATTAAATTGTAAATATAAACAAAGAGCATCATGATTTATAGAATTTTTCATTAATGGGCATAACACTTTACCAACAGTGCAATTTACGTTATAGTTTACAAACACAAGATCAAGTAGTCTATTTAAAGAATTATGACAGTAATTTTATTGAAATAACCCTAACGCAAACATGGAATCAACAAAAGTATGTTCACAAGCAGATTTCATATTAAATGGAATTAAACACTTATCATCGTTAGAATAAGACCAATTTATGTCTCCTAAATTAAAATCACCTAATACAAATAAATTTTGATATTCACTCAGCTGATTAGAGATAAATTCAATGTTGACAAGATGACCTTCATATACACATAGTTGACTTCTTGGAGGTATGTAGCTTGCGATGAAAAAGTGTTCTTGGCAATTTACAGTATCTTCACCAAGAACAGCAGAAACACACAGCTGTTCAATCATGAAGTCATCATTCGGGAGGGACACAGGTTTCATTTTCAAAGTTGATCGTACAGCAATGACTACTCCCCCGCCACGTCTCTTGCCAGTCAAACAGCTACGATCAATATGATGAACAGTATAATATCCATCAAAAATTTCAGCAACAGAGAAATTGTCATTCAGCCACGTTTCAGTGAGTATGAGTATATCATATTCATGTAGAGAGATGGCGAGATAAACATCATTTATTTTGGTTCTCATACCTCCAGCATTTTGGTAATAAACTGTTATTACATTAGACATAGAAGAAAACAACGAAGAAGAATGAGAGTTCAATTCATTGTTTACATTTGTGCATTGCCCTCGCTCTCGTTTCTTGGGATAAAACGAAAATTTCTCACATGGACATTGAAAGGCCAGTTATCAGCATTTAGAGCATCGTTGATGAGACATGCAGTGACGCCAAGACGAAAGTTAACATACTTGAATGTAGACAAGTCAGCATCTTTTTTGTAAAGGGGGAAGCAAGAAAGAAGGTTCGTTGGAATACTTAGCTTTTTTGACGCATAGGCTACTATTGATTCTGCTTTCGTAGATGTAGAAAAGCAAGAGAGATGGAGCCATTTTATTGCAGATATGTCTTCAACATTAGTGCAAGCAGGATCTTTGCCAATGATTGTTTTTCGGTTGTTCAATGTCCGCTTCTTCTTATTCCATTGCATGTTAACCTTATCAGTATGTAAAGGGTGATTTTTTAGCTGGTTTGGTTTTGGCAACACTGGTTTTGACAGCTGACGTGTGTTTAGTACCTTGTGTCACTGTCAAACAGCTTCAGTTTGGTTTGCAATTTAACCATGGATCGTCTTACAAATGAACAACGCTTGCAAATTATTGAATTTTACTATCAAAATTCGTGCTCGGTTCGAAATGTTCATCGCGCGCTGCTTCCATTTTATGATCGGCATTCTCGACCTTCTGAGCAGTCTATTCGGAAGATTGTGACCAAATTTCGCACCAAATTTACTTTGTTGGACATTAAACCACCAACACGTTTACGTACTGTGCGTAGTGAAGAAAATATTGCGGCCGTATCAGCTAGTGTGACAGAAGACCGCGAAATGTCGATTCGGCGCCGTTCCCAGCAGTTAGGCCTTTGTTACAGCACTACGTGGAAAATTTTGCGGAAGGATTTGGGCGTAAAGCCTTTTAAGATACAGCTGGTGCAAGAACTAAAGCCAGCCGACCTACCACAACGCCGAATTTTTGGTGAATGGGCTCTTGGAAAGCTGGCCGAGGAATCGCTTTTTTATCGAAAAATTGTGTTCAGCGATGAGGCTCATTTTTGGTTGAATGGGTACGTAAATAAGCAAAATTGCAGCATTTGGAGTGAAGATCAGCCAGAAGCATTGCAACAGCTACCAATGCATCCCGAAAAAGCCACTGTTTGGTGCGGTTTATGGGCCGGCGGCATTATTGGGCCATATTTCTTCAAAGATGATGCGAATCGCAGCGTTACTGTCAATGGTGAACGCTACCGAGCGATGATAACAAACTTTTTTTTGCCCGAAATGGAAGTTCTTGACTTGCATGATATGTGGTTTCAACAAGACGGTGCCACATGCCACACAGCACGCGAAACAATGGCGCAATTGCGAGGCGAGTTTGGTGAACAGTTAATTTCACGATCGTGCGATTTGACACCATTAGATTATTTTTTGTGGGGGTATGCCAAGGCTAATGTGTATAGGGACAAGCCCGCTTCGATTGACGCACTGGAAGCCAACATCCATGCATTCATTCGTGAGATACCGGCCGATATGTGTGAAAGAGTATGCCAAAATTGGACTCAGCGGATGGGCTACCTGAGACGCAGCCGCGGTCAACATTTGCATGAAATTATCTTTAAACATTAAATTGCAAGGTTCAAACTATCGATTCAAATAAATATTTCATTCATTTTTTCGAATTTTTTGTGTTTTTTTTTTAAAAAAAGTTCTAAACCTCTTAAAAAATCACCCTTTACATCAGTGTTGGCACTCGATAGAGGGTCATTGACATTAAGAGAACCAACAGACGGTTTATCATGGGCAGTGATTTTGTTTTGCTGTTGATTTGGTTCACACAGAAATTGAGACACATTAACGGAGCCATCAGATGGTTTTTCAGGGGCTGTGGTATTGTTTTGCCGATTATTTTTATCATTGTTTTTATGAATTTTTTTTTTGTTGATGTGGGCATTGAAGAAATTGGCTCACATGCACTGGTTTTATTATTGTTCTTAAGCAATTTAATTTCGTCACACTGACTTTGAACAGTTTTACTTAGTTCAGCAATCTTACACATTAAGCCAAGTATAGGCACACTTGAGCATACATTACACTTCCAAGAGAAATTTATGCTTGACTTTAAAAAGTTCAAGGCACTATCCGATACAATGGCACATTTATCGTGGAACTTCTGTCCACAAATACCGCCACAAACAATAAAGTCATTGTTGGCGCCCAAATTCAAATGTTGGCGCTCAAATGTTGAATATCCACAGATAATAAAGATGTCCGTTGCCCCACTCTGTTGTTAACCATTCCCCATATCCACCACACACCCAAATTTCTACCTTTCCTTTTAAATTAATGTAAAGTTCGAATCATTCGAGAGCAGAACTTGAAAGCGTAATATTCAATAAAGTGAATTACTATTTTATAACGTTAAGGTTTGGTGTTTTAATTCTAGTAAGAGAAAATAAGCAAAGGGCTAAAACATGGCGACCGTGACAGGACTAATCGTTGAAAATTAAACATTTAACTAAGTGGCCAAGTGGATAAAAATACAAATTCCTTCAAAGACAGTGACAATTTCGGGAAAGTGAACATCGGACAAAGTTCAAAGAACGTCATAAGCTAAAAGTGTTTGATTACGGTTCCGCGATCGCGTACCGGGAATAAACGGAATACAGCAGTAATATATACCAGCTCCAAAAGGAACAGCAAATATCTACATATTGGTGAGTCTGTATCGTTCCTAACCATTCAATATTATCATATTTAAATACGATATAATTTAAATCAACCGCATCGATCGTTATTTGTTCGCTTCGAACACACATCATTATCAAACACAACTTATAGTTTGAAGGAAATCCACCACTTTTTCTCGTTATTTGCCACATTTTTATTCATTCAATAATTAAAAGGTTTGCAGTTGAAATAGCAACTGCGGCTGTTTAGAATTAAAACCACCAACTTGAATACCAACAACCATAACATAGATCGCACTTCAACAGAATCGATAGTAATTATTGAAAAACTGCAGGCTTTCTTGTTAAGGGGAACTTGCGTTCGCCAACTTAATTGCAACTCGCCGCAATTCGCATATCTCCGCAGTCCGCACACTGAGTATTCGCTTCAATTTGATTTACGTAATACAAAGGGGAAATAGTTCTCTGTTTGAACAAATTCGCAACCGTTTCTGTGTATGAGGGCATTGAACTCACATTACAGTTTGCCATCACTGCCTTCTGCTGCACAGCCAACTTCACCAAAAATACCGCTGTCAAGCTGAGAGATCATCATCGTGCTGTATTTTACTGCATTGTGCAACACACACAAATATATCTACGCAATTCGCTTGGAAACGTCTCGTTTGCTTTGATCTCTTATTCGTCTCTTCGCTGTCGTCTAGGAATAGAACTAGAGACTAGGAGAATTTCGCTGCTTGGGGAAATTGTCGCTCGCCGTCGAGAAGAAGGAAACGCTTATAGATTGTCGTCATCATATTTGTATTGTTCTTGCTTTGGCTGCATTTAAAATTGGGCAGAATACACACGCACCCGCACACTTTAGTTGGGAAGTTTCCATTCTCTTTAGACGCATATTCGTTGTTTCGCTAATTAGGGGAATTTAGCTGCTTATATTCGCCCGCTATTATGAAAAGGGGGACTGGCAATCAGCTGTTCGTTTGTTTGTACACACTTCGAAAGGTAAACAAAGCAGATAAAATGGAAACCGAAAAATCATTGGACGCGCTAAAGACAAGCAGAGCATCGTCAAAGGGAAACATTTCCCGTATTAAAAATATTATAGACGCGAAAGGCGCCACAATGGAATATACAGATTTAGAATGTCGGCTAGGAATTATTGAATCATATTTCAAACAGATTCTGAATTACCAATCTCGAATTGAAGAGATGGTACCGACGGACACCGGTCGGGCTGAATTAGAAGAGTTGTATTGTGCAACTAAATCAAAAATAATATCGTTGATGGGAAAACAGAGGAAACTTAGTATGCCAGAAGCTTCGTTCGCTATTCCTCAGCAGTCCAGTTCTCGGCTTCCCCAATTGCGTCTGCCAAGATTTTCAGGCAAATACTGCGATTACAAAAATTTTATCGGAACGTTTACAACACTTGTTCACAATGATTCATCACTCACAGGAATAGAAAAGTTCAATCATTTAGTTTCATGTTTGAGCGAGCAGGCACTGGGACGGTGAAGGCGTTTCAGATTTTGGAAGAAAATTACCCTAAAGCGCTCAAGAGGCTCGAAGAGCGATATGACAATAAATGTCTAATATTCTTGGAGTACATATCGCAATTGTTTGACCTTCCGAAAATGAAAAGTGCTTCGCCAACTCAGCTCAGAGGACTTGTCGATAATGTTTCAGCACTCTTCGACTCACTAACTTCCTTAGGCAGTCATGAAGACATCTCCAATGCCATTTTAATATATTTGGTTATGTCCAAGGTCGATAGTGAGACCCAAATCAAGTGGGATGAGTCTTTAGAGTACTCCAAACTACCGAAATGGTCAGAATGCGCCGCTGTGCTCAACAGGCGGTGTCAGTTCTTAGAAAGCAGGGAGTCTAAATGTTTATTTGCTGAAAGTGGAAAACTTGAACAGAGGTCAAAACAAAATAATAGACCCGACGCATACTTCCTTGCCCGTTATTAACTCGGCGTGTCATTTCTGCAGATCACCGCAACATGCAATTGCTGATTGCAACAAATTTAAACATTTAAACGTCTACGATCGTTTTAAAAACGCTAAACGGCTGTCACTATGCATCAATTGTTTGAGAAAGGGACATGAAGTGAGCAACTGCTCTTCGAAAAAGTGTGGCGTTTGCTCTGACCCTCATCATTTACTGTTGCATAGGTATAATACACACAGAGATCAAGATGAACCATCGACTTCGCAGCAAATAGGAAATCCTAGGACGGCTTTGCATAGTGCAGTAGACAAGTGTACCGACTCGGAACCACAAGTCATTCTAGCAACAGTGGTGTTGAACGTCAAGAATCAGGCGGAAGACTTCGTTTCGGCCAGAGCTCTACTCGACTCAGGGTCGCAGATTAACTTAATGACTGAATCACTAGCGAACAGTCTCTGTCTCCATTCGACCAATTGTCCCATTCACATAAGTGGTGTGGGAGACATCAACGCGAAAGTTCACTCCAAAACCAAGACAATCGTCCAGTCGAGGTTGGAAGACGTTACCAGGAGTCTCGATTTCTGGATCGCGCGCTCAATCACGGAGTTCCAACCCCAGCATCGGCTGCAAATAGAGGATTGGAAGCTTCCTGTCGGTATTAAATTAGCAGACCCGTTCTTCTACAAGCCTCAAAGAATCGACATGTTGCTAGGAGCAGAACCCTTCTTCGACCTAATGCAGAAAGGACACATCAAATTAGGTACAAATCTACCAACCCTGCAGAATACCCTTTTGGGATGGATAGTTTCAGGAGCTTACTGTGCAAATAGCGCACGTATGCCAACATGTAATTTCCTGGAGACATCATCGACGCATGCGTCTGCAGCTTTGGGGAAATTGGTAGAGAGGTTTTGGCAGATTGAAAAAATCGAAAACAAAGTTATTCGAACTCCCGAGCAGCTTATTTGTGAACAACATTATATCGAAAATGTCAAAGTACTTAAAGACGGAAGGTTTAGTGTAAAACTTCCATTTAAATCTAGCCCGGCTCAACTTGGGAGCTCCCTGGAAATAGCCAGAAAGAGATTTCTTTCCTTAGAGAGAAGACTCAGTAAGGATGCAGGGCTAAAGATGGAATATTCCAATTTCATCCATGAGTACTTGGACTTGGGACACATGTCAAAGGTAGATAAACTCGATTTCGGCAAGCCACACTATTTTTTGCCACATCAATGCATTCTACGGCCAGAGAGCGCTTCCACGAAACTTAGAGTAGTCTTCGACGCATCGTGTCCGACTACGTCTAATGTGTCGCTCAACAATATTTTGATGGTGGGACCGACAATTCAGGAAGAGATGTACACGATCGTACTTCGATTCAGATGTCACAGATATGTTCTAACGGCTGACATCAAAAAGATGTATCGTCAAATCGAAGTCGATATGGACGATAGGCGGTTTCAATTGGTTCTCTGGCGAGACAACCCAACGGAACTCATTCAGACGTTTTGGCTGAACACCGTCACATACGGTACCTCGTCAGCGTCGTTCCTTGCAACTCGTTGCCTTAAAGAGGTAGGGCCTAAACATAGGGAGAAATTTCCGATAGGATCAAAGGTCGTTCTGAGGGATTTTTATGTCGACGATCTCTTGACAGGAGCCAGTTCGGTCGAGGAATTGAGTCAAATTCGCAAGGAGGTCGCTACAATCCTCCAGGAGGGCCATTTTGAGCTTCATAAATGGCATTCGAATATTCCGTGTGACGCATCTATGGAAACAACCAACGTGGATATAAATATTGAGGATGGGGAAACCACGAAAACGCTTGGGATTTCGTGGAACCCCACACAAGACATTTTCCAATACACATACAAGGACTCATTTTCACCTTCCAAGCTCACAAAGCGCGCCATTTTGTCATCAGCAAGCAGATTGTTCGATCCCCTAGGTCTAATTTGTCCAGTTGTTGTCAAGGCAAAGATATTTCTACAATCGTTGTGGATGCAAAAGCTAGATTGGGACGATCCTCTGCCTAGCGCGTTTGAATCATGTTGGAAAGAATACATATTAGACTTACAGAATCTTAACTGCATAGCGGTTCCGAGATTCATATTTCAGGCAGGTTGCAGAAGTATCCAAATCCATGGGTTTTCTGACGCATCGACCAAAGCATATGGATGTTGTTTGTACACCAGGTGCGAAGATGAATTCGGCGTCGTTTCGGTCACCCTAATCGCGGGAAAATCGAAGGTCGCACCCACCAAAACGCAGTCATTGCCAAGGTTAGAGTTATGTGGGGCTCATATGCTGGCCAAACTTTGGGACAAGGTCAAAGGGACTTTCGAATTTGAATTCGACCAAATCTACTTTTGGGTGGATTCTACCATCGTTCTGTGCTGGTTAGGCGCATCTCCGAGCTCTTGGGAGACGTTCGTCGCAAACCGAGTAAGCGACATACAATCGCGTAGTTTAGGTGTCTGTTGGAGGCACGTAAGGTCCGAGCATAATCCTGCAGACCTCATTTCGAGAGGATGCAATGTCGAGGACCTACAGCACTCATCTTGGTTTGCGGGGCCTGATTTCCTAAGAGACAGGTACAGCGACTGGCCACATAACACAGGCCAAACAAAGATAAACGATGGAGATCCGTTATTAGAACGGAAGAAGAGGAGAACTGTTTTCGTATGCGAAAAAGTAGAAAAGAAATTCATGAAAATGTTCTACAAACACAGTTCATTTACAAAAACCATACGGATTGTGGCGTACGTCTTGAAAGCGCTGCACATATTTAAAAAACGGAAGCCAAACATGGAGCTTTCAGCGGACGACCTCAACCAAGCATTACTGGCTTGCGTTCGTTGCATACAGCAAGCTGCGTTTTCAACAGAAATCGCAGAAATCAAGACTCGAGGGACCACGTCCAATGCACCGCTTCGAAACTTATGTCCATTCGTCGAGGAAACTTCAGTTTGGAGTATCCTAAGAGTTGGTGGTCGAATCGCCAATGCGGATATCGAGTACGATGTAAAATTTCCCATGCTGCTACCAAAGAATGACGCCTTCGTGGTGAAGTACGTTCGACACTTGCACCTCATCAATTTTCACGCCGGACCGCAGGCTTTGCTGAAATTCGTGAGAGATCGATTTTGGATCATCAGTGGAAGGAAGATAGCGAGGCAGGTCGTCAATAATTGTGTCCATTGCAGAAGATACAAGCCAAAGCTATTGGAGCAGATCATGGGCAACTTGCCGGTGGATCGGGTAGCCCCCAATAGGCCCTTTTCTGTTTGCGGGGTGGATTTCTGCGGGCCCATCCTCACTTCGTGGAAAATTCGTGGAAAACAACCCTACAAAACTTACATTTCTGTATTTGTCTGTTTTGCGTCAAAGGCAGTCCACTTGGAAGTCGTTTCCGATCTGACCTCTGACGCATTCATAGCGGCGTTAAAACGCTTAATAGGGCGTCGAGGGTGTCCGGCCAAAATATACTGCGATAACGCAACAAATTTTGTAGGCGCGAAGACAAAATTGGTGGAATTTCGCACTAAATTTTTTAAATCACTAAATAAAACCCATATTTTTGATTTCGCTTCAGAGAAGATGATGGAGTTTAAATTCATACCCCCCCGCGCGCCTCACTTCGGAGGGCTTTGGGAGGCGGCAGTGAAATCGGCGAAGACGCTTTTGCAAAGGACTCTGGGCAATGCCTTGTTGACATTTGAAGAACTGGCGACGGCATTGGTGGAAGGCATCCTAAACTCGAGGCCCATAACCCCAATGTCGTCGGATCCAAGCGACATCAGCGCGTTGACTCCGGGACACTTCCTTATTGGATCTGCGATGAATTCCTTCCAGGAACCAAATTTAATTAACGATAACTTCTCTTATCTCAACAGATGGCAGCGAATATCCGCAATTAAGCAACATTTCTGGAAGCGGTGGCTAAAGGAATACCTCGCAAACCTTCAGATGCGGGCTAAGTGGTTCACAGAACAACGCAACATCAAAGAAGGAAGTCTTGTCATCGTGCATGAAGACAATGTGCCCCCGTACAAATGGGTCCTAGCAAGGGTGACCAAAACCATCCAGGGTGAAGACGGTAGAGTTGAAGACCAGTACCGGAAGATATCGACGTCCCATCGCAAAGATCGCACCACTGCTCGAAGAAGATGTTTGACGGTTTTCAACGCATCAACGTGGCCGAAATGTTGGCGCCCAAATTCAAATGTTGGCGCTCTAATGTTGAATATCCACAGATAATAAAGATGTCCGTTGCCCCACTCTATTGTTAACCATTCCCCATATCCAACACACACCCAAATTTCTACCTTTCCTTTTAAATTAATGTAAAGTTCGAATCATTCGAGAGCAGAACTTGAAAGCGTAATATTCAATAAAGTGAATTACTATTTTATAACGTTAAGGTTTGGTGTTTTAATTCTAGTAAGAGAAAATAAGCAAAGGGCTAAAACATGGCGACCGTGACAGGACTAATCGTTGAAAATTAAACATTTAACTAAGTGGCCAAGTGGATAAAAATACAAATTCCTTCAAAGACAGTGACAATTTCGGGAAAGTGAACATCGGACAAAGTTCAAAGAACGTCATAAGCTAAAAGTGTTTGATTACGGTTCCGCGATCGCGTACCGGGAATAAACGGAATACAGCAGTAATATATACCAGCTCCAAAAGGAACAGCAAATATCTACATATTGGTGAGTCTGTATCAATATTATCATATTTAAATACGATATAATTTAAATCAACCGCATCGATCGTTATTTGTTCGCTTCGAACACACATCATTATCAAACACAACTTATAGTTTGAAGGAAATCCACCACTTTTTGTCGTTATTTGCCACATTTTTATTCATTCAATAATTAAAAGGTTTGCAGTTGAAATAGCAACTGCGGCTGTTTAGAATTAAAACCACCAACTTGAATACCAACAACCATAACATAGATCGCACTTCAACAGAATCGATAGTAATTATTGAAAAACTGCAGGCTTTCTTGTTAAGGGGAACTTGCGTTCGCCAACTTAATTGCAACTCGCCGCAATTCGCATATCTCCGCAGTCCGCACACTGAGTATTCGCTTCAATTTGATTTACGTAATACAAAGGGGAAATAGTTCTCTGTTTGAACAAATTCGCAACCGTTTCTGTGTATGAGGGCATTGAACTCACATTACAGTTTGCCATCACTGCCTTCTGCTGCACAGCCAACTTCACCAAAAATACCGCTGTCAAGCTGAGAGATCATCATCGTGCTGTATTTTACTGCATTGTGCAACACACACAAATATATCTACGCAATTCGCTTGGAAACGTCTCGTTTGCTTTGATCTCTTATTCGTCTCTTCGCTGTCGTCTAGGAATAGAACTAGAGACTAGGAGAATTTCGCTGCTTGGGGAAATTGTCGCTCGCCGTCGAGAAGAAGGAAACGCTTATAGATTGTCGTCATCATATTTGTATTGTTCTTGCTTTGGCTGCATTTAAAATTGGGCAGAATACACACGCACCCGCACACTTTAGTTGGGAAGTTTCCATTCTCTTTAGACGCATATTCGTTGTTTCGCTAATTAGGGGAATTTAGCTGCTTATATTCGCCCGCTATTATGAAAAGGGGGACTGGCAATCAGCTGTTCGTTTGTTTGTACACACTTCGAAAGGTAAACAAAGCAGATAAAATGGAAACCGAAAAATCATTGGACGCGCTAAAGACAAGCAGAGCATCGTCAAAGGGAAACATTTCCCGTATTAAAAATATTATAGACGCGAAAGGCGCCACAATGGAATATACAGATTTAGAATGTCGGCTAGGAATTATTGAATCATATTTCAAACAGATTCTGAATTACCAATCTCGAATTGAAGAGATGGTACCGACGGACACCGGTCGGGCTGAATTAGAAGAGTTGTATTGTGCAACTAAATCAAAAATAATATCGTTGATGGGAAAACAGAGGAAACTTAGTATGCCAGAAGCTTCGTTCGCTATTCCTCAGCAGTCCAGTTCTCGGCTTCCCCAATTGCGTCTGCCAAGATTTTCAGGCAAATACTGCGATTACAAAAATTTTATCGGAACGTTTACAACACTTGTTCACAATGATTCATCACTCACAGGAATAGAAAAGTTCAATCATTTAGTTTCATGTTTGAGCGAGCAGGCACTGGGACGGTGAAGGCGTTTCAGATTTTGGAAGAAAATTACCCTAAAGCGCTCAAGAGGCTCGAAGAGCGATATGACAATAAATGTCTAATATTCTTGGAGTACATATCGCAATTGTTTGACCTTCCGAAAATGAAAAGTGCTTCGCCAACTCAGCTCAGAGGACTTGTCGATAATGTTTCAGCACTCTTCGACTCACTAACTTCCTTAGGCAGTCATGAAGACATCTCCAATGCCATTTTAATATATTTGGTTATGTCCAAGGTCGATAGTGAGACCCAAATCAAGTGGGATGAGTCTTTAGAGTACTCCAAACTACCGAAATGGTCAGAATGCGCCGCTGTGCTCAACAGGCGGTGTCAGTTCTTAGAAAGCAGGGAGTCTAAATGTTTATTTGCTGAAAGTGGAAAACTTGAACAGAGGTCAAAACAAAATAATAGACCCGACGCATACTTCCTTGCCCGTTATTAACTCGGCGTGTCATTTCTGCAGATCACCGCAACATGCAATTGCTGATTGCAACAAATTTAAACATTTAAACGTCTACGATCGTTTTAAAAACGCTAAACGGCTGTCACTATGCATCAATTGTTTGAGAAAGGGACATGAAGTGAGCAACTGCTCTTCGAAAAAGTGTGGCGTTTGCTCTGACCCTCATCATTTACTGTTGCATAGGTATAATACACACAGAGATCAAGATGAACCATCGACTTCGCAGCAAATAGGAAATCCTAGGACGGCTTTGCATAGTGCAGTAGACAAGTGTACCGACTCGGAACCACAAGTCATTCTAGCAACAGTGGTGTTGAACGTCAAGAATCAGGCGGAAGACTTCGTTTCGGCCAGAGCTCTACTCGACTCAGGGTCGCAGATTAACTTAATGACTGAATCACTAGCGAACAGTCTCTGTCTCCATTCGACCAATTGTCCCATTCACATAAGTGGTGTGGGAGACATCAACGCGAAAGTTCACTCCAAAACCAAGACAATCGTCCAGTCGAGGTTGGAAGACGTTACCAGGAGTCTCGATTTCTGGATCGCGCGCTCAATCACGGAGTTCCAACCCCAGCATCGGTATTAAATTAGCAGACCCGTTCTTCTACAAGCCTCAAAGAATCGACATGTTGCTAGGAGCAGAACCCTTCTTCGACCTAATGCAGAAAGGACACATCAAATTAGGTACAAATCTACCAACCCTGCAGAATACCCTTTTGGGATGGATAGTTTCAGGAGCTTACTGTGCAAATAGCGCACGTATGCCAGCATGTAATTTCCTGGAGACATCATCGACGCATGCGTCTGCAGCTTTGGGGAAATTGGTAGAGAGGTTTTGGCAGATTGAAAAAATCGAAAACAAAGTTATTCGAACTCCCGAGCAGCTTATTTGTGAACAACATTATATCGAAAATGTCAAAGTACTTAAAGACGGAAGGTTTAGTGTAAAACTTCCATTTAAATCTAGCCCGGCTCAACTTGGGAGCTCCCTGGAAATAGCCAGAAAGAGATTTCTTTCCTTAGAGAGAAGACTCAGTAAGGATGCAGGGCTAAAGATGGAATATTCCAATTTCATCCATGAGTACTTGGACTTGGGACACATGTCAAAGGTAGATAAACTCGATTTCGGCAAGCCACACTATTTTTTGCCACATCAATGCATTCTACGGCCAGAGAGCGCTTCCACGAAACTTAGAGTAGTCTTCGACGCATCGTGTCCGACTACGTCTAATGTGTCGCTCAACAATATTTTGATGGTGGGACCGACAATTCAGGAAGAGATGTACACGATCGTACTTCGATTCAGATGTCACAGATATGTTCTAACGGCTGACATCAAAAAGATGTATCGTCAAATCGAAGTCGATATGGACGATAGGCGGTTTCAATTGGTTCTCTGGCGAGACAACCCAACGGAACTCATTCAGACGTTTTGGCTGAACACCGTCACATACGGTACCTCGTCAGCGTCGTTCCTTGCAACTCGTTGCCTTAAAGAGGTAGGGCCTAAACATAGGGAGAAATTTCCGATAGGATCAAAGGTCGTTCTGAGGGATTTTTATGTCGACGATCTCTTGACAGGAGCCAGTTCGGTCGAGGAATTGAGTCAAATTCGCAAGGAGGTCGCTACAATCCTCCAGGAGGGCCATTTTGAACTTCATAAATGGCATTCGAATATTCCGTGTGACGCATCTATGGAAACAACCAACGTGGATATAAATATTGAGGATGGGGAAACCACGAAAACGCTTGGGATTTCGTGGAACCCCACACAAGACATTTTCCAATACACATACAAGGACTCATTTTCACCTTCCAAGCTCACAAAGCGCGCCATTTTGTCATCAGCAAGCAGATTGTTCGATCCCCTAGGTCTAATTTGTCCAGTTGTTGTCAAGGCAAAGATATTTCTACAATCGTTGTGGATGCAAAAGCTAGATTGGGACGATCCTCTGCCTAGCGCGTTTGAATCATGTTGGAAAGAATACATATTAGACTTACAGAATCTTAACTGCATAGCGGTTCCGAGATTCATATTTCAGGCAGGTTGCAGAAGTATCCAAATCCATGGGTTTTCTGACGCATCGACCAAAGCATATGGATGTTGTTTGTACACCAGGTGCGAAGATGAATTCGGCGTCGTTTCGGTCACCCTAATCGCGGGAAAATCGAAGGTCGCACCCACCAAAACGCAGTCATTGCCAAGGTTAGAGTTATGTGGGGCTCATATGCTGGCCAAACTTTGGGACAAGGTCAAAGGGACTTTCGAATTTGAATTCGACCAAATCTACTTTTGGGTGGATTCTACCATCGTTCTGTGCTGGTTAGGCGCATCTCCGAGCTCTTGGGAGACGTTCGTCGCAAACCGAGTAAGCGACATACAATCGCGTAGTTTAGGTGTCTGTTGGAGGCACGTAAGGTCCGAGCATAATCCTGCAGACCTCATTTCGAGAGGATGCAATGTCGAGGACCTACAGCACTCATCTTGGTTTGCGGGGCCTGATTTCCTAAGAGACAGGTACAGCGACTGGCCACATAACACAGGCCAAACAAAGATAAACGATGGAGATCCGTTATTAGAACGGAAGAAGAGGAGAACTGTTTTCGTATGCGAAAAAGTAGAAAAGAAATTCATGAAAATGTTCTACAAACACAGTTCATTTACAAAAACCATACGGATTGTGGCGTACGTCTTGAAAGCGCTGCACATATTTAAAAAACGGAAGCCAAACATGGAGCTTTCAGCGGACGACCTCAACCAAGCATTACTGGCTTGCGTTCGTTGCATACATCAAGCTGCGTTTTCAACAGAAATCGCAGAAATCAAGACTCGAGGGACCACGTCCAATGCACCGCTTCGAAACTTATGTCCATTCGTCGAGGAAACTTCAGTTTGGAGTATCCTAAGAGTTGGTGGTCGAATCGCCAATGCGGATATCGAGTACGATGTAAAATTTCCCATGCTGCTACCAAAGAATGACGCCTTCGTGGTGAAGTACGTTCGACACTTGCACCTCATCAATTTTCACGCCGGACCGCAGGCTTTGCTGAAATTCGTGAGAGATCGATTTTGGATCATCAGTGGAAGGAAGATAGCGAGGCAGGTCGTCAATAATTGTGTCCATTGCAGAAGATACAAGCCAAAGCTATTGGAGCAGATCATGGGCAACTTGCCGGTGGATCGGGTAGCCCCCAATAGGCCCTTTTCTGTTTGCGGGGTGGATTTCTGCGGGCCCATCCTCACTTCGTGGAAAATTCGTGGAAAACAACCCTACAAAACTTACATTTCTGTATTTGTCTGTTTTGCGTCAAAGGCAGTCCACTTGGAAGTCGTTTCCGATCTGACCTCTGACGCATTCATAGCGGCGTTAAAACGCTTAATAGGGCGTCGAGGGTGTCCGGCCAAAATATACTGCGATAACGCAACAAATTTTGTAGGCGCGAAGACAAAATTGGTGGAATTTCGCACTAAATTTTTTAAATCACTAAATAAAACCCATATTTTTGATTTCGCTTCAGAGAAGATGATGGAGTTTAAATTCATACCCCCCCGCGCGCCTCACTTCGGAGGGCTTTGGGAGGCGGCAGTGAAATCGGCGAAGACGCTTTTGCAAAGGACTCTGGGCAATGCCTTGTTGACATTTGAAGAACTGGCGACGGCATTGGTGGAAGGCATCCTAAACTCGAGGCCCATAACCCCAATGTCGTCGGATCCAAGCGACATCAGCGCGTTGACTCCGGGACACTTCCTTATTGGATCTGCGATGAATTCCTTCCAGGAACCAAATTTAATTAACGATAACTTCTCTTATCTCAACAGATGGCAGCGAATATCCGCAATTAAGCAACATTTCTGGAAGCGGTGGCTAAAGGAATACCTCGCAAACCTTCAGATGCGGGCTAAGTGGTTCACAGAACAACGCAACATCAAAGAAGGAAGTCTTGTCATCGTGCATGAAGACAATGTGCCCCCGTACAAATGGGTCCTAGCAAGGGTGACCAAAACCATCCAGGGTGAAGACGGTAGAGTTGAAGACCAGTACCGGAAGATATCGACGTCCCATCGCAAAGATCGCACCACTGCTCGAAGAAGATGTTTGACGGTTTTCAACGCATCAACGTGGCCGAAATGTTGGCGCCCAAATTCAAATGTTGGCGCTCAAATGTTGAATATCCACAGATAATAAAGATGTCCGTTGCCCCACTCTATTGTTAACCATTCCCCATATCCACCACACACCCAAATTTCTACCTTTCCTTTTAAATTAATGTAAAGTTCGAATCATTCGAGAGCAGAACTTAAAAGCGTAATATTCAATAAAGTGAATTACTATTTTATAACGTTAAGGTTTGGTGTTTTAATTCTAGTAAGAGAAAATAAGCAAAGGGCTAAAACAGTCATTACTTATTACTTTATCAGACTTGTTACAATTTTCAGTCATAGTGATAAGATAAAAATTACTTTAATGAAGAGCAAATCGAAAGCACGTCTGCTTGCGTCGACAAGTGCTTTTTTGCTAATCTCCTCCTCTGGTTTGTGGGTATAGCGCGCCGGGAGGAAGTGGCGCAAGAACGCTTGTCGGAACTGATACCAGTTCTGGAAGCCATCGCGGTTGATTCTCAGCCACTCCAGTGCCGTACCTCGGAAGATCTCCGGTCGTAGCATATAGTCGGATGGTATGTCATAACAGCGGGTCAGTTCTTCGATCCGCTCCATAAATTCGAGGACATTTCCTGAGGAATCGAATTTTAGCCCCCATTGTCGGACCGTATTCATTACCTCGGCTTCATAGCTTCATTAAAGAGATATATACATAAATGCGGTATAAATTTGTATTGATATGACTAATAACTATGTCACTGGGCATTGTCATACGTGACGAGGGAAACCTCTTGGGTTTTCGGTATACACATATTATGTTTATGAATAACATGTCAGGCGGGTCTCAATTATCGATGCTCAGAATGAGAAGATTATAAATGGAAATAAATGATCGCTGGTGTGATCAATTCACACCACACTCCTTGGGAAAAAAAAGGAAATTTCGCGTCATATGTACATTTGGGATCTTATGTTAAATTTTGTTTTTTTTTTTTTTAGTTTCTGATTGTTACAGAATTTTGAAACATTTCTTAGTTATTATTTAATATTTCTTTTTAACAAAATTTAATTTAATTTATATATTTGATAGATTTAATTTTCTTATCTAACAAAGGTTAATATAATTTAATATATCTATAAACACTTAATACTTTTAATATTCATATAATTCTTAACAAATTTTTAATTGATTCGTAGCACGTAATTTTTTTTTTTTTTTTTTTAAATTGCGTTTTCTTTCGTTACAAGATTTTGTATTCTACCCTATTGTTTTTTATGCTACCACAGAAATGTCTTATTAGTTATTTCTCTTAAAGGTTATTTTTCTTGAATGTTATTTTTCCTAAAAGTAATTTTTCTTAAATGTTAAAGCTTAAAGCTATTACAAAATGTATTAATAGTTATTTTTCTTAAAACTAGTACAAAATGTCCTAATAGTTATTTTCTTACTTAAGCTTAAAGCTATTACAAAATGTATTAATAGTTATTTTGCTTAAAACTAGTACAAAATGTCCTAATAGTTATTTTCTTACATCTACCGCGGTTTTTTTTTTTTTTTTTTGCATGCTTCATTTACATCTACATCTCTCTCCCCCCTTTTTTTTTTTTTTAAAAAAGTCAAAAGTAAATACAAATTGCTTTAGTATGTATAATACATAGAATTTTTTAAGTCGGTTTTTATGAACTTTAGTTCTCTTACCTTCGTACCTTATTTCACAATTTACTCCTTCCTCAGATAATACCTCAAATGGTCCAATGTAAATGGGATCTAGTTTTCTTCTATTTTCATTTCATAACAATACTAAACTACCTACTTCGATTTTTCCTATCGTAATCAGTTTTTCTATCGTTTTTCCTTTCTACGAGTATGTCTCTAGCGTCCCTATGAGCGATTTGTAATCTTTGCCTCAACTCAATTACGTAATCTTCATAATTGTATCTTGGCTCTACCTGTTTTGTTAAGTTTGATGGTAACGTACATCGTCGTCCGAATACTAATTCATAATAATACCCCGTTTCGGCATGTACTGCGGTGTTATAGCAAAACACATAATAAGGTAACCAAGTACACCAATCTGTATGTTTTTCAGACACGTAGCTCCTGACGTATGCTCCGAGAACTTTATGGGAGTTTTCTAATGCTCCTATACTTTCGTGATGATATGCCGTGGACTGCATTTGTTCTATTTTTAGTAGTTTGCACATATCCTTAAAAATTTTGTTAATAAATTCGGTTCCTTGGTCAGATGCTATCGTTTTTGGAGCTCCATATATAAGGATAAAGCATTCTACTAGTCCTTTGGCTACTGTGCTAGCTTCTTTCTTAACGATTGGAATGTATTTATACCCGTTTACGGATTCGTCTAGTGGACCTACTAAAGGGTGATTTTTTAGCTGGTTTGGTTTTGGCAACACTGGTTTTGACAGCTGACGTGTGTTTAGTACCTTGTGTCACTGTCAAACAGCTTCAGTTTGGTTTGCAATTTAACCATGGATCGTCTTACAAATGAACAACGCTTGCAAATTATTGAATTTTACTATCAAAATTCGTGCTCGGTTCGAAATGTTCATCGCGCGCTGCTTCCATTTTATGATCGGCATTCTCGACCTTCTGAGCAGTCTATTCGGAAGATTGTGACCAAATTTCGCACGAAATTTACTTTGTTGGACATTAAACCACCAACACGTTTACGTACTGTGCGTAGTGAAGAAAATATTGCGGCCGTATCAGCTAGTGTGACAGAAGACCGCGAAATGTCGATTCGGCGCCGTTCCCAGCAGTTAGGCCTTTGTTACAGCACTACGTGGAAAATTTTGCGGAAGGATTTGGGCGTAAAGCCTTTTAAGATACAGCTGGTGCAAGAACTAAAGCCAGCCGACCTACCACAACGCCGAATTTTTGGTGAATGGGCTCTTGGAAAGCTGGCCGAGGATCCGCTTTTTTATCGAAAAATTGTGTTCAGCGATGAGGCTCATTTTTGGTTGAATGGGTACGTAAATAAGCAAAATTGCCGCATTTGGAGTGAAGATCAGCCAGAAGCATTGCAACAGCTACCAATGCATCCCGAAAAAGCCACTGTTTGGTGCGGTTTATGGGCCGGCGGCATTATTGGGCCATATTTCTTCAAAGATGATGCGAATCGCAGCGTTACTGTCAATGGTGAACGCTACCGAGCGATGATAACAAACTTTTTTTTGCCCGAAATGGAAGTTCTTGACTTGCATGATATGTGGTTTCAACAAGACGGTGCCACATGCCACACAGCACGCGAAACAATGGCGCAATTGCGAGGCGAGTTTGGTGAACAGTTAATTTCACGATCGTGCGATTTGACACCATTAGATTATTTTTTGTGGGGGTATGCCAAGGCTAATGTGTATAGGGACAAGCCCGCTTCGATTGACGCACTGGAAGCCAACATCCATGCATTCATTCGTGAGATACCGGCCGATATGTGTGAAAGAGTATGCCAAAATTGGACTCAGCGGATGGGCTACCTGAGACGCAGCCGCGGTCAACATTTGCATGAAATTATCTTTAAACATTAAATTGCAAGGTTCAAACTATCGATTCAAATAAATATTTCATTCATTTTTTCGAATTTTTTGTGTTTTTTTTTTAAAAAAAGTTCTAAACCTCTTAAAAAATCACCCTTTACATCAGTGTTGGCACTCGATAGAGGGTCATTGACATTAAGAGAACCAACAGACGGTTTATCATGGGCAGTGATTTTGTTTTGCTGTTGATTTGGTTCACACAGAAATTGAGACACATTAACGGAGCCATCAGATGGTTTTTCAGGGGCTGTGGTATTGTTTTGCCGATTATTTTTATCATTGTTTTTATGAATTTTTTTTTTGTTGATGTGGGCATTGAAGAAATTGGCTCACATGCACTGGTTTTATTATTGTTCTTAAGCAATTTAATTTCGTCACACTGACTTTGAACAGTTTTACTTAGTTCAGCAATCTTACACATTAAGCCAAGTATAGGCACACTTGAGCATACATTACACTTCCAAGAGAAATTTATGCTTGACTTTAAAAAGTTCAAGGCACTATCCGATACAATGGCACATTTATCGTGGAACTTCTGTCCACAAATACCGCCACAAACAATAAAGTCATTGTTGGCGCCCAAATTCAAATGTTGGCGCTCAAATGTTGAATATCCACAGATAATAAAGATGTCCGTTGCCCCACTCTGTTGTTAACCATTCCCCATATCCACCACACACCCAAATTTCTACCTTTCCTTTTAAATTAATGTAAAGTTCGAATCATTCGAGAGCAGAACTTGAAAGCGTAATATTCAATAAAGTGAATTACTATTTTATAACGTTAAGGTTTGGTGTTTTAATTCTAGTAAGAGAAAATAAGCAAAGGGCTAAAACATGGCGACCGTGACAGGACTAATCGTTGAAAATTAAACATTTAACTAAGTGGCCAAGTGGATAAAAATACAAATTCCTTCAAAGACAGTGACAATTTCGGGAAAGTGAACATCGGACAAAGTTCAAAGAACGTCATAAGCTAAAAGTGTTTGATTACGGTTCCGCGATCGCGTACCGGGAATAAACGGAATACAGCAGTAATATATACCAGCTCCAAAAGGAACAGCAAATATCTACATATTGGTGAGTCTGTATCAATATTATCATATTTAAATACGATATAATTTAAATCAACCGCATCGATCGTTATTTGTTCGCTTCGAACACACATCATTATCAAACACAACTTATAGTTTGAAGGAAATCCACCACTTTTTCTCGTTATTTGCCACATTTTTATTCATTCAATAATTAAAAGGTTTGCAGTTGAAATAGCAACTGCGGCTGTTTAGAATTAAAACCACCAACTTGAATACCAACAACCATAACATAGATCGCACTTCAACAGAATCGATAGTAATTATTGAAAAACTGCAGGCTTTCTTGTTAAGGGGAACTTGCGTTCGCCAACTTAATTGCAACTCGCCGCAATTCGCATATCTCCGCAGTCCGCACACTGAGTATTCGCTTCAATTTGATTTACGTAATACAAAGGGGAAATAGTTCTCTGTTTGAACAAATTCGCAACCGTTTCTGTGTATGAGGGCATTGAACTCACATTACAGTTTGCCATCACTGCCTTCTGCTGCACAGCCAACTTCACCAAAAATACCGCTGTCAAGCTGAGAGATCATCATCGTGCTGTATTTTACTGCATTGTGCAACACACACAAATATATCTACGCAATTCGCTTGGAAACGTCTCGTTTGCTTTGATCTCTTATTCGTCTCTTCGCTGTCGTCTAGGAATAGAACTAGAGACTAGGAGAATTTCGCTGCTTGGGGAAATTGTCGCTCGCCGTCGAGAAGAAGGAAACGCTTATAGATTGTCGTCATCATATTTGTATTGTTCTTGCTTTGGCTGCATTTAAAATTGGGCAGAATACACACGCACCCGCACACTTTAGTTGGGAAGTTTCCATTCTCTTTAGACGCATATTCGTTGTTTCGCTAATTAGGGGAATTTAGCTGCTTATATTCGCCCGCTATTATGAAAAGGGGGACTGGCAATCAGCTGTTCGTTTGTTTGTACACACTTCGAAAGGTAAACAAAGCAGATAAAATGGAAACCGAAAAATCATTGGACGCGCTAAAGACAAGCAGAGCATCGTCAAAGGGAAACATTTCCCGTATTAAAAATATTATAGACGCGAAAGGCGCCACAATGGAATATACAGATTTAGAATGTCGGCTAGGAATTATTGAATCATATTTCAAACAGATTCTGAATTACCAATCTCGAATTGAAGAGATGGTACCGACGGACACCGGTCGGGCTGAATTAGAAGAGTTGTATTGTGCAACTAAATCAAAAATAATATCGTTGATGGGAAAACAGAGGAAACTTAGTATGCCAGAAGCTTCGTTCGCTATTCCTCAGCAGTCCAGTTCTCGGCTTCCCCAATTGCGTCTGCCAAGATTTTCAGGCAAATACTGCGATTACAAAAATTTTATCGGAACGTTTACAACACTTGTTCACAATGATTCATCACTCACAGGAATAGAAAAGTTCAATCATTTAGTTTCATGTTTGAGCGAGCAGGCACTGGGACGGTGAAGGCGTTTCAGATTTTGGAAGAAAATTACCCTAAAGCGCTCAAGAGGCTCGAAGAGCGATATGACAATAAATGTCTAATATTCTTGGAGTACATATCGCAATTGTTTGACCTTCCGAAAATGAAAAGTGCTTCGCCAACTCAGCTCAGAGGACTTGTCGATAATGTTTCAGCACTCTTCGACTCACTAACTTCCTTAGGCAGTCATGAAGACATCTCCAATGCCATTTTAATATATTTGGTTATGTCCAAGGTCGATAGTGAGACCCAAATCAAGTGGGATGAGTCTTTAGAGTACTCCAAACTACCGAAATGGTCAGAATGCGCCGCTGTGCTCAACAGGCGGTGTCAGTTCTTAGAAAGCAGGGAGTCTAAATGTTTATTTGCTGAAAGTGGAAAACTTGAACAGAGGTCAAAACAAAATAATAGACCCGACGCATACTTCCTTGCCCGTTATTAACTCGGCGTGTCATTTCTGCAGATCACCGCAACATGCAATTGCTGATTGCAACAAATTTAAACATTTAAACGTCTACGATCGTTTTAAAAACGCTAAACGGCTGTCACTATGCATCAATTGTTTGAGAAAGGGACATGAAGTGAGCAACTGCTCTTCGAAAAAGTGTGGCGTTTGCTCTGACCCTCATCATTTACTGTTGCATAGGTATAATACACACAGAGATCAAGATGAACCATCGACTTCGCAGCAAATAGGAAATCCTAGGACGGCTTTGCATAGTGCAGTAGACAAGTGTACCGACTCGGAACCACAAGTCATTCTAGCAACAGTGGTGTTGAACGTCAAGAATCAGGCGGAAGACTTCGTTTCGGCCAGAGCTCTACTCGACTCAGGGTCGCAGATTAACTTAATGACTGAATCACTAGCGAACAGTCTCTGTCTCCATTCGACCAATTGTCCCATTCACATAAGTGGTGTGGGAGACATCAACGCGAAAGTTCACTCCAAAACCAAGACAATCGTCCAGTCGAGGTTGGAAGACGTTACCAGGAGTCTCGATTTCTGGATCGCGCGCTCAATCACGGAGTTCCAACCCCAGCATCGGCTGCAAATAGAGGATTGGAAGCTTCCTGTCGGTATTAAATTAGCAGACCCGTTCTTCTACAAGCCTCAAAGAATCGACATGTTGCTAGGAGCAGAACCCTTCTTCGACCTAATGCAGAAAGGACACATCAAATTAGGTACAAATCTACCAACCCTGCAGAATACCCTTTTGGGATGGATAGTTTCAGGAGCTTACTGTGCAAATAGCGCACGTATGCCAACATGTAATTTCCTGGAGACATCATCGACGCATGCGTCTGCAGCTTTGGGGAAATTGGTAGAGAGGTTTTGGCAGATTGAAAAAATCGAAAACAAAGTTATTCGAACTCCCGAGCAGCTTATTTGTGAACAACATTATATCGAAAATGTCAAAGTACTTAAAGACGGAAGGTTTAGTGTAAAACTTCCATTTAAATCTAGCCCGGCTCAACTTGGGAGCTCCCTGGAAATAGCCAGAAAGAGATTTCTTTCCTTAGAGAGAAGACTCAGTAAGGATGCAGGGCTAAAGATGGAATATTCCAATTTCATCCATGAGTACTTGGACTTGGGACACATGTCAAAGGTAGATAAACTCGATTTCGGCAAGCCACACTATTTTTTGCCACATCAATGCATTCTACGGCCAGAGAGCGCTTCCACGAAACTTAGAGTAGTCTTCGACGCATCGTGTCCGACTACGTCTAATGTGTCGCTCAACAATATTTTGATGGTGGGACCGACAATTCAGGAAGAGATGTACACGATCGTACTTCGATTCAGATGTCACAGATATGTTCTAACGGCTGACATCAAAAAGATGTATCGTCAAATCGAAGTCGATATGGACGATAGGCGGTTTCAATTGGTTCTCTGGCGAGACAACCCAACGGAACTCATTCAGACGTTTTGGCTGAACACCGTCACATACGGTACCTCGTCAGCGTCGTTCCTTGCAACTCGTTGCCTTAAAGAGGTAGGGCCTAAACATAGGGAGAAATTTCCGATAGGATCAAAGGTCGTTCTGAGGGATTTTTATGTCGACGATCTCTTGACAGGAGCCAGTTCGGTCGAGGAATTGAGTCAAATTCGCAAGGAGGTCGCTACAATCCTCCAGGAGGGCCATTTTGAGCTTCATAAATGGCATTCGAATATTCCGTGTGACGCATCTATGGAAACAACCAACGTGGATATAAATATTGAGGATGGGGAAACCACGAAAACGCTTGGGATTTCGTGGAACCCCACACAAGACATTTTCCAATACACATACAAGGACTCATTTTCACCTTCCAAGCTCACAAAGCGCGCCATTTTGTCATCAGCAAGCAGATTGTTCGATCCCCTAGGTCTAATTTGTCCAGTTGTTGTCAAGGCAAAGATATTTCTACAATCGTTGTGGATGCAAAAGCTAGATTGGGACGATCCTCTGCCTAGCGCGTTTGAATCATGTTGGAAAGAATACATATTAGACTTACAGAATCTTAACTGCATAGCGGTTCCGAGATTCATATTTCAGGCAGGTTGCAGAAGTATCCAAATCCATGGGTTTTCTGACGCATCGACCAAAGCATATGGATGTTGTTTGTACACCAGGTGCGAAGATGAATTCGGCGTCGTTTCGGTCACCCTAATCGCGGGAAAATCGAAGGTCGCACCCACCAAAACGCAGTCATTGCCAAGGTTAGAGTTATGTGGGGCTCATATGCTGGCCAAACTTTGGGACAAGGTCAAAGGGACTTTCGAATTTGAATTCGACCAAATCTACTTTTGGGTGGATTCTACCATCGTTCTGTGCTGGTTAGGCGCATCTCCGAGCTCTTGGGAGACGTTCGTCGCAAACCGAGTAAGCGACATACAATCGCGTAGTTTAGGTGTCTGTTGGAGGCACGTAAGGTCCGAGCATAATCCTGCAGACCTCATTTCGAGAGGATGCAATGTCGAGGACCTACAGCACTCATCTTGGTTTGCGGGGCCTGATTTCCTAAGAGACAGGTACAGCGACTGGCCACATAACACAGGCCAAACAAAGATAAACGATGGAGATCCGTTATTAGAACGGAAGAAGAGGAGAACTGTTTTCGTATGCGAAAAAGTAGAAAAGAAATTCATGAAAATGTTCTACAAACACAGTTCATTTACAAAAACCATACGGATTGTGGCGTACGTCTTGAAAGCGCTGCACATATTTAAAAAACGGAAGCCAAACATGGAGCTTTCAGCGGACGACCTCAACCAAGCATTACTGGCTTGCGTTCGTTGCATACAGCAAGCTGCGTTTTCAACAGAAATCGCAGAAATCAAGACTCGAGGGACCACGTCCAATGCACCGCTTCGAAACTTATGTCCATTCGTCGAGGAAACTTCAGTTTGGAGTATCCTAAGAGTTGGTGGTCGAATCGCCAATGCGGATATCGAGTACGATGTAAAATTTCCCATGCTGCTACCAAAGAATGACGCCTTCGTGGTGAAGTACGTTCGACACTTGCACCTCATCAATTTTCACGCCGGACCG
The DNA here is from genome assembly GCA_951230905.1 of Cheilosia variabilis. Classification (NCBI taxonomy): domain Eukaryota; kingdom Metazoa; phylum Arthropoda; class Insecta; order Diptera; family Syrphidae; genus Cheilosia; species Cheilosia variabilis. Next base: position 88,112,840 of record OX579676.1, read on the forward strand.
CAGGCTTTGCTGAAATTCGTGAGAGATCGATTTTGGATCATCAGTGGAAGGAAGATAGCGAGGCAGGTCGTCAATAATTGTGTCCATTGCAGAAGATACAAGCCAAAGCTATTGGAGCAGATCATGGGCAACTTGCCGGTGGATCGGGTAGCCCCCAATAGGCCCTTTTCTGTTTGCGGGGTGGATTTCTGCGGGCCCATCCTCACTTCGTGGAAAATTCGTGGAAAACAACCCTACAAAACTTACATTTCTGTATTTGTCTGTTTTGCGTCAAAGGCAGTCCACTTGGAAGTCGTTTCCGATCTGACCTCTGACGCATTCATAGCGGCGTTAAAACGCTTAATAGGGCGTCGAGGGTGTCCGGCCAAAATATACTGCGATAACGCAACAAATTTTGTAGGCGCGAAGACAAAATTGGTGGAATTTCGCACTAAATTTTTTAAATCACTAAATAAAACCCATATTTTTGATTTCGCTTCAGAGAAGATGATGGAGTTTAAATTCATACCCCCCCGCGCGCCTCACTTCGGAGGGCTTTGGGAGGCGGCAGTGAAATCGGCGAAGACGCTTTTGCAAAGGACTCTGGGCAATGCCTTGTTGACATTTGAAGAACTGGCGACGGCATTGGTGGAAGGCATCCTAAACTCGAGGCCCATAACCCCAATGTCGTCGGATCCAAGCGACATCAGCGCGTTGACTCCGGGACACTTCCTTATTGGATCTGCGATGAATTCCTTCCAGGAACCAAATTTAATTAACGATAACTTCTCTTATCTCAACAGATGGCAGCGAATATCCGCAATTAAGCAACATTTCTGGAAGCGGTGGCTAAAGGAATACCTCGCAAACCTTCAGATGCGGGCTAAGTGGTTCACAGAACAACGCAACATCAAAGAAGGAAGTCTTGTCATCGTGCATGAAGACAATGTGCCCCCGTACAAATGGGTCCTAGCAAGGGTGACCAAAACCATCCAGGGTGAAGACGGTAGAGTTGAAGACCAGTACCGGAAGATATCGACGTCCCATCGCAAAGATCGCACCACTGCTCGAAGAAGATGTTTGACGGTTTTCAACGCATCAACGTGGCCGAAATGTTGGCGCCCAAATTCAAATGTTGGCGCTCTAATGTTGAATATCCACAGATAATAAAGATGTCCGTTGCCCCACTCTATTGTTAACCATTCCCCATATCCAACACACACCCAAATTTCTACCTTTCCTTTTAAATTAATGTAAAGTTCGAATCATTCGAGAGCAGAACTTGAAAGCGTAATATTCAATAAAGTGAATTACTATTTTATAACGTTAAGGTTTGGTGTTTTAATTCTAGTAAGAGAAAATAAGCAAAGGGCTAAAACATGGCGACCGTGACAGGACTAATCGTTGAAAATTAAACATTTAACTAAGTGGCCAAGTGGATAAAAATACAAATTCCTTCAAAGACAGTGACAATTTCGGGAAAGTGAACATCGGACAAAGTTCAAAGAACGTCATAAGCTAAAAGTGTTTGATTACGGTTCCGCGATCGCGTACCGGGAATAAACGGAATACAGCAGTAATATATACCAGCTCCAAAAGGAACAGCAAATATCTACATATTGGTGAGTCTGTATCAATATTATCATATTTAAATACGATATAATTTAAATCAACCGCATCGATCGTTATTTGTTCGCTTCGAACACACATCATTATCAAACACAACTTATAGTTTGAAGGAAATCCACCACTTTTTGTCGTTATTTGCCACATTTTTATTCATTCAATAATTAAAAGGTTTGCAGTTGAAATAGCAACTGCGGCTGTTTAGAATTAAAACCACCAACTTGAATACCAACAACCATAACATAGATCGCACTTCAACAGAATCGATAGTAATTATTGAAAAACTGCAGGCTTTCTTGTTAAGGGGAACTTGCGTTCGCCAACTTAATTGCAACTCGCCGCAATTCGCATATCTCCGCAGTCCGCACACTGAGTATTCGCTTCAATTTGATTTACGTAATACAAAGGGGAAATAGTTCTCTGTTTGAACAAATTCGCAACCGTTTCTGTGTATGAGGGCATTGAACTCACATTACAGTTTGCCATCACTGCCTTCTGCTGCACAGCCAACTTCACCAAAAATACCGCTGTCAAGCTGAGAGATCATCATCGTGCTGTATTTTACTGCATTGTGCAACACACACAAATATATCTACGCAATTCGCTTGGAAACGTCTCGTTTGCTTTGATCTCTTATTCGTCTCTTCGCTGTCGTCTAGGAATAGAACTAGAGACTAGGAGAATTTCGCTGCTTGGGGAAATTGTCGCTCGCCGTCGAGAAGAAGGAAACGCTTATAGATTGTCGTCATCATATTTGTATTGTTCTTGCTTTGGCTGCATTTAAAATTGGGCAGAATACACACGCACCCGCACACTTTAGTTGGGAAGTTTCCATTCTCTTTAGACGCATATTCGTTGTTTCGCTAATTAGGGGAATTTAGCTGCTTATATTCGCCCGCTATTATGAAAAGGGGGACTGGCAATCAGCTGTTCGTTTGTTTGTACACACTTCGAAAGGTAAACAAAGCAGATAAAATGGAAACCGAAAAATCATTGGACGCGCTAAAGACAAGCAGAGCATCGTCAAAGGGAAACATTTCCCGTATTAAAAATATTATAGACGCGAAAGGCGCCACAATGGAATATACAGATTTAGAATGTCGGCTAGGAATTATTGAATCATATTTCAAACAGATTCTGAATTACCAATCTCGAATTGAAGAGATGGTACCGACGGACACCGGTCGGGCTGAATTAGAAGAGTTGTATTGTGCAACTAAATCAAAAATAATATCGTTGATGGGAAAACAGAGGAAACTTAGTATGCCAGAAGCTTCGTTCGCTATTCCTCAGCAGTCCAGTTCTCGGCTTCCCCAATTGCGTCTGCCAAGATTTTCAGGCAAATACTGCGATTACAAAAATTTTATCGGAACGTTTACAACACTTGTTCACAATGATTCATCACTCACAGGAATAGAAAAGTTCAATCATTTAGTTTCATGTTTGAGCGAGCAGGCACTGGGACGGTGAAGGCGTTTCAGATTTTGGAAGAAAATTACCCTAAAGCGCTCAAGAGGCTCGAAGAGCGATATGACAATAAATGTCTAATATTCTTGGAGTACATATCGCAATTGTTTGACCTTCCGAAAATGAAAAGTGCTTCGCCAACTCAGCTCAGAGGACTTGTCGATAATGTTTCAGCACTCTTCGACTCACTAACTTCCTTAGGCAGTCATGAAGACATCTCCAATGCCATTTTAATATATTTGGTTATGTCCAAGGTCGATAGTGAGACCCAAATCAAGTGGGATGAGTCTTTAGAGTACTCCAAACTACCGAAATGGTCAGAATGCGCCGCTGTGCTCAACAGGCGGTGTCAGTTCTTAGAAAGCAGGGAGTCTAAATGTTTATTTGCTGAAAGTGGAAAACTTGAACAGAGGTCAAAACAAAATAATAGACCCGACGCATACTTCCTTGCCCGTTATTAACTCGGCGTGTCATTTCTGCAGATCACCGCAACATGCAATTGCTGATTGCAACAAATTTAAACATTTAAACGTCTACGATCGTTTTAAAAACGCTAAACGGCTGTCACTATGCATCAATTGTTTGAGAAAGGGACATGAAGTGAGCAACTGCTCTTCGAAAAAGTGTGGCGTTTGCTCTGACCCTCATCATTTACTGTTGCATAGGTATAATACACACAGAGATCAAGATGAACCATCGACTTCGCAGCAAATAGGAAATCCTAGGACGGCTTTGCATAGTGCAGTAGACAAGTGTACCGACTCGGAACCACAAGTCATTCTAGCAACAGTGGTGTTGAACGTCAAGAATCAGGCGGAAGACTTCGTTTCGGCCAGAGCTCTACTCGACTCAGGGTCGCAGATTAACTTAATGACTGAATCACTAGCGAACAGTCTCTGTCTCCATTCGACCAATTGTCCCATTCACATAAGTGGTGTGGGAGACATCAACGCGAAAGTTCACTCCAAAACCAAGACAATCGTCCAGTCGAGGTTGGAAGACGTTACCAGGAGTCTCGATTTCTGGATCGCGCGCTCAATCACGGAGTTCCAACCCCAGCATCGGTATTAAATTAGCAGACCCGTTCTTCTACAAGCCTCAAAGAATCGACATGTTGCTAGGAGCAGAACCCTTCTTCGACCTAATGCAGAAAGGACACATCAAATTAGGTACAAATCTACCAACCCTGCAGAATACCCTTTTGGGATGGATAGTTTCAGGAGCTTACTGTGCAAATAGCGCACGTATGCCAGCATGTAATTTCCTGGAGACATCATCGACGCATGCGTCTGCAGCTTTGGGGAAATTGGTAGAGAGGTTTTGGCAGATTGAAAAAATCGAAAACAAAGTTATTCGAACTCCCGAGCAGCTTATTTGTGAACAACATTATATCGAAAATGTCAAAGTACTTAAAGACGGAAGGTTTAGTGTAAAACTTCCATTTAAATCTAGCCCGGCTCAACTTGGGAGCTCCCTGGAAATAGCCAGAAAGAGATTTCTTTCCTTAGAGAGAAGACTCAGTAAGGATGCAGGGCTAAAGATGGAATATTCCAATTTCATCCATGAGTACTTGGACTTGGGACACATGTCAAAGGTAGATAAACTCGATTTCGGCAAGCCACACTATTTTTTGCCACATCAATGCATTCTACGGCCAGAGAGCGCTTCCACGAAACTTAGAGTAGTCTTCGACGCATCGTGTCCGACTACGTCTAATGTGTCGCTCAACAATATTTTGATGGTGGGACCGACAATTCAGGAAGAGATGTACACGATCGTACTTCGATTCAGATGTCACAGATATGTTCTAACGGCTGACATCAAAAAGATGTATCGTCAAATCGAAGTCGATATGGACGATAGGCGGTTTCAATTGGTTCTCTGGCGAGACAACCCAACGGAACTCATTCAGACGTTTTGGCTGAACACCGTCACATACGGTACCTCGTCAGCGTCGTTCCTTGCAACTCGTTGCCTTAAAGAGGTAGGGCCTAAACATAGGGAGAAATTTCCGATAGGATCAAAGGTCGTTCTGAGGGATTTTTATGTCGACGATCTCTTGACAGGAGCCAGTTCGGTCGAGGAATTGAGTCAAATTCGCAAGGAGGTCGCTACAATCCTCCAGGAGGGCCATTTTGAACTTCATAAATGGCATTCGAATATTCCGTGTGACGCATCTATGGAAACAACCAACGTGGATATAAATATTGAGGATGGGGAAACCACGAAAACGCTTGGGATTTCGTGGAACCCCACACAAGACATTTTCCAATACACATACAAGGACTCATTTTCACCTTCCAAGCTCACAAAGCGCGCCATTTTGTCATCAGCAAGCAGATTGTTCGATCCCCTAGGTCTAATTTGTCCAGTTGTTGTCAAGGCAAAGATATTTCTACAATCGTTGTGGATGCAAAAGCTAGATTGGGACGATCCTCTGCCTAGCGCGTTTGAATCATGTTGGAAAGAATACATATTAGACTTACAGAATCTTAACTGCATAGCGGTTCCGAGATTCATATTTCAGGCAGGTTGCAGAAGTATCCAAATCCATGGGTTTTCTGACGCATCGACCAAAGCATATGGATGTTGTTTGTACACCAGGTGCGAAGATGAATTCGGCGTCGTTTCGGTCACCCTAATCGCGGGAAAATCGAAGGTCGCACCCACCAAAACGCAGTCATTGCCAAGGTTAGAGTTATGTGGGGCTCATATGCTGGCCAAACTTTGGGACAAGGTCAAAGGGACTTTCGAATTTGAATTCGACCAAATCTACTTTTGGGTGGATTCTACCATCGTTCTGTGCTGGTTAGGCGCATCTCCGAGCTCTTGGGAGACGTTCGTCGCAAACCGAGTAAGCGACATACAATCGCGTAGTTTAGGTGTCTGTTGGAGGCACGTAAGGTCCGAGCATAATCCTGCAGACCTCATTTCGAGAGGATGCAATGTCGAGGACCTACAGCACTCATCTTGGTTTGCGGGGCCTGATTTCCTAAGAGACAGGTACAGCGACTGGCCACATAACACAGGCCAAACAAAGATAAACGATGGAGATCCGTTATTAGAACGGAAGAAGAGGAGAACTGTTTTCGTATGCGAAAAAGTAGAAAAGAAATTCATGAAAATGTTCTACAAACACAGTTCATTTACAAAAACCATACGGATTGTGGCGTACGTCTTGAAAGCGCTGCACATATTTAAAAAACGGAAGCCAAACATGGAGCTTTCAGCGGACGACCTCAACCAAGCATTACTGGCTTGCGTTCGTTGCATACATCAAGCTGCGTTTTCAACAGAAATCGCAGAAATCAAGACTCGAGGGACCACGTCCAATGCACCGCTTCGAAACTTATGTCCATTCGTCGAGGAAACTTCAGTTTGGAGTATCCTAAGAGTTGGTGGTCGAATCGCCAATGCGGATATCGAGTACGATGTAAAATTTCCCATGCTGCTACCAAAGAATGACGCCTTCGTGGTGAAGTACGTTCGACACTTGCACCTCATCAATTTTCACGCCGGACCGCAGGCTTTGCTGAAATTCGTGAGAGATCGATTTTGGATCATCAGTGGAAGGAAGATAGCGAGGCAGGTCGTCAATAATTGTGTCCATTGCAGAAGATACAAGCCAAAGCTATTGGAGCAGATCATGGGCAACTTGCCGGTGGATCGGGTAGCCCCCAATAGGCCCTTTTCTGTTTGCGGGGTGGATTTCTGCGGGCCCATCCTCACTTCGTGGAAAATTCGTGGAAAACAACCCTACAAAACTTACATTTCTGTATTTGTCTGTTTTGCGTCAAAGGCAGTCCACTTGGAAGTCGTTTCCGATCTGACCTCTGACGCATTCATAGCGGCGTTAAAACGCTTAATAGGGCGTCGAGGGTGTCCGGCCAAAATATACTGCGATAACGCAACAAATTTTGTAGGCGCGAAGACAAAATTGGTGGAATTTCGCACTAAATTTTTTAAATCACTAAATAAAACCCATATTTTTGATTTCGCTTCAGAGAAGATGATGGAGTTTAAATTCATACCCCCCCGCGCGCCTCACTTCGGAGGGCTTTGGGAGGCGGCAGTGAAATCGGCGAAGACGCTTTTGCAAAGGACTCTGGGCAATGCCTTGTTGACATTTGAAGAACTGGCGACGGCATTGGTGGAAGGCATCCTAAACTCGAGGCCCATAACCCCAATGTCGTCGGATCCAAGCGACATCAGCGCGTTGACTCCGGGACACTTCCTTATTGGATCTGCGATGAATTCCTTCCAGGAACCAAATTTAATTAACGATAACTTCTCTTATCTCAACAGATGGCAGCGAATATCCGCAATTAAGCAACATTTCTGGAAGCGGTGGCTAAAGGAATACCTCGCAAACCTTCAGATGCGGGCTAAGTGGTTCACAGAACAACGCAACATCAAAGAAGGAAGTCTTGTCATCGTGCATGAAGACAATGTGCCCCCGTACAAATGGGTCCTAGCAAGGGTGACCAAAACCATCCAGGGTGAAGACGGTAGAGTTGAAGACCAGTACCGGAAGATATCGACGTCCCATCGCAAAGATCGCACCACTGCTCGAAGAAGATGTTTGACGGTTTTCAACGCATCAACGTGGCCGAAATGTTGGCGCCCAAATTCAAATGTTGGCGCTCAAATGTTGAATATCCACAGATAATAAAGATGTCCGTTGCCCCACTCTATTGTTAACCATTCCCCATATCCACCACACACCCAAATTTCTACCTTTCCTTTTAAATTAATGTAAAGTTCGAATCATTCGAGAGCAGAACTTAAAAGCGTAATATTCAATAAAGTGAATTACTATTTTATAACGTTAAGGTTTGGTGTTTTAATTCTAGTAAGAGAAAATAAGCAAAGGGCTAAAACAGTCATTACTTATTACTTTATCAGACTTGTTACAATTTTCAGTCATAGTGATAAGATAAAAATTACTTTAATGAAGAGCAAATCGAAAGCACGTCTGCTTGCGTCGACAAGTGCTTTTTTGCTAATCTCCTCCTCTGGTTTGTGGGTATAGCGCGCCGGGAGGAAGTGGCGCAAGAACGCTTGTCGGAACTGATACCAGTTCTGGAAGCCATCGCGGTTGATTCTCAGCCACTCCAGTGCCGTACCTCGGAAGATCTCCGGTCGTAGCATATAGTCGGATGGTATGTCATAACAGCGGGTCAGTTCTTCGATCCGCTCCATAAATTCGAGGACATTTCCTGAGGAATCGAATTTTAGCCCCCATTGTCGGACCGTATTCATTACCTCGGCTTCATAGCTTCATTAAAGAGATATATACATAAATGCGGTATAAATTTGTATTGATATGACTAATAACTATGTCACTGGGCATTGTCATACGTGACGAGGGAAACCTCTTGGGTTTTCGGTATACACATATTATGTTTATGAATAACATGTCAGGCGGGTCTCAATTATCGATGCTCAGAATGAGAAGATTATAAATGGAAATAAATGATCGCTGGTGTGATCAATTCACACCACACTCCTTGGGAAAAAAAAGGAAATTTCGCGTCATATGTACATTTGGGATCTTATGTTAAATTTTGTTTTTTTTTTTTTTAGTTTCTGATTGTTACAGAATTTTGAAACATTTCTTAGTTATTATTTAATATTTCTTTTTAACAAAATTTAATTTAATTTATATATTTGATAGATTTAATTTTCTTATCTAACAAAGGTTAATATAATTTAATATATCTATAAACACTTAATACTTTTAATATTCATATAATTCTTAACAAATTTTTAATTGATTCGTAGCACGTAATTTTTTTTTTTTTTTTTTTAAATTGCGTTTTCTTTCGTTACAAGATTTTGTATTCTACCCTATTGTTTTTTATGCTACCACAGAAATGTCTTATTAGTTATTTCTCTTAAAGGTTATTTTTCTTGAATGTTATTTTTCCTAAAAGTAATTTTTCTTAAATGTTAAAGCTTAAAGCTATTACAAAATGTATTAATAGTTATTTTTCTTAAAACTAGTACAAAATGTCCTAATAGTTATTTTCTTACTTAAGCTTAAAGCTATTACAAAATGTATTAATAGTTATTTTGCTTAAAACTAGTACAAAATGTCCTAATAGTTATTTTCTTACATCTACCGCGGTTTTTTTTTTTTTTTTTTGCATGCTTCATTTACATCTACATCTCTCTCCCCCCTTTTTTTTTTTTTTAAAAAAGTCAAAAGTAAATACAAATTGCTTTAGTATGTATAATACATAGAATTTTTTAAGTCGGTTTTTATGAACTTTAGTTCTCTTACCTTCGTACCTTATTTCACAATTTACTCCTTCCTCAGATAATACCTCAAATGGTCCAATGTAAATGGGATCTAGTTTTCTTCTATTTTCATTTCATAACAATACTAAACTACCTACTTCGATTTTTCCTATCGTAATCAGTTTTTCTATCGTTTTTCCTTTCTACGAGTATGTCTCTAGCGTCCCTATGAGCGATTTGTAATCTTTGCCTCAACTCAATTACGTAATCTTCATAATTGTATCTTGGCTCTACCTGTTTTGTTAAGTTTGATGGTAACGTACATCGTCGTCCGAATACTAATTCATAATAATACCCCGTTTCGGCATGTACTGCGGTGTTATAGCAAAACACATAATAAGGTAACCAAGTACACCAATCTGTATGTTTTTCAGACACGTAGCTCCTGACGTATGCTCCGAGAACTTTATGGGAGTTTTCTAATGCTCCTATACTTTCGTGATGATATGCCGTGGACTGCATTTGTTCTATTTTTAGTAGTTTGCACATATCCTTAAAAATTTTGTTAATAAATTCGGTTCCTTGGTCAGATGCTATCGTTTTTGGAGCTCCATATATAAGGATAAAGCATTCTACTAGTCCTTTGGCTACTGTGCTAGCTTCTTTCTTAACGATTGGAATGTATTTATACCCGTTTACGGATTCGTCTAGTGGACCTACTAAAGGGTGATTTTTTAGCTGGTTTGGTTTTGGCAACACTGGTTTTGACAGCTGACGTGTGTTTAGTACCTTGTGTCACTGTCAAACAGCTTCAGTTTGGTTTGCAATTTAACCATGGATCGTCTTACAAATGAACAACGCTTGCAAATTATTGAATTTTACTATCAAAATTCGTGCTCGGTTCGAAATGTTCATCGCGCGCTGCTTCCATTTTATGATCGGCATTCTCGACCTTCTGAGCAGTCTATTCGGAAGATTGTGACCAAATTTCGCACGAAATTTACTTTGTTGGACATTAAACCACCAACACGTTTACGTACTGTGCGTAGTGAAGAAAATATTGCGGCCGTATCAGCTAGTGTGACAGAAGACCGCGAAATGTCGATTCGGCGCCGTTCCCAGCAGTTAGGCCTTTGTTACAGCACTACGTGGAAAATTTTGCGGAAGGATTTGGGCGTAAAGCCTTTTAAGATACAGCTGGTGCAAGAACTAAAGCCAGCCGACCTACCACAACGCCGAATTTTTGGTGAATGGGCTCTTGGAAAGCTGGCCGAGGATCCGCTTTTTTATCGAAAAATTGTGTTCAGCGATGAGGCTCATTTTTGGTTGAATGGGTACGTAAATAAGCAAAATTGCCGCATTTGGAGTGAAGATCAGCCAGAAGCATTGCAACAGCTACCAATGCATCCCGAAAAAGCCACTGTTTGGTGCGGTTTATGGGCCGGCGGCATTATTGGGCCATATTTCTTCAAAGATGATGCGAATCGCAGCGTTACTGTCAATGGTGAACGCTACCGAGCGATGATAACAAACTTTTTTTTGCCCGAAATGGAAGTTCTTGACTTGCATGATATGTGGTTTCAACAAGACGGTGCCACATGCCACACAGCACGCGAAACAATGGCGCAATTGCGAGGCGAGTTTGGTGAACAGTTAATTTCACGTTTCGGGCCGGTCAATTGGCCGCCTAGATCGTGCGATTTGACACCATTAGATTATTTTTTGTGGGGGTATGCCAAGGCTAATGTGTATAGGGACAAGCCCGCTTCGATTGACGCACTGGAAGCCAACATCCATGCATTCATTCGTGAGATACCGGCCGATATGTGTGAAAGAGTATGCCAAAATTGGACTCAGCGGATGGGCTACCTGAGACGCAGCCGCGGTCAACATTTGCATGAAATTATCTTTAAACATTAAATTGCAAGGTTCAAACTATCGATTCAAATAAATATTTCATTCATTTTTTCGAATTTTTTGTGTTTTTTTTTTAAAAAAAGTTCTAAACCTCTTAAAAAATCACCCTTTAAATCTAGATAGATCTTGTCGAAGCTTGTTTCCGCTGTTGATGTTATCTCCATGAGCTGTAATATGTAATATGATTATTCTTCTTTATTCTCTCAGAATTCCATGCAGAAACCGATGGTTCTATTATGTCGTTCTCCAACATTTTATCTATTTCTTCTTTTATATCTCCCTTCTGTGAGTGAGGAAGGCGGTAGGGCTTGGTATATTTCGGTGTAGATCCTTCTTTCAGTACGATATCTGCTTGTCCTACGTGTGTGTAAGTAAGCTTATCACCTTCTAGGTGGTGTTGTGATCCGCACAACCATAACCATACTCATGACCTACCCTAATCATCACCTTCTCACTAGCGATCCATTCCATACATTACCAGAGCATACGGCTATTAATAGGTCATTTGCTTTGTTTTCATTAGTTTTTTCATTTACCCAAACGCCACCCAAGCGCAATGAATGAAGTGCATACCTACCCAATACGATACACACGTAACCCAACTCCGATTGCACAGCGGCACGCCGACACATGGCAAAACTGCAAAGGTTGCATATCGGAGGAATACTACGTTGTGGTATCAGTGGAATAATAATAATTTATGAATGGATGACACTTGACACCAGCGTAAGGCAAATGACACCCAAGATGTCATTTGGGTACTTGTAATGGGAACGGAAAACAATTAAGCAATAACTAAAAATAGCGCGTATGCACATATGGTAATTGGTAAGGAAACAAATGGTGCGTGGAGGGGGAAGATAGGAGATGGGTCATGAACAATAATTGTATAAAAGGCAAAGGTTGTGACAAGGAAAGGCAGAGCTAATTTAGAGTTATAGGATACCAGGTTACAGCCCAGCTCAAGACAGCGGACCTAGTTATTCCAAACAATAAAATAAATAAATAAAGAAACTCAGAGTCGCAGCCCTGCCTAAGACAGCGGGCTCTGTTGTTCAATTCAATAAATAAATAAAAAAGTTGTTTAAATTTTATTTCGGCTCTCCGCTCAGTACTCTTCCCTCGGATTATCGAGAAAGCACGGACTGAGACGTAACATTGGTGGCAGCGGTGGGATACCCAAAAGGTCCCAACTAGCAAGAACAAGGCAAAGACCTTGATGCGTGACAGGGGCTAAACACCGTCAATATAACAAAAAAAAAAAAAAAATTATAATATAATAATATATATTGTGTTAAAGTGATAGCGTCTCTGGGGCTTACACCAGAAACAGTGTATACAACGAAACAGTGTGGACCAAGGACCAGTGAGACCAGCACTACCAGCATCAACCACAACAGCAGCAGCATCATTAACACCAGTAGCAGCGTAAAGATTAAATAAGGTATTTCTATTAAGATATTTTATTTTCTTATACACAACCAAATATTTTTGTAATTAAACACACTCCCCAAATTACTATGTCGTGCTAAGTTCGGTATCTTTTTGTGAGCAAAATTCTTACGCGTCGAAATAAGCGAATAGTGGAATTATTCGAATTCCTTCCTCTCCATTCCATAGTAGAAGAACCCAAAATGGAATTCAAAGTAAGCATAAACGATATATTCAATATCGTGCCAACTTTCGACGGAAGTCCCGGCGACCTTAACAAATTTATCGCATGCGGTAACATATTGTTTTCCTCTGTCGATACCGACAAACATAAAACCTTCCTCGAGATCGTCAAGACCAGGCTACAGGGGGCAGCTTTCGAACTGATTCAGTTCAATTCTTTTACCACATGGAACGAACTCGTTAAAGAGCTCGAAAGCCAATTCAAGCAAGAGAAGTCACGATCTTCCGCCCAAAACGAACTAATGTCAGCCACACAAGGGGCCAAGGAAAGTGTCTATGAATTCGGCGACAGACTTGCACAACTACTCTCTGCTTTAAATTCAGCCACGTTAGGAACTGTTAGTGAAAAACCAGTCAGGGATTTCTTAACGAAAGAAAACAGCAAATTGGCTCTGCAAACATTCGAAGATAATCTCAGGAATCACACCCTAAAAATTTTGGTTAAAGCTCATAAGGCAGATAACCTCAAAAACGCAGTATCCTACGCAGTTGAACAGTCATTTCGACTGGACAAATCTCCTCATCACTTTTCTTCACCTACCGGTAGCACATCAAACGCAACCAGACCCATTTGCCGAACATGTAACAAAGTAGGGCATTCGTCTGAAACATGTTACCAAAATACTAACAGACTCCCACAATTTCCAAACTCAGTTAAAAGAGAAGTGCAATTCCTCTCGTGTACATTTTGCCAAAAACCTAATCATTCGTTCCAAAACTGTAGGACTCGTCTAGCGCAAGCTCGACAAAATGTTCAAAACGAACAAAACAGAGGCAATATCAACAATTATAATAACCATAATCAAAATAATTATCAAAACCGTAATAACAATAATCATAATCAGAACCAAAATCATTACCAAGACCGGCGTATCAACCCTAATCGGCAAATCAATTACCACCACGTACCGGATCATCAAAACCAGTCCAATCAAAGCAACGAAATCGAATTTCAGGGAAACGAACTGTCTCGGGAGGAAAACCCCGGCGATCCTTCCCGAGTAAACATTCAAGCCGAGGTGCACCAAGCGAGGAATTAAACTCGATCTTTTTGGCCTCTTCCATTGCAGAATCAAACAAGAATCGAGCCAAAATATTACTTCTCAACACTAATGAGAAACAAGTAAATATCAACACAAAAGATATAGGTTTAGAATGGGACAAGCTAGAAGAATTTGATTTCATTAAGCCAAGTCTAGAACAGGATCCAGTATATAAAAGATTGGAAAATCTGGAAAAATCTTTAAACACAGATCACTGTAACCATGAAGAAAAAACTGCTATTATACAGATATGCCGTGAGTTTAATGATCTATTCTTTTTACCGGGTGATAAATTGTCTTTTACTAAAGCAAGTACCCACAAAATAACAACGGAAGCAGGAAAACCACCCATATACGTAAGACCTTATAGGCTGCCCGAAACCAGTAGAAATGAAATATATAAACAAGTAAACGAGATGCTAGACACTAATATAATCAGACCAAGTTACAGCCCGTGGAACTCACCCTTGCTGCTCGTCCCCAAGAAACCAGACGCACAAGGAAATAAAAAATGGCGGGTAGTAGTAGACTATAGGCGCCTGAACGATGCCACTGTAGGTGATGCATTTCCTCTCCCAAACATAACTGACATATTAGATCAGTTAGGCAAAGCTAAATATTTTAGTACGCTCGATCTTGCGAACGGTTTTCACCAAATATTGGTAGAAAAAGAAGATCGAGAAAAGACCGCGTTTAGCACTGCTTTCGGTCACTATGAGTATAACAGGATGCCATTCGGGCTTAAAAACGCTCCAGCTACGTTCCAACGGACAATGAACAATGTTCTTATGGGAATGATTGGCATTGAGTGTTTCGTATATGTCGACGACATCGTTATATATGGTTCCAATTTAACAGACCACAATGAGAAATTGCGAAACGTATTAGCAAGACTACGAGAGCATAATTTAAAATTACAACCCGACAAATGTCACTTTATCAGAAAGGAACTTATGTACCTCGGGCATGTCATAAGTGACAACGGTATTAAACCAAATCCAGAGAAGATAGAAGTAGTAAAAACATACCCGAGACCAAAAAAGGCTAAAGATATAAAGGCATTTCTAGGTTTCGTTGGCTATTACCGTCGGTTTATTCCTAATTTTGCCCTCATAGCGAAACCCCTAACGAATCTTTTAAAAAAGGGTATAAATTTCAAATGGGACGCATTCTGCGAAGAGGCTTTCACAAGACTTAAAGAGAAATTAATCACTTCCCCTATATTGATATATCCTGACTTTAAGGAACATTTTCTAATAACCACAGACGCAAGCGATTTCGCAATAGGCGCTGTTTTGTCCCAAGGGAATATAGGTGAAGACAAGCCTGTTTATTACGTTAGTCGTAATTTAAATTCAGCAGAAACTAAGTATACAATTACTGAAAAGGAACTACTCGCAATAATATTTGCAGTGCGACAATTTCGTCCTTACATTTATGGAAGAAAATTCACCATTCTAACCGATCACAGACCACTACAATGGCTATTGAATCTGAAAGATCCTTCATCTAGATTAGCACGTTGGCGAATAGATCTAGAGGAATACGAATACGAAATCAAATACAAAGCCGGCAAACATAACTCCAACGCTGACGCTTTAAGTCGAATACCGGCAGTAGCCATGACAACTACAGCGAAAAAGAGCCAAAACAACGTAACTCCCCATTCCGAACAAAGTAATAAGGTAATGGTAGTAACTCGAAATCAAAGACATCGTCTGGAAGACCGAAATGAAACCAATACCAATACTCGGTCATGCGAAGACGAGCTGCTACAGGTTTCTAGCTTTATTCTGACAGAAAAAACCGGTGATATCCACAAAGACTATAATTTATCGTTAAAAACCGTAATTTTGCCTCTAATAAATTCACCAGATGAGGAAGCACTCAAAGAACTCATACCAAGCTTTATTAAACCTGATGTAGGTAAATGTTTTGAGACAGAGTTTTGTTTTGTGATTACCTTACCGATACCCTTTAGAAGCACGAAGGATGAATCAGTTGCAGAAAAATGCTTGAAAAATATAAAAGAGAAAATTCAAAACCGACATTTTAAAATGATCGGGTTTTCATTACCAAACTTGGGCAACAATGCAAAAAATACTATAAAAATACTACTGGAAAAATTATTTGACAAAGACGATCTGGAAATTCGGCTCTATACAAACGAAAGGATCACTCTGAATGAACCCGAACTTATAAGAAAGGCCCTCTTTGACTTTCATGACTCACCATTCGGAGGACATCAAGGCGTGTCACGAACACTTAAAAGAATCCAAAATAAGTACTACTGGCCTGGTATGAAGAAGGATATTGTTGAACACATACAAAAATGCACATCATGCCAGTTTAACAAACGTAGGAGGAACCCTCCGGTACCTATGAGGATTACAACAACCAGCTCACGACCATTCGAAAGAATTGCTTTGGACATAGTCGGTCCTTTGCCTGTAAGCCACAACGATCAAAAATATTTGTTAACATTTCAGGACGACCTTACTAAATTTTCCGAAGTTTTTCCTATACCTAATGCTGAAGCCTCAACGGTAGCACGAGGTTTTTCCGAAAATATTATATGCCGACATGGTATTCCGATTTCCTTACTTACCGATCAAGGTACAAATTTTCTGAGTTCTATGTTTAAAGAATTATGCACATTGCTGAAAATAAAGAAACTCACTACATCACCTTACCACCCGCAAACAAATGGAGCGCTTGAGCGTAGCCATAGAACCCTTTCTGAATACCTACGACACTATGTTCAGCGAGATCCCTTAACTTGGGATACGTGGACCCCTTATGCTATGTTCGTATACAATACGACACCACACAGCAGCACAGGCTTTACGCCATACGAACTCCTTTACGGATTCCCTGCCAATATCCCCAGTATCCTGCAACAAATCCCAAAAACACTATACAACTACGAAAACTACGTCAACGAGTTAAAGGCTAGATTACAGCACGGATACCAGGCAGCGAAAGAAATTTTAAATAAAAAGAAAGTAATCTCCAAAGAACTGTATGATTCTTCTAAAAATCCAAGCAAGAAAAAATAAGTTTTCATCCCTTTGGGAAGGCCCCTACGAGGTTTTGGAAATCTTATCCGATGAGAATACAAGAATTAAAATAGGAAACAAATCGAAAGTAGTACAGGTTACATACCCAAAAGGGTCAAGTACCTCTATATTTTCAATTCTCACTTAATTCTCTTTCTATTGCATTTGAGTCTCAAATAACAGCCCAGATACCAGCCACGCGCATGCAAAACTTTGATGAGCTTACACACGCGCACTGGAGTTGAATTGCATACCAAACACAATTGGTTGAGTTAGCTTGCAAAGTAGATATAAGGAACCCAGAAGGGAAAAACAAGTTAGTTAGTAAGAAATAAAGTTTTTTTTTTTATAACCGCGCGACCGGAGTCTATTAGTTACATAATAATAATCTCGTAAATTTCACTACATAAACCAACATACACACAAACACGATTAAAGTCGGCAAGTAAATCTCACCCTATGCTTCGTCTTTTAAAAGATGGAGTCAACATACTACGAGCCAGATTCAGAATGGGGACTTTTTAACACGGTTACGCAAAAGAAACTCCGGTTGCGTCGTGGGACCACTAAGATAGGCAGAGGACATCCAAACGACATTGAGCTGGATACCCCGTTTGTGTCCCCTGGACAGTCAGCAATCCACGTAGATCTTAACGATCAAAAAGTGCACATAGCTGACTACCATACCTCACGCGGAACATATGTCAACGGAGAAATACTCACCCCTTGCACCATAAGAGAACTCCATTTCGGGGACACAATCGGTTTCGGAGTATGGGAGGAAGATTTCGAACCAGACTTCTGTCCTACCTACGTACTGAAAGGTCCACTCCCACGACGTTGGAACCCCATTACACGTAGTCCGCCACACCGAATCGAGTACGACGACGACGATGACGACGCATCGGGTTATGAATCTTCCGACACCGTACTGTGGGAACCATCAAGGCAATAAAAAAAAAAAAAAAATATATATATATATATCTTTTTTTTTTACACACACACACACACAACACACACAAAAAAAAAAAAAAAACATTTTTACTTCTGAACGCAAAATGAAGTACATCGACAAACTCTTTCCAGATCATGAAATCTATTACCTTACTAATAAGAGTAATCCCACTTATAAACGGACTACTTCAGCTAACTCCTATAAAAGATAATCCAGGGATCTACTTCGAGCAAATAGGAAAAGCAGAACTATATTCCACAGAATGGAAACTAATAGTGTATTATGACTTACAAACACTAACAGAAGAATTAGACCACATCCAACAGCATGTATTAGAGATCAATAAACTATGTTCACGACTGCAGGGAAAAACAAGCTGTGACATCCTCTGTAACAGCGCTACGGGCGAACTAAACAACTTAATGATAAGCATGAATAACAAATACGAACTATTAAATACTAACAGCAGGCAGAAACGAGGACTGATTAACGCAGTTGGTATATTAAGCAAATCTTTATTTGGCACCCTAGACAACGAGGACGCAACTTTTTACGATAAACAAATAACAAAATTACAAATGAACGAAAATCACCTACTCACACTACTAAAAAATCAAACAATGATACTCGAAACTACAGCAAACATATTTAAGAACTCCGAAAAAACAATAGGAAACCAATTAGGCACCGTCAACGCAAAACTTAACACATTAAAAGATATGGTAAACACACTAACTAGCATCGAAAACGAACAACGTATTTTCTCTGAAATAGAATCACTAACTAGTTTTGTCACTTTAATTATTATTAGATACCAAAACACAGTAAACGACATTTTAGACCTAATAACAGATGTTAAACATGGTAAAACACACCCGGCTATAGTTACCCCAGAACAGCTCAAGACAGTAGTAACAAAAATTAAACAAGAACTTACTGACGGATTGAAAATCTCTTCCATCGTTACCGACGATATTTTATCACTATACCACATTACTACAATGAGCGCAATTGTTCGAAACAACAAAGTGATATATGAATTGAAAATCCCACTACCTTACATAGAGAATTATCATATTTACAAAACCATCTCTTTACCCACGAATTTCAAAAATAACTTTATTTTCATACAACCAAACGCAAAATACTTACTCATAGACTTCAGGAAAGAATATTACTCCAGTTTGAGTACCGACGACTTGGCTAATTGCAAAGTCAAAGGGAATCAATTCCTATGCCCTATGTTACACCCTTTGTTCAACATTAATTCAAAACACTCAATATGTGAAGTAGAATTACTACGTAAGGCTAGTACTTTCCCCACTTCATGTGACATAAAACAAACAAACCTATCAACCATATGGGTTCAGCTCTCCCAAGGCAATAAACGGCTGGTTTCATCACTCGGCGAGTATGAAATTGACGAAATTTGCAACGACAATGTAACATCATACAAACTAGAAAACACAGCAACAATAGAAATAACAGGGAATTGTTACATTAAATCCAAGGAGTTAATCATACACTCATACAATGAAAAATCCTCCTCCATTCATAATTCTTATGTACCACCCCTCAATATTTCACATTTTCTAAAAAACAACACATACATAAAGTCCAACCAAGCAAGCGACGTAGCCTACATAAGGTTCTCTAGTCAAGACGAACTTAAATCAGTATCAAACCAGATAAAGCAATTGGAAGCTGCAGAAAAAGAACTACTGACACCGTTAGATTCGCACAACATCCACCACTATATCTCGATCTATGTAATTCTGGCAATAGTAGCTACCTTTATATACATCTTTAGAAGACATTTAAAAACACAAATAACGAAAGATACCAACGAACTAACAGCACAAATATCCCATCCTATCCCAACTGAACACATACTAGAAATAAGTAATAATCAAATCGAACCACCATCTCCTAAACCAACATTTGTATTAACTACACGAGTTTAAAAAAAAAAAAAAAATTTTATATATATGTATATGTATACTATATTATAATAATTTCACTATAAAACTATGTATTAAAAAAAAAAAAAAAAAAAAAAAAAAATTTTTAATATTTCCTTGTACTAATTGTTAAAAATAATTTTTATACTAGAATAAGAATATTGTTATAGGTACTTCCTTTGTAGTAGGAGCCAAACATTATATTTAGTCTAAGCACTTCGTTATAAGCATTCAAGCATTGTATTTAGTTTAACACGGTACTTAGAAAATATCTTTGTAACTCAAAAACAAAAAATCATTAAAATAATTATAAATTTCCTTCTTCGTCACACCCAAGCCTACTTGCAGAAAATTCTAACCCTTCAGGTAAGAATTTTCTTTTTCCAAGGGGGTGGGATGTTGTGATCCGCACAACCATAACCATACTCATGACCTACCCTAATCATCACCTTCTCACTAGCGATCCATTCCATACATTACCAGAGCATACGGCTATTAATAGGTCATTTGCTTTGTTTTCATTAGTTTTTTCATTTACCCAAACGCCACCCAAGCGCAATGAATGAAGTGCATACCTACCCAATACGATACACACGTTTGCACAGCGGCACGCCGACACATGGCAAAACTGCAAAGGTTGCATATCGGAGGAATACTACGTTGTGGTATCAGTGGAATAATAATAATTTATGAATGGATGACACTTGACACCAGCGTAAGGCAAATGACACCCAAGATGTCATTTGGGTACTTGTAATGGGAACGGAAAACAATTAAGCAATAACTAAAAATAGCGCGTATGCACATATGGTAATTGGTAAGGAAACAAATGGTGCGTGGAGGGGGAAGATAGGAGATGGGTCATGAACAATAATTGTATAAAAGGCAAAGGTTGTGACAAGGAAAGGCAGAGCTAATTTAGAGTTATAGGATACCAGGTTGCAGCCCAGCTCAAGACAGCGGACCTAGTTATTCCAAACAATAAAATAAATAAATAAAGAAACTCAGAGTCGCAGCCCTGCCTAAGACAGCGGGCTCTGTTGTTCAATTCAATAAATAAATAAAAAAGTTGTTTAAATTTTATTTCGGCTCTCCGCTCAGTACTCTTCCCTCGGATTATCGAGAAAGCACGGACTGAGACGTAACAGTGGAATATGTCGTGGAACTTCGTACATATGGCTGTTATTTCAGCCTTCTCTTCCATATTTAGGGCATCAAGATTAATTTCGTTAAGTATCTTTGTTATTCTTGAAGGTGATACTGCAGTTTTCTGTTCGCATGCTAAAACGTAATGTTCGGACGCGGGAAGTGATAACGGTTCTGCCCATTTAACATTTCGCGGGTGTTTACAATTCTGACGGGAATTTTCCCGTTTATGGCCGTTGATATAGACCCAGCCATGTAGACACCCTTACACAACTCTGGGGGTGGAATACTCGGGAAACGGTATGTTTCGTGTCTAGCCAGTACGTGGCTTCGCATCTTGGCGACACAGTTATGGTGTTTAGACCATGACTTGAAAATATCGGTACAGAGACTTGTCTGTTGGGATCGGAAATGAATCTGGTACTACGTGAAATTTGTACGGGATACAATTTCTTCCGAAATGTAAAGTGCTTGTACATGTACCTTCTGATCGTAGATATCCTGATAAACCTAAATATAATGGTAGTAATGCTCCCTTCGTCTACTTGGATGTGTCTCTCAACTACCGAACTTTTCACTACACAAATTGATGCTCCGGTGTCTAACAAGCATCGTAACGTTTTATTAGTATTGACTTGAATTTCGACGAAAAGGCCATTTTCTATCCCCGTTGTGTATATGGTTTGTGGTGTCTGGGGACTTATTGACTCCCCTCCGAAGGGCCGGCTGTCCCCTCGGTGGGCTGTTCGTTTCCCAAGGCCCTTATTCTTGGTCTGTTATTTTGTTGGTTACTACTTATTCTGGGGTTGGTAGTTGCTATTCTGGTTATTGTTGTTTGGGTTATTGCTCCTATTGGACATGTTAGCACGGGGTTGATAATAGTTATCAGCCTGGTAATTAGGCCAGTAATTATTGTTGCGGCTATTATGATAGCCTGATCTACCTGATCTATTATTAACCTGATTCTGATGGTGTTGGTAGTTTCCCCTATAATTGTTATTTGAATTATTTTGATTATTTGGGTGACCTGATCTATTATTGTGATTTCTACCTTCGAGCAGATGCTGGACTGCATCTTTCAGCGTTGAGTGTCGAGCACTGTCGAGAATGAGTCGTAATCGATCATTAACTCCTTTTTTTAAGAATGCTAATCCCCTGCGGTCATTAGCCGCGTCAGAGTTGTTCTGGTGATTTCACCATGGCATGCAATTTCTAATTCGGTCATTTTGTGTACGAGTGTCTCTATGTCTGTAATGAAGTATTTTACTGGTCGGTTACCCTGAGTGGTTCTACTAAGTTTGGTCTGAATAATTTCTATAGTCTCTTTCGGTCCACATTTCTCAAGCAAAGTTTTCTTTAGGTCTAGAAAGTTCTGAGGAGTGTTATTTCCGAGTTCTGTTAGGGCTTTCCCTTGAATTTTACATTTTAATATAATCCTAATTAGAGTAGTTCTACCAGGGTCAGTCAAAGTATCGTGATAAAATTCAATACTTTTTAAAAAGTCGCGTAAGTTTTCGGTTCGTTTGCTGTCGTCGTCAAACGTCAATGTCGGCAGTTTTTGAGCCGTATTGAAACTGAAGTCTTCACCACTCATAATGACAATTTTTGGTGGATCTGGGGTTATGTACCGGATACTATTATTTACTATATCTTCTGAGTTCATTTTGTAATCGTTGGCCTGAATACCAATACGTTTTAACGTTATGAGTTCTAACTCGCTTAATGATTTTTGATTGATTTCTTCAAAAATGTCGGCGAAAGTGTTCCAAAGAAGTTGCTCCACTTTTTCTCAGCGTTCTCGGGAGTCCTAGTGCGGTTTGGTGATTTTTTCAAACTATCGTAGCACTTCTCAAGTTGCTCTAGTGCTTCGTCTACCTCAAGGAAACTCATCGATCTCATTGCCTACGTTAAGAATTTAGGAATTATTTGTGCACGGAGTTAAATTGGAGTGTATGTTCGATTTATTATATATTCAACTTAGTCTACATTTAAACGTTTTTTGATTTAAAATAAAAAAAATATTAATAATTAGATTTAGTAAGAAATTATTTGGTTAAAAAAATAAGGTTTTAAATTGAAGGTGTTATACCCTGGCAGGGTATCATATATTTATATATACCTCAGCCTTACTCCGATTTTTTGATTGCTTCCCATTCCGGGCTATATTGGTGGAAGTTTTATTAAAGAGATGGTGAAATTCCTTTTCTTCTTTTTTCCTCTGTGCCTTCTTTGCTCCTCGGTCTTGTCGTAAAAACTTTCGGATCGCCTTTATTTCTATCAGATTTTTCTTCCGGTCGTCTGCGTTCGTGCCGGGAATGTTGGCAATACGGTATAGTTCCCGTATGGTCTGTTTCTGTTTGACAGCTTTTCCTCCTCTCTTAGAGATAGGTGCCATATAAAGCAGGATGGTCTTCTCGGCCTAATTGTGCTGCAGCTGCCGGGTTTTATATTCGGATATGATGAGCCTTTTGGGTCCCTGTGTCTGGATGCCGGGCTGTGTGGCAGGTTTAATTCCTGACGTTTTTAATAGCCGTTCGGCCTCAGCAATGTATTGGGCGGCGATGGCCAATACTGCCTGGTGGTTAGTGGGACTGGATACTGGAATCGATGCTGCAATGTGTTCTTGCCTGTGAATTTCTTTGGAATAGACCTTGTCTTCTCTTGGCAGGATCGCCATGTAATATATTCCTACTTTGGGAGGAAACCTACGACCCAAAACGTTAGCTCTTATGCTGTCGTTTGCCTCTATAAGCGTCGAACGCTATGTTAATAGAGCGGGCCGGCTAAAAGAATCTGTTCAAACTGAGCGAGTTGCTCGTAAAATAAAACAGTTCTTGTTATCGGGAGGTTCCACGGGAAGAACATTTATTTTTCAAATTCAATGCCTTTTTATACAAAATATTCTTTTTCAATTATACAAAATAATCTTTATCAATTTGTTTCAATTTTCAATCTACTCAAATTTCCGGCCTTCGATAATTGAACCCTAATCACCTCACACCTCGCTGGCGCATATCAGCGTATCACCATTATTTTTATCCACTTAAAATTCGTATGCACTTGGCATATTGCGGCGGCATGCATAGTGCAACTTGAGCCCTTCGTAATATTTTCGTCGTCATATATGCAGTATGAGTGTTTATCTTTATCAACATTGCTTAGCGGCGAGCCAAATGCATTTAAGAGATATATACATATATGCGGTATAAATTTGTATGGATATGACTAATAACTATGTCACTGGGCACTGTCATACGTGACGAGGGAAACCTCTTGGGTTTTCGGTATACACATATTATGTATATGAATAACACGTCAGGCGGGTCTCAATTATCGAAGCTCAGAATGAGAGGATTTATGAATGGAAATAAATGATCGCTGGTGAGATCCCTTCACACCCCACATTACCGAGTAGAAGTTTTTGCTGTAGTTCCTCGCAGAGGTTGTGCGTAGGACCTAGTTCGGGTGGCTTTTTGATCGGCACTCATTCAGGCTTGCAGTTGTTTAACCGTTCCCTCTGTCCTTTATCCCTTCTTCTCCATAACCTCCATTAATTCTGCCTTTCTTAGAAGGTAGATCCATCCGACTGTCATGTCTCCGGACATGCGACAGTCCCAGCACTCTACAAATCTTCCTTGCCTCAGCTGATGCTAGGCAAAGCAAATGATGCGGGTGGTAGGGGATAAGTTTTAACGAATATATAAAGAAAATATTGTTGTAACGAATGCATCGTTACAACCTGGTCAAATAAGTACGCACCAGTGGTCTAAGATGGCTGGGACATGTAGAGCGAATGGACAGCAACTCTCCGGCCCGAAGAGTCTTCGATTCCAACCCGAAGGGACAACGCAGTAACTAACTTTGTATCGTATGCTACACACACGAGTTTATTAAAATAATATGAATGTATATATATTTGTATACACATACATCTTTATTGAACGGTCGTGCTACTGTCTTTGACCAAATTCGACTTAGGGACGACCGGCTGATGGCTAATTGCGAGGCACGGCGTCTGGTCGATGTTTTCGGCGACAGCTCGACATCCTCGTCAACAGCGGCCATATTCTCGGCACAACGGGCGCTCCGGGGCCGGCCACTCTTGGCAACGTCTCGTGTGGTCCCATACTCTTCAAGGTTGGTGGCCAAACGGAGCAGTGTTTGCGCAGTCGGTGTCGGACGGCCGGGGAATCGGCGACGGAATTCGCGCTGCACCAACACTACAGACGAATTGTTACGCAAAAAAATAGACACGATTATTCCGCGTTCTTGGAGTGTATCGCTCCATGGCTTGTTCACTTGTATTCTACATCTGTCTAGTCTACAAATGTCAAAACAGATTTGACATTGGCGGCCATTTGCAAAAATAAGAGCATCTTCCAATAGGGTGATCTCTTTTGGCCCACCTTGTAGATGAAAAAGGCTAAATTCGTCTAGGTAAGTTGCTCCTGGTAAATCCACTATCTTCAGAAGGACATCGTCAAATGGAGAATAAAAATAATAAATGAAAAAAACATAACGACTTGACGGATATCGGGATTGCAGAAACTACTTACTATTTGCCGGACAGTATTTTCTTATGAAATGTTTCTTTCTATCTTCTGTAAACAATGTAACAAAAGGTAGTGATATTTTTGAATCTAGAATGCAAATGGCTAAATTCGTCTAGGTGGACAATGACACGTGTGTGCCATTGAATACAAAAAGACCAACAATTTTACGCAAATGTCATGCAGTAACAAGATTTAGAGTGATCGCGATCAACATAAAAATATCCGCGAGTTCATACAAAAATACCATGAACAAATCACTTTCAGATTTTTTCAATATCCGGAGAATTTTCCCCTAACAAACTTATTCGAATTATTACGAACATTTAAAAACAAATTAAGTACGACTTACTTCTCCGTAGGCCGTTCTCAAGAACAGCATTTGTTTCTTATAAAGACAGATTTATTTGTTTATGGAAGTTCATTCCGTACACAATATTTTCTTTTTTTCTTCTGGAGCGTAAACCAGAAGATTATCGACACATGCACGCCTCTTTATCAACAAAGCACCCACATTTTTCAAATTGGTTCCAAAAGGCAATTTATGTCATAAATATTGTTGTATGGGTTGAGGTGTCACGTTCCGTTTCCCAATGCCGCCCACATTTTACAAAATTCTTTTAGGAGACATGACATTCCTTAATTACACAAACACTAGCAAACAGCATTTCATCTCTATATAGAAAAGAGTATCGTGACTGACAGACAAGGCACAGGCCAAACCGCATAGCAGATGTATTCACTAGCTTTATAGAAGCGCATTATAAGAAAGTTTTTTTTTATTTTATATGACAATTTTATCATAAGTTAAAGATGATTTAAAATAATTTTACATAATCTAAAGATAATTTAACTGATGAAATAATTGTTGTTCCGGACATCAGTAAATACCGTCCTTGAACTGATGAATCATATTTTATTTATCCAGGATGAGCTTATAGAAAGGTTTTGTGATCGAGCAATTTTGACTTCAAAGAACGATCAAGGTGCGTTCATTAAATAGGTATATGTTAATTAAGTCCTTTGCCGGGGATGTTGAAGTATACAAGTATTGTTTCCGAAGGGTCGGTTTTACGTAACTTACTTTGGCGTAAGTTTACCCACAAGTCTGGTAGCATTAGCAAGATCAATGCAATGAAAGCTCAGGGACATTGTGCGTTACAAATAATCTTTTCTATCCTTCGAACTTTACATTTTGTAGGTCACAACCGATAGTTTTGTATGGAAAATTGCGAAATGACCATAAGTTAACCTAATTTTTGCATATATAGAGATAATTTGTAAAAATACATACTTGGTTTGGTTTTGCTGGCTGAGAAGCTACGGATGCCCACGTAATTTGTTTTTTGTTTAAATTTGAGTCGTTCGCCGTTGATGAATCATCAACAGAAGGATAATTTCCTGTTTGTTTGTCTTCATCCTTTCCTATTGATGTCACGCCGAAAACTACCTGAGTTAAAAAGAATAAAATAATTATTGTTGATTACGTGCAATTAAGCTAGTATCAAAAAAATTGGAAAATCTAAAATACATTCATCGGCAAAAGTATTTTCAGAAAAATGCAAGTCGCTTTACAGTCTACAGTTTTTACTCAGTGCTTGTAACAAAAATTAATTTTAAGGTAAAATGGTCATCTGTAAAATAATAGTAAGCTCAGCTTTTCTCTACTTTATCGTATGAAGGATTTTTGAAAAAAAAAAATTTTTTTTTAAATATGGTTTTCTTTAGTTAACTTGAAAACGGCAATAACCTTAATGTTTTATTTGAATCACCGAAAACGATAATTTTAGAAATTGCTCATATCTCGAAAACTCCATTTTTGATTTCGAGAAAACATTAAGAACTATGTAATGCTTACATCCCGAAAACTATATTATACTCACTTTTCAGCTAAATAGCTAAGAAATAGTATTTATCAAACTAAATATTGCAAAATTTGTTACTGCTTTGCCTGTATAATTTTACAAAAACCGCACTAACGATTTTTTATGTTTAGGATAATAAAATAGTTCTAATTAGGCGTTTTTCTTTGTGAGCTCGAGCATTATGAGCGCGCTCTGAAGCGAGCGTGCTCAGATTATGCTGAGGTATTTATTAAACACACTTGAGCACAAAGCTATCATTTGTTGTAAATATATGTATAAATTGAATATTTATTAATTGTTATTTATTAAATATGTTAATTTTCAGTTCCAGAACAACAAGGTTCGTCCGCCATTTCAACTATTTTTCTTATTCTGCTTTTTTTTCTGTCAAATGTGACTGGAAGTGTGTAATCAGCTTTTCGCTCAGGATTCTCAGGCAATTTATTCTGAGCTCATAGAGCGCGCTCTAATCGTGCTCTGAACGAAAAAAGAAACACAAATTCTGAGCTCTGATGTATCTGAGCTAAAAAAGAAACACGGACTTTTTGTATAACAGTTCAGGTTGTGCTCTGAACTAAAAAAGAAAAACGCCTATTATGATCCCATACTAAGTTTTTGCCAGCTACCCAAATCCCGATCTGTATTCGTATATGTTTGTAAAACTCAATACCATACTGCCAATAAAGATGTAATTACAACTACAAGAAATCGTTTTTTTAGATACCTGGTAAATCTTGCAAAAAGTAAGAATTTATAAATAACGCTAGATGCTTATAACTCTTTGACCAGGGCTCTAATCGCGTAAGTACAAAACGATCGAACAACATCGTCTCGACGATGCTGCTACTTCGTGTAACAAAAAAAAAAACGATAGTCGTCAAAACGATTGGAATATCATCGTTTAAGGTTGCTTCACGTCACTAATTCAACTGCCAAGTACAGTCGTCAAAAAGATTCGATTGAACGATGGCTATTTTGCAATCGTTTCATCGTTTTAATTAATTAGGCCTGATAGAAGTATACAAAAAATAATTAAAGGAAGATACACACTTATGTTCTCTTTGGAGGCGACTCGCTCTTATCCAAATTCTAAAAGAATGCATTCTTTGCAAAAAAAAAATGGTAACTGCATTTTTTTGGAATATCAAATAAATTTCATTTATTGCAATCAGATACAATGCAATCGGAAAAAAAGTGCAATCATAAAATTGCATCCATTGATTTTTTTTCACAATTCGCCCCTTAGCAATAAAAATTCTACTATCCAGCTATGTACTTTGTAATAAATGCCCAATTCCATGTCAATCAATTACAACCAAGAAAAATAAACGAATTCGAGAAAAAAAAAACAATTCCGTACATTTTTAAATTTTTTGGGTGTCAGCGTTTGTTTGCCGTCATGTTCAAACTGTTTAAAATAAAAACGATGAACAATTCGATTGCACGATGCGACGATGATGTTAAATGAAGCAAACTAAAAACGATGTCGTTTTGTTCAATCGTCTCGACGATGATCGTTTCACACATTACGCGATTAGAGCCCAGAACTTCCGAAAATTGCCTGTTACTGACAGCTAAAACTTATAGGTAAAAACTCAAATTGTTATTTGATACATAATATGCATACTGCCAGTCATATTAAACGAATAACCTAAAAGTTAGTTTTAGTTAACACTACATATTCTCATATGCGGATCCTTTTCTGCCTGCTCCTTGCGAAAATTGAATTGATCTTATGAGATCTTACTATGAATCTCCCGCTGGAGCGATATTGCAATTTATGTTAGAAATGCAACCGAAATTAAATTTTCAGCTGTGCAATGAAGCGAAAAATAATAGCGAAGACCACGACGAATGAGAGAAGCAAGGTAACGATTCGCACAATGGTTTGCAGAAGAGTCCCCTTTTTGTTTCAGCTGTTGCCATAAGTTAGCTTTTAACTTTAGTACAAACGTATTCAAAAAATAGGGAGATGGCGGCAACATTTAATTCATATTTAACTGGTATGATTTTATTACAATAGAATTTAAGTACTAGTTGAATCGAACTGAATGTAAGCAGATATGTTGTACAGTAGAATAATAGTGATGTCTTTGAGCCCCAACATTCCGCCCCCATTAAAAGGATCATTTCCAACAAGGCAAAAGGGCTAGTTTGTGGATCAGTCGACTAAAAGCTCTTTTGGACGTGCGAACCCTAGCAACTCGTACTTTTCCATCTCGACCGGGGACTGCCTTTTGTACCCTCCCCATTAACTATTTCTGTGGCGGTAAGTTATCGTCATGAACGATCGTTCATTGATGTCAACCGGTAAGTTAGGTTGTGCCATCCATCTCGATCGCTGCTGAAGCTCCGTCACATACTCGATTGACCAACGCCTCCAAAAGTTCTTGTATCTGCGGCATGGTCTGCAGGTTCAGGAATCGATTTAACGGACGATCCAATAAGTAGGTGTGCTGTAAGCGACAGATGTGTTGTAAAGATTAGAGAAAATGTTGCAAGACCCCTTACCGCTGGTGGGGGGAAGTCTAATGATAATTCTCTAAGGTCTTTTCTTTACGAATGAACTCGTTTTTATTATTCTTCTTCCTTAAATACTAAATTATTGCTACCATGTATCAAGCAGAGCCAGCGATAAATCGTGAGAATTTTTATTCTGCTGATATTGCAGAGCAGGAATATGAAATCTTATATCTTAGCGACCTTCACTGCCGCCTCCCAGATTCCACCAAAGTGCGAATCCCTAGGGGGATAAAACAAAAATTAATGTTGTCTATACTACAGAACTTAAAGATAGATTCATTAGAAGGCTTGTGAAATAGTAGTTTACAAAGTTTTGATAATTTGTTGGTTGTTGCGTTATCGCAGAAGATATCGCACGGAAGCCCTCGGTGGCTGATCATGCGTTTCAAGGCCGCTATAAATGCATCTGACGATAGGTCAGACACTGGTTCCAGGTGCACAACCTTAGACGATAAGTAGACGAAGACAGCTATGTATGATTTGTACGGCACCTTGCCACAAATTCAAAGATATGTATAAATGGGACCGCTGAAGTCAACACCACAACGTAGGAAGGCCCGACTGACATTCTGCAAGGAAGTCTCAGATGATCTGATTCAGAGGTTTGGGAAGATTCCTTGTACAATGAATGCAGCCCCGTACAACCTTTCTCGAAAGGTCTCTGGCGTTGACGATTCAAAATTGTAATCGCATCAGTGCGATGAGGGTCTTAGGTCCAGCGTAATAATTGCTGACATGCAGATGCCGAGCAAAACACTAAGCAAAATGAGAGTCCCTTGAAAGTAGGATCGGATGTTTCTGTTCTACGGGGATGTTAGCGTTCTTTAAACGCCTTCCAACCCTAAGAAAAGGATATCCATTGGTTTTGTCCAAGAATAAACTGAGCCATTTTAGCGAGCTTTGAAGATTCTCTCCTTTTCCTATCAGTCCAATTTCTTCTGAAAACGATGTTGTTTGAACGATCCATGCAATTTTGTATAATGCAGATTAAAGTTCTTCCGGAATTATTATCCGGGTTTCGTGAACAATCTTATTTTTCAATCGATTCACAAACCGCAAAAATATTAGGGATAACCTCTAGCAGAGTGTTAGACATTATCTTACTCCCCATCATAGCAGTTTTTCGCTTCTCAAACGTTAGTAGTTCGACAGATAGGTTGATGTTAGGGTTTGCCGGCCACTTGTCAGACGATTCTAATAACAATCCTGGTCCAGAAAACCATATCGACTGCAAAAGTTCCTTTACCGTGCCCCCTCTTGATACTATAAAGCAGGGTTTACGTCCGTTGGTACATGTTTCCAAACTACTTCCGATGTCCTGTACTGAATTACAGGATTGATGAATGTGTCGAAATCCAAGAGAGAACTTCCGGGGGTGATTTGCTTAAAAAGGGTTTTATTTTCGTCCATAGTCTTGCTGGAAGAAGCTGTTTCACCTTCGAGGGGGCAACTCTCGATTCGTCCACCAAAAGATTAATTGATGAGCTATCAACAGCAATTGTGGTGCATATGTAGATGCAACATCCATAGGCCTTAATTGATGCGTCTCAGAACCCATGAATCCGTATGTGGAGCTAAGACGAACCGAGGAACGGAGATAATTTGAAGACATTGCAAGTCTTCTTTAAACTGGCGCCTATCCGTATCTACGTGTTGCGGTATTGCAGCATCCCATTCAATTGTGTCGATCCATAGTCGCTGCAAAATTATCCCTGCCTTGACGATTATTGGGTTCAGAAGTCCCATTGGGTCGAATAGCGAAGATACAACTGACAAAATTGATCGCTTAGTGAACGACGAGTAGATGCGATCCGGGTTATACGAAAAGCAAAATCTATCATTTGAGGAATACCAAGTCATTCCTAGCGTGCTTGTTTAATTCGATTCGCTTAACTTTAGATGGGCTGAGAAAACTGACCGATGATTGCTTTGCCATTTTTAAAGCTTGTAGTTGTGCCAACGTATTTACATCATCGGCTCCTGTGTTCATATCGTCGACATAAAACTCTGAGCTTAATACCACAGCTCCAAGCTTAAATTGTTGTTCGAATTTATCCCCGAGATATTTGAGGCAGCGAATTGCAAGAAAAGGAGCTGGAGTCGTGCCGTATGTCACAGTGTTTGAGGCATATGTTCAGATTGGGTACCTTTCATATTCCCTCCATAGGATGTATTGGAATTGACGATGCAGTGGATGTATGGATGTATTAGAGCCTGGCGACACATCTTGACTATGTCGGAAGTCAATGCGAACCTATGAAGGCGAAAGCGGAGAAGCATTATAAAAAGGTCATCTTGGATGGTGGGACCAGCCATCAAGATGCCGTTCAATTGTGAAAACGTACGGCAAGATGCGTCAAACACCACCTTTAGTTTTGTTGGGGTGCTATTTGGTCGTAGTACTCCTTGATGAGGTAAATAGTAATAAGGCTGATCTAACTTTGGGCTCCTTACCAATTTGATATGACCCAGAGGCAAATACTGGCCAAGGAAATCGACATAGGTAGATCTAAATGAAGGATTTTCACTCAACCTACGTTCTAGAGCGCTGGTTAAAGGGTAGTGTCATGAGAAAACAAGCGTTCTCACCTAGCCTCTCACTGTCAACTCCTACTCTCACCTCCACGTTGGTGACTCGTGGGTGCCTAGTACCTCGACTGGAGATTGTGTAACCAACCCCCTTGGAAGGTCGTTGGTGGCCGCGGACGAGAGAGAGAGGGAAGGAGTGTTTTCCCACTAAGGCACCTCCTCTGGTTCCAGGCTGCAGCAGAGGAGTTCCCTAGATGGAACCAACGGTGGCGTCTACAGTTCCAGTCAGACCGAACTATTTAGTGTAATCGCTATAAAGCTGCTCTGACATATTCGGATACCAGGTCTATAGGGATTTCCAATATCGAGCCAGGGTGTTGGAGAAGAGTTGGTGGCGGATGAACCCTTAATGGGCAGCGCTCACACCTCAAAGTGGGTTACTGGCACCGGAATAAAGGGCTTGCTGTCCTAGGGTCAAGGACCTGGCCCTCCAGGTTGGGGGTTGTGCCGTAGGGGTATTTTCCCGACTATGTAAAAAAACACTAGTTATGAGAGAGACACGAGGAGCCTCGGATAACGATTTCCCTCAAATGGAAACCAGACCGGGAACGTCAACGGACAACGATTTAAGAGTTGTCATGTCTGGGAGTTATTGTGCTTGGCGATGTTATGCCTCCATGGTGAAATTCCCAAAGTGTTGGCAGCGATCGGCACGCTTGTCGTTGCACGGCTGTAGCTCGACGGATTGGGGGGGTTCTTGCTGCGAGATTCTAACAAACAATCTAAATTTTCGTGCCGGAAACTATACAAAAAAAAAAAAACGATAACGAAATACCCGTGTACACCGAAGAGCGTAAAGGTCAAGCTGACATGCTGGAAAACTATTCTAAACCACACTCACTTCGACGGGTGTTGTGTCGTATGGTTGTCATCTCAGACAACTGAGCTAATCCCACTTCCTTTTCGGAGCCCTTTCAGCCCCGCAACCATGCAACACTCGCGCTCGATTTCGAGTGCTGCCCCTAAATGTATGCTTCGTTCGATTGACGAACGACTGTGTTCCACTTACTTCAGGACATTCTTTTCCTCTTGTTAAAGATCTAGAATCTCATTGGGTGTAAGTAAAAATACTAGGTGTTCATTTCGATTCTGATTGGCATATTGCTAATCATATGTTTAATTCAACCTGTTAACTCTTAGTCTATACAGTATTAACTAATGATACCATGTATGGCTTCTTAACGTGAGTACAAAAGCTCCAAAATGATTACATACATTTGACATAAGATAATAAAGGGAAACTTATTAAGATATAATTCTAATGCACGAAATATACCCATGGTACTAATTCTTAAGGCACTAAGTTAACTTTAATCTCGATTATCCAAATGATATCGATTATCAAATTTAAATTCTACTGCCGAGGGCATTAAACTAGGTGAGTGACTGATAAGGGTACAAGGATGCTCCCAAATTGGAACTCGTTCAAATCAAATGAATAAAATGTAAACTTGCGTACTTACTTGCAACATTAGCGATGCTCCTTGACTGTGCGCACATTCACGAAGGTCGGTGTTGTTGCTCCGCTCCGAAGTGACGAATCTAAAAAAGGTTAGCTTACAAATCACTCTTACATATCTTAATAAAAGCAATATACCCACAAAGGGTCATCTGCACGTTGGTAGGTATCAAAAAGAGGAAAGAACAATATATTACCAGGGGTATAATATATGTAATTAAAGTTTACGTTAAGCATTTACACCGAGTGGTGTGTCGATGCTTTAAGAGCTTCACAAACTAATTTTATTAAACATTCCACTGCTATCGTTGTATTTGCGGATTTCTCGTCTTTCCTCTCGAATGTGTACGAGGTACAGGGGTAGATTTTTTTCCAAATTTCACTGCGGAGGTATGCAGGTACTAGGTGCATAACCTCGGGAATGGTCTTAAAAACATTGCTGCAGCACTCAAAAAAAAAATGAAAAATCGGGGATTCTATTTCACGTTGGATTGAATGGAATGCCTCGATTTTGATCGTACCTAGTTGGCGTGGCAGTGCTCGCTCTATGGCCAGGTCACTGATCTCACACGCGCACTTCAGTAAAAATTTAATTTTCTGCGTCGATCGATGAATTTCCAGGGTGCGTACGTAAGTAGGTACGTCCGTGTACTCTCGCGGTGATGCAGAAAAAACTCCTCGATGTGTCTCGTCGCCTTCCGTGGGTAAATCCAAGCGGTCGAAACGAGTTTTGGGTATCTGCATACAATAGAAACATAAGGGTTGCAGAATCTATTGGGTGTAAGTAAAAATATTGTATTGACCTTAATTAGATAATTTAATCAATTTTCCTCCTGGGATATGCTGAATCAAAAGAAAAATTCCGGGGAAACCATGCTTGGTCCCATTCAGGCAATGGCGGGGGTTGAAAAGAAAATGCCAATGTGGTTTGCCAATTTGCCAATGGCGGTGGCTGGGCGGAAAGTCAGTGAGTGCATTTCGTGCGCAATACCGACCATCACGTTCAGTCTGGCAAGCGACTTATCGAAACCTGGTGGTAAAAATGAGTTTTAAGAATGGGACGCGTACAGCGCGACAAAAAGAAAAAAATATAAATAATAGTGGAGTGGATTCGCCATAATAAGACGTCCATCACAGAGTATGTACCTGGAACGTGCGAACGCTCTACACCTCAGGTGGTGCTCAAAAACTTGAGTCTGTCCTCACGCGGTACAAGGCCGATATTACCGCGATCCAGAAAATACAATGGATAGGATCAGGTATGATGAAAAGAAAAAATTGCGACATCTATTACAGATTGCATGTATTAGGATGCGGATTCGTCGTGGGAAATCGACTTAGGACGGCTTAGGACAAAAGTTATTGACTTTAAGCCGACAAGTGATCAAAGAGCAGTGAT
Organism: Cheilosia variabilis; assembly: GCA_951230905.1. Classification (NCBI taxonomy): domain Eukaryota; kingdom Metazoa; phylum Arthropoda; class Insecta; order Diptera; family Syrphidae; genus Cheilosia; species Cheilosia variabilis. Next base: position 88,148,295 of record OX579676.1, read on the forward strand.
CCACATCAAAGCTATTTTCCAGAACATAAGCCTTATATGTGCACACGCCCCTACCGACGAGGCTAAATACCCTATCAAGGAGTTTTATGACCTCCTCGATGAAGCCTACGGAGGCTGTCCCGAGTATGATGTCAAAGTTGTGCTCGGGGACTTCAATGCTAAAGTCGGAAAGGAAAACATCTTTGACGGTGATAAGTAGCACTAGGTTTCCAAGGCTAAGGATCCACACAGCAACCTGGCGCTCTCCAGACGGTCGAACCGCCAACCAAATCGAACATGTGCTAATCGATGCTATGCACGCATCCAACATCCTCAACGTGCACACATTCACACGGGGCAAACGCCGACTCTGATCATTTTCTTGTTGCGAAACCATCAAAGAGGTAGACGAAACCACTTTAGGGTACCAGCCACCCCAGGGAAAGAGTCCGTGGTATGAAGATGAATGCGTACGCTGGAAAAAGGTGACAGAAGATGCACATATGAGACACTGCAGCGCAAAACAAGGGCAGCGAGAAAAGAGTATCGAGCCAGGAGGAGGGAGGTGAAGAAAATCCTGAGTAGAAAAGAGAGGGCCTACGCAGTCTCCCAGCTCAAGGAGATCGAAGAGTCTCGCGATCGAAGCAACATCCGGAAGTTCTACAAGAAAGCCAAGAAACTGGCTGCTGGCTTCAAGACCGGAACACAGGCTCTTCGAAACAGTGAAGGAAACCGAGTCACCGAAGTGCAGGGAATAGTAGAGAGCACTTCCAGCAGCTGCTAAATGGGCATTATGGAGAAAGAGTGATAGGGCAAGCCACGTCCAGTCAATGAAGAACCAGTTCCACCACCCAGTATAGAAGAAGTTGGCTTAGCAATAAAGAAGCTTAAGAACAACAAGGTCGCCAGCTCTGATGGTTTACCAGCGGAGCTCTTCAAATACGGTGGTGATGTTTTGGTAGGGCACATGCATCAAATCATCAACCAAGTATGGGTGGAAGAAGCATGCGCGATGACTGGATTATCAGCTCCAAGAATTATCGAGGTATATCCCTGTATAATGTCGCATACAAGATCCTGTCCAACGTACTGTGTGAATGTCTCAAACCGTTCTGCAACACACTAATCGGCACGTACCAGGTCGAAAAGACCAATGAATTTCAAGTCGAGACTCACCACCTATTCATCGACTTCAAAGCCGCATATGATAGCATTCATCGTCAGGAGCTTTATGTGGCGATGGCCGAATTCGGGATCCCGGCAAAATTGATCTAGCTATGTAGCGTGACGCTGGAAAGCACGCATCCTTCCAGCTACTGGGGTATGCTCATCAGCGTGCCCTGATAGAGGCTTCTACGGCAATTGAAGAACAGGCATAATTTGCTTCAGGACATCCTTTCCCTCTTGTTAAAGATCTAGAATTTCATTGGGTGTAAGTAAAAATACTAGGTGTTCATTTCGATTCTGATTGGCATATTGCTAATCATATGTTTAATTCAACCTGTTAACTCTTAGTCTATACAGTATTAACTAATGATACCATGTATGCCTTCTTAACGTGAGTACAAAAGCTCCAAAATGATTACATACATTTGATATAAGATAATAAAGGGAAACTTATTAAGATATAATTCTAATGCACGAAATATACCCATGGTACTAATTCTTAAGGCACTAAGTTAACTTTAATCTCGATTATCCAAATGATATCGATTATCAAATTTAAATTCTACTGCCGAGGGCATTAAACTAGGTGAGTGACCGATAAGGGCACAAGGATGCTCCCAAATTGGAACTCGTTCAAATCAAATGAATAAAATGTAAACTTGCGTACTTACTTGCAACATTAGCGATGCTCCTTGACTGTGCGCACATTCACGAAGGTCGGTGTTGTTGCTCCGCTCCGAAGTGACGAATCTAAAAAAGGTTAGCTTACAAATCACTCTCACATATCTTAATAAAAGCAATATACCCACAAAGGGTCATCTGCACGTTGGTAGGTATCAAAAAGAGGAAAGAACAATATATTACCAGGGGTATAATATATGTAATTAAAGTTTACGTTAAGCATTTACATCGAGTGGTGTGTCGATGCTTTAAGACCTTCACAAACTAATTTTATTAAACATTCCACTGCTATCGTTGTATTTGCGGATTTCTCGTCTTTCCTCTCGTATGTGTACGAGGTACAGGGGTAGATTTTTTTCAAATTTCACTGCGGAGGTATGCAGGTACTAGGTGCATAACCTCGGGAATGCAGCCAATGGTCTTAAAAACATTGCTGGAGCACTCAAAAAAAAATTGAAAAATCGGGGATTTTATTTCACGTTGGATTGAATGGAATGCCTCGATTTTGATCGTACCTAGTTGGTGTGGCAGTGCTCGCTCTATGGCCAGGTCACTGATCTCACACGCGCACTTTAGTAAAAATTTAATTTTCTGCGTCGATCGATGAATTTCCAGGGTGCGTACGTAAAGTAGGTACGTCCGTGTACTCTCGCGGTGATGCAGAAAAAACTCCTCGATGTGTCTCGTCGCCTTCCGTGGGTAAATCCAAGCGTTCGGTCGAAACGAGTTTTGGGTATCTGCATACAATAGAAACATAAGGGTTGCAGAATCTATTGGGTGTAAGTAAAAATATTGTATTGACCTTAATTAGATAATTTAATAAATGTTCCTCCTGGGATATGCTGAATCCAAAGAAAAATTCCGGGGAAACCATGCTTGGTCCCAATCAGGCAATGGCGGGGGTTGAAAAGAAAATGCCAATTTGCCAATGGCGGTGGCTAGGCGGAAAGTCAGTGAGTGCATTTCGTGCGCAATACCGACCGTCACGTTCAGTGTGGCAAGCGACTTATCGAAACCTGGTGGTAAAAATGAGTTTTAAGAATGGGACGCGTACAGCGCGACAAAAAGAAAAAAATATAAATAATAGTGGAGTGGATTCGCCATAATAAGACGTCCATCACAGAGTATGTACCTGGAACGTGCGAACGCTCTACACCTCAGGTGGTGCTCAAAAACTTGAGTCTGTCCTCACGCGGTACAAGGCCGATATTACCGCGATCCAGAAAATACAATGGATAGGATCAGGTATGATGAAAAGAAAAAATTGCGACATCTATTACAGATTGATGTAAAGGGTGATTTTTTAAGAGGTTTAGAACTTTTTTTAAAAAAAAAACACAAAAAATTCGAAAAAATGAATGAAATATTTATTTGAATCGATAGTTTGAACCTTGCAATTTAATGTTTAAAGATAATTTCAGGCAAATGTTGACCGCGGCTGCGTCTCAGGTAGCCCATCCGCTGAGTCCAATTTTGGCATACTCTTTCACACATATTGGCCGGTATCTCACGAATGAATGCATGGATGTTGGCTTCCAGTGCGTCAATCGAAGCGGGCTTGTCCCTATACACATTAGCCCTGGCATACCCCCACAAAAAATAATCTAATGGTGTCAAATCGCACGATCTAGGCGGCCAATTGACCGGCCCGAAACGTGAAATTAACTGTTCACCAAACTCGCCTCGCAATTGCGCCATTGTTTCGCGTGCTGTGTGGCATGTGGCACCGTCTTGTTGAAACCACATATCATGCAAGTCAAGAACTTCCATTTCGGGCAAAAAAAAGTTTGTTATCATCGCTCGGTAGCGTTCACCATTGACAGTAACGCTGCGATTCGCATCATCTTTGAAGAAATATGGCCCAATAATGCCGCCGGCCCATAAACCGCACCAAACAGTGGCTTTTTCGGGATGCATTGGTAGCTGTTGCAATGCTTCTGGCTGATCTTCACTCCAAATGCGGCAATTTTGCTTATTTACGTACCCATTCAACCAAAAATGAGCCTCATCGCTGAACACAATTTTTCGATAAAAAAGCGGATCCTCGGCCAGCTTTCCAAGAGCCCATTCACCAAAAATTCGGCGTTGTGGTAGGTCGGCTGGCTTTAGTTCTTGCACCAGCTGTATCTTAAAAGGCTTTAAGCCCAAATCCTTCCGCAAAAGTGCTGTAACAAAGGCCTAACTGCTGGGAACGGCGCCGAATCGACATTTCGCGGTCTTCTGTCACACTAGCTGATACGGCCGCAATATTTTCTTCACTACGCACAGTACGTAAACGTGTTGGTGGTTTAATGTCCAACAAAGTAAATTTGGTGCGAAATTTGGTCACAATCTTCCGAATAGACTGCTCAGAAGGTCGAGAATGCCGATCATAAAATGGAAGCAGCGCGCGATGAACATTTCGAACCGAGCACGAATTTTGATAGTAAAATTCAATAATTTGCAAGCGTTCTTCATTTGTAAGACGATCCATGGTTAAATTGCAAACCAAACTGAAGCTGTTTGACAGTGACACAAGGTACTAAACACACGTCAGCTGTCAAAACCAGTGTTGCCAAAACCAAACCAGCTAAAAAATCACCCTTTATTAGGATGCGGATTCGTCGTGGGAAATCGACTTAGGACGGCTTAGGACAAAAGTTATTGACTTTAAGCCGACAAGTGATCGAAGAGCAGTGATCCACATCAAAGCTATTTTCCAGAACATAAGCCTTATAAGTGCACACGCCCCTACCGACGAGGCTAAATACCCTATCAAGGAGTTTTATGACCTCCTCGATGAAGCCTACGGAGCCTGTCCCGAGTATGATGTCAAAGTTGTGCTCTTCAAATACGGTGGTGATGTTTTGGTAGGGCGCATGCACCAAATCATCAACCAAGTATGGGTGGAAGAAGCATGCGCGATGACTGGATTATCAGCTCCAAGAATTATCGAGGTATATCCCTGCATAATGTCGCATACAAGATCCTGTCCAACGTACTGTGTGAATGTCTCAAACCGTTCTGCAACACTTTAATCGGCACGTACCAGGTCGAAAAGACCAATGAATTTCAAGTCGAGACTCACCACCTATTCATCGACTTCAAAGCCGCATATGATAGCATTCATCGTCAGGAGCTTTATGTGGCGATGGCCGAATTCGGGATCCCGGCAAAATTGATCTAGCTATGTAGCGTGACGCTGGAAAGCACGCGCTGCAACGTGCAATTCCAAACTATTCCAAACATGCACCGGATTTCAGCAAGGAGACGCACTATCATGTGACTTCTTCAATCTCGTCTTAGAACAGATATTGCGCAGGACAAGTGTCAACACGGAAGGCACTATCTTCAACAAATCCTTCCAGCTACTGGGTTATGCTCATCAGCGTGCCGTGATAGAGGCTTCTACGGCAATTGAAGAACAGGAGTAATTTGTTGTAGTAAATGAGGGCAAGACTAAGTACATGCTATCAACAAAAAAAAACAAGTATCTGTCCACCGCCTATGACAGAACGTCACTATTGATAGCAAAAATTTCGAGGTAGTTAAGGAGTTTTTCGACCTCGAGACGACAAGGAAGACCGAGCCTCCGTTTCAAAGACCAAGCCATCGCGAATGCCAGAGCGCTTGGTCTGGATAACTGGAAGCAGCGTGCCCGGGATCGCAGAGGATGGAAGGCTACAGTGTCTCAGGCAGAGACTCTTCACGGCTCGGGAGCCCGTTAAGTAAGTAGTACGTTCTAGAGCAAGAAAACGACGAAAAGCAATGTTTTACAAGTCTCCCAGCAGTTTGGTATCTTTCTTCAATGGCAGCTTAACCATAACCATTTTTTTTTAAATGAGCCTTACACTCTTACTGTTCTTCTGTGCTTTTAGATTTTTGTTCCTACTGATTCCAGTTTCCAGAATTTTTCGACAAATTCATTTAAATTGCCTTCCATTGAGCTAACACAGCTAATCATCTTTTGGATTGAAGAAAGCGGTTTGTATCTGCCAGTGTTTTGGAGTGAATGTTGTTGATTATGAATGAAACTCCACGAACTGCAGCACGTTATAAATATTTATTCATATCAATCAACACAAAAATAATACCGAATGGTTCGCTGGCTGTTATCTGGGTGGCGGCTGGGATAGAAGTGACCAACTAAGCTGCATCGCCAACAATCCGAATCAGCAAAGAGGAATAGGAAAAAATGTTAAACGGCATTGCTCTCAGTAGCAAGCACAGTTGGCATAAACCACATTCGACATTTGAGTTGGTGATACCAACGGCACTTGCATTAGAAAGCAGAATTAAGAAAAAATATAAGAATATGACTTGAACCATAGGGTATGATTAACGATCGTATCTATACTGTTTTTCGCAGTATTATACTGCTTTTGCAACTCCAAAACTGTATACTGCTTTTTCAGCCCAAAATACTGTATTTTAATACTGAGAACGTCAGACAAAACTCAATTGGAAGTCGAAACATTGAAAGCAATTCTGATGGTCAAATGTAACTTGAAATATCCATGCGTTCAATTCTATCATTATCTCAAATCAAAGCCGGAATTGCTTCGTCAAATTGCTTCAAAGGACAAATACAAAACATCAACAACAGGAGAAGACATTGAAATGGAAAGCGATTTAGATGATGGAAACGAATCGCCCCGAAATGAATAGTTTTTTTTGTTGATTTTCATTGATTAAAATGTATACTGCGAAAAATACTGTATTTTTTAAATCGATTTACTGTTTTTTTTAAATTTTTGGTCCAAATATACTGTTTTTTGTCTAAAAAAAGATACGATCGTTAGGTATGATACATACATTTGGTAAGTTAGAAAGTTATTAAACATGCCGCCCCCGCTGAAGGAATTTCAGGAACATGGCAGAATTGCTAGTTTGGTGATGGGGCTTCCTGTTCCGCATTTCGTGCTCAGGGTAACAACTCGCACACGTCCATCTTGTCCGGGGTGGACTTCAATTATTCTCCCTATCCACCATTGGTGAGGGAGGCAGATTTGCCACGTTAAGAACTACCTTATCACCAACCCTGAAATCTATTGAAGGTTCGCTCTATTTTGGACGTTGTTGTAAGGCTGTCAGGTAATCTATGTACCACCTTCGCCAGAAACTCTGCATCAGATTTTGTAGTAATTCCCATCTACCCAGTCGATTAACCGGTGTCTCCAGATAACTTGGCTCAGAGTTCGCGGTATATGGCCTTCCTAGAAGAAAATGAGAAGTTGTTAGTGGGTCAAGATTTAAGTCAGAGGAAGCACAGAGGGGTCTGGAGTTCAAGAGTCAGAACACTATAGCCAACGACGCGACGATGTTGCTTTACCAATTTCACCCCCGCTTCCCAAAGCCCGCCAAAGTGGGGGCTGTGCGGAGGGATAAATAGCCAATCGATGCTTTCTGTAGCCAACATTTCAGCAACCGCGCTGTTGTGCTCCTGTGATTGCACCAATTTGTGCCGATAGAACCCGAGCTGCTCCCTGGAAGCTTGTTCCATTGTCGGAGCATATTACGCTGCACTTTCCACGTCTCGCGATGAATTTTTTGAGCGAAACCATCTCAAGGTGAAGAGCCTTGGTTGTCATACAAACAAATAAAGAAATATATCCTTTATCCAACTTAGGTTTTCTTCCCCTAGTCAAAAGTTATGGGTCTAGCGTAGTCACATCCTGTGTGAGCAAAGGATGGATTCACACGGGACTAGGGTAAATTCCCCATAAGCTGTGTAGACGTTGACTGTCGATGGCGAAAACAAGTTATGCAATCGTGAACGCTCCCGACGATCCAATACTCCTGACGAACCAACGTGAAAAGTCCCGAAACGCCGATATGAAGAAAGTTTCTGGAGGCGGGTAATACGATAACTTTTGGGCAGTATAATAGGATGTCTCATACTATACGGAACACCCCCAGCATTTGAAATTCTGCCACCGACCCGCAACAATCCGACATCATCTATAAAAGGCGACAGTGATAGAAATTTCGATTTTTTGTCAACACAACGAGCAGTCTTGAGAGCCTGGAACACATTTTGGTCTCACGAGACATAGCAAGACGAAGCTCTGAAAGCGAAAGATATCCCCGTTTTCTATCTTCTTTTATAGCTTTATAAAGCGATAAATATACCCAACGATTCTAACGAGTTTTCTCCACGAAGATACCTTTAGCGAAAGATTTTCAAGAAAATGCTAAACCGGCACGGAAACGTGAACTTCAATGCACCTCTTTGTCTCCACCGGAATCTCTTCAACTACAATTTCTCGATTCATTGGCCAATGATCTAACACCTGAGACATCCATGCTTACCGTTTCCACCACATTTTAAATTCCATTAGCTCGTTGGGTGCAAGACCCCTGGAAGCACAATCGGCAGGGTTTTCAGCAGAGCAAACATAATGCCAAGATGAACGAGGCAAAAACGACAAGATTTCAGAGGTTCGGTTCGCTACGTATTCCATCTTCGCGGAGGCGAGGAGAGCCAGGACAAAACTATTTGCGAATCACAAAATGCAAAAACTTTAGCAGATGAGTCCTCTAACGACGACCGAATCAGCTCCATCAATCGGCACAAAAGTAAGACTCGAGGCGAGGAATCAACAGCTGTTTTACCGGAGCTACCCGAGCCTTGGCTGCAACTAATTGAACCTCAAACACACCTTCTCCCGACCAACTCCGACTGTACACCACCGCAGAATAAGCCTTCTCTGAAGCATCTGAAAATCCTATTAACTCCAAGCGTTTAGAATTTAGGGTAAGCCTGCGAGTAATCCTAAAGTTTTTGAAATAGTTCAAATTCTCCCGATACAGCTTCCATTTTTCTGCTACTTCAAAAGGTAAGGGGTCGTCCCAATCTAATTTTATCTTTGTCTTCCACAGCTCCTGAAACAATATTTTCGAACATCTTCGCAACCTCCGAAAGCAGTTTTCGCTTAGTAGGCACAAATTGGTCAGGCAAATGAATTTTTTAGGTAAAGGTGTCACGATGCGGATTCCAAACCAATCCAAGAACCTTGGTACACTGCGATGAACTATCCAAGTCAAGTCAAATAGCTTCCTCACAATCGCTTCCCCGCAAAATATCCCAACAATTGGAGCTCCATTTACTGAGCTCTAGACCTCCACAAGATATAATTTCGACGATCTGCTTTTTCAGCTCTATTGTCTCCTACAACGAATCAGCCCATGTCATTAGATCGTCGACATACATATCATGCAGAATGGCATGCGACGCTAAACGGAACAGATATTGGTAATCAAGCGCTATTTGACGGAGAACTTTCATTGACAAATAAGGTGCCGGAGAGGTACTATACGTCACAGTACACAGACGAAAATGCGAAATTGGGTGATCAGGAGATTCTCTCCACACAATCACACAATGTTTTGGATGCACCCAAATTTGCCGAAACATTTTGACAAACGTTGAGCAGGTTGCGTTGAAGAGGGGTTCCTACATGAAGCATTTCATTTAGGCTACATTGCTTGGTATCCTTATGCGAACCATCTAAAACGATGCGAATTTTATTAGTGACAACGGCGTGATGGGGCAAATAAAAAACATCATCATTAAGAATACGCTCCATGTGGCCCAAATCCAAATACGCTTGCATAAACTTCTGATATTCTATTTTTAAGGCTTCATCACGTAAAAATCGAAGTTCCATAGCAGAGAATCTTGACAAAGCTCAAAGCACAAAGAAAAGTGGACATTAACCTCATCTTCACCTACCGTCAAACCAAATTTAAGCGGATCCTCCTCAATTTCCCAAAATGATTTCAAAATCATGTCAAGGTCAACGCCTGCGTGCAACGAAACGATAGGTTTTTCTGGCAAGCAACCCGTTATAGCCCATCCAAAAAGTGTCTCATGTGCAACAACCCTTCCTTCCTCATCGGAACGATGACCACCTCGCAAAATACTCCAAGCCTTGTCAGCCCCTAGCAGTATATCAATGAGTTCTGGGGAATTGAATCCTACATCAGCCAAGGGAAGGCCTTCAAGGAAAGAAAAGTTGTCACAGTCGAACGAGTGCGATTGAGTTTGTAAGGTAATTTTGCTCAAAATGTAAGCCTCTATTTCAATGAAATGCGGACTAATGCGAGATTTCAAGGTTAAATTGACCGCACCTTGAGTCACGCTAGCTTCAACCGACGAAATTACAGTTATAGGCAACCGAGCATGGGAACGATAAAGTCCAAGTCTTTTTACCAAACTATCTGTCACAAACTACTCTTGTGAACCGATATTCAATAGAACGCGCGCGAGATGAGTCTTTCCAAGGACATCTAAAGCACTAGAACTTTCTTCTAAGAACTCTAGAAGTTCCTTGATGGTAGACTTATTCGAGTTTTTATTGTCTAGCGCCCAAGTCTTTCGAGTTTCCGAGTCGGTTTTATTTAACAGTAAGTAAACTAGCCACGGATCTCTACCTTCTACCTTAATCGCTTCTAGACCACGAATAACCTCGTCCGCTTTATCAACAAGTTTGCGCAAATGAACACCATCTCCCGGATTGACGCCTGGTAATTTAAGAAATTGTTCAATAAGCGCATTAATTATGTAAAGAGGCTTATCGTACCGACGTTCTAGCTTCTCCCAAGCAAGGATATAATTGGAGTCTGAAACGTTGACATCATTCAATAGATTAAAGGCACCATCGCGTAAGACCGATTTCAAGTACCAAAATTGTTGAGCACCGGAAAGCTTAGCATTGCAGTCCACCGTTTGCATAAACACGTCACGGAAACCTGGCCAATCACGGTAATCACCGGAAAATGGTGTAATATGCATGGGCTGTAGTGCTACCGCCGATGCCTCCCTATCGCTAGTGTTGGAGGAAGTCGTCTGACCTAACCTATCCAAAAAAAACTAGTTGGAGAAGGAACTAGTTCTCTTAGCACAGTGTCTGGCTCTCGAACATTTTCGCACACCGGAGATAATAATTTGATATGCTTTAAAAATGCACATTTCGCCATGATATATTTTGATTCGATTATCTCGAACTCTGCTTCAGGGTCACCGTATTCCTCCTCAGCATGAAACTCACAAAGAGCCGATTGAGTATCACAAATATCATTCACTACCATGCACTTCCAATTCTAAAACATGGACATTTTCGGTAATGTATTTGCGCAAAAGTAAGGAGTCTAGTTATTGAACCTTTACAATGACCGCGTGTTTGTTTCAAGGTTTCTATTATATTAACAACGAAAGTTCAACTACCGAACACGTGGGTTTATAGCGCAAAGTCTAGCACAACCGAACAAACCGAAATTCCTACGGCTTTCACCAAATTCGAAAGATTACAGCAAGCTAAGCAACAATTATCCAAACAGCATCAGCAAATCAAAGCCCCAAAAAAAAGCATTCATACGCAACAGACAGGAGCAATAGACAAAATTTAGATTTGCGATTGATACTTATCTGTGCAGGAATCCAAAGTCAAGCAACCACCAACTAGCAAACGAAACCCAATTCCAAAATATCCGGAAACTCGAAGGACCAACTTGATTATGAATGAAACTCCACGAACTGCAGCACGTTATAATTATTTATTCATATCAATCAACACAAAAATAATACCGAATGGTTGTGCAAGTGCAAGTTTTTTGACGATAAAACAATCGGATGCTGACAATTTTCTAAAATTGGAACAGCTAGAAATTATGTGTGAACAATCCTTGCAAAAGCAGCATGGTCGTTGTGCCATGACAAGTGATGTTTGTGGCCGATGATCAAAATGTGCTCGTGTTCTCTTCAATACTTTATGATTGTTGTCAGTATTCTTGCTTTACCGAGGTTCAAGATATTGAAAACGTTTCGCCAATACTTCAGCGCATTTTGTTCTGAGTTTATCCCATTTTGAGTTTCTGAATCGACCTTATTCATGGAGATATGGATAATTAGGCATTAGAAATATCTGATTCAAAACCTATGATTGAAGTGAGTTCAAAAGCGCCGAAATATTGTCACTTAACTTTGGCAATTCAAAGAGTTGATCTATGTTTTCGAGAAATAAAGGGCAATCGATGTCGTAACGCTCCTCTCATCGTTTAAGTGCCTTTTCATAATTATCTTCTGTTACCTGAAAGGCCTTGACAGTGCCGAGTGCTTGGTCTGTAAGACAAGTCAGGATGTGATTAAACTTTTCGATTTTTGAGAGGCTAGCATTATTATCGACGAGTGTAGTGAAGGTGCTAATGAAATTTTTGTATTCCGAATATTTACCACTGAACCGAGGCAAATGTTAATTCGGCAAATGATTTGCCACATGAGGCATCGACCAAGTGGTTTTGCGTTTGCTTTTGAAATGGCAGTAATTGCTTGAAGTATGACTGCACGATTCCTAAACGACATGAGACAGCGTTGTTGTTGAAACGAGATTTTGTATTCGCGTTATAGTTCCTTTGGTTGATGACCGCGATTGCCTCTCATCGATACTAGACATTTTAAAATTGAATAAAATTAATACAATTAATTTAGACGAACGAACGAATGATGAAAGTGCATTGTGCATGAGTTTGTTAAGCTACAAAATTTGCTTCGCCGCATCAAAGCATGAAGCTTTTCGAAAGAGAATATTTCATTTGTATTTGTGTCTAATCATATAAAAGTATGGAACGTGTGTTTCTCTCATTTAATATTCTAATGCAATTTTGTGGATGATTAAAGTACGATTTCGCGCGTTATTTCACAAGCCAATATTTAATATGAAACATATTTTTAATGCAAACTGATTATTCATATTGAGAAGGTGCGTTTTAGCTTTTAGAGTGATTGTGGAGTATTTCATTCAATTTGAATTTTTCCAACGTACATTCGTATATGAAAATCAGCACCACATACCTTACTGGGAAAGATGTATACTTATCGTTCCCGTTTCTTTCTCCAGCAATCCTTTTTCTTTGCAGTGTTCTTGATGTCCGATGGTATCCGCTGAATTCTCCGAATGGTTCCTTTATACTGGATACTGGATATGACCTATGCACTTTTCGCGAAAACCGAGAACCTTACCGATACCCTTGCAACTCACACATATTCTCTTTTTCGTTTGAGTTTCACTAGTTTTTTGTTAAACGATTTATTCGTTTTGTGAAAATTACACTTTCAAAATAAAAATTGCGCCTTGTTGGGTGCCAAAATGTACAGGCGGAGTCTTTTCTGCCTGCTCCTTGGGAAAATTGAATTGCTCTTTTGAGATCTCACGATGAATTTCAAGATAGCGAATCTTGAGCGATATTGCAATTTATGTTAAAAATGCAACCGAATATATATTTTCAGCTACCTATGCAATGAAGCAAACAAAAAATAAAGTGCACGATTGGGTCGAACCAAACTTTCTCGTTCATCAAAAGTTGGGTTGGTGCAAATGAAGTGGAAGTTTTTGATTCTGTAAGCTCCAATTGGTTAGAATTATTTTGAGGTCCATATTCAAAATGGTTGGAAAAAAAGGAAAAGCGAGTAATATTAGCTAAAAAGAAGTTTTGCGTGGCTGTTATTGCATTGAAAGTGGGGCATTGAGATTATTACAAAAATATACCGTAGATAATATGTGAATAGAGATCGGGAGATTGGCTAATAATTTTTGAGAAATAATTAAAAAACTAATTTATTCAAATAATTGCTTTAATTATCTTTAATATTCATTTTGATCAAAATCGCTTGAGCGGTTTTCGTAAATTAAGCAGACAAAACAGTAACAAATATCACTGTTTCGTTTAGAAAATACTATTGCTTTACTAAATAGCTGAAAACTCAGCATTAGATATTGTTCGGGATGTAAGCATTACTTAGTTTTCAATGTTTTAATCAAGCAGTTTATAAAACTTCCGTTTTCGGTGAACAGAATTGAAAATTAAGGACGCAATAATTTTGAAAACATCAATTTTACTCGAAGTTTGCATTTTGGTCAAAGTCATGACGTTTTGAGGTAATCTAGGGAAAACTATGTTTTTCAAAAATTACTTTTTTCAAAAATCCATTTTACGATAATACAGAGAAAAACTGAGTTTCCATTAAGTTAGAAATGACCATATTATCTTAGAAATTAATTTTTGTTACAATCGTATGGACCGTTTTCGAGATATGTCGAAATTTCAAAAGTACCGTTACCCGATTTTTTAGCGGAAAACTGAGTATGCAGTTATGTTTACCTCACCTACTTAAGCTTGATATCAATTTTTCTTGAAATCGTTAGAGCCGTCTTTGAACAAATCAAACTGGTATGAACATTTTGTATGGGAAGTACCATTAATATTGAGGTTACCATGCAAAAAAAACGGCCCCGAACTGTAATCCCCCAAACTTTAAATCCGAAGTTTGAACGAAATCCGTTCAGCCGCTTCGACTGTAGGCCTCGGGACATGCAGACAGACGGACAGAATTTTGCGACCCACTTTTTTGAGTTCGCCTATCATCGTAATGTCAGAATTGATTAACATCTCGAGCTCAAAATTTTGTACGAATACAATATCTTTCTCTTACTACGTAATGGAGAAAGTTAAAAATAGAGCGAAGACGACGAATGAGCGAAGCAAAGTAACGATTCGTTCAATTGTTGGAACAAGAGTCCCTTTTTTATTTCAGCTGTTGCTATAAGTTAGATTTTAACAATAGCTTTAGTACAAACAAATTATAAAAAAATATGGAACAGATTATTTTGTTGGCGGCAAATTTGAATTCATATTAAACTAGTATAATTTCATTACAATAGAATTTTAGTACTAAATAGTTGAATCGAATTGAATGTAAGCAGATATGTTATACAGTAGAATAATAGTGATGACTTCTTTGAGCCCCAACACTTAAGTTGTATGGACTTTACTTTTGATAAACGAGAAAGTTTGGCGCGACCCAGTCGTGCACTTAATTTTTAAACGTTAGCCTCAATCTTAATGGACCTTTTCATTTAACAGTTTACAAAAGTTTGGTTTTTTTGAGAACGGCTATAACGATTTCAACCAAAGCTTATATTTCAGCTAAAATACGTAAGATTAACATGCTGCATACCCACTTTTTTGCTAAAAAATTGAATAACAATACTTTTGGAAATTAGACTTATCTCGAAAACGGCCCATAAGATTTTAGTCAAAATTCATTCTTAAGGTTATATGGTCATTCATTCTCTAATTTATTGTACAAAGGATAAAAAAAATATTTTTTTTTTGAAATGTGGTTTTCTATATAATTTATGTGCATGAAAATGGGGGTACAAATTTTTATTATTATGTTTTTAAACTGATTGCGTCTTTAATTTTTTCATTCGATTGGTAGAACTGTACTCAAAAAAAATGCCCATATCTCGAAAGCCTCGTTTTCGATTTAGATAAAAACGTAAAGAGTGGGTAATGTTTACATCCAATACCTTGTACCAATACCTGGCTGCCAGGGCTTACGGCTAATCTAAAGTACTTTAAATGATTGAATTAGTTTCTAAAATTATGTTGTATACGGAATTAATGTTATCGATGGATATTGCGTTCAAAAGTTCGGTAAGGTTTTGGTTGGAGAGTCGTTTACAGATATTGTTAACTTCCATACATATCTACTAAAAGATGATAATCAACGGAGTTGGATCGGTACATAGTTGGCAGTGGTGGTGGATCTTTGGTGAAGAGATGAGAATGCTTTGCTTTCGTGTGTCCCATCCTTAATCTTATGTAAGTTTTAAGCTTTTGTGGTGTGGCTTTATGTGGATAAATAGACCTCTCACCATTTGGGTTAAATTGTTTGTATAAATGCTGGGGATTGGCCTATGAGGTTGTAATTCTAAATTTCCATGTTGAAGATATGTACTTCTTTAAGTCCTGTTGGAACGCAAGAAAACATTGTAACATGAAACCACAGCCGACGGCAAATCATGTCACTTTCACCACTTCAAAAGCCGACGGCAAAACGTGCATCCCAAATTCTCTCCAAAATTGGGAGTTCAGGAAGTAGAGCAGTACCCACTTCCCAACGCAGATTATGCCAGCCGAAGTCGAAGAAAGTGCATAGATTGCCGGGACTGTCGCAAGACGGACCTGCCGACCGACGGGATTGTCGTGAGACTAACCCGTAGACCGCCGGGGCTATCCCATGCCCACCAGAGCCGCCGAAGAAGGACCAAGCCGCTGCCCGCACCAGACGACCAGGACCAGTATAGCCGTACCAACAATAAAGATTAAATTGTTTCATTGTATAGTTCTGTTTTTGACTTAAAATAAAGATTGTAATAAAAAGAAACTCCTCAACCCGAAGTTCGTGTTTCTTTGGGGAAGGACCTTGGCGATCCGACGAGCTAACCTCAGCCTTGGACAAAAAGCACATCACAACATATAATAAAAATGTAGCCGTTGGCGTGAAAACTACAAATTTCGATGAAACATTTTTTTGTAAATGTGCATTAAGATCCTGAGGAGGACATAGGCTATTCCTTTCATTGCCATGCCTTTCTTTGGGAGCGGTTTTGACCAAAATGTGTTTTTTTTCTGACTTTACTGCCTTTTAATCGAAATTACTCCAACAATTCTTAATCAATGCAAGCAAAACAAAATACTTAACAGAGCCAACACTTCCATAATTATTTTGAGCCATCAATCGGCTTTCTGTTTCATCTAAAAGCTGAGCTACAATCCAAAATCTAACATGAAAAAACTAAATTTATTTTCTCAAATCGAAAATGATCAGCGAAGTGATCGTTGCTCTCCTTTGGGGTGGTTGGCTGGCGCACATCGCACAAGCACATACATTTCAACAAAAACTGCGTGAAGTTTTCTCCGATTAAGTGAAACGAAAGAGAGGTGAATGTGGATGTATGAAACAGCGACAATGTTTTTCTGAGGAAATGCGCAGATGGCTGATGACGTGTAGTAGTATATTTACCTCTTGCGGTTCAGGGAAATACTTTTCTTCCATGCATCATGCCCGTACGTAGAATGTAGACCGTACAAACCAGAAAGAGAGTCGACGGCCGAAGAGAGTTACATTCATAGGAAAATCTAAGAGAGAACTTTCAAAATTTGCGGGGGAATCGGGTAGGCCGTAGGAGGTAGGAGCACTGTTATGTTACTTGTAACTTGTTTAAGAATATCGTTCCAGATTATTGCCGAGTACGACATATCCTTCTCCCTTATCACATGAAAATTCAGCTCCAACGGAATTCCATCTACTTCGCGTGCCTATGCCCTGGCTGACCGCATCGGAAACATTTCGGTACTTGCGATCCACATGCCCTAGCAAGATGTGTGGTTTCCCCGCATCTGTAGCAAGCCCTATCCTTTCTCTCAGTTTTGCGATTTACCGCTGGTTGGTGTACGAGAATTTCCCCTCGAGTATGGTGACGGCGAGAGGTAACTTAGGCGCCGATGTATCTCTGCTGCGGACAATTTCCTTCCAAACTCCTCTATGAGTGCTTTCTTTAGTGCGCCCCAGCTCCTGATCCCTGCTTCACCCCTCAAGGATTATTTTGGCGGCACCCCTGAGCAGTTGCTTTGCATATATAAATTTCTGTACCTCGTTCCATCCTACTGCCTACTACTACAAAGACATTTTTCTCGAATTCTTGGACATACAGATTAACGTCCGTGCAGCCCGTCCCATCAAAATGTGTCACCGCATCTTCAATGTCACGAAAAGTGAATGTACTCATTCTTGCCGACGCTCCTTGCACTGGCCCGAAACTATTATCGGCCTCTTCAAATCTATCCTCCCTTTCAATTTCCTCGTCGCCGTCACGCGATGGGCCAATGTGTTCCAGTAGCCTGACCTGTAGCGTTCGTTTCAACCTTATGGTCGATAAATTTGCCTGAGTCAGTTTGTCTTTACGTCCCTCTACTGTCAGAGCCAAGATTTGGACAGTATCCATTTCTTTTAAATTTATTTGTTTATTATGTAGTTTCGGATAAAGATAAAATGACAATCAACAAACAACCAAAACAACAAAAAAATAGCAGCGGGGAATATAAAAACACAACTATGTACCACACCTACACCAATCTCCTTCCTTGCCTGTTCTGACACGTACAATTCGTTGAGGCATACAACAATTTCTTCAATGTGTTTAACAACACCGTTTGCCAGTTGTTTTTTCCTCTTTTTTTATTGCTTCTGCCTGCGTTGTTGCCCTTTTATTGTCTTTTTTTCTCTTCACTGTTTCCTTTCACCTTTGTTTTTTTTTTCCTTTTCCTTTTATATTTTTCACTGTTTATTTTCTTTTTCCTTTTCCTTTTATATTTTTTCACTGTTTTTTTGTTCTCTACTGTCTGTAGGTGGGATTGATTTCGCCGTACTTTAGGTATGTACAATTGTACGTATAATGCATATTGTATTTGCACCCCTGCACTGATCCAGGGAAATTTTTTTTTTTTTGCACTACTATACAAAATTATCGTCGCCATATATGCACACACGCTTGTTATATTTAATATTTTTTTATTATTCGATTTGATGATCACTTTTAGTTTTAAATTAAATCCCGGACGAGTCCCCAACTGTAGGATTTATTATCCTCAGTTCTTTGTTCCGCTTAAAATAAAACTAACTTCAACTAACTTAACTTATAGATTTATTGATCGTAATAATAATAATATCACCGTCCTTGATGGAAACCAGTAGAAGACTGATCTCCCTCCCTGATGATGTGTGCCTGTGTTTTGTGTTCGCACTTGGTGTGTGGCGTGTTCATCTCGGTTGATATCGTCTCGTTGTGTATATCTGTTCTCGGCTGTCTGGCTTACCATCCCACATACATGCAGAAAAATACGTACCCGAAAGTGCGTAATATGTACGAGACTCTCAAGCTTAACTAGAATAATCTTGAAACAAGCCAGACCGAACTACATACATATAATTCATGTAGTAGACGAAAGGGACCAGAAGCCCAACTAAAATTCGTTCCACCTAAACCTATAGTTACGCTACAAACTTCATCTGGAGCAAGTGCAAATGACTCTAAGCTAAACTAACGCCTTAGAAAGTTGAAGATCAAAATGGAAGCAATCAAATGTAATATTGATTACTTTGAGGAGACACTGAGCAACTATTCAAAGGAAATACATGAGTATCAACAAAGGATTCTCATTGAACAGTGGCAAAACCTTACGGAACTGCATAAACAATTCACGTACGAAGCCTTCATCAACGATGACCATCACGAATACGGTAGCTAAAGGGTGATTTTTTAAGAGGTTTAGAACTTTTTTTAAAAAAAAAACACAAAAAATTCGAAAAAATTAATGAAATATTTATTTGAATCGATAGTTTGAACCTTGCAATTTAATGTTTAAAGATAATTTCATGCAAATGTTGACCGCGGCTGCGTCTCAGGTAGCCCATCCGCTGAGTCCAATTTTGGCATACTCTTTCACACATATCGGCCGGTATCTCACGAATGAATGCATGGATGTTGGCTTCCAGTGCGTCAATCGAAGCGGGCTTGTCCCTATACACATTAGCCTTGGCATACCCCCACAAAAAATAATCTAATGGTGTCAAATCGCACGATCTAGGCGGCCAATTGACCGGCCCGAAACGTGAAATTAACTGTTCACCAAACTCGCCTCGCAATTGCGCCATTGTTTCGCGTGCTGTGTGGCATGTGGCACCGTCTTGTTGAAACCACATATCATGCAAGTCAAGAACTTCCATTTCGGGCAAAAAAAAGTTTGTTATCATCGCTCGGTAGCGTTCACCATTGACAGTAACGCTGCGATTCGCATCATCTTTGAAGAAATATGGCCCAATAATGCCGCCGGCCCATAAACCGCACCAAACAGTGGCTTTTTCGGGATGCATTGGTAGCTGTTGCAATGCTTCTGGCTGATCTTCACTCCAAATGCGGCAATTTTGCTTATTTACGTACCCATTCAACCAAAAATGAGCCTCATCGCTGAACACAATTTTTCGATAAAAAAGCGGATCCTCGGCCAGCTTTCCAAGAGCCCATTCACCAAAAATTCGGCGTTGTGGTATGTCGGCTGGCTTTAGTTCTTGCACCAGCTGTATCTTAAAAGGCTTTACGCCCAAATCCTTCCGCAAAATTTTCCACGTAGTGCTGTAACAAAGGCCTAACTGCTGGGAACGGCGCCGAATCGACATTTCGCGGTCTTCTGTCACACCTGCTGATACGGCCGCAATATTTTCTTCACTACGCACAGTACGTAAACGTGTTGGTGGTTTAATGTCCAACAAAGTAAATTTGGTGCGAAATTTGGTCACAATCTTCCGAATAGACTGCTCAGAAGGTCGAGAATGCCGATCATAAAATGGAAGCAGCGCGCGATGAACATTTCGAACCGAGCACGAATTTTGATAGTAAAATTCAATAATTTGCAAGCGTTGTTCATTTGTAAGACGATCCATGGTTAAATTGCAAACCAAACTGAAGCTGTTTGACAGTGACACAAGGTACTAAACACACGTCAGCTGTCAAAACCAGTGTTGCCAAAACCAAACCAGCTAAAAAATCACCCTTTATAAGGCAATACGAAAAGATACCGAAAATGGTAAACAAGTTTATAGAGACTATAGAATGACATCCAGAACCTCAGCACTAAATGTCGAAAACCAATCGGTACAACCATCGGAGAGATGATTACCGGTTCTAAAGATACCTACTTTCAAGGGAAATTATCTTGAGTGGCGCTCTTTCTACGACATGTTTTCAACAATAATTCAAAGGAAAACATCCCTAAGTACAACTTAGAAGACCAAGACACATTTGGCTGGCCCACCACTGCAACTCATTCAAAACTTAACAATTTCAAGTGCAAATTATAAGACTGCATGGGAAAAGTTAAATAAGGAAGATAATATCAATGCACATTCATAAGATGTTGAAATCTGGGTATCAAGCCAATCAACAAGTTGACGCAACTTCTTGGGGTCCAATAATCGTGCACCTTACCACTAAGATGCTGGATCAAGAGAGTTGAAACCTCTTTGAACAAGGACTAACGCAAACAAGATGCCATCACTTTAAATGTTGTATGACTTCTTGGAAAGAAGATACCAAGCACTGGATGCACTAGCACCTGCTAGACGATCACCAAAAACCGGGGAAGAAGGTAAACAAAATATTCGTAATTTTCACGTATCATCGAAGCATCAATTGGACTACCAAAGAATGTTTGGAACAACCCAAACTAGCTAATCTTTGTATCAACTGTTTACAAAATGAGAGACAAAATCCATGCAGAAGCACAAAAACATATAAATTTTGCAACAGAAAACACCACTCGTTATTACATCTGGAAAGCCCTGAGAGAACTCAACAAGCGAGGCACGAGAGAGCAAATAACTCTCAAATTCAAATCAACCATGGTTCTCAAAATCAAAACATTTTGCTTGCTACCGCCATTCTTAAGGCAAGCAGTGCAAGTGCATACATTATTGAACTGAGAGCACTCATCGACGCAGGGTCTCAAGCTACACTCATTACGGAAGAAGTTGTTCTAACACTAAAACTAAGAAAACAAAAAGTATTAGTCGAGGTGAGTGCGCTAAGATGCTACGGATGCAGGAACAATTCGCAGTAGAGTGGAAATGACAATAATAACTAGATTTCCTTCAGCATTTAAAATGCAAGTACAAGCTCTTGTACTACCTAAATTGACTAGACTATTACCAGCCTCATCAACCAAGAAGATAAACAATGATCAATTCACCAAAATTGAGCTGGCCGATCCCTCATTGAACATACCAGGTTCCATTGACATGATAATTGGAGCAGACATCTATTGAGATATCATTTTGAATGGATTGATAAAGGGTGACGAGAATTCACCAATAGCACAATTATCAAAATTAGGTTGGCTTATCGCGGGGCGTAATTCTGCAAAAAAAAAACATCCCCAACCAGAAAATTACTACGATGGTGGTCCAAACTTCAATTGACGAACTACTAGTAAAATGTTGGGAGTTAAGGTACCAAGTGACAGAGAAAAGAAACAGGAACAGAAACTGAAACAGAACAGAAAGTTTTTTCGTTCTGTAGTAAATTCTGGTTCTGTTTACGTTGCTCGTTCAGTTACATAAAACTGAAACAGAAACAGACCCATAAAAAAAACATGTCGCTGTCGCGAAATATTGGGTGACGGTCATTATACATTATTTGGTGATTTCTCACGAAATCTATTATACTCTTCGTCTACTAAAAACTTTTTTTTTTTCATTTTTCGTATGTTATTCAATAAACAATAATACGATGCGAAACAAACAGCCAGATGACAGATGCAGAAAAATCCAAACAAAAAAAAAACTCTCCCCCACTATAAAATGGCATTTCTGTTGCTGGCAGCAGAAAATTATGTTCTGTTTCTAATTCTGTTTCGTTGCAAATGTATGGGATTCTGTTTCTGTTCCTGTTTCTGTTCTTTGTCACTTGGTGCCTTTAGGGGAAGTTTCAAGAAAAAGCCAAGTATGTGAAGAGTATTACCGAAGAACATATTTCCGAGACGACGATGGTAGATATGTTGTCAGAATACCATTCGATAAAGAAGCTGCGCAAACCAATCAGCTAGGTGAGTCCAAAACTAGAGCGTTAGCAGTACTACGTCAGCTGGAAACCCAACTATGTACCACACCTACACCAATCTCCTTCCTTGCCTGTTCTGACACGAACAATTCGTTGAGGCATACAACAATTTCTTCAATGTGTTTAACAACACCGTTTGCCAGTTGTTTTTTCCTCTTTTTTTATTGCTTCTGCCTGCGTTGTTGCCCTTTTATTGTCTTTTTTTTCTCTTCACTGTTTCCTTTCACCTTTGTTTTTTTTTCCTTTTCCTTTTATATTTTTCACTGTTTATTTTCTTTTTCCCTTTCCTTTTATATTTTTTCACTGTTTTTTTGTTCTCTACTGTCTGTAGGTATATGGGATTGATTTCGCCGTACTTTAGGTATGTACAATTGTACGTATAATGCATATTGTATTTGCACCCCTGCACTGATCCAGGGAAATTTTTTTTTTTTTGCACTACTATACGAAATTATCGTCGCCATATATGCACACACGCTTGTTATATTTAATATTTTTTTATTATTCGATTTGATGATCACTTTTAGTTTTAAATTAAATCCCGGACGAGTCCCCAACTGTAGGATTTATTATCCTCAGTTCTTTGTTCCGCTTAAAATAAAACTAACTTCAACTAACTTAACTTATAGATTTATTGATCGTAATAATAATAATATCACCGTCCTTGATGGAAACCAGTAGAAGACTGATCTCCCTCCCTGATGCTGTGTGCCTGTGTTTTGTGTTCGCACTTGGTGTGTGGCGTGTTCATCTCGGTTGATATCGTCTCGTTGTGTATATCTGTTCTCGGCTGTCTGGCTTACCATCCCACATACATGCAGAAAAATACGTACCCGAAAGTGCGTAATATGTACGAGACTCTCAAGCTTAACTAGAATAATCTTGAAACAAGCCAGACCGAACATACATATAATTCATGTAGTAGACGAAAGGGACCAGAAGCCCAACTAAAATTCGTTCCACCTAAACCTATAGTTACCCTACAAACTTCATCTGGAGCAAGTGCAAATGACTCTAAGCTAAACTAACGCCTTAGAAAGTTGAAGATCAAAATGTAAGCAATCAAATGTAATATTGATTACTTTGAGGAGACACTGACCAACTATTCAAAGGAAATACATGAGTATCAACAAAGGATTCTCATTGAACAGTGGCAAAACCTTACGGAACTGCATAAACAATTCACGTACGAAGCCTTCATCAACGATGACCATCACGAATACGGTAGCTATAAGGCAATACGAAAAGATACCGAAAATGGTAAACAAGTTTATAGAGACTATAGAATGACATCCAGAACCTCAGCACTAAATGTCGAAAACCAATCGGTACAACCATCGGAGAGATGATTACCGGTTCTAAAGATACCTACTTTCAAGGGAAATTATCTTGAGTGGCGCTCTTTCTACGACATGTTTTCAACAATAATTCAAAGGAAAACATCCCTAAGTACAACTTAGAAGACCAAGACACATTTGGCAGGCCCACCACTGCAACTCATTCAAAACTTAACAATTTCAAGTGCAAATTATAAGACTGCATGGGAAAAGTTAAATAAGGAAGATAATATCAATGCACATTCATAAGATGTTGAAATCTGGGTATCAAGCCAATCAACAAGTTGACGCAACTTCTTGGGGTCCAATAATCGTGCACCTTACCACTAAGATGCTGGATCAAGAGAGTTGAAACCTCTTTGAACAAGGACTAACGCAAACAAGATGCCATCACTTTAAATGTTGTATGACTTCTTGGAAAGAAGATACCAAGCACTGGATGCACTAGCACCTGCTAGACGATCACCAAAAACCGGGGAAGACGGTAAACAAAATATTCGTAATTTTCACGTATCATCGAAGCATCAATTGGACTACCAAAGAATGTTTGGAACAACCCAAACTAGCTAATCTTTGTATCAACTGTTTACAAAATGAGAGACAAAATCCATGCAGAAGCACAAAAACATATAAATTTTGCAACAGAAAACACCACTCGTTATTACATCTGGAAAGCCCTGAGAGAACTCAACAAGCGAGGCACGAGAGAGCAAATAACTCTCAAATTCAAATCAACCATGGTTCTCAAAATCAAAACATTTTGCTTGCTACCGCCATTCTTAAGGCAAGCAGTGCAAGTGCATACATTATTGAACTGAGAGCACTCATCGACGCAGGGTCTCAAGCTACACTCATTACGGAAGAAGTTGTTCTAACACTAAAACTAAGAAAACAAAAAGTATTAGTCGAGGTGAGTGCGCTAAGATGCTACGGATGCAGGAACAATTCGCAGTAGAGTGGAAATGACAATAATAACTAGATTTCCTTCAGCATTTAAAATGCAAGTACAAGCTCTTGTACTACCTAAATTGACTAGACTATTACCAGCCTCATCAACCAAGAAGATAAACAATGATCAATTCACCAAAATTGAGCTGGCCGATCCCTCATTTAACATACCAGGTTCCATTGACATGATAATTGGAGCAGACATCTATTGAGATATCATTTTGAATGGATTGATAAAGGGTGACGAGAATTCACCAATAGCACAATTATCAAAATTAGGTTGGCTTATCGCGGGGCGTAATTCTGCAAAAAAAAAACATCCCCAACCAGAAAATTACTACGATGGTGGTCCAAACTTCAATTGACGAACTACTAGTAAAATGTTGGGAGTTAAGGTACCAAGTGACAGAGAAAAGAAACAGGAACAGAAACTGAAACAGAACAGAAAGTTTTTTCGTTCTGTAGTAAATTCTGGTTCTGTTTACGTTGCTCGTTCAGTTACATAAAACTGAAACAGAAACAGACCCATAAAAAAAACATGTCGCTGTCGCGAAATATTGGGTGACGGTCATTATACATTATTTGGTGATTTCTCACGAAATCTATTATACTCTTCGTCTACTAAAAACTTTTTTTTTTCATTTTTCGTATGTTATTCAATAAACAATAATACGATGCGAAACAAACAGCCAGATGACAGATGCAGAAAAATCCAAACAAAAAAAAAACTCTCCCCCACTATAAAATGGCATTTCTGTTGCTGGCAGCAGAAAATTATGTTCTGTTTCTAATTCTGTTTCGTTGCAAATGTATGGGATTCTGTTTCTGTTCCTGTTTCTGTTCTTTGTCACTTGGTGCCTTTAGGGGAAGTTTCAAGAAAAAGCCAAGACGACGATGGTAGATATGTTGTCAGAATACCATTCGATAAAGAAGCTGCGCAAACCAATCAGCTAGGTGAGTCCAAAACTAGAGCGTTAGCAGTACTACGTCAGCTGGAAACCCAACTATGTACCACACCTACACCAATCTCCTTCCTTGCCTGTTCTGACACGTACAATTCGTTGAGGCATACAACAATTTCTTCAATGTGTTTAACAACACCGTTTGCCAGTTGTTTTTTCCTCTTTTTTTATTGCTTCTGCCTGCGTTGTTGCCCTTTTATTGTCTTTTTTTTCTCTTCACTGTTTCCTTTCACCTTTGTTTTTTTTTCCTTTTCCTTTTATATTTTTCACTGTTTATTTTCTTTTTCCCTTTCCTTTTATATTTTTTCACTGTTTTTTTGTTCTCTACTGTCTGTAGGTATATGGGATTGATTTCGCCGTACTTTAGGTATGTACAATTGTACGTATAATGCATATTGTATTTGCACCCCTGCACTGATCCAGGGAAATTTTTTTTTTTTTGCACTACTATACGAAATTATCGTCGCCATATATGCACACACGCTTGTTATATTTAATATTTTTTTATTATTCGATTTGATGATCACTTTTAGTTTTAAATTAAATCCCGGACGAGTCCCCAACTGTAGGATTTATTATCCTCAGTTCTTTGTTCCGCTTAAAATAAAACTAACTTCAACTAACTTAACTTATAGATTTATTGATCGTAATAATAATAATATCACCGTCCTTGATGGAAACCAGTAGAAGACTGATCTCCCTCCCTGATGCTGTGTGCCTGTGTTTTGTGTTCGCACTTGGTGTGTGGCGTGTTCATCTCGGTTGATATCGTCTCGTTGTGTATATCTGTTCTCGGCTGTCTGGCTTACCATCCCACATACATGCAGAAAAATACGTACCCGAAAGTGCGTAATATGTACGAGACTCTCAAGCTTAACTAGAATAATCTTGAAACAAGCCAGACCGAACATACATATAATTCATGTAGTAGACGAAAGGGACCAGAAGCCCAACTAAAATTCGTTCCACCTAAACCTATAGTTACCCTACAAACTTCATCTGGAGCAAGTGCAAATGACTCTAAGCTAAACTAACGCCTTAGAAAGTTGAAGATCAAAATGTAAGCAATCAAATGTAATATTGATTACTTTGAGGAGACACTGACCAACTATTCAAAGGAAATACATGAGTATCAACAAAGGATTCTCATTGAACAGTGGCAAAACCTTACGGAACTGCATAAACAATTCACGTACGAAGCCTTCATCAACGATGACCATCACGAATACGGTAGCTATAAGGCAATACGAAAAGATACCGAAAATGGTAAACAAGTTTATAGAGACTATAGAATGACATCCAGAACCTCAGCACTAAATGTCGAAAACCAATCGGTACAACCATCGGAGAGATGATTACCGGTTCTAAAGATACCTACTTTCAAGGGAAATTATCTTGAGTGGCGCTCTTTCTACGACATGTTTTCAACAATAATTCAAAGGAAAACATCCCTAAGTACAACTTAGAAGACCAAGACACATTTGGCAGGCCCACCACTGCAACTCATTCAAAACTTAACAATTTCAAGTGCAAATTATAAGACTGCATGGGAAAAGTTAAATAAGGAAGATAATATCAATGCACATTCATAAGATGTTGAAATCTGGGTATCAAGCCAATCAACAAGTTGACGCAACTTCTTGGGGTCCAATAATCGTGCACCTTACCACTAAGATGCTGGATCAAGAGAGTTGAAACCTCTTTGAACAAGGACTAACGCAAACAAGATGCCATCACTTTAAATGTTGTATGACTTCTTGGAAAGAAGATACCAAGCACTGGATGCACTAGCACCTGCTAGACGATCACCAAAAACCGGGGAAGACGGTAAACAAAATATTCGTAATTTTCACGTATCATCGAAGCATCAATTGGACTACCAAAGAATGTTTGGAACAACCCAAACTAGCTAATCTTTGTATCAACTGTTTACAAAATGAGAGACAAAATCCATGCAGAAGCACAAAAACATATAAATTTTGCAACAGAAAACACCACTCGTTATTACATCTGGAAAGACCTGAGAGAACTCAACAAGCGAGGCACGAGAGAGCAAATAACTCTCAAATTCAAATCAACCATGGTTCTCAAAGTCAAAATATTTTGCTTGCTACCGCCATTCTTAAGGCAAGCAGTGCAAGTGCATACATTATTGAACTGAGAGCACTCATCGACGCAGGGTCTCAAGCTACACTCATTAAGGAAGAAGTTGTTCTAACACTAAAACTAAGAAAACAAAAAGTATTAGTCGAGGTGAGTGCGCTAAGATGCTACGGATGCAGGAACAATTCGCAGTAGAGTGGAAATGACAATAATAACTAGATTTCCTTCAGCATTTAAAATGCAAGTACAAGCTCTTGTACTACCTAAATTGACTAGACTATTACCAGCCTCATCAACCAAGAAGATAAACAATGATCAATTCACCAAAATTGAGCTGGCCGATCCCTCATTTAACATACCAGGTTCCATTGACATGATAATTGGAGCAGACATCTATTGAGATATCATTTTGAATGGATTGATAAAGGGTGACGAGAATTCACCAATAGCACAATTATCAAAATTAGGTTGGCTTATCGCGGGGCGTAATTCTGCAAAAAAAAAACATCCCCAACCAGAAAATTACTACGATGGTGGTCCAAACTTCAATTGACGAACTACTAGTAAAATGTTGGGAGTTAAGGTACCAAGTGACAGAGAAAAGAAACAGGAACAGAAACTGAAACAGAACAGAAAGTTTTTTCGTTCTGTAGTAAATTCTGGTTCTGTTTACGTTGCTCGTTCAGTTACATAAAACTGAAACAGAAACAGACCCATAAAAAAAACATGTCGCTGTCGCGAAATATTGGGTGACGGTCATTATACATTATTTGGTGATTTCTCACGAAATCTATTATACTCTCCTCTTCGTCTACTAAAAACTTTTTTTTTTTCATTTTTCGTATGTTATTCAATAAACAATAATACGATGCGAAACAAACAGCCAGATGACAGATGCAGAAAAATCCAAACAAAAAAAAAACTCTCCCCCACTATAAAATGGCATTTCTGTTGCTGGCAGCAGAAAATTATGTTCTGTTTCTAATTCTGTTTCGTTGCAAATGTATGGGATTCTGTTTCTGTTCCTGTTTCTGTTCTTTGTCACTTGGTGCCTTTAGGGGAAGTTTCAAGAAAAAGCCAAGTATGTGAAGAGTATTACCGAAGAACATATTTCCGAGACGACGATGGTAGATATGTTGTCAGAATACCATTCGATAAAGAAGCTGCGCAAACCAATCAGCTAGGTGAGTCCAAAACTAGAGCGTTAGCAGTACTACGTCAGCTGGAAACCCAACTATGTACCACACCTACACCAATCTCCTTCCTTGCCTGTTCTGACACGAACAATTCGTTGAGGCATACAACAATTTCTTCAATGTGTTTAACAACACCGTTTGCCAGTTGTTTTTTCCTCTTTTTTTATTGCTTCTGCCTGCGTTGTTGCCCTTTTATTGTCTTTTTTTTCTCTTCACTGTTTCCTTTCACCTTTGTTTTTTTTTCCTTTTCCTTTTATATTTTTCACTGTTTATTTTCTTTTTCCCTTTCCTTTTATATTTTTTCACTGTTTTTTTGTTCTCTACTGTCTGTAGGTATATGGGATTGATTTCGCCGTACTTTAGGTATGTACAATTGTACGTATAATGCATATTGTATTTGCACCCCTGCACTGATCCAGGGAAATTTTTTTTTTTTTGCACTACTATACGAAATTATCGTCGCCATATATGCACACACGCTTGTTATATTTAATATTTTTTTATTATTCGATTTGATGATCACTTTTAGTTTTAAATTAAATCCCGGACGAGTCCCCAACTGTAGGATTTATTATCCTCAGTTCTTTGTTCCGCTTAAAATAAAACTAACTTCAACTAACTTAACTTATAGATTTATTGATCGTAATAATAATAATATCACCGTCCTTGATGGAAACCAGTAGAAGACTGATCTCCCTCCCTGATGCTGTGTGCCTGTGTTTTGTGTTCGCACTTGGTGTGTGGCGTGTTCATCTCGGTTGATATCGTCTCGTTGTGTATATCTGTTCTCGGCTGTCTGGCTTACCATCCCACATACATGCAGAAAAATACGTACCCGAAAGTGCGTAATATGTACGAGACTCTCAAGCTTAACTAGAATAATCTTGAAACAAGCCAGACCGAACATACATATAATTCATGTAGTAGACGAAAGGGACCAGAAGCCCAACTAAAATTCGTTCCACCTAAACCTATAGTTACCCTACAAACTTCATCTGGAGCAAGTGCAAATGACTCTAAGCTAAACTAACGCCTTAGAAAGTTGAAGATCAAAATGGAAGCAATCAAATGTAATATTGATTACTTTGAGGAGACACTGACCAACTATTCAAAGGAAATACATGAGTATCAACAAAGGATTCTCATTGAACAGTGGCAAAACCTTACGGAACTGCATAAACAATTCACGTACGAAGCCTTCATCAACGATGACCATCACGAATACGGTAGCTATAAGGCAATACGAAAAGATACCGAAAATGGTAAACAAGTTTATAGAGACTATAGAATGACATCCAGAACCTCAGCACTAAATGTCGAAAACCAATCGGTACAACCATCGGAGAGATGATTACCGGTTCTAAAGATACCTACTTTCAAGGGAAATTATCTTGAGTGGCGCTCTTTCTACGACATGTTTTCAACAATAATTCAAAGGAAAACATCCCTAAGTACAACTTAGAAGACCAAGACACATTTGGCAGGCCCACCACTGCAACTCATTCAAAACTTAACAATTTCAAGTGCAAATTATAAGACTGCATGGGAAAAGTTAAATAAGGAAGATAATATCAATGCACATTCATAAGATGTTGAAATCTGGGTATCAAGCCAATCAACAAGTTGACGCAACTTCTTGGGGTCCAATAATCGTGCACCTTACCACTAAGATGCTGGATCAAGAGAGTTGAAACCTCTTTGAACAAGGACTAACGCAAACAAGATGCCATCACTTTAAATGTTGTATGACTTCTTGGAAAGAAGATACCAAGCACTGGATGCACTAGCACCTGCTAGACGATCACCAAAAACCGGGGAAGACGGTAAACAAAATATTCGTAATTTTCACGTATCATCGAAGCATCAATTGGACTACCAAAGAATGTTTGGAACAACCCAAACTAGCTAATCTTTGTATCAACTGTTTACAAAATGAGAGACAAAATCCATGCAGAAGCACAAAAACATATAAATTTTGCAACAGAAAACACCACTCGTTATTACATCTGGAAAGACCTGAGAGAACTCAACAAGCGAGGCACGAGAGAGCAAATAACTCTCAAATTCAAATCAACCATGGTTCTCAAAGTCAAAATATTTTGCTTGCTACCGCCATTCTTAAGGCAAGCAGTGCAAGTGCATACATTATTGAACTGAGAGCACTCATCGACGCAGGGTCTCAAGCTACACTCATTAAGGAAGAAGTTGTTCTAACACTAAAACTAAGAAAACAAAAAGTATTAGTCGAGGTGAGTGCGCTAAGATGCTACGGATGCAGGAACAATTCGCAGTAGAGTGGAAATGACAATAATAACTAGATTTCCTTCAGCATTTAAAATGCAAGTACAAGCTCTTGTACTACCTAAATTGACTAGACTATTACCAGCCTCATCAACCAAGAAGATAAACAATGATCAATTCACCAAAATTGAGCTGGCCGATCCCTCATTTAACATACCAGGTTCCATTGACATGATAATTGGAGCAGACATCTATTGAGATATCATTTTGAATGGATTGATAAAGGGTGACGAGAATTCACCAATAGCACAATTATCAAAATTAGGTTGGCTTATCGCGGGGCGTAATTCTGCAAAAAAAAAACATCCCCAACCAGAAAATTACTACGATGGTGGTCCAAACTTCAATTGACGAACTACTAGTAAAATGTTGGGAGTTAAGGTACCAAGTGACAGAGAAAAGAAACAGGAACAGAAACTGAAACAGAACAGAAAGTTTTTTCGTTCTGTAGTAAATTCTGGTTCTGTTTACGTTGCTCGTTCAGCTACACAAAACTGAAACAGAAACAGACCCATAAAAAAAACATGTCGCTGTCGCGAAATATTGGGTGACGGTCATTATACATTATTTGGTGATTTCTCACGAAATCTATTATACTCTCCTCTTCGTCTACTAAAAACTTTTTTTTTTTCATTTTTCGTATGTTATTCAATAAACAATAATACGATGCGAAACAAACAGCCAGATGACAGATGCAGAAAAATCCAAACAAAAAAAAAACTCTCCCCCACTATAAAATGGCATTTCTGTTGCTGGCAGCAGAAAATTATGTTCTGTTTCTAATTCTGTTTCGTTGCAAATGTATGGGATTCTGTTTCTGTTCCTGTTTCTGTTCTTTGTCACTTGGTGCCTTTAGGGGAAGTTTCAAGAAAAAGCCAAGACGACGATGGTAGATATGTTGTCAGAATACCATTCGATAAAGAAGCTGCGCAAACCAATCAGCTAGGTGAGTCCAAAACTAGAGCGTTAGCAGTACTACGTCAGCTGGAAACCCAACTATGTACCACACCTACACCAATCTCCTTCCTTGCCTGTTCTGACACGTACAATTCGTTGAGGCATACAACAATTTCTTCAATGTGTTTAACAACACCGTTTGCCAGTTGTTTTTTCCTCTTTTTTTATTGCTTCTGCCTGCGTTGTTGCCCTTTTATTGTCTTTTTTTTCTCTTCACTGTTTCCTTTCACCTTTGTTTTTTTTTCCTTTTCCTTTTATATTTTTCACTGTTTATTTTCTTTTTCCCTTTCCTTTTATATTTTTTCACTGTTTTTTTGTTCTCTACTGTCTGTAGGTATATGGGATTGATTTCGCCGTACTTTAGGTATGTACAATTGTACGTATAATGCATATTGTATTTGCACCCCTGCACTGATCCAGGGAAATTTTTTTTTTTTTGCACTACTATACGAAATTATCGTCGCCATATATGCACACACGCTTGTTATATTTAATATTTTTTTATTATTCGATTTGAATTTAGTTTTAAATTAAATCCCGGACGAGTCCCCAACTGTAGGATTTATTATCCTCAGTTCTTTGTTCCGCTTAAAATAAAACTAACTTCAACTAACTTAACTTATAGATTTATTGATCGTAATAATAATAATATCACCGTCCTTGATGGAAACCAGTAGAAGACTGATCTCCCTCCCTGATGCTGTGTGCCTGTGTTTTGTGTTCGCACTTGGTGTGTGGCGTGTTCATCTCGGTTGATATCGTCTCGTTGTGTACATCTGTTCTCGGCTGTCTGGCTTACCATCCCACATACATGCAGAAAAATACGTACCCGAAAGTGCGTAATATGTACGAGACTCTCAAGCTTAACTAGAATAATCTTGAAACAAGCCAGACCGAACATACATATAATTCATGTAGTAGACGAAAGGGACCAGAAGCCCAACTAAAATTCGTTCCACCTAAACCTATAGTTACCCTACAAACTTCATCTGGAGCAAGTGCAAATGACTCTAAGCTAAACTAACGCCTTAGAAAGTTGAAGATCAAAATGTAAGCAATCAAATGTAATATTGATTACTTTGAGGAGACACTGACCAACTATTCAAAGGAAATACATGAGTATCAACAAAGGATTCTCATTGAACAGTGGCAAAACCTTACGGAACTGCATAAACAATTCACGTACGAAGCCTTCATCAACGATGACCATCACGAATACGGTAGCTATAAGGCAATACGAAAAGATACCGAAAATGGTAAACAAGTTTATAGAGACTATAGAATGACATCCAGAACCTCAGCACTAAATGTCGAAAACCAATCGGTACAACCATCGGAGAGATGATTACCGGTTCTAAAGATACCTACTTTCAAGGGAAATTATCTTGAGTGGCGCTCTTTCTACGACATGTTTTCAACAATAATTCAAAGGAAAACATCCCTAAGTACAACTTAGAAGACCAAGACACATTTGGCAGGCCCACCACTGCAACTCATTCAAAACTTAACAATTTCAAGTGCAAATTATAAGACTGCATGGGAAAAGTTAAATAAGGAAGATAATATCAATGCACATTCATAAGATGTTGAAATCTGGGTATCAAGCCAATCAACAAGTTGACGCAACTTCTTGGGGTCCAATAATCGTGCACCTTACCACTAAGATGCTGGATCAAGAGAGTTGAAACCTCTTTGAACAAGGACTAACGCAAACAAGATGCCATCACTTTAAATGTTGTATGACTTCTTGGAAAGAAGATACCAAGCACTGGATGCACTAGCACCTGCTAGACGATCACCAAAAACCGGGGAAGACGGTAAACAAAATATTCGTAATTTTCACGTATCATCGAAGCATCAATTGGACTACCAAAGAATGTTTGGAACAACCCAAACTAGCTAATCTTTGTATCAACTGTTTACAAAATGAGAGACAAAATCCATGCAGAAGCACAAAAACATATAAATTTTGCAACAGAAAACACCACTCGTTATTACATCTGGAAAGACCTGAGAGAACTCAACAAGCGAGGCACGAGAGAGCAAATAACTCTCAAATTCAAATCAACCATGGTTCTCAAAGTCAAAATATTTTGCTTGCTACCGCCATTCTTAAGGCAAGCAGTGCAAGTGCATACATTATTGAACTGAGAGCACTCATCGACGCAGGGTCTCAAGCTACACTCATTAAGGAAGAAGTTGTTCTAACACTAAAACTAAGAAAACAAAAAGTATTAGTCGAGGTGAGTGCGCTAAGATGCTACGGATGCAGGAACAATTCGCAGTAGAGTGGAAATGACAATAATAACTAGATTTCCTTCAGCATTTAAAATGCAAGTACAAGCTCTTGTACTACCTAAATTGACTAGACTATTACCAGCCTCATCAACCAAGAAGATAAACAATGATCAATTCACCAAAATTGAGCTGGCCGATCCCTCATTTAACATACCAGGTTCCATTGACATGATAATTGGAGCAGACATCTATTGAGATATCATTTTGAATGGATTGATAAAGGGTGACGAGAATTCACCAATAGCACAATTATCAAAATTAGGTTGGCTTATCGCGGGGCGTAATTCTGCAAAAAAAAAACATCCCCAACCAGAAAATTACTACGATGGTGGTCCAAACTTCAATTGACGAACTACTAGTAAAATGTTGGGAGTTAAGGTACCAAGTGACAGAGAAAAGAAACAGGAACAGAAACTGAAACAGAACAGAAAGTTTTTTCGTTCTGTAGTAAATTCTGGTTCTGTTTACGTTGCTCGTTCAGCTACACAAAACTGAAACAGAAACAGACCCATAAAAAAAACATGTCGCTGTCGCGAAATATTGGGTGACGGTCATTATACATTATTTGGTGATTTCTCACGAAATCTATTATACTCTCCTCTTCGTCTACTAAAAACTTTTTTTTTTTCATTTTTCGTATGTTATTCAATAAACAATAATACGATGCGAAACAAACAGCCAGATGACAGATGCAGAAAAATCCAAACAAAAAAAAAACTCTCCCCCACTATAAAATGGCATTTCTGTTGCTGGCAGCAGAAAATTATGTTCTGTTTCTAATTCTGTTTCGTTGCAAATGTATGGGATTCTGTTTCTGTTCCTGTTTCTGTTCTTTGTCACTTGGTGCCTTTAGGGGAAGTTTCAAGAAAAAGCCAAGACGACGATGGTAGATATGTTGTCAGAATACCATTCGATAAAGAAGCTGCGCAAACCAATCAGCTAGGTGAGTCCAAAACTAGAGCGTTAGCAGTACTACGTCAGCTGGAAACCCAACTATGTACCACACCTACACCAATCTCCTTCCTTGCCTGTTCTGACACGTACAATTCGTTGAGGCATACAACAATTTCTTCAATGTGTTTAACAACACCGTTTGCCAGTTGTTTTTTCCTCTTTTTTTATTGCTTCTGCCTGCGTTGTTGCCCTTTTATTGTCTTTTTTTTCTCTTCACTGTTTCCTTTCACCTTTGTTTTTTTTTCCTTTTCCTTTTATATTTTTCACTGTTTATTTTCTTTTTCCCTTTCCTTTTATATTTTTTCACTGTTTTTTTGTTCTCTACTGTCTGTAGGTATATGGGATTGATTTCGCCGTACTTTAGGTATGTACAATTGTACGTATAATGCATATTGTATTTGCACCCCTGCACTGATCCAGGGAAATTTTTTTTTTTTTGCACTACTATACGAAATTATCGTCGCCATATATGCACACACGCTTGTTATATTTAATATTTTTTTATTATTCGATTTGATGATCACTTTTAGTTTTAAATTAAATCCCGGACGAGTCCCCAACTGTAGGATTTATTATCCTCAGTTCTTTGTTCCGCTTAAAATAAAACTAACTTCAACTAACTTAACTTATAGATTTATTGATCGTAATAATAATAATATCACCGTCCTTGATGGAAACCAGTAGAAGACTGATCTCCCTCCCTGATGCTGTGTGCCTGTGTTTTGTGTTCGCACTTGGTGTGTGGCGTGTTCATCTCGGTTGATATCGTCTCGTTGTGTACATCTGTTCTCGGCTGTCTGGCTTACCATCCCACATACATGCAGAAAAATACGTACCCGAAAGTGCGTAATATGTACGAGACTCTCAAGCTTAACTAGAATAATCTTGAAACAAGCCAGACCGAACATACATATAATTCATGTAGTAGACGAAAGGGACCAGAAGCCCAACTAAAATTCGTTCCACCTAAACCTATAGTTACCCTACAAACTTCATCTGGAGCAAGTGCAAATGACTCTAAGCTAAACTAACGCCTTAGAAAGTTGAAGATCAAAATGTAAGCAATCAAATGTAATATTGATTACTTTGAGGAGACACTGACCAACTATTCAAAGGAAATACATGAGTATCAACAAAGGATTCTCATTGAACAGTGGCAAAACCTTACGGAACTGCATAAACAATTCACGTACGAAGCCTTCATCAACGATGACCATCACGAATACGGTAGCTATAAGGCAATACGAAAAGATACCGAAAATGGTAAACAAGTTTATAGAGACTATAGAATGACATCCAGAACCTCAGCACTAAATGTCGAAAACCAATCGGTACAACCATCGGAGAGATGATTACCGGTTCTAAAGATACCTACTTTCAAGGGAAATTATCTTGAGTGGCGCTCTTTCTACGACATGTTTTCAACAATAATTCAAAGGAAAACATCCCTAAGTACAACTTAGAAGACCAAGACACATTTGGCAGGCCCACCACTGCAACTCATTCAAAACTTAACAATTTCAAGTGCAAATTATAAGACTGCATGGGAAAAGTTAAATAAGGAAGATAATATCAATGCACATTCATAAGATGTTGAAATCTGGGTATCAAGCCAATCAACAAGTTGACGCAACTTCTTGGGGTCCAATAATCGTGCACCTTACCACTAAGATGCTGGATCAAGAGAGTTGAAACCTCTTTGAACAAGGACTAACGCAAACAAGATGCCATCACTTTAAATGTTGTATGACTTCTTGGAAAGAAGATACCAAGCACTGGATGCACTAGCACCTGCTAGACGATCACCAAAAACCGGGGAAGACGGTAAACAAAATATTCGTAATTTTCACGTATCATCGAAGCATCAATTGGACTACCAAAGAATGTTTGGAACAACCCAAACTAGCTAATCTTTGTATCAACTGTTTACAAAATGAGAGACAAAATCCATGCAGAAGCACAAAAACATATAAATTTTGCAACAGAAAACACCACTCGTTATTACATCTGGAAAGACCTGAGAGAACTCAACAAGCGAGGCACGAGAGAGCAAATAACTCTCAAATTCAAATCAACCATGGTTCTCAAAGTCAAAATATTTTGCTTGCTACCGCCATTCTTAAGGCAAGCAGTGCAAGTGCATACATTATTGAACTGAGAGCACTCATCGACGCAGGGTCTCAAGCTACACTCATTACGGAAGAAGTTGTTATAACACTAAAACTAAGAAAACAAAAAGTATTAGTCGAGGTGAGTGCGCTAAGATGCTACGGATGCAGGAACAATTCGCAGTAGAGTGGAAATGACAATAATAACTAGATTTCCTTCAGCATTTAAAATGCAAGTACAAGCTCTTGTACTACCTAAATTGACTAGACTATTACCAGCCTCATCAACCAAGAAGATAAACAATGATCAATTCACCAAAATTGAGCTGGCCGATCCCTCATTGAACATACCAGGTTCCATTGACATGATAATTGGAGCAGACATCTATTGAGATATCATTTTGAATGGATTGATAAAGGGTGACGAGAATTCACCAATAGCACAATTATCAAAATTAGGTTGGCTTATCGCGGGGCGTAATTCTGCAAAAAAAAAAAACATCCCCAACCAGAAAATTACTACGATGGTGGTCCAAACTTCAATTGACGAACTACTAGTAAAATGTTGGGAGTTAAGGTACCAAGTGACAGAGAAAAGAAACAGGAACAGAAACTGAAACAGAACAGAAAGTTTTTTCGTTCTGTAGTAAATTCTGGTTCTGTTTACGTTGCTCGTTCAGCTACACAAAACTGAAACAGAAACAGACCCATAAAAAAAACATGTCGCTGTCGCGAAATATTGGGTGACGGTCATTATACATTATTTGGTGATTTCTCACGAAATCTATTATACTCTCCTCTTCGTCTACTAAAAACTTTTTTTTTTTCATTTTTCGTATGTTATTCAATAAACAATAATACGATGCGAAACAAACAGCCAGATGACAGATGCAGAAAAATCCAAACAAAAAAAAAACTCTCCCCCACTATAAAATGGCATTTCTGTTGCTGGCAGCAGAAAATTATGTTCTGTTTCTAATTCTGTTTCGTTGCAAATGTATGGGATTCTGTTTCTGTTCCTGTTTCTGTTCTTTGTCACTTGGTGCCTTTAGGGGAAGTTTCAAGAAAAAGCCAAGACGACGATGGTAGATATGTTGTCAGAATACCATTCGATAAAGAAGCTGCGCAAACCAATCAGCTAGGTGAGTCCAAAACTAGAGCGTTAGCAGTACTACGTCAGCTGGAAACCCAACTATGTACCACACCTACACCAATCTCCTTCCTTGCCTGTTCTGACACGTACAATTCGTTGAGGCATACAACAATTTCTTCAATGTGTTTAACAACACCGTTTGCCAGTTGTTTTTTCCTCTTTTTTTATTGCTTCTGCCTGCGTTGTTGCCCTTTTATTGTCTTTTTTTTTCTCTTCACTGTTTCCTTTCACCTTTGTTTTTTTTTCCTTTTCCTTTTATATTTTTCACTGTTTATTTTCTTTTTCCCTTTCCTTTTATATTTTTTCACTGTTTTTTTGTTCTCTACTGTCTGTAGGTATATGGGATTGATTTCGCCGTACTTTAGGTATGTACAATTGTACGTATAATGCATATTGTATTTGCACCCCTGCACTGATCCAGGGAAATTTTTTTTTTTTGCACTACTATACGAAATTGTCGTCGCCATATATGCACACACGCTTGTTATATTTAATATTTTTTTATTATTCGATTTGATGATCACTTTTAGTTTTAAATTAAATCCCGGACGAGTCCCCAACTGTAGGATTTATTATCCTCAGTTCTTTGTTCCGCTTAAAATAAAACTAACTTCAACTAACTTAACTTATAGATTTATTGATCGTAATAATAATAATATCACCGTCCTTGATGGAAACCAGTAGAAGACTGATCTCCCTCCCTGATGCTGTGTGCCTGTGTTTTGTGTTCGCACTTGGTGTGTGGCGTGTTCATCTCGGTTGATATCGTCTCGTTGTGTACATCTGTTCTCGGCTGTCTGGCTTACCATCCCACATACATGCAGAAAAATACGTACCCGAAAGTGCG
This sequence comes from Cheilosia variabilis, assembly GCA_951230905.1. Taxonomy (NCBI): domain Eukaryota; kingdom Metazoa; phylum Arthropoda; class Insecta; order Diptera; family Syrphidae; genus Cheilosia; species Cheilosia variabilis. The sequence goes on from OX579676.1 coordinate 88,187,784, forward strand.
TAATATGTACGAGACTCTCAAGCTTAACTAGAATAATCTTGAAACAAGCCAGACCGAACATACATATAATTCATGTAGTAGACGAAAGGGACCAGAAGCCCAACTAAAATTCGTTCCACCTAAACCTATAGTTACCCTACAAACTTCATCTGGAGCAAGTGCAAATGACTCTAAGCTAAACTAACGAATGACATCCAGAACCTCAGCACTAAATGTCGAAAACCAATCGGTACAACCATCGGAGAGATGATTACCGGTTCTAAAGATACCTACTTTCAAGGGAAATTATCTTGAGTGGCGCTCTTTCTACGACATGTTTTCAACAATAATTCAAAGGAAAACATCCCTAAGTACAACTTAGAAGACCAAGACACATTTGGCAGGCCCACCACTGCAACTCATTCAAAACTTAACAATTTCAAGTGCAAATTATAAGACTGCATGGGAAAAGTTAAATAAGGAAGATAATATCAATGCACATTCATAAGATGTTGAAATCTGGGTATCAAGCCAATCAACAAGTTGACGCAACTTCTTGGGGTCCAATAATCGTGCACCTTACCACTAAGATGCTGGATCAAGAGAGTTGAAACCTCTTTGAACAAGGACTAACGCAAACAAGATGCCATCACTTTAAATGTTGTATGACTTCTTGGAAAGAAGATACCAAGCACTGGATGCACTAGCACCTGCTAGACGATCACCAAAAACCGGGGAAGACGGTAAACAAAATATTCGTAATTTTCACGTATCATCGAAGCATCAATTGGACTACCAAAGAATGTTTGGAACAACCCAAACTAGCTAATCTTTGTATCAACTGTTTACAAAATGAGAGACAAAATCCATGCAGAAGCACAAAAACATATAAATTTTGCAACAGAAAACACCACTCGTTATTACATCTGGAAAGACCTGAGAGAACTCAACAAGCGAGGCACGAGAGAGCAAATAACTCTCAAATTCAAATCAACCATGGTTCTCAAAGTCAAAATATTTTGCTTGCTACCGCCATTCTTAAGGCAAGCAGTGCAAGTGCATACATTATTGAACTGAGAGCACTCATCGACGCAGGGTCTCAAGCTACACTCATTACGGAAGAAGTTGTTATAACACTAAAACTAAGAAAACAAAAAGTATTAGTCGAGGTGAGTGCGCTAAGATGCTACGGATGCAGGAACAATTCGCAGTAGAGTGGAAATGACAATAATAACTAGATTTCCTTCAGCATTTAAAATGCAAGTACAAGCTCTTGTACTACCTAAATTGACTAGACTATTACCAGCCTCATCAACCAAGAAGATAAACAATGATCAATTCACCAAAATTGAGCTGGCCGATCCCTCATTTAACATACCAGGTTCCATTGACATGATAATTGGAGCAGACATCTATTGAGATATCATTTTGAATGGATTGATAAAGGGTGACGAGAATTCACCAATAGCACAATTATCAAAATTAGGTTGGCTTATCGCGGGGCGTAATTCTGCAAAAAAAAACATCCCCAACCAGAAAATTACTACGATGGTGGTCCAAACTTCAATTGACGAACTACTAGTAAAATGTTGGGAGTTAAGGTACCAAGTGACAGAGAAAAGAAACAGGAACAGAAACTGAAACAGAACAGAAAGTTTTTTCGTTCTGTAGTAAATTCTGGTTCTGTTTACGTTGCTCGTTCAGCTACACAAAACTGAAACAGAAACAGACCCATAAAAAAAACATGTCGCTGTCGCGAAATATTGGGTGACGGTCATTATACATTATTTGGTGATTTCTCACGAAATCGATTATACTCTCCTCTTCGTCTACTAAAAACTTTTTTTTTTTCATTTTTCGTATGTTATTCAATAAACAATAATACGCTGCAGAAAAATCCAAACAAAAAAAAAACTCTCCCCCACTATAAAATGGCATTTCTGTTGCTGGCAGCAGAAAATGATGTTCTGTTTCTAATTCTGTTTCGTTGCAAATGTATGGGATTCTATTTCTGTTCCTGTTTCTGTTCTTTGTCACTTGGTGCCTTTAGGGGAAGTTTCAAGAAAAAGCCAAGTATGTGAAGAGTATTACCGAAGAACATATTTCCGAGACGACGATGGTAGATATGTTGTCAGAATACCATTCGATAAAGAAGCTGCGCAAACCAATCAGCTAGGTGAGTCCAAAACTAGAGCGTTAGCAGTACTACGTCAGCTGGAAACCCAACTATGTACCACATCTACACCAATCTCCTTCCTTGCCTGTTCTGACACGTACAATTCGTTGAGGCATACAACAATTTCTTCAATGTGTTTAACAACACCGTTTGCGTGTTTTTTTTTCCTCTTTTTTTATTGCTTCTGCCTGCGTTGTTGCCCTTTTATTGTCTTTCTTTTCTCTTCACTGTTTCCTTTCACCTTTGTTTTCTTTTCCTTTTCCTTTTATATTTTTTCACTGTTTTTTTTTTTGTTCTCTACTGTCTGTAGGTATATGGGATTGATTTCGCCGTACTTTAGGTATGTACAATTGTACGTATAATGCATATTGTATTTGCACCCCTGCACTGATCCACGGAATTTTTTTTTTTTTGCACTACTATACGAAATTATCGTCGCCATATATGCACACACGCTTGTTATATTTAATATTTTTTTATTATTCGATTTGATGATCACTTTTAGTTTTAAATTAAATCCCGGACGAGTCCCCATTATTTATTATCCTCAGTTCTTTGTTCCGCTTAAAATAAAACTAACTTCAACTAACTTAACTTATAGATTTATTGATCGTAATAATAATAATATCACCGTCCTTGATGGAAACCAGTAGAAGACTGATCTCCCTCCCTGATGCTGTGTGCCTGTGTTTTGTGTTCGCACTTGGTGTGTGGCGTGTTCATCTCGGTTGATATCGTCTCGTTGTGTATATCTGTTCTCGGCTGTCTGGCTTACCATCCCACATACATGCAGAAAAATACGTACCCGAAAGTGCGTAATATGTACGAGACTCTCAAGCTTAACTAGAATAATCTTGAAACAAGCCAGACCGAACATACATATAATTCATGTAGTAGACGAAAGGGACCAGAAGCCCAACTAAAATTCGTTCCACCTAAACCTATAGTTACCCTACAAACTTCATCTGGAGCAAGTGCAAATGACTCTAAGCTAAACTAACGCCTTAGAAAGTTGAAGATCAAAATGTAAGCAATCAAATGTAATATTGATTACTTTGAGGAGACACTGACCAACTATTCAAAGGAAATACATGAGTATCAACAAAGGATTCTCATTGAACAGTGGCAAAACCTTACGGAACTGCATAAACAATTCACGTACGAAGCCTTCATCAACGATGACCATCACGAATACGGTAGCTATAAGGCAATACGAAAAGATACCGAAAATGGTAAACAAGTTTATAGAGACTATAGAATGACATCCAGAACCTCAGCACTAAATGTCGAAAACCAATCGGTACAACCATCGGAGAGATGATTACCGGTTCTAAAGATACCTACTTTCAAGGGAAATTATCTTGAGTGGCGCTCTTTCTACGACATGTTTTCAACAATAATTCAAAGGAAAACATCCCTAAGTACAACTTAGAAGACCAAGACACATTTGGCAGGCCCACCACTGCAACTCATTCAAAACTTAACAATTTCAAGTGCAAATTATAAGACTGCATGGGAAAAGTTAAATAAGGAAGATAATATCAATGCACATTCATAAGATGTTGAAATCTGGGTATCAAGCCAATCAACAAGTTGACGCAACTTCTTGGGGTCCAATAATCGTGCACCTTACCACTAAGATGCTGGATCAAGAGAGTTGAAACCTCTTTGAACAAGGACTAACGCAAACAAGATGCCATCACTTTAAATGTTGTATGACTTCTTGGAAAGAAGATACCAAGCACTGGATGCACTAGCACCTGCTAGACGATCACCAAAAACCGGGGAAGACGGTAAACAAAATATTCGTAATTTTCACGTATCATCGAAGCATCAATTGGACTACCAAAGAATGTTTGGAACAACCCAAACTAGCTAATCTTTGTATCAACTGTTTACAAAATGAGAGACAAAATCCATGCAGAAGCACAAAAACATATAAATTTTGCAACAGAAAACACCACTCGTTATTACATCTGGAAAGACCTGAGAGAACTCAACAAGCGAGGCACGAGAGAGCAAATAACTCTCAAATTCAAATCAACCATGGTTCTCAAAGTCAAAATATTTTGCTTGCTACCGCCATTCTTAAGGCAAGCAGTGCAAGTGCATACATTATTGAACTGAGAGCACTCATCGACGCAGGGTCTCAAGCTACACTCATTAAGGAAGAAGTTGTTCTAACACTAAAACTAAGAAAACAAAAAGTATTAGTCGAGGTGAGTGCGCTAAGATGCTACGGATGCAGGAACAATTCGCAGTAGAGTGGAAATGACAATAATAACTAGATTTCCTTCAGCATTTAAAATGCAAGTACAAGCTCTTGTACTACCTAAATTGACTAGACTATTACCAGCCTCATCAACCAAGAAGATAAACAATGATCAATTCACCAAAATTGAGCTGGCCGATCCCTCATTTAACATACCAGGTTCCATTGACATGATAATTGGAGCAGACATCTATTGAGATATCATTTTGAATGGATTGATAAAGGGTGACGAGAATTCACCAATAGCACAATTATCAAAATTAGGTTTGCTTATCGCGGGGCGTAATTCTGAAAAAAAAAAACATCCCCAACCAGAAAATTACTACGATGGTGGTCCAAACTTCAATTGACGAACTACTAGTAAAATGTTGGGAGTTAAGGTACCAAGTGACAGAGAAAAGAAACAGGAACAGAAACTGAAACAGAACAGAAAGTTTTTTCGTTCTGTAGTAAATTCTGGTTCTGTTTACGTTGCTCGTTCAGCTACACAAAACTGAAACAGAAACAGACCCATAAAAAAAACATGTCGCTGTCGCGAAATATTGGATGACGGTCATTATACATTATTTGGTGATTTCTCACGAAATCTATTATACTCTCCTCTTCGTCTACTAAAAACTTTTTTTTTTTCATTTTTCGTATGTTATTCAATAAACAATAATACGATGCGAAACAAACAGCCAGATGACAGATGCAGAAAAATCCAAACAAAAAAAAAACTCTCCCCCACTATAAAATGGCATTTCTGTTGCTGGCAGCAGAAAATTATGTTCTGTTTCTAATTCTGTTTCGTTGCAAATGTATGGGATTCTGTTTCTGTTCCTGTTTCTGTTCTTTGTCACTTGGTGCCTTTAGGGGAAGTTTCAAGAAAAGGCCAAGTATGTGAAGAGTATTACCGAAGAACATATTTCCGAGACGACGATGGTAGATATGTTGTCAGAATACCATTCGATAAAGAAGCTGCGCAAACCAATCAGCTAGGTGAGTCCAAAACTAGAGCGTTAGCAGTACTACGTCAGCTGGAAACCCAACTATGTACCACACCTACACCAATCTCCTTCCTTGCCTGTTCTGACACGTACAATTCGGTGAGGCATACAACAATTTCTTCAATGTGTTTAACAACACCGTTTGCGTGTTGTTTTTTCCTCTTTTTTTATTGCTTCTGCCTGCGTTGTTGCCCTTTTATTGTCTTTTTTTTCTCTTCACTGTTTCCTTTCACCTTTGTTTTTTTTCCTTTTCCTTTTATATTTTTCACTGTTTATTTTCTTTTTCCTTTTCCTTTTATATTTTTTCATTTTTTTTTTTTGTTCTCTACTGTCTGTAGGTATATGGGATTGATTTCGCCGTACTTTAGGTATGTACAATTGTACGTATAATGCATATTGTATTTGCACCCCTGCACTGATCCACGGAAATTTTTTTTTTTTTGCACTACTATACGAAATTATCGTCGCCATATATGCACACACGCTTGTTATATTTAATATTTTTTTATTATTCGATTTGATGATCACTTTTAGTTTTAAATTAAATCCCGGACGAGTCCCCAACTGTAGGATTTATTATCCTCAGTTCTTTGTTCCGCTTAAAATAAAACTAACTTCAACTAACTTAACTTATAGATTTATTGATCGTAATAATAATAATATCACCGTCCTTGATGGAAACCAGTAGAAGACTGATCTCCCTCCCTGATGCTGTGTGCCTGTGTTTTGTGTTCGCACTTGGTGTGTGGCGTGCTCATCTCGGTTGATATCGTCTCGTTGTGTATATCTGTTCTCGGCTGTCTGGCTTACCATCCCACATACATGCAGAAAAATACGTACCCGAAAGTGCGTAATATGTACGAGACTCTCAAGCTTAACTAGAATAAGATTGAAACAAGCCAGACCGAACTACATACATATAATTCATGTAGTAGACGAAAGGGACCAGAAGCCCAACTAAAATTCGTTCCACCTAAACCTATAGTTACCCTACAAACTTCATCTGGAGCAAGTGCAAATGACTCTAAGCTAAAATAACGCCTTAGAAAGTTGAAGATCAAAATGGAAGCAATCAAATGTAATATTGATTACTTTGAGAAGACACTGACCAACTATTCAAAGGAAATACATGAGTATCAACAAAGGATTCTCATTGAACAGTGGCAAAACCTTACGGAACTGCATAAACAATTCACGTACGAAGCCTTCATCAACGATGACCATCACGAATACGGTAGCTAAAAGGCAATACGAAAAGATACCGAAAATGGTAAACAAGTTTATAGAGACTATAGAATGACATCCAGAACCTCAGCACTAAATGTCGAAAACCAATCGGTACAACCATCGGAGAGATGATTACCGGTTCTAAAGATACCTACTTTCAAGGGAAATTATCTTGAGTGGCGCTCTTTCTACGACATGTTTTCAACAATAATTCAAAGGAAAACATCCCTAAGTACAACTTAGAAGACCAAGACACATTTGGCAGGCCCACCACTGCAACTCATTCAAAGCTTAACAATTTCAAGTGCAAATTATAAGACTGCATGGGAAAAGTTAAATAAGGAAGATAATATCAATGCACATTCATAAGATGTTGAAGGGTATCAAGCCAATCAACAAGTTGACGCAACTTCTTGGGGTCCAATAATCGTGCACCTTACCACTAAGATGCTGGATCAAGAGAGTTGAAACCTCTTTGAACAAGGACTAACGCAAACAAGATGCCATCACTTTAAATGTTGTATGACTTCTTGGAAAGAAGATACCAAGCACTGGATGCACTAGCACCTGCTAGACGATCACCAAAAACCGGGGAAGACGGTAAACAAAATATTCGTAATTTTCACGTATCATCGAAGCATCAATTGGACTACCAAAGAATGTTTGGAACAACCAAAACTAGCTAATCTTTGTATCAACTGTTTACAAAATGAGAGACAAAATCCATGCAGAAGCACAAAAACATATAAATTTTGCAACAGAAAACACCACTCGTTATTACATCTGGAAAGACCTGAGAGAACTCAACAAGCGAGGCACGAGAGAGCAAATAACTCTCAAATTCAAATCAACCATGGTTCTCAAAGTCAAAATATTTTGCTTGCTACCGCCATTCTTAAGGCAAGCAGTGCAAGTGCATACATTATTGAACTGAGAGCACTCATCGACGCAGGGTCTCAAGCTACACTCATTAAGGAAGAAGTTGTTCTAACACTAAAACTAAGAAAACAAAAAGTATTAGTCGAGGTGAGTGCGCTAAGATGCTACGGATGCAGGAACAATTCGCAGTAGAGTGGAAATGACAATAATAACTAGATTTCCTTCAGCATTTAAAATGCAAGTACAAGCTCTTGTACTACCTAAATTGACTAGACTATTACCAGCCTCATCAACCAAGAAGATAAACAATGATCAATTCACCAAAATTGAGCTGGCCGATCCCTCATTTAACATACCAGGTTCCATTGACATGATAATTGGAGCAGAATCTATTGAGATATCATTTTGAATGGATTGATAAAGGGTGACGAGAATTCACCAATAGCACAATTATCAAAATTAGGTTGGCTTATCGCGGGGCGTAATTCTGCAAAAAAAAAAAACATCCCCAACCAGAAAATTACTACGATGGTGGTCCAAACTTCAATTGACGAACTACTAGTAAAATGTTGGGAGTTAAGGTACCAAGTGACAGAGAAAAGAAACAGGAACAGAAACTGAAACAGAACAGAAAGTTTTTTCGTTCTGTAGTAAATTCTGGTTCTGTTTACGTTGCTCGTTCAGCTACACAAAACTGAAACAGAAACAGACCCATAAAAAAAACATGTCGCTGTCGCGAAATATTGGATGACGGTCATTATACATTATTTGGTGATTTCTCACGAAATCTATTATACTCTCCTCTTCGTCTACTAAAAACTTTTTTTTTTTCATTTTTCGTATGTTATTCAATAAACAATAATACGATGCGAAACAAACAGCCAGATGACAGATGCAGAAAAATCCAAACAAAAAAAAAACTCTCCCCCACTATAAAATGGCATTTCTGTTGCTGGCAGCAGAAAATTATGTTCTGTTTCTAATTCTGTTTCGTTGCAAATGTATGGGATTCTGTTTCTGTTCCTGTTTCTGTTCTTTGTCACTTGGTGCCTTTAGGGGAAGTTTCAAGAAAAGGCCAAGTATGTGAAGAGTATTACCGAAGAACATATTTCCGAGACGACGATGGTAGATATGTTGTCAGAATACCATTCGATAAAGAAGCTGCGCAAACCAATCAGCTAGGTGAGTCCAAAACTAGAGCGTTAGCAGTACTACGTCAGCTGGAAACCCAACTATGTACCACACCTACACCAATCTCCTTCCTTGCCTGTTCTGACACGTACAATTCGGTGAGGCATACAACAATTTCTTCAATGTGTTTAACAACACCGTTTGCGTGTTGTTTTTTCCTCTTTTTTTATTGCTTCTGCCTGCGTTGTTGCCCTTTTATTGTCTTTTTTTTCTCTTCACTGTTTCCTTTCACCTTTGTTTTTTTTCCTTTTCCTTTTATATTTTTCACTGTTTATTTTCTTTTTCCTTTTCCTTTTATATTTTTTCATTTTTTTTTTTTGTTCTCTACTGTCTGTAGGTATATGGGATTGATTTCGCCGTACTTTAGGTATGTACAATTGTACGTATAATGCATATTGTATTTGCACCCCTGCACTGATCCACGGAAATTTTTTTTTTTTTGCACTACTATACGAAATTATCGTCGCCATATATGCACACACGCTTGTTATATTTAATATTTTTTTATTATTCGATTTGATGATCACTTTTAGTTTTAAATTAAATCCCGGACGAGTCCCCAACTGTAGGATTTATTATCCTCAGTTCTTTGTTCCGCTTAAAATAACACTAACTTCAACTAACTTAACTTATAGATTTATTGATCGTAATAATAATAATATCACCGTCCTTGATGGAAACCAGTAGAAGACTGATCTCCCTCCCTGATGCTGTGTGCCTGTGTTTTGTGTTCGCACTTGGTGTGTGGCGTGCTCATCTCGGTTGATATCGTCTCGTTGTGTATATCTGTTCTCGGCTGTCTGGCTTACCATCCCACATACATGCAGAAAAATACGTACCCGAAAGTGCGTAATATGTACGAGACTCTCAAGCTTAACTAGAATAAGATTGAAACAAGCCAGACCGAAGTACATACATATAATTCATGTAGTAGACGAAAGGGACCAGAAGCCCAACTAAAATTCGTTCCACCTAAACCTATAGTTACCCTACAAACTTCATCTGGAGCAAGTGCAAATGACTCTAAGCTAAAATAACGCCTTAGAAAGTTGAAGATCAAAATGGAAGCAATCAAATGTAATATTGATTACTTTGAGAAGACACTGACCAACTATTCAAAGGAAATACATGAGTATCAACAAAGGATTCTCATTGAACAGTGGCAAAACCTTACGGAACTGCATAAACAATTCACGTACGAAGCCTTCATCAACGATGACCATCACGAATACGGTAGCTAAAAGGCAATACGAAAAGATACCGAAAATGGTAAACAAGTTTATAGAGACTATAGAATGACATCCAGAACCTCAGCACTAAATGTCGAAAACCAATCGGTACAACCATCGGAGAGATGATTACCGGTTCTAAAGATACCTACTTTCAAGGGAAATTATCTTGAGTGGCGCTCTTTCTACGACATGTTTTCAACAATAATTCAAAGGAAAACATCCCTAAGTACAACTTAGAAGACCAAGACACATTTGGCAGGCCCACCACTGCAACTCATTCAAAGCTTAACAATTTCAAGTGCAAATTATAAGACTGCATGGGAAAAGTTAAATAAGGAAGATAATATCAATGCACATTCATAAGATGTTGAAATCTGGGTATCAAGCCAATCAACAAGTTGACGCAACTTCTTGGGGTCCAATAATCGTGCACCTTACCACTAAGATGCTGGATCAAGAGAGTTGAAACCTCTTTGAACAAGGACTAACGCAAACAAGATGCCATCACTTTAAATGTTGTATGACTTCTTGGAAAGAAGATACCAAGCACTGGATGCACTAGCACCTGCTAGACGATCACCAAAAACCGGGGAAGACGGTAAACAAAATATTCGTAATTTTCACGTATCATCGAAGCATCAATTGGACTACCAAAGAATGTTTGGAACAACCAAAACTAGCTAATCTTTGTATCAACTGTTTACAAAATGAGAGACAAAATCCATGCAGAAGCACAAAAACATATAAATTTTGCAACAGAAAACACCACTCGTTATTACATCTGGAAAGACCTGAGAGAACTCAACAAGCGAGGCACGAGAGAGCAAATAACTCTCAAATTCAAATCAACCATGGTTCTCAAAGTCAAAATATTTTGCTTGCTACCGCCATTCTTAAGGCAAGCAGTGCAAGTGCATACATTATTGAACTGAGAGCACTCATCGACGCAGGGTCTCAAGCTACACTCATTAAGGAAGAAGTTGTTCTAACACTAAAACTAAGAAAACAAAAAGTATTAGTCGAGGTGAGTGCGCTAAGATGCTACGGATGCAGGAACAATTCGCAGTAGAGTGGAAATGACAATAATAACTAGATTTCCTTCAGCATTTAAAATGCAAGTACAAGCTCTTGTACTACCTAAATTGACTAGACTATTACCAGCCTCATCAACCAAGAAGATAAACAATGATCAATTCACCAAAATTGAGCTGGCCGATCCCTCATTTAACATACCAGGTTCCATTGACATGATAATTGGAGCAGAATCTATTGAGATATCATTTTGAATGGATTGATAAAGGGTGACGAGAATTCACCAATAGCACAATTATCAAAATTAGGTTGGCTTATCGCGGGGCGTAATTCTGCAAAAAAAAAAACATCCCCAACCAGAAAATTACTACGATGGTGGTCCAAACTTCAATTGACGAACTACTAGTAAAATGTTGGGAGTTAAGGTACCAAGTGACAGAGAAAAGAAACAGGAACAGAAACTGAAACAGAACAGAAAGTTTTTTCGTTCTGTAGTAAATTCTGGTTCTGTTTACGTTGCTCGTTCAGCTACACAAAACTGAAACAGAAACAGACCCATAAAAAAAACATGTCGCTGTCGCGAAATATTGGATGACGGTCATTATACATTATTTGGTGATTTCTCACGAAATCTATTATACTCTCCTCTTCGTCTACTAAAAACTTTTTTTTTTTTTCATTTTTCGTATGTTATTCAATAAACAATAATACGATGCGAAACAAACAGCCAGATGACAGATGCAGAAAAATCCAAACAAAAAAAAAACTCTCCCCCACTATAAAATGGCATTTCTGTTGCTGGCAGCAGAAAATTATGTTCTGTTTCTAATTCTGTTTCGTTGCAAATGTATGGGATTCTGTTTCTGTTCCTGTTTCTGTTCTTTGTCACTTGGTGCCTTTAGGGGAAGTTTCAAGAAAAGGCCAAGTATGTGAAGAGTATTACCGAAGAACATATTTCCGAGACGACGATGGTAGATATGTTGTCAGAATACCATTCGATAAAGAAGCTGCGCAAACCAATCAGCTAGGTGAGTCCAAAACTAGAGCGTTAGCAGTACTACGTCAGCTGGAAACCCAACTATGTACCACACCTACACCAATCTCCTTCCTTGCCTGTTCTGACACGTACAATTCGTTGAGGCATACAACAATTTCTTCAATGTGTTTAACAACACCGTTTGCGTGTTGTTTTTTCCTCTTTTTTTATTGCTTCTGCCTGCGTTGTTGCCCTTTTATTGTCTTTCTTTTCTCTTCACTGTTTCCTTTCACCTTTGTTTTTTTTTCCTTTTCCTTTTATATTTTTCACTGTTTATTTTCTTTTTCCTTTTATATTTTTTCACTGTTTTTTTTTTGTTCTCTACTGTCTGTAGGTATATGGGATTGATTTCGCCGTACTTTAGGTATGTACAATTGTACGTATAATGCATATTGTATTTGCACCCCTGCACTGATCCACGGAAATTTTTTTTTTTTGCACTACTATACGAAATTATCGTCGCCATATATGCACACACGCTTGTTATATTTAATATTTTTTTATTATTCGATTTGATGATCACTTTTAGTTTTAAATTAAATCCCGGACGAGTCCCCATTATTTATTATCCTCAGTTCTTTGTTCCGCTTAAAATAAAACTAGCTTCAACTAACTTAACTTATAGATTTATTGATCGTAATAATAATAATATCACCGTCCTTGATGGAAACCAGTAGAAGACTGATCTCCCTCCCTGATGCTGTGTGCCTGTGTTTTGTGTTCGCACTTGGTGTGTGGCGTGCTCATCTCGGTTGATATCGTCTCGTTGTGTATATCTGTTCTCGGCTGTCTGGCTTACCATCCCACATACATGCAGAAAAATACGTACCCGAAAGTGCGTAATATGTACGAGACTCTCAAGCTTAACTAGAATAATCTTGAAACAAGCCAGACCGAACTACATACATATAATTCATGTAGTAGACGAAAGGGACCAGAAGCCCAACTAAAATTCGTTCCACCTAAACCTATAGTTACCCTACAAACTTCATCTGGAGCAAGTGCAAATGACTCTAAGCTAAACTAACGCCTTAGAAAGTTGAAGATCAAAATGGAAGCAATCAAATGTAATATTGATTACTTTGAGAAGACACTGACCAACTATTCAAAGGAAATACATGAGTATCAACAAAGGATTCTCATTGAACAGTGGCAAAACCTTACGGGACTGCATAAACAATTCACGTACGAAGCCTTCATCAACGATGACCATCACGAATACGGTAGCTATAAGGCAATACGAAAAGATACCGAAAATGGTAAACAAGTTTATAGAGACTATAGAATGACATCCAGAACCTCAGCACTAAATGTCGAAAACCAATCGGTACAACCATCGGAGAGATGATTACCGGTTCTAAAGATACCTACTTTCAAGGGAAATTATCTTGAGTGGCGCTCTTTCTACGACATGTTTTCAACAATAATTCAAAGGAAAACATCCCTAAGTACAACTTAGAAGACCAAGACACATTTGGCAGGCCCACCACTGCAACTCATTCAAAACTTAACAATTTCAAGTGCAAATTATAAGACTGCATGGGAAAAGTTAAATAAGGAAGATAATATCAATGCACATTCATAAGATGTTGAAATCTGGGTATCAAGCCAATCAACAAGTTGACGCAACTTCTTGGGGTCCAATAATCGTGCACCTTACCACTAAGATGCTGGATCAAGAGAGTTGAAACCTCTTTGAACAAGGACTAACGCAAACAAGATGCCATCACTTTAAATGTTGTATGACTTCTTGGAAAGAAGATACCAAGCACTGGATGCACTAGCACCTGCTAGACGATCACCAAAAACCGGGGAAGACGGTAAACAAAATATTCGTAATTTTCACGTATCATCGAAGCATCAATTGGACTACCAAAGAATGTTTGGAACAACCCAAACTAGCTAATCTTTGTATCAACTGTTTACAAAATGAGAGACAAAATCCATGCAGAAGCACAAAAACATATAAATTTTGCAACAGAAAACACCACTCGTTATTACATCTGGAAAGACCTGAGAGAACTCAACAAGCGAGGCACGAGAGAGCAAATAACTCTCAAATTCAAATCAACCATGGTTCTCAAAATCAAAATATTTTGCTTGCTACCGCCATTCTTAAGGCAAGCAGTGCAAGTGCATACATTATTGAACTGAGAGCACGAATCGACGCAGGGTCTCAAGCTACACTCATTACGGAAGAAGTTGTTCTAACACTAAAACTAAGAAAACAAAAAGTATTAGTCGAGGTGAGTGCGCTAAGATGCTACGGATGCAGGAACAATTCGCAGTAGAGTGGAAATGACAATAATAACTAGATTTCCTTCAGCATTTAAAATGCAAGTACAAGCTCTTGTACTACCTAAATTGACTAGACTATTACCAGCCTCATCAACCAAGAAGATAAACAATGATCAATTCACCAAAATTGAGCTGGCCGATCCCTCATTGAACATACCAGGTTCCATTGACATGATAATTGGAGCAGACATCTATTGAGATATCATTTTGAATGGATTGATAAAGGGTGACGAGAATTCACCAATAGCACAATTATCAAAATTAGGTTGGCTTATCGCGGGGCGTAATTCTGCAAAAAAAAAAACATCCCCAACCAGAAAATTACTACGATGGTGGTCCAAACTTCAATTGACGAACTACTAGTAAAATGTTGGGAGTTAAGGTACCAAGTGACAGAGAAAAGAAACAGGAACAGAAACTGAAACAGAACAGAAAGTTTTTTCGTTCTGTAGTAAATTCTGGTTCTGTTTACGTTGCTCGTTCAGCTACACAAAACTGAAACAGAAACAGACCCATAAAAAAAACATGTCGCTGTCGCGAAATATTGGATGACGGTCATTATACATTATTTGGTGATTTCTCACGAAATCTATTATACTCTCCTCTTCGTCTACTAAAAACTTTTTTTTTTTCATTTTTCGTGTGTTATTCAATAAACAATAATACGATGCGAAACAAACAGCCAGATGACAGATGCAGAAAAATCCAAACAAAAAAAAAACTCTCCCCCACTATAAAATGGCATTTCTGTTGCTGGCAGCAGAAAATTATGTTCTGTTTCTAATTCTGTTTCGTTGCAAATGTATGGGATTCTGTTTCTGTTCCTGTTTCTGTTCTTTGTCACTTGGTGCCTTTAGGGGAAGTTTCAAGAAAAGGCCAAGTATGTGAAGAGTATTACCGAAGAACATATTTCCGAGACGACGATGGTAGATATGTTGTCAGAATACCATTCGATAAAGAAGCTGCGCAAACCAATCAGCTAGGTGAGTCCAAAACTAGAGCGTTAGCAGTACTACGTCAGCTGGAAACCCAACTATGTACCACACCTACACCAATCTCCTTCCTTGCCTGTTCTGACACGTACAATTCGTTGAGGCATACAACAATTTCTTCAATGTGTTTAACAACACCGTTTGCGTGTTGTTTTTTCCTCTTTTTTTATTGCTTCTGCCTGCGTTGTTGCCCTTTTATTGTCTTTCTTTTCTCTTCACTGTTTCCTTTCACCTTTGTTTTTTTTTCCTTTTCCTTTTATATTTTTCACTGTTTATTTTCTTTTTCCTTTTCCTTTTATATTTTTTCACTGTTTTTTTTTTGTTCTCTACTGTCTGTAGGTATATGGGATTGATTTCGCCGTACTTTAGGTATGTACAATTGTACGTATAATGCATATTGTATTTGCACCCCTGCACTGATCCACGGAATTTTTTTTTTTTTGCACTACTATACGAAATTATCGTCGCCATATATGCACACACGCTTGTTGTAAAGGGTGATTTTTTAGCTGGTTTGGTTTTGGCAACACTGGTTTTGACAGCTGACGTGTGTTTAGTACCTTGTGTCACTGTCAAACAGCTTCAGTTTGGTTTGCAATTTAACCATGGATCGTCTTACAAATGAACAACGCTTGCAAATTATTGAATTTTACTATCAAAATTCGTGCTCGGTTCGAAATGTTCATCGCGCGCTGCTTCCATTTTATGATCGGCATTCTCGACCTTCTGAGCAGTCTATTCGGAAGATTGTGACCAAATTTCGCACCAAATTTACTTTGTTGGACATTAAACCACCAACACGTTTACGTACTGTGCGTAGTGAAGAAAATATTGCGGCCGTATCAGCTAGTGTGACAGAAGACCGCGAAATGTCGATTCGGGGCCGTTCCCAGCAGTTAGGCCTTTGTTACAGCACTACGTGGAAAATTTTGCGGAAGGATTTGGGCGTAAAGCCTTTTAAGATACAGCTGGTGCAAGAACTAAAGCCAGCCGACCTACCACAACGCCGAATTTTTGGTGAATGGGCTCTTGGAAAGCTGGCCGAGGATCCGCTTTTTTATCGAAAAATTGTGTTCAGCGATGAGGCTCATTTTTGGTTGAATGGGTACGTAAATAAGCAAAATTGCCGCATTTGGAGTGAAGATCAGCCAGAAGCATTGCAACAGCTACCAATGCATCCCGAAAAAGCCACTGTTTGGTGCGGTTTATGGGCCGGCGGCATTATTGGGCCATATTTCTTCAAAGATGATGCGAATCGCAGCGTTACTGTCAATGGTGAACGCTACCGAGCGATGATAACAAACTTTTTTTTGCCCGAAATGGAAGTTCTTGACTTGCATGATATGTGGTTTCAACAAGACGGTGCCACATGCCACACAGCACGCGAAACAACGGCGCAATTGCGAGGCGAGTTTGGTGAACAGTTAATTTCACGTTTCGGGCCGGTCAATTGGCCGCCTAGATCGTGCGATTTGACACCATTAGATTATTTTTTGTGGGGGTATGCCAAGGCTAAGGTGTATAGGGACAAGCCCGCTTCGATTGACGCACTGGAGGCCAACATCCATGCATTCATTCGTGAGATACCGGCCGATATGTGTGAAAGAGTATGCCAAAATTGGACTCAGCGGATGGGCTACCTGAGACGCAGCCGCGGTCAACATTTGCATGAAATTATCTTTAAACATTAAATTGCAAGGTTCAAACTATCGATTCAAATAAATATTTCATTCATTTTTTCGAATTTTTTGTGTTTTTTTTTTTAAAAAAGTTCTAAACCTCTTAAAAAATCACCCTTTATTTAATATTTTTTTATTATTCGATTTGATGATCACTTTTAGTTTTAAATTAAATCCCGGACGAGTCCCCATTATTTATTATCCTCAGTTCTTTGTTCCGCTTAAAATAAAACTAACTTCAACTAACTTAACTTATAGATTTATTGATCGTAATAATAATAATATCACCGTCCTTGATGGAAACCAGTAGAAGACTGATCTCCCTCCCTGATGCTGTGTGCCTGTGTTTTGTGTTCGCACTTGGTGTGTGGCGTGCTCATCTCGGTTGATATCGTCTCGTTGTCTATATCTGTTCTCGGCTGTCTGGCTTACCATCCCACATACATGCAGAAAAATACGTACTCGAAAGTGCGTAATATGTACGAGACTCTCAAGCTTAACTAGAATAATCTTGAAACAAGCCAGACCGAACTACATACATATAATTCATGTAGTAGACGAAAGGGACCAGAAGCCCAACTAAAATTCGTTCCACCTAAACCTATAGTTACCCTACAAACTTCATCTGGAGCAAGTGCAAATGACTCTAAGCTAAACTAACGCCTTAGAAAGTTGAAGATCAAAATGGAAGCAATCAAATGTAATATTGATTACTTTGAGAAGACACTGACCAACTATTCAAAGGAAATACATGAGTATCAACAAAGGATTCTCATTGAACAGTGGCAAAACCTTAAGGAACTGCATAAACAATTCACGTACGAAGCCTTCATCAACGATGACCATCACGAATACGGTAGCTATAAGGCAATACGAAAAGATACCGAAAATGGTAAACAAGTTTATAGAGACTATAGAATGACATCCAGAACCTCAGCACTAAATGTCGAAAACCAATCGGTACAACCATCGGAGAGATGATTACCGGTTCTAAAGATACCTACTTTCAAGGGAAATTATCTTGAGTGGCGCTCCTTCTACGACATGTTTTCAACAATAATTCAAAGGAAAACATCCCTAAGTACAACTTAGAAGACCAAGACACATTTGGCAGGCCCACCACTGCAACTCATTCAAAACTTAACAATTTCAAGTGCATCAATTGGATCAATTGGACTACCAAAGAATGTTTGGAACAACCCAAACTAGCTAATCTTTGTATCAACTGTTTACAAAATGAGAGACAAAATCCATGCAGAAGCACAAAAACATATAAATTTTGCAACAGAAAACACCACTCGTTATTACATCTGGAAAGACCTGAGAGAACTCAACAAGCGAGGCACGAGAGAGCAAATAACTCTCAAATTCAAATCAACCATGGTTCTCAAAATCAAAATATTTTGCTTGCTACCGCCATTCTTAAGGCAAGCAGTGCAAGTGCATACATTATTGAACTGAGAGCACGAATCGACGCAGGGTCTCAAGCTACACTCATTACGGAAGAAGTTGTTCTAACACTAAAACTAAGAAAACAAAAAGTATTAGTCGAGGTGAGTGCGCTAAGATGCTACGGATGCAGGAACAATTCGCAGTAGAGTGGAAATGACAATAATAACTAGATTTCCTTCAGCATTTAAAATGCAAGTACAAGCTCTTGTACTACCTAAATTGACTAGACTATTACCAGCCTCATCAACCAAGAAGATAAACAATGATCAATTCACCAAAATTGAGCTGGCCGATCCCTCATTGAACATACCAGGTTCCATTGACATGATAATTGGAGCAGACATCTATTGAGATATCATTTTGAATGGATTGATAAAGGGTGACGAGAATTCACCAATAGCACAATTATCAAAATTAGGTTGGCTTATCGCGGGGCGTAATTCTGCAAAAAAAAAAAACATCCCCAACCAGAAAATTACTACGATGGTGGTCCAAACTTCAATTGACGAACTACTAGTAAAATGTTGGGAGTTAAGGTACCAAGTGACAGAGAAAAGAAACAGGAACAGAAACTGAAACAGAACAGAAAGTTTTTTCGTTCTGTAGTAAATTCTGGTTCTGTTTACGTTGCTCGTTCAGCTACACAAAACTGAAACAGAAACAGACCCATAAAAAAAACATGTCGCTGTCGCGAAATATTGGGTGACGGTCATTATACATTATTTGGTGATTTCTCACGAAATCTATTATACTCTCCTCTTCGTCTACTAAAAACTTTTTTTTTTTCATTTTTCGTATGTTATTCAATAAACAATAATACGATGCGAAACAAACAGCCAGATGACAGATGCAGAAAAATCCAAACAAAAAAAAAACTCTCCCCCACTATAAAATGGCATTTCTGTTGCTGGCAGCAGAAAATTATGTTCTGTTTCTAATTCTGTTTCGTTGCAAATGTATGGGATTCTGTTTCTGTTCCTGTTTCTGTTCTTTGTCACTTGGTGCCTTTAGGGGAAGTTTCAAGAAAAAGCCAAGACGACGATGGTAGATATGTTGTCAGAATACCATTCGATAAAGAAGCTGCGCAAACCAATCAGCTAGGTGAGTCCAAAACTAGAGCGTTAGCAGTACTACGTCAGCTGGAAACCCAACTATGTACCACACCTACACCAATCTCCTTCCTTGCCTGTTCTGACACGTACAATTCGTTGAGGCATACAACAATTTCTTCAATGTGTTTAACAACACCGTTTGCCAGTTGTTTTTTCCTCTTTTTTTATTGCTTCTGCCTGCGTTGTTGCCCTTTTATTGTCTTTTTTTTCTCTTCACTGTTTCCTTTCACCTTTGTTTTTTTTTCCTTTTCCTTTTATATTTTTCACTGTTTATTTTCTTTTTCCCTTTCCTTTTATATTTTTTCACTGTTTTTTTGTTCTCTACTGTCTGTAGGTATATGGGATTGATTTCGCCGTACTTTAGGTATGTACAATTGTACGTATAATGCATATTGTATTTGCACCCCTGCACTGATCCAGGGAAATTTTTTTTTTTTTGCACTACTATACGAAATTATCGTCGCCATATATGCACACATGCTTGTTATATTTAATATTTTTTTATTATTCGAATTGATGATCACTTTTAGTTTTAAATTAAATCCCGGACGAGTCCCCAACTGTAGGATTTATTATCCTCAGTTCTTTGTTCCGCTTAAAATAAAACTAACTTCAACTAACTTAACTTATAGATTTATTGATCGTAATAATAATAATATCACCGTCCTTGATGGAAACCAGTAGAAGACTGATCTCCCTCCCTGATGCTGTGTGCCTGTGTTTTGTGTTCGCACTTGGTGTGTGGCGTGTTCATCTCGGTTGATATCGTCTCGTTGTGTATATCTGTTCTCGGCTGTCTGGCTTACCATCCCACATACATGCAGAAAAATACGTACCCGAAAGTGCGTAATATGTACGAGACTCTCAAGCTTAACTAGAATAATCTTGAAACAAGCCAGACCGAACATACATATAATTCATGTAGTAGACGAAAGGGACCAGAAGCCCAACTAAAATTCGTTCCACCTAAACCTATAGTTACCCTACAAACTTCATCTGGAGCAAGTGCAAATGACTCTAAGCTAAACTAACGCCTTAGAAAGTTGAAGATCAAAATGGAAGCAATCAAATGTAATATTGATTACTTTGAGGAGACACTGACCAACTATTCAAAGGAAATACATGAGTATCAACAAAGGATTCTCATTGAACAGTGGCAAAACCTTACGGAACTGCATAAACAATTCACGTACGAAGCCTTCATCAACGATGACCATCACGAATACGGTAGCTATAAGGCAATACGAAAAGATACCGAAAATGGTAAACAAGTTTATAGAGACTATAGAATGACATCCAGAACCTCAGCACTAAATGTCGAAAACCAATCGGTACAACCATAGGAGAGATGATTACCGGTTCTAAAGATACCTACTTTCAAGGGAAATTATCTTGAGTGGCGCTCTTTCTACGACATGTTTTCAACAATAATTCAAAGGAAAACATCCCTAAGTACAACTTAGAAGACCAAGACACATTTGGCAGGCCCACCACTGCAACTCATTCAAAACTTAACAATTTCAAGTGCAAATTATAAGACTGCATGGGAAAAGTTAAATAAGGAAGATAATATCAATGCACATTCATAAGATGTTGAAATCTGGGTATCAAGCCAATCAACAAGTTGACGCAACTTCTTGGGGTCCAATAATCGTGCACCTTACCACTAAGATGCTGGATCAAGAGAGTTGAAACCTCTTTGAACAAGGACTAACGCAAACAAGATGCCATCACTTTAAATGTTGTATGACTTCTTGGAAAGAAGATACCAAGCACTGGATGCACTAGCACCTGCTAGACGATCACCAAAAACCGGGGAAGACGGTAAACAAAATATTCGTAATTTTCACGTATCATCGAAGCATCAATTGGACTACCAAAGAATGTTTGGAACAACCCAAACTAGCTAATCTTTGTATCAACTGTTTACAAAATGAGAGACAAAATCCATGCAGAAGCACAAAAACATATAAATTTTGCAACAGAAAACACCACTCGTTATTACATCTGGAAAGACCTGAGAGAACTCAACAAGCGAGGCACGAGAGAGCAAATAACTCTCAAATTCAAATCAACCATGGTTCTCAAAATCAAAATATTTTGCTTGCTACCGCCATTCTTAAGGCAAGCAGTGCAAGTGCATACATTATTGAACTGAGAGCACGAATCGACGCAGGGTCTCAAGCTACACTCATTACGGAAGAAGTTGTTCTAACACTAAAACTAAGAAAACAAAAAGTATTAGTCGAGGTGAGTGCGCTAAGATGCTACGGATGCAGGAACAATTCGCAGTAGAGTGGAAATGACAATAATAACTAGATTTCCTTCAGCATTTAAAATGCAAGTACAAGCTCTTGTACTACCTAAATTGACTAGACTATTACCAGCCTCATCAACCAAGAAGATAAACAATGATCAATTCACCAAAATTGAGCTGGCCGATCCCTCATTTAACATACCAGGTTCCATTGACATGATAATTGGAGCAGACATCTATTGAGATATCATTTTGAATGGATTGATAAAGGGTGACGAGAATTCACCAATAGCACAATTATCAAAATTAGGTTGGCTTATCGCGGGGCGTAATTCTGCAAAAAAAAACATCCCCAACCAGAAAATTACTACGATGGTGGTCCAAACTTCAATTGACGAACTACTAGTAAAATGTTGGGAGTTAAGGTACCAAGTGACAGAGAAAAGAAACAGGAACAGAAACTGAAACAGAACAGAAAGTTTTTTCGTTCTGTAGTAAATTCTGGTTCTGTTTACGTTGCTCGTTCAGTTACACAAAACTGAAACAGAAACAGACCCATAAAAAAAACATGTCGCTGTCGCGAAATATTGGATGACGGTCATTATACATTATTTGGTGATTTCTCACGAAATCTATTATACTCTCCTCTTCGTCTACTAAAAACTTTTTTTTTTTCATTTTTCGTATGTTATTCAATAAACAATAATACGATGCGAAACAAACAGCCAGATGACAGATGCAGAAAAATCCAAACAAAAAAAAAACTCTCCCCCACTACAAAATGGCATTTCTGTTGCTGGCAGCAGAAAATTATGTTCTGTTTCTAATTCTGTTTCGTTGCAAATATATGGGATTCTGTTTCTGTTCCTGTTTCTGTTCTTTGTCACTTGGTGCCTTTAGGGGAAGTTTCAAGAAAAAGCCAAGACGACGATGGTAGATATGTTGTCAGAATACCATTCGATAAAGAAGCTGCGCAAACCAATCAGCTAGGTGAGTCCAAAACTAGAGCGTTAGCAGTACTACGTCAGCTAGAAACCCGATTCGGCAAAGACACACGTTTGAAAACCGGCTACGTAAAATTCATGGAGGAATTTTTGGAATTAGGACATTTGGTTGAAGCAGCTACAAAGTACAAACCAGTGTACGAAACCTATTACTTTCCTGCAGCAGTATTTACGGACCTCAGGTAGATGGAATATTTGCTTGGTTAGACTCTACTATCACATTGGCCTGGGTTCAGAAGTCTATATCCACATGGAAAACATTCGCAGCAAATAGAGTGTCCGACATACAAGAAGTCACGAAACCGAATTGTTGGATGCACGTAAGCTCCACAGATAGTCCCAGAGACTCCACATCCAGAGGGTGTTCACCAGAACAACTTAACAATAATCTATTATGGTGGAATGGCCCGGATTGGCTACAACAAAGCTCAGATCATTGGTCAATACAAGCTATGCCAGAGACGCAACCTCCAGAAGCTAAACTAGTATCGACTGCGTCAATAACAGAAACTTAAGACACAGCGGAGCGGTTTTCTTTTTATAACAAACTCCTTTCATGAACTAAAAGTAAAGAAAATCGAGGATTACCGAAACTCGGGAATTCGATTAACTTTGTCAACATTACGTCAATCATACTGGATTATTAGATGTCATCGGTTTAACGCAGTGACCAAAAAATAAATAATGGAAGTTCTTCCGACAGCAACAGTGACACCATCAAGACCCTTTAGCCATACTGGTGTGGACTATGTTGGGCCCATTCTGTTGTTAATGTCCAAAGGACGCGGAAATCGGAAAACCAAAGGATACATTGCGATTTTCGTATGTTTCGTTACTAAAACCGGAGATTCATCTCAAGCCGAGGGCTATGTGCGCAATTCTACAGTGACAACCGGACTACATTTTGTGGGAGCCAATAAGCAATTACAAGGCATCATTTAACAGTTGCACTAAAATGTTTCAAGAAACCATGTGGTTGAAGGCATCGAATGACATTTTATACCCAATGCTGCTCCGCTTTTTGTAGGATTATGGGAGTCGGGTGTTAAATTAGGTAAATATCATCTGAAAAGAATAATCGGTTATACGAAGCTAACATTTGAGGAAATGACCACGCAGAGAGAAGCATTTCTAAATTTAAGTCCTCTGACAGTCTTAGACAATAATCTAGACAACACTTGAATACTCAAGCCTGGTCATTTTCTCATTGGATCTTTGAATGCCGCACCTGATACAATCATGGAAGAACAACGTAGCTATCATTCCCGCTGGAAACTAACACAAAAAATGACTCAAGATTTTGGGAATGTCTGGTCAAGTGATTGCTACAGCGACGTACCAAATGGAAAAGGGAGGAAATCAATATTAAAATTGGCGACATCGTGCTTGTGAAGGTAGATCGTTACCACTAACTAACTGTTACCGTATGTAATAACAAAAATTATCTCAAGAGACCAATTACAAAATTGTGTCCACTTCCGATTGAATCACACACAAGTGAATCTCCAGAGGAACCCAAGAACGTAGCAATACAACAAGTGAACTTAGGAACGACAAAGTCAGAAGAGCCGAAGACCGTGTGCGTTACAAAAAAATAACGCGTATGTTGAATTCGCGTAAGTTGAGACTACAAACTGTGTAAAAATATGTACATATAGATTTGCGTTCCAAGACAATCTGATGCACATAAGAACTTGAAAATAAATCCAAAGCCTACTGGCAGACAGTTTTTTTTTCATGTTTTTATTTTCCACAACACGAGTTTTTGATGAATCGCGTATAAGCACCATCTATGTAGAGGGAATTTCGGAAAACTGAGTCGCGTATGCTGAGACTGCTTATAGGAGGTTCAGTCTGTACACCACCTGACGACTAAGCCACACCGACGAATGTGCGAAACCGAATGGAGGGATGATTTCATTTCATTCGCTGCCGTCAATGACGATTTAGGTGATCCACTCACGTATAAAGAATCAATTTCAAGAGGAGACGCTGTACACTAGAAAAAAAACTATCGAGGCCGAATACAAATCCGTAAACCAAAACCACACATGGGAAGATGTTGAACTACCTCGAAAACAAAATTCAGTCCCAAAGGTAAAATTTTTAAGTACAAAGCTCGGCTCGTAGCTAAAGGACGTATCTAGAGGCAAGACCATAATTATAACGAGACATTCTCCCCTGTTGTTCGTTATAATTTAATCCGTTTCATTTTTGCAATGGCAAGTGGACGCCACAACTGCCTTTTTACAGGACGATATTGAAGAGGAGATTTACATCGCTCAGCCGGAAGGTTTTGAGGTGAGAGGATTCTGCGGCTATAAATAAATGTATGAAACAGTCTTCTCGATGACCAATTAAAGGGTTGTTCAAATGCAACAATCAAAAGTTGACCCTTGACTATATAAGTTAATTGCAGTCATCGTCCCACAAGTCCCACAGCACACTTCCACAATCAATTTCCCTAGCACACTATATTTTCCCTTACATTGCACTTCCGTCACATCGACTTACCTAACCGCTCTATCAGCACTTCCCAGCACAATCACATTTATCGTAAGCAACACAGCACATTTACCCATTGTCTTGTCATTGACCTACCTTTATAATTTTGCAACTATGCAATTCTAATGTAATGTAGATTTAAGTTTGGAAAGAAATAAACAGAATTGATTTACACACCGAAGTAATCGGTCACATTTATTCATTGGCGCCCAACTAAATTTTCGTAAAGTATTGTGTGCTCCAAAGATCTTCATAAGAAGAAAATAGAGCAAATAATAATAAAAACTCGTATGAAGTAACACAAAAAACGCGACGGACATCAAAACGCCCAGCTTAATTTTCGTGAAGTATTGTGAGTTTCAAACATCTTTATAATAAGATAACAGAGCAATTTTATAAGTAGAAAAAACACGAAAACCGCGAAGAGCTAAACTACCAACGACCTAACCTGGAGATAATGCAGATCCTATTAGTGTTGTAAGCATAGATTTAAGCAAAGTTTAAGAATATTGAAACTCTCTTTAGAAAAGATAATAGTGAATAATAGTTAATAGTGAATATTAAGTGAACAAAATGTGATTTTTCTTCTCGTCATCAAATCAAAGATTAATCTAATTTTCTAAAATAAATAAAAGAAACCAGTAGTGTCCTTTCAACTGCCATAGAAGTCGCAGTAGAATCCGCCTGTGAAAATGTTCTCAAGCAAATGATTCAAATATCTTTCGGAAATGCTCTTAAACAAAACGATTTATTAGCACAGGTAAACGCCCTGGCAGATAGATTGAAAAACCTAGACCCTACCGGTGAAACAATTTGCAGTTATAAACCCATTTCTGTTACATCCACTGCCGATTGTTCGGTCACATTAGATCTGGTTAAATCACTACCAGAATTTGCAGGTGAACAAATGCGTTATCTTTCGTGGCGGCAAGCAGCGCACACCGCAATTGAATTATTTAAGCAATATGCTGGTACCGAGAAATATTACCAAGCAGTTGCAATCATTAGAAACAAAATAACTGGACCTGCTGATTTGATAATTTCCTCTTTTAATACTGTACTAAACTTTGACGCCATTATAGCTAGATTAGACCACAAAAGACCTTTACATGTGCTAGAAAACCAAATGAGCATTTTATGTCAGGGCCGAATGTCGATTTCTGATTATTATGATCAAATTGAAAAGAATTTAACATTAATTGTGAGCAAAATAACAATGGAATACCCAGGAAATGATCAGCTTATTACTTCTTTAGCAGCAATTTTTATTTCAGGCCTTAACAAACCAATATGCAATATTCTTTTCTCTGCTGGTTGCGAGGACTTACCCTCTGCATTAGTCAAAGCTCAAGAACTCGAAGCAAATCAACACAGATATGAATTTGCAAGGGCTTTCGATAATCAATATACCAAAATAGCCGACGCTTACCCTCGAAGCACTCCGCATTATAAAAGAGTTGTTCACAAGACTCCTATAACTATTCAAGCGAAAAATAACTTGCAACAAGAAGATGATCATATGAGCGTAGACCCTTCATCCTCCAAATTCAGATATAATTCAAGACGTATTCCGCAAGTGCAAGTACAAAATCAATACCCACCCAACCCTCTCAAAGCACCCAGCAATAGGCAAGAACCTCAACAATTTCATTCCAACAATTCCAATAGACCTCCGAAGCGTTCATATGAACTCAGCGTATAAATTGTATGCAACAAGAAAAAATACACAATAGTACCGAGGACAGTGACGAATATGACAACGACTATGAAACTGAATCTAACCCCGAATGCGATGACGAAATTAATTTTTTAGAATAACTTGGGCTCTGCCCTACGTTAAAAAGAGACTCAATAAATCAACAACAATGAGAATCTTAATTGACACGGGCACAGCCAAAAATTATATAAAAGATATACCTAACTTAAAAAAACGTCGTTCAAATTAATAATCCCTTCAATGTCAAAACCCTAAACGGCCAAAATAAAATTTCACGCAAATGCAAAATAAATTTTTGCGGAATAACTATTGATTTTTTTATTCTCCCCCAACTCAAAACATTTGACGCAATAGTCGGATACGATTTCCTCTCCCAAATAAAAGCTATAATCGATACAACCTCTTCTTTACTGACATACGTAGATGGACAGTTAGAAATAAAATTTTGTAAATGTGAGCAAGTAAATAACATTGAAATTGATACAACATCAGTTCCCGAGAGCATCAAAGATGAATTTCAAAATTTAATAAAAGACTACTCAGAAGTTTTCGCGCAACCTGATGAAAAATTGCCATTTAACACAAATATAAAAGCATCCATTAGAACTTTAAATTCAGAGGCAATTTACTCAAGGCCACGACCATACAATATGTCTGCTGCTCCATTTGTTAACAAAGAAATAAAAAGATTGTTGGACGATGGAATCATACAGCCATCACACTCTCCATACAATACCCCCATATTAATAGTTGGCAAGAAAGGAACGAATGAAGATGGTAATCCCAAATCTAGATTAGTATTCGATTACAGAAAGCTAAATGAACACACAGTCACAGACTACGTGCAGATAGCAAAACCGTTAACCAAGTACCTTAGAGGAGAAAATGGTAGTATAGGGACAAATAGATCAAAGAATGTAAAAATGTAAGCCTCTTGACCTGACCACCGATGCGTCATCACAAGCATTAGGAGCTGTCCTCTCTCAAGGAGGTAGACCTATCACAATGATATCTAGAACTTTGAGTACAACTGAAGAGAATTATGCTACAAACGAGCGCGAAATGTTAGCGATAGTTTGGGCATTGCAAACGCTTAAAAATTATTTATATGGCGCGCCTATTATTAACATCTTCACTGACCATCAGCCATTGACTATTGCTATATCTGATAAAAATCCAAACACCAAACTCAAAAGATGGAGAGCATTTATTGAGGAATACTCACCGACTTTTCACTATAAGCCAGGTAAAGAAAATAAAGTGGCATATGCGCTATCCCGTCAATACATTAACACCTTATCCACTTCAGAAGGAACTGTTCACAGCGAAGAATCTTTAACAAAAATAATTCCATCAGTAGGAAATCCTATCAATTGCTTCAAGAACCAAATCCTTATTCTTCCGGGTGTTGAGAATAGTAAAAAATAAAATTACTTTTCCAAAAGCAAGTTAGACACACAGTAACATTTTCATCAATACCAGGGCTAATACAATTACTAAAAAACGTTCTTAATACCGATATAACCAATGGAATTTATTGCGATCATGAAACATTAGGACAAATACAGAATGACTTAATGGATTCATTTCCAAAAGTTTAAATGAAATATACTAACAAACTTGTACAGGACGTATTTAACAAAGACGACATATTAATAACCGAACACAACAGAGCACACAGAGGACCAAATGAGAACTATAACCAAATAATTTCTGAATATTATTTTCCCAATTTAAAAAAAACTGTGCAAAGACTATGCATCTAAGTGTAAGATTTGCAAAGAAAATAAGTATCTTCGTAGGCCGAAACAACATCCAAGCGGTGCAACACCAATTCCCACTAATGTAGGAGAAATCCTTCACTTAGATATTTACAATACAGGACAAAACTATTTTATTACATGTGTCGACAAATTCTCAAAGTTTGCTATCATAAAACACATCGCTTCTAGAAACTCTACTGGTATAAGAAAACCGTTAATAGAAATCATCTCTCAATTTAGAAATCCGAAGGTAATAGTCACAGATAACGAAGGAGCTTTTACATCCATTTCAACTCAGGCACTATTAAAAAATGAGTTCAATATCTCAACACACACAGTACCAGCACTTCATAGTCAAAGCAACGGCCAGGTTGAACGATTTTACTCAACCCTTGCTGAAATTGCTCGCTGTACAAAAGAAACAAGTGCAGATGTTGCTGAACTGATGCTTCTTTCAACCCACAAATACAATAACACGATCCACTCAGTCACCGGTTATAAACCTGTAGATATTTTTCATAGTATTCCTGAGCAACTGAAAAACGAAACCTCTTTAAAACTCAAAACAAAACAGGCCAAAGATCTGAAATATCACAACAAAAAGACTACACCTAAAGAATTCAAACCAGGCGATAAAGTTTATTTAAAAACAAATAGAAGAATCGGAAATAAGTTCTCCAAAATTTACAATGAAAAAACAGTTCAGGCAGACTTAGGAACAGCTGTAGTAATTGATGGAAGACAGGCGCATACAAATAATTTGAGATACATTTTCTTATTTCCAGATTTACTATTTTTCAAGATTTCGAAATACTTAGGCAAGAAAATGAATTAGTCAGAGGAAATAATAGGCAAATAGAAATTAATCAAGAAATAGAAAATAAACTAGATGAAATTACTGACAGAATCAATAAAATAAATAATATCAACCATAATCAAGTTACAATATATTATCAAATATTAACAATGTTGGTGACGAGAAGAAACAGAATTGTTATTGATAACTTAAAGAATAATCTGTATGCTCTTGTAATACGATTTCCTCTCTAAAATAAACGCTATAATCGATACAACCTCTTCTTTACTGACATACGAAGATGGACAGTTAGAAATACAATTTTGTAAATGTGAGCAAGTAAATAACATTGAAATTGATACAACATCAGTTCCCGAGAGCATCAAAGATGAATTTCAAAATTTAATAAAAGACTACTCAGAAGTTTTCGCGCAACCTGATGAAAAATTGCCATTTAACACAAATATAAAAGCATCCATTAGAACTTTAAATTCAGAAGCAATTTACTCAAGGCCACGACCATACAATATGTCTGCTGCTCCATTTGTTAACAAAGAAATAAAAAGATTGTTGGACGATGGAATCATACAGCCATCACACTCTCCATACAATACCCCCATATTAATAGTTGGCAAGAAAGGAACGAATGAAGATGGTAATCCCAAATCTAGATTAGTATTCGATTACAGAAAGCTAAATGAACACACAGTCTCCGATCGATACCCAATTCCTGAAACTTCTTTTATCTTATCTAATTTAGGCCAATCTAAATACTTCACAACAATAGATCTAAAGTCAGGGTTTCACCAGATACTCTTAGATGAAAAGGAGAGGGAAAAAACTGCATTTTCCATTAATAATGGAAAATATGAGTTCTGCAGATTGCCTTTTGGGTTGAAGAATGCTCCCAGCATATTTCAACGAGCAATCGATGACGTGCTAAGAAGTGAAATAGGTAAAAGGTGCCACGTATATATCGACGACGTGATAATTTTTTCTAAAACAGAAGAAAATCACCTAGAAGATATTGGCATAATATTTTCCAAACTCTTCGAGGCTAATATGCGAATTTCCCCAGAAAAGTGCAAGTTCTTTAAAAGTGAAGTAGAATTCCTAGGATTTCTAATATCTAGTGAAGGCATTAAAACTTGTCCCAACAAAGTTAAGGATATTGTTAACTACGAAATACCAAAATCACTTCGAAGCTTAAGATCTTTTCTTGGACTTTCGGGCTATTATCGTAGGTTCATAAAAGACTACGTGCAGATAGCAAAACCGTTAACCAAGTACCTTAGAGGAGAAAATGGTAGTATAGGGACAAATAGATCAAAGAATGTAAAAATGTAAGCCTCTTGACCTGACCACCGATGCGTCATCACAAGCATTAGGAGCTGTTCTCTCTCAAGGAGGTAGACCTATCACAGGGCTGGGCACAAATCCTCATTCTTCAGTCCTTCACGTGGGCGCCCGCCTGAAAATGGCTAACCGGTCAAATGGTTAGTGTCAGCCAAGGATTTACGCTAACGTCTCAATCGTTTGACGTGATCCATTAGTTTGAGGTAGGAGTAAACCTTTAAATCCAACCTAATTCCAGTGGTGGCGTGAGCAGATAGCAAACCGTACCCAAGGATGAAAGGCTGGGGGTAAAACCAGTCGCGTACGAGCTCCCTCCGACGCTCAGGCAAGGTCGGTTGTAATAAGTGCCCTATCTCGGTAAGTCGGCTCTGCCGGGATCGACTTTCTTTCCGTACCTACTCGTGGGACCAAAATTTAAAATGAACAAAAACTCAAACAAGAAAGAAACAGAAACAAAAAAAATAAAAAAGGAAGAATCCCTCTTAGGGACCTCTTCCGAGGAGAACCTACTAGCCTCCAGCCAGGAGACAGTAGTTGAACCCTCAAGCCTAAGGAGCACCAGCCATAGTACTCCTTCAGGCAGTCAACCTTGTACCTCATCCATAGCTTCGGCAACTATAGGGGCCGAGGATACCAGACATAGTATCCAAAAGCCACCCAATAAAAATGATTCAGCCTCAACTGGGAGCACCAGCCATAGTGCACTCAAATCCAAAAAGTCCTCCGGCTCCATCTTGAAGTCAAGATATACTAGGGCTGTCTTTATTCTTGCAAAGATTGCGAAGAACGAAGAGACTGGTGTGACTGACGAGAGGGATAAGGAGGACAAGATTAAATACCAAAAGGTGGTCGACGAGTACGTTAAATACCACAACAATCCGAAGCAATCACAACAGAAAAATGAGAGCGTGAAAAGAAACAGGTCACAAGATGAGACCTCTCACGCCTCTAAAAAGTCGAAGATTGCTCCGAGACTCACCAACCTTCAAGGCCCATCCAATTCTCAGGCAAACAGGACCTTCACCGAGGTGGTGAGGGATCACCTTCAAGTTGCCATCATAGACGAGTTGTCTAAAAGTGGAAATTCCATCTTGTCACACTGGAGTCGAATTGAAGCCAAACTATCAGAGATGGTTGTGGAACATGTTCTCTCTGGTGTTGATAGTAGACAACCAGGTTTTGACTGCGCGGAAATTGTTCGAGGGTACCGGGTGATTAAATGCGTGGACCAATACTCTAAGGATTTTCTTGGATCTTGCATAGCCAAGATTGGCGAAGCCTGGGATGGCTTAAAGCTTAAGCTCATCCCAGCCAGGGATATCCCCACGAGACCCAGGGCACGTATTTGGTTACCCGTGATGAAGATAGACTCTGAGAGTCTTCTGAAGTGCCTTAAGATGCAAAACCCGCAAATACCCATGGACGACTGGGCTGTCATTAAGGCAGAAGCTCCCCAGAAAAACAGCCTATCTTACCTGCTGCTCATCAACGAGGAGTGCCTAGGGGCATTAGAAGCGGCTGACTACAAGCTCAGGTTTGGCATAAGGCTAGCCAAACTAAAAATTTTCCGTTCGACAGGACCTGAAGACGACACGGACGACGTCGTCGCTGCCAACAAGTTGTTGGAGGACCTGGCGATCGCCAGCAAGATCCAATAACCATTATGCTGAAAGTCATCCAAACGAATCTCCAGCACTCGAAATGTGCATCGGAGAATCTTTTGGTCTTCCTCAGAGAGGAAGACATTGACATCGGCATAATTCAGGAGCCCTGGGTCAAGAAGACGACCATAATGGGCCTCTCAGACAGCAACTACAACCTTTTTTACAAAAGAGACGTCGGTAAGCCCAGAACATGCATTTTAGCAAAAAAATACATTAACGCTTTCCTCTGTCCCAATTTTAGTTCGGGTGACTTAACCGTTGTTGAGGTAGAACACACCCAAGGACTTACCTCACTAATATCGTCCGCCTATATGGCACACGACAGACCATCCCCGCCAGAAGAAGTGGAGCAGCTTACTGCAGCGATACAGGCGAGGCAAGGCAACCTCCTTATTGGCTGTGACGCTAATGCAAGACACCATCTCTGGGGCAGCAAGGAAATCAATGAACGTGGTGAGTCTTTATTTGATTTTCTTTTAACTGCCGATCTATGCATATGTAATGTAGGTAACACCCCAACCTTTGTATTTCCTAGCACAGAAAATTATAATGGGTGGGAAGAGGTGTTAGACATTACACTCAAAACAAACAGTGATATCTTGAGGGTTGAGAATTGGAGAGTCTCCAACTTAAAGTCCTTCTCAGACCACGAGTGGATTCTCTTCAATCTTAGTATCAAGGTAGATACTCCAGCCCCATATAGAAACCCAAAAAGAATTGACTGGAAGAAATTCGGTCAGATCTTAAAATCTAAACTGCCCAATATCCCACACCTAGAAATTGACTCAGGTGCAGAACTGGACACAATATCGTTCGCACTAGAAAGGGCGATGAATACAGCCTTTAAGGCATCGTGTCCCGTTAAATACAGCAAAAAAACCTTACCGCCGTGGTGGAATGAGGACCTAACCATCCTTAGAAGGATGACTAGGGACATTTTCAATATCTGCTATAGGCATAAGTTCTGGCAACCTTATAAAGACTGCCTAAAGTTCTACAAAAAATCTATTAGATCAGCTAAGACAAAAGCATGGTCCGAATACTGCCAATCTATTGATACTCTAAAGGAATCTGCTAGACTCAGTAAGATTCTATCCAAAGTACGCTCAAGTCCATCTTTCATTAAGAGATCGAACGGAACCTGGACAGAATCAACTAAAGAATCCTTAGAGCTTCTACTCAACACTCACTTTCCTGGTTGTAAAGACCACTGCGAAACTCCGTCCAGTTCGCGGGGGAGTTTTCCTTCGCACAGGGAAGAAGTTGAACGCATTATAACCAAGGAAAAGATCTCCTGGGCCATTCACAGTTTTGCTCCGTATAAATCACCGGGACAGGACGGCATTCTCCCCATCATGCTGCAAAAACACGAAGGGATAGTGCTGCCCTTACTCGTTAAAGTTTACAGGAGCAGTATCCTACTAAATCACATACCTCAGTCTTGGAAGTATGTCCGAGTAGTTTTTATTCCGAAAATCGGCAAAAGAGGTCACGAATCTGCGAAGGACTTCCGACCTATTAGCTTAACCTCCTTCATACTCAAAACTTTAGAACGTATACTTGACCTTCACATAAGAACAGGCCTTGAAAGGTCTCCCTTATGTCACTCACAGCACGCATACCTCAAGGGCAAGTCCACGGAGACCGCTCTCCATGAAGTAGTGCTTACAGTTGAAAGGTCACTTTCCCATCATCAATACACCTTAGCTACCTTCCTAGACATAGAGGGCGCTTTTAATAACGTACACACTGAATCGATCCAGAAATCTCTCTTAGAACTTGGGGTAGAGGATTTCGTTACTTCATGGATCATTTCCATGCTGAAAGCAAGGATCATTCAAGCAAAACTTGGTAACACCCTTTTAACCAAATCAGTAAGCAGAGGAACACCTCAAGGTGGGGTAATCTCGCCACTCTTATGGATTATGGTACTCAACAAAATTCTGTCAAGACTCGACAGTGAAGGTATTAAAGTCGTTGCGTATGCGGATGACGTGGTTGTTCTAGTATCAGGAATGTTTCCGAACGTGATAAGTGAAATCATGGAAGGAGCACTGGGTAAGATTAGCGGGTGGGCCACAAGTTGTGGTCTTAGCGTTAACCCAAGTAAAACTGAACTGATGCTTTTCACCACCAAAACCAAAATACCAACCTTCTCACTTCCCCGCTTGAATAACCAAAATCTTACTCTATCCTCCAGTGCCAAATACCTAGGAGTCATACTCGACCCTAAACTCAACTGGAAGTCAAATATCGAACACAGAGTGAAGAAGGCAAGCATAGCTTTCTACGCCTGTAGTAAAACTTTCGGCAAGAAGTGGGGTCTTCGACCAAAGATGGTTCGTTGGATGTACACAGCTGTCGTACGTCCCATCCTCACATACGGATCACTGGTATGGTGGCCCGCCTTAAGTAAAGCTTATAACATCACGAAACTAGGTAGAGTCCAAAGGACAGCTGGTATTGGTATCACGGGAGCCCTACGATCAAGTCCGACCGAAGCGCTCAATGTGATTCTTAATTTCCTGCCGGTGGATCTGTACATAAAAAATATTGCAGCGTGTAGTGCAGTAAGATTGAAGGAATCTAAATGTTGGTCAGAAAGGCCTTATGGCCACTCCAGAATCCTAATGTCCCTCCCCGACGGAATAGGACGCTTATCTACAGACTACACAGTACCCAAACTTAACTTCCATAAAAACTTCTCTGTTAGATTCCCTTCTAGATCTGAATGGGAGGAGAACGCGGTCGTAAACGAATTCGACATTCCTATCTTCACAGATGGTTCCAAAATGAACTGTGGAGTGGGAGCGGGCATTTTCTCAGCAGAGTTAGACATCTCCACATCCTTCCGCCTCCCCAACGCAGCCAGCGTCTTTCAAGCGGAAGTACTCGCAATCAAGGAGGCGTGTAGACTGCTCCTTAACATAACTACACTCGGTAAAAAAATTGGCATCTTCGTCGACAGCCAGGCCGCTATTAAGGCTGTCGGTTCTACCAAATCAACGTCAAAACTTGTTGTGGATTGCAGGGAGACATTGACCAGGGCTTGCCATCGGTTCGAAATCACCCTCGTCTGGGTTCCCGGTCATAGGAACATAGACGGGAATGAAAAAGCCGATGAACTCGCCAGATGTGGCTCTGCTCTGTGCGTGTCTCAGGCGGAGGAAGTCTTCCCTCCGCTGGGATACGTTAAGAGAGAAATCTTCCTGTACTTCTCCTCAAGGGCGGAGATGAGATGGGTGAATCTGACGAGCTGTATCATTTCAAGAAAGATATGGCCAACCTACGATGATGCCAGAACCAACAACCTTTTATCTAGAACGCGTGTAGATGTCGCCCGACTAACGGCAATTAGTACGGGCCATTGGCCCTTAGGAACTCACGCGGCCAAGCTTGGCATCCCTCATAACACCCACTGCCGTAGCTGCACTGACACAAACAAGAGTGAAACAGTGTTTCATCTTCTCTGTGAGTGTCCGGCACTAGCAAAAACCAGACTCAGTGCACTAGGTCATCCCTTTTATGATGACCTTTCGGCTATCCAAAGTATCCATTTTAATAAAATCATCAAATTTCTCAACTCCACAGGCTGGTTTTGAGCTCCCTTGACTTCCTTCCCCCCTTTTTATCTTCTGGTTCCGTTAGTTGTGGTCTCAAAACGGCGCTTAATGCGTTACTTGTGTTTTTCCCTCGTCAGTAGACGGGAATACAGCCACTTAAACCAACCAACCAACCAACCAGACCTATCACAATGATATCTAGAACTTTGAGTAAAACTGAAGAGAATTATGCTACAAACGAGCGCGAAATGTTAGCGATAGTTTGGGCATTGCAAACGCTTAAAAATTATTTATATGGCGCGCCTATTATTAACATCTTCACTGACCATCAGCCATTGACTATTGCTATATCTGATAAAAATCCAAACACCAAACTCAAAAGATGGAGAGCATTTATTGAGGAATACTCACCGACTTTTCACTATAAGCCAGGTAAAGAAAATAAAGTGGCATATGCGCTATCCCGTCAATACATTAACACCTTATCCACTTCAGAAGGAACTGTTCACAGCGAAGAATCTTTAACAAAAATAATTCCATCAGTAGGAAATCCTATCAATTGCTTCAAGAACCAAATCCTTATTCTTCCGGGTGTTGAGAATAGTAAAAAATAAAATTACTTTTCCAAAAGCAAGTTAGACACACAGTAACATTTTCATCAATACCAGGGCTAATAAAATTACTAAAAAACGTTCTTAATACCGATATAACCAATGGAATTTATTGCGATCATGAAACATTAGGACAAATACAGAATGACTTAATGGATTCATTTCCAAAAGTTTAAATGAAATATACTAACAAACTTGTACAGGACGTATTTAACAAAGACGACATATTAATAACCGAACACAACAGAGCACACAGAGGACCAAATGAGAACTATAACCAAATAATTTCTGAATATTATTTTCCCAATTTAAAAAAACTGTGCAAAGACTATGCATCTAATTGTAAGATTTGCAAAGAAAATAAATATCTTCGTAGGCCGAAACAACATCCAATCGGTGCAACACCAATTCCCACTAATGTAGGAGAAATCCTTCACTTAGATATTTACAATACAGGACAAAACTATTTTATTACATGTGTCGACAAATTCTCAAAGTTTGCTATCATAAAACACATAGCTTCTAGAAACTCTACTGGTATAAGAAAACCGTTAATAGAAATCATCTCTCAATTTAGAAATCCGAAGGTAATAGTCACAGATAACCAAGGAGCTTTTACATCCATTTCAACTCAGGCACTATTAAAAAATGAGTTCAATATCTCAACACACACAGTACCAGCACTTCATAGTCAAAGCAACGTCCCTGTTGAACGATTTTACTCAACCCTTGCTGAAATTGCTCGCTGTACAAAAGAAACAAGTGCAGATGTTGCTGAACTGATGCTTCTTTCAACCCACAAATACAATAACACGATCCACTCAGTCACCGGTTATAAACCTGTAGATATTTTTCATAGTATTCCTGAGCAACTGAAAAACGAAACCTCTTTAAAACTCAAAACAAAACAGGCCAAAGATCTGAAATATCACAACAAAAATACTACACCTAAAGAATTCAAACCAGGCGATAAAGTTTATTTAAAAACAAAATAGAATCGGAAATAAGTTCTCCAAAATTTACAATGAAAAAACAGTTCAGGCAGACTTAGGAACAGCTGTAGTAATTGATGGAAGACAGGCGCATACAAATAATTTGAGATACATTTTCTTATTTCCAGATTTACTATTTTTCAAGATTTCGAAATACTTAGGCAAGAAAATGAATTAGTCAGAGGAAATAATAGGCAAATAGAAATTAATAAAGAAATAGAAAATAAACTAGATGAAATTACTGACAGAATCAATAAAATAAATAATATCAACCATAATCAAGTTACAATAGATTATCAAATATTAACAATGTTGGTGACGAGAAGAAACAGAATTGTTAATGATAACTTAAAGAATAATCTGTATGCTCTTGTACTAGCAAAACACAATATTGTTAATCCTTTAATGTTAAATATAGAAGAAATAGAATTCATTAATTTTAAAGAAAACACCGCAACGTCCATACGTGAATTGTTAATTATTGCCGATGTTAAAATGTATTACCACAATGAAACACTTGTATATCTAATATATCTAATAGATCCCTAGAGTTAAAGAAACTTGTAAACTTTTTGAAATAGCTGCAGTAATACATAATAATAAGATATTAGACTTAAAAAACAATTTAACTGCGAATTGCAATGAAAATTATTTCCCCCTACACAATTGTAAAAAAAACTATTTCCTACACATACTGCAAAATTAATAACGCAGACACTTGCCTTTCCCAACTCCTAAACAACCACACAGCCAACTGCCCAACAACATCAGCCGACCACTTGGATCAAATTCAATTGCTTGACGATGGATTAATTATAGCACGTGACGAGAGCTTACTAATAGAACAAAAAGGACAACGTATTTGTGTAAACGGAACCTTTCTAGTGACCTTCCAGGACCGAATTGTGATTAATGGAAAACAATTTGACGCAACTCACCCGAGTGAAGTCATACAGTTACCAGCACCAAGAAAGATAATTTTGAACGAGACTGAATTTCAACAAAAAGTTTCTTTACCTTATCTACATTAACTTCATATTCGTAACAATGAACGAATTGAAGAATTTAAAGTTACACTGGAAAATAGCAAATGGACCTGGTACGGAGTTAGTGGAACCCTCCTCTTGATAATTTTGGTGGTATTATACGTCAAAATAAAGCCTAAAAATATAACAATAACTACTACGCAACCCCAAGCAGAAACGCCATTTGATACTGAAGCAATTCGAATGCAAGTCCATAAAATATTGAACAGAGACGTTCAAACTTAACAGAGGGAGGAGTTAATTGCAGTCATCGTCCCACAAGTCCCACAGCACACTTCCACAATCAATTTCCCTAGAACACTATATTTTCCCTTACTTATATTTTCCGTCACATCGACTTACCTAACCGCTCTATCAGCACTTCCCAGCACAATCACATTTATCGTAAGCAACACAGCACATTCACCCATTGTCTTGTCATTGACCTACCTTTATAATTTTGCAACTATGCAATTCTAATGTAATGTAGATTTAAGTTTGGAAAGAAATAAACAGAATTGATTTACACACCGAAGTAATCGGTCACATTTATTCATCTATAATGCCATTAAAGATCATAACGTTTTAATTGCTGCCGTCTACGTTGATGATTTTTTAGTTCTATTAAATAATCCACATTTGACCAGCTCATACGTTTTTGGGTTTGCGTCTTAACAGAAAACGTGAACGAGGTAAAATCTAGCAGGATCCAGAAAACTACCTACGAACTATTGTTACTCCCTTTAGAATGAGCGACTGCAAGCCGTCAACAACGCCAATGGATATCAACTAAATTATGTCTAAAATTATGTCCCCGAAGTCTGAAGAAGATAGGGAAGATATTTTTGTTTGGCTCAGGTGTAGACCTGACAAATGTTTTGCGTAGAGTTAGACGTTCTTCATCTGGTTTCATTGGAACTTTAGATCAACACTTTCCACAAAAGTATGAAGAAACTATTGAAATCATACAAGGTAACGAAAACCACTTGATGCAATTGATCAAAAACCAAACGACCATAATAAATTAAACACTCAACATATTTAAGAAGGAAAATGCAGCAACTCAGGAACAACTAAAGCTGTTAACAACTTAGATAAAACCAGCAACGAACACAACAGCTAAACATACCTCAACACAACAAAAAATTGTGCGATTCATGCGTAACGCAAACTGTGGTAGCCAGGACTTATTGGATAGAAATACTACTACTTAACGGGCTCCCGACCCGTGAAGAGTCTCTGCCTGAGACACTGTAGCCTTCCATCCTCTGCGATCCCGGGCACGCTGCTTCCAGTTATCCAGACCAAGCGCTCTGGCATCCGCGATGGCTTGGTCTTTGAAACGGAGGTTCGGTCTTCCTTGTCGTCTCGAACCTGGCGGCTGGGATTCGAAGATCCTCTTAGCTGGAGCATTATTGTACATTCGCTCGATGTGGCCGAGCCAATGTAGTCGACGTATTTTGGCCTTTTGGACTACATCCACATCTTGGTACAGCTCATAGAGTTCGCGGTTGTATCTTCTCCTCCATTCGGCCTCCTCGCACACAGGACCAAAAATCCGCCGAAGAATTTTTCTTTCGAAGGAGCCCAGTATCAGCTCTCCCTTCCTGCTTATCGTCCAGCACTCGGCGCCATAAAGCAGAACTGGCAGGATAAGGGTTCTGTAAAGCATACATTTTGTCCTTCGAGTTAGGAGTTTTGGACCCAATTGTTTTGCAAAACCGAAGTAGCAGCGGTTTCCTAGGGTAATTCTCCGCCGGATCTCCACTACGATGTCATTTGTGGAGTTTATGTTTACACCGAGGTAGATAAACTCCTTAACTACCTCGAAATTGTTGCTGTCAATAGTGACGTTCTGCCCTAGGCGGTGGCCAGATGCTTGTTTGTTTGTTGATAGCATGTACTTAGTCTTGTCCTCATTTACTACAAGACCAACGAATTTAGCCTGATTCATTCGCCGTAAAAGCCTCTATCACGGCACGCTGGGAGCGACCGATGATGTTGCAGCGTGTGTTCTCCAGCGTCACGCTACATAGCTGGATCAGTTTTGCCGGGATCCCGAATTCGGCCATCGCCACATAAAGCTCCTGGCGATGAATGCTATTATATGCGGCTTTAAAGTCGATGAATAGGTGGTGAGTCTCGACTTGAAATTCATTGGTCTTTTCCAGGATTTGCCTCAGTTTGAAAATTTGGTCTATAGTCGATCTGCCGGGCCGGAAGCCACACTGGTACGTGCTTAGTGTGTTCCAGACCGGTTTGAGACGTTCACACAGTATGATAGAAATGCATCATCGAAACTCATGGATCTTCTGCATACCCGACGAGTGAAATGTGAATATTGTCTGCGACTTCAACACAACGACTATTCGTTTAATTAGAAGAGGGATCCTTCAGTTACAATCCAATTTTAGATTCAATATCAAACGATGATTATAATCGGACAACACTCCTTAGCCCGGTATGAATGCGTCGACGGGTTTTCTTAAACTTTGTGACGAAAACACGGTATTCGGTGCGGTGTGTTTAGGCTATTAGGCCCACAAAGTCGTCTAAGGCGTCAGAAGTGTTTTTTCTTTTGCCTGTGTTTTTAATGAATTGAGTAACTGTATTTTGTATATAAAGGGTATTTCATTACGGACTTGACAACTTCGTTTTTGAATAAAATGAAAACTACTTGATATAAAGGGTTTTCCAATAAGAGGTGTTAATTTGGTATTCAAAGAAAATTTTTTGAGATAAATGATCGGATGTTTATGTCATAATAAAGAGGAAGGTATGCCGTTAATAATGAAAAACAACATCAGCCAAATGGCCACCACGAGCACGCATACAGGACCATACCCTTTTCATGAAATTTTAGATAACCAAATCGCAAAGTGGCTGCCGTATGTCCTCGATAGCCTCACGAATTTTATCTTTTAGGTCTTGACCTTATCTTTCACGTGGCCCAAAGGAAGAAGTCGCAAGGTGTTAAATCACAAGATCTCGGTGGCCAATTGTGCTCACCTCTTCGAGAGATTACACGGTCCGGAAACTTTTCCCGTAAAAGATCAATGGTTTCGTTGCTTGTGTGGCACGTAGCGCCGTCTTGTTGAAATAAACGTTGTCCAGATCAATACCATCCAACTCCGACCATAAAAAATCATTAATCATCGACGACCAAAAAATGCTTTAATTTTGCGAACTGTGACTGCAAGATTTTCACCATTTTTGTAGTGAATTTTAATAATTTCATTGCGTTGTTGAAGCGTGTATCGTTCCATTTTTAGTAATGGCGTAGTTTCTACTTGTCAAATGTCAAAGAATAAAAGCTTCAAAAGTGACAGCTACCGAAATAGCGGGTCATTCACAATAACACCTCTTATTGGAAAACCCTATATCTCAAAAATCTTATTGACTTGAATTACTATCAAAACATTTATGAATGCAATTCGACTTCGTTCATATGTAAACTACGCGAACGTATGCAGCGCTCGATAGGTTGAACCCAATTTTCGATGACTCGGCCGCACATTTCGATCGATACGGCCAATATTTCTCGTTCAATATTGGCTCTGAGCTCCTCTAACGTTGGCATAGACCAATGACTTAATGTAGCCCCATAAAAAAAAGTCTGGAGGCGTTAAGCACACAATCTCGGCGTCCAATAGGCGGGTCCGTTTCTCGAAAACTGAGACTTCAATAACTTGCACCCGCTGTGTGGCTTGTGGCACCGTCTTGTTGGAACCACATATCACTGATGTAAAATTCATGCAATTGCTCAAAGAAATAACGTTCCAACATGTCTCTGTAGCGAATACAATTAACCGTAACGTGACGGTAATTTTCATCGACGAAAAACAAACGGCCCAATGACGCCACCGGCGTGAAAGCCGCACTAAACAGTGACTTTTTGCTGATGAAGCTGTTTCATGAAGCTTAGGCTTTAGTTAAGCAAAATATGCGTTACTGAAGGGTTCTCACATGTCCAGTAATGCATATTTTGCTTAACTAAATACGCTTTATCGCAGCAGATGATTTTGCGATGAAAATTGGCGTTAACACTTTTAAAGTTGCGACCACTGACTTGTAATTTCGGTAGTGAATTTGAATTATTTGTGAACACTGTCCTTCGTGTACTTCACCATGATGGAAACTTTGATTTAACTGAATATTTTGACATTGACAGTTCGGTAATCGGTTTAAGAGTGTGCTTACACTGAAACTTTGGAGATGTTAAGTCGCTAATGAAAGACCCTTTAGTTATAAATACAAACCTTGTAAATTTTGTATACCTTTTTTTCATCGTCCACTTACAAGCTTCGATCGAAATGCTTTTTTGAATTCGTTCTCTCTATTGGAAAGTTTTTGCTGCAGCAGTTTGAAGCAATTTTTTTTTTTTAATTATTTTCTTTAAA
Source organism: Cheilosia variabilis (assembly GCA_951230905.1). NCBI lineage: Eukaryota > Metazoa > Arthropoda > Insecta > Diptera > Syrphidae > Cheilosia > Cheilosia variabilis. The sequence continues at coordinate 88,230,983 of OX579676.1, forward strand.
ACCAGGCAATCACAAGATTTTGCTATGGGTAGACGGGCAGTTTTCTTACCAATCTGAACATTTCCCGAATGTTGAATGAAAGTTTTCAGCAATTTTACAACTCGACAATCCCGTTGTAAATGCCTTAATTATTGATCGCTTATGTCCATTGTACTCCAAGCGGAAATTAATTTTTTTTTGTGAAGTGGGGGAGAAATACGCTTTAATTTTTAGTTGCTCGAATATTGCTCGGTGTGTTAATGAGTATGAATAGAGTTGAGTACGTGTATCGAAGGAAAAAGGAAACGGCTGAAACTATTCCGATCGAAATAAAACGATTTTAACTTTTGGTTGGGAAAAAGAGCTTTGCTCATAAAAAGCCCAAAGTTTATTTTATCTGGCACACTGTCCTTGGCACTGCTGGCTTGCTTGCGAGTTGATACAAGAATGATTTTAAGTCGTACGCGCAGTAGTACAAATAACCTAAGTGTTACAATATTATATGGGTGTAAAGGGAATATGTATATGTGATGTATGTTGGATGTTTTTATAGGAAATACACTCGTAGGCATCGCATACGATACAGTATGCATTGAAAGTTCCAATGGGTATCGATTAAGAGAACACACCATTAACGAATGAAAATGGTTATAAGGAGCGTACTTTATATAGTGACAGACAGTTTTTTGTAAATATCTTGTAAAATATAAATTTTTCGGCAAAACAGTCTTTAGCACATATATAGCTACGAGCATGATCTACAAGGTGGCGCAAAAATAACCTTCCGATGTTTTTTGGCTGTAATTTAAAAAAAAAAATGAAAAACTTTGATTCTTCTTGTGGATTATTTTTATTTGGTCTTTTAATTTTTTTTACATCAAGTCGAGAATATGATGTCATGTAAATGGCCGCCACAGTTGATTGTCATTTAAGCCCTTTTTATGGCATTTTCCATCACTTTGGCTAAAACTTCCGGCGATAGGTCCTCACATTCTTGACGGATATTTTCTTTAAGAGCTGCAAGAGTCTGAGGCTTGTTGACATTATACCCGCGACTTCAAAAAGCCCCACAAAAAGAAGTCTGGAGCGGTCAAATCAGGCGATCTTGCTGGCCAGTGCAAAACGCCAAAACGGGAGATTAGGCGCCCGGGAAATGCATCCTTCAGCATATCGGTTGTGGCACGTGCAGTGTGTGCCGTTGCACCGTCCTGTTGGAACCACATGTTTTCCAATCCCAATTCATCAAGTTGCGGCAAAAAGAACTCGTTGATCATTGCTCTGTAGCGCTCACCATTCACAGTAACCGTTTGGCCCGCGACGTCTTCGAAGAAAAAAGGTCCGATGACTCCTCCAGCGAAAACAGCACACCATACAGTGACTTTGAGCGGGTGTAATGGCTCTTCGTGGGTTACACGCGGATTTTCAGTGCCCCAGAAGCGTAAATTTTGCTTATTTACGTACCCGCTAAGATGGAAATGGGCCTCATCACTCATCATTATTTTTGATGAAAAATCATCTTCCTCTTGGTGGTGATTAAGGATGGCTTGAGCGTATGTTAGACGCGATTGGCGGTCAGCAGCTAACAGCTGATGCACCGTCTGGACTTTGTACGGAAACATCTTCAAATCTTGTACCAAAATTCGCTGTAAAGACCGTCGAATGATACCCATTTGCGTGGCACGTCATCTGGTCGATGTCGACGGCGCTTCCATGACATCTTCGGCTACAGCAGCAATATTCTCTGCAGAACGGCTACTCCGGGGTCTGCCACGCCTGGCAGCATCTCGTTTTGTGCCAGTCTCTTCGAGGTTTATTAACGTGTATTTCGCATGTGTTTACTACACAAATGTCAAAACAGAGCTGACATTAGGGGCCAATCGCAAAATTTATAGCATTTTCTGATAGGAGGATTACTTTTGCGCCACCTTGCACAAAAAAAAGGTATACATATATACGTTTTTGTTGTATATCAAGAAAAATAGTTTTTTTTTTTTGTGGAACAAAATTGGTCTAGTGGGATCGGACAGGCGGACAGACATCGTAGCGAAACTAATAACGTTCCGTTTTTTCCCTTTGGGTACGGAATCTTAAAAATGCCAGTCGTGTCCCCTATTTTTTTTTATTTAAGTGCCCTGTCTCTATTGCACAGGAGTTTTGCCCGGGTACGTCTGGCTGTGCGTAATTTACTTCCCCTTGATACTTTTTTCATATGCTGTACTATCGATGTTTCAATGCCCTTGTCCTACGACCTTAGTTCCATGGATATACCGTCTGATACAATGACATTGGAACTTAGTGCTGATGTGCAAATTTAAGGTCACCTTACGTTCTGTTCAGGTCTAGCTTTATCCAGAGTTTGAGCATCGATTGGGACGTAGTCAAATCTTTACGAACGGCTCCAAAGCAAGTCAAGGGTCCGGTGCCGGTGCCGGTGTCTCCGTGGAAATAGACAACACTCGACTTCACTACTCGTTAGGTAAGCACTATCCTGTTTTTCAAGCCATTCTAATGACTGCGGACTGTATTGTTAGGTGGCGAAGTAGGAGTATTTACACATGTAGTGATAGTCAGGCTGCGCTTAAGGCCATTCTGAACTCTTTAAGCCAGAATAGTTAGATAAATCACGACCGCTCTGTATTCGGTTGCAAGGCTGAACTCTTTGACTCTTGTATGGGTTCCAGGTCACACGGGGATTGTGGGAAATGAGATTGATACGCAAGGCTCAGAGGATGTTTTCTCAGGACCCGATCCTGCGTCCTGGATCAGGGCCACCATTGATAATTGGGTCTCTCAGGAACACAATTGTTTGTGTGACATGGCTCTTCATGATGCGGGCAGACTAAACGTATGCTCCCGAAAGTCTGAAATCAGCGGTATTCTTGCTGTCCCTTAGCAGAAAAGACTGCAGATGTTGGGGTGAGTAAAAACCCCTGCTGGTAGCTCAATGATTCCGGATGACCAAGAAAAAAATAGATGATTTCTCCGTGGGATAAATAACAATTCTTTATTTTCCTTTGGAAGTATAGGTCTTACCTCGACGAGGTCGAAATCAAGAAGAAAAAGTGAGCATACGAAATCAAAGAATATGGCTGAGCGGTTTCCGATCTCAAATAGATCGTGTAAGGCGACCTCTAACAATTCGAGATAAAAGAACTGCTAGACTTTTGGGATACGTTCAATGAGCATTGGCTTGAACATTGCCGGCCGCCTTGCAGCTATGGCTGCAAAGGTTAAATACGTGGGTGCTATTTGAATTCCGGAAATCGCTTATGCTATTACAAAGAGAAATACATATGTAAAAAAATTAAATTCAAAGCAAATTATACAAATAATCTTAAATATTTAGATACAGTAGCGAGCAATATTCCTTTAGATCAGTGCAATATCTTAAAGGTCAATAATTCAAATTATTTAGTTAAACAAAAAACATATTACTTCAAATGTTATTATGCATCGTAAATGGATGAATTCATGGGGGAGAAGTTGAGTTTAAATTAGTTGATGAAGGAGTTATTATACACAATTTAGCTATTGAGCGCGTTATGACTCCATTCTGAGTCCGCATGTCGGCTACGCGAACTCGACTGTCAGAACCCGGGTAAACTTTTATAATACGACCGAGCCGCCATTCATTTGGGGGGAGGTTTTCATCTTTGACCACAACTAAAGCATCAATAGATACATCTCTCTGTGGGAATTTCCATTTATATCTTTTGTTAAGTTCCTTAAGATACTCATCTTTCCATCTGCGAAAAAATTGGTGATGCAATATCTTTACCCCTTCCCATCTTTTGACGCAGTTCAGGGATTGACTGTCAAGAGCAGGCTCAAGTGGACTTAAGTGGACCACCTCGCAGGAAGTGACCGGGAGTCAATGGAAGAATCTCAGACGAATCTTCGGAAATCGGAGATATGGGACGCAAGTTTAAGCAAGCTTCGATTTTTGCTAGAAGGGTTGCAAACTCCTCAAATGTAAACTTATTAGTTCCAGCTACTTTCCGAAAATGCAGTTTGAAACCTTTTACTCCGGCTTCCCAGAGTCCACCCATATGAGGTGCGCCGGGAGGAATGAATTTCCACTCCAAATTCTGATCCACATACCTTTTAGAGACTTCGATAGAGATAGATTTCACAAATTGTTTAAAATCGTTTGCAATGACTTTGCTAGCTCCGACAAAATTAGTGCCATTGACAGAGAATATAGTTTTCGGTATACCACGCCGTGCCATGAACCGACTCAACGCTGCTAAAAAAGACTGCGTAGATAAGTCGCTAGCTGCCTCCAGATGAATAGTCCTAGTAGCGAAACATACAAATATACAGGCATATGCTTTCGTTAGTCGATAGTTTCGTGCTAATGAGCTACGTATCACAAAGGGACCAGCGAAATCGATGCCCGTGTTGGTAAACGGTGATGAGATTTGGGTCCTTTCTAATGGTAAGGCTCCCATTATCTGGGTTTGTACTTTCTTTTTTTGAATAATACATATTTTACATGATCGGATGTGTTTTTTAACCAGGTTTTTTAATTTAGGTATCCAAAATTCACTGCGAACCAAGCGAACTACCAATTGGTTACCTCCGTGAAGTGAGATTTCATGGACAAATTTTACCAAAAGAGCAGTTATGGTTGCTTGATAAGGAAGAATAATTGGATATCTTTCGTTGAAAGACAAAGTAGAGCAGGTGAGTCTTCCATTTGACCGAAGAACTAGATTTTCGTCCAAAATGGGGTTTAAATTTGCCAATGAGCTTTTCTTAGAAAGAGGTTCGTTTTTCAGAAGCGTAGAGTATTCATTGGAGAAATAAAACGTCTGTGTCATTCGAATAACCAAGTTCTTAGCATTAGAAACTTCGTTTTGAGTAACTATCGTGGTTGTGAAAGAGAAACAATTTTTATATCGTGAACTAGTTCTGTTGTAAAAGCGCAAAATATAGCATATTACATGCAAACCCCTGGACCAGGAAGAAAATCGTTCAACGATTGTTTCAACATTAGGCAGAGTTGTAGTTAGATTAGCTTTTATTGGTTTTATTTCGAGATCCGCATCATCAGGTCTTTTCAAAATGGATTCAGGCCAAGAAGTTTGAGGGTGACAAAGCCAGGCAGGGCCATGCCACCATAAATTGCTTGCCTGAAGGTCTGTAGGGGAGAGACCTCTTGTCGCTAGATCTGCAGGATTTTCAGCTGATCTAACATGATTCCATTTGGTGTTCGGCACATATGACTGTATCTGTGAGACACGATTAGCTATGAAAGTTTTCCACGAGCTAGAAGGCTTATTCAACCATGCCAAAACGATCGAGCTATCGCTCCACAGAAAGAGTTTATAATTCGGGCAGTTCAGCTCTGCTATGACATTGCGAAAAAGTTTTGCCAACAAGACAGCACCACAGAGTTCCAGTCTTGGCAATGGGACCTGTTTGACTGGAGCTACTTTGCTTTTGGCACATAAAAGGTTAGAAGACAAGTTGCTAGAATTGTGTTGGATGCGAAAATAAAATGTTGCAGCATATGCGCTCTCGGACGCATCACAAAATCCATGGATTTGTATAAAATCATTCGGACTGTAATGAATCCACCGAGGAACTTGCACTTGCTGTATGTCTGGAAGTACAGCCAAGAAAGTTTTCCAGCGGTGACACGTATGGGGCACAAGAGGTGTGTCCCAAGACGTCTCATCACGCCAGATTTGCTGCATGATGATCTTGGCAGTAATTAGTACAGGAGCCAACCATCCTGCTGGGTCAAAGAGTCTTGCTATCACTGAAAGCACAGCTCTTTTAGTTAATAGTCGATCTTCTTTACCTATAGAACAAAGGAAGTGAAAACTATCAGATCTAGCATTCCACTGAATCCCAAGAGTTATTGAGATACTTTTATCTTCGAGGTTAAGAAAATCTTGACTGTAGAGATGTGAGGATGGGAAATTTTTTAAGTAAATCCAAGCAATTGGAAGTCCATTTTCTTAAAGAAAACCCAGCTGAGCTGAGAGCATCTATGAGTTCACTTTGTGCTTTGAGGGCTGTCTCAACATCATGGGCTCCAGACAGCACATCATCGACATAAAAGTTATTTTTAAGAATGGACGAAGCAAGAGGAAAGGTAGTTTGCACATCATCTGCAAGACGTAGCAATGTACGTATGGCTAGATAGGCGCGCAATTGACGCCGAAGGTGACTGTTTTTAGCTCATAGTCCTGAAAAGGACTATCGCTATGATCGGACGTCCAAAATAATATACGCTGAAAGGTCGAATGTTCAGGATGAACAATTATCTGCCGATACATCTTTTCGATGTCGGCATTAAAAACGTATCGATAGAAACGCCATTTTAAAATTAGTGTCGTAAGGTCGGTTTGTAAAACCGGGCCCGTATACAACATATCATTTAAACTAGTTCCGTTGCTTGAGGGACACGAGGCATTAAAAACTACCCGCACCTTGGTTGTAACACTATCTGGCTTTATAACTGCATGATGCGGCAGATAGTAAGTACATAGCTGATGGTTTTTAATAATGTCCTCATCAGACGAAACAGCCTCCATGTGTCCAAGTGTGACATATTCTTGAAGCACATCGTAGTATTTTGACCGAAGGTCAGGATTTCTTACCAAAGACTTACTCATGCGATGAAGCTGGTTTATAGCTCGGTTTCTTGAATGACCTAATGAGAGACTAGGGTTTCTGAACGGAAGACGAACTGCATAACGACCGTCGGCGTTTCGAGTAGTTGTATCGGAGTAAAGTTGTTCACAATAAATGTCTTCGCTCGATAGCGAGTTTCGATCAGGTATCTCCTCAACTTCCCAAAATTTTATTATTTGTTGATCAACCGAAGTCTCACAAAAATATGACAACAGTGTCGAAAAGGAATTAACTGGGTTTTGTGAAAGAGGTCCTGAGAGTACCCATCCAAATATGGTATTATGGGCTAAAATCGGGTTTCATCCCTTCTAGAACAATGGAGGGATATAAGTCGGAACCAATCACCATATCTATCTTCGAACTTTCATAGAAATGGGGATCAGCGAGTTCGAACTCAATCGGTGATGAAACTTCCTCTCGATCTATCATGCATGATGGCAAATCACCAGTAAGCCGTTTCAAAACAATAGCGTTAGCCAAGATTGTGAAAGTTGGCACATATTTTGAACCTATACACAATGAACACAACTTTGATGCAGTTGCGGTTACCATAGCGCTCATCCTAGATATCTGAGCCTGGATTGGCTTCACAGGTAGATTCAACCTTCTCTGCGCTTCTTCGGATATAAAGGTAACCTCTGAGCCTGTATCTAAGAGTGCGCGCAATGTAAACTTACTTCCTAAATGGTGGATGTCGATCAACGCCGTTGCTAAAAGAATCCGCTTGTTATTGCGAGAGAAGTAAGATTGAACTTGACAGACTTGGATTTTCAGTGGACTGTATAGTTTGCGATTGGGGAATTGATTGGAACTGATTCCCCGTTCCCGATGTTGAAGGCTTGTCTTGTGACGCATTTAGAGTAGTCGAGTGCAAAAGTGTATGGTATTTTTGCTTACACTGCATACACGTGTGAACACTTCTGCAAACTTTTTGCGAATGAGTGGAGGATAGACAATATTTGCAATACCCTAATGAATCGACCTTGGAAATTCGATCCGTAGTATTCAATTGCAGAAATGTTTGGCATTGTCGAAGTGAATGGGAACCACTACAAAGTTTGCAAACATATTTATTTGCTTTCGAATGAAAAGCTTTATGTTTTTCCTTATTTTGATAGGGAATTTGACCTTTAAATTGACCTTTTGCTTTGGAAGGACATTTAATATCGGATACTGTTTCCAGCACACGATAACGGCTAGTTAAAAATGAATCCATTTCAGTCCATGATGGAATCTCTCGTGGTTTCTGAATGGCTTGTTCCCATAACGCTAGAGTATTTTCCGGCAACCGATTAGAACACAAAAAAACAAGAATGGGATCCCAAGAGGCCGTAGAAACCTTACGGGCTTCGAGAATCGATAAACAATCATTGATCTCCCTCTGTAGATCCTTAATGCTTTTGCCAGATTCGTTTGCAATAGCAGTTAAATTAAAAAGTTTTTTTAATTGTTTATTCACTAAAATTATCTTGTTATCGTACTGATCGGAAAGTGCTTTCCACGCTAATTCGAAACTATCTGCGGTAAGGGAAAACCTCGTAACAATATCATTTGCTTCATTTTTAGTCTTCGAACGAAGGTGAAACAATTTTTGGACCAAGCACAATTTCGGATGGTTTATGTATACCGCCGTAAACATATCTCTAAACAATTCAATTCAATTCAATTCATTTTTATTTTCAGAGAATATTTTACAATGGATATGCGTTTCCGCGAAGCCTTATAGAGGCTTTTCTGCAGAAGACTGAGTTTCAAAATTTAATATTTAACTTTAGAAAGCTTAGTTTAAATGAATCTCCACATTTCATTAAATGAAAACAATTTCAAGTAAGAAAAAAAAAAAAAAAACAAATAAAAATAAAGAGTAGAATGAGATTTAGTTGATATTAAATTAGTTACATATTTTAGTTCTCGTTTAGAAAAAAGTGTTTTATTTTTTTTTTCCTCGTTTTTAAGTTCGTGATGTTTTTTAACTCTTGTGAAAGTGTATTGAGAACTTCTGGTACACTACATTTCAGCTGTCTTCTTCCGTAGTTGTTGTAGAATCGAGGTTCTTGAAGCATACCTTGTGCCCGTCTTCTTGTGTTGATCCCATGTTGAATTGGTTTGATGAATCTAGTATCTTCATAGTACTCCAGTATAAGGGTCATCTTAAAAATATCATCAACTGGGAGAACTTTGGCCCCTACTTGTTCAACAACATTTCGCCGATAGTCTACACTTATCTTGTTTAGTGCTTTGTTTTGTAGTTTCTTAAGTTTGTTTATGTTCATGCGCAACTTGTCAATATGCGTGTCCCACAGAAAATTGCTGTCTATAGTGACTCCAAGATATTTGTATCTCTCCACTATCTCAATCGGGCAACTAACCGAGTTACTGCAGGAATCATTTCTAAAAAAAAAATTGTTGATGAGTAGCTTTGAACTGCGGATTTCGTATATGCATCATCTTCGTTTTTAAGGCGTTGATCGTTAGACCGTGATCATGACACCATTTCACTGCGTCATCAAACTCCTCCTGCATAATTGATGTTGCCGTATGCAAAGACCTGTGCCGCACTACTATCGCCGTGTCGTCTGCATACGCGAATGGGATGGCATGTTTGAATACTTTTAACAACTCGTTGGTGTATAAAATGAAGAGGAGCGGACCCAATTTTGAACCTTGAGGGACTCCATATTGCACGCGTTCCTTTTGGCTGTATGTCTGGTTGATTTTGACACAGAATTGTCTGTTGTTTAAGTATTCTCTTAGCCAGTCTGCCATCATACCTCTTATTCCAATGTTTTCAAGTGCTTCTAAAGGGTGATTTTTTAGCTGGTTTGGTTTTGGCAACACTGGTTTTGACAGCTGACGTGTGTTTAGTACCTTGTGTCACTGTCAAACAGCTTCAGTTTGGTTTGCAATTTAACCATGGATCGTCTTACAAATGAACAACGCTTGCAAATTATTTACTATCAAAATTCGTGCTCGGTTCGAAATGTTCATCGCGCGCTGCTTCCATTTTATGATCGGCATTCTCGACCTTCTGAGCAGTCTATTCGGAAGATTGTGACCAAATCACCAAATTTACTTTGTTGGACATTAAACCACCAACACGTTTACGTACTGTGCGTAGTGAAGAAAATATTGCGGCCGTATCAGCTAGTGTGACAGAAGACCGCGAAATGTCGATTCGGCGCCCTTCCCAGCAGTTAGGCCTTTGTTATAGCACTACGTGGAAAATTTTGCGGAAGGATTTGGGCGTAAAGCCTTTTAAGATACAGCTGGTGCAAGAACTAAAGCCAGCCGACCTACCACAACGCCGAATTTTTGGTGAATGGGCTCTTGGAAAGCTGGCCGAGGATCCGCTTTTTTATCGAAAAATTGTGTTCAGCGATGAGGCTCATTTTTGGTTGAATGGGTACGTAAATAAGCAAAATTGCCGCATTTGGAGTGAAGATCAGCCAGAAGCATTGCAACAGCTACCAATGCATCCCGAAAAAGCCACTGTTTGGTGCGGTTTATGGGCCGGCGGCATTATTGGGCCATATTTCTTCAAAGATGATGCGAATCGCAGCGTTACTGTCAATGGTGAACGCTACCGAGCGATGATAACAAACTTTTTTTTGCCCGAAATGGAAGTTCTTGACTTGCATGATATGAGGTTTCAACAAGACGGTGCCACATGCCACACAGCACGCGAAACAATGGCGCAATTGCGAGGCGAGTTTGGTGAACAGTTATTTTCACGTTTCGGGCCAGTCAATTGGCCGCCTAGATCGTGCGATTTGACACCATTAGATTATTTTTTGTGGGGGTATGCCAAGGCTAATGTGTATAGGGACAAGCCCGCTTCGATTGACGCACTGGAAGCCAACATCCATGCATTCATTCGTGAGATACCGGCCGATATGTGTGAAAGAGTATGCCAAAATTGGACTCAGCGGATGGGCTACCTGAGACGCAGCCGCGGTCAACATTTGCATGAAATTATCTTTAAACATTAAATTGCAAGGTTCAAACTATCGATTCAAATAAATATTTCATTCATTTTTTCGAATTTTTTGTGTTTTTTTTTTAAAAAAAAGTTCTAAACCTCTTAAAAAATCACCCTTTATTAGTTTATCATGGTTCAATGTGTCAAAAGCCTTGCTGAAATCCACGAACAACACAAGTATATGGTAGCTTTTGTTTAGGCCTTCGTTAACACAATTGGCAAATTCCCCTAAAAGTTTACCAGTGCTTTTTTTTCTGAAAGCCGTACTGACTTGTATGTATGATAAAATTTTTATCTATGAAATCTCGAAGCCTCAATATTGATATAGGCCTGTAATTTAAGAGCTCGCTTTTGATACCACCTTTATATACTGGCCTGACTACGGCTATTTTCAAAGTTGCAGGAATTTTTGCTTGATTTAAGCTAAGGTTAACGAATTTGCACAGCATTGGAGTAAATATGCCCGAGTGTCTTTTTATATCAACGGCTCTTATTCCGTCGAAACCTGGCGATTTTCTATCACAGAGTGAATGAATTATTCTTCGTATTTCCGAAAAACTTGTTTCTTGTACGAATACAGATCTGGCTAATGTTGAACTCTGATGAGTCGATGTAACAATGTCGCATTGATGAATAATGTTTTTTATCTGAGTGCCAAAATTATTTGCAAATGCACTAGCAAGATTATTCAGACACATTTTGCCAGAGAAGTTCTTTGCTACAGTTTCATCAAGTCCAGGTTTTTTCCTTCCCAGTAATTCGTTAATAAGATTCCATGTTTTACGAGGGTCATGCCTGATTTGACTGAACTTGGTTCTATAAAAACAGGATTTTTGAGTCGTTATTTCCTTGTTAAGTTTGTTTCTGAAAGACTTATACTCCATTTCATAAGATTTGTTCAGTCGATTGTTTTTCCACCTTATGTAAAGCTTATCCCTTTTTCTACATTTGTCGATTATTTCAGTAGACATCCATGGGTTAAACTTTCTTCTGTATTTTATTTGCTTGCTAGATGTCGCTCGATCATAAATATATGTCATTTTATCGAGAAGTTTCTGATAAAGTGAACCAGCATCATTTTCTTTCAAGACGTCCTCCCAATTTGTTTCTGTAATTAATTCGTTAACCTTTGTGTTAGATATATAGGACAAGCTGACTGTACTTTCTTTAACAGCAGGTTTTTTCATTGGTAGGAGGTATACTATTGGGTAATGATCTGTGATACAACTTTCTATTACAGCTGAATTGATTTGGTCTTACGTTCGTTAAGATGTGGTCAATCGTTGTTTTTGATCCTGTGTTTGGGTCTACTCTGGTATACTCCGTTATCACATTAGTCAACCCAAGCGACGCCAGCATCTCCAGATATTCTTTCACGGCATATAATTCCAGATCATTCACATTGATATTCATATCACCCATTACCATAATCTCGTCCTTTTTTCCCAGTTGTCCAACGTTGTTTCCGAATTCTTCAACAAACGCTTTTCGGCTGTAACCTGGTGGTCTATATATCCCTATTACATACTTGTACTTGTTGTCTTCCTTAATTTGGATTAGTATATTTTCATAAGACACACTTTCAGATGTTAATCGTACATATGGTAAGTCATTACGTATTAACATTAGAATTCCACCTCCTCTACGTTTATCTCGATTCAGAAATTCCGCTTGGAAACCATCTATACTGTAAAGTCCTTTTTCATCTTCATCTATATTAGTCTCAACTAGTAATATTATTTTTAACATATTGATGAAATAGCTAACGTTAATGCAAAAGTCATTCCAATTCTTTCGTAAAGATCTTATATTAAAACTAAGGCAGCAACATTTATTTTCATTTAATTTGTTTGTTTTAATGCCGCTAAAACCACTAATTACCCTACAATTTAAATCGACTATTACTTCATTCGAATCCATTTTGGTATAGAGTTTTGTTTTTTATTTTTGCTTACGCACTATGCAGTTATTGAGTGCGAGAATCGGCTGCGTACTCTCATTGAGTCTAGCAATGAGAGTAGGGGGAATGTTTTTGATGTCAATACTGTTTTTGATCATTTGTTGCTCAAGTGTGTTGATTTGTGTTTGTAAATTTTCAATGATGACATCCGTTCTTTTGTTGGTTTCTTTCACATCGTTTAGTTCTTTTATTATGTTGCCCATAAGGTCATTGTTTTTTCTCATGTTGGAGTTGAGTTCATCGTATTTAACGGCTAGGAAATCACAGCTTGCGCAATTTCTTTAACTTCCCCTCTCTGAAGACGGATTTCCGCTATAACAGCTGAGCTGTTGTCAGTTGAGATGGTGTTAGTTGGGATACCGGGGCTGCTGAGTTCACGCATTCTCTTCGACGGTTGTTCTTTTGTTGTCTGGGGAACATTGCTGGCTGCCGATGTAGATTGGACATCTCCACAGTTCCGGCATATTTGGCATTTCCATGCGTCTCTTCTCGTGCCCATGGTTCTCCACGACTTCTCGGTGACCGTGGTGCAATCAAAGTGCAGCTTTCGCTTGCACGACGAAATCGCTTTCAGGGGGGAGGCCTTCATTGCAATAACCGCACACAACCATGGTCACAGGGGAATTCAAGCTCAAAGATGACTTATTTAAATTAAAGAAAAACAAATATACTATAAAGGACGAATATACACTCTGTTGTTTTATGTAAATTTGCTTTAATAAAAAGTCCTGACTTTGGGTTGTTTTCTTAATACTTTAGCAAAAATTGAACTTTGAAAATAGACAATCAGATCACTAAATTACAGAGCGATTTAAAAACACGTCCAATTACTACTAAGCTTTTTCAGATGCGATGATGTCGATCGACGGCCAGGAGAGATAATCACCGTAAAATGTTCCAGTGTCACAAGGTGGAACCTTAATGCACTGTTCCTGGCTTAAATTGGGAGTAGAAACATTTGAATTGGGACTAGAAACTTTTGGTAGGCTGTCTTCTTTAATATCGCCCCACAGTTCTTGCAACTCGATTTTACGTGCTTCTAACGAACTAAGTGAATAATCTACCGAAGGTATCTCTTGGTAAGCAGACTGAAATTCTGTTAGCTTATCTGCCGCAGCAATAAACATCTCAAGCTCAGACATAGTTTGAAAGAAATTAGAAAAAAACCTCGCCTCAAAGGAAATTAGTGCTTGAACGCCTACACAATTTTCGTTTTTTACAGACGGAAAGCAAATTCGCAACAGTAAATCACTCTTCACTATAAGCTTCAATAAAAGATCTATATACGTTCACATTCACTTACGATGCAACAAATCAAATAAAGCAATAATGTATAAACTAAGTATCTAATTGAAATTTTATATGGCACTAATAATAAAATATGCACGCACCTGTTTACAAATTGGATTTTGCTTTGCTGCTTCTTCCTTCCTTTTTCCTTCTGTTGTTTTCGGCTTTTGGTGATGATGATCAGCTGTACTTCCTTCAATCTGCGTTTAGTGGAATTTGTGGGCTGACGAGCGATATGAACTTTAGCACTGCGGCGATGTTAACAGCACGAGGAGTTGGTTGATGACTAACTTTGCTCTTATGCAATGTATGGTGGTGGGCACATGCAATATTCTAGTTTTGTGTGCGATTGGTGCGATGGATGCTGAGCAAGATTTCAGAGCTGGAGTCTGGCAACTAGATCGGGGAGTAATTGGGAGAGCAAAAGGTATGCCCATTGGATGAACTTCGACGGTTGTGTGTTGATAGGACTGGATATGGTGGCTTGTGCTATGGTTTGTTGGATCTTGTGTATTCGACGCACAATGTATGTTTCTTCGACAATTATTTTTGAGAGATGACTGTTCGAAGAGAGTTTTATGTACACATTCGACGATCGATGTATGTAGGACGTAGGTATATACGGATATATATGAGCCTTTTTTACGGTGCAGTCGATGTGTGATTTTAACCTTTCATGCAAATTTGATACTTTGCGACTGAAAAGTTTTGAGTATTTTAAGAAATACTATTCGGCTTGAATGGACCAAATGTTGGGGTGAGTAATAACCCCTGCTGGTTGCTCAATGATTCCGGATGACCAAGAAAAAAATAGATGATTTCTCCGTGGGATAAATAACAATTCCTTATTTTCCTCTGTAAGTATAGGTCTTACTTCGACGAGGTCGAAATCAAGAAGAATAAGTGAACATACGAAATCAAAGAATATGGCTGAACGGTTTCCGATCTCAAATAGATCGTGTAAAGCGACCTCTAACAATTCGAGATAAAAGAACTGCTAGACTTTTGGGATACGTTCAATGAGCATTGGCTTGAACAGCAGATAACATCTAAATGTGATGGGTTTAAGTAACACCTCTCTTTGCGACGCTTGTGGAGAGTTCGACGATACTTTGGATCAGTTCCTTTGCATTGCCCTGCCTTTGCTAGGATTAGGGTGCAGATCTTCGGTGCTGATACTTTAAGCTCCTTATGGCTAAAGTGCATTCTCAGCTGTCTAAGAAAGTCGAGGAAATTCTAGTAAAATGGGTGATACTTGATTTGCTTTCTGCTCTAACGAGTGAGGTTAACAACATTATGCATACCCAGTTTTTCGCAAAAAAAAAAAAAAAAAATCGAATATCGGTAGGTACTTTTGAAAATTAGGCTTATCTCTAAATCGAACCATTCATTCATTCGTTCCTTACTACAAGGTGGCGCAAAAATAACCTTCCGATGTTTTTTGGCTGTAATTCAAAAAAAATATGAAAAACTTTGATTCTTCTTGTGGATTATTTTTATTTGGTCTTTTAATTTTTTTTACATCAAGTCGAGAATATGATGTCATGTAAATGGCCGCCACAGTTGATTGTCATTTAAGCCCTTTTTATGGCATTTTCCATCACTTTGGCTAAAACTTCCGGCGATAGGTCCTCACATTCTTGACGGATATTTTCTTTAAGAGCTGCAAGAGTCTGAGGCTTGTTGACATTATACCCGCGACTTCAAAAAGCCCCACAAAAAGAAGTCTGGAGCGGTCAAATCAGGCGATCTTGCTGGCCAGTGCAAAACGCCAAAACGGGAGATTAGGCGCCCGGGAAATGCATCCTTCAGCATATCGGTTGTGGCACGTGCAGTGTGTGCCGTTGCACCGTCCTGTTGGAACCACATGTTTTCCAATCCAAATTCATCAAGTTGCGGCAAAAAGAACTCGTTGATCATTGCTCTGTAGCGCTCACCATTCACAGTAACCGTTTGGCCCGCGACGTCTTCGAAGAAAAAAGGTCCGATGACTCCTCCAGCGAAAACAGCACACCATAAAGTGACTTTGAGCGGGTGTAATGGCTCTTCGTATGTTACACGCGGATTTTCAGTGCCCCAGAAGCGTAAATTTTGCTTATTTACGTACCCGCTAAGATGGAAATGGGCCTCATCACTCATCATTATTTTTGATGAAAAATCATCTTCCTCTTTGTGGTGATTAAGGATGGCTTGAGCGTATGTTAGACGCGATTGGCGGTCAGCAGCTAACAGCTGATGCACCGTCTGGACTTTGTACGGAAACATCTTCAAATCTTGTACCAAAATTCGCTGTAAACCCGTCGACTGATACCCATTTGCGTGGCACGTCGTCTGGTCGATGTCGACGTCGCTTCCATGACATCTTCGGCTACAGCAGCAATATTCTCTGCAGAACGGCTACTCCGGGGTCTGCCACGCCTGGCAGCATCTCGTGTTGTGCCAGTCTCTTCGAGGCGAGCGGCTAAACGTCGCGGTGTTTCACCAGTAGGCGTTGGACGGCTAGGAAATCTGCGACGAAATTCACGTTGTGCCAAAGTCACCGACCGATTATTGCTCAAATAAATAGTCACCAATATTCCGCGTTCTGGAGCAGTGTAGCGTAACATTGTTTATTAACGTGTATTTCGCATGTGTTTACTACACAAATGTCAAAACAAAACTGACATTAGGGGCCAATCGCAAAATTTATAGCATTTTCTGATAGGAGGATTAATTTTGCGCCACCTTGTAGATAGCAAAGTCAGTTTTTTCACTTAAATTTCGTGCAATTGATTTTTGCAAAAAGGAATTCTTTCAAAATTAGTTTAAACCATAACGACTCGTTTCGTGTATATGCGTAATTTATACACGTCAAGCCCCCAAACTTTTAAACAGACTAATGTTTAGTCCACCTATAAGGACTAGACAAATCTTATCCCCCCGTTATTTTGTTTAAAGTCTGAACGTCAATTTGTTGTTAATGATAATGACACTAGATTCTGAAAATCTCTCCCTCGCCAAATCGGAGAAAAAACACTGAAAAAGATATTTGTAACTGAATTAAGATCTTACTTGTCTGCCAATTAAGTGATTTTTAATTTATTTAACTTTAGCTGTTTTTAATTATCAGCGTGATCTGATCCGGATCAGTAGAAAATAAAACAAGAGGCGCAGGGAAATAAGTCCCCGGGTACTAAGTCTACTGAGGGACTTAGTTCCCATGTAAGGTGGGAAATAAATTCTGAAAACCCAGAGTGGTTTTATGTCCCTTTTAATGTGAAGTAAATTCTCACTGTCGACTAAGAACAAAGTAAAATTAAAGAGTCAAGTAGGATTTTTGCAATTTTTATTAACAAAAAAGAAATTAACTTTTAACTGGTCAGAGTAATATATTTACACCAAATTTAATTAACAAAATTTTCAAAATTTCGAATTAAAGATATATATATCTAAAACTATACATATAAAGCGCGCGATGAACATTTCGAACCGAGCACGAATTTTGATAGTAAAATTCAATAATTTGCAAGCGTTGTTCATTTGTAAGACGATCCATGGTTAAATTGCAAACCAAACTGAAGCTGTTTGACAGTGACACAAGGTACTAAACACACGTCAGCTGTCAAAACCAGTGTTGCCAAAACCAAACCAGCTAAAAAATCACCCTTTATATTCAATTCGATTTTCCATATTTTAAAGTACAACTTCACTTCACACTGTTTTCACTAATAATGAATCGTATTGACTGCACTTATCCAAGATAAGCTTAAGATTTTGTTAAGATAATGTGATAGCTAACTGCACTTTACGGTTTGTTGTCCAATGCTAAATGTTGGAAGTTAGTTCCCTCTTTATATTTTTGAATGAATACTTAGTTCCCATAAGAAAGTGGTTTTATTTCCCACTAGGTGAGAACTAAGTCCCTCAGTGGACTTAGTACCCGGGGACTTTTTTCCCTGAACAAAAACAAGATGGGTCATTGAAAAGTTAAATTTTTGAATTGTGGCAACAGTTGCTTTCAAAAACAAAACAAATATTCAGGGTTTTACAAGCTTTATAGGCGTTTTTCTTTTTTAGTTCAGAGCACAACCTGAATTGTTTTACAAAAAGTCCGTGTTTCTTTTTTAGCTCAGATACATCAGAGCTGAGAATTTGTGTTTCTTTTTTCGTTCAGAGCACAACCAGAGCGAGACTTATGAGCTCAGAATAAATTTCCTGAGCATTCTGAGCGAAAAGCTGATTACACACTTCCAGTCACACTTGACAGAAAAAAACAAACAGGATAAGCAAAAAAGTTGAAATGGCGGACGAACCTTGTTGTTCTGGAACTGAATCTTAACCAATTTAATAAATAACAATTAATACATATTCAATTTATACATAAATATTTATAACAAATGACAGCTATGTGCTCAAGTGTGTTTCATAAATACCTCAGAACAATCTGAGAACGCTCGCTTCAGAGCGCGCTTTTTGTGAAATAAGTTTAGTATTTTATGTTCAAATATGCAACACATGAACAATAGTTTGCTTCTAGCACTTGAGTTTATCTTGGCTTATTAAGGTGTGCCTGTGCATATATTATATATGTACACATTAAAACTTCACTGCGATTACATCGTAAGAGCAATTTCCCTTAGTCATAATAGGCTACCGTACATTCTGGGTACATATATGTGGGAGGGTGATTCAAGGGAAATATTAAATAAAAACACGTTTCTTTGATAATAGTTCATGTACCTAAAATTTAATTCACTTTAGTGCTAAATAGAAAGTTTCATAGATAATTCAAATTAAGCAAAATAGATTAAGTAAATTCGATGATTATATTAAGCAAAGTTAGATAATAGTAAACGTGGAACAGTTTTATGTAAGCGTAGTCTCTCTTATTCTTGTCTTAATAAATCGAATGATGATTACGATGACCAAATATGGTAATGTAAAGGGTTTTTCAACAGGGACGCTACAAAAGTAGAGCGACAGGACAGCAAACGACGCCGAATTTCTTGCCGCTCTTTTGACATTTCTTTTCAGTAAGGTTTGCCATTTCATGATGGAAAGATATACGAACCAATAACGAGTCGAAATTATTAAAATTTACTACCGAAATTCGGAGTCAGTGGCCTCAACGTTAAGAGCGCTACGTCCAATTTATGGTGGTCATAATCGTCCTAGCAGATCAACAATTGAGCGTCTAGTGGACAAATTTGAATCCACAGGCACAGTACAAAATGTTCCCGTGCCAGTGAGACAAAGAAGTGCCCGTAGTGTCGAGAATATTGCTGCCGCTGAGGCTTCAGTTGAAGAAAGCCCAAATGTGTCTCTCACACGTCGTTCTCAAGCGTTGGGCTGTCACGTCGTTGTGGCGAATTTTGCGAAAAGATCTTGGCCTACATCCTTACAAGATTAAATTGACGCAAGAACTGAAGCCGCTTGACCACCAGAAGCGTCGTATGTTCGTGAATTGGGCTGAGCAACAACTTGAAAATGATTCGGATTTTCATCGAAAAATCATCTTCAGCGATCAGGATCTCTGGCTGAATGCCTTCGTCAATAAACAAAATATGCGGTATTGGTCAGGCAGCAATCATCATTGACTTGGAGGACATGTGGTTCCAACAGGACGGCGCCACAAGCCACACAGCGAATGTCACAATCAATTTATTGGAAACCAAGTTTGGAGAACGTGTTATCTCACGAAATGGTCCAGTCGCTTGGCCGCCTCGGTCGTGCGATTTGACGCCGTTAGACTATTTCCTGTGGGGCTACGTCAAGTCTATGGTCTATGCCAACAAGCCAGCGACGATTGATGAACTTCGTACGAATATCGAACGTGAAATTGCAGCAGTATCGGCCGATTTATGCTTGAAAACCGTCGAAAATTGGGTTCAGCGTCTGGACTTCTGCAAGCGTGCTCGTGGTGGCCATGCAAAGAAATCGAGTTCCATACATAATGGCATCGAACGTACTTTCACAGGAATAAAGAATTTCATTGATATCCAAAACTTTTGTAGCGCTCTTATTGAAAAACCCTTTACACGTTGCATTAGAAAGATCGGTTGATTATTGTTTAACGTTTGTTGTTTGCTGTGACGGACTTAGGTTTAAGCTGATAGGCACATTCTGCCTACATCCGGCCAGCCTGTTTTAATCTGACTCGTAGATGTCAGTCTTCCTCTTCTTCTTGTATCCATGGCTTCATCAGATCTGACGCCGACGATGTTTTGTTCGGTCCGTCGTGGTTACCGACTTTAGATACTTCATAGCGGCCGTTACGTTGAATTTGTGTGTCTTCGTACGGGCCCAGGCATTTTGGTTGCACTTTGAGCCCTGCTCCAAACTGCGTTCGCTGAATTGCGACTAGGTCGTGTACAGCATATTTTCTGGCTGCCTTGCTGTGTTTGTTTTCTTCTTGAATTCGTTCGATTTGTGTCTTCGATTGTTTCCGTAGTTCGATTCTTCCGCTCTCAAATTCTTCTCGTATCTCCTCCTCCAGCATTTCGACTAGCTTGTCATCCTCGTCGTTTCGCATTGGAACACCGAAGAGAAGCTCAAAAGTTGTTGTATTCGTGGCTCTTGAGATCGTTGAATTTATTGCCTTTTGCAATTTTGTGACCTGTTGGTACCATTTCAGGGGGTTTTCTACGGACATATTTGTTAACGTTGCGATTATGATCCGGTTCATTTTCTCGACTTGGCCGTTACCTCGAGGCACACCAGTTGTAATTTGGATGTGTGAAATGTTTCATTGGTCGCAATACTTCTTGAAATTGTTTGAGCTGAATGCCGCTCCTTAGTCAGTTACCATTCTTGCTGGTTTACCGAAAATATTCTCTAAGAAGATTAAATTTGTTAGAACCTCGTCTGTTGTCGTTTTACAAACAGATATTTATAATTCTGTATGTAACGGTACATCCACCTTCGTTATTGGATTGAGGTATCCTTCCTGTTTGCCGCGTTTCCTCGCCGATGGAATGCAGGCCACACAATTGGCTATAACTTCCTTGATTTTCTTACATATATTCGGGAAGTAATAATTTTGCTTTATACGAGTTTCCACTTTTTGTACGTTAAAATGTCCGATGTCGTGAACGCTTCTGATTACTTCCCTTAGCATAGTCTTTGGAACCACAAGGAGGTGCACCTTCGATGAATCGGTATAGTACTTCATTTCGGTTTATGTAATCCTCATACTGTTCGCGTTGAAGAATGTTGAGAATAAGTTGACAGGATTCATCTCTGCATTCAGCCTTTTTGATTCTGTGGAGAATGCCCGTATGGACGGTTGCAACAGTCAAAACTCGACTTAGAGCATCGACGTGTTGCATATGATTTCCTGGCCTATGATTCACCGATCAGTTGAACTCCTCCAATAATAATGCCCATCTGGCGACTCGAGTACATAATTCATTCTTTTGCATTGTCAACTGAAAGGCTTTGCAATCAATAAAGATTTTAAATACCAGACCCAAGAGGTAAACACGTAGTTATTTAACCGAACGTACTATCGCTAATACCTCCAACTCGTAGCTGCTGTATTTTTCTTCGACGGGTGTGGTCTTAAAACTCAGGTAGAAGACCGGTTGCAACGCTTTGTCGTGACGCTGAAGTAAAACTGCAGCAAGACCGACTTTGCTTGCGTCAGTATGCAACTCGGTGTCTAACCCAGGATTAAAGTGTTTGAGAGCTGGTTCCGGGCACAGAAGTTCTTTCAACTGCAGATAAGCGTTTCTTTGCTCGTGCCCAATGTTAAAATCGACCGAACTTTTCCTTGTCATGTCGGACAAAGGCTTTTCTTTTTCACTATTGATCGTTAAAATATGTTTATATTTGTATCACCATTTATTTGCAATATACACAATTCTGAATTCACAATGCACTTCTTGATATTATCTTTCGCAGACGCGATTCTCTTTGGGGTTTAAACACTTCTGACACCATGTGGGAGGGGGATTCAAGGGAGATATTAAATAGAAACACGTTTCTTTGATAGTAGTTCATGTACCTATTTTAATTCACTTTAGTGCTAGTTAGTTAGTTTCATAGATAATTCAAATTAAGCAAAATAGATTAAGTAAATTAAATGATTAGATTAAGCAAAGTTAGATAATAGTAAACGTGGGACAGTTTTCTGTAAGCGTATCGGTGCGTGTCGATCAAAGAACCTTCCGTCGCTCTTCGTGGCTGCTGGTCAACTATGTTACTTGTCTCTCTTCTTCTTGTCTTAATAAATCGATGACCAAATATGGCAATGCACAAGTTGCATTAGAAAGAACGGTTGATTATTGTTTAACGTTTGTTGTTTGCTGTGACGGACTTAGGTTTAAGCCGATAGGCACATTCTGCTTACATATACAATACGGCAACAACTCGAAGAAACGGTTACATCCAAAAAGCCATAGATTCGGAAAATCGATTAATTTATCGCAATTTAGAATACAACTTAGAAAACCATAATTATTTCAACGATAGTAACAGTTGCAGAAAAATATCTTTGCTATTCAGAGCAAGAGGAGAATTGTTAAATTTCAACGGCACACCTTTCAGTAATGTTGAAAACAACCACTGTACCTTATGCAACCTACATGGTAAAGAAGATGCATTCCATTTTATTGGCATCTGTCCCATCCGGAGGCAATGGAGACGGGAATAGGTACATTAATAAAACAGTACTGATGCTGGAGGAGTTGATAATTATACTTAATATATTATATAGATACTGCGAAGCAGCGCTTAGATACCGAGGTCTTATAATGAACGAATTCCTGTGATTAGAGAAATAATAAATAAAATAAAAAAAATATTTAACCAAAATAATATGTTCATAGTACAGCAATACATAAATATTGTCTATCTGGCAGACGGCTTAGCCATTGACATTTATTTCATTTGTTTATGTACACTTTCGATATCTAATTATGTCAATAATTGTACTAAATAAATTAATTTTATCTATCTATCTATCTATTAAGGTGTGTCCAGACCAGCGAAACATTTCAGAAATGTTTATTGTCCAAATCCAAACCAGCAAAACATTTCATAAACATTTCATAGAAATTGTTTTGTTTTAAATGTTTTAGAAATATTTATGAAACATGTAGGTATTTAATTATTTATCAAATGTTTGCCTGGTATACCTTTATAGAACGAGAAAAAACAAAATAACTCGGAATGCGAAAAAAACAATCCATTTTTTAGTCTGGCAACGTGATTGTGTTGCTATCGTTTACAGGCACACCAACGCTTAAAAATAAAACAAGTCACCTAGTTCCTAGTGGGAAATAGTAGAAATAATTTTCAGATCATGATTCGTGATCTCGACGAGAAGCAGGATCATGTGCTGTTGTTGTAAGTGCATGTAAATCGATGATCTATATGGATCATAGCTGATAAAAAAAACGCCGCTTTTGTTCTTGAAATAATTTTTATTATAAAGGGTGATTTTAAGAGGTTTAGAACTTTTTTAAAAAAAAAAACACAAAAAATTCGAAAAAATGAATGAAATATTTATTTGAATCGATAGTTTGAACCTTGCAATTTAATGTTTAAAGATAATTTCATGCAAATGTTGACCGCGGCTGCATCTCAGGTAGCCCATCCGCTGAGTCCAATTTTGGCATACTCTTTCACACATATCGGCCGGTATCTCACGAATGAATGCATGGATGTTGGCTTCCAGTGCGTCAATCGAAGCGGGCTTGTCCCTATACACATTAGCCTTGGCATACCCCCACAAAAAATAATCTAATGGTGTCAAATCGCACGATCTAGGCGGCCAATTGACCGGCCCGAAACGTGAAATTAACTGTTCACCAAACTCGCCTCGCAATTGCGCCATTGTTTCGCGTGCTGTGTGGCATGTGGCACCGTCTTGTTGAAACCACATATCATGCAAGTCAAGAACTTCCATTTCGGGCAAAAAAAAGTTTGTTATCATCGCTCGGTAGCGTTCACCATTGACAGTAACGCTGCGATTCGCATCATCTTTGAAGAAATATGGCCCAATAATGCCGCCGGCCCATAAACCGCACCAAACAGTGGCTTTTTCGGGATGCATTGGTAGCTGTTGCAATGCTTCTGGCTGATCTTCACTCCAAATGCGGCAATTTTGCTTATTTACGTACCCATTCAACCAAAAATGAGCCTCATCGCTGAACACAATTTTTCGATAAAAAAGCGGATCCTCGGCCAGCTTTCCAAGAGCCCATTCACCAAAAATTCGGCGTTGTGGTAGGTCGGCTGGCTTTAGTTCTTGCACCAGCTGTATCTTAAAAGGCTTTACGCCCAAATCCTTCCGCAAAATTTTCCACGTAGTGCTGTAACAAAGGCCTAACTGCTGGGAACGGCGCCGAATCGACATTTCGCGGTCTTCTGTCACACTAGCTGATACGGCCGCAATATTTTCTTCACTACGCACAGTACGTAAACGTGTTGGTGGTTTAATGTCCAACAAAGTAAATTTGGTGCGAAATTTGGTCACAATCTTCCGAATAGACTGCTCAGAAGGTCGAGAATGCCGATCATAAAATGGAAGCAGCGCGCGATGAACATTTCGAACCGAGCACGAATTTTGATAGTAAAATTCAATAATTTGCAAGCGTTGTTCATTTGTAAGACGATCCATGGTTAAATTGCAAACCAAACTGAAGCTGTTTGACAGTGACACAAGGTACTAAACACACGTCAGCTGTCAAAACCAGTGTTGCCAAAACCAAACCAGCTAAAAAATCACCCTTTATTAGCACATACATATACCAACTTCTTATTGTACTACATATTTGTGAATTTTAATCAGGGGTTTACATTTTTATATTTTGTATTCTTATGTTTTGCGTTAAATGCTAGTCCTCATCGTTTCTTTTAAACAAATAATTCGGCTTATCACTAATTAAAAAGATAATATATGTTTAGAAGTGCAGCCCTTTAGGCTCCAGGCCTCAGGATGGACAGACGGGCGAATTTGCTAGAACTGCTTTTATCTGCGTAATGTCACAATAGATCAACATATCGAGCCACGAATTTTGTACAAATGAAACATTATAAGTTTCAAGTAATTTTATTGTCTTTAAATAAATGAAATAAAAGAATAGTTCCCTTCATCGCATCTTGCAAGAATAGATTTCTATAAGGCTAAGTGGAAGAAAGTTAATCATCATATCATCTTCCTAACAGCGCGTCAACATTAAAAAAAAACATGATTGGTACGAGTGTTAAAACAGTAGACTAAATTGTAATTTTCCGAAAATCATGTTTTTCTCATATTTACATTTTTGCAAAGAGCTTAAAAGGATACTAAAGTTTCTTAGAAAAATATCAGAAATATTAGGATTGAAACAAAACCAACAAAAACAAATTATTATATGAGGCGTATTATGTCAAATAAATTAACTCCTATTAAAGTTAATTGAGCAAAAGCCCACAATACACGAAAAGGAGGTAAGCCCGCAAGTATTTATATATGTAGCTATAATTACCTTTTGCGTGTCCCGAGATGATATCTTTTGGATAACGTTAATGTTGTCCTTCTTGGTGTTATACGAGACATTTGGTATATTTTTTTTCTTTTCAACACAGCTATCTTCACTCTTTTTGAATTCGTTGCAGTAATACGTTCTGTTACTTTTGGCTGTATATTCTAAAATGTAGAAAAATTACAAGATAAATTTTAATAGTTAATTTATTTCTTTGAATTCAAAATTGAATGCTTATAGGAAAATGTTAAATAGTTATTTTTTAAGGTATTTAGCCTAGGACCAGTTAGTATTGCGCCGCACTTATAACAAATTTTAGTCTCGCCTTTAAATTGACGTAAGCTCACAATTGCGAAATTTGTATGGAAAACCAAAAATGTTTATTGGTGAGACCCATTGTGTTTTGTATTGTAAATTCTTCCACGGAAACTCGCATTTTATTTTAAAGTCGATGATAGAACATTCCAATCAAAGGATTTCATTCGACATGTATGGATTCGTGTACAATATAAAGCAACAACTACGAGAGACAGTGGAATATCGGTTAATTAACGTATTGGCCACGTTGTTTGTGTACGATCCTCTTTTTTTAACGTTACGAAAGACAGGGAAATATGGGTTAGCATACGTATTAGCCAAGTTCTTTGGATGATCCCCTATGCAAAGGCAAAATATTCATTGTATGCGCACGAAAGTTTTAAATCAAGGTCGTTTAAGAAAGAATATTTTATAATCCAATGTCAAATATGACAAGCTAAACACTAAATATTTTCAGTGCGTTTTAACCAGGTTCCTACCTAATAAACAAGTTAAAAAAAAAAAAAAAAACAGTGAAGTGCCACAGTGCTTTGAATCGTCAGGAAATATTTTTAAATGAAGTGTCTTTTTATTCATTACTAGCTGGTACCCGCGACTTCGCCTGCGTAGAATTAGTACTTCGAGTAACTCAATTAAAATATTTATATCAACAACAGCGCCACATATCGGGTCCAAAACTATCCTATCTTTCAAGCCAACCAATTAGCCCTACCCATTTAAATTCATTGGTAAAATACGCAGCAAATATATTTATTTCTTGCCAAATATAGATACCTATGATGAGTTTTATTATCCCTAACTTGAGAAGTAATTGTCTCGTCATTTAAACTTGGATCCCCTTTACGTTTTGTTTTCGCGACAAAAAGTAGCCAATGTCATTCTCAGAGGTCCCATCTACCGCTATACCATTCATACAAATTCGTTTTGCGGTCGTTAAAATAATCTTACTTTCGCATTTATAGTAAAGGGTTTTTTTTTTTTTTAGAGGTATAGAACTTCGAATTGAAATAAAACACAAAAAAATCGTTTTAATGTCCATCAATTTGGCTTTATTGGAAGGATAATTTTATGCCATTAATGTTTCAATATGATTTCGGGCATGTGGCCGCCGCGGCTGCTTCGAATAAAGCCAAGTCTAGAGGTCCAATTTTCAACTCCTTTTTGGGGCTGTATGTCGGCAATAACGCCACGAATGTTGGCTTCCAAGTCCCCTTACGTTTCTGGTTTGTTGGCATAGGCGAGCGACTTCACATATCCCCAAAGAAAATAATCCAATGGTGTCAAATCACACGATCTTTTTGGGCAATTGACAGGTCCATTCCGCGAAATTATGCGCTCATCGAATGTTTCCTTCAATGAATCGATTGTGACGTGCGCTGTGTGGCATGTAGCGCCGTCTTGTTGGAACCACATCTCATCCACATTCATGCCATCCAATTCGGGAACAAAATAGTCGGTTATCATGGCTCTATACCGGTCTATATTAACAGTAACTGACTCTAATGGCGTCTCAAGTGTCTCATGTGGATTCTCTTCACTCCAAATGCGGCAATTTTGCTTGTTGACGTAGCCATTCAACCAAAAATGAGAATCATCACTAAACAAATTTTTTTTTTTTTATGGGCCGGCGGCGTCATTGGGCCGTACTTCTTCCGTGATGATCAAGACCGGCACGTTATTGTGAATGGGAATCGCTACCGTTCAATGATAACCGAATATTTTTGGCCCCAATTGGATGATATGGACTTGGAGGACATGTGGTTCCAACAGGACGGCGCCACAAGCCACACAGCAAATGTCACAATCAATTTATTGGAAACCAAGTTTGGAGAACGTGTTATCTCACGAAATGGTCCAATCGCTTGGCCGCCTCGGTCGTGCGATTTGACGCCGTTAGACTGTGGGGCCACGTCAAGTCTATGGTCTATGCCAACAAGCCAGCGACGATTGATGAACTTCGTACGTGAAAATTGGCTTCAGCGTCTGGACTTCTGCAAGCGTGCCCGTGGTGGCCATGCAAAAGAAATCGAGTTTCATACAATAATGGCATCGAACGTACCTACTTTCACAGGAATAAAGAATTTCATTGATATCCAAAACCGTTTTTGTTTTATTAAAAAACTTTTGTAGCGCTCTTATTGAAAAACCCTTTACTTAAATTGTACATTATTTATCATTTTGCCTTATGTAACATGTTACTGCTCTCTTTGAATAAGCATTTATTTTGTGTCTTCTTTCGCCATCTGCTGTTGCTTATAACTTCCCTCATGTCGTTCTCTTTTCTAATCGGACCACCAGACAAGACAATCGCAGCAGCAGCAGAGCAGAATTAAGTAAAGGGTGATTTTTTAGCTGGTTTGGTTTTGGCAACACTGGTTTTGACAGCTGACGTGTGTTTAGTACCTTGTGTCACTGTCAAACAGCTTCAGTTTGGTTTGCAATTTAACCATGGATCGTCTTACAAATGAACAACGCTTGCAAATTATTGAATTTTACTATCAAAATTCGTGCTCGGTTCGAAATATTCATCGCGCGCTGCTTCCATTTTATGATCGGCATTCTCGACCTTCTGAGCAGTCTATTCGGAAGATTGTGACCAAATTTCGCACCAAATTTACTTTGTTGGACATTAAACCACCAACACGTTTACGTACTGTGCGTAGTGAAGAAAATATTGCGGCCGTATCAGCTAGTGTGACAGAAGACCGCGAAATGTCGATTCGGCGCCGTTCCCAGCAGTTAGGCCTTTGTTACAGCACTACGTGGAAAATTTTGCGGAAGGATTTGGGCGTAAAGCCTTTTAAGATACAGCTGGTGCAAGAACTAAAGCCAGCCGACCTACCACAACGCCGAATTTTTGGTGAATGGGCTCTTGGAAAGCTGGCCGAGGATCCGCTTTTTTATCGAAAAATTGTGTTCAGCGATGAGGCTCGTTTTTGGTTGAATGGGTACGTAAATAAGCAAAATTGCCGCATTTGGAGTGAAGATCAGCCAGAAGCATTGCAACAGCTACCAATGCATCCCGAAAAAGCCACTGTTTGGTGCGGTTTATGGGCCGGCGGCATTATTGGGCCATATTTCTTCAAAGATGATGCGAATCGCAGCGTTACTGTCAATGGTGAACGCTACCGAGCGATGATAACAAACTTTTTTTTGCCCGAAATGGAAGTTCTTGACTTGCATGATATGTGGTTTCAACAAGACGGTGCCACATGCCACACAGCACGCGAAACAATGGCGCAATTGCGAGGCGAGTTTGGTGAACAGTTAATTTCACGTTTCGGGCCGGTCAATTGGCCGCCTAGATCGTGCGATTTGACACCATTAGATTATTTTTTGTGGGGGTATGCCAAGGCTAATGTGTATAGGGACAAGCCCGCTTCGATTGACGCACTGGAAGCCAACATCCATGCATTCATTCGTGAGATACCGGCCGATATGTGTGAAAGAGTATGCCAAAATTGGACTCAGCGGATGGGCTACCTGAGACGCAGCCGCGGTCAACATTTGCATGAAATTATCTTTAAACATTAAATTGCAAGGTTCAAACTATCGATTCAAATAAATATTTCATTCATTTTTTCGAATTTTTTGTGTTTTTTTTTTAAAAAAAGTTCTAAACCTCTTAAAAAATCACCCTTTATATACCAAATCGCAACAACTCATAACTCATTTTCATAACATCTTAATAAACCAACTTAAATAAAAATAATTATTTCCAGCATTTCTCTACAACTAATTCACATAAAACAGTACAATACAAAACATTTTGTCCTTTGGTCCTCCTGAGTTGCCGAATTAAAAAGTGAATAAGTGGTTTTTAATTTCAGAAAAAAATTAGTTTGCAGAGACTCATAATTTTCTCGTATCAAGTATCATGCTTCTCGGTAACCTAAGCGAGTTGATACAATAATTTAAAACACAATTGTGCGCGAAGATTTCTCTATCGTATATAACGATACACATATATACATATACCTACACAAAACGTGTCACACTCTTTCAAAACGGTAAATTGCCGACCAGAACTTCTTTCGTGTGCGTTAGAAGGCATATTCTTTATTTTCATAATTGCGTTAATAATGCAGTACGTCAAGGGAAAACGTGGTCGCGCAAAGGCGTTGATTACGAATCAATTAGCGTTTTCCGAAACTATTACTGATTCTACTACGGTTGATACTCTTGAAGTTCACTTAGCCTGGTCTGATTTTATTACAATAACAGACCAACTATATGGGTTTGTTCAGGATAAAGGGTTTGTGGACCCAGAGCCAGAATTCGCTGAGTATGAGGACAAATATTTAACCTCTCATTCTGCAATACTCGGGGCAATTCGGTCGAAAACTGCTCGTTTAAAGGCACCGGGGCCTACCGCGGATTCAATAACGGAATCTATCGCTACGCAACAATTGCAATTTCTGCAAAAACTCGATTCAACAAAATCTCGAAAATCGGTTCATCTGCCACAGCTAGTCGTTCCTACCTTTAATGGCGACTATAAGGATTGGTTGGGCTTTAAAGATATTTTTCTTGGAACAATCGATTCAAATGCTTCACTTACGGGAACTCAAAAGTTTCAATATTTAAAGTCTTATCTTGGGAAAGCAGCGCGGTGATGTATTCAAGAATACTCCCTGTACCGATAAAAATTACGCTGAGGCCTGGGATAAGTTGGAGGAGCGTTATGATAAGGCAAATTTGATACTTCAATCCTTTATTGAAACCTTGTAGCCCAAGGTTGAGGTCTAGAACTGATTGCACTATTCAGGAATTTCTTGATTTCTTACAAATCAGGTGTAATTGTCTTGAAGTATGATGTCCGGTACCTGAGTCTTCCTTTTTGAAACGAACGAGTAAAGTTCAAAAAATCTTCCAGTCACATATGGTCGCAACCAAAGTAGGGTGTCCAAAGTGCAAGGACGACCACCAGCTCTCCTCTTGTAAGTCATTTACTTCTCTCGACTGTGAGGCTCGTCGCGATTTTACTAGGGAAAATAAGCTTTGTTTCAACTGCTTTCGTCCAGGACACTCATCAAACAGATGTCGCTCTTACCTGCGCTGTAACATGTGCAACAAGCGACAAAATACGCTTGTTCACCCTAATGAAATCGTAGCACCAACAAACTTCCACTGAGCGAAATCACGTACAGTCTAGTAACCCCTCAACGTCCAGTAGCTCTTCTAGTCCTCCGATCATTAATTGTCATTCGCTGGAATCATCTCATAATTTCTCTACTCTTCTTCCCACTGTCAGGGTTCGAGATAACCAAGGAGCTCATCATAATGTTCGTGTTTTGTTGGACACAGGATCACAAGTTTCCTTCATAACGGAGCCACTCGTCCACCGTTTGGGATTGCTGCGAAAACCATCGCGGATTCCTATAATGGGTGTTGCATCCACGTCTGCAGGTGTTACAAATAGTGTAGTTACTCTAAATTTATCCTCTCGGTTTGAAACAAACAACATTGATATTGATTGTTAAATTATCTCTAAATTGACGTCACTGCTTCCACCTGCTCCTCTCTCTCATTTGAATATAAGGGCATACCTGTTGAATTGGCTGATCCTAGTTTCAATAAGCCGGGTCATATTGATATTCTCATAGGAGCAGACAAAGTGTTTAGCATTTTTAACGGACCTTCAAACCCAAAAACTATTAATGTCCCCAAATGTGTTTCAACTATTTTCGGCTGGGTAATAGCAGGCAGTATTGATCAGCAGCTTTCTTTTGTCAACCCGAAGGTTAGGACCATAGACAAACCATACTGAGACCTCCAACTCACAATTCTCTTGCCGCTGGGCCCCTCAATTTTTTTTCAAATTCGCCATTTTGTATTCCTATCGGTGTTATGTCAAAAAAGAATCAGTGTGACATGCAAAAACACACAAAAACTACAAAAATAAATGCTGCCAACCGCGGCAACCGTGGGGAAATGTGAAAGAGTTCGGGAATTCCACATTTTTACATTACTGAATGCCATTGGTTAGTTATTATAAATTGTTAAAAGGCGAATAATTTGATTTGCTTGGTTAGTAAAATTATCTAAAATATATATTTTATATACTAGAACATATTAGGACAACCATGGTTGAGTATTTTCCGCTTTTGGATATCATTAACTTCGATTTCGTGTGTGAATTTTTCTTTAATAACTGAAGAAAACTTGCTCAAAATGTTTTTATTTTCATGCAGCCATTCTGCATTGACAATTTTTCATAAATATTTTAAGCAAATGTACACTTATTCCTAAAAAAACAACTATCCACTCGTATCTAAATAATTTAAAATTTAACGGACAAAATTTTATGAACGCTGTCAGCAGCTTTGTCCACAGCGGAAGTGGCATATGCAAGGTGCGAGTGTGTTGGTGAGCCGGAATTTTTGAAGTTACGTGACATTTGTCAATACGAATTTCTATGTAACAATACTAACGCACTTAGCGTTTGCCACCCCATGAAAATATAGCTTGTAGGCAAGTAACGGGAAATCGTCCGAAGTTGGTGGTCTCAGTATTGTCTCTGGTTAGGACATTTTGTACGCAGCTGGATTTTTCCCAGGAGTTTGATCTGGAACGTTTTTGGCGCCTAGAGGAGGTTCGTTGCGAGACTACGCTGTCAGTTGAGGAACAACAGGCTGAGGAGCATTTTGTGTCAACTCACAGTCGAGTGAATATGAGTGAATATATTGCATTGGGACATATGGAGGAGATATGTCCCAATGTAATGTATGGATGTAACAGACATTATGCTCTTATTATTTACCCCATCACGCGGCTATAAAAAGTGATAGCACCACCATCAAGCTGAGGGTAGTATTCGAAGGTTCAGCAAAGCCTCATCATTCTGAAACATATTCTCTCAAAGAGCTTCTTCTTGTTGCACCCAGTATTCAACGCGACATTTTCGCCATCTGTCTTCGAAGTCGCCGTCACGCCTTTGTTATTTCGGGGGATGTAGAAAAAATGTTCCGTCAGATTTGGGTTGCTTCAAACCATACTAATTTCCAACGAATCATTTGGCGCTTTTCTCCAGAGGAACCTCTGAAGCATTTCAAATTGCTGATAGTTACCTACGGTACATCAGGAGCACCCTTCTTATTGGTACGCACCCTAAAACAGCTGGAACTTGACTATGCCAAAACTCACCCTCGAGCGTCCAACGTTATCCTCAACGACTTCTATGTTGATGATGTGTTTTCTGGAGCGGATTCCGTAGATGAAGTCATATCTCTTCGGAATGATCTTGTGTGGTGGATTTAATCTACGAAAATGGACTACAAATTTCTGGCCTCTCTTACTTTCCTTGCCAGAGGAGCAAAGGGAGCTGTCCCCAGTAGAATTCGAGGAGTCAAGTGTGGTTAAGGTTCTGGGAATCAGATGGTGCCCGTTTACGGATTGTTTTTCTTATAAGGTAGTTCTTCCTCCGCAGTATTGCGGATAGTAAAGTCCGATGCTGTCGGCCATGTAATCTCTCTGCCGGAGATATACCGCTTTCATCCGGGGCAGACCGAAACGTCGATAAAACGTCATCGCCTTTCTTATTGTCGTCCATAATTTTGAGAAAAGCGGTTTTGAATGTCCTTACCATTCTCTCTGCTACGCCGTTCGACTCAGGGTTGAAAGGTGCTGACGTCATATGTCGTATTGAATGGTTCTGACAGAAATTCTTGAATTCGCTGGATGAAAATTGAGTGCCATTGTCTGACTCGATTGTTTTGGGTAGTCCCTCCACAGCAAAAATGGAACGCAATGCCTGAATAGTCGCCTGCGAGGTAATGGAGGGCATTCGAATTACGAAAGGGAATTTCGATTTCGAGTCGACCACAATTAACCACATAGCTTTTTGGAATGGTCCGGCGAAATCTATGTGGATGCGTTCCCAAACCTCTTCTGTCGAGGGCCAGCTAGAGTATGCTTTGGGTGATTGATTTGAGTTCAGTTGGCAGGCACTGCATCGTGCCACAGTTTCGGTGATGATGTCATCGATGTTGGGCCACCAGCAGTATCTCCGAGCCATCACACTGAGACAAAACCTTCTACGAAAATATGGTAACAACACGCTGTAGGTGGTAAGCGATTTGGCCAACCATTCTGCACGTACTCGATGACTCTTCGGATAGTAGAGTCCTGTTGAGAGAATTTAGCTACGATGTTAGAGTTGATAGGGAAATCATCTATAAGGACTGTATATGCTTCGTCCGTTTGATGACAAGATTCCTCCGACTGATCGAACTCTTTATCGGGCCCAGTTGGTAGGCGCGAAAGGCAATCAGCATTACCGTGCTGGGCAGTTGGCCGGTAACGGATCGTGTACGTGTATCCCATTAAGATTATCGCCCAACGCTGAAGTCTTTGGATGGTCAATGTGAGGCAATTTCTTACTGGGACTGAAAATGGTGACCAGAGGTTGGTGGTCGGTTATAAGTTCGAATTGGCGTTCGAATAAATATTGGTGGAATTTCTTAACGCCAAATATGATTGAAAGAGCTTCCTTTTCGATCTGGCTATACCTTCTCTGGGCCTCATCCAGAGTTTTTGATGCGAAAGCTTATGGCTTTTCCTTTCCATTAGGATAGACGTGCGAGAGGTCTGCCCCGATGCCGTGTGATGAGGCATCAGTAGCCAAAGTAATCGGCAAGTCACCCTGGAAATGAACCAACCTGGATACGTTCAATATTTTCTCTTTAAAATGGTCAAAACAGTTCTGTTGATCGTTTCCCCAAACGAACGGCACGCCTTTGGACCGGAGTCGGTTCAGTGGAGCTGCTAATTGTGCGAAATCTTCAATAAACTGATTGTAGTAGTTGACTTTACCAATAAACGCTTCCAACTGCTTCACGTCTTTCGGTTCGGGTAGCTCCCGTATGGCTTTGACGCGGGACTCTGAGGGGCGTATTCCTGTTTCGTCTATAATATGGCCCAAATACTCCATTTCAGACTTCGCGAACTTGCATTTCTCCAATCGACAGCGTAATCCGTGATGCTCAAGCCGTTCGAGAAAAATTCGAAGGTTATTCAAATGTTCTTCGTTAGAGCGGCCGGATATTATGACGTCGTCTAAGTACGAGACACAAAATTCCAAATCGGCCGTCAGTTGTTCCATATAGCGCTGAAAAATGCCGGTGGAGCTGGATGTGCCGAACGGTAAACGCTGATATTCGAACAGCCCGAAGTCCGTGCTTATGCCCTCTTAGGCAAAATCGAAAACCTACTCAACCCACGCCCTATGTGGCAAACATCTGACCTTGAACCAACTGCCCTAACTCCATCACATTTCATGATCGGAGAATCTTATTCTGCAGTCACTTTACCTGATGTTTCTTGCCAAATGTTTCAATATTAAATAACTGGTCTCTCTTACAGGCACTTATGCAAGGCTTTTGGAAGCGATGGCACCAAGAGTATCTGACGTCACTACAGAGCCGACCAAAGTGGCAAAAACTGCAACGCAATTTACATATTAATGATGTCGTGTTGATGAAGGAGCCTAATCTACTTCCATCCAAGTGGATTCTTGGACGTGTGACTGAAACCCATCTTGGACCAGACAACAAATGCCAAGTCGTCACTGTGATCAATGGCAGCTATATTCGACCAGTGGTGAATCTTGTTCCCTTGCCGTTTACTGAAAGACCAGAGTCTTCCAGGGGGGATGTTAAGAAAACTACTAAGAATATACAGTCCAATCTTCCATTAACATCATTTACCCTACTTTGTACAAATTTTATACTTAAATTGTACATTATTTCTCGTCATTAACATCATTTACCCTACTTTGTACAAATCTCTTATACAAGGTGGCGCAAAAATAACCTTCCAATGTTTTTTGGCTGTAATTTAAAAAAAAAATGAAAAACTGTGATTCTTCTTGTGGATTATTTTTATTTGGTCTTTTAATTTTTTTTACATCAAGTCGAGAATATGATGTCATGTAAATGGCCGCCGCCACAGTTGATTGTCATTTGAGCCCTTTTTATGGCATTTTCCATCACTTTGGCCAAAACTTCCGGCGATAGGTCCTCACATTCTTGACGGATATTGTCTTTAAGAGCTGCAAGAGTCTGAGGCTTGTTGACATAAACCCGCGACTTCAAAAAGCCCCACAAAAAGAAGTCTGGAGCGGTCAAATCAGGCGATCATCACTCATGATTATTTTTGATGAAAAATCATCTTCCTCTTGGTGGTGATTAAGGATGGCTTGAGCGTATGTTAGACGCGATTGGCGGTCAGCAGCTAACAGCTGATGCACCGTCTGGACTTTGTACGGAAACATCTTCAAATCTTGTACCAAGATTCGCTGTAAAGACCGTCGACTGATACCCATTTGCGTGGCACGTCGTCTGGTCGATGTCGACGGCGCTTCCATGACATCTTCGGCTACAGCAGCAATATTCTCTGCAGAACGGCTACTCCGGGGTCTGCCACGCCTGGCAGCATCTCGTGTTGTGCCAGTCTCTTCGAGGCGAGCGGCTAAACGTCGCAGTGTTTCACCAGTAGGCGTTGGACGGCTAGGAAATCTGCTACGAAATTCACGTTGTGCCAAAGTCACCGACCGATTATTGCTCAAATAAATAGTCACCAATATTCCGCGTTCTGGAGCAGTGTAGCGTAACATTGTTTATTAACGTGTATTTCGCATGTGTTTACTACACAAATGTCAAAACAGAACTGACATTAGGGGCCCGCAAAATTTATAGCATTTTCTGATAGGAGGATTACTTTTGCGCCACCTTGTACTTAAATTGTACATTATTTCTCATTTTGACTTATGTAACATGTTATTGCTCTCATTGAATAAGCCTATCTTTTGTATCTTCTTTTGCCATCTGCAGCTGCTTATAATTTCCCTAATGTCGTTCTCTTTTCTAATCGGACCACCAGGACAGCAGCAGAGCAGAATTAAGTATATACCAAATCGCAGCAACTCAGAACGCATTTTCATAACATCTAAATACACTGTAACCAGTGTTATTATAGATTTATCCCCTTTTGTGGGAATTTCGATGTCCGAAAAGCCTTCCGTGGGATAAAGGGAAAAAGCTCCAAATCGTGGAAGTTTCAGAAATCTAACAGAAAAACATTAAAACTATAAATTTTTGGTGAAATTCTATCAAAAAACCTGTATTTCACTATGATAATCAACATACAGAATGTCCATAAAAAACAGCTCATGTAAATCGTCTTTTATCAAAATTTTCTAGTACCAAAAAATAATCATGGCAGGGCTACGGCGCTACAGGCATGATGAATGAAAGAAAAGTATTTCCCTGAATCATAGTTGTTCACAACTCCGTAGTTGAAATTTAATGTAGTAAAATTCAACTTTTTCAATTTTTAATATTTAAAAAAAGTAAATATGC
The DNA here is from genome assembly GCA_951230905.1 of Cheilosia variabilis. NCBI lineage: Eukaryota > Metazoa > Arthropoda > Insecta > Diptera > Syrphidae > Cheilosia > Cheilosia variabilis. Next base: position 88,267,967 of record OX579676.1, read on the forward strand.
AAAAATTTGCACCCTGGAGATGTCTTCTTTTTTTTGACACTTCAGTTGTTATGATTGGTTGAGCGTGGGAACTACAGTAACTACAGAAATAATATAGAGGATATTAACACCACCACACGCCCATCAGTTAGTTAGTTAATTACTTTAAAATGGCTTTTATTTCATATTGATGTAAATAACAACGATTAAACAACTAAGCTTAATTGGTTTGGCCTAAGGCCGTCTACCAGGTTGACAATATAATTATTATAACATGAATTTATATATTTACAGACAAAAAATTTGGTAAAATAATACAAAATTATAAAAAATCTCCCTCTAAAATTCGATTTCATATAATTTGGGGTATTTTTTGGTCATCGGTCAATTTTTCAACAGATTCATAAGATCTATAACCCCATACTTGAGCTCCGTACAGTAGTATTGATGCAGCAGTAGAACAAAATACCATTTGTTTCGCACTATGTGATACATAATTGCTTTTAATGCAGCGTTCCCATATCGCTGAAATAGCTCTTTTAGCATCTGCTAACTTTTCTTCTAGATATATTTTTACATTAAGGTTTGCTGATATTAGCATTCCAAGATATTTGTATTTGCGTACGATCTCCACATCTTCACCATTTGATTTCTATTTTTCCAGATTAGAGTAACGGTCCCTTCCATCTCTAAATAACATTATTTGGATTTGCAAATTGACTGTTAGATTCCAACTTCTACAGCACACGTCAAGCCTGTTGATCATTAGTTGCAGACCGTCTACAGAATCACTCAAGAAGACAATGTCATCCGCATACATCAAAGCTGGAATTATTACTCAGTAATAATTTATCCCACCTTGTACAGCATCAGTTATATCATTGATATACAGAATAAAGAGTAAAGCGCTGAGTATACACCCCTGCTTAACTCCCATTGAGGTCTCAAATTCTTCAGAGACTAAATCTCCATCCCGCACAAGAGCAACATTACTTTCATAAAGTGCTTTTAAAATGCGAATGATTTAGGTTGATACTCCAATTCTGGACAATTTATAAAAGAGCGATTCTAGCGATATCGTGTCGAATGCTGCACGAAAATCGACAAAAAAGGCATACAGTTTCCTGTGTGTATCTTTATATATGGCAGCGATGCTGGTTAGTGCAAATATTTGGTCGATCGCGGAATAACCCTTTCTAAAGCCAGCTTGAAATTCTGTAAGAATGTTCTTTTCTTTTACCCATTCACTAAGTCTTTTGTATATTAAAGCTGAGAACAACTTGGCTGAAGTGTTTAAAAATGAGATACCTCTGTAGTTTGCTGGATCTACTACTACTACTTTTTTGTGAAACGGGAAAATTATAGACTTCTTAAACATCAGGAACCTGAGCTGTGTCGATGATCCGATTGAATTCTACTGTAAGAGATTGCATAAACTCGAATGTGGAATTTTTATAGAACTCAAATGGAATTCGATCATTTCCTGGCGCTTTATTTCGTGTTGAGTTGTTTATAGCTTCCTGAATGTCTTGGAGTGTAAAAGGTGCATCCAATTTGTCATCTTTAAACATGGGGGCTGCATACTGAAATAAAGGTGATGTTAGTGGCGCGTTAAGAAGGCTGTTAAAGTGTTTTTTGAGGAGAGGAGCTTTCAAGGACATGGCAATGGAGTTAGTGCGTCCATTTACGTGTTTCATCGCTTTCCAAAACTCAGCTGAAGATCTGGTGTTATTTATTACTAATATGTTTTCTTGTTCTAACGCAGCTTTCTTTTCAAAACAAAGGCGTTTATAATCTTTGTTGGATTCGTTGTATAGCACTTTGAAAATACTGGCGTTGTTTGTTCTTGAAAGATTTGAAGACAGCATTACCTCTTGATTGTCTGTCCTGTGGTACAGCTTTCTTTAAGATTTCCGTTAAGTTCTCAATGTCAGCTGGACGATTTTGAACTTTTAGATCTTCAAAATTAACATTTAAGTTATGTTGATAAGTTTCACTCATTCGTTCATTCCAAACAAGCTTCGGTAGAAGTCCTAATTGTCTTAATCCCACCTCGTTTACACTAGTGAGTACGGAAAATGTTACTTCTAGTGGCATGTGGTCAGAAAAAATCGCCGCTGTAACTCTGAAGTCGTCCAAAAGATTATTCCATTTACCAGTTATGGAGCAGTAATCAATTACCGCACACGATGTTCCCGAATAAACGTAAATTGCCCTTCGGAGTCGCCTGCACAGCTTCCATTCAGAACACAACAGTTATAAGCATAGGCAATTCGCAGAATTTTCGAACCTTTACTGTCACAAATTGAGTCCTTAGATTTGCGAGTTTTGTTTCAATATGCGCCATTATATCCCGTTATGAAATTATTTTGGGAAAACCCTTTCCGACCATTAAAATCTCCAACAAGCATTATATCGGCCGTATTCAAGAATTGAAGTGAGTCACATAAACTTTCGTAATCACGTTGCCAGTGGTTGCAGTTTAAATATATTGGCACCAGAACTACTTCACAGTTGATTGTTTTAATATCTTCGTCCGTTCTTATAAATTTAATAGAAATACTATCAAGATTGCCACGATATCCATATAATGTATAGCTTGGCCCGGCGTGACATCTATAAATCCAGCGCAGGTGGATTTCGCCTTTTCACCCATGTCGGTTTGGCTATCAGCAGGTAGGTGTATTACAAGGTTTGCCTCCGTATTTTTTTGCAGAACTTTTTTCAGCTGTACCTCGAGTTGTCTATTTCGTTGTTCTAGGTAATTCACTTTTTGAGAAATTTGATCATGACGCATATTCAGATCCGCGATCCTGTTATATAGCTGCTGCAGGTCAGATTTCGAAGCGAGTTGTTCGACGAGCTTCTTGTTATTTTCAATCAGAATCTCTTGCATTTTTTCAGCACTTAATCCTGAAGCAGTTACCATAGCGAGTTTTTTTTTCGTTTTACTCAAGCTAGGGTGGCGTTTTTCGTTTCCTGGTTGTTCTGGAGAAGTATCCGATATTCCTCTTTTTACCATTTAGAGGTTAGCTTTTTGGATGCACTTAATTTTTAGCCTTACAGAGACTTAGGAGTTAGGACTTACTCAGTATTTATTTTCTTTTGAAAGGGTTTGTTTTTATTTAATTTTCAAAATGTTTTTTATTAATTTGCACTTTATCACACTCTCTTTCTATCTTTTTATTGGGATCTCAAATTTTCACATCCACTTTGACAGATGACAATTGATAACCCTCCCATACGCCCATCATCGCACGTCATCAGCCATCTGCGCATTTCCTGAGAAAAACATTGTCGCTGCTGATTACATCCACATTCACATTCACCTCGCATACTTCTCTTTCGTTTCACTTAATCGGAGAACACTTCACGCAGTTTTTGTTGAAATGTATGTGCTTGTGCGATGTGCGCCACTCAAAGCAGAAGAGCGATCAAAAACATCGGTTGCTGATAATTATCGATTTGAGAAAATAAATTTAGTTTTTTCATGTTAGATTTTGGGTTGTAGCTCAGCTTCTAGTAACTGTAATTTCTTTATTAAGTCTTCATAATTGCTAGTTGCTTATAAGTAGGATACAATTTGTGATCAGTTTCTTGGTGTATATTACGAGAAGCTGTAAATGTTACGTTATACATAGGATAAGTTTAAATGGCTTAGGTTTTTCTTTATGTATTAGAGAGGAAGATTGTTCTTGCTTACGGAGCGTTGACGGATGTCTATCACAAGAAGTTGACTTAAACTAAATTAAAACTGAAGTGGGTAGGGAAGAGTAGTAGTAGGATTTGTGTTCATGGTGATGTTTACCAAAACGATGTGTGGTTGAGGAATATACCACCTTTAATGCAGTATGTTTCTTTTGAGTGGTTGTATGTACTTTACGGATTTTTTTTAAGTTATGTAATCGAAGTTTGTTTAGGTGATATTGTTTTCTTTTCTAGGATACAAATGATGAGGGTTTGTTAAGGGGAAAGCTGGAGAGTGGATATTGTCTTCATTTAACGAAAGTATCCATAGTGGTACAATATTTATAAGATGTGTTTACATATTTGTATTCATACGAAGTTGAAATTAAAATTATAGATAATACTTAACTAATGTAGAAATTATGCCTCCCATAAATGATTGTTTTCATGTTTTGATTGTTGTTTGTGATTTTATTTTGGCTTATAATTTTAGATTTTTTTTTGATTGAGGGATTGCTTGGGGAAAAATTAGCCCCTATTTTGGCCGTGAGATTTTTTATTATAGAATTAAGTGCGCTGTCCATTAGGGGAAATTGAGATCTCTTCAAGCACGATGCCTACTGCGGATGGGTTGATTGTATTTTGCCATGATATGTTAATTTGAGAAGAATACACTTCTTTTAAGAGATCATTATCGATATTTGGTAGTTTGAGAATTGTTTTTTTCATTAAGGATAACGCATAGTTTATAAGGGGAGTAACATATTAAAAAACTATGTCTTAAAAATGGCATTAGCATGTTAGCTATTTTTTGGGCTCTTATTTTATTTAGCTATATTGATTTTGATTCCCCATCTTTTATAGAAGTCATTGATGACGGCGAGGTGTTCCTTCAATTGTCTTAGTGCCACAAGCGGAAACTCAGCCCTTGCATCTGCGAAGGTATCATCAGCGTAGAGTAGGGCTTTGGAAGTAATATTGCTCTCCACGAAGTTCATATGGGGAAAGTCTGACATGAAAATGTTATAGAGCCGAGGACCTAGTATGGAACCTTGTGAGACTCCGCTCTCAGATGGGCAGTTGGTAGATTGGGTGCCCTGTATGTTAATATGGAAGTATCTGTCTAATAGGAAACTGTTAAGTATATTAATAATGAAGGGAGGGTAGTCCATGCGGACCATCTAAAATAGAAGACCATCCCTCCAGACACTGTGTAACGGTTTTTCAATATCTAACGAGCAGGCGACAGTGCATCTTTTTTCTCTCAAATTGAGAGTGGCGTCGTTGTGCAGCTTTAACCATCACAAATCATCTGCCACGGAACCGAACGGTTGTGCACGGATAAATTTATTTAATAAAAAACATTCACTTTTTGATACTTTTCACTTTGCAGTTTGCAATTTTTCACTTTATCTTTGCAAATTTCGTTTCACCAAACACAAATTTGCAAAGAGGAAATTATTCCTTTGCAAAGTTCAAAATGTTCCCTCTTTGCAAAATTCGTTTCACCAAACACAAATTTTTCAAAGTGCAAAGCATGTTTTTGCAAATTGCAAAGTTTTGTCAATTTGCAAGAATTCGTCCATTTCATTTCACCAAACAAATAAGATTTGCACTTATCAATAATATGCAAAGAAAAAAAATCATTTGCAGTTGAGCTTTTGTTGTGAACAGTTGGTGATATAATTAAAAAAATATATAATGAACCGTTTCGAAGCACTCTTTGAAGACGAAGAGGATACAAATATAATGCACAAAGGGTTGTAAAATTAAGAAAAAATTTTGAAATTGGAGATAATTTTTCAACCCTGGAAAGCTTTCAGTGAAAGCAGAGTTCAAATGAAGGAGTGAAACGTTAAGTAGGCCGATGCCAAAAAAAGAACATGACTGGGTGAACATAAGTACCTATGTACTTGCTGCTATATACATAGTTAGAAATGAATAAGTTTTAAGTTATTACATAGTATTTATTTTTATACCATGGACGTAGTAACTCACATGTCTAACATTTTGCATATGACTTGTATGCAGTGTTTTTTACTTGTTTTAATTGTTCTGAACTTGGAAGCTTTATTTTAGGATATTATGTTAAATATTGCTAAAATTTCAGTGTGAATCGAAATTCATAGAGTATTAGAAAACAATTTTGTAAGCCCAATAAACAATTTTACGACAGTAAAACTTGCTCTATATTACGTGTTGGGAGAAATTTAATATACAAACATACACGCATATGTTTTTCACTTTGCAAATTTACAAAACACGATTATAAATGCAAAGTTATCTTTCTAATTGGTGAAACACTTATACTTTGCACTTTGCAAAAAAGTCTGAAAACTTTGCAAAATGCAAAGTCGTGAGAACTTTGCGTTTTTGGTGAAACACATCGCACTTGTACTTTGCAGGAATTATTTTTTTTTGCAAAATTGCAGTGAAATAGGGCCCTGATCATACTGAAAAGTAAAAGTTTTCCTTAAAATATTACCTGACAGTGTGATTTAGTGACCAAAAGTAAAAAAGGTTCAGCAATAAAAGAGTCAGTATGGCAGGTGGACCACTGACACCAGAGTCAGAACCTTCTGCCCTTGAGTCGCTGTTAAAGCAAATCAAAAACGACCTGGGACCAAGCTATGGAAAGAGAGTATGAAAAATGCTCGAGCAATACTCCGAAGAGGTACCTAGCAAACAAGAAGACCAGCAAGAAGAAGAAGAAGAAGAATTTATGGTTACTGAAGGAAGTCAGGCATCCAGCTCCGATGAATCTGATGAGGAATCTATTGACGACAATTCAACACCCGACAACGGGGAAATTGTCAGCTGAAGTGAGGATGACTAATCCGAATCGTCACCCGTAACAGGACAAAAGAGGGCTAAGAAATCGGCCAATTCTTCGACCAAGGAGTCTAAGACTGAGATCGGAGTAGTATGGCTGCCAACTGTAGCCCCTGTGGTAACTCCACCAGTAATACAGCCATTACAAGCAAGTAATGCAACAAAAATGCAAACCACCAAACCAACAACCCAAAAATCAGCACCACCGAAAAAATCAGGAATGCTGCCTATTACATATATGCTTTTCCGGAAACATCGCCGAATTCAGCAGATTCGCCAAAGGACAACGAATCGAATTTAACCTCAAAAATATTAACACCACCAAGTCATTAACGCCCTCCTCGGGAAGGTTTTGAAGCCATGAGGAATTTTCTGAAATTAAGAAAAATTCAACACCACACATTCATCCCACGTGAAGATCGGAGGACTCCAATGATGTTGAAGGGAATTCATTTCTCCTACACCACAGTCGAGGTTGAGGAGAAACTTAAAGCAGAAGGAGTTCCTGTGCTGAAGGTGTCGTCCTTCAAATCGGCAAGAGCAAAAGGCAAAACTTTTAACTGCTTTGTGGTAGAGATCAACAAAGCATTTGACGTCACTGATGTATAGAGGAAGACTCTGTTATTAAACCAGCGGGCCCACTGGGAGCGCCTCAAGACCAATGATATCGTCCAGTGCAAAAACTGTCTGCGTTTCGGACACTTCGCCACCAATTGCGGTATGACATACGTCTTCGTGAAATGCAAGCTAGACCACCAAACCGGAGAGTGCAAGCGGAAGCAGACATCAGATCCCGAAGTCTACTGCGCAAACTGCAAGGCAACAGGTCACCCAGCGAGCTATAAAGGATGCTCACAGTATAAGATAAAGCTTGCAGACAAAGAGAAGCAGGTCACGCAGAGAAAAGCACACCAAGACTTCGCAGCTAAATCTGCTTGTACCCTAACAAAACCGGCAATGAGTTGTTTTGCTGCAGTGGCGAGGGTGGGTCTTAAGCAAACCCAACCAAAACAGAGCCAGCTCAAGACTCCAGCAAAACAACAACCACCACCAGATGTAACTCCAAGAGCGACAAATCAACATCCAGCTCGCAAGAACCGTCCCGTAAACCTCGGCGAAGAAGTCCATCGAGTTTTCGGAGCCGATTTAGCCACCATAATGAAGAAAGCTCGTAGCGCCGTTCCTCCCAACTACTCCAGCATGAGTGAACAAAATAAGTCCGTGGCATTGGCCACCTTTATTTTCCAACTATGCAGTACATAAGGAAACTTCGTGTAATTGCCTATAACGTTAACTCGTTATACAGCCTCCACAAAAGGACGGCTTTCCATTTGTTCATGAAGTCCAACAGCCCGGATATTGCACTCATCAGTGTAACTATGCTGACCGGCCGCAATAGAATTGCTCTAAAGGATTACAACTTCTTCAAGACGGACAAAGTAGAAGGCAATCGAGGAACAGGCATCTTTGTCAAAACCTACATCGAGAAATCCATGATTAGACAACTCGCTATTCCTGGACTCAAGTCATTCGAAGCTACAGGAATAGTAATCCAAATGTCTCCATCCGAAACTCTGGCAGTCATCAGCATATACAACAAGTGCAATGCTAACACTTTGGACATTCAACACGATATGCATTATACTGAACGGACATCTAATAGGCGGGGACTTTAACGCCAGGCATCAGATGTGAGGGATACCGTTGATAGCACCGAAGGTTTGGCAATACTGGCAACACAGACGTCCACTCCCTCGTGGTAATATCCCAACCAAGACCGAGCTTCCCCAGGACACAATCATTATTGGATTTCTTTTTGGCAACCTCGAGCCTGGTTAACGTCCTCCATGAGATCCACTACGCCTGTAAGACTCTCACCAGCGACTCTGACCATGAAGCAGTGCAACTAACCATCAAACTTAATCAACCAATCTTCAAGAATGAGCAACCAGGAGCTGACTTTATTAATTTTCAGGAATTGGATGTTGACCTATTCCAAAAATAAGTCGTAAACAACATTACTCTGCCCCAGCGACTAGAAATCTCACCAATGATGAGATAGATGCGGCCGTGGAAGGCTTCAAGAATGCTGTCAACAACGCACTCGATAAACAAAAGAAGCCCAGAACATCACGAGACAGATATAACCATCTCCCAGTATATATCATAGACAACGCCTCAGGAAGCGAATGCAAAGAATTCAGACCCGGGAATGGAATACGGTCAACAGCGATTATCAGGCCGTATCATGCGAACTAAACTGCTGCAACATCATGTTCAGGAACGCAATACAGCACTTCAATGATGTTCAACTTCAAAAGAGGCTACAAGACATCAGACCTCGTCCCGACACCTTCAAGAAGATTAACAGAATTATTGGTAAAGGTTCAAAAATGCCAGACGTTCTCAACACAAGTTCAGGAACCGCCACCTCAGCAGACGAAAAGGCTGAAGCACTAGCGGAGTACTTCGAAGGCAACTTCAAACCATTACCTCCCGACGACCCAATATTTCTCACAGAAGTCAAAGCCACGGTCAGAGGTATCGAAGAAGTGAGAACCGCAAGCACCTCATTCAGTGAAACACATCCAGCAGACGATCCCCAGGAAGAAAGCCGCTTTTCAACGCCCGAAGAAATCGCTGAAATAATTCATGGCAGTCACTCCAAGAAATAAACCGGACCGGACAACATTACAAATTTCGTCCTAAAGAAGTTACCACAGACCACCATGATCCTGCTAGCTATAGTGATGAATAACTGCATCAACAATTTTTACTTTCCAGCTAAATGGAAGACCGCTAAGATAATAGCCATACCAAGGAAAGGTAGGCGACCATAGCAACGTAACTGGATACAGGCCAATATCGCTCCTATGTAGTGTGAGCAAAATACTTGAAGAGCTGATTCTGCGGACAATGAATTTGGATTTCGCGAAAAGCACTCCCCGCTACACCCGCTAATGAAATATCATCATATCACAATGGCTCTCAACAACCATCAGGTTACAGTCGCATGCTTCCTAGACGTGGAGAAGGCAATTGACTCAGTGTGGATTCAAGGACTTGTCCACAAATTAAGACAGCTAAGTTTTCCTAGCGCTCTCATCAGCATTATATTTAGTTTTCTTCACTCCAGGTCCTTTTTTGTGCAGATAGAAGACCGCCAATCACAAGTGAAAAGCATCAGAGCTGGATGGTAAGATACGTCTCTGTGTAGATATGCGACGGGATGACGCCGCAATTATGCGGGAAAATCAACACTTGCCCACAATAACCCAAATGTTGAACAATTTCCGAAAGGCACCTGGGTAAAGCTGGGACCGCCACATTGGAATTTCGTCAAACAAAGTAGATAGGATTTAATTGCTTTTTAATCGCTATTTAATTGCTCTATTCTTGATTTTGTCGCTCTTCGGGAAGTGGGCGATTTTGTGGCGGACCTAGCTTACCGGTAAAGCTGGAACCGCCACATTGACTTTTGAAGGATTTTTTTGCGCCACCAATCACCGATTTCATCGCTCAGGGGAAATGTACAATTTTTTTCGAATCGGGTAAGCCGTTCACACACAATTTCAAATTTACGTTTTTTGTAACGGTCAGTTCGCTATGAAACTATTTTGTTTTTCAAGGAAAAGCCTTTCGAATTCTACTATGCTAAATATCTTAAAAGAAGCGTAGAAGTTAATTGCAATCATCGTCCCACAAGTCCCACAATACACTTCCACAATCAGTTTCCCTAGCACACTATATTTTCCCTTACATTGCACTTCCGTCACATCGACTTACCTAACCGCTCTATCAGCACTTCCCAGCACAATCACATTTATCGTAAGCAACACAGCACATTCACCCATTGTCTTGTCATTGACCTACCTTTATAATTTTGCAACTATGCAATTCTAATGGCGTGTAGATTTAAGTTTGGAAAGAAATAAACAGAGTTGATTTACACACCGAAGTAATCGGTCACATTTATTCATTGGCGCCCAACTAAATTTTCGCGAAGTATTGTGTGCTCCAAAGATCTTCATAAGAAGAAAATAGAGCAAATAATAATAAAAACTCGTATGAAGTAACACAAAAAACGCGACGGACATCAAAACGCCCAGCTTAATTTTCGTGAAGTATTGTGAGCTCCAAACATCTTTATAATAAGATAACAGAGCAATTTTATAAGTAGAAAAAACACGAAAACCGCGAAGAGCTAAACTACCAACGACCTAACCTGGAGATAATGCAGATCCTATTAGTGTTGTAAGCATAGATTTAAGCAAAGTTTAAGAATATTGAAACTCTCTTTAGAAAAGATAATAGTGAATAATAGTTAATAGTGAATATTAAGTGAACAAAATGTGATTTTTCTTCTCGTCATCAAATCAAAGAGTAATCTAATTTTCTAAAATAAATAAAAGAAACCAGTAGTGTCCTTTCAACTGCCATAGAAGTCGCAGTAGAATCCGCCTGTGAAAATGTTCTCAAGTAAATGATTCAAATATCTTCCGGAAATGCTCCTAAACAAAACGATTTATTAGCACAGGTAAACGCCCTGGCAGATAGATTGAAAAACCTTGAACCTGCCAGTGAAACAATTTGCAGTTATAAACACATTTCTGTTACATCCACTGCCGATTGTTCGGTCACATTAGATCTGGTTAAATCACTACCAGAATTTGCAGGTGAACAAATGCGTTATCTTTCGTGGCGGCAAGCAGCGCACACCGCAATTGAATTATTTAAGCAATATGCTGATACCGAGAAATATTACCAAGCAGTTGCAATCATTAGAAACAAAATAACTGGACCTGCTGATTTGATAATTTCCTCTTTTAATACTGTACTAAACTTTGACGCCATTAAAGCTAGATTAGACCACACATATTGCGACAAAAGACCTTTACATGTGCTAGAAAACCAAATGAGCATTTTATGTCAGGGCCGAATGTCGATTTCTGATAATTATGATCAAATAATTTGATTGTGAGCAAAATAACAATGGAATACCCAGGAAATGATCAGCTTATTACTGCTTTAGCAGCAAAATACCGAACAGACGCTTTACGTATTTTTATTTCAGGCCTTAACAAACCAATATGCAATATTCTTTTCTCTGCTGGTTGCGAGGACTTACCCTCTGCATTAGCCAAAGCTCAAGAACTCGAAGCAAATCAACACAGATATGAATTTGCAAGGGCTTTCGATAATCAATATACCAAAATAGCCGACGCTTACCCTCGAAGCACTCCGCATTATAAAAGAGTTGTTCACAAGACTCCTATAACTATTCAAGCGAAAAATAACTTGCAACAAGAAGATGATCATATGAGCGTAGACCCTTCATCCTCCAAATTCAGATATAATTCAAGACGTATTCCGCAAGTGCAAGTACAAAATCAATACCCACCCAACAATCTCAAATCTCAATAGACCTCCGAAGCGTTCATATGAACTCAGCGTATAAATTGTATGCAACAAGAAAAAATACACAATAGTACCGAGGACAGTGAAGAACATGACAACGACTATGAAACTGAATCTAACCCCGAATACGATGACGAAATTAATTTTTTAGAATAACTTCGGCTCTACCCTACGTTAAAAAGAGACTCAATAAATCAACAACAATGAGAATCTTAATTGACACGGGCACAGCCAAAAATTATATAAAAGATATACCTAACTTAAAAAACGTCGTTCAAATTAATAATCCCTTCAATGTCAAAACCCTAAACGGCCAAAATAAAATTTCACGCAAATGCAAAATAATTTTTTGCGGAATAACTACTGATTTTTTTATTCTCCCCCAACTCAAAACATTTGACGCAATAGTCGGTTACGATTTCCTCTCCCAAATAAAAGCTATAATCGATACAACCTCTCAACCTCTTTACTGACATACGAAGATGGACAGTTAGAAATAAAATTTTGTAAATGTGAGCAAGTAAATAACATTGAAATTGATACAACATCAGTTCCCGAGAGCATCAAAGATGAATTTCAAAATTTAATAAAAGACTACTCAGAAGTTTTCGCGCAACCTGATGAAAAATTGCCATTTAACACAAATATAAAAGCATCCATTAGAACTTTAAATTCAGAGGCAATTTACTCAAGGCCACGACCATACAATATGTCTGCTGCTCCATTTGTTAACAAAGAAATAAAAAGATTGTTGGACGATGGAATCATACAGCCATCACACTCTCCATACAATACCCCCATATTAATAGTTGGCAAGAAAGGAACGAATGAAGATGGTAATCCCAAATCTAGATTAGTATTCGATTACAGAAAGCTAAATGAACACACAGTCTCCGATCGATACCCAATTCCTGAAACTTCTTTTATCTTATCTAATTTAGGCCAATCTAAATACTTCACAACAATAGATCTAAAGTCAGGGTTTCACCAGATACTCTTGGATGAAAAGGATAGGGAAAAAACTGCATTTTCCATTAATAATGGAAAATATGAGTTCTGCAGATTGCCTTTTGGGTTGAAGAATGCTCCCAGCATATTTCAACGAGCAATCGATGACGTGCTAAGAAGTGAAATAGGTAAAAGGTGCCACGTATATATCGACGACGTGATAATTTTTTCTAAAACAGAAGAAAATCACCTAGAAGATATTGATAATAATATTTTCCAAACTCTTCGAGGCTAATATGCGAATTTCCCCAGAAAAGTGCAAGTTCTTTAAAAGTGAAGTAGAAATCCTAGGATTTCTAATATCATTAAAACTTGTCCCAACAAAGTTAAGGATATTGTTAACTACGAAATACCAAAATCACTTCGAAGCTTAAGATCTTTTCTTGGACTTTCGGGCTATTATCGTAGGTTCATAAAAGACTACGTGCAGATAGCAAAACCGTTAACCAAGTACTATAGGGACAAATAGATCAAAGAATGTAAAAATGTAAGCCTCTTGACCTGACCACCGATGCGTCATCACAAGCATTAGGAGCTGTCCTCTCTCAAGGAGGTAGACCTATCACAATGATATCTAGAACTTTGAGTACAACTGAAGAGAATTATGCTACAAACGAGCGCGAAATGTTAGCGATAGTTTGGGCATTGCAAACGCTTAAAAATTATTTATATGGCGCGCCTATTATTAACATCTTCACTGACCATCAGCCATTGACTTTTGCTATATCTGATAAAAATCCAAACACCAAACTCAAAAGATGGAGAGCATTTATTGAGGAATACTCACCGACTTTTCATTTTAAGCCAGGTAAAGAAAATAAAGTGGCAGATGCGCTATCCCGTCAATACATTAACACCTTATCCACTTCAGAAGGAACTGTTCACAGCGAAGAATCTTTAACAAAAATAATTCCATCAGTAGGAAATCCCATCAATTGCTTCAAGAACCAAATCCTTATTTTTCCGGGTGTTGAGAATAATAAAAAAATAAAATTACTTTTCCAAAAGCAAGTTAGACACACAGTAACATCATCAATACCAGGGCTAATAAAATTACTAAAAAACGTTCTTAATACCGATATAACCAATGGAATTTATTGCGATCATGAAACACTAGGACAAATACAGAACGACTTAATGGATTCATTTCCAAAAGTTAAAATGAAATATACTAACAAACTTGTACAGGACGTATTTAACAAAAACGACCAAGACGACATATTAATAACCGAACACAACAGAGCACACAGAGGACCAAATGAGAACTATAACCAAATAATTTCTGAATATTATTTTCCCAATTTAAAAAAAACTGTGCAAAGACTATGCATCTAAGTGTAAGATTTGCAAAGAAAATAAATATCTTCGTAGGCCGAAACAACATCCAATCGGTGCAACACCAATTCCCACTAATGTAGGAGAAATCCTTCACTTAGATATTTACAATACAGGACAAAACTATTTTATTACATGTGTCGACAAATTCTCAAAGTTTGCTATCATAAAACACATCGCTTCTAGAAACTCTACTGGTATAAGAAAACCGTTAATAGAAATCATCTCTCAATTTAGAAATCCGAAGGTAATAGTCACAGATAACGAAGGAGCTTTTACATCCATTTCAACTCAGGCACTATTAAAAAATGAGTTCAATATCTCAACACACACAGTACCAGCACTTCATAGTCAAAGCAACGGCCAGGTTGAACGATTTTACTCAACCCTTGCTGAAATTGCTCGCTGTACAAAAGAAACAAGTGCAGATGTTGCTGAACTGATGCTTCTTTCAACCCACAAATACAATAACACGATCCACTCAGTCACCGGTTATAAACCTGTAGATATTTTTCATAGTATTCCTGAGCAACTGAAAAACGAAACCTCTTTAAAACTCAAAACAAAACAGGCCAAAGATCTGAAATATCACAACAAAAAGACTACACCTAAAGAATTCAAACCAGGCGATAAAGTTTATTTAAAAACAAAATAGAATCGGAAATAAGTTCTCCAAAATTTACAATGAAAAAACAGTTCAAGCAGACTTAGGAACAGCTGTAGTAATTGATGGAAGACAGGCGCATAAAAATAATTTGAGATACATTTTCTTATTTCCAGATTTACTATTTTTCAAGATTTCGAAATACTTAGGCAAGAAAATGAATTAGTCAGAGGAAATAATAGGCAAATAGAAATTAATAAAGAAATAGAAAATAAACTAGATGAAATTACTGACAGAATCAATAAAATAAATAATATCAACCATAATCAAGTTACAATATATTATCAAATATTAACAATGTTGGTGACGAGAAGAAACAGAATTGTTATTGATAACTTAAAGAATAATCTGTATGCTCTTGTAATACGATTTCCTCTCCCAAATAAACGCTATAATCGATACAACCTCTTCTTTACTGACATACGAAGATGGACAGTTAGAAATACAATTTTGTAAATGTGAGCAAGTAAATAACATTGAAATTGATACAACATCAGTTCCCGAGAGCATCAAAGATGAATTTCAAAATTTAATAAAAGACTACTCAGAAGTTTTCGCGCAACCTGATGAAAAATTGCCATTTAACACAAATATAAAAGCATCCATTAGAACTTTAAATTCAGAAGCAATTTACTCAAGGCCACGACCATACAATATGTCTGCTGCTCCATTTGTTAACAAAGAAATAAAAAGATTGTTGGACGATGGAATCATACAGCCATCACACTCTCCATACAATACCCCCATATTAATAGTTGGCAAGAAAGGAACGAATGAAGATGGTAATCCCAAATCTAGATTAGTATTCGATTACAGAAAGCTAAATGAACACACAGTCTCCGATCGATACCCAATTCCTGAAACTTCTTTTATCTTATCTAATTTAGGCCAATCTAAATACTTCACAACAATAGATCTAAAGTCAGGGTTTCACCAGATACTCTTAGATGAAAAGTAGAGGGAAAAAACTGCATTTTCCATTAATAATGGAAAATATGAGTTCTGCAGATTGCCTTTTGGGTTGAAGAATGCTCCCAGCATATTTCAACGAGCAATCGATGACGTGCTAAGAAGTGAAATAGGTAAAAGGTGCCACGTATATATCGACGACGTGATAATTTTTTCTAAAACAGAAGAAAATCACCTAGAAGATATTGGCATAATATTTTCCAAACTCTTCGAGGCTAATATGCGAATTTCCCCAGAAAAGTGCAAGTTCTTTAAAAGTGAAGTAGAATTCCTAGGATTTCTAATATCTAGTGAAGGCATTAAAACTTGTCCCAACAAAGTTAAGGATATTGTTAACTACGAAATACCAAAATCACTTCGAAGCTTAAGATCTTTTCTTGGACTTTCGGGCTTTTATCGTAGGTTCATAAAAGACTACGTGCAGATAGCAAAACCGTTAACCAAGTACCTTAGAGGAGAAAATGGTAGTATAGGGACAAATAGATCAAAGAATGTAAAAATGTAAGCCTCTTGACCTGACCACCGATGCGTCATCACAAGCATTAGGAGCTGTTCTCTCTCAAGGAGGTAGACCTATCACAATGATATCTAGAACTTTGAGTAAAACTGAAGAGAATTATGCTACAAACGAGCGCGAAATGTTAGCGATAGTTTGGGCATTGCAAACGCTTAAAAATTATTTATATGGCGCGCCTATTATTAACATCTTCACTGACCATCAGCCATTGACTATTGCTATATCTGATAAAAATCCAAACACCAAACTCAAAAGATGGAGAGCATTTATTGAGGAATACTCACCGACTTTTCACTATAAGCCAGGTAAAGAAAATAAAGTGGCATATGCGCTATCCCGTCAATACATTAACACCTTATCCACTTCAGAAGGAACTGTTCACAGCGAAGAATCTTTAACAAAAATAATTCCATCAGTAGGAAATCCTATCAATTGCTTCAAGAACCAAATCCTTATTCTTCCGGGTGTTGAGAATAGTAAAAAATAAAATTACTTTTCCAAAAGCAAGTTAGACACACAGTAACATTTTCATCAATACCAGGGCTAATAAAATTACTAAAAAACGTTCTTAATACCGATATAACCAATGGAATTTATTGCGATCATGAAACATTAGGACAAATACAGAATGACTTAATGGATTCATTTCCAAAAGTTTAAATGAAATATACTAACAAACTTGTACAGGACGTATTTAACAAAGACGACATATTAATAACCGAACACAACAGAGCACACAGAGGACCAAATGAGAACTATAACCAAATAATTTCTGAATATTATTTTCCCAATTTAAAAAAACTGTGCAAAGACTATGCATCTAAGTGTAAGATTTGCAAAGAAAATAAATATCTTCGTAGGCCGAAACAACATCCAATCGGTGCAACACCAATTCCCACTAATGTAGGAGAAATCCTTCACTTAGATATTTACAATACAGGACAAAACTATTTTATTACATGTGTCGACAAATTCTCAAAGTTTGCTATCATAAAACACATCGCTTCTAGAAACTCTACTGGTATAAGAAAACCGTTAATAGAAATCATCTCTCAATTTAGAAATCCGAAGGTAATAGTCACAGATAACGAAGGAGCTTTTACATCCATTTCAACTCAGGCACTATTAAAAAATGAGTTCAATATCTCAACACACACAGTACCAGCACTTCATAGTCAAAGCAACGGCCAGGTTGAACGATTTTACTCAACCCTTGCTGAAATTGCTCGCTGTACAAAAGAAACAAGTGCAGATGTTGCTGAACTGATGCTTCTTTCAACCCACAAATACAATAACACGATCCACTCAGTCACCGGTTATAAACCTGTAGATATTTTTCATAGTATTCCTGAGCAACTGAAAAACGAAACCTCTTTAAAACTCAAAACAAAACAGGCCAAAGATCTGAAATATCACAACAAAAAGACTACACCTAAAGAATTCAAACCAGGCGATAAAGTTTATTTAAAAACAAATAGAAGAATCGGAAATAAGTTCTCCAAAATTTACAATGAAAAAACAGTTCAGGCAGACTTAGGAACAGCTGTAGTAATTGATGGAAGACAGGCGCATACAAATAAATTGAGATACATTTTCTTATTTCCAGATTTACTATTTTTCAAGATTTCGAAATACTTAGGCAAGAAAATGAATTAGTCAGAGGAAATAATAGGCAAATAGAAATTAATAAAGAAATAGAAAATAAACTAGATGAAATTACTGACAGAATCAATAAAATAAATAATATCAACCATAATCAAGTTACAATAGATTATCAAATATTAACAATGTTGGTGACGAGAAGAAACAGAATTGTTATTGATAACTTAAAGAATAATCTGTATGCTCTTGTACTAGCAAAACACAATATTGTTAATCCTTTAATGTTAAATATAGAAGAAATAGAATTCATTAATTTTAAAGAAAACACTGCAACGTCCATACGTGAATTGTTAATTATTGCCGATGTTAAAATGTATTACCACAATGAAACACTTGTATATCTAATATATCTAATAGATCCCTAGAGTTAAAGAAACTTGTAAACTTTTTGAAATAGCTGCAGTAATACATAATAATAAGATATTAGACTTAAAAAACAATTTAACTGCGAATTGCAATGAAAATTATTTCCCCCTACACAATTGTAAAAAAAACTATTTCCTACACATACTGCAAAATTAATAACGCAGACACTTGCCTTTCCCAACTCCTAAACAACCACACAGCCAACTGCCCAACAACATCAGCCGACCACTTGGATCAAATTCAATTGCTTGACGATGGATTAATTATAGCACGTGACGAGAGCTTACTAATAGAACAAAAAGGACAACGTATTTGTGTAAACGGAACCTTTCTAGTGACCTTCCAGGACCGAATTGTGATTAATGGAAAACAATTTGACGCAACTCACCCGAGTTAAGTCATACAGTTACCAGCACCAAGAAAGATAATTTTGAACGAGACTGAATTTCAACAAAAAGTTTCTTTACCTTATCTACATAAACTTCATATTCGTAACAATGAACGAATTGAAGAATTTAAAGTTACACTGGAAAATAGCAAATGGGCCTGGTACGGAGTTAGTGGAACCCTCCTCTTGATAATTTTGGTGATACTATACGTCAAAATAAAGCCTACAAATATAACAATAACTACTACGCAACCCCAAGCAGAAACGCCATTTGATACTGAAGTAATTCGAATGCAAGTCCATAAAATATTGAACAGAGACCTTCAAACTTAACAGAGGGAGGAGTTAATTGCAATCATCGTCCCACAAGTCCCACAGCACACTTCCACAATCAGTTTCCCTAGCACACTATATTTTCCCTTACATTGCACTTCCGTCACATCGACTTACCTAACCGCTCTATCAGCACTTCCCAGCACAATCACATTTATCGTAAGCAACACAGCACATTCACCCATTGTCTTGTCATTGACCTACCTTTATAATTTTGCAACTATGCAATTCTAATGTAATGTCGATTTAAGTTTGGAAAGAAATAAACAGAATTGATTTACACACCGAAGTAATCGGTCACATTTATTCATTTATATGTGTAGCCTACTATCCGTTTAAATCAAATATTTTGTCGCTCTTCTCTAAATGGGCCAAAAACGGTAAGATAGAACCACCATAAACAAAAATTAACAAAAATAGATTCCGTTATAATTTAAGCAATATAGACCGAAAGAAGCGCCTATTCATTAGCTTTCAACTCATAGAATAAAATAATTTGTCGCTCTTCTCTAAATGTTGCAAAAAGTAAAAAGTTTATTTTAAGACCAAAAAAGTAAGCTAAAAATACAAAAATAAAAATGTTGAAAAACTTAAAAGTCATATATCCTGTTCGAATCTCATTAGAAGCGTGTATTCATTAGCTATCCACCCAATCCGTAAAATAATTTGTCGCTCTTCTCTAAATGTGTCAAAAGCTAACAAGTTAATTTTGCCAAATATACCCCTAGTACAAAAAAAATTGGGAAATTTGGAAAAAAAAAAAAAAGAAAAGTCATATATATCGTTGGAATCCTACTACGCCACAATATAGCTAATTAGAAGCGTGTATTCATTAGCTATCAACCTAATCCATAAAATAATTTGTCGCCCACCATACCACAAGATTCAGCATTATTATCGTCATCAAGAGTCCTCAGCATCATAATCATCAGCACCGGTCACTTTTGGCCTCACCCAACAACCATTTTTGTAAAAGGTACGTACTTTAATTAATTAAAGGCAAAGTATTATCTACTTCAACGTATTATTTAATTAGTTCAACATATTATATACATTTAAAAGGTGCGTTATAAAGGGTGATTTTTTAGCTGGTTTGGTTTTGGCAACACTGGTTTTGACAGCTGACGTGTGTTTAGTACCTTGTGTCACTGTCAAACAGCTTCAGTTTGGTTTGCAATTTAACCATGGATCGTCTTACAAATGAACAACGCTTGCAAATTATTGAATTTTACTATCAAAATTCGTGCTCGGTTCGAAATGTTCATCGCGCGTTGCTTCCACTTTATGATCGGCATTCTCGACCTTCTGAGCAGTCTATTCGGAAGATTGTGACCAAATTTCGCACCAAGTTTACTTTGTTGGACATTAAACCACCAACACGTTTACGTACTGTGCGTAGTGAAGAAAATATTGCGGCCGTATCAGCTAGTGTGACAGAAGACCGCGAAATGTCGATTCGGCGCCGTTCCCAGCAGTTAGGCCTTTGTTACAGCACTACGTGGAAAATTTTGCGGAAGGATTTGGGCGTAAAGCCTTTTAAGATACAGCTGGTGCAAGAACTAAAGCCAGCCGACCTACCACAACGCCGAATTTTTGGTGAATGGGCTCTTGGAAAGCTGGCCGAGGATCCGCTTTTTTATCGAAAAATTGTGTTCAGCGATGAGGCTCATTTTTGGTTGAATGGGTACGTAAATAAGCAAAATTGCCGCATTCGGAGTGAAGATCAGCCAGAAGCATTGCAACAGCTACCAATGCATCCCGAAAAAGCCACTGTTTGGTGCGGTTTATGGGCCGGCGGCATTATTGGGCCATATTTCTTCAAAGATGATGCGAATCGCAGCGTTACTGTCAATGGTGAACGCTACCGAGCGATGATAACAAACTTTTTTTTGCCCGAAATGGAAGTTCTTGACTTGCATGATATGTGGTTTCAACAAGACGGTGCCACATGCCACACAGCACGCGAAACAATGGCGCAATTGCGAGGCGAGTTTGGTGAACAGTTAATTTCACGTTTCGGGCCGGTCAATTGGCCGCCTAGATCGTGCGATTTGACACCATTAGATTATTTTTTGTGGGGGTATGCCAAGGCTAATGTGTATAGGGACAAGCCCGCTTCGATTGACGCACTGGAAGCCAACATCCATGCATTCATTCGTGAGATACCGGCCGATATGTGTGAAAGAGTATGCCAAAATTGGACTCAGCGGATGGGCTACCTGAGACGCAGCCGCGGTCAACATTTGCATGAAATTATCTTTAAACATTATTTCATTCATATTTGCGACGAGTAAAAGATGTATGCAGCCAACTCAACATTATACCAGACAATGAATTTGGATTTCGCGAAAAGCACTCCACGCTACACCCGCTAATGAAATATCATCATATCACAATGGCTCTCAACAACCATCAGGTTACAGTCGCATGCTTCTTAGACGTGGAGAAGGCATTTGACTCAGTGTGGATTCAAGGACTTGTCCACAAATTAAAACATCTAAGTTTTCCTAGCGCTCTCATCAGCATTATATTTAGTTTTCTTCACTCCAGGTCCTTTTTTGTGCAGATAGAAGACCGCCAATCACAAGTGAAAAGCATCAGAGCTGGATGGTGAGATACGTCTCTGTGTAGGTATGCGACGGGATGACGCCGCAATTATGCGGGAAAATCAACACTTGCCCACAATAACCCAAATGTTGCCCAATTTCCGAAAGGCACCTGGGTAAAGCTGGGACCGCCACATTGGAATTTCGTCAAACAAAGTACATGGGATTTAATTGCTTTTTAATCGCTATTTAATTGCTCTATTCTTGATTTTGTCGCTCTTCGGGAAGTGGGCGATTTTACCGGTAAAGCTGGAACCGCTACATTGACTTTTGAAGGATTTTTTTGCACACACCAATCACCGATTTAATCGCTCAGGGGAAATGTACAATTTTTTCCAATCGGGTAAGCCGTTCGCACACAATTTCAAATTTACGTTTTTTGTAACGGTCAGTTCGCTATAAAACTATTTTGTTTTTCAAGGAAAAGCCTTTCGAATTCTACTATGCTAAATATCTTAAAAGAAACGTATATGTGTAGCCTACTATCCGTTTAAATCAAATATTTTGTCGCTCTTCTCTAAATGGGCCAAAAACGGTAAGATAGAACCACCATAAACAAAAATTAACAAAAACAGATTCCGTTATAATTTAACTAAGCAATATAGACCGAAAGAAGCGCCTATTCATTAGCTTTCAACTCATAGAATAAAATAATTTGTCGCTCTTCTCTAAATGTTGCAAAAAGTAAAAAGTTTATTTTAAGACCAAAAAAGTAAGCTAAAAATACAAAAATAAAAATGTTGAAAAACTTAAAAATCATATATCCTGTTCGAACCTCATTAGAAGCGTGTATTCATTAGCTATCCACCCAATCCGTAAAATAATTTGTCGCTATCAACCTAATCCATAAAATAATTTGTCGCCCACCATACCACAAGATTCAGCATTATCATCGTCATCAAGAGTCCTCAGCATCATAATCATCAGCACCGGTCACTTTTGGCCTCATCCAACAACCATTTTTGTAAAAGGTAATCTTGTCAACAAGTTTCCGCTTACCGACAATAATTTTAAACTCGCCTGGAATGCTCTAAGAAAGCATTATGAAAATAAGAGAATTCTGGTCAATAACCAAATTCAATTAATGCTGAATCAACCCCCTATACAGTTCGAATCTTACAAAGCTTTAAAACAACTTCAAAGCAACCTCAATAATGCGTTGGTTGCAATACAATCGTACGATATACCGGTGGAATCGTGGAATGCCATTATTAATTATATTTGTGCATCTCGCCTTCCAGAGACCACTCTCGCCCTTTGGGAAGAATCCCTGGACAAACCTACCGAAATACCTTCATGGGAATCCATGTATGCCTTCTTGTCCAATCGTTATCGCGTACTTGAAAGCGTTTCTGAAATGAAGCAAGTCCCGAAATCCCCTAAGGCCATTGTGTCAAAATTACATTCGCCCTAAGAACGTTCGTAATTTTCATCTAAGCAATAACTCACTGTGCCAACTTTGCAAAGAAACGCATCCGTTGCGCCTCCGTCCGGAATTTATTAGTATGTCGGTCGAGGCTCGACAGGACATAGCACGCAAATACAAATTCTGCCTTAACTGTCTTGCGGTAACACACTTTGTTAACAAATGTCAAAGTCGAAACACTTGTTTTCGTTGTAAAGGAAAACCCCATACCCTATTACATTTCGAAGCGTCTGCTGGTTCTAATTGCAACTCCTACTCATTCTCTTCCAACTACTCCGTCGGTTCACTTCCTCTGGCGCGAACGCAGCTAGAACTCATTTCTCAGCAACTCATCGGCCCGCTCTCTTAGCCACTGCTTGGGTAAAGCTTCGACATCACGGTATGGATTTTGATCTACGCGCATTAGTCGACCAAGGATCAAAGGTCTCTTTCATTTCTGAGGAATCTCAACAACGTTTAGACCTATCGGTCAGAGCAGTTCAAGCCCAGATCTCCGGCATGATTCCGAACTTAACGTACACGATTTAGTTCTCTAACAGCTGACTAAATGACTTCGTACGCTGTAGACCTGAATGATTTTAATTCCCACATAGATTTCCCTTTAGCAGATTCTTTCTTTCATCGGAGTTCAAAGGTAGACATGCTTCTCGGAGCCGATTTATACCCCGCTATAGTCCGTAATGGCTTAAGGAATGAGGTGCTCGGCTCTATCATGGCCCAGACCACTGTGTTCGGTTGAGTGTTACTAGGTCCTATCAATTCGAAGCCCGTAAACAACGTAACCGCACTTTTTTAAGCTTTTTTAACGAAATGTCTTTCGACAAGGAAATTGAAATGTTTTGAAAGCTCGAAGAGTTACCAGAAATCCCAAAATTAACCAAAGCAGAGCAGTTCTGCGAGGACTCGTATAAGGAATCCACTCGTCGGAACGAAGAAGGACGTTACTTCGTAAAACTACCTTTCAAGGAGACCTTTCCTCAAGAACTCTTTTTGGGACACTCCCGCTCAATTGCTATGCGACAATTCCTTAAAACCGAAGTTCGCTTATATATATTTTCGAGAGAAAATCGAATCAGACCACCATTGTCGGGTCTCTTTTCGTCTCTCTACCACTGTAAATCTTACTCAGAGAGACTCTCTGGATTTCTCCACAGTTCTCCTCTGGGCTCAATTCCTAGTGTTAACGCTAGCATCTGTTTATGGGAGATCCGTTTCGTCGACTGGATCTCGACCCATTGATGTCCCAAGATCCTCATTCTTCTGCCAGCCAATGCCGGGCATTGACACAGTATATGTGCCGCTGTCTCAGATTCCTCCAGGCATAGTCTACAAGTATCATCCTCTATAAGGCCCATTTTCCTTAAGTGATACCTGAAATTACCATATCCTGTAGACAAAGCCACTTCAATGTTCCTCGACTCATGCTTAGAACTCTTCTTTGAGTGGAGCAGGTCGGCCACTTTATTGCCATTTTAGCTTGTCTACATTGTTCCACGGTTGACCACCTTCTCAGGTGTTCTGCCGTGATCCATTTGTGGACAAGCTGTTCAACCATTCCTCTGCCAATTGAAGAGAATGGTTCTGGTCCCAGCAACTTTTCAGTTGACCCCTGTTCCGCAAGGGAGTCCGCCTTTTCATTGCCTTCGATCCCTATGTGTCCTCGTACCCAAGTCAGTGTTACTTCATTTTTAGATGAACACTTATTGAGTTTAAGTACGCATTCCAGTGCCAGTGATGTTGTGATGTTTGTTTGTTCCATGCTTCTGATCACCGCCTGATTGTCCAGTGCTATGAGGATATTTCTTCCTTCCACCTGACACTCAAGCAAGTAGTCCAACGCATAAAGCAAGGCAATCATCTCAACCTGGTATACTGAAGTGTATTTCCCGAGGCTAATGTGACGGGCAAGTTCCAGCTCTTCTGAATAGATACCGGCCCCCGCCCCGCCATCCATCATGGATCCATCCGTGAAAATCACTATTTAACAATTTTTTTTTTCTGGAAGTAATCCGTTCTCAATACGAGTTTTGTGATTTCTTTCCATAATACGCACCCTTGTTATTCGATCCATAGGCATGTTTAGCTCCCAAATCTCGTCTTTAACAAGTTCCAGGATCTTCCTATGTCCATAGATCGTACCACGATGGTGCCATTTCGCATCTCGATGCAAGCGAAGTGCCGTTTGGGCAGCTGTTTTCTTAATAAATAAGTCTAGCGGTAATATCCCCATGATGACTTCCAATGCGCATGTTGGGGTTATACGTATTGCACCTGTAATTCCCATACATGCTAAACGCTGAACCCTATCCAGGTGCTTCCTCACAGTTTTCTGAGAGGCTTTCGCCCACCATACAACCGAGGCGTACGCTTAGAAGCTAAGCCGCCTCTGAAAGAAAAGTATGGAGCTGTTCTTTCCGAGTACTTAGAATTAGGTCATATGACCTCCGTTAAACCGTATGAAGTGATGAGCGAGATTCGAGTTCAATCATATTATTTACCACATCACGCTGTTATAAGACCCCAAAGCTCTACTACCAAATTGAGGGTGGTTTTCAATGCATCCAGTACGACCTCCAACGGTGTGAGTCTTAACGATTTACTCTATCCTGGTCCGGTTCTTCAAACGGACATAACCCTTCTCGTCCTTAGATGGCGTTTCTACAAGAATGTGATTATCAGTGATATAGAAAAGATGTTTCGACAAGTCTGTGTTCATCCCGAACCCACAGCTTATCAACGAATCCTTTTTCGTGCGTCAACTTCTCAACAAAAATGACAAGAAAATCAATGTGGTTGAAGAAGAGGGATACAGAAGCCTCACTAAAATACTAAATCAGAAAAAGGTACAATGGTTTTGTTATGAAAATAGACAAACCAGACCAATGAAGGTTGTAGTGAAAAGGCTGCACTATTCATGCTCACCCTAGAGCATAAAAAAAAGAGTTAAAAGACAGAGGCTTTAAAATCTTCGAAGTTGTAAATATGCTTAAATTTAAAAGAAAAGTACCGTTACCAATGTTTACACTCAGTTTTGAGCATGACGAAGATAAGAAAAAGGTATATGAAATTAAAAACATACTTGGGATGCAAGTTAAGATTCATACACTACGTAAATCGAAACAAGTGCCCCAATGCAAAAAATTGTCAAAGATATGGACATAGATACTGCAGCTCAAATCCAAAATGTATTAAATGTGCAGGAAGTCACCACACTAAGGAATGTAGAAAGAAAGAAGATGAGCATCCTAAATGTGTAAACTGCAATGAAAACCATCCTGCTAGCTACAGAGGTTGCAAGGGACAAAAAGCAAAAGAAACCAAAAAAAGCTCAAATAAGGAAGAGCAAAAAGTCAAAAAGGACAAAAAGAAAAGCCGAAAGACGAAGCGATAATCAAAAAGACAAAAAAGCGGGTCCAAAATGGACATATGCCCAGGCAGCATCAATAAATAATCAAATACCAGCAGATAAAACCGTAAAACGCAAAGTAGAGCCAAACACTGGAATGGAAAACTTCATTAAACGAATCCTAAACAGGATTGGTTCCATGGAAAAATCGAATAAGACGATATTAGATAGAATATCGTTGTTAGAGCGACAGAACAGCAACAAAAGAGCTGTTACCAAAAATACACCAGATAGATATATGTCTCATTTCAGAGACGCACTTTAAATTGATAACTAACTTTAAACTGCAAGGATATGAATTATATCACTCCACATCCTCATAACTGTGCAAGAGGTGGGGCTGCAGTGTTAATAAAGAATACACTAAAACACCGTATAGAAGCAAAATTTCAATAATGTGCCTCATCCAAGGCATTTCCATGTGTAGGAAACGAATCCCAGTTCCGGTTCAGGTTAGGTTAGTTTACATCCTAAAAGTATGCAATAATTCTGTTTTTAACGAAAGGGCAAGGAATTGTGAGCTAGCTTAGTGGGAGGGATATTCCTCCAAAGTGAAAAGGGAAATAGCTAAAACTAGAACTAAGTGCAGAATTTCGCCCTCGAAGCTAATCTTTACCATACTTAAAGAGTAGGCTAGCAGGACGGAGCTAGCTTACACGAATACTATGAATATGTTTTGTTTTATATAATAGAGGAAGAACAATAAAGAGGTATAATAGAAAAACGGTGAGGTCGTATGACTAACAAAAACCCGCAAGGGAGACAGACAACCGGTGGTCACGCTCGCCTTTGACTGATAGTTCTTGGTGCGGATTTTTGTTCGAAGGAGTGTACGGGAGTACCCTTTTGACTCCATATTGTTCTGCGGAGTATATTTCCTTCTTTTTTTTGCGTGTGAAAGCGTAGTTTCCGAATTTGGACGTATCGCGAGAAAATAATAAAACAAAATAAAAAAAAATAAAAAAAAAGATCAAAAAGACACAAAAAAAATAAAAACCCGACAAAAAAAAAATATGTACATACATATACAAGGCGGCGCAAAAATAACCTTACGATGTTTTTTGGCTGTAATTTAAAAAAAAAATGAAAAACTTTGATTCTTCTTGTGGATTATTTTTATTTGGTCTTTTAATTTTTTTTACATCAAGTCGAGAATATGATGTCATGTAAATGGCCGCCGCCACAGTTGATTGTAATTTGAGCCCTTTTTATGGCATTTTCCATCACTTTGGCCAAAACTTCCGGCGATAGGTCCTCACATTCTTGACGGATATTGTCTTTAAGAGCTGCAAGAGTCTGAGGCTTGTTGACATAGACCCGCGACTTCAAAAAGCCCCACAAAAAGAAGTCTGGAGCGGTCAAATCAGGCGATCTTGCTGGCCAGTGCAAATCGCCAAAACGGGAGATTAGGCGCCCGGGAAATGCATCCTTCTGCATATCGGTTGTGGCACGTGCAGTGTGTGCCGTTGCACCGTCCTGTTGGAACCACATGTTTTCCAATCCCAATTCATCAAGTTGCGGCAAAAAGAACTCGTTGGTCATTGGTCTGTAGCGCTCACCATTCACAGTAACCGTTTGGCCCGCGACGTCTTCGAAGAAAAAAGGTCCGATGACTCCTCCAGCGAAAACAGCACACAACACAGTGACTTTGAGCGGGTGTAATGGCTCTTCGTGGGTTACACGCGGATTTTCAGTGCCCCAAAAGCTAAACGTCGCAGTGTTTCACCAGTAGGCGTTGGACGGCTAGGAAATCCGCTACGAAATTCACGTTGTGCCAAAGTCATCGACCGATTATTGCTCAAATAAATAGTCACCAATATTCCGCGTTCTGGAGCAGTGTAGCGTAACATTGTTTATTAACGTGTATTTCGCATGTGTTTACTACACAAATGTCAAAACAGAACTGACATTAGGGGCCAATCGCAAAATTTATAGCATTTTCTGATAGGAGGATTACATTTGCGCCACCTTGTATATGCGTAAATTGTGCCCCGAAATTAACGACTGATCGTTTAAACAAAGTGCTAAAGGAACAGGAAAAAAAAAAAGTGCCCTGACGGACTTTGTGTCCAACTAATCTTTTTTTTCGGAGGTACCATCCATCTATTGGTGCTCAGCGAGTGAACATTGCCAAAAATAGACCGCAAAAAGATCATATCAGTGGTATTTCCGCCACCAAAATCTAAGACGAATGGCAACAGCGGCAACAACAACTTCAACGTAAGGCATATGACATATCCTGTACCATCACCTAGCCCATCAACCGACTCGGGTGTAAGAACGACACCACAACTCCCGTGGTGACTGTGCTACCAACAATACCCGCCAACAGAAGAATTAGGAGAATGAATCCCCGTCGACGTAATCTCCCGCCGCCCCACCACGAGCTACGACAACGGCAACTCCAACACCAAGATCATCCGCCAAGTGGTCGTTCGATGTGGTCTCTACGAACTTCAACTTGAGGATGCTTCAAACGACTCACAAAATCCATGACAACTCCACGCAACATCAATCCAACGCCGAACACTAGCGGCGAAAACCTCCCGCAACGTAACATTGCCAGTCAACCTTTGTTGCAACAAATCCCTGAGCGACATTAGAGTCATCGCCATTCCCGTCAGATAAGAAAACT
This sequence comes from Cheilosia variabilis, assembly GCA_951230905.1. Classification (NCBI taxonomy): domain Eukaryota; kingdom Metazoa; phylum Arthropoda; class Insecta; order Diptera; family Syrphidae; genus Cheilosia; species Cheilosia variabilis. The sequence goes on from OX579676.1 coordinate 88,297,198, forward strand.
AGAGATAGGAGTTAAGTTTCACCCTTGCTAACAAACAGTGTAACAGTTAACCAACACCTGTGTAAGAAATTCTCTTTTGTTTCTCTCTCAACATTTAGCTCACCTATCGGCAGAAAAAAAAGGAAATGATAAATCATCGGGCCGGCGGCGAAGATGTGCACATATTCCCCCTCACCCCTTGGTATCAACGAACGCATTAAGTACCTACCTTTTGTTTACTTTAAAATTGGTATCTTTGGTAAGTCATGGATGTTTTCACGCTATTTCTTAAACGGGTTGTGAACTGAAATTGATTCTTAGTTAACTTGGCCTAGGACTGTCAAACAAAAAAAAAATATTTAAATTAAAACAAAATTGCATGTATAATCATATTCGTAGGAAATTACGTATACGCCCTCGAATCCATTACCAAAATTTATTTAGCTATTTTTTTGTTCACGACGGGTGATGACTCTCGAAAGTTTTTTTATTTTTCCTATTTTTGTTTTCTTTCGTTCAGGGATTCTCAAGTATGAATATAACTAAAGTAGTCGAAAATAACAAAAAAAAAGGGAAGTTTATTCCGAAGTTTTATATTGTTTAAGTAATTAAGAAGCCCGCAAGTATTTTTTTTTATATTTTTTGTTGTACCTACTACTGCATACCTAGCAGGTATATTTTCATAGTTTTTTTTTTATAGTATTAGAATGAATATAGATTGAATTGTCAATAAAGATCGGTCTTAAAGAAATAAAATTTTTTTCGAATTAGCCTTGTCTTAGCGTAGCTGTGAATTTTGGAAATTTAGGATATGAAGAGAATTCAATTCACTGACGATAGCGTCACAATTCGCTTATGATTCGGAAACGCTAGTTGTTTAAAAAGTATGCCTTATTAAGCTGGTTATTTGGTGGTTGTGACGAAGTTTGAGGATGCCAATGATTGGTCCATAGTTAGAACGTAAGTACCGCTAGAGGGAATCTTAGGGGCTAATGTAAAGATATGGTGACACATTAGCCATGGAGACATAGCGGTACCAGTGGTCATGAAGCTTTGCAAGGGTGGGTACACCAAGGGAGCCAACAACATCTCTGGCTTCTCCCTCTTTGGAAGAGTTACCGACTAGCTGTCACTAATATAATAACAAGGACATTTCGCACCCCTTTAATTTAAAAAAAAATTTTTTTTTACTAGGAATTCCAGCAACCTAAAGGCATGAAAAACGTAACAACCGTCTACGTCACCGTGGCAAGAACCCCCCCGACTGACGAGCTGGCCAGTGCTTACTAGCATGCCTCAGCCTAGGTGATGTGGACCCCCTTCCTTCTCTGCTGCCCGGACTGACTCAAGGAGTCCTGTGACCTTGGGTCATATGGGTGGCTATGGAGAGGGAAGGCCTCAGACTTGGCCGTGCAATATTATGAGATCTCCTTCGTTACGTCCACGGCACAGGGTAGGGTTAGTGCGGTGCATGGCTCGGAGGTTAATCCCTCTATAGGTGCATTGGCCTATCCCTCCTCCTTACTACAATCGTTACAGGTGGCGCCCAACGTGGGGCCCGAAATGTCCTAAATTTTTCGGTATTTTCGATCTAGTATATCTGGTAAAACCCGCGTGTTTCGAGGTGTTGGTAAATTTCTTCATTTTATACAATTTTCGACACGTTTTGCAGTTTGTTTTTATTTTGCTGCGCTCTTATGATACTCACGTCTGGTTAATCATACAAATCGGCCGATAGATGGATTTCAACAGCTCTATCTAGGTCTGTTGCGATTTTGTTTTTTTTTTGATAACTAGTGTGATATTCACAGAGTTAGATAGAATCAATTTTGTTTTGTCAATAAGAAGTCAGGTCCGGCTTCAACCAGCAATCCGTTAAGTGAAACTGGCTGAAATTATGGCGGGTCCACTTTTATTGGTATCCACAAGCTTTATTTTGTCGTTGGCACTATGTCCAGTAGTTGGAAACATCATAATATCCACCACACCTGTTGCAACCTCTGAACAATAAAGCTGTATTGGAGTCGCCAAACGATTTAACTCAGAAGTGCGAATTGTGAATTAATCCTTTCTTAAGTGTCCTAAAGCAATGCTCATATAAGCAACGCATAGATGCATTGGCTGAAATTCACATTTAGGCTGAAATACGTAGCTCCTACCAGAGCCACTACACCTCTGCACGCTCTTCATTATACTGTACCGTTTATCAGCGGCGAGTTGTACTTTCAAGAAGGGTTGGTACTCCGGGACATCAATGATCCCCGCTAAACCAGTCACAACCACCAAACATTTAACGAAATAGAAGAGATCAGAATATAGACAGATATGTTTACAAAAAAAATAAAAAACCTTATTATAGAAGTTTAGTTTAGACGAAGTTAGTAAGAGATGTAGTTATATCAATAAGTTTTGTTTTTACATCCAATATAGTTAGCATTAGTTAGCGTCTGTACACCAGATAAGTTATGCGAATTTTCTTTTTTCTTTGCTAATTTTGTTTATCAAGCCTCTGAATTCGAAGATTTAGATATTATCCATCTCCTGCATTTGAAGAATTTTTTTCCCTGTTACCAGTCTTTCGAATTAGCAATCAATCAAGACTTTCCAGCCCACTTAAAAGCTATGTCGCAGAGGCCAAAGAAAGCCAGACAGCCGAAAGGTCTTTTCAGCGCAATTCAGAGGAGATATCTCCTACGTAGCCTTGGAAATGCCTCACTTTTTGGGGAGAGTGCCAACCTCACCATGCCCAATATTTCAATAACACCAACCGAGTGGAAGAGTAGTCGGACGGAGCGGCTGCTATTGCTGTCGGCGTAAGCCAGCAGGCAAACAGCTCCCACTTGGAAAATACTTCCCATGCCGCGGCGATTGACACCCAAATTCCGCCTCGACAGACGACTGAAGAGTCAAGTGCGACTGTAGGGCTGAACAGAGCTGAAGATTTTCGAGTCTTGAGAGAAGAAATGGAAAGAGACCGTAATTGCCTTCGTAATGAAGTTGCCTCTATTGTTCGGGAAACTTTGGCGGCGGCCACCCCTAAAACTCGGCCCAACCCCATTCACAATATGCCATGGCAAAACCCCCCTCCCGGATATTCTGCCCAACCACCACCTCCTCCATACCGGTCTCAAATTATACCACCCGTTCGCGGCCGTAGTGATCACGCTGACGATTTTCTCAGTCGTCTAGACAACCTAAATCTTGATGACGTTTCCAGTGGTCCACGGAGTCAGCGACCTACTCGGTCCAACTTTCATAAATGGGGCATCACTTTTGATAACCGCAATATGACAGTGGGCGATTTCCTCTTTAGACGGGACCGCCTGAAATTGCGCCACGAGACCAGCTGGGAGGACATTTCCATGAATTTTCTTCAATTCCTCAGAGGCCAAGTTGAAAGCTGGTACTGGGTATATCTCAAGGCCAACCCGACAGTGAGCTGGACTACCCTGCGCCTGGCTCTGAGCAATTCCGAAGCCTTGAATCAGATTCGGAGTTATCTCGAAAGATGTACGATAGGCACCAGCCGCCTTCAGAATCTTTCGATGATTTTTACAGTGCAATTCAGCAATTAAATAGTAGACTGCGAGTGCCCAAGCCCGAAAGCGAGATCATTGAACATATTAAGCAAAATGTTCGGACGCGTATCGGGGAATTGCTTCTAACTTTTCAGACCGCTAGTTTACCGGAAATAGTCTACGTGTGTCGGAACACGGAGAAGTATCTCAGTGATCGTGACAGCCGCAAACGCAATAATGGATTTGTTCCGCCTGCAAGAAGGAACGCTGTATCCGAAGTAGAGGTAGAAAGCTCTGAAATAGTCGGCGAACATTTCGCCAATGTAGACGCCTTGCATCCTAGAAGAGAGACCCGCCGATTTACTTGTTGGAACTGCAAAGCTATTGGTCACTCCTTCTATGACTGCCCTGATCCCCAGAGGCATTTGTTTTGTTTTAAATGTGGCCAGGAAGAAACCATCACTCCCCAGTGCCCCCGTTGTCAGGGAAACGAGATAAGAGCCGTTTAGCGTCTCGGGGGAATTGCTCGCAGAATCGGAACCCGGACACCCACTAGATATCGCTCCTAGTAACCATTTAACACTTACGTCAATCTGTCACAACTTGCCGGATGGTTCAGAGGTAGATCCACTGCCTCGGGTGAATGTTTTAAAACGAACCCCCAGACCTAATACAACTATAACACTACCCAGACCTAATACAACTATAACACTACCCAGACCTAAATATTTTTGCCCCCACCTAAAACTTTACATGAAAGACTTGAAAACTATTATAATGCCAGAAACAGGATTTTCGGCCAGCAGGCTGCACCCGTTTCCAGGCGAATCGAAAAATTGAGAGGCAGGTTCAAGGTTAAGCGAAAAATGTATAAGGCGATAGAATCCACCACCCTTTGGAGCATGGACGATCCTCGTCCCTATGCGAGAGTCTCTATAATGGGAGAACCTATGTTAGGATTGCTCGATAGCGGGGCTAGCATTAGCTGTTTGGGAGAGGGTGGATTGGATTTCCTGCGCAAACATAACATTTCTCCTTCAAAATTTTCCTCGGAAGTCAAAACCGCTGATGGCAATTCGCAGCCGATAGTTGGCAAAATCACTGCCGAAATATCCTATAGAGGTGAATCCAAATCGGTAGAGCTTCTGATAGTCCCAGCTCTGAAACAACGTCTGTATCTAGGAGTGAATTTCTGGAAGGAATTTCAAATAGCCCTAAACCTCATCTCTGAAATAATGCAAGAAGTAGGTCCTCAAGGACGTGATACGTATGCGCATGATTTAACAGTGGAGGAGTCCAGAGCATTGGAACAAGCCGTCCGCCTGTTTCCTTCCTTTACCACTATTGGGCTAGGAAAAACTTGGCGAGAGGAACATGTCATTGACACGGGGGATGCCGAAAACAACGTCACTACCCTGTATCCCCAGCGGCGCAGAAGCTTTTATATGAGGAACTTGATCGTGTGCTGGAAATGGGGGTTATCGACGAAAGTACAAGCGCGTGGAACTCTCCGGTAGTCCTCATACGCAAGCCAGGCAAAAATCGGTTGTGTTTAGACTATCGAAGAGTCAACAGTGTCACCAAGAAAGATGCATATCCTCTTTCTCATATAAAGGGTTTGCTAGGGCGTCTGTCAGAGACATACTTTATTTCAAGTGTGGATCTGAAAGACGCCTTTTGGCATATACCGCTGGAAGAAGGATCGAGGCAGAAGACGGCGTTTACGGTCCCCGGCAGACCCTTATATCAGTTCAACGTTATGCCCTTTGGCCTTTGCAATGCGCCTCAACGCATGTGCAGATTGATGGACAAAGTGGTACCGCATGAATTGAGAGAAAATGTATTCGTGTATTTGGACGACTTACTTATAATCTCGCGCACATTTGAGGAACATATCAAAATGCTTAGTGTGGTAGCTAATAAGGTTAGAGACGCTGGACTTTCAATTAACGTACAGAAATCAAAGTTCTGCTTTAAAGAATTAAAGTATCTAGGATATATTGTAGGAGAAGGGGTTTGAAAACAGATCCTTCGAAGATATCTGCCATAAACGACTTTCCTATTCCCTCCTCAGCTCGCCAGGTTAGGCGATGGAAGATGGGGATGGTGCAGAGCGCCCTATTTATTTTTATTCCCATAAACTTAATACGGCTCAACGCAACTATAGTGTTACGGAGCGAGAGTGTTTGGCAGCGGTAATTGGTGTTCAGAAAATGAGCATCGAAAGGGTTCGCAGAACGTTGTGCTCGCGCATACGAGATAGGTGCTCTGCAACTCAATGAGCCTATGCTGAAGGATCCCTCCAATGTGCTCCATATCGATCTTGGAGATCCTAGTTTTACATCTAGGGAATACTGCAAGATCATTGGTACCATCGAAGAACAACAAGATCAGCTACCTGACCTTCGAGTCTCGAATAATTTCGTGTACAAGAGGGTCAGACATAGCACAGGAAATCCGTTGGAGGACGACCTCGCATGGAAACTATGGGTTCCGGAGGAGCTAACGGAGCGCTTGATTCCTTTGGCTCACCAGCCGCCTCGGGCTTCGCATGGAGGAATAGCTAAAACTTTATACCGACTACGACAGGGTTTTTTTTTTTGCCCCAACATGGCATCCCAAGTCAAATCTTTCATCACTGAATGTGACATTTGTAAAACCTCAAAGGCCCCAAACACCATTCTAAGACCACCTATGGGTAAGGCATTTGTGGTGGAAAGGCCATTTCAGATGGTCTCTATCGACTTTTTGGGCCCCTATCCACGTTCGAAGTCTGGTAAGACGCACATAATCGTTGCTTTGGATCAACTCACGAAATTTGTTCTTATTCAACCGTTAGGGAAAGCGACATCGGATACTCCGTTAAAGTTCCTTAAAGAACAAATTTTGTATGTATTCGGGGTACCAGAAGCTATCACGAGTTCTCCAAGGTCATGCAAGTGTATGGGATAAGTCACGTAAAGACAGCCTCCTACTCACCGCAAGCAAATGCAAGTGAAAGGGTAAACCGGTCAATGCTTGCTGCTATCCGATCCTATATTGACCCGAATCAAAGAAATTGGGATGTCCTCCTCCCCTATATAGCATGTGCCCTTCGCACAACAATCCACTCAGCAATAGGGGTATTTCCTTATGCAGACTATAAGCTGTTAGCCAACCTAAAGTGTCTTAATAATTCCGAGACTAGATTACTCTCGAAAGCGGAGAGGATGAACATACTTCATTCATACATTAAGCAATCGCTTGCCAAGGCACACGAAGGCTACGAAAGCGCTTACAATACTCGATCCAAAAATGTGAAGTATGGCGTTGGAGATTTGATTTTCAGAAGGAATTTCGTGCTCAGCGATGCATCTAAGAAAATAAGTGCCAAATTAAGCCCAAAATTCATAAAAATGCGAGTACGTCGGGTTGTGGGGAATAATTTGTACGAGTTGCAGGATCTCAAGGTAAACGTACAGGAATTTATCATTGCAAGGACTTGAGAAAATGACATGATATCTAAAATACAATTTTTTTATTTCTTCTCTCCCTTTGGGCTAGCTCGTCTGTGCATGAGACGTGCATATACATGTAAGGGCGTGGGTTGGTTCGCTATTAGCCTAGTTTCTTTTCTTCTTCTTTTAGCTCTTTGGAGAAAGCGCTAAACGAATAAACTTCGTAGGAAACGAGTCCCAGTTCCGGTTAGGTTAGTTTACATCCTAAAAGTATGCAATAATTTTGTTTGTTTTTAACGAAAGGGCAAGGAATTGTGAGTTAGCTTAGTGGGAGGGATATCCCTCCAAAGTGAAAAGGTAAATAGCTAAAATTAGAACCCAGTGCAGAATTTTGCCGTCGAAGCTAATCTTCACCATACTTAAAGAGTAGGCTTGTGGACTACTCATCTCAAGACTAGCATTGCAAGAAGGGGAAAGCTTGGAGAAAGTAGGACGGAGCTAGCTTACACGAATACTATGAATATGTTTTTTTTATATAATAGAGGAAGAACAATAAAGAGGTATAATAGAAAAACGGTAAGGTCGTATGACTAACAAAAACCCGCAAGGGAGACAGACAACCGGCGAGTATATATAAGGTGGTCACGCTCGTCTTTGACTGATAGTTCTTGGTGCGGATTTTTGTTCGACGGAGTGTACGGGAGTACCCTTTTGATTCCATATTGTTCTGCGGAGTATATATTTCCTTCTTTTTTTTGTGTGTGAAAGCGTAGTTTCCGAATTTGGACGTATCGCGAGAAAATAATAAAACAAAATAAAAAAAAGAAAAAGAAAAGATCAAAAAGACACAAAAAAATAAAAACCCGACAAAAAAAAAATATGTACATACATATACATATATGCGTAAATTGTGCCCCGTAATTAACGACTGATCGTTTAAACAAAGTGCTAAAGGCGAACAGGAAAAAAAAAAGTGCCCTGACGGACTTTGTGTCCAACTAATCTTTTGTTTCGGAGGTACCATCCATTTATTGGTGCTCAGCGAGTGAACATTGCCAAAAATAGACCGCAAAAAGATCATATCAGTGCTATTTCCGCCACCAAAATCTAAGACGAATGGCAACAACAACTTCAACGTCAGGCATATGACATATCCTGTACCATCACCTAGCCCATCAACCGACTCGGGTGTAAGAACGACACCACCATAACAGCTTACCAACTCCCGTGGTGACTGTGCTACCAACAATACCCGCCAACAGAAGAATTAGGAGAATGAATCCCCGTCGACGTAATCTCCCGCCGCCCCACCACGAGCTACGACAACGGCAACTCCAACACCAAGATCATCCAAGTGGTCGTTCGATGTGGTCTCTACGAACTTCAACTTGAGGATGCTTCAAACGACTCACAACATCCATGACAACTCCACGCAACATCAACATCTTTACCAACAGCAGCAGCTCCAGCAACATCGATCCAACGCCGAAAATTAGCGGCGAAAACCTCCCTCAACGTAACATTGCCAGTCAACCTTTGTTGCAACAAATCCTGAGTCATCGCCATTCCCGTCAGATAAGAAAACTAAAGATAGGAGTTAAGTTAAGTATTTCACCCTTGCTAACAAACAGTGTAACAGTTCACCAACACCTGTGTAAGAAATTCTCTTTTGTTTCTCTCTCAACATTTAGCTCACCTATCGGCAGAAAAAAAAAAGGAAATGATAAATCATCGGGCCGGCGGCGAAGATGTGCACATATTCCCCCTCACCCCTTGGTATCAACCAACGCATTAAGTACCTACCTTTTGTTTACTTTAAAATTGGTATCTTCGGTAAGTCATGGATGTTTTCACGCTATTTCTTAAACGGGTTGTGAACTGAAATTGATTCTTAGTTAACTTGGCCTAGGTACTGTCAAACAAAAAAAAAAATATATTTAAATTAAAACAAAATTGCATGTATAATCATATTCGTAGGAAATTACGTATACGCCCTCGAATCCATAACCAAAATTTATTTAGCTATTTTTTTGTTCAGGACGGGTGATGACTCTCTCAAGTTTTTTTTTCTTTTCTTTCGTTCAGGGATTCTGAAGTATGAATATTAGTAAGTAGTCGAAAATAACAAAAAAAAAAAGGGAAGATTATTCCGAAGTTTTATATTGTTTAAGTAATTAAGAAACCCGCAAATATTTTTTTTTATATTTTTTGTTGTACCTACTACTGCATACCTAGCAGGTATCTTTTCATAGTTTTTTTTTGGTAGTATTAGAATGAATATAACTTGAATTGTCAATAAAGATCGGTCTTAAAGAAATAAATTTTTTTTCGAATTAGCCTTGTTTTAGTGTAGCTGTGTATTTTGGAAATTTAGGAGATGAAGAGAATTCAATTCACTGACGATAGGGTCACAATTCGCTTATGATTCGGAAACGCTAGTTGTTTAAAAAGTATGGCTTACTAAGCTGGTTATTTGGTGGTTGTGACGAAGTTTGGGGACGATCTGTTGCAGCAGTATACTGCTCTCCTAGCTATAGACTAAAGAAAAATGATTTTAAAAGTCTTTTCCGCATATTTCACAATAGATTAATCGCGGGAGTGGATTTTAACGCTAAAAATAAATATTGGGGATCTAGATTAACTAATACTAGAGGCAGAGAACTATATGAAGCAATTAAAGAAGATGGCGGATCACTACGGGAAATACTACCTATTGGCCAACAGATAGGAATAAAACCCCAGATCTTGTCGCAAAAAACATCAAACAAAACTCTTATCCTCGCGAAATATGTGAAATTATTACAGAAAAGAGGAAAGCTAGAACATGCTGGCAACAGACAAGGGCGCCAAGTGACAAGACCAAACTGAACAACTTTAACCAACCAAGCTCAGAAAATCTGTAAGAGAATTCAATAATGAGTCTTTGAAAACTTACCTAACAAGTCTTACAAATGATGCTAGTACTGACTACTCGCTCTGGAAGGCAACAAAGAAAATGAAGAGGCCATTAGCTCACATTCCGCCACTAAGAAGATAAAGATTTTCAAGGACTCGAAGTCAGGTGCGAAGAAGATAGACCTATTCGGTCGGTAACAGCTAAAGAACTTGCCAAAGAAATTAAAGAAAGCATAAATACAAAAAAGGACCCAGGCTTGATTTGATTACAGGAGAAGTTTTGAAACAATTTCCACGAAAATACTTAAAAGAACTACCGCAGATTATAAATGCTGCATTTAAACTAAGATATGTGCCAAGCATCACGATACCAAAACCAGGCGAACCACCTAACGAAGTTACCTCATATCGCCCAATATCTATTCTACCAATGTTGTCCAAGTTATTCGAAAAAATGCTGGCAAAACGTCTACAAAAAATAATAGATGAAAAATCGCTAGTCCCAATTCACCAATTTGGATTTAGAAATAAGCACTCTACCATTGATCAGGTGCATAGAATAACAAATAAAATCGAAAAAGCATTTGAAAAGAAAAATGTTTGCTCTACAGTAGGTATTTCTTGATATAGCACAAGCACAAGGATGCTTGATGCACAAATTACAAAAGCAACTGCCGAAGCAGTATTCGACCATTCTGGAGTCTTATATATATCAGATCGATTCTTCAGAATTAAGCAAGATACAGAGTACTCTACATTAAGAGAGATTAAAGCTGGTGTACCGCAACACGGTGTGCTAGGTGCAGTTCTATACCTACTTTTCACTAGCGATCTGCCTGAAAGTAAAGAAACCACAACAGCTACTTTTGCAGATGACACTGCTGTCCTTGCTGTGGGAGCAACTGTCGAAATAGCAACAAAAAAGCTTCAAACAGCAATAAACAAGAATTCAGAATGGACTAAGAAATGGCAGATTAGATTCAATGACCTTAAGTCAGTCCATATTAATTTTACGTATAAAAACGTACCACACATTCCAGTCTACATTAACAAAAATGTAGTGGATTATTCAAACACAAATATCTAGGTATGACTCTAGACGCTAAACTGCGTTGAAATGCGCCTGTAAAGAAAAAAAGAGATGAGTTGAACATGCGATACAGTAAAATGTATTGGCTTTTCGGGAGATACTCATCCCTGTCCAACTACAATAAGCTACTGCTATACACGCAAATTCTGAAAAAAGTATGGACCTACGGGCTCCAGTTGTGGGCAAACACATGCCAAACAAATTTACAAAAATTTCAGGTTTTCCAAAATAAAGTACTAAGGAACATAGTTAATGCACCTTGGTACATACGCAATGCCGATCTGCATAGAAATCTAAATGTTGAAATGGTTGACGATGAGGCTAAGAAGGTTGCTCGGAAGCACAGAAGTAGGCTGCTCAGCCACGTAAGCACAGAAATAACAAAACTTTTAAATAATGATAATGTAATCAGGAGATTGAGACGGATAAAGCCTATTGATCTATAAGATTTAGCTAGGGCTAAGAAATCAGTTGTTGTTTTCAAACAAAACAAGTTTAGAAATCCGACAAACGGCGGATTTATCCCTTAAATACATAAAAATAATTCAAAAACAAAATTGCTGATTAGTCGTACGACTAGGTGCAATCTTATTCGGGATGACGAATGTCAGTCCCCCGGAAGTTTTTTTTAGATGAGTTAAAGTCCATCACTATTGCAGAAGTATCCCTCGCGTACTAGCTCTGCAATGTCTTTCGATGATTGTTTACTTCCAGCGAATTCCCAACACAAAAAAAAAAAAACAGCTTCTCAACCAGTCCGCGACTACGAACTTCAGACCGTAGCCTTTGGGGTCAAGTTTGCTCCCTACTTTGCGTATAGCCTTGCTTCAATTGGCCAAAGATGTACAGCCAGCTATCACATCCATGTGCAGCCTATATCATAGAAAAGGAATCTTATGTCGATAACATACTTCCAGGCGCTCATGATATTTCGAGTGCACTGCAGGCTCAGAAGGAACTAATATCAGCTCTGTCTTCAACAGGATTCCATCTGCGGAAATGGACTGCTTACGTCCCTGAACTACTCAGTCATCTTCCCCAAGATCATCTTTTAAATAAAGACTTCCTTAATATCGATAAAACCACTATTCCTTGGAACGCTTCCTCAGACACATTTTCGTTCTCTGTGAATTCAACTGCCTTCGGTTCATCTACCAGTAAAAGATCGGTCCTCTCTGCTATAGCCACTCTTTATGACCCGGCTGGTTGGCTCGCGCCAATCATAGTTTCTGCGAAGCTGCTTATGCAGCAGATCTGGAAAGACCGTACTGGTTGGGATCAATCATCTTCCAGCTACTGAACAAAGATGGAAAGATTCCTGCATAATTTCGATGATATCCAGAGTATCCAGATTCTCCGATGGATAGTGATGAGGAATGTACAAATTAATACCATAAATTTGTAACGTTATACTAAATTTATTCACCAAGCCAATGATTACAGATTTCGGTTCGATACGGTTAGTATTGTGTTTCGCGGTTGGTGGTTGCTGGCAAAGTGGAAGAATAACGTAAGTACTATCAATGCAAAAGATGTTGTCCAATACGATCCTCACAATGAAACCGGTTTATGCTCTCTCTGAATTCCATGTTAGGCAACGACAACATAACATGCTTATCTATCATCAGTCGCGATCGCGACATATGTATGGGAATATAGAGAGGATGAAACAACCGTAGGAAAATGTTAGTTTACATAGTAGGCAATTTAAGAACAACAAGAATTAATTAAGAAAAATAGAAAAATATAGGATAAATAACAAAAAAAACAAAAATAAATAAAATTAAGAAATTAGTAAATATTTCTATTTCCAAGCAGATAGAATACACCCCGTGGACGGTACTTCAACTTCACGGATTCTGTGATGCATCGGAAAAGGCTTATGCCGCTACGATATATGTCAGTGTTACACGGTAATTCTCTTTTTACGAAGTATCTATTATGGGCCAAATCCAAAGTTGCTCCCATAAATCCAGTCTCTACCCCGTCAAGAGTTGCAGGGAGCCGTTTTGCTTTCGAGAATGATTCGTGTCGTCCTTGAGAATTTTAATTTCCTAGCCTCTGGTGATTTTCGATTGTCGAAGGACCCGACTATAGTCTTAGTGTGGTTGAACAAACACCCCAGCACGTGGAAACGTATGTCGCGAATTGAACTTCAGAGATCTTATCTAACGTCTCTACTATCAAATGGGCTCACGTTTCATCGGCAGCCAATCCCGCTGATGTAGATACCCGCGGTACCACCCCCCGAGAGTTGAAATTTAATCCATTATGGTGGAATAGTCCCGCCTGGTTACAGGACCCTGAACCCAACTGGCCCAGTGTAGACCTTTCTGCTCCTGAAGAATCCCTTGTAGAGATTAAGCCTTTAAAAACCAACATGGGCTTACTAAACACTGAATTTGTGAAAAAAATTTTAAGCGATTTTCCACGTGGCACACAGCTAGCTAGTTCGAGTTATTAGCTATTTATATCTTTCACGCCGTCACCCTAAACGATCACAATATAATTCTAAATCTTTTCAACTCGAGGATATCGTGTTCACCAAGACTCGACTCATTGTTTTAACCCAACAGCATTATTTTCACCAAGATTCAGGGCTTCCCTGAAATATTTCCCATTTTTTCAAAAATAGGGAAACAATTCTCAAGAAAGTTAGTTTTTAGTTAGTAATTTTTTGACTTTTTATTTAAATGTAAATTATCAAAATAATTCAATACATATTACAATATTTTATGAGCATAAAGTCTTTAGGTTTGGCAATGAGCCGTCTACAAGATTGACATTTTTGTATTTATAACATTATTTGAAACAAGATAATCTAAATTTAAAAGACAAATAGTGAATTATTCAAGTAAAAAATAAAAAATGTTCATTCACTAAATATTTTCAAAAATCTCCATCTCTGATTCGTTTCATATTTGCTGTATAAAAAGGATCGAGATTTTTCTATGATGTTCCCAAATTTTCTTCTTAGTGTAGTAGCTCCGTCACTAGGGTAAAAACTTAGGACACATCCGCAGCGATTAGCTAGTTCTTGCCAATCTTTGACGCAAGTCGCGTTTTTTTCAAGCATATACTTAAAAACCACTTTCGGCAGGCGTTCGTCTTCCATTTCCTTTTACTACATAACAAAAGTGTATCTTTATCTTTTTCAAGATAAGGGGTGGACATCCTGTTTCCACATGGATCATGTAGTTAGGGGTATTATTGGGTAACTTAAAGATACGCTTTATGCAGTAGCGTTGGAACTTTTCCACGGATTCAAAGTTACCATACCCCCACACTTGTGCCGCGTAAAGAAGAATGGTCTGGGCAGTCGCTCTGATAATTTGTTGCTTTGAGCTATGCGTAACAGTTTTACTTCGGGTGCAAGTACTCCAGACTGAATTTATGGCTCGTTTTGCTTCTGCCAGTTTAATTTTAAGATGATTCTCAACGTTCAGATTGGATGTTATTAAAGGGTGATTTTTTAAGAGGTTTAGAACTTTTTTTAAAAAAAAAACACAAAAAATTCGAAAAAATGAATGAAATATTTATTTGAATCGATAGTTTGAACCTTGCAATTTAATGTTTAAAGATAATTTCATGCAAATGTTGACCGCGGCTGCGTCTCAGGTAGCCCATCCGCTGAGTCCAATTTTGGCATACTCTTTCACACATATCGGCCGGTATCTCACGAATGAATGCATGGATGTTGGCTTCCAGTGCGTCAATCGAAGCGGGCTTGTCCCTATACACATTAGCCTTGGCATACCCCCACAAAAAATAATCTAATGGTGTCAAATCGCACGATCTAGGCGGCCAATTGACCGGCCCGAAACGTGAAATTAACTGTTCACCAAACTCGCCTCGCAATTGCGCCATTGTTTCGCGTGCTGTGTGGCATGTGGCACCGTCTTGTTGAAACCACATATCATGCAAGTCAAGAACTTCCATTTCGGGCAAAAAAAAGTTTGTTATCATCGCTCGGTAGCGTTCACCATTGACAGTAACGCTGCGATTCGCATCATCTTTGAAGAAATATGGCCCAATAATGCCGCCGGCCCATAAACCGCACCAAACAGTGGCTTTTTCGGGATGCATTGGTAGCTGTTGCAATGCTTCTGGCTGATCTTCACTCCAAATGCGGCAATTTTGCTTATTTACGTACCCATTCAACCAAAAATGAGCCTCATCGCTGAACACAATTTTTCGATAAAAAAGCGGATCCTCGGCCAGCTTTCCAAGAGCCCATTCACCAAAAATTCGGCGTTGTGGTAGGTCGGCTGGCTTTAGTTCTTGCACCAGCTGTATCTTAAAAGGCTTTACGCCCAAATCCTTCCGCAAAATTTTCCACGTAGTGCTGTAACAAAGGCCTAACTGCTGGGAACGGCGCCGAATCGACATTTCGCGGTCTTCTGTCACACTAGCTGATACGGCCGCAATATTTTCTTCACTACGCACAGTACGTAAACGTGTTGGTGGTTTAATGTCCAACAAAGTAAATTTGGTGCGAAATTTGGTCACAATCTTCCGAATAGACTGCTCAGAAGGTCGAGAATGCCGATCATAAAATGGAAGCAGCGCGCGATGAACATTTCGAACCGAGCACGAATTTTGATAGTAAAATTCAATAATTTGCAAGCGTTGTTCATTTGTAAGACGATCCATGGTTAAATTGCAAACCAAACTGAAGCTGTTTGACAGTGACACAAGGTACTAAACACACGTCAGCTGTCAAAACCAGTGTTGCCAAAACCAAACCAGCTAAAAAATCACCCTTTAGAAAACCAAGGTATTTGTACTCTCTTACAACTTTAATGGGGTCGGCTTGGTTTGTCCAATTTTCGTTTCTTGAAAATCGCCCTCCTCCATTTCTAAAAACAATAATTTTCGTCTTTTCTAAATTCACTGTTAGATTCCAAGTTTTGCAGAACTTCTCGAGTCTGTTGAGGGCTGTAAATAACTTAGATACATTGTTCAGGAAGGATATCCCTCTGTAGTTTCCTGGGTTTGTAAAATCTCATTTCTTATGAAGCGGGAAAATGATAGACTTTTTAAAACTCTTGGGAAAATCTGTACTGTCAAACATTCGATTCGCCTGTAAGAGCTTCAGCAAATTCTGCGGTGAAATTTTTGTAGAACTCAAATGGAAGTCCGTCTTCTCTTGGAGCTTTATTGGTTTCTGCGTTTTTAATCACATGGAGAATATCCGAAATATCAAATTGTTCATCAAGACAAATCATCAATTATTTTAGGTTCTGCATATTGAATCCTGGGCGAAAACTGTGGAGTGTTTAAAAGTGCTCTAAAACGTGTGCATAAATCATGTGCTTGTAGACCTGTTGCAATTCGGTTTTTCCTTCCATTTAAAAGTTTGACTGCTTTCCAAAACTCTGCTGAGGATCTGCTACTATTTAACATAAATATATTCTGTTGCTCTTTCTCACATTTTTTGACTTTGCATATATTTTGTATATTCTTTGAGAGCCTTGGCGTATAGACTTTTAAAAATACTATTGTTGTATCTTTTTAACAATTTAAGAAAAGTGAATGACTTAGTTCTTGCCTTCATGCAGTCTTTGTCGAACCACTTTTGTTTTATTGACTATTATAACCATTAACCATAACCTCCCCCAGACTTTGCACCTATGCCTAAAATTACAAAACGTTGATTTTCGAGCCCAGCATGCAGACAATTCGCAAGCTAGCACCCGAAAAACATTTCAACAAACACCGCCTCCAGCTCCCCCTAGAAGAAACAATCTTGTACATTCAGGACCAGCACCAATTGCCGCACCCAGACGCGAATTTCATCCCCAGCTACTCCATAACCCACGTAATGCTCAACCACCACAGTTTTATAGGGAACCTCAGTATCTACAGCAAAGACCACCAGCAAATCAACGTCCGCTTCCTCCGAAGCCAATGGACGTCGACCATTCCGTCAGATCCCAAAATGTGAATTACCAGAACAGACCCCGTAACCAACAGTTAGTTCCACAGAAACGCCAATATTCACAACAGGCCCATCATCCACACAAAATCGTCCGTTCCGGACGAGAAGACATCGGAGGAATACGAAAACGAGATAGAACAAGAAGACCAAAACTATGACCAGACATTAACGAATTACATTGACTCACAAGATCACCTTGACTTTGATCAACCTGAAGAACTGGACGACATTTATTTTTTAGATTAGCATCCTCTTCACTTCCCTATTTCGAACATATTTCTAGAAGTGGAGAGACCTTAAAATTCCTTATCGACACCGGGTCAAACAAGAATTACGTCCAACCACGTCATATTAACACATTGACTGCCAAGGCAATTTTGGGTAAATTTCTTGGGATGCCAACGCAAAATATTCGTTATTTACAATTTTAGACAAATAAAACAATAAATGGATGCAATATTATTTATTGGCAATGCATCCTTGACGTCTACGACGAATTTAGTCCTGGCTATCAAATATGATAGCTATGGCACATGAAGAAATTTTAGTGCAAATTCTTTCACTATTGCTTACTTTTTTTCTTTTCAAATGTATAAAATCAGCTTGAATTATAAATTACATAACAAAGTTTAAAAATGCATTACTTTATAAAATTGAGTTCTTTTTCTAAAATTATAATTACTTTTAGTTTTCTCTAAACTGTGGGTATAAAACATTAAATATTCCAAATTTGCTCAAACCACAAATGTTTATCTTATCGTATGGTGCCAAGCAATTTATTCTCATACGGATTTGTTCGTAGTGGCTACCGTTTTTGAATGCCACAGCCTAAAGTGAAAAAATATCTGGCTTTCATATTTGATAGCCATGGTGCCCACGGAACTACCACAGGCTATCACATATGATAGCCATGGCAGTCAATGTGTTAAGAAACCCTCATTGAATGATAAACCCTTCTACGCTCATTCCGTTGGAGAAAGCATAAAAATAACACACCATGCACTTATCCAACTTTTCGGTCCTCAAACAGACAAAATTAAATTTTTTATTCTCCCCAGTCTTATTTCATTTGATGGGATCATAGGACATGACACCCTGAAACAATTAAACGCAATCATCCATACGAGCAAAAATCACATGTCTATCCACCCCTGTTCACCCATCCAAGAATTTCAATCCCACTCAAACAACATCAATCACAATCTGTCAACAACATAAACATTAGAACGGACCACTGACTAAAGACCAACATTCTAAACTTATTAAAATTATTCATAAATGCCCCGATCTCTTTTCGGAACCAAATGAAAAACTAACATACACCACCATGGTTACAGGATAAATTCGAACTACAACCCGAGACCCCGTGTATTCGAAATCATATCCTTATCCCATGGCACTCAAAAATTAAGTCGAAAAAGAAATACGAAAATTATTAGAAGATGGAATCATAAGACCATCAAGATCCCCTTATAATTCTCCTGTTTGGGTTGTCCCCAAAAAAATCGATGCTTCAGGAGAAAAAAATTCCGAATGGTAATTGACTACCGCAAGCTGAACGCTGTAACTATTGCCGACAAGTATCCAATTCCTGAAATATCCGAAATCCTGGCAAATCTTAGTAAAAACCAATGGTTTTCCATAGTGGACCTAAGAAGTGGCTTTCATCAGATCCCACTTAAAGAATCTGATATAGAAAAAACTGCCTTCTCGGTAAACAACGGCAAATTCGAGTTTACTCGCCTGCCATTCGGGCTTAAGAACGCTCCTTCCATTTTCCAAAGAACCCTGGATGACATCCTAAGAGATCTTATTGGAAAATGTTGCTACGTCTACATCGATGACATTGTCATCTTCGGAAAGGACGAAACCGAACATTTTTTGAATCTGGAAAAAGTATTCCACACATTAGAAAACGCAAACATGAAAATTCAACTAGACAAGTGCGAATTCTTTCAAAAGGAAGTTGAATTTTTAGGATTTATCATTGGCAGATCTGGAATAAAAACTAACCCGAAAAAAGTACAGGCTATAGTTGATCGACCTATCCCCGAAAACCTAAAAGAACTTCGATCCTTTCTCGGAATGTCAGGATATTATCGCCGCTTTATAAGGGATTATTCCAAATTGGCGAAACCTCTGACATCCCTTCTAAGAGGGGAAGACGGACACGTGTCCAAAAATATGTCAAAGAAAAAACTAATTCAGTTAGATCAAGAATCAAGAAGCTTCTGACTACGCCATTGGCGCAGTTCTTTCTCAAAATGATAAGCCAATCACATTTCTTTCCAGAACCTTAAGCAAGACAGAAGAAGGTTACGCCACAAATGAAAAAGAAATGCTGGCGATTATTTGGTCCCTCAATTCTTTAAGGAATTTCCTTTACGGATCCCGGAAAGTTAATATTTATACAGACCACCAACCCCTTACCTATGCCCTGAGCAACAAAAATACAAACTCCAAAATGAAACGGTGGAAAGCCATATTGGAGGAGTATAACTATGAACTTAAATACAAACCAGGCAAGGCAAATATGGTTGCCGACTCCCTTTCAAGGCCTCCCCAAATAACCGGAATTCATTCAATGACACCAACCGAACATAGTGCCGATAGCTCATCGCAAAACCTCATACCATCCGTAGAGACCCCCATAAACGTTTTCCGAAACCAACTTTTACTCAAAATAGGATATGAAAATAGTTATCAGATTCAAAATCCTTTCGACAACTACACATGACGTACTTTGATACGACAAAACTATTCAGACAACGACATCATTGACATTTTCAAAAGACATCTCAATCCAAATAATATTAACGGTCTTCTGACAGACGAAATGACGATGGGACGAGTACAAGAAATTTACCCTTTACACTTCAGAGACTATCGTATCCGATTCACCCAGAAAATTGTTGAGGACGTACCCAACGAAATAGAGCAGGAAGAAAAAATTCTAAGGATACATCGCAGAGCCCATCGCAACGCCGCAGAAAACCGAGCCCAATTGCTAGAAAACTTCTATTTCCCTAGAATGTCATCAAAAATTAAACACCTGGTAAAACGTTGCATAACCTGTAAACAAAGTAAATACGACAGGCACCCTAATAAGCCACATCTGATACCTACACCCATCCCTAATTATCCGGGACACACCATTCATATCGACATATTTTCCACCGAAAAACAACTTGTCCTAACAGCCGTCGATAAATTTACAAAATTCGCTCAAACCAGAATTATCCCATCACGCTCAATCGAAGATATTAAACGACCACTACGAGATATTATATTCTTCTTTTGCGTCCCTGAAGTTGTCGTAATAGATAACGAGAAGGCGCTAAATTCAGCCTCAATAACTTCAATGCTGGAAGACGACCTCCAAGTAAAGATTTTTAAAACACCTCCATATAAAAGTGAAGTGAACGGTCAAGTTGAACGCTTCCATTCCACATTGTCAGAAATCATGAGGTGTCTGAAATCAGACGGACCTGCACGGTCTTTTGAAGAACTAATGGAACGAGCCGTGAACGAATACAACTTCACCATCATTCAACGACAGGTAAGAAACCAATAGAACTATTTTACGGACGAATTCCCAGACTAAATCCCGAACAATTTGAAAAGACACGGTTGACTAATATTGAAAAACTTAGAATCAAGCAAGAGAAAGATACTAAATACCATAACAAAAAAAGGAAACCGATTAAGGACTATCAAGTAGGACAAACTATTTATGTTAAAAACAATAAACGTCTAGGTTCGAAACTAACAGGCAGATACCGACCAGAAATAGTTAAGGAAAACAAAAACTCTACCGTCATAACCGAATCCGGCAAAGTAGTACATAAAAGTAACATCAGAAATTAAATTTTATTTTTACAGATGTGCATTTTGCACTTGCCAGGCAACCATGCAAATATTGGACTTCTCAAACGCACAAATAGTAACCTTTCACGTTGGACAGACAAAGATACAAGAAGGAAATTTTAAACTAATACATGTTATCAACTTAGACCAATACGACCAATTCATATCTGCAATAACTCCTATCCTTAAACTTGAATCAACCCAAAACCATACAATATCCCCTTTGCTATCACACGAGCTGCAACAAATTAAAAATCTTTTGCATAACTTGAAACCGCGAATAACAAAACGTTCTCTAAATTTTATCGGTAGCACATGGAAATGGATTGCTGGCAACCCAGACCATGATGATTTTGTCACCATCAAAGAAAAAGTCACAGAAGTACTTAAAAATAATAACAAGCAGGTTGTCATAAATCAATTATACAATGAGAGAATGAATAATATCACTAAGGTACAAAACGAAATACGGAAATTATTAAACGAAAACAATAAAGTAAGTTTCGAGGTAATAGTAAATGTACAATACAAAATTAAACTTGTAAAAGAAGAAATAGAAAATTTTAATTATGCCATTCATTGGACTAAATTAGGCATGATCAATTCATTTATTTTATCAAAAAAAGAAATAGATCTTGCTACAAATATTTTAAATAAACAACAATTACCATATAATACAATAGAAAAAGCTTTAGATTTCTCAGAAGAAAAACTCATAAGCAATAGCTCAACAATACTCTATATTATAAACATTCCGCTAACAACAAATGAAACCTATGAAAGTCTTGTAATTAAACCAGTAAAGAAAAGTAATATTGTAACAGAAATTTTATTTGAAGTAATTCTTAGGAATAATGAAGAGATGTACGGAACTGTAAAAAAATGTAAAAGTTATAACTCTTTATCAATTTGTAATTCAAAAGACATTGTCAACATTAGAAACGATACATGTATTCCCAGCTTGCTCAACAGTCTCCCAGCCATCTGCAACACCGTCAATAGCCAGCATATTCCAACCATAGACGAGATATCAACAGGCAATATATTGCTAAATCAATTTACCGGAACCGTACAAGTAGAAAACATTACCCACAGCCTCAACGGAACATTCCTAATAAAATTCCACAACACCACTATTAATATCAATGGTCAATCATTTAAAGGGTGATTTTTTAAGAGGTTTAGAACTTTTTTTAAAAAAAAAACACAAAAAATTCGAAAAAATGAATGAAATATTTATTTGAATCGATAGTTTGAACCTTGCAATTTAATGTTTAAAGATAATTTCATGCAAATGTTGACCGCGGCTGCGTCTCAGGTAGCCCATCCGCTGAGTCCAATTTTGGCATACTCTTTCACACATATCGGCCGGTATCTCACGAATGAATGCATGGATGTTGGCTTCCAGTGCGTCAATCGAAGCGGGCTTGTCCCTATACACATTAGCCTTGGCATACCCCCACAAAAAATAATCTAATGGTGTCAAATCGCACGATCTAGGCGGCCAATTGACCGGCCCGAAACGTGAAATTAACTGTTCACCAAACTCGCCTCGCAATTGCGCCATTGTTTCGCGTGCTGTGTGGCATGTGGCACCGTCTTGTTGAAACCACATATCATGCAAGTCAAGAACTTCCATTTCGGGCAAAAAAAAGTTTGTTATCATCGCTCGGTAGCGTTCACCATTGACAGTAACGCTGCGATTCGCATCATCTTTGAAGAAATATGGCCCAATAATGCCGCCGGCCCATAAACCGCACCAAACAGTGGCTTTTTCGGGATGCATTGGTAGCTGTTGCAATGCTTCTGGCTGATCTTCACTCCAAATGCGGCAATTTTGCTTATTTACGTACCCATTCAACCAAAAATGAGCCTCATCGCTGAACACAATTTTTCGATAAAAAAGCGGATCCTCGGCCAGCTTTCCAAGAGCCCATTCACCAAAAATTCGGCGTTGTTGTAGGTCGGCTGGCTTTAGTTCTTGCACCAGCTGTATCTTAAAAGGCTTTACGCCCAAATCCTTCCGCAAAATTTTCCACGTAGTGCTGTAACAAAGGCCTAACTGCTGGGAACGGCGCCGAATCGACATTTCGCGGTCTTCTGTCACACTAGCTGATACGGCCGCAATATTTTCTTCACTACGCACAGTACGTAAACGTGTTGGTGGTTTAATGTCCAACAAAGTAAATTTGGTGCGAAATTTGGTCACAATCTTCCGAATAGACTGCTCAGAAGGTCGAGAATGCCGATCATAAAATGGAAGCAGCGCGCGATGAACATTTCGAACCGAGCACGAATTTTGATAGTAAAATTCAATAATTTGCAAGCGTTGTTCATTTGTAAGACGATCCATGGTTAAATTGCAAACCAAACTGAAGCTGTTTGACAGTGACACAAGGTACTAAACACACGTCAGCTGTCAAAACCAGTGTTGCCAAAACCAAACCAGCTAAAAAATCACCCTTTATTTCCCTAGAAGTGTCGATGGTCAAAGCATTACTGGCAATACTCCAAGACAGTCCAAAGGAGAAAAAGTACAGAGAAATCTTATCTCTAGAAATGATGAACGATCTTTTCATCAACAACACAAATGAAATCCGACTATTACAAACGGAGAAAAACACACATCAGGTAACCACCTACTCACTCACCTCCTGTCTCGGAATACTCGCTATAATAGCCACGATCCTCAAGCTTTTACCTAAACGAAACAATACCAAGGTCACCATCCAGATTCCTAAAGAAGAGGCCCATGAAGAACATCCGGAACGAGGGGCAATCGCATCACCCAACGCACCCCAACATCTTGAGATGCCACAGCAAAGATTTAACGACATACCATATTTCTAACGATTGAGGACAATCGCACTTAAGAGGGGAAGAATTAACACCGGCAAACCACCTCCACGCGCAGCGGAAATGCTGATCAAGCGTCTAGGGCAGCGAAACGAATTTCCATGGAAACTCAATCGAAAAATCGAAAACTGCAAGCTATGGGATTGTTATTGCAAGCTTTGGTTATTAAGTATAAATTGTAATAAGTTAGTCGTAATCGGTTTGTTGAAGAATAAAGGTCAGAGCAATCTGCTCTGAATATTTTTTTATAATAATTCGTGCGTAGATCTCATTAACTTATATATAAATACTTTATGAAGTCTCCGGTGACTACTTCTTGGCGTTACAAATGTAATCACAAAGTGAATATACCTTCCTGTGGAGGATATAAACACCAAAATGCTACTGGAGGAGGACCTTGCAAAGAATATAGGTTCACAACCTTGGAAGAGGCTATAATCGAAATATGTTCAATGAATGTATCGGTGGAAGGTCTATCCAATATTTCGAGATTTTGCTTACCGTCCTGTGCAAAGAGGAAGTTGATAACGGATGAAGATGATAGATTTAAGGAAAATACTCCAGTGTCTGAAACTAAAAAAAAAGGAACCAAAACAAAACATTTCAACAAAGAAAAAAACATCGCATCAAGTCTTGGAAGATGAAGTACAAATACAACGAGAAATGTGTGATAAAGTAGGACAAGCTCTTTCAGATATGAAGAATTACCACGAAGATACACAAGGGAATGTGAAAAAGATATATCGATCTATTGACCGGTTTTATGATCAACAAAAACTGGTATTGCAGGAGACAAAACGCCACAACATGTAAATGGAAAGACAGAGAAAAAGGGAAATGTAGGCAAAAATACAATTTAAGGATCGGCTGATACAAATAGAATTATCCTCTTCTATTTGTATCAGCTTCAGCAGCTTCAAATAATGAAGTAATTCATAATTTTGTATGTCCAATATGCATTTCTTTATTTATTTTTTTATTTTTTGTAATAAAATTTATGCTTTGTTTAGTTTAATAAAGATTAAAGACTGTGCCCTATTTGTCTTCTTATGTGTTGTGCTTCAGCCATCAATTATGAATCCTTTATATTTTCAACTTCGTTTTCTAAGTTTGTAGTGCTGATGTCATTATCAAAACACAGCATTGATAGTGAAATGTCGCACATTTCACCATCAATGACATTTGCAACAACAGACATTTGCAATTTGGACTGCTTTGTGCGGACGATAGTGCAGCTCTCTAGCACCAAGCAAACATCTCCATCTACCCTTTAGCACACGGTTTGTTCTTTCTATAATGTTCTGACAGCGCGTATGTGCTTGGTTGAATCTGCGTTCGGGTGTATTTTCATCGGCCGTCCTGTGAGGGGTCAAAAGCCATGTTAAAACGAATCACAATCTACATTAATGGTTAAGTTCTGGTACCCAAAAGCCACGAATTTCTTTCTGTGTCGTAGTTCCATCCACGACCTCAGTTCACTTACTCTCCACACGAGTGAATCGTGGCATGCACCAGGATGCGTAGCATTGACAAACCGAATCCTCAAATCATCACCACAAACCTGAGGAAAGAAGTGAAAACATTAATGGAATTTGAAGATTATTTAAACAAAAGAGGAGTTACCAGTAACACATTTAAACTGTGAAATCCTTTCCGGTTATAGTGTGACGGGATCGCACCAGCGACCACTTAACTAATCGTTTAAAGATATTATTTCGTTTCTTGAACTCGGCACATGCTATAGATCGTTAACCATATTTATTTAGATACACATACTGCACATGAAAAACATGTTCAAAGCAGACGACGTGAAACGAACGCTCATATTACCGAGCGCAGGCAACGACAACGATGAGGGTCGTTTGCCTGTCCCAACATTATGCCGATTAGGCATAACATTTCAATTAGGTGCAATTCAAGTGCCCCGGTCGTCATAGAATTATGCATAATATGCAATAAATATGGTTAATGGTGTAAGGGTTCAAGAATCGAAGTAGGTATAGATTTTAAGAATTGAAAACTGTATATAAACCTGAAATTTTAATAATAAACTCACTTTTCACACGAGAGTCAAACTGAAAGGTGTTTTACTGGCTATACAGCCCAAATCCCTTTCAGACTACCCGCTCTACCGCATACGTGCTGAGAGTTTGAACCAGGGCGCAATAGCCGGGTGAGGGTCAAGGCGTACAGTCAAGTCCTGAAATTATTACATGGCGATCCTGCCCGGAGAGCAGAACACTTGCACTGCATCTCCCAACCGAGCAAACCACCGCCGCTAACAATTAATTTGCCAAAACCGACGAAGGTTGCGGCAAATTGAGCTAAAAAGGTTAGCCGGCATACCCGGACTAGCCACTGCCGAACGCTACGACTTCCCCCAAACAGCTCCGCGAACTACGACGACAGCAGCGTGCCGAAGCTACCTTAAAAAAGAAGACCAGAGAGAACCACTCTAAATGGGAGGCACCGAAAGCAAGCAGGAAACAATAAACACCGGGCCCCAAATGCTAGCCGCCAACATAGCCCAACCACAACGTACTGATCTGACCGCCGCTGTACTGATGTTAATATTCATCACAGCAATAATAGTCGGACTCGCCTATCTGGGTCTGCAACATTACAGACGAAAAATCATTGCCGATACAGTCCGCCACCTGGAGAGGAGAAATCTCGCGGTATAGGTTAATTTATCATTATCATTACAAATTGTCTACTAGAGAAAAAAATATAAATAAAAAACAAAAAAATATGAATAAATAAAATTTATAGACCTTTAAAAATATTGTATAAATAGGATTGAATTTAGATTTCACGTCTCATACACCTTTAAAAATTTTTATTTTCCTTTTGATCTCTTGATTTCCTCTGATTTTACGTCTCATACACATCTAAAAATTTTTTTTTGATCTCTTGATCTAGATACCTGCTGACCTCTAGTTTCAATTCAATTCCCCTTTTCTGTATATAGAGGGTGAGTACAGAATGACCTCCTCTTCCCCCTTACTCGTGGGAACAAAATAGGCAAACTAAGAAAAACAAACAAAGGGACTGGTGTCAATGAATCGGGCACCAAGAACTTCGATAATACCGATTCTCAGCAGGTTACAAACCCAAAATGCGTAAAAATGCACGCCGACTGCTCAATAGGTTTAGGAGCCGTGACCCCAGTTCCTTTACGGATAGGGAAACAGCTCAGCTAGCTAGGGCTCGGGAAACTCTGAAGTCGACCGAAGGTGCATGGCGCAGCAGCCAGCTAGTTAGGGAGCGGAACCCACTGGGAAAAGGGAAGTTGACTGGACCAAGGGAGGAATGCCGACTGCCTTCCGCCTTGGGAAGGTCAAATCCTGGAAAACCAGTTGTCAGTTCAGCTATGGGCTCATCCAAGGCTGAGCAGACACCTGGCTGCTCCAAGAGGGTTCTGCCTGTTGATAGGATAGGGCTTAGTAAACATAGGGCGCATGCCTCTGGAGGAGCTGGTATGAGATTGGTCGCAGCGAGGATGAAATGCCGCTTGCCTTTCACCTCGAATGCGGCTGAGCTCGGGCCACCTAGAGCTGTCGCAGATAAAAATACGTCTGAATCTGAGAACGCTCCTGGAGTCTCCAAAAGAGGTAGGCATGACGACACAATCTCCCCGGTTGTAGGTAGGCAGGCTAAGAAACCGAAGTTCTCAGATAAGGTGAAGGAAAGTCTCCGTGTCGCAATTATCGACCTTGGAAATCCAAATCAGAAACTTACCAGTAGCCAATGGGAACTGTGGGAACAACGCATTCTCGATGGTGTCAATGACGCAATCGTGAAGGCAGATGGCTTCCAGTGTTTGGACAGATAACCACCTTCAAAGGGTTCAAGGTTATGGAATGTGACGACGATGAAACGTTGGCTTGGTTAAGGAATTTCGTCCTTAACACCGATGCTCCTTGGCATAATGCCGACTTGCGTGTGGTGGACAGGAAGGAGATCCTTGATATCACCAGAAAAAAAGGCCGAATTATATTTCGAGAACCATACATACCCGCGGAAAGGATTGAACGCTACCTGCAGTTCCTTAACCCGGAACTTCAGAGCAGGGAGTGGAAAGTCCTGGAAACGGGTGAGTACAAAGACAATGGTACGGACGTCACTATACTTCTTAGCCACAAATCGTTGCCACCGCTCCGTAAACATGACTTTAAAGTCCGCATTGGCATAGCACGCTGTAAGCTTAGGCTAATAGCAGCAAACACCAAGGAAGAAAGAGAGGAAGAGGCTGCTCGTGATGAAGATAGTACAAATAAATCTTCATCACAGTAAGGCGGCTAGCGCCAATCTTGTTCTCCTTATGGAGACCAAGAAAATACTAGACATCGCCCAAATACAGGAACCCTGGACTTTCCGGGGAAATGTAAGAGGGCTGAACACTAAAGACTTGCTTATCTACAGCAGTGCACCAGACAATGGTAAGTCTAGAACATGCATTGTCGCCAGAAAACAGATTAAACTTTTTCTCCTACCTAGCCTCAGCGATACCGACCAAACAGTGGTCAAATGGGACAGGGAAGGGAAAACCGCACTGGTACTGGCGGAAATATATATGGCATATGAAGCCATTAGCCCACCTTCCGGTATAACCGAATCCCTTATTAGAGCGGCAGAACGGGGAAAATGGTACGTCATTTTAGGTTGTGATGCCAACTCCCATCATACATTTTGGGGTAGTTCTGACATCAATGTCCGAGGTGAGTCCCTTTTAGAATTTATTATCAAAAACAACTAACTTATTGCCAATGTAGGCAATGAACCAACATTTATAGTAAGGAACAAACGTGAGGTTTTAGATATTATTCTCCTTAGTAATTCGCAAACCCTTGCTGTGCGGGATTGGAAAGTCTCAACAGAACCATCCTTCTCAGACCATAGAATTATAGAATTCCACAGTGACGAGAAAATTCACACATTACGTAAATACAGGAATCCTAGATCGACCAACTGGGAAAGATTCTTATCAGAAGTAGAGAAATATGACCGACAATTGAAACGGCAAAATACAGACACGCCGGCAACATCAAAAATGTTGAACGAGATTCTGAGCAAGGCATACGAAAAAGCCTGTCCCTTACGGACAATAAAGAATAGGAAATCTCCACCATGGTGGATGAGGGATCTCGTCGATATCAGAAGGAGAACCAGAGCTCTTTTTAATTTGGCTAAGGCCACAAATTCCCAGAATGACTAGGACGCATATAAAGTCGGCCAGAGGAAATTCAAAAGGGCCATAACCAGTGATAAACGCGCAACTTGGCGTTCGTTTTGTAGTGACATTGAATCAACCACAGAAGCAGCCAGACTCAGGAAAATCCTATGCAGAGAATCTGCGGTCCCAGGTTATCTCAAAGACCATAACGGAACTTGGACACAATCTAGCGAAGAGACTCTCAGTCTGTTACTACAGACTCAAAATTTGCGCAGTGAAGAAAGCACTTCAGAACTCGAATGTTGATCAATCTCTCACTAATGTGGTCTTGAGCTTGCTCAGTGAAAGGAATATCAACGCGAAATGGTGATACTGACCTCCGAGTAACTGCTTCGAGAGGAACTCCACAAGGAGGTGTCATCTCCCCCTTACTCTGTGTCCTTGTCATCAATGAAATACTAATGAAATTCAACAACTTGGGAGTCAAAGTAACTGCGTATGCAGATGATGTAGTTATACTTACTAAGGGAAAGTTTTTACAACCGCATCTTTGGCAGGAGTTGGGGCCAAACCCCCAAACTATCCTCTGGATGTATACTGCGATCGTGCGACCAATACTGACATATGGCAGTGTAGTCTGGTGGCAAGCCGCCAGCAAAGCAACCAATCTTAGGTCAATGACCAAAATACAAAGAATAGCATGTATAGGGATAACCATCAGCGCAATAAGAACCACACCTACAGCTGGACTAGAGGCTATTCTTAATATGACACCTCTAGACCTATACATGGAAGAATCTGCTGCTAAAAGTGCCTTAAGGATCAGCCAAACTAAAACTTGGAACCCTTGCAATTTTGGGCATGCACAGATATTAGGTAAATACGTAGGGAACGTTGTCGCTTCTGACTATATGTCTCCCCATCTGGACTTTGACAGACCATTCACCTGCTCCTTTCCGAGTAGGGAAGAATGGAACACCAATGAACCCGCAAAAAGGAAATCAATATCCATCTACACAGATGGTTCAAAGATGGACTGTGGAAACGGTGCCGGCATATTCTCTGAAGAATTAAGTATACATTGCTCCTGTAATACCTTCTGCTTGCTTACTGCAGTTCCTTTACCCTCACCCGGCTATTGCGCCTCTTGGTTCGAACTCTTAGCACGTATGCAGTAGAGCGGGTAATCGGATGGGGATTTGGGCGGTATAGCCAGTAAAACTCCTTCCTAATTGACTCTCGTGTGGAAAGTGAATTTATTCTTAAAATTTCGGGTTTATATACAGTTTGTAGTTCTTAAAATCTATATCTACTTCGATTCTTGAACCCTAACACCATTAACCATACTTATTGAACATTATGCATAATCGGCATAATGTTGGGACAGGCAAACGACCCTCATCGTTGTCGTTGCCTGCGCTCGGTAATATGAGCGTTCGTTTCACGTCGTCTGCTTTGAACATGTTCTTCATGTGCAGTATGTGTAACATGCAATAAATATGGTTAACGATCTATGGCATGTGCCGAGTTCAAGAAACGAAATAGTATCTTTAACTAATTGGTTAAGTGGTTGCCGGTGCGATCCCTTCACACCACCCTTCCAGGGGGAAAAAGGAGAAATCTTATATTGTCAAGATTTCTTCTTTTACGCGCCACTTTTACAATAATGGGATTTCCGAACTAATTGTAATGTGTGAATTGTAAATTAGAATTATACATTTTCAATGAAAAGATTTTTACTATTCTTTAGTCCGTAAGACTTTTCCTTACATGTATAATATGGTACTTATAAGTATACTTTCTTCTAGTTTATTTTCATTCTATGCATTCTGATTTCATAAAATTTTCCGTTATCTCATTTTACTTATAGTTACGTTATTTTATACAATGTTTCTAATTCCAGTCTACTTTTTATACTTTTAACAATTACATAGGAATTTTATATTTAATCTTAACATACTTAACTTTATTTTATAGAGTTTATATTTCATAGTAGATTTATATTTAATTTTGACATACTTAGTTTTATTTTATAGTAGTTTTATATTTAATTTTAACATACTTAGTTTTATTTTATAGAGTTTATATTTCATAGTAGTTTTATATTTAATTTTAACATACTTAGTTTTATTTTATAGAGTTTATATTTCATAGTAGTTTTATATTTAATTTTAACATACTCAAGGTTCTTATTCTAGGTTGATCAACATATAATATATACAGTGTGCACGTGTTTCTCCCTTAAACTTAATAAAAAAAAATGTTTACTATAAAAAATTTTTTTTTTTTTTTTTTTTATATTAATGCTATATAGATATAAAAGGGTTTAAGTCTATTCTTATGAACTAGACATTTTTTGTTTTCCTGCTTTATTTCGCAGTTTACGCCTTTCTGCGCTATTACCTCGTATGGCCCTACGTAGATTGGATCTAGTTTCTTTCTGTTCTCATTTCGTAACAGCACTAGACTTCCTGCCTCAAAATTAACATTCTTTGTTCGCCCAGTTGCATCGTATTGACATTTTCTAGTTTTTTTCTTCTCTATTAAAGTTTCCCTAGCGTCCCTATGTGCTACTTGTAGTTTGTGTTTTAGATCAATGACGTAATCATCATAGTTATACACGGGTTCTACCTGTTTCGTTAAGTTTGAGGGTAGATTACAATGTCTTCCAAACATTAGTTCAAAAGGTGTGTACCCGGTTTCTGAGTGGACAGAAGTGTTGTAGCAGAAAACATAGTAAGGTAGCCATGTGCTCCAATCCGAATGTTTCTCTGATACATAACTTCTGAGATACGCTCCTAGAACTTTATGAGAATTTTCCAGTGCTCCGATGCTTTCGTGGTGGTATGCCGTGGACTGAATTTGTTCCACTTTCAATAGCGTACAAATACTCCTAAACACTTGATTTAGAAACTCGGTACCCTGGTCTGTTGCTATCGTTTTGGGTACTCCATACCTTAGAATAAGACATTCTACCAGTCCCCTTGCTACTGTGGTTGCTTCTTTATTCGGAAGTGGTATTGCCTCGATAAACTTGGTTAGCTCATCTTGTACGGTCAGGATATACTTTGATCCATCTTCGGCTTCATCTAAAGGACCTACTAAGTCTAAGAATAGTTTGTCGAAACTTGATTCTGCTGTTGTTGTTATTGTCATTGGTTGCTTTCGAGGTTGTATGTTTTTATTCCTCTGACATATGGTGCAATGCTTAACGTATGTCGTCACATCGTTTTGCATGCCTGTCCAAAAATATTTCTTCTTGATATTTCTTATCATGCGGTTTATACCTGCATGTCCACTGGTTGGTAACATGTGGTAGTCGTTGAGTATTAGTTTCTTTTTATATGGGTCGGTGATTTGTGTTGTATTATTTATTAAGTGCACTTTTATATTACTCGAGTTAAACATTTCTCCTAATATTTTCTTTATATTATTAATTGTACATGTATGGCGGCCAATTGGAATTTTATTTAATTCCTCTTTAGTAATAAAAACTCTTTTAATTAATAGGGGTCCGCAGATTGTTCGCACGTCCCTCAACAACATTCTGTCGAATGATGCTGATCGGGCTATAGTGCAATCCTTGTCCCATTTTAGGAGTATACAATTTTCTTTCGGTATATAGGCCAATATTTTACTTGGACCTATTATTATTTCCAAACCCTTATTTGGTATGTTATCGAAACTATCTATTATCTTTAGTTCAACGAGTTTTAAACCTGTCTTCGGTGGTTTCAGCAGTTCGGTAATTAGGCTTTGTTTTTCTTCGAAATTCGTGTCGAACCAATAGGTGGCTTCGCATCTTGGAGGAACGGTAACGGAATTATGATGGTCTGAATTTACTATGGGTATGGATACAGGTATCCCCTTTTGGAGTTCTAACGTGAAGTTTTCTAAATTTATAATTGCTCCATAATCTTGCAAAAAGTTGGCACCTAAAATACCATCAGTTGGTACTGGGAATGAATCTGGTACCACATGGAAATCATACTGAATTTTTCGTTCACCAAGGAATAATGTATTGGTGCAGGTACCCTCGGATTGTATATATCCGGCTATTCCCATAATAGACGTGCGCGCCTCGCTGTTAATGCGCGTTTGTCCTCCGAGTGCTTGTTTTCTCAAAGTGCATATGGATGCTCCTGTATCTACCAAGAATTTTATTTCGTTATTGTCTATAGTTTTAAAAATGACATATAGGCCGTTCGCGATTCCTCCCGTGCAAATGGCAATGGGTGGTGGCGTACTTATTGTACCCCCTCCGACGGGTTGGCTTGCCCGCCGTGGGGTATGTCGTTTCCCGAGTCAAAAGCTAGAACTTGGTTTTGACCATTATATTGGTTGCCGTTAGAGCCGTAGTTGTTGTTTCTTTCATTGGTGTTATGGGGAACCCGATTCGTATGTCGGTTATTTCCTCGATTTTGGTTGTTCCGTCTATTATTCCGATTATTCGATCGTTGTTGGTGTTGATGTTGGGGTTGTTGGTAGTTACTATTTCGACCTTGTTGCGCATTCCTCGCACCTTGATACGAGTTTTGGTTATTGTAATTGGGGCGGTTTTGGGACCCCCCCCTGTAACCATGTCTGTAGCCACCCCTGTTTGTATTGGGTGGGTTATAGCCGTTTGGATGCTGTCCATATTGATACTGTTGCCGTGGTACAAAACCATTTGTGTATCGGACTGTTTCGGTCTGAGGAAGAGTGTTGCCAGGGTCTAACTCTAGCAAATGCTCAATTGCGCTCTGCATGTTGGTATGTCGAGCACAATCCAGTACAAGCTTGTACCTTTCATTTACTCCCTTCTTTAAAAAGGCGAGACCTCGGCGGTCATTCGCAGTTGTTAGCGTAGCCCGTGCTGATTCTCCCTGGGCGGATACTTCCAAAGTGGTCATCCTAGCGATTAGGTTTTCCACATCGGACACGTACTCACGCATCGGCCTATTGCCTTGTTTGAGCCTGTCTAACCTGTACTGCAGAGTCTCGAGGTTTTCTTTGGGACCGCATTTATTGTTCAGGGTGGTCTTTAGCTCTGCAAAGGTGGATGGCTGGCACGACCCTAACTCGGTTAGAGCTTTCCCTTGTACCTTACATTTTAAAAGGAACTTGATCAAGGTTGGTTTGCTTGTATTGTTGAGGGTGTCGTGATAGAACTCTGTACTATTCACAAAGTCCCTGATTTGTTCTGAACGCTTGTCGTCCGTGTCACAAGTGAGAGTGGGCAGTTTTTGGGCGATGCTAAAACTGAAATCGTCACCCATGTTGTTCGGTATGGTTTCTGTTTCAACCGTGACTGGTATCGGATTATCTTTCCCTGTTTTTTGATGTGCTTATAGTGATGGAGATGGAGATGGTTGGAAGGATCGGGCAAACAATGCTGAGGTTCCATTCATCGGGCATACTTTCCTCTGACCATATTTTACAGATGAGTTGGCAAGTTTATTGTTAGCGGCGGTGGTTTGCTCCTGGTCTTCTTTTTTTTTTAAGGTAGCTTCGGCACGCTGCTGTCGTCGTAGTTCGCGGAGCTGTTTCAGGAAGTCGTAGCGTTCGGCAGTGGCTAGTCCGGGTATGCCGGCTAACCTCCTGGCAGGGTCGCCATGTAATACCTTCTGCTTGCTTACTGCAGTTCCTTTACCCTCACCCGGCTATTGCGCCTCTTGGTTCGAACTCTTAGCACGTATGCAGTAGAGCGGGTAATCGGATGGGGATTTGGGCGGTATAGCCAGTAAAACTCCTTCCTAATTGACTCTCGTGTGGAAAGTGAATTTATTCTTAAAATTTCGGGTTTATATACAGTTTGTAGTTCTTAAAATCTATATCTACTTCGATTCTTGAACCCTAACACCATTAACCATACTTATTGAACATTATGCATAATCGGCATAATGTTGGGACAGGCAAACGACCCTCATCGTTGTCGTTGCCTGCGCTCGGTAATATGAGCGTTCGTTTCACGTCGTCTGCTTTGAACATGTTCTTCATGTGCAGTATGTGTAACATGCAATAAATATGGTTAACGATCTATGGCATGTGCCGAGTTCAAGAAACGAAATAGTATCTTTAACTAATTGGTTAAGTGGTTGCCGGTGCGATCCCTTCACACTCCATCAGACTACCTGATAGCAGTAGTGTTTTCCAGGCGGAGGTTCTGGCTATCGCTGAAGCGG
Source organism: Cheilosia variabilis (assembly GCA_951230905.1). Taxonomy (NCBI): domain Eukaryota; kingdom Metazoa; phylum Arthropoda; class Insecta; order Diptera; family Syrphidae; genus Cheilosia; species Cheilosia variabilis. Next base: position 88,332,121 of record OX579676.1, read on the forward strand.
CCCGTAAGGCGTCAATATTGGCAATACCCCGCAGCGATATTACCATCTTCACTGACAGTCAGGCGACTATAAAAGCAGTCTCTGCTAATGAAATAAAATCCAAACTAGTTCACCGCTGCCGCGAAGAGCTCAAGGTTCTTTGCTCGCAGCATATCACGAATCTCTGCTGGGTCCCTGGACACAGAGACAAAACCGGTAATGAGAGGGCGGATTAGCTGGCGAGAAAGGGGTCCGCAATGGATCTTGATAGTGCACTTCAATCGATCAAGCCACCACTTTGCAATCTCAGAGGTCGGGTGGAAAACAAAATTCTAATGAAAACCAACAACAGGTGGAAAGAACTCACTACCTGTGAAATATCACGGAAGCTTTGGCCAGAATATAACAGAAGCCGGACCAACAAGCTATTACAGTTTGACAGGTCATCGCTATCTAAGTTAGTAGGGGCTCTAACTGGTCATAACTTTCTAAGAAACCACGCAATGAAACTAAATCTCAAAGATGACGACATATGTGGAGGCTGCGGAGACGAGAAGGTCCACGTTGGACACACCTCACTTCCTCTGTCATTGCCCGAGTCTATGTCACTTGAGGAACAGAACACTTGGAAGCTATTCTTCCATGACTTACAAGAACTTTCTGATGTCTCACTGTCTGATCTTTATAGGTTTTTGAGGACATCGGGATGGCTAGACAGCGTCTATTAACCACAAGGAGGAGGGATGAAGAACACCGATGCAACACCAACGGTCGACCTCAACAAGGGCATCACAAAGGTTCCACAAGGACCTAAGTGGGGTAGCGCAGGGTTCTCCCTGCTCTGCCCACCCGTTTACCTAATCTAACCTAACCTAACACTACAAAATAAGAAAGCCCCAGGACCTGACGGCATTCCAGCGGAAGTACTAAAAGCCATCGCTCAAACCTGCCCCCAAATTCTCCTGAATATATAAGTTAATGAGATCTACGCACGAATTATTATAAAAAAATATTCAGAGCAGATTGCTCTGACCTTTATTCTTCAACAAACCGATTACGACTAACTTATTACAATTTATACTTAATAACCAAAGCTTGCAATAACAATCCCATAGCTTGCAGTTTTCGATTTTTCGATTGAGTTTCCATGGAAATTCGTTTCGCTGCCCTAGACGCTTGATCAGCATTTCCGCTGCGCGTGGAGGTGGTTTGCCGGTGTTAATTCTTCCCCTCTTAAGTGCGATTGTCCTCAATCGTTAGAAATATGGTATGTCGTTAAATCTTTGCTGTGGCATCTCAAGATGTTGGGGTGCGTTGGGTGATGCGATTGCCCCTCGTTCCGGATGTTCTTCATGGGCCTCTTCTTTAGGAATCTGGATGGTGACCTTGGTATTGTTTCGTTTAGGTAAAAGCTTGAGGATCGTGGCTATTATAGCGAGTATTCCGAGACAGGAGATGAGTGAGTAGGTGGTTACCTGATGTGTGTTTTTCTCCGTTTGTAATAGTCGGATTTCATTTGTGTTGTTGATGAAAAGATCGTTCATCATTTCTAGAGATAAGATTTCTCTGTACTTTTTCTCCTTTGGACTGTCTTGGAGTATTGCCGGTAATGCTTTGACCATCGACACTTCTAGGGAAATAAATGATTGACCATTGATATTAATAGTGGTGTTGTGGAATTTTATTAGGAATGTTCCGCTGAGGCTGTGGGTAATGTTTTCTACTTGTACGGTTCCGGTAAATTGATTTAGCAATATATTGCCTGTTGATATCTCGTCTATGGTTGGAATATGCTGGCTATTGACGGTGTTGCAGATGGCTGGGAGACTGTTGAGCAAGCTGGGAATACATGTATCGTTTCTAATGTTGACAATGTCTTTTGAATTACAAATTGATAAAGAGTTATAACTTTTACATTTTTTTACAGTTCCGTACATCTCTTCATTATTCCTAAGAATTACTTCAAATAAAATTTCTGTTACAATATTACTTTTCTTTACTGGTTTAATTACAAGACTTTCATAGGTTTCATTTGTTGTTAGCGGAATGTTTATAATATAGAGTATTGTTGAGCTATTGCTTATGAGTTTTTCTTCTGAGAAATCTAAAGCTTTTTCTATTGTATTATATGGTAATTGTTGTTTATTTAAAATATTTGTAGCAAGATCTATTTCTTTTTTTGATAAAATAAATGAATTGATCATGCCTAATTTAGTCCAATGAATGGCATAATTAAAATTTTCTATTTCTTCTTTTACAAGTTTAATTTTGTATTGTACATTTACTATTACCTCGAAACTTACTTTATTGTTTTCGTTTAATAATTTCCGTATTTCGTTTTGTACCTTAGTGATATTATTCATTCTCTCATTGTATAATTGATTTATGACAACCTGCTTGTTATTATTTTTAAGTACTTCTGTGACTTTTTCTTTGATGGTGACAAAATCATCATGGTCTGGGTTGCCAGCAATCCATTTCCATGTGCTACCGATAAAATTTAGAGAACGTTTTGTTATTCGCGGTTTCAAGTTATGCAAAAGATTTTTAATTTGTTGCAGCTCGTGTGATAGCAAAGGGGATATTGTATGGTTTTGGGTTGATTCAAGTTTAAGGATAGGAGTTATTGCAGATATGAATTGGTCGTATTGGTCTAAGTTGATAACATGTATTAGTTTAAAATTTCCTTCTTGTATCTTTGTCTGTCCAACGTGAAAGGTTACTATTTGTGCGTTTGAGAAGTCCAATATTTGCATGGTTGCCTGGCAAGTGCAAAATGCACATCTGTAAAAATAAAATTTAATTTCTGATGTTACTTTTATGTACTACTTTGCCGGATTCGGTTATGACGGTAGAGTTTTTGTTTTCCTTAACTATTTCTGGTCGGTATCTGCCTGTTAGTTTCGAACCTAGACGTTTATTGTTTTTAACATAAATAGTTTGTCCTACTTGATAGTCCTTAATCGGTTTCCTTTTTTTGTTATGGTATTTAGTATCTTTCTCTTGCTTGATTCTAAGTTTTTCAATATTAGTCAACCGTGTCTTTTCAAATTGTTCGGGATTTAGTCTGGGAATTCGTCCGTAAAATAGTTCTATTGGTTTCTTACCTGTCGTTGAATGATGGTGAAGTTGTATTCGTTCACGGCTCGTTCCATTAGTTCTTCAAAAGACCGTGCAGGTCCGTCTGATTTCAGACACCTCATGATTTCTGACAATGTGGAATGGAAGCGTTCAACTTGACCGTTCACTTCACTTTTATATGGAGGTGTTTTAAAAATCTTTACTTGGAGGTCGTCTTCCAGCATTGAAGTTATTGAGGCTGAATTTAGCGCCTTCTCGTTATCTATTACGACAACTTCAGGGACGCAAAAGAAGAATATAATATCTCGTAGTGGTCGTTTAATATCTTCGATTGAGCGTGATGGGATAATTCTGGTTTGAGCGAATTTTGTAAATTTATCGACGGCTGTTAGGACAAGTTGTTTTTCGGTGGAAAATATGTCGATATGAATGGTGTGTCCCGGATAATTAGGGATGGGTGTAGGTATCAGATGTGGCTTATTAGGGTGCCTGTCGTATTTACTTTGTTTACAGGTTATGCAACGTTTTACCAGGTGTTTAATTTTTGATGACATTCTAGGGAAATAGAAGTTTTCTAGCAATTGGGCTCGGTTTTCTGCGGCGTTGCGATGGGCTCTGCGATGTATCCTTAGAATTTTTTCTTCCTGCTCTATTTCGTTGGGTACGTCCTCAACAATTTTCTGGGTGAATCGGATACGATAGTCTCTGAAGTGTAAAGGGTAAATTTCTTGTACTCGTCCCATCGTCATTTCGTCTGTCAGAAGACCGTTAATATTATTTGGATTGAGATGTCTTTTGAAAATGTCAATGATGTCGTTGTCTGAATAGTTTTGTCGTATCAAAGTACGTCATGTGTAGTTGTCGAAAGGATTTTGAATCTGATAACTATTTTCATATCCTATTTTGAGTAAAAGTTGGTTTCGGAAAACGTTTATGGGGGTCTCTACGGATGGTATGAGGTTTTGCGATGAGCTATCGGCACTATGTTCGGTTGGTGTCATTGAATGAATTCCGGTTATTTGGGGAGGCCTTGAAAGGGAGTCGGCAACCATATTTTCCTTGCCTGGTTTGTATTTAAGTTCATAGTTATACTCCTCCAATATGGCTTTCCACCGTTTCATTTTGGAGTTTGTATTTTTGTTGCTCAGGGCATAGGTAAGGGGTTGGTGGTCTGTATAAATATTAACTTTCCGGGATCCGTAAAGGAAATTCCTTAAAGAATTGAGGGACCAAATAATCGCCAGCATTTCTTTTTCATTTGTGGCGTAACCTTCTTCTGTCTTGCTTAAGGTTCTGGAAAGAAATGTGATTGGCTTATCATTTTGAGAAAGAACTGCGCCAATGGCGTAGTCAGAAGCTTCTTGATTCTTGATCTAACTGAATTAGTTTTTTCTTTGACATATTTTTGGACACGTGTCCGTCTTCCCCTCTTAGAAGGGATGTCAGAGGTTTCGCCAATTTGGAATAATCCCTTATAAAGCGGCGATAATATCCTGACATTCCGAGAAAGGATCGAAGTTCTTTTAGGTTTTCGGGGATAGGTCGATCAACTATAGCCTGTACTTTTTTCGGGTTAGTTTTTATTCCAGATCTGCCAATGATAAATCCTAAAAATTCAACTTCCTTTTGAAAGAATTCGCACTTTTCTAGTTGAATTTTCATGTTTGCGTTTTCTAATGTGTGGAATACTTTTTCCAGATTCAAAAAATGTTCGGTTTCGTCCTTTCCGAAGATGACAATGTCATCGATGTAGACGTAGCAACATTTTCCAATAAGATCTCTTAGGATGTCATCCAGGGTTCTTTGGAAAATGGAAGGAGCGTTCTTAAGCCCGAATGGCAGGCGAGTAAACTCGAACTTGCCGTTGTTTACCGAGAAGGCAGTTTTTTCTATATCAGATTCTTTAAGTGGGATCTGATGAAAGCCACTTCTTAGGTCCACTATGGAAAACCATTGGTTTTTACTAAGATTTGCCAGGATTTCGGATATTTCAGGAATTGGATACTTGTCGGCAATAGTTACAGCGTTCAGCTTGCGGTAGTCAATTACCATTCGGAATTTTTTTCTCCTGAAGCATCGATTTTTTTGGGGACAACCCAAACAGGAGAATTATAAGGGGATCTTGATGGTCTTATGATTCCATCTTCTAATAATTTTCGTATTTCTTTTTCGACTTAATTTTTGAGTGCCATGGGATAAGGATATGATTTCGAATACACGGGGTCTCGGGTTGTAGTTCGAATTTCTCCTGTAACCATGGTGGTGTATGTTAGTTTTTCATTTGGTTCCGAAAAGAGATCGGGGCATTTATGAATAATTTTAATAAGTTTAGAATGTTGGTCTTTAGTCAGTGGTCCGTTCTAATGTTTATGTTGTTGACAGATTGTGATTGATGTTGTTTGAGTGGGATTGAAATTCTTGGATGGGTGAACAGGGGTGGATAGACATGTGATTTTTGCTCGTATGGATGATTGCGTTTAATTGTTTCAGGGTGTCATGTCCTATGATCCCATCAAATGAAATAAGACTGGGGAGAATAAAAAATTTAATTTTGTCTGTTTGAGGACCGAAAAGTTGGATAAGTGCATGGTGTGTTATTTTTATGCTTTCTCCAACGGAATGAGCGTAGAAGGGTTTATCATTCAATGAGGGTTTCTTAACACATTGACTGCCATGGCTATCATATGTGATTGCCTGTGGTAGTTCCGTGGGCACCATGGCTATCAAATATGAAAGCCAGATATTTTTTCACTTTAGGCTGTGGCATTCAAAAACGGTAGCCACTACGAACAAATCCGTATGAGAATAAATTGCTTGGCACCATACGATAAGATAAACATTTGTGGTTTGAGCAAATTTGGAATATTTAATGTTTTATACCCACAGTTTAGAGAAAACTAAAAGTAATTATAATTTTAGAAAAAGAACTCAATTTTATAAAGTAATGCATTTTTAAACTTTGTTATGTAATTTATAATTCAAGCTGATTTTATACATTTGAAAAGAAAAAAAGTAAGCAATAGTGAAAGAATTTGCACTAAAATTTCTTCATGTGCCATAGCTATCATATTTGATAGCCAGGACTAAATTCGTCCTAGACGTCAAGGATGCATTGCCAATAAATAATATTGCATCCATTTATTGTTTTATTTGTCTAAAATTGTAAATAACGAATATTTTGCGTTGGCATCCCAAGAAATTTACCCAAAATTGCCTTGGCAGTCAATGTGTTAATATGACGTGGTTGGACGTAATTCTTGTTTGACCCGGTGTCGATAAGGAATTTTAAGGTCTCTCCACTTCTAGAAATATGTTCGAAATAGGGAAGTGAAGAGGATGCTAATCTAAAAAATAAATGTCGTCCAGTTCTTCAGGTTGATCAAAGTCAAGGTGATCTTGTGAGTCAATGTAATTCGTTAATGTCTGGTCATAGTTTTGGTCTTCTTGTTCTATCTCGTTTTCGTATTCCTCCGATGTCTTCTCGTCCGGATCGGACGATTTTGTGTGGATGATGGGCCTGTTGTGAATATTGGCGTTTCTGTGGAACTAACTGTTGGTTACGGGGTCTGTTCTGGTAATTCACATTTTGGGATCTGACGGAATGGTCGACGTCCATTGGCTTCGGAGGAAGCGGACGTTGATTTGCAGGTGGTCTTTGCTGTAGATACTGAGGTTCCCTATAAAACTGTGGTGGTTGAGCATTACGTGGGTTATGGAGTAGCTGGGGATGAAATTCGCGTCTGGGTGCGGCAATTGGTGCTGGTCCTGAATGTAAAGGGTGATTTTTTAAGAGGTTTAGAACTTTTTTAAAAAAAAAAACACAAAAAATTCGAAAAAATGAATGAAATATTTATTTGAATCGATAGTTTGAACCTTGCAATTTAATGTTTAAAGATAATTTCATGCAAATGTTGACCGCGGCTGCGTCTCAGGTAGCCCATCCGCTGAGTCCAATTTTGGCATACTCTTTCACACATATCGGCCGGTATCTCACGAATGAATGCATGGATGTTGGCTTCCAGTGCGTCAATCGAAGCGGGCTTGTCCCTATACACATTAGCCTTGGCATACCCCCACAAAAAATAATCTAATGGTGTCAAATCGCACGATCTAGGCGGCCAATTGACCGGCCCGAAACGTGAAATTAACTGTTCACCAAACTCGCCTCGCAATTGCGCCATTGTTTCGCGTGCTGTGTGGCATGTGGCACCGTCTTGTTGAAACCACATATCATGCAAGTCAAGAACTTCCATTTCGGGCAAAAAAAAGTTTGTTATCATCGCTCGGTAGCGTTCACCATTGACAGTAACGCTGCGATTCGCATCATCTTTGAAGAAATATGGCCCAATAATGCCGCCGGCCCATAAACCGCACCAAACAGTGGCTTTTTCGGGATGCATTGGTAGCTGTTGCAATGCTTCTGGCTGATCTTCACTCCAAATGCGGCAATTTTGCTTATTTACGTACCCATTCAACCAAAAATGAGCCTCATCGCTGAACACAATTTTTCGATAAAAAAGCGAAAAAGAACATTTCGAACCGAGCACGAATTTTGATAGTAAAATTCAATAATTTGCAAGCGTTGTTCATTTGTAAGACGATCCATGGTTAAATTGCAAACCAAACTGAAGCTGTTTGACAGTGACACAAGGTACTAAACACACGTCAGCTGTCAAAACCAGTGTTGCCAAAACCAAACCAGCTAAAAAATCACCCTTTACAAGATTGTTTCTTCTAGGGGGAGCTGGAGGCGGTGTTTGTTGAAATGTTTTTCGGGTGCTAGCTTGCGAATTGTCTGCATGCTGGGCTCGAAAATCAACGTTTTGTAATTTTAGGCATAGGTGCAAAGTCTGGGGGAGGTCAGCAGGCTCACGGATGCTGAGTAACCTGGGCAAGTCGCCTCTCAACCCTCTGACGAAGGTATCGAGAGCTTTGTCCCGGTAACACTGAGTCATGTTGTTCATGGACTCCTGACTCATATCCATTGATCCTAACTTATTTAAGATAAGCGACAAGTGGTGGTAGACGGCCTGATAGAACTCGGGAATCGTACTACTACCTTGTACCAAGGTTGTCATTTGGTACTCGAAGGTTCCCAAGTCCCTCTTATCTGCATAGTGGAGGGTAAGACATTTTGATATCTTATCGCAGTTTAATGGGGTATTGTAGGATTCTAGGGCTACGTCTGCGTAGCCCGTAATTTTGTTTCTGATGACCGATAGGATCCCTTCATACTTGGGGGTACCTTTCAGATGTTCATAGATTTTGAGTATCCTATCGACACTGTTTTTCCATGAGTTAAATTCATGTGCTTCGCCAGAGAATTCTCTTAAGCTTTTCGGACAAATTCCTATCGTTGGCTAGATTTATTGGCTGATCTATATCATTATTTATGTCGGACGCACGGTTCATGATAGAATTGAAAAGTTGCCGTCCCTGTATTTGAAGGGTTTGAGTAACTAGTTGTGAGATTATCTGAATCATGTCATCGTTAATTGCATTAGGAGCAGGGGGAGGAATGGGAGCCTGAAGTGGAGGAGCTGCAACATTATCTGCAGGAACTTCCAGACGAGCTGGTCGTATTAGGTTGTTAGGATTTGACATCTTTCGAAATATTTTTATTTATTAAATGAGAGAATCAATTATATCGTATCAATTATCAGAGCAATAATTAAGAAAGGGATAGTTAAATTTGTAATGAACTTTCTGAATAGTATTTCACAATTGTAAGACTTATGCAACTATTTTGTTCTTATTGGATTAAATATGATTTGGTTTCATACAGGTGTAAAGTATGTAAATTGTTGTTATTTATTATTGACTTACAGTAATGTTATAATTAATTCTTGTAGCATCTCTTCTTAACGTATTTATTTTGTGGGTTCTGGGCTGCTTTCTGCTGGTTAGGGCGGCTGTCAGTGTTTACTGACTCCTTTTTGTTCCTTTTGGTTAGTAGAACTACTCGGGGGCCTTCGTTTTCCCTATCACTACACTGTTATCGTGGTGGTTTGGTTATCCACTCTTTTGGTTACTTCACTGGGCGGTTTGGTTGTCCACTCTTTATTTGTTTCACAGTTATATTAGTGGCTTGATTGTCCACTTTTTATTTATTTCACTGTTATGTTGGTGGCTTGGTTGTCCACTCTTTATTTGTTTCACTATTATGTTGGTGGCTTGGTTGTCCACTCTTTATTTGCAAACACTTTCACTGGTTTTAGGCTTGGTTATTGCCTGAGTTTACTCGAGATTTTATGTTAACAGTAAATTTGTACAGTGTTACAGAGCGCAGCCCCACGTTGGGCGCCAGTTAATGAGATCTACGCACGAATTATTATAAAAAAATATTCAGAGCAGAATGCTCTGACCTTTATTCTTCAACAAACCGATTACGACTAACTTATTACAATTTATACTTAATAACCAAAGCTCGCAATAACAATCCCATAGCTTGCAGTTTTCGATTTTTCGATTGAATTTCCATGGAAATTCGTTTCGCTGGCAGACGCTTGATCAGCACTTCTTTATACAACAGCTACTTGGAAGAAGGGATTTTCTTTAAGAAATGGAAAATACAACGCCTAGCTTTAATTAGCAAAGGAAAAGGGGACCCAAGTTCCCCTGCAGCCTATAGACCGCTTTGCATGTTGGATACGGCAGGGAAACTACTAGAAAAGCTGTTGAAACCCCGGCTCACCACCGCAATTCATAATGCCGGGAGACCTATCCGAAAGGCAACACGGATTCAGAAAAGGATACTCAACGATCGGAGCAGTTGAGGAGGTGGTCAAAACAGCGAAAGCCGCTCATCGAGGAAGACATAGCTCGAAAAAGATCGCCGTTCTGGTTACCCTAGACGTGAGAAACGCGTTCAACACAGCCAGATGGATAGACATGTTGAAATCGCTCGAGGAAGTCTATAGGATACCGCAGTACCTACTTCGTACAATCCAAGGTTATACCTCAGCGAACGAAGACTAATCTACGCCACAAAGGAAGGGCCTCGTGTTAAAGAAATCACAGCAGGAGCAGCGCAGAGGTCAATCCTTGGACCCGACCTCTGGAACATATTTTATGACGAGATTTTCCGTATCGAAATGCCTAACGACACCTATTTGATCGGGTACGCAGACGTCATTGGCGCGGTGATAACTGCGAGGGACACTGAGGAAGCACGAAGAAAGTTGAATCAAATTATGAGACGTGTCTATCTCTGGGTAGAAACCCATGGTCTTAGTCTTGCATCTGAAAAGACCGAGATTGTTCTACTGACCAGAAAACATATCCCGACGCAAATCGAATTTCATATAGACCCAGACATAATCGCCAGCAAAAACACAGTAAAGTATCTTGGGATAACTATCGACTCAAAACTTACTTTCTGGAGTCATATTTCATCCGCTTCCGAACGAGCTGCTAAAGTGTCCACATTTCTTAGAAGACTCAAGGCAAACGTTGGAGGACCAAGAGAAAGCAAGCGAAGGCTCCTCATGACAATTACACACGCGATACTTCTATGTCGATGCGAAATATGGGCAACTTAGGAGGAACTCTGAAGCAAGAGGTAAATGGACCGCCAGGCTGATCAGAGACTTCGCTGAGTGGACAACGCGAAAACACGGAGAAATAAATTATTATACCAAGCAGTTTCTAACCGGACATGGATATTTTAATGCATACCTACACAGGATGCGGAAAGTAGACCATCCGACATGCCAGTACGGTGACTCATTGGTAGACGACGCTTATCATACCTTCTTCACATGCAGCAGGTGGACCGTGGAAAGACAGGATTTGGAATCGGAGATAGGTTGCATTTCCCCTGAAAATATCTTTGGGAAGATGATCGCAAGCGAACGCAGCTGGAAAAGGGTATCAGCGTTTATCGAAACCGTGCTCAAAACCAGGAAGAGAGAAGAAAGCCAGAGCACACCCTCATAGAAGAACAGGAATGTTTATGAGGTAGAAGGTAAATAACGGCCCCCGAAGTAATACGAATAGTGGTTCCAGGGGGTTGAAGAAAGCCAAAGGGAGAGGGGGAGTTTAGTCAGTAAGAGTCTGACACACCAAGAAAATTTAAACTTCTTGACGGTGCATGATGCATTCTTCGCCCTCCCTATAGGAAACAAAAAAAAAAAAAAATGTCCGAATTGATTAACATCTTGAGTTCGAAATTTTGTACGAATACAATATCTTTCTCTTACTACGTAATGGAGAGTTAATAACATAAATACGGAAAATTGTGGTACATTATTAACTTTCTCGATTACGTAGTAAGAGAAAGATATTGCATTCGTACAAAACTTCGAACTCGAGATGTTAATCAATTCTGACATTGCAATGATAGAGGAACTTAAAAAAGTGGGTCGCAAAATTCGGTCCGTCTGTCTGTCCCGAGGCCTATAGTATAATCGGCTGCCCGGATTTCGTTCAAACTTCGGATTAGGAGTTTGGGGCTTACAGTTCGGGGCCGGTTTTTTTTGCATGGTAAGCTCAATAGCTGTTTTTTATTATCAGCTATGATCCATATAGATCATCGATTTACATGCACCTACAACAATAGCACATGATCCTGCTTCTCATCGAGATCACAATCATAAAATTATTTCTACTATTTCCGACTATTTTTAAATGTTGGTTAGCCTGTAAACGATAGCCACACAATCACGTTGCCAGACTAAAAAATGGAATACAAAAAATCAATTGTTTTTTTTTCGCATTCGAATTAACTCCCTGTCCGTATTCCGAGTTATTTTGTTTTTTCTCGTTCTAAAGGGTTTTTCAACAGGGACGCTACAAAAGTAGAGCGACAGGACAGCAAACGACGCCGAATTTCTTGCCGCTCTTTTGACATTTCTCTTCAGTAAGGTTTGCCATTTCATGATGGAAAGATATACGAGCCAACGAGTCGAAATTATTAAAATTTACTACCGAAATTCGGTGTCGGTGGCCTCAACGTTAAGAGCGCTACGTCCAATTTATGGTCGTCATAATCGTCCTAGCAGATCAACAATTAAGCGTCTAGTGAAAAAATTTGAATCCACAGGCACAGTACAAAATGTTCCCGTGCCAGTAAGACAAAGAAGTGCCCGTAGTGTCGAGAATATTGCTGCCGCTGAGGCTTCAGTTGAAGAAAGCCCAAATGTGTCTCTCACACGTCGTTCTTAAGCGTTGGGCATCTCTGTGACGTCGTTGTGGCGAATTTTGCGAAAAGCCTACATCCTTACAAGATTAAATTGACGCAAGAACTGAAGCCGCTTGACCACCAGAAGCGTCGTATGTTCGTGAATTGAGCTGAGCAACAACTTGAAAATGATTCGGATTTTCATCGAAAAATCATCTTCAGCGATGAGGCTCATTTCTGGCTGAATGGCTACGTCAATAAACAAAATATGCGGTATTGGTCAGGCAGCAATCCACACGTACTCCATGAGTCATCATTGCATGGGCCGGCGGCGTCACTGGGCCGTACTTCTTCCGTGATGATCAAGACCGGCACGTTACTGTGAATGGGAATCGCTACCGTTCAATGATAACCGAATATTTTTGGCCCCAATTGGATGATATGGACTTGGAGGACATGTGGTTCCAACAGGACGGCGCCACAAGCCACACAGCGAATGTCACAATCAATTTATTGGAAACCAAGTTTGGAGAACGTGTTATCTCACGAAATGGTCCAGTCGCTTGGCCGCCTCGGTCGTGCGATTTGACGCCGTTAGACTATTTCCTGTGGGGCTACGTCAAGTCTATGGCCTATGCCAACAAGCCAGCGACGATTGATGAACTTCGTACGTGAAAATTGGCTTCAGCGTCTGGACTTCTGCAAGCGTGCCCGTGGTGGTCATGCAAAAGAAATCGAGTTCCATACATAATGGCATCGAACGTACTTTCACAGGAATAAAGAATTTCATTGATACTTTTGTAGCGCTCTTATTGAAAAACCCTTTATAAAGGTATGTCCAGACCAGCCAAACATTTGATAAACAATTACATAAATACATGTTCCATATTTATTTCTAAAACCCTTATGAATAAATTAAACAAAGCAATTTTTTATGAAATGTTTAGAAATGTTTTGCTGGATTGGACACCAAAAAAACATTTATGTTTCACAGTTACCCAATGGGAATTAATTTTTGTTTTACAAGTTTTCCTGCAGAAAGTGAGCGCTGTTTTTCTATCATAATTTTTTTTTAAATAAAAAATATATGTCCAGAAGAGCTTGGAACCCTAATGAGAAAGTGATTTATTTAATACGAATTAAATCGCGTGTCGCGTGATTCCCCGAGACCAAAATTACAAAAATAAAAACTTCACTCGTTGCTAATAATCCTACTACATTATATTCTTCTAGTCCAAAAAAGGATAAAATTTTAATATTTCATAAGCATTTACTAAATAAATTTCAGAAATCATTTATAAATGTTTTTGAAATGTGCCCGATTTGCTTCAGAAATATTTCCTAAACATTTCCGATATGTTTTTCTGGTCTGGACACACCTTAATATGCCAAGACAAACTGAAGTGCTAGCAGCAAAATATTGTGCATGTGTTGCGTATTTGAACATAAGATACTAAATTTGTTTCTAAAAAATATATTTGAAAAGAAAAATTATGCAAATTTGATTCAAATATGGTAACACCCCCGACATTGCAATTGAAATGGCATGTGCCTTGTGTGACGTCAGGTTGAGAAGAATATTTGCAATATGGCTGGTGGCAATATGAAGTTTGAAATACCCTGTATTATCTGTTTTGTTTTTGAAAGAAACTGTTGCCGCAATTCCAAAATTAAACGAATTTGATTAGAGTACATATTAAAGATAAAATCAGTATTCGAAATAAGATACCGTACTTAGTTTTTATCAAAAAATTAAAAAAAATATGTTTATTTATATTTCCCGATCTATTCTCACATATCTATATTATATTTTTCTTATAATCTCCCCACTTCCGATAAAAATGCAATAACAGCTACGCAAATCTTCATTTTAGCAAATGCAACATTTTATTTTACGTTGTTGAATATGGACTTTAAAATAATTGCAACCACTTCCTTACACAATCAGAAACTCCCACACACGTCCACGTTTGCATAAGCAGTTTATAACTGCTAATGCAAACTCAAAAACGAATCTCTTTAAACTTACATAATATATATGTATAGATATCGGTCAAACACGAACCCTACTTCCAATCATAGACACCTTAAACCAGCGTTACTTATACATTCCAGTCAAAATAAAAAAACATGCCCTAACACATCAGAAAACAGAAACTCCTGCTACACTTTGCCTTGTACTCAAAAATCTTGTTAAGTGTATGAGCTTATAAAATAGTACTGTAGACGCTTTTAACTCTTTAACCATAACTTGGGACAATTGTCTGTTACTGACAGCTACAACTTATATTTATAAACTCACATTGTTATTTATATTTATGTTGTGCCTATCAGATGAATAACCACCTAAATATGCCTATAAGTGGCAATGAACCGAGCTACTTAATAGACGTGTTTTTCTTCTCGGTTGGCAAATTCATACTTTTCATTATAAATTTACGCAATTCGGTTTTTCTTTTTTCTCTAAATTTCTCAATTCAACAAGTTTTGAAATATTGAAATAAAAGTGATAGTGACGCAAACATTTTATTGTTTCAATTGTGCGGTGTAAATAAAAATTTCTTTGTCTTCTCTTAATACCTTGAAATCATACTTCCAACATAATACCATTAGTGCTTTCATACTTGTATTATGTCTAACAACAAACGGTGCAGGTCGAGCGCAAAACTTGTCGTGCAAAGCTTAAACTCTCCTCGTGCCTCTCTTGACTCACCGCAACAAAACGACAACAATATCGGAAGGCGAATAAAAAACAGCTTAACTTAAGCGATGTTGGATTGAACTCTCAATCGACGGTTTACCTGAGCGAGTATCTTTCACGCGAAATCAATATTTTGCTCCATCACGCACTCCAATTAAAAAAACAAAAACAACTGTCTTCGGTGTTTACGATGCGTTGGCGTCTATTTGTCAAACGTCATCCAAATGAAGAAGCTGTCAACGTTGAAAACATCGCAAAGTTGAATGACATTGCCAGCCCTCAAGGATAACTTGCCTGCAGTTTTTCTTTTAGTAATTCTCAAACTTTTTTTTCTTTTCTTAATATTTTTGAATATTATATAATATTATTGAATATTTTTTTTTCCTTTTTTAACCTCTGTATTCTCATTGTGTATATTTTATCTTTAAATCTTTCTTTTATTTGAATTTAAATTAAATCGTGTAATTTTTCATACATCTCCATCTGATATTTATTGACTATCATCGGCTTGGACTTGACACCCGTAATATTGCATGGGATCGTGTTTTCACTATGTTTTCCCCTAGTGACTAAATCGAATCATCAACTGTAATATTCGAGCCCTTTTTAATAATCATGTTCCGTTAAGAGTAAAACGTATAAATAATAATCAATATTCCTGGTTTACTGCTGAAATTCGCCTGTTTATCGAGCAGCGCAATCGGGCTTACAATGAGTGGAAGCGTTATAGGTTGAATGTTCAGTTACAAGTTTATCGCTCCTTACGTAACCAGGATTTAGAAAAAATCACAGTTGCACAACAGCGATTATAAAAGTGGTGGATGATATTAGAGAATCGCTAGACGAAAACAAAGTGACTTTCTTAGTGCTTCTTGACTTTTCGAAAGCCTTTGATACCGTTGATCATACTATTCTGTGCAACAAATTAACAATGCTATTTGGCTTCTCAAATGCCGCTGTCACTCTAATGTCTTCATACTCCAGTCTCGAAAACAAGCTGTATCAATGGGTCATCGTTTATCTGACTTGGCAAAGTGTATGGTATGTTACGTCAGCTGTGGATGGCACATAATTACACTCCCCTCAAAACACGCATATTGCTAGCAAAAACCCTCATTACTCCCATTCTTAGTCATGGGTGCGAAATTGTTTGCTGTTGTGATGCCAATAGCAGGAGAAAGCTAAATGTTGCATTTAATAATACCGCGCGTTATGTTTTTAATCTTAAACGTTTTGAACGAGTCTCTAGCTACGCGAAATCGCTTTATAACATGTGCTTTGACCACCTTCCGTTACAGATCCATAGTTTTGCTATCTAATGTGATTCAAACTAATCAGCCTAGTTATCTCTTTAACAAGTTGAGTTTTAGTTCGTCAAATAGAACCTCCGCGGTTCTCTAGCCTTACATCCGAACGACAGTTTTTTGTATTAACTCCATCCGTTTATGGAATTCCTTGCCACGGCATATTAGAAGGTCAGGCGGCACTGGGCGGTTGCGGACCGAGCTTAAGTCTTTTTTCCAGAATCAATCCTTTTAAATTCTGTCGGACTTATAATGGAGATGTATGATTAAGTTTAATTGTTAAATTCTTTTCTTTTATGATTAAGTTTAATTGTTGCATTATTTTCTTTTATTTTCTTTTTTTTTTCCCTCTCATAAAGATGTTTATTCTGTGGCTTGTTTCATAATTCTTAATTGAAAATGATAATCTTCACTATTTCATAAGACTCTTTTGTCTTACAGTGTAAGTTTTTCAAGAACAAATAAATAAATAAATAAATAAATAAATAAAAATAAAAAATATGCACCATTTCTTTTATCTACCATCGGTTCTCAGATTTTTACCTACTTACTTAATAAAATAAGAACACAACTACCAAACTTTTGATGAACGAGAAAGTTTCGTTCGACCTAGTCGTGCACTTTATTTAGTATTACATACTTTTAAAAAAGGTAGGGTTGATTTTCGACCACAAGCGAAACTATTACTCTTAATACCTTCAATTTGTGTTTACGCTAGAATAAACTTAGAAAATATAAAACGGTTTTACATTAATAAACTTAGAACCGGTGAGCATAGTAATATAACCCAGAAATAACAGTCATTTTAAATACAATAGAAACTAATATCCAAAGTTTAAGCAATACATATATACCGAAGAGTATCTACTTCTAAATAAAAGCTATCAGGACTGAAATTCAAGCCATCAGCAAACACAGACCCAAAAAAAGTTTAATATTTAGATGTTGCAGGAGGAGTTCTGGGTTCTCATTCCGTAACTTTTCAGACGATTATCGTCGAAACGACAGACCTATAAGCTAGCATCTAAGTGCTAAAATTACAAGTTTGAGAGTTTAATCCAGTTCATTTTCCAAAAATATAATGAAAGCTGACGTTTGTCAAAAAAATTCGAGCAGAATATGACTTATTTTGGTGGTCAAAGTTTCAAAAACGATATCGTTTAGATCAAGGCTGCTCAACCCCAGGCCCGCGGAACAGAGTGTGGCCCGCAGACGAATTTTAGATGGCCCGCGCAAGAAATTTTAAAATTTCCTGCCAAAGTATGGTGTCGACAACACGCTAAAATGTATCTTCCATACAAATTTTCTCAAAAGAAATTTTAGCAAGATTTTTTTTTTGCTGCTGCGGGAAATTCATCTTCAAAGCTACTTGCGTGAGTTTCACGCACGCACACCAAGATTCACATTAATTTCTAGCATCAATAAATTTAGTTTAGCGTGCTCTGCGGAAAGAACGAGTAGGTGGTAGCTTACGCGCGGTCAGTCAGTTTTTGTTTTAACAAGTGGTTCAAAAGTAAGTTATTTTTATTAGCTGATTTAATTTTTTTGCTAGGTCCTATTCTGAATGGAAAATAAAGTAAGTAAAAGTGTTATCATCGGCCTGGCGATGCTTTGATACCCTCCACTGCATACAAGTCATGCAAAGTTTTAGGCATGTGAGCTGTGAGGTAGTACGTAATTACATTGAACAACAGACAAAGAGACACATGGGCCTAATATTGATTTGGTATGTGAGGTACCAGAACTACTTGACCGACATAGCCCAAAATTTCACTTGCATAGGTAGATTCTTTTCCACGCTATAGTGCTTTCAACATTTGTTTTCTAATATTGGTTTTGTATGGGAGGTAACCGAACTACTTGACCGACATAGCCCATTTTTAATACCAACCTAACGACAATAAAAATAAGTCCGTTCACCAAACTTCATTCGCCTAGGTTGATTCCTTTGGACGATATTGTATTTTCAACAGACAGAGAGACACATGGGTCTAATATTGATTTTGTATGGGAGGTACCAGAACTACTTGACCGACATAGCCCATTTTCAATACCAACCTGACGAGGATAAAAAGGAGCCCTTTCACCAATTTTCATTCGCCTACGTCAATTCCTTTGGGCGCTGTCGTGCTTTCAACAGACAGACATACGGACAGACAGACAGACAGACAGGCGGACATGGCTACATCGATTCAAAATGTGATCCTGATTCAGAATATATATGAGGTCTCCGGTGACTCCTTCTTGGTGTTACAAATGTAATGACAAAGTGAATATACCTTCCTGTGGAGGGTATACAAATGTTTTTCTTAGGGTGGCTCACAGCAAGCCAAGTACGTGGAAATCGACAGATTCCTACCGTGTTTTTCATGATGAATGGGAAAATAAATATTGCTTTATTGAAAACAAGGCGCGTAAACCTATATGTTTACTTTGCTTCACCACGTTAGCAGTTGCAAAAAACTATAATTTAGAAAGGCATTATAAGTATAATAATAATAATTTTGAAAAAGAGTATCCTGTTGGAAGTGCTATCAGAGAAGATTTTTTAAAGAAAAAGAAACGGGAATTATTCAACCAACAGAATATTTTCGTTAAAAGACACGACGATGTTGAATCCATGGTCAAAACATCTTATGAGATTTCTTTGCTTTTAGCAAAAAAGAAGAAACCTTTTTCTGATGGAGAAATTTTTAAAGAAGCTTTAACAATCTTTGCTCAAAATTGTAATGATCAAAACGTCAAATCTAAAGCCGACAGTATTTCACTCTCACGGCAAACTGTTGCAAGACGGGTGGAGGAGATGGCAGTTGATATCAGCTGTCAGATCGAAGAAACCGTAACAAACTGCAAATATTTTCCATTGGCGTGGACGAAACTTGCGATTTAACGAGTATATATCAGTTGCCTTTTTTTGTGCGGTGTGTTGATGAACAATGGAGTGCATCGCAAGATTTGCTAGAATTCTCTCAGCTCGAAACTACAATCGAAGGAAAAGTAATATTTTTCAAAATGAAAGAATGCATTGAAAAAAAGGGTTTATCATGGGACAAAATGATATCTATTTGCACTGATATCATTTGCAATGACTCATGACTCAATGACGCAATCACTGCAATGACAGGGAAAAACTGTGTGTACTGTGCTGTGCGATGGCTTTGAATCTCAAATTAGAAGGCAAAAATTGTTCAAGATAAATTAAATTTTTTTTTAATTAATTTAGCTACAGAAAATATTGACCTTTTTCTCACACTCAAAGGTTTGAAAGAGAAGCTCAATATCGCGACTATCATCTGTTCTAAGCACAAATCCAAAATTAGATGTTTATTACAGTCGTTTGAGATCAGATTTAAGGACTTTGAGGATACAAAACAAAAAATACAAATATTTATAAATCTCTTCATACTCAGTTTGAGTGAAATAATTATTTATCCTGTCGATATTCAGTTGGAACTCACTGAACTGCAAAATCAATTTTCGCTAAAAAAAACCTTTTTACCGAGAAAGTATCTTCCAAACCACAAAATTCTTCAGAAGATTTGGCAGATTTTTGAAAATTAGTACCAAAAGAATACTTACCTGCAATAACAGATCTGGCCTTTGTAATGGAGGTTGTGTTGAAGAGGAATGGGAGACAGGTGACAGTCTGCAGAAGACGGAATAAAATTGTGGGGAGTGAGGTTAGGGTTTTAGGGATGGAGGAAGGAAACGAAATCGGGATTATTTGGCAACTCAGATGCAGGTGCATGCCTTGCTGGTCACAGCTGGAGCTCGTCGGAGGGTGGATTCTTGCACCCGAGTTCCAAAAAAAAAACACCACTACACAAAAAAAATGCATGCGTAGATATTCAAAAGGAAAAAAAAATTGGAAAAAAAAAGAAAACCAAAAGGAAGTCAAGAAAAGTCTTTGTAAGGCTCTTCTAACGATACCTCGGGAGGAACTGATGGTCGTCCTCCTGGTGGTTCTATACCCTCCCTACCGTGTACCAGTAACCGCTAAAATTACTCCTGGTACCCTAGCGATAGCCCTAGGCTTTCGTTATTCCAATTCATCGGGCGTTTCCATCGAAATGAGACACAAAATCATCGCTTTAAACAGTCATAATTCAGATATTTTTTATTCCATAATTTTGGTTGTGCATCTTTACGAAATACAAGTTTAGAAGTTATTCGTATACAAAATAATACATTTTGTATCCAAAATCAATTAATACTAACATCTGAAATCTATTGGCGTATAATACAATTTAATCACTACCAATTCTCGACATTTATTTTTATTTTCCTTGTTGGTATGGGTAATTCATCTTTGAGTAGTAGTCAAATTAAGCAACTAATAACTAGGAGATAGATATTCAAGACAACAGCAAATCTTTTGAATTCTTGAAATTTATCTACGCTTTAAATTACAGAGCAATGTATGTATGTACTATTCGCGAAATCTTCTTATTTTTAAATGGCTGTGCATGTGAAAACCCGAATCACACAAACTTAATCTCAATATTTGTACATATGAACAAACTTACCCTGGGATCCGCTTCGCCAGGCCTGTCGATGAGGAGTCCAGTTGATGCTGCAAACGAAATTTTTATGAACGAGAAAAGAAAAGCGGACAAGAAAATGCCTCTCACGCACAGACAGCACAATACTAATTTTTCTGATTCGCACGGTTTTTTTGTTTTATTATTATCATTATTAGGTATCAATTTCTTTATATATATGTATATCTTTTTATTTATTGTTTTTTTTTGTAGGTTTTTATTATTTTTTTTTTGTGTACCAAACAAGGAAGATTTTCTTATTGGAGTTGGATTTGGGTGAAAATTTATCGAAAACGGTTATAACAATGTGGATATATTATTTCATTATCATTATCAGTATTAGTATCGGATGCCCTAGCAACAGATAAACTAGCAAAAACGGGTGAAAAAAAGGGGGGGGGAGGAGGACAATCACATATACACATAAACTCCTGCAACTGCAACCTATCGAAGTCGCTCGGTGGATTCCGTTGTCTACCGTGTGGGTGGCGTTTCGGCAGGTGAATTTCTTGGTCAATCGTTTACTTGGAGGCGACTTTTACCGTCAGGATTGGGTATTGGGGCAGACGGGTCGGATTTTCATTATTGCGAATTCCAATTGCGGGTGACTCGTCTGGCCGGTAGTTTTGGACGGGACCGGTACTGAGGTTGAGAACGAGCTAGTAAGGCGGGGTGGTTGGCGAGGCGATTTTTGGCGGGCAGAGAGTGTGGAGTGGCCGATCACAATCAACTTAATCCAATAGGGGAAGGTTCGGGCGGTGTTACTGCGACTCGAGGCTGGGCTGATTGATAACTTTATACCCACAGTCGGGCGATGTGCGAGTGAAAGTCTTAGCGGGTTTCTTTTTTCCTTTCGTTTATAGATTATTACACGCGCGTAAGGATGGTTGAGCACGTGAAATTTTGCTTTTCCTTTTTTTTTTATTGTTATTTCGAATAACTATGCCCGAAAATAAAACACGTCGCGCAACGATTCGGGGAGCTTTACTCCGAAATTGTTAGCAATCACTAATTGTTGAAAACAAAATTTGTACTTGAGCTATTAAAATTCAGAATTTTTAGAAAAGGGCTTATTGCAATGCCACGCGCCTCTTATCACGATTACTTCAGCCACGCTTGTCACCGTTCTCGTTCGCTTATAATTCCAGACTCACTTGTCTCTCCCTTTGACACTTTCACCATCGCTTTTTGCCATTCGCAAAAAAAGAATTCCGCACTCTAGACTCCTTCGCATGTCAAGCCCCTTTCGCAGCTACTCGCAGGTATATAACGCTTAGCGGATCTCTCGCGCGAGCACAGCAGAAGTGTTCGAGAGCCGTCCCTTGCCTTGTCGCATGATCCTCCTCCTTGGCACCCACCGTTCGAACCATTGCACACACTCAACAATGGTAAATCGAGCTGCGGTATTATCGTGTGATCGATTGTATCAAAAGACAAGATTATGTAAAGGAAAAGTGGAACCTATTGGAAAGTGTATTTTGTTTGCTCTTTTTTTTTCTCTCGGGCACCGTGCAATGGATTTGGGTGCTTGGAAACATGCGTTAGGCGGACATATACATCGCGGCTGAACTTTGAGGGATTAGGAAAGAAAATATTTACCGAATGTGGCCGCTACAACACAGCTTAGGTGCAGCGTTTATCTAGCAGAATCCTAAGCTGAAGAATATGACATCATCAGCGCCGAATATCTTTAGCGTGATAGGTTCCCAAGGTCTTACCCGATAGATCTTCTAAAATGTAATACGCGAATCCTTTTTTTTCTTCAATACGCGCCTTGAGAAAAGTGGGAGCAAGCTTCGCATTAAATCCTTTTTCGAAGCTGCTTTGAGCGAAATTACGGCGGTAGACCTCATCGCCAACTTTAAAGTCAACCGGCTTCGACCTGGTGTTATATGCCGCGGCATTTTTAAGAAATGACGCCTGGATGTTCCTTTGGACTCTGTCTCGCACCCCTCCCAATTGGTCGGTTCTATTCAAAGGCATATCTTCACCATTAATCATTCCCAGCTTCGTTAATAGTTCGTAGTCAGATCCGTGCTGAATCATGTTTTGTCCGAACAGTACAAAGTATGGACTACAACCTATTGAACTATGCAGTGTCGCTCTTAACGAACAGGCAATACTGCTAAGTTTAGCATCCCACTCAGTTTGGTCTTTTAAGATGAATGCGCGAATAGCCGCAATAATCGAGCGATTAACTCTTTCGGAGGAGTTCGATTGAGGGGAATGGATGGCAGTGAGCATATGTGTAATTCCATATTTGGTCAAAAAGCTTCCGAATTCTCCCGACTTAAACTGGGACCCATTATCACTCAAAATCGTTTCTGGAACACCGAATACGTGAAAAACCTGTTCTTCCAAGAAGTCTATTATCAGCTTGGTGGTGAACTTCTTTAAAGCTTTTAATAGGACATACTTGGAAAGGTGATCCAGGACAATAAATATTCCGACATTTCCTGATTTCGATCGAGGATAAGGCCCCAGGAAGTCAATAAACAATTTTTGAAATGGCCTTGACGTTTGAACTGGCTGGCCCATCGGAGGCCTTAAGACAACGTTTGGACTTTTTGTCGTCTTACATATCTCACAGGCTAACACATACCTCCTCACGTCCTTTACCAAAGTTGGCCAAAAGAGATAACGTCGCAGCTTTTCCAGGGTTTTACCTATGCCGCAATGAGATGAAGTAGGCATATTATGAGCATTAAATAGGATATCTTCCACTAACCCTGCAGGTACCCACAGCTTCCAAGTCTCGGAGTGTTCCTCTGGAGACCCGGTAGAGTGGGCCGTTCGCTTATACAGGAAGTTCTCAACTAACTTGACATCTGGGAGCCTCGCTTGGTTGGCTGTGATATGATTCTTTAGGGCGTTATATTCCTCCGATGAAAAATGAGGCGAATTGAGGTCAATCAAGGGTGCAACTTCTTCGAGGGAACTTAAATCTTCTGTGTCTCTTCGTGATAAACAGTCTGGTACCACATTATTCACGCCTTTGCGATGCTTAATGCTGAAATCAAATCCCTGCAGCTTTAACGCCCATCTAGCTAACCTACCGGACAAATCCTTCTGGCTCATTAGCCACTGAAGGCTAGCGTGGTCTGTAATGACCGAAAATGAATGCCCTTCGACATAAGCGCGGAACTTCTTTATCGATAGAACTGCGGCTAAACACTCCTGCTCGGTTACGGAATAATTTCGCTGTGCCTTGTTTAGCTTTTGGCTCATGTAAGCGATTGGTCGTTCAACGCCTCCCTCATCCAGTTGAGCCAAGACGCTTCCGACACCGTACTGACTGGCGTCACATTGAATGATGAAGGGTCGATCGTAATCGGGCGTTTTAAGCACCGGAGCAGAAGTAAGTTTTGCTTTCAGTTCTTCGAACGCTGTTTGCGCTTCCGAGTTCCAGTCGAAGGACCTGCTCTTTTTGAGTAGGTTAGTTAGCGGGGTTGTTAGGGAGGCAAAGTTCCCAATGAACTTGCGGTACCATCCCGCCATCCCTAGAAATCGGCGAAGTTGACGAACAGATTTGGGGGGTGGAAAGTCAAGAATCGCGCTAATTTTCTCCGGATCAGTTTGTACCGAACCGTAGCCAACGACATAGCCCAGATATTTTACCGATTTGAGACAGAACTTGCTCTTCTGGATATTAATAGTAAGACCGGCCTTTTTGATATGGAACGACACTTCTTGCAACGCGCAGAGGTGGGACTCGAAATCTTTTGAAATTACCAACAGGTCATCGAGATAGACAAATACCATATCCCGAAGATGACATGGGATGACCTTATCCATCAACCTGCACATTGTCTGCGGAGCATTGCACAGTCCGAACGGCATCACCGTATACTGATACAGCGGACGATTCGGAACTGTGAATGCAGTCTTCTCACGAGAATTCACTTCGAGCGGGATTTGCCAAAATGCATCTTTCAAATCGATGCATGAAATGAACTCTGCGCGAGGCAACCGACTTAAAATGCCGTCAATGTGCGGAAGTGGATAGGCATCTTTAACGGTAAATTCATTCACCTTTCGGAAATCAATACAGAATCTCACTTTTCCGGGCTTTCGGATGAGGACCACCGGAGAGCTCCAAGAACTGCTAGATTCCTCAATGACTCCGAGTTCAAGCATTCTGTCCACCTCGGCAAACATTAGCGATTCCACTGCAGGCGACACAGGATAGTGCCGCTGTTTAATCGGTCGGGTTGTTCCGACATCAATACAGTGCTCTAGTAGCGTCGTCTTTCCAAGGCCTGTTTGCTCAAATGACGGAAACATGGAGATAGTGCCTCTAAGTTGGTCTTGCTGGTATAGGGTAAGCTCATGTACAGGTACCGACGAAGGCGAGATGTTAAGCTCTCCTATTATACCTGGTGCGATATTAAAACTTCGCCAAAAATCGACACCGAGGTATAAAT
Organism: Cheilosia variabilis; assembly: GCA_951230905.1. Classification (NCBI taxonomy): domain Eukaryota; kingdom Metazoa; phylum Arthropoda; class Insecta; order Diptera; family Syrphidae; genus Cheilosia; species Cheilosia variabilis. The sequence goes on from OX579676.1 coordinate 88,357,272, forward strand.
TTTGGCTTAAGGATGGAACAATATAAATGTCCAAAGGCTTTGTTACATTCCGAAAAGTGACATCCACCCTGATACTGCCTCGAACGGTTTGTAACCTTCCCTCTGCAGTTTTCAAGAAAACGTGGTATTTTTTTATTTTTGCCCCAGAGAGAAGAATTTCATCAGCAGCGCTAGCTCCAAAGCAGCTTATGGAGGCCCCGGAATCCAGTAAACCATTGAGGGTTCTTCCTAATATTATTACCTGAGCGTAGGGTCGTATATCCGTAGTGTCTCCACTGAGGGCAGCGCTTAGAAGATATCTTCTTGATTTCCGAACGTTTTGCCAAAATTTCCGGAGGCGAATCGTTGATCTTTTGGGCTTACGAAGAAGTACCGTGTTACTATTATCAGTGAAAATTTGTGAACGAATTTGATTGTATTCGCGCAATCTTTGGTGAAACGATTTCGAAGGGTCGATACTGGCAGGTTTTCTTACGTCCTGGTTTTCGGTCTGCACTTCCTTGTCTTGAACATAGTTTAGTTTCGGGGGTTGGGATGTGACCGGGTGTTGGTGGCCACATCCACTTTGCAGTTTACCTGTGGGGAACACTTTGGGCATTGTGGTTTGTACGTATTTGGAGTACCACAACCATAGCAAAATACTCTTTTTGGTTCAAGGCAGTCGATGTATGAGTGTCCTACTGCCTCACAGTTCCAGCAAAGAAAATTCTTCTTTGAGATATTTATAGCTGAAATGTCTTCGTCTAAGGGAGGAGCTGATGCCACTTCGGATACGAATTTCCGTTGAGGAGTGTTCCGATGGAAGGATCCTCTATTCATCTCATGTAAGAAAGTCTCGTGACGATGGCATGCTCGGCGCAACTCGGAGATAGAAGAGATGTTAAGGTGGAGAAGCTCATGTCTTAGATCCGGTTTCAAATTACGCATTATGATTTCAAGGAACTGTGTATCGGACAAGGGTTCAGCCAACCTATCAGCTATGGAATTAATCAAGTCAAGATAATCGTCAAACGACTCCCTTTCTCGCTGTTTCCTGCTTCTGATTATTTCGATGACATCGAAATCGGTTCGCGGATCAGAGTACTGGAAACGTAAGGCTTCGCAAAGAGAATTCCATTCAATGGACTGTTCTCGTCGGTGGTACCGCCAGTACCAATCCTTTGCCTTGCCGGTAAAAAGATTGTGTAGATTCATACAAAGAGACGAAAAGTCTCCGTTTAAAGTATTTTGTGTCAAAGCCTGTATTCTATATATAAATTCTTCAACCCTCATGCCATCACTGGTTCCATCAAACCTAACATTCCAGTTCGAAATAATGCTAGCAATTTTATCAGGGTTGAACGAAAAACGTTGGTACGTCGAGTCATTAAAGGTCCTGCTCGGATTCGCTTGGGGAACCGGAGGTGCAGATGGTAAGTTAGCCTGTGTCCAGGTCGTTCTATCTGTCAGAGGGGAATTGGGAGGGGCGGTATTGACCGGTTGGGAATGAGATACAAAGAATCTTTGGAACATAGCTTCGATGGTTTGATTCATCTCTGCTAGGCTCCTACGCCTATCTTCCTCCATTTCTTCTCGTCTTCTGAGGATTGGGAAGCATTGTTCAGCTGGGCAGACAGATTTGCACGCGCTTTAGGTGGAGGTTGATTAAGGACAGCAGGTATTACGACATCTGAGGGAGCAGATTGGCTTTTATGACCGGATGATACCCTACTGTCAATTATACTTGAGTCTCGAAAACTCCAATCAACAGCATTTTGTTGGGTGGTAATTGATCGTGTTTTGGGGCGATGCCCTTTTGGGACGGCCCCTTTTGTGCGTCCACTGTTTCGACGGAGGAGTTCAAGGTCGACCTCCAGTAAATCTAGTATATTTTGCCGGCAAATCGGGCATGATTCTGAATCCTTGAGCCAGTTTCTTAGACACGCTTGGTGAAATATGTGACCACATACTGTTTTCGTAGTTTCGGATTTAGAATGGAATGTTTCTTGGCATATGGAGCAAGCAGTTATTTGCTCTTCAGTGAGTGGAGCTAAATGCTCTGGACTGTGCATAACTGCCATGAGCGTTTAACCTGGTACGTAGGTATATATATTATATTAATGGACGAGGAAAAATAACATAAAATTGAGGTTTATTATGAGCTAAATAATTATTAATCACTAAAGACAAAAAGGTAGGTTTATATAATCAAATTAAGATATGTAATTGTTTCATATGGTGGTCTCATTTCGACGGATTGCCTTAGAGGTAATATGGTCATACAGGAGGTAACGTTAGATGAAATAAGAAAAGTATAATATTTGGGTAAAGTATTAAATCTTAGCGCCGTGTTATCGAGGTCGCTGCATCAAGCAGGAAGTCCTCAATGCAACGCACTTCCAGGACAACTACTGGCAAAAAAAAACTATTGAGGATAACGATGGAATGTGCACCGAACGATCAGAACATTTACTCAGGTCGTTTTTAACCATCATGTTGTTTGGTTTAGAAAACGCGTTTCCAATGAGTTCGCTTTGATTATCGGGCTACATGTTGATATGATATTTCGAGCAAAAAAAAAAAAAAAATTACATATATTGTTTACTGCGTTTTGATTAAATAATTATGATCGGTTAGACCCGCTAAACTTGCGGGCCCCACGTTGGGCGCCATTTATGTAATGGAGGTTGTGTTGAAGAGGAATGGGAGACAGGTGACAGTCTGCAGAAGACGGAATAAAATTGTGGGGAGTGAGGTTAGGGTTTTAGGGATGGAGGAAGGAAACGAAATCGGGATTATTTGGCAACTCAGATGCAGGTGCATGCCTTGCTGGTCACAGCTGGAGCTCGTCGGAGGGTGGATTCTTGCACCCGAGTTCCAAAAAAAAACACCACTACACAAAAAAAATGCATGCGTAGATATTCAAAAGGAAAAAAAAAATTGGAAAAAAAAAGAAAACCAAAAGGAAGTCAAGAAAAGTCTTTGTAAGGCTCTTCTAACGATACCTCGGGAGGAACTGATGGTCGTCCTCCTGGTGGTTCTATACCCTCCCTACCGTGTACCAGTAACCGCTAAAATTACTCCTGGTACCCTAGCGATAGCCCTAGGCTTTCGTTATTCCAATTCCTCGGGCGTTTCCATCGAAATGAGACACAAAATCATCGCTTTAAACAGTCATAATTCAGATATTTTTTATTCCATAATTTTGGTTGTGCATCTTTACGAAATACAAGTTTAGAAGTTATTCGTATACAAAATAATACATTTTGTACCCAAAATCAATTAATACTAACATCTGAAATCTATTGGCGTATAATACAATTTAATCACTACTAATTCTCGACATTTATTTTTATTTTCCTTGTTGGTATGGGTAATTCATCTTTGAGTAGTAGTCAAATTAAGCAACTAATAACTAGGAAATAGATATTCAAGACAACAGCAAATCTTTTGAATTCTTGAAATTTATCTACGCTTTAAATTACAGAGCAATGTATGTATGTACTATTCGCGAAATCTTCTTATTTTTAAATGGCTGTGCATGTGAAAACCCGAATCACACAAACTTAATCTCAATATTTGTACATATGAACAAACTTACCCTGGGATCCGCTTCGCCAGGCCTGTCGATGAGGAGTCCAGTTGATGCTGCAAACGAAATTTTTATGAACGAGAAAAGAAAAGCGGACAAGAAAATGCCTCTCACGCACAGACAGCACAATACTAATTTTTCTGATTCGCACGGTTTTTTTGTTTTATTATTATCATTATTAGGTATCAATTTCTTTATATATATGTATATCTTTTTATTTATTGTTTTTTTTTGTAGGTTTTTATTATTTTTTTTTTGTGTACCAAACAAGGAAGATTTTCTTATTGGAGTTGGATTTGGGTGAAAATTTATCGAAAACGGTTATAACAATGTGGATATATTATTTCATTATCATTATCAGTATTAGTATCGGATGCCCTAGCAACAGATAAACTAGCAAAAACGGGTGAAAAAAAGGGGGGGGAGGAGGACAATCACATATACACATAAACTGCTGCAACTGCAACCTATCGAAGTCGCTCGGTGGATTCCGTTGTCTACCGTGTGGGTGGCGTTTCGGCAGGTGAATTTCTTGGTCAATCGTTTACTTGGAGGCGACTTTTACCGTCAGGATTGGGTATTGGGGCAGACGGGTCGGATTTTCATTATTGCGAATTCCAATTGCGGGTGACTCGTCTGGCCGGTAGTTTTGGACGGGACCGGTACTGAGGTTGAGAACGAGCTAGTAAGGCGGGGTGGTTGGCGAGGCGATTTTTGGCGGGCAGAGAGTGTGGAGTGGCCGATCACAATCAACTTAATCCAATAGGGGAAGGTTCGGGCGGTGTTACTGCGACTCGAGGCTGGGCTGATTGATAACTTTATACCCACAGTCGGGCGATGTGCGAGTGAAAGTCTTAGCGGGTTTCTTTTTTCCTTTCGTTTATAGATTATTACACGCGCGTAAGGATGGTTGAGCACGTGAAATTTTGCTTTTCCTTTTTTTTTTATTGTTATTTCGAATAACTATGCCCGAAAATAAAACACGTCGCGCAACGATTCGGGGAGCTTTACTCCGAAATTGTTAGCAATCACTAATTGTTGAAAACAAAATTTGTACTTGAGCTATTAAAATTCAGAATTTTTAGAAAAGGGCTTATTGCAATGCCACGCGCCTCTTATCACGATTACTTCAGCCACGCTTGTCACCGTTCTCGTTCGCTTATAATTCCAGACTCACTTGTCTCTCCCTTTGACACTTTCACCATCGCTTTTTGCCATTCGCAAAAAAAGAATTCCGCACTCTAGACTCCTTCGCATGTCAAGCCCCTTTCGCAGCTACTCGCAGGTATATAACGCTTAGCGGATCTCTCGCGCGAGCACAGCAGAAGTGTTCGAGAGCCGTCCCTTGCCTTGTCGCATGATCCTCCTCCTTGGCACCCACCGTTCGAACCATTGCACACACTCAACAATGGTAAATCGAGCTGCGGTATTATCGTGTGATCGATTGTATCAAAAGACAAGATTATGTAAAGGAAAAGTGGAACCTATTGGAAAGTGTATTTTGTTTGCTCTTTTTTTTTCTCTCGGGCACCGTGCAATGGATTTGGGTGCTTGGAAACCTGCATTAGGCGGACATATACATCGCGGCTGAACTTTGAGGGATTAGGAAAGAAAATATTTACCGAATGTGGCCGCTACACCGTGCAACTTTTAAGTAGTTTTAGATCAACATATATTTGTGAAAAGGTTTTTCCAAGTCTTAATTATGTAAAAAATAAATACCGCACATCATTAACAGAGCAACATATTTATGACTTGTTGTTACTATAGTCATCCGATTTGATGCCTAACATAAGTAAACTATTACAACAGAAACATTGTCAGAAATCAGATCGATTTTATTAAGATTTTCAGTTAAGATACCTACACATGTACAGTTTTGTTTCGTTATTTGGCATTAAATGCCCTTTTTTCTTATATTAATAAAGAACTTATACACTTCACAATATTGAATTTTTTATTATAAAATAAGTAGAAAAGTAATTAAAATAGGAACCGTCAGTGGCCCACTGCTAAAACAGCAGCCTTGGTTTAGACGATCGTTGATATACGGAATCTGCCCCCTGAAGTTTATGTTTGGGACAATGGATAACGAAGACCCAACCAAAATAGACAACCAAAAATAACCACTTGGGGGTGACACAGTTAAATAAACAAATCAATATCTAACAAATCAATATCTAATAATAAATCTAACGAACTTAAAATCAAATAAATAATATAAAAGCTAGACTCGAAATAGAACATCAGAAAAATGTATGTTAGGATCAAAGGAGCAACAAATTATCAATATACAGAATTACAGTGTTAGAAATTGAAAATAAATTAAATAATGTAAAGAAATTTTAGAATTCGAATTTAACTCAGCATAGTACAATTATTATGATTATAGTTCAGGTTCCTAAAGAAATCCTTTTCTTTCCTAAATCCTATCCTATCCCAAACTTCCTAAACGACCAATTCCAGACCTCGCAGATAATCATCCCTATCGCGGTAATCGTTCGGAACGGAAGAATTCGTAAAAATCGGAGAAATTTAATTTCTAATCTTAGATGACTTATTTTTGAAAGAGTTTATTGAAAGGTTTTTATTGTTACGTTAGTAATGCCAAATCACAATGGCAAGTTACACTATTTATCAGCACTTCCAAATGATAAAATTTTATTACAAAAATTTGTGTTCGTCAGCGCATTCGTTGCGCGAGTTGCACCCATTTTATTGCATTCGTGGTTGCCCTTCAAAGGCGACTCTCCAACTTTTGGTGGCTAAATTCGAGACAATCGGTAAATAATCAGCCAAAAATTGGGTCACCAGGATCCGTGTCACTCTGAGAAGCGGCGGCGGACAATTATTAACAGTGTTATATTCTGTACATACATAATACATGGCCCTTTCAACTAAATAAATAATTTTATTATGACCCCACACCTTATTCCATTTTAACATCGACTCATCCTTATTGAAAAAGACTTTAAATAGTGGCAGAAGAAAGGGAACTTCAAAGATCCACAAAATTTTGTTCGCCGCGAATAAAAAAAAATATATAAAAAATTGAACACGAAACAAATCTGAGTGGAACAACCAGAAAGAAAAATTTGTTTTGCACTAGATTTATAGAAATTTCAATGCAAGTGAAAATAGTTAAATCCGTAATTAAAAATAGGAGTACAATTTCTCTTTGGGGAGTATGGGAGCACGGCCGATGAAAAAGGGCAATAATACTTCTATTGTAGTTCTTTCGGCAGCGCTGGTCTGACCCAGGAGAAGCCAAACATTAAGGAGGGGAAAGTTATATATGAGACAAAGACAACTTTCGAAGAAGAGATAGACGGCACCGCAATAAAACCATCGACGATGCTCATAAATAGATTACCTGCATAAAAAGGATACATGCAGAGTAATTTATAGATGCAGACACATGTTGAGCAGATAAGGATAAGGACACACAAATTCCGGATGCAGACACATAATTAACAAATAAAACAACAAGGAATGACTTGTTATCCATAGGTATCACAAAAAGGGGTCAATACTTCATATCGACCCAATATACCGCCGGGACGGTATACTACTTGGTTTGTTTATAATTTTTGATTAAATGAAAGAGAATGGATCTTACATTGATAAATGTTTTATTTAATGTCGGCAATTATGTATGGAATACAATATCAGGTAAATGTCCGCCTCTGTTAGTCTCACACATGCGAGCCCTTTTGATCACATTTTTCATTACATTATCACACATTTCACGCGGTATTTCATTAATTTCATCACGAATATTTTGTTTGAGTTGCTCAAGCGTTTCTGGTTTGTTTGCATAAACAAACCTTGCTTTTCAGATATCCCCACAAAAACAAGTCCGGAGCAGTCAAATCAGGCGACCGTGGAGGCCAATCAACATCACCATTTCTTGAAATAACTTGTTGTGGAAAGAGGTTTCGCAGTAATTCCATTGTAATGCTGGCTGTATGGGATGTGGCACCGTCTTGTTGATACCACATGTTAATCAAGCCCAAAGCATAAAGTTGTGGCGTTAAAAAGTTTTCAATCATATCACGATATCGCTCCCCATTCACAGTTACCATTACGCCGTTTTCATTTTCAAAGAAGGAAGGTCCAATGATGCCTCCTGAGCAAATTGCACACCAGACTGTAACTTTTAATGGATGCAAAGGTGACTGATGAATAATTTGAGGGTTTTCCATTGCCCAGAACCGACTATTCTGTTTATTCACATATCCATTCAAATCAAAATGTGTTCTCCCAAAAATTTCACGTAACTTTGTCATCGTCACAGTAATCGATGATTGATTTTGATAAAATGTTGGTTTATCGAAAGTTTTTCCATAATAAATTTGCCACGTGTCTACTTCACGACTGAGAAATATGAACTCTCAAGACTAATGTTTACCAAAATGGCGGCAAAACAAAGTAGTATAGCTTCCCGGCGGACACCCTGTATATTACAGGATAATTTTCGTTTCCTTTAGTTAGTCATTTTTAACATCGTAGACGAATACTATTTGTTATATAAGCTCCTAAGATCTTTTTAACAAATAAAAGAATGTATATTGTTTTTAGAAAGGCATTTCTTAGTAAGTTATTTTGCGCGCAAATTGTTATCATTGTAAGGTGAACTTACTGAACCAGCACAACATACAAATGGGAAAATTGAAGCAGTATTTTATGGAGAATCAAATCAATAATCTAAAGTACTAAAATATCATGCGAATGGACGAACACTATACCCCGTTAAACCTAGGCAAGCCAGAATATCAGCCGCAAATGGAAGGCCAAAGTAATTCAAATTCAATTGAAATTGATATAAAGGGTTTTTCAACAGGGACGCTACAAAAGTAGAGCGACAGGGACAGCAAACGACGCCGAATTTCTTGCCGCTCTTTTGACATTTCTCTTCAGTAAGGTTCATGATGGAAAGATATACGAGCCAACAACGAGTCGAAATTATTAAAATTTACTACCGAAATTCGGAGTCAGTGACCTCAACGTTAAGAGCGCTACGTCCAATTTATGGTCGTCATAATCGTCCTAGCAGATCAACAATTAAGCGTCTAGTGGAAAAATTTGAATCCACAGGCACAGTACAAAATGTTCCCGTGCCAGTGAGACAAAGAAGTGCCCGTAGTGTCGAGAATATTGCTGCCGCTGAGGCTTCAGTTGAAGAAAGCTCAAATGTGTCTCTCACACGTCGTTCTCAAGCGTTGGGCATCTCTGTGACGTCGTTGTGGCGAATTTTGCGAAAAGCCTACATCCTTACAAGATTAAATTGACACAAGAACTACAGCCGCTTGACCACCAGAAGCGTCGTATGTTCGTGAATTGGACTGAGCAACAACTTGAAAATGATTCGTATTTTCGTTGAAAAATCATCTTCAGCGATGAGGCTCATTTCTGGCTGAATGGCTTCGTCAATAAACAAAATATGCGGTATTGGTCAGGCAGCAATCCACACGTACTCCATGAGTCATCATTGCATCCCGAAAAAATTACGGTTTGGTGTGGTTTATGGGCCGCGGCGTCATTGGACCGTACTTCTTCCGTGATGATCAAGACCGGCACGTTACTGTGAATGGAAATCGCTACCGTTCAATGATAACCGATTATTTTTGGCCCCATTTGGATGATATGGACTTGGAGGACATATGGTTCCAACAGGACGGCGCCACAAGCCACACAGCGAATGTCACAATCAATTTATTGGAAACCAAGTTTGGAGAACGTGTTATCTCACGAAATGGTCCAGTCGCTTGGCCGCCTCGGTCGTGCGATTTGACGCCGTTAGACTATTTCCTGTTGGGCTACGTCAAGTCTATGGTCTATGCCAACAAGCCAGCGACGATTGATGAACTTCGTACGAATATCGAACGTGAAATTGCAGCAGTATCGGCCGATTTATGCTTGAAAACCGTCGAAAATTGGGCTCAGCGTCTGGACTTCTGCAAGCGTGCCCGTGGTGGCCATGCAAAAGAAATCGAGTTCCATACATAATGGCATCGAACGTACTTTCACAGGAATAAAGAATTTCATTGAACTTTTGTAGCGCTCTTATTGAAAAACCCTTTACATATATGTATACATATACAAGCTGACCCGGCCAACGTTGTTTTGCCATATAAATTATTTCTAGTATATATAAAAAGGGTGGGCCCCATGCAATAAAATGAACAAAATACAATTTTTTCCATGTATTATGGCTTTATTAGTAAGAGCAAACTTTCCCATTAATTATCGAACGCAACGTCGTTCAAGTGGCTGCCTCGGCTGGCTTCGCAGTACCGCATTTTGCCCCTCAAATTTTCCAAGACCTTGTTGATGGTTTCGGGCTGTAGCTCACGTATTGCTTGGATGATATTGGCCGCAAGTGCTGGAATCGTTTCCTCATTGTTGGCATAACATCGGTCCTTCACGGTTCCCAACAAAAAAAAAACTCCAAAGGGGTCAAATCGCAGCTCCGAGGCGGCCAATTGACAAAGCCAAGACGGCTGATAACACGATTTGGGAATTTGGTGCACAAAAGATCGATTGTTGCATGGTCTGTGTGGCATGGCGCGCCATCCTGCATGACCCAGAGGCCGTCCAAATCCATGTCTTCAATTTCAGTAAAAAGAAAAAGTCGGTTAACATGGCTCTGTAACGCTCAGCGTTGACCAGTCTCATTTTCAAAGAAAAATGGTCCAATGATGAGATTCACACTCTCAGCTACAGCAGCCACATTCTCGTCTGTGCGCACCGTACGACGACAGCATACCAGTCTCACAAACTTTTTCCAAAAACTAGCGTACAGTAGACGCGGTGGGTGCTTCATTTCGGCCAAAACTTCTTTTCAAAAAACCCACTGTTTGGGCTACAAAGCAAGCACACGCTTTCGAAATAAGCTTTAAGTTTTTCCCAACGTTGTTCAAGCGTAAAGCGTTTCATTTTTTTTCCTCGGAGGTATGATACTGATTTTTTGTCAAGATTTCGGGCGGTAAGCAGCTGCCAGTGTCAAAATAACTTATGATTTAAAAAGTAACCACTAGATGGCACACCCTTTATATAGATTTCGAGAGATGTTAGAAACAGACAACCACTCCGTCGGCTCTTTTCGTCTCCACTACTGTAAATCTTACCCAGGTTTAAGGAAGGGAAGTATAATCATCCCCCTACACCCTCGTCAACATGCACATAGAGCAGCGAGTTCTTCAGAGACCGCCCTATATCAGCTCACAGAGGTGAAGGGGTGTTTAACAATAATTCCCATGGGACAATCGAATCATCCCTGGAAAATAATTATGGCAAATGATCAAAGTTTTTAGAAGTTTCTTATACATTTAAGACCGAAATGCAATAATCTTAAGGATAATTTTAAGTTAATAGTGACCGTTATGAGCCAGGAAGTTAAAATTAAAGTTAAATGTTAATTTTAAATTAGATTTAATCGTTTTTGTCTAGTCTGTAAGTTTAATGAAAGATACGATTTTAAATTAATTTAAAATGAAAAAATTATAACTGGAAAGAAAAGGATTAAGCAGTACAACATCAAGGTGGATGTGTTACACCGAGGCCTAGTTTTAGACGAACTACTGGAAAAATTAACCAGCCTTAGCATAAACTGTCATGCATTACGCCTATGAAATAGAGTACATTGTTAACGGTAAGTTTGAGAACACGCAATGGTTCGAAAAAAACCGCAAGATGACTGTTTTAGGGTATTATTTCAATTTCAATGTTTGGAAAAATCAGAAAATTCATTAATGAGCGAAATAAAAAAAAATATTTTAAGTTTATCTAAATAATCCACATCATTGAAACTTACCGGATACTTTTTTGTCTATTGGCGAAGATAAGTTTTCATAATAAGCTTCATCGACCTGCTGACTCCAGGGAATGGCATCACACTCTTCCATAAGCTTCCCTGCAGAGACAAATTATATTAATGTTTATTAGCCAAACATAACAAAAGAGGGTGTAAAACTAAAAGGAATTTTTTTAAACTTATTGCACTGCATCATAGCTTTTAATCCTCAATATGAAATGGTATGGCGGATATGATTTATGATTTCTTTCCGTGGAATAACTCCAAAACTAAACCTTCGATTACAAGTGTCACTTTTCGTGGCAAATTTTGACATGCTGACATCACAAAAATGCACTCATCCGGTCGTCGTTCGTGTGTCTTTCGTGAGAGTGTCACTTGCGGTTGACACCCGATCACACAGTCTCTCTTCTACGGTCACGCGAGTGACATTTTGTCCCAAAATCCGTGACAAAATAAAATTTCATGGCGTGACAGTTCTTAATGACAAAAGCAAGTGACAGGCGATCACGCGGTGGAACATGCGTGACAAAATTAACACTCATGAGATTTTGTTAATTAAAAATAATTGCGTATTTCATTGGAGAAGGCAAACTGGCTTGGCAGTATAATTAGGTAGATTTAATACATGTACAGGGTTAACCAAATATAAGTTAACCTTAGTCGAGAGTACTCTTACTGAATCCATTATTTCACTAAATTTGTTCTTTTTGTTAAAAATTCTAATGATATTTTTTTTATGACCAACTTTCGGCACCTGTTTTTTCCAAACATGATCTTCTTTTTCTAACATCTTCGTGCAATAGGAATTGGCAAAAAACCCTAGTTTGGACGATAATTTAGACTTAAACACTCTGAACTTCGTTGCACTTTTTTTCCCTCGACATCAATACACCTGTATCCGGACGATGTACAGTTGTATCGAAGTTGTCATCTTGGTATGATTGAATATTGTGCTAATACGATTAATATTGATCTACGGAGGATATCTGATTGGTCCGATAGAAATGGGCTATTTCTAAACCCCGCTAAAACTAAATGTGTTGTTATCAGTAAGAAGTCCCTGGACCTTTCATATTTTCCAGGCATAAAACTTAACGGCTCGTGAATAGAGTACGTTGATTCAGCCAAAAATCTGGGAGTGATATTTAATAGGACACAAACATGGGATCCTCACATTAATATAGCAGTTGGCAAAGTATGCGGTGTGTTACGCCAGTTATGGATCTCACAATATTTTACCCCTCAAGAATGCGTATCATGTTAGCAAAAACAATTGTTGTTCCAATCCTAAGCTATGGTTGGGAAATTGTCTGCAACTGTGATGCTGCCAGCAGGAGGATGCTTTTGAATTTAAAAATATTGCGCGTTATGTTTACAGCCTGAATCGTTTTGACAGTGTTTCAAATTATTCCAAATCACTTTATAATATGACTCTTGACAATTTACTTCGTTTTCGTTCACTTGCCTTGTTATCCAATGTGGTGCAGACGCATCAGCCAAGTTATCTTTTTACTAAATAGTGCTTTAGTTCCTCTAACAGATCCCAACAACTTGTTCAACCTCGAGTTGCATGTCTAACATCGGAACGACAGTTCTTCACTAACTCCACCCGCTTATGGAATTCCTTGCCTCGGCATGTGCGAAGGTTAGGCGGCACTGAATAGTTTCGGACTAAACTCAAGTCCTTTTATTTGGAGTTTCCCGACTGATTTTTTGTTAGTTACTCTTTTTTATTAACTTTAATTAATTTAATGGAGATGTATGAATATATTGTTTTTGCTTTATCTATATAATAGCTGTACCCGTCCGGCTTCGCCCGTAAAAAATTTGGTTTCAAAACAGATGATGGAAAAAAAATTTAAGAAATTTGCTGTTTTGTAGGGGACACAATTTTTAAGCGGTTTTGTTTCTATCGGCTAAGATAGTGATATTTGCTGCATTACTTACCTTGGAACACGCTACATAGTACTGCCCGTGCTTGAAGCAATTCTTGCTTAAATCAACTCCCGCTTTTCTTAAAGTTTGATCCTTTTTGGTTGTCATGGCAAAACAAACATTAATAGGAAATTGAATCCGTTTAAACTGAAATGGATAATTGCTGGGAGTTATTTGTATTCTTGGTATAAGCACCGTATCTCCTTTACCACACACAGTTAAAATTAACGCCTCAATAACGTTTTTCTGCAACGAAATCACTCACTCATTCAGGTTCCATTACAAAGCTTGGGCGGATTCAAATTGCGAAGCAACATAATGAGAACTTCAACTTTTAATTCAATTTCATGAGCAGGAAGGCCATGGGCTGTAATGCTATTTAAAAACTCGACCGTATAATTTACTAATAAGCAGTAATATTCCCTAATATAATCTTATTGAGGTAAGCGAGACTTGATCATCTGCTGGTGCTAAAATAGACCTTTCGCATAGCCAAGAGTGTTCCTTTGTACTGTGGTTATAATACGCAAAAATGTCCTTTTTGGTCATGCCGACAATAAAAAACAACAAAATACACTATTTGAACATTGGTAAGTAAGAGAAAGATATTGTTTTTGCACGGTAACCTCAATACTAATGGTATTTCCCATATAAAATTTTCATACTAGTTTTATTTGTTCGAAAACGGCTCTAAAGATTTCAACCAAAATTGATATTTAGGCTTAAGTGGGTGTGGTTAGCATAACTGCATACTCATTTTTCCGCTAACAAATCGAAATATATAACGGTGCTTTTGAAATTTGGACATAGCTTGAAAACGGTCCATACGATTGTTACAAAAAATCATTTCGAAAGTAATATGGTCATTTCTAACTTAATGGCAAATCTCAGTTTTTCTCTGTATTATCGTAAAATGGATTTTTTAAAAAAATAATTTTTTGAAAAATTTAGTTTCCCTGAAAACGGAAATAACGATTTTGTTCAAAATGTAAACTTAGAATAAAATTTATGTTTCCAAAATAATTTTAAAAACTGTTCATATCTCGAAACCCCATTTTCGATTTCGATAAAACTTTAAAAACCAAGTAATGCTAACATCCCGAACAATAACTTGTACTCGGTTTTCAACTAAATAGTTAAGCTATAGTATTTTTCAAACTCCACATTGCAATATTTGGTAGTGTTTTGTCTGCCAAATTTTACAAAAACCGCTCTTACGATTTTGATCAACATACATATTATAGATAAAATCAATATTCGAAATAAAATTAGTATAAGAAATAAGTTTTTCTCAAAAAATCGAAAAAATTTTTTTAATTATTTATATTTCCCGACATATTTTCATATATCCATGCTATATTATAATTTCCCCACTTCCTATAAAAATGCTACGCAAAACTTCATGTTAGCAAATATTACCATTTTTTCAATAAAAATAAAAAGATCAGAAAACAGAAACTCCTGCTATATACTTTGCCTTGTGCTCAAAAATCTTGTAAAGTGTAACAGCTTATAATATGTAAAATAGTACTGTAGACGCTTTAACTCTTTAACCATAACTTGGGACAATTGCCTGCTTCTGACAGCTTCAACTTAAAAATTACATTACATTTGCTTTTATTTAACTTTTGGTATATGTAATTTGACTTAAAGTAGGTAACAAATGATGGTGAATAATTAATATTTAAATGTGTTGGCTCAACAACAGGAGCCCAACGGTATACAATGTTTGTTTTCTTAGATCTATTTTACATAAATTGTGGCTGTCTTCTCGGATTCATACTCGTAGTATGCATCGTTGTCTGGGTTTACCTCAGGGAGTTCAAATCCGGGTGTTGATGGTCTTGTGGTTTTGAGGTGGTTGGTCATCTTGGTATTATCCTCGATGGTGGGTTGTCTCGGTCGCTTCGTAGAATGGCAGGGCTGTCCTGTCTGTGTCGCTTGGGAATAACTCCTTGTTTAGCAGAGCCAGTACATGAAGGTACTGATGCTCTGGGATGTGTGGCAGGTCCGCAATCCTTCGGAGTAGTGGATTTGGATGGCTGGAGGTATTCCTGAGTATTTTCTGGAAAAGTGTGACCATGTACTTTTCCAGCGGTAGGATTTTCGCTTCTTCGTAGAGTCTTGAACTTCTAACGTTCTTCTTTCTTACTGGATCGTAGTGCAGTCCTGTGCATATCCGCAAGAGTTTTCTCTCAAATTCAACTTAAAAAACGTCACATTGTTATTTATATATGTGGGATGAGTAGCCAGACAGCACCAACGTACTAACGAGCCAGGCAACAAGCAGTACATAACAGACACATACAAATACCAACGTACCAACAAGACGCGACCGACACCGACAGACGTACATAACATAACGCGATCGTTCCTTTCCAAAAAATCCAGCTACGACATGTAAAAGAGTAGAGTAGAGTTGCAGTCATCAATTTGAATAAATATAATTAATTCGAAAGTTGATTTGCGTTTGACTTTACAATTGGGGACTCGTCCGAGATGTATTTATTATATTTATTCTTTACGAATTAAATATTCAATGTAGTCTCTACAATGTTTTTAGAATAACTAAGAAAAATACAATTAATTTTGCTAATAATAAAAAACTAAAACTACTTGATCAATAAATCTCAAGTAACATTCGTATTTCTACTGTAACACTTTCCCTTGTTACTTTAAGAGATAATGTCAAGTTAATGATACAATTTAATTGAATCGTCTATGAAAGACCCATTCGATTGCACCAAATTTGTAGCTGAATCCTTGGTAGTGGTTTTGTCATAATATCAGCAACTTGTTCCTCAGTGGAAATTTGTTGAATTGCAAGATTTCCCTCAGTTATCTTCTCCCGAATGAAAAAGTGTTTGATAGCTATGTGTTTCGTTCTTCTATGAAACTCTGGATTTTGAGCTAGCCTTACTGCAGCAGAGTTATCAACTTGAAGAACCGGGACTTGTTTTAACTTCAAAATATGTCCAAATAATTTTGTTAGCCAAATCACTTCTTTGGCTCCTTCGTTTGCCGCTACGATTTCTGCTTCAGTAGTTGAGGTTGCCACCATTGCTTGTCTTTGACTAAGCCATGAAATAGCTCCTCCAGCATACATGACAACTACCCCGGATGTTGATCGACCTGTTTTAGTGCATCCACCAAAGTCAGCATCACTGAAGCACTCCAGAATTCCCCTTTTTAAGTTTTTGTAGTATGTTATTCCAAAATTAAGAGTTCCCGCAATATATCTGAAAACTCTTTTTACTTTTACGACATCTTCTACAGATGGATTTTCTAGTGATCTTGAAAGAAAACCAATACTGTAAGCTAGATCTGGCCTTGTGCCAAGCATCAGATACATCAAAGCGCCAACTGCTTGCCTGTAGGGAATGCTTTGCATTGTCTTTCCCTGGTTTTGAAGTTTCAGAACACTTTAACATTGGCGTTGAAATCGGCTTACACTCTTGAAAGTTAAAGCGTTCGAGAATCCTACTTGCATGCGCTTTTTGACTTATTTTAATTTTGTTTTCCTCTTGTTCAACACAGCTTTCTTTGATATAATTTTAAATTCACATTTTAGCTTTTCTAAAAATATTTCTAAATCTCTTGGATCATTGGCTGCAACCAGACCATCATCAACGTACAAAACTATTATGAGCATCTTTCCTTCTTCTTCCCGGATATATAATCATGAATCAGCTTCACTTGTTTTTAATCCCAATTTTAATAAAAAATTACCAAAACGTTTATTCCAGCACCTTGGCGCCTGCTTTAATCCATTCTTAAGTTCGCAGACCTTATTTGTGCCATCGTTATATCCCTCTGGCTGGTTCATATAGATGAGTTCTTCTAACTCTCCATATAAGAATGCTGTTGCTACGTCAAACTGTGCAAGGTGTAACTTCTCGCTTGCAGCTATACTTAAAATTGAACGAATTGTTGTCATCTTAGCTACAGGACTATAAGTTTGACTGTAGTCTATTCCTTGACGCTGCGTAAATCCTTTGGCAACCAATCTTGCCTTATACTTATCAATACTGCCGTCAGGATTCGTCTTCAAGCGATAAACCCACTTACAAGGTATTGCCTTTGCTCCTTTGGGTAATGATGTCAGTTTCCAAGTCTTGTTTTCTTTTAATGATTTTATTTCTCTGTCCATGGCTTTTCTCCACTCTTGACTCTGTTTGCTTTCGATGGCTTCTTGGTAGGTCTCAGGATTTTCAGTTAAGTTGACAAACTCCTCTGCTGTCATAACAAAATCGTCAAATCGCTGTGGTCTTCTTAATTTTGAACGGTCTCTAAGATTATGCCTTGATGAGGACGAAGAGTTTCGTTCTTCAACTTCCAAATCCGTGTCAGTATCAGCTCCGGTTTCATATTCGTCATTACTACTTCCTGTTTCGACTCTTGTGTCTTCATAAATTTCTTGTTGTTGCTTTTCTTCTTCTTCTTCTTCTGAATTTTCTTCTATACATTCTTTTTTGGGTTCTATATCTCGAAGTGGCAATTTAACTTTTTCTTCACATTTAGTCTGACTAGGCATCTCCAGAAACTGTACATCTCTTGACAAAACAACTTTGTGCTCTTCTTTTAAATATATTCTGTACCACTCCTCACCATCATATCCAACAAGATATCCCTTTATTGCTTTTTGATCCATCTTTCCTCTCCTTTGTTTTGGAACATGTATATAGCAAATATAATACGTAGATGTTTAGTCCTTGGTTTTTTATTCATCCAAAGCTCATACGGACTCGTTCCTTTTACTAATGATTTACCTGTTCTGTTCAAAATATACACTGCAGAGTTTACTAGCTCCGCCCAAATAGCTTCTGGAAATCGAATGTCTGGATTAGAATATTTGAAAGTTCTTGCCATTTCAATTATTGTTCTATTTTCTCGTTCACTACCACCGTTCTGCTCTGGTGTGTACGGAGCTGTTAGTCTTTGAGTTATTCCATTCTTTTGAAGAATTGTCCTCACTTCTAAATTATCAAATTCTCCGCCATTATCTCTTAATAATTCCTTTATTGAATGTCCTTGTATTTTTGCATGCACGAGCATCCGTTCCAACACATCCTACACTTCAGATTTGTCCTTGATTACAAATCCGTACCGAAATTTGGTATAACTGTCCTTGAAAACAACTAAATATTGTTTTTTCTGAAAAGATTCATGAAATGGCCCACATAAATCTGTTGACATCAGTTCACCGGGTTTAGTTGATTTCTTTCTTGTACCAAATGGTAAACGATGTGCTTTACCATAAATACACGGTTCGCAAAGCTCGTTGTCTAAATTCACTCTTATGCCTAACTGTCTCTCAAGCATCTCTTTAACATGTCGCTTATCTTGATGTCCCCACTTTTCGTGATAAAGTTGTAACATTGAACAATCAGCTACAGCTATATTTATTTTCACCTCATGCTCTGAAAAAATGGGCTTGATGGAGGCCTTGTACAACGATCCGCATACCTCGCGAACTCCGCACAGCACTGTCTTTCCATCAACCTTTAGATAGCATTTAGTTGCTATCGACTTAAACTCACTGTTTGGGTTTCTGTCTTGAGCTGCTAAAACAGAAAATAAATTTCTTGAAATACTTGGAACATACCAAACATCTTACAATGTAATTTTTTGATTTCGACCATTTACAGTTGATAGCATTCGAATTGTTCCTCTCCCTAGTGCCTTTATAGTTTCTGTTCCAGCTGCTTTTATGTTACACGAGTTTCCAAACTCTTCGAATTCAATGAATAGATTTGGACAATTTTTAACATGCCTTGTCGCTCCATTGTCAATCCACCAATCCGTTGAGTTTGTCTCTGCTGCATACACTTCATTAGAAATTGACACTAAAGACACATTGGTATCAACTGCATTGCTTTCGCCACCATCCCTTATTTTATTTTTGGGTGGTCGTCCGTCAGCTACCCACTTTCTGCAGTCCCGTAACCAATGTCCTTTCTTATTGCAATAATTACATTTATCTTGATTTCTTGACCAATTGCTGTTTATTTTTAGTTTGCCCCCTTGTTTCCTATAATCAGTCTTTACTTCGAGTGCGTCTTGGACAAACTTCTCAATGCTAACATCTTTTGCACAATTTCTTTCGAATAAACAAAGTTGCATAATTAACTCATCAAACGTTCTTTGTTCATCTTTAGTTAGTAGCATCCAACTAGACCGAAACGTTTCAAATTTGGTGGGTAGAATATGCAATATCTTACATATTAAAATTAAATCAGGTAATGGATTTTCGTTTCTTCCAACAAGACCATTGTTGAACTCATTCCACAAGCTTCTCAGCTTAGCAATGTGTGTGGAAACATCTTCTCCTGCCGTCCAACTGAACTTAAATAAATCAGTGCAGATCTTGAACAACTGGTCTTTAGATGTTGCTTCAAATTGCTGCTTCAACGCTTCCCATGCATCTTGAGCTGTCTCCTTGGCCATAATTTTCTGATATACTCCATCAGTAACTGAACTAGTTATCATAGACTTGGCGTAGCTATTAGCCTTGCGGTACCAATCACACTTATCTTTGTGTTCCTTGATTTGAACTGCCGTAGCATTTTCCTCTAAGGAAGGTGGCTTCACCAACTTCCTGTCTATGACATCCAATGCTCCTTCATGGTAATCAAGCAAGTCTCGTATTTCTCGCTTCCAGATGGGCCAATCCAATTCGTTAGTTAATGATCGTATGTGCTTGGCAAAATCCATTTTTAAATTTTCTTTTAATATTCTTAATTAGTTCTTACGCAATATTTCAGAACTTGCGTCTGGGTCCATAGCCTATTATATTTATTCTTTACGAATTAAATATTCAATGTAGTCTCTACAATGTTTTTAGAATAACTAAGAAAAATACAATTAATTTTGCTAATAATAAAAAACTAAAACTACTTGATCAATAAATCTCAAGTAACATTCGTATTTCTACTGTAACACTTTCCCTTGTTACTTTAAGAGATAATGTCAAGTTAATGATACAATTTAATTGAATCGTCTATGAAAGACCCATTCGATTGCACCAAATTTGTAGCTGAATCCTTGGTAGTGGTTTTGTCATAATATCAGCAACTTGTTCCTCAGTGGAAATTTGTTGAATTGCAAGATTTCCCTCAGTTATCTTCTCCCGAATGAAAAAGTGTTTGATAGCTATGTGTTTCGTTCTTCTATGAAACTCTGGATTTTGAGCTAGCCTTACTGCAGCAGAGTTATCAACTTGAAGAACCGGGACTTGTTTTAACTTCAAAATATGTCCAAATAATTTTGTTAGCCAAATCACTATTTTGGCTCCTTCGTTTGCCGCTACGATTTCTGCTTCAGTAGTTGAGGTTGCCACCATTGCTTGTCTTTGACTAAGCCATGAAATAGCTCCTCCAGCATACATGACAACTACCCCGGATGTTGATCGACCTGTTTTAGTGCATCCACCAAAGTCAGCATCACTGAAGCACTCCAGAATTCCCCTTTTTAAGTTTTTGTAGTATGTTATTCCAAAATTAAGAGTTCCCGCAATATATCTGAAAACTCTTTTTACTTTTACGACATCTTCTACAGATGGATTTTCTAGTGATCTTGAAAGAAAACCAATACTGTAAGCTAGATCTGGCCTTGTGCCAAGCATCAGATACATCAAAGCGCCAACTGCTTGCCTGTAGGGAATGCTTTGCATTGTCTTTCCCTGGTTTTGAAGTTTCAGAACACTTTAACATTGGCGTTGAAATCGGCTTACACTCTTGAAAGTTAAAGCGTTCGAGAATCCTACTTGCATGCGCTTTTTGACTTATTTTAATTTTGTTTTCCTCTTGTTCAATTTCAAGTCCCAAAAAATAAACAGCTTTCTTTGATATAATTTTAAATTCACATTTTAGCTTTTCTAAAAATATTTCTAAATCTCTTGGATCATTGGCTGCAACCAGACCATCATCAACGTACAAAACTATTATGAGCATCTTTCCTTCTTCTTCCCGGATATATAATCATGAATCAGCTTCACTTGTTTTTAATCCCAATTTTAATAAAAAATTACCAAAACGTTTATTCCAGCACCTTGGCGCCTGCTTTAATCCATATAGACTTTTCTTAAGTTCGCAGACCTTATTTGTGCCATCGTTATATCCCTCTGGCTGGTTCATATAAAGGGTGATTTTTTAGCTGGTTTGGTTTTGGCAACACTGGTTTTGACAGCTGACGTGTGTTTAGTACCTTGTGTCACTGTCAAACAGCTTCAGTTTGGTTTGCAATTTAACCATGGATCGTCTTACAAATGAACAACGCTTGCAAATTATTGAATTTTACTATCAAAATTCGTGCTCGGTTCGAAATGTTCATCGCGCGCTGCTTCCATTTTATGATCGGCATTCTCGACCTTCTGAGCAGTCTATTCGGAAGATTGTGACCAAATTTCGCACCAAATTTACTTTGTTGGACATTAAACCACCAACACGTTTACGTACTGTGCGTAGTGAAGAAAATATTGCGGCCGTATCAGCTAGTGTGACAGAAGACCGCGAAATGTCGATTCGGCGCCGTTCCCAGCAGTTAGGCCTTTGTTACAGCACTACGTGGAAAATTTTGCGGAAGGATTTGGGCGTAAAGCCTTTTAAGATACAGCTGGTGCAAGAACTAAAGCCAGCCGACCTACCACAACGCCGAATTTTTGGTGAATGGGCTCTTGGAAAGCTGGCCGAGGATCCGCTTTTTTATCGAAAAATTGTGTTCAGCGATGAGGCTCATTTTTGGTTGAATGGGTACGTAAATAAGCAAAATTGACGCATTTGGAGTGAAGATCAGCCAGAAGCATTGCAACAGCTACCAATGCATCCCGAAAAAGCCACTGTTTGGTGCGGTTTATGGGCCGGCGGCATTATTGGGCCATATTTCTTCAAAGATGATGCGAATCGCAGCGTTACTGTCAATGGTGAACGCTACCGAGCGATGATAACAAACTTTTTTTTGCCCGAAATGGAAGTTCTTGACTTGCATGATATGTGGTTTCAACAAGACGGTGCCACATGCCACACAGCACGCGAAACAATGGCGCAATTGCGAGGCGAGTTTGGTGAACAGTTAATTTCACGTTTCGGGCCGGTCAATTGGCCGCCTAGATCGTGCGATTTGACACCATTAGATTATTTTTTGTGGGGGTATGCCAAGGCTAATGTGTATAGGGACAAGCCCGCTTCGATTGACGCACTGGAAGCCAACATCCATGCATTCATTCGTGAGATACCGGCCGATATGTGTGAAAGAGTATGCCAAAATTGGACTCAGCGGATGGGCTACCTGAGACGCAGCCGCGGTCAACATTTGCATGAAATTATCTTTAAACATTAAATTGCAAGGTTCAAACTATCGATTCAAATAAATATTTCATTCATTTTTTCGAATTTTTTGTGTTGTTTTTTTAAAAAAAGTTCTAAACCTCTTAAAAAATCACCCTTTAGATGAGTTCTTCTAACTCTCCATATAAGAATGCTGTTGCTACGTCAAACTGTGCAAGGTGTAACTTCTCGCTTGCAGCTATACTTAAAATTGAACGAATTGTTGTCATCTTAGCTACAGGACTATAAGTTTGACTGTAGTCTATTCCTTGACGCTGCGTAAATCCTTTGGCAACCAATCTTGCCTTATACTTATCAATACTGCCGTCAGGATTCGTCTTCAAGCGATAAACCCACTTACAAGGTATTGCCTTTGCTCCTTTGGGTAATGATGTCAGTTTCCAAGTCTTGTTTTCTTTTAATGATTTTATTTCTCTGTCCATGGCTTTTCTCCACTCTTGACTCTGTTTGCTTTCGATGGCTTCTTGGTAGGTCTCAGGATTTTCAGTTAAGTTGACAAACTCCTCTGCTGTCATAACAAAATCGTCAAATCGCTGTGGTCTTCTTAATTTTGAACGGTCTCTAAGATTATGCCTTGATGAGGACGAAGATTTTCGTTCTTCAACTTCCAAATCCGTGTCAGTATCAGCTCCGGTTTCATATTCGTCATTACTACTTCCTGTTTCGACTCTTGTGTCTTCATAAATTTCTTGTTGTTGCTTTTTTTCTTCTTCTTCTTCTTCTTCTTCTTCTTCTTCTTCTGAATTTTCTTCTATACATTCTTTTTTGGGTTCTATATCTCGAAGTGGCAATTTAACTTTTTCTTCACATTTAGTCTGACTAGGCATCTCCAGAAACTGTACATCTCTTGACAAAACAACTTTGTGCTCTTCTTTTAAATATATTCTGTACCACTCCTCACCATCATATCCAACAAGATATCCCTTTATTGCTTTTTGATCCATCTTTCCTCTCCTTTGTTTTGGAACATGTATATAGCAAATATAATACGTAGATGTTTAGTCCTTGGTTTTTTATTCATCCAAAGCTCATACGGACTCGTTCCTTTTACTAATGATTTACCTGTTCTGTTCAAAATATACACTGCAGAGTTTACTAGCTCCGCCCAAATAGCTTCTGGAAATCGAATGTCTGGATTAGAATATTTGAAAGTTCTTGCCATTTCAATTATTGTTCTATTTTCTCGTTCACTACCACCGTTCTGCTCTGGTGTGTACGGAGCTGTTAGTCTTTGAGTTATTCCATTCTTTTGAAGAATTGTCCTCACTTCTAAATTATCAAATTCTCCGCCATTATCTCTTAATAATTCCTTTATTGAATGTCCTTGTATTTTTGCATGCACGAGCATCCGTTCCAACACATCCTACACTTCAGATTTGTCCTTGATTACAAATCCGTACCGAAATTTGGTATAACTGTCCTTGAAAACAACTAAATATCGTTTTTTCTGAAAAGATTCATGAAATGGCCCACATAAATCTGTTGACATCAGTTCACCGGGTTTAGTTGATTTCTTTCTTGTACCAAATGGTAAACGATGTGCTTTACCATAAATACACGGTTCGCAAAGCTCGTTGTCTAAATTCACTCTTATGCCTAACTGTCTCTCAAGCATCTCTTTAACATGTCGCTTATCTTGATGTCCCCACTTTTCGTGATAAAGTTGTAACATTGAACAATCAGCTACAGCTATATTTATTTTCACCTCATGCTCTGAAAAAATGGGCTTGATGGAGGCCTTGTACAACGATCCGCATACATCGCGAACTCCGCACAGCACTGTCTTTCCATCAACCTTTAGATAGCATTTAGTTGCTATCGACTTAAACTCACTGTTTGGGTTTCTGTCTTGAGCTGCTAAAACAGAAAATAAATTTCTTGAAATACTTGGAACATACCAAACATCTTACAATGTAATTTTTTGATTTCGACCATTTACAGTTGATAGCATTCGAATTGTTCCTCTCCCTAGTGCCTTTATAGTTTCTGTTCCAGCTGCTTTTATGTTACACGAGTTTCCAAACTCTTCGAATTCAATGAATAGATTTGGACAATTTTTAACATGCCTTGTCGCTCCATTGTCAATCCACCAATCCGTTGAGTTTGTCTCTGCTGCATACACTTCATTAGAAATTGACACTAAAGACACATTGGTATCAACTGCATTGCATTCGCCACCATCCCTTATTTTATTTTTGGGTGGTCGTCCGTCAGCTACCCACTTTCTGCAGTCCCGTAACCAATGTCCTTTCTTATTGCAATAATTACATTTATCTTGATTTCTTGACATCTTTTGCACAATTTCTTTCGAATAAACAAAGTTGCATTATTAACTCATCAAACGTTCTTTGCTCATCTTTAGTTAGTAGCATCCAACTAGACCGAAACGTTTCAAATTTGGTGGGTAGAATATGCAATATCTTACATATTAAAATTAAATCAGGTAATGGATTTTCGTTTCTTCCAACAAGACCATTGTTGAACTCATTCCACAAGCTTCTCAGCTTAGCAATGTGTGTGGAAACATCTTCTCCTGCCGTCCAACTGAACTTAAATAAATCAGTGCAGATCTTGAACAACTGGTCTTTAGATGTTGCTTCAAATTGCTGCTTCAACGCTTCCCATGCATCTTGAGCTGTCTCCTTGGCCATAATTTTCTGATATACTCCATCAGTAACTGAACTAGTTATCATAGACTTGGCGTAGCTATTAGCCTTGCGGTACAAATCACACTTATCTTTGTGTTCCTTGATTTGAACTGCCGTAGCATTTTCCTCTAAGGAAGGTGGCTTCACCAACTTCCTGTCTATGACATCCAATGCTCCTTCATGGTAATCAAGCAAGTCTCGTATTTTTCGCTTCCAGATGGGCCAATCCAATTCGTTAGTTAATGATCGTATGTGCTTGGCAAAATCCATTTTTAAATTTTCTTTTAATATTCTTAATTAGTTCTTACGCAATATTTCAGAACTTGCGTCTGGGTCCATAGCCTATTATATTTATTCTTTACGAATTAAATATTCAATGTAGTCTCTACAATGTTTTTAGAATAACTAAGAAAAATACAATTAATTTTGCTAATAATAAAAAACTAAAACTACTTGATCAATAAATCTCAAGTAACATTCGTATTTCTACTGTAACAGTATTTCGGAAAAAATTAAAAAAAAAGAAAAAACAATTAACCGGAAAGAAATAATAATCACGCATTAACGTGAAGTGGAAAGAGGAAAGACAAAAGGGCATCAACCCAAAGTGAACAGTGACCGAAGTGGAAAATATACATGTATACAAACTGCAAAACGCCAAATGCAAGCCGCTAAGCTCATTTGTGCGAGAAAGTGAACGGCATCCGTTGCAAAGCGGTGCGCAGTCAGACAGAACGAAGAATATACCTACTGTAAAGTGTATAGATGTAAAAGTGCATATAAAGGCCACATAGTCACGAGAACGAAAGCCGCCGTTTGTTTGCTACAACTACAACGAAGAAGTGCCGTGTCAAGGCAGGAAAAGAAGAAGAAGAAGAAGAAGAACGCAGAACGCAGTGCCACATCAAGGCGAAGAAGAAGGAAGAAGGCGAGACAAGAAACTGTCAAGGGGTAAGCGACGACCGTTGCTATTGTTTTTTTTTCTTTTTGCATTTCATATATATTTAAAGCTGGTACATTGAGTTTTTTTGCTAAATTTGTTTGTGTTAGAACTAAAGTAGAGATGGATAGGGACGAAATATTAGCGTTGACGGTAGACGACTTAGAGACAAACTAACAGAGCTGAATTTACTAGCGACGGGACTAAAACGAACACTACAAGCCCGGCTGCTCACTCACTTTAATCTATCTACCGTGGGATGGGATGAAATCCAGAAATACATCTACGCAAAGCAGCTACTCAGAGGCGCTGCAAAATTATTTATCAGAAGCGAGCTGAAGATAAGGAACTGGAGGTCGCTGAAAGAAACACTCATCAAAGAGTTTGGGACAAAACTGTATGCAGCAGAAATACATCGAAGGCTTAGGTAAAGGCAGAAGAAACCCTCAGAGTCATTGCTGGAGTACCTATACGGCCTTTTGGAGCTGGGAAAACTCATCACGCTGGACGACGAAAGCATAATCGAGTACTTCGTGGAAGGGATACCCGATGCGCGACATAACAAAGCCATTCTGTATCAAGCGACGACTATGGTGGAGTTGAAGATTCAAATTAGAGCGTATGAAAGGGCAAAAGGACCTATCCCGCAGTCATCAAACACGGCAAGGAGTTCAAGATATGCCTACGCGCAAGGCAGTAGTGTTCCGATGCAAGCGCAGGTCAAGGAAGAGAGGAAACCGAAGTCGTGCTACCGATGTGGGGAAGCTACCCATCTCGCCAGAGAATGCCCAACATCGACGATGAAATGTTTTCGGTGCAACCAACAAGGACATAGGGCTCGAGATTGCAGAATGGACGTGCAACCAACCCATCAGCGACGAGCCGATAGCCGAGGCGGACAAACTGCAACCACAAGTGCCCGGAATAATTCTATCCCGGAGGCCAGGATGAACCTAGCCGTCGGATTACAACAATTGGTAACGTTATGTTAAAGGTGGAGGTAGATGAAATTCCCCTCGAATTAGAATTTCATGTAGTTAGGGAAAACGACATGCAGTATCCAGCAGTAATAGGGAACGACGTTCTCGATAGGGTAGATTTGGTTATCACCAACGAAGGTGCCGAGTTCAGACAGAAGCGTAATTCAATCGAAGTTCGAGAGGAGTCATCGGCTCAGGTTAGGGATGCAGGAACTGAAAACGGGGAAAGAATTAAGGCAAGTGCCGAAGAAAAAGGATGCGAAAGCAACAGGGGTGTTAATGAAAAGGATGGCCACGGGGCCAGGGAAGACGATCAAGACTCTAAAGTATTTGAACTGGCGGAAGTGTTCCAAGAAATTGTATGGCTGCTGAAGAAGGTACGTTTGCCGGGGACCTGGAGCTGAGCCATCTGGACGTCAACATACGCAAGATGCTGCTACCAATCATCGAAGGATACGTGCCCGAGAGGGAGGAACCATCACCAGTTACGATGAAACTGATTTTAAATGACGATGTGCCTGTTTTCCAACGGCCAAGGCGAATGGCGTACGCTGATCAAGTCCTGGTACGCGAACAGATCAAGGTGTGGCTGGAGGAAAAGGTCATACAACTCAGCAGATCCGAGTACGCGTCACCGATTGTGCTTGTAGCTAAGAAGAATGGAACGAAGAGGCTATGCTGCGATTACCGCAAGTTAAACGAGAAGATTACCCGAAACAACTTTCCGATGGCACAAATGGACGAAGTGCTCGAGCGTCTTTAAGGGGCGAAAGTATTTACGACCTTGGATCTGGTGAACGGATTCTTCCACGTTCCGATGGACCCTGACTCCAGGAAATATACATCGTTCGTGACACAGGATGAGCAATACGAGAACCTGTATGTCCCTTTCGGAATTTCAAACTCGCCAGCAGTATTCGCCAGATTCATAAACGCGATATTCAGGACATTAATCCAGGCTCGAGTAGTGGAAACATACATGGACATACCGTCCATCGATGAGGTAGAAGGAATCGAAAAGCTGATGACAGTACTGCAAGTTGCGGCGAGATACGGGCTGCGCCTAAACTGGAAGAAGTGCCAATTCCTGATGAGGAAGATCGATTTCCTCGGCTACGTCATAGAGAATAGCAGCATTAGACCATCCATAGAAAAGACTAGGGCCGTCGCCGAGTACCCAGTACCGAGAGACCAGAAGATTCTTCAACGTTTTCTGGGCTTGACGTCCTATTTCCGAGGTTCATCGAAGGATACGCGATGAAGGCCAAACCATTGTCTGACCTACTGCGGAAGGATACCAGATATGTGCTGGAAACAGAGGAATTGCTCGCTTTCGAACAGCTGAAAGCAGCGCTAGTCAAGGCACCAGTGCTACGATTATTCAATCCCCAAGCTGAGACGGAAATACACACGGACGCATGCAAATTCGGATATGGTGCGGTGCTGTTGCAAGGGGAGGCGGAAGATCAACTACTACACCCGATACAGTACATGAGCCGGAAGACTAGTAAGTCATTCTCACGAGTTAGAAGTATTGGCGATCGTCGAAGGTCTGAAGAAATGGCGAGTGTATGTGCCATGAAGAAGCGAGATGTTCCTCTTAGAGTAGAGCGATGGGCTATGTTTCTACAAGAATTCCACTACGACATCGAACATCGGTCTGGCTCTAGGATGAAGCACGTGGACGCCCTGAGCAGAGTTTTTTGTCTCATGATTGAAGATTCGTTAAACCATTGAATAAAAGAAGCGCAGCTGAAAGACAACTGGACAAGGGCAGTTCGGAAGGTTCTCGAGAAAGGCGATTACGAAGACTTTTTCATGAAAGCCGGAGTGCTATGCAAGGATCCCAACAAGGAGCTTGTAGTACTACCAACTGATATGGAGAAGGAGTTGATTGGAATCGCGCATCAGCAGGGACATTTTTCCGTCAAGAAAACCCAAGATCTGTTGGAAAAGACACATCCCAGAGGCAACCAGAAAAGTGACTGATGCAGTTAGAGGATGTGAAGTGTCTCATCGCCGAGTCGAAGGAAGGATTACTCAGGCCAATCAACAAGGAGGATAAACCGTTGGGAACTTACCACGTAGACCATGTCGGACCAATGGAACAAAGGCACAAACTATACAACCACATTTTGGTAGTGGTGAACGCTTTCTCTAAATTCGTTTGGCTTTATCCAACGAAGAGTACGGGAACAGCCGAAGTTGTAGATAGGCTGAGCAAACAAGCAGCCATATTTGGAAATCCGCGGCGAATCATTTCGGATAGAGGAACAGCTTTCACTTCAACAGTATTTGAGAACTACTGCCGGGACGAAGGCATCCAACACCTAATAATCGCGACCGGAGTACCCCGCGGAAATGGTCAAGTCGAAAGAATACACAAGATTGTTGTGAGCAAAGGCGTGTATGGAAAGTACGGCAAACTGGTTCTTAATAACTCACCCTCGCGGAGCACTATGTTTAGCCCGTTCCGGATATTGACAGGGCTTGAAATGCACATTCCGGAATACCCAGATATACGTGAGTGGTTGGACGAAGCAGCGGTTCAAGACATACAGAGCGAGAGAGAGTCGCTGAAGGAGGAAGTTAGTCGGAATATCGCATCTATCCAAAGAAAGAACAAAAGATCCTTTGACAAGAACCGAGTAGCTGAAAGAGAATACGTGCTGGACGCATTAGTCGCCATCAAGCGCACGCAGTTCGGAACTGGAATGAAGCTCAGACCAAAATTCTTCGAACCCTACAAGGTCGTTAAGAGGCAAAATCACAGAAGGTATGACGTTGTGAAAGTCGGTGAACATGAAGGGCCAAACAAGACAACCACCGTGGCGGAGAACTGAAACCGTGGAATCCTTCATTCGGGGCGAATGAGCCGTCAGGATAGCCGAATTGTGGGATGAGTAGCCAGACCGCACCAACGTACCAACGAGCCAGCCAACAAGCAGTACATAACAGACACATACAAATACCAACGTTTGGGAACGCGACCGACACCGACAGACGTATATAACATAACGCGATCGTTCCTTTCCAAAAAATCCAGCTACGACATGTAAAAGAGTAGAGTAGAGTTTCACTCATCAAACTGGTCGGTCGTTCGCTAAGCTGTAATCTAGATTGAATATTGAACATTGAATAAATATAATTAATTCGAAAGTTGATTTGCGTTTGACTTTACGTACATATGTACAGCCTATCAGATGAATAACCCAAAGTAAATTTTATTTAACACTACATATTCCCCTTCCTATATCCTATTCACCGTTTCTTTTATCTAGCATCGGTTCTCAGAAATTTACCTACCTACTTAATAAAATAAGACAACAACCAACCAAACTTTTGATTAACGGGAAAGTTTCGTTCGACTCAGTCCAGTCGTGCACTTTATTTTTTTTTTTTTGTTCTGAGATAAAAAATGCCCTTCTTCGCTCTTTTCGCTTTTTTGGAAAGGCAAAATGCCCACGAAATGTGTAATTACCCAATATCTGGTATCACTGTTTGACATTTCTTACATAGATACTTTTTTTTTGTAAGCAAAACAGAAATAAACAAACCTTTCCTACATATTTGACATTTCTTTTATGGCCTTTTTTTTCTAACCCAACAGCATACTGCCTCTGAAAGAGATGTCAAAATATTGTGCGGTTAGTGTGTTTGCTTTGAGAATGAAGTGCATATCCACTCACCCAGGTGAAAATTGTATGAATGTTTAAAATGTTGCCTATTTATTTAAAAAGCTGGTGTTTACTATATTTATATTCTCCCATTATTTTCGCACGAAAAGCGTGACAAAGAAAAAAGGAAACGAAACGAAAGAATAAATTACTCTTGTCCAATTTTTTCCGGAATTTAAAGAGACATAGAGTTAAAACAAAATGGAGATTGTAGGCCTAGGTATCCTCTATAGGCCTGTGCGGTTTCTAAGATTTTTGCATTTAAAGACGTGCAGTCAAATTCAATCTTAGTCGAACAGAGCTACACCAATTTTATTTATATGATAAAGGGAGTAACGGTGTCTCAACATACACTTGAGGATTATCATCACTCCAAATACGACAGTTTTGTTGATTGACGACCAAAAGTGAGCTTCATTATGTTGACCGTAAAATGGACGTAGTGCGCGATACGTATTTCGAACAGAACCATGATTTTCTATAATAAATAAAATAAATTTGAACTATTTGGAAGCCTTCTTCAGGCGTCAGACTATTCATGTTGAAGTGCCAAGCCAAACTAAAAATAAATCATTTGACAGCTGGCAAAATGGCCGCCAGTTAAAATAGTTTTGCCAACTTTAAAGTTCTATACTTAAAAAAAAAAACACCCTTCAGTACAATTTCCTTAAGAAATGTTACATTTTTTTTTCTTTTTTTTTTTAAATCTCTGAACATGTCTTTTAGTAGCTTGTTTCATATTTGAATTCATCGTTATTAAGCTTGGGCCTGTGCACAAATCCTCATTCTTAGTCCTTCACTTGGGCGCCCGCCTGAAATGGCTAACCGGTCAAATGGTTAGTGTCAGCCAAGGATTTACGCTAACGTCTCAATCGTTTGTTGTAGGAGTAAACCTTTTCCGAGTAGGATCTACTAGCCTCCAGCCAGGAGACAGTAGTTGACCCATCAAGCCTAAGGAGCACCAGCCATAGTCTTCCTTCAGGCAGTCAACCGTTTACTTCATCTAAAAGAGGGGCCGAGGATACCAGCCATATTATCCAAAAGCCACTAAATAAAACTGACCAAACCACAATCGGGAGCACCAGTCACAGTGCACCCAAATCCAAGTAGTCCTCCGGCTCTCTCTTGAAGTCAAGGTACAAAGATTGCAAAGATTGAGGATTTGCAAAGACTGCAAAGAATGAGGAGACTGGTGCGACCCACGAGAGGGACAAGGAAGACAAAGAAAAATATCAAAAGGTGGTTGACGAGTACGTCAGCTACCAAAACAAACCGAAAAAACCGCAACAGAAGAAATAGAGCGGAAAAAGAAACAGGTCCCAAGATGAGACCTCTCACGCCTCTAAAAAATCGAAGCTTGTCCCGAGAGTCGCGAGCTTTCAAGGCCCATCCACTTCCCATGCGGTCAGAACCTTTACCGAGGCGGTGAGGGACCATCTCCAGGTTGCCATTATAGACGAGATGTCTAAAAATGGCAAAACGGTGATGGAACGTTGGTGTAGCATTGAAGCCAAACTTTCCGAGATGGTTGTGGAACACGTGCTCTCCGCAGCTGAAAGCCGACTACCCTGTTTCGACTGTGCGGACGTTGTGCGAGGATATCGGGTAATCAAATGCGTGGACCAGTACTCTAAGGATTTCCTTGGCTCATGCGTCGCCGAAGCTTGGGATCATAGACAAATCATACTGAGACCCCCAACTCACAATCCTCTTGCCGCTGGCCCCCTACATTTTTTTTAAAATTCGCCATTTTGTTTTCCTTTCGGTGTTATGTCAAAAAAGAATTAGTGTGACATGCAAAGACACACAAAAACTACAAAAATAAATGCTGCCAACCGCGGCAACCGTGGGGAAATGTGAAAGAGTTCGGGAAATCCACATTTTTATATTACTGAATGCCATTGGTTAGTTATCATAAATTGTTAAAAGGCGAATAATTTGATTTGGTTGGTTAGTAAAATTATGTAAAATATATGTTTCATATATACAAGAACATATTAGGACAAACAAATGGTTGTGTATTTACCTCTTTTCGATATCATTAAGATCGATTTATTGTGTGAATTTTTCTTTAATAACTGAGAAAAACTGTTTTTATTTTCATGCAACCATTCTGCATTGACAATTTTTCATAAATATTTTAAGCAAATGTACACTTATTTCTTAAAAAAATATCCACACGTATATAAATAATTTCAAATTTAACGGACAACATTTTATGAACACTGTCAGCAGCTTTGTCCACAGCGGAAGTGGCATATGCAAGGTGCGAGCGTGTTGGTGAGCCGGAATTTTTGAAGTTACGTGACATTTGTCAATACGAATTTCTATGTAACAATACTAACGCACGTAGCGTTTGCCACCCTGTGAAAATATAGCTTGTAGGCAAGTAACGGGAAATCGGCCGAAGTTGGTGGTCTCAGTATTGTCTCTGCTTCTTAGTATAGGACAAACTCCCATGAAATTCTGAACGTCTTCCTTCACACGTAGATTACACAGATTGCATTCTTAATTGGTGTCCGATCTGTATTGCATATAGTTTAAACGAAGAAGTTCCCCTCTGATCTTAAAAATTGTTGAAATAATTTCTATACTATTTTCATCATGAAAGTAGTTTTGCTCCATAAGATCATGGTTGAGTACTCGATAAGTAAGCCTGCTTTCACTCTGCTGTGCTCTGGCTCTATACTCAGCACAGTGAGCTTCATCGACTTTCCTTAACAGCTCTTGTATATTTCCTTTCCATACTTCTGCATTACATTGCGTTAACGGGACATAATGTTCGGCGCTCAATCTGCTCCATTCTTCGAAAAATTGAAGCTGTCCACGCATTGTGTGTTTTGCCACAATATGCGGGAGGCGGTAACTGGGAAGCGTCATTTCTTTCGATATATACTCCATATGCAACCTGATTGTAAATGTGTATAGAGGAGGCAGTCCTGTTTCTAGATGCAACATATAATTTGGTGTGTTCTCTGGATTCTACTTCGTCATACCGATAGATACCCCAAACTTGTGCAGCATAACACAACATAGATCGAACGGCAGCATCAAAAACTTTAAATTTAGAACTCGATGGGATGTTTTTTTTGCCAAGTAGCACCTTCCAGTTGCAGTTGATTGCCCTCTTCGCTTCTTTTCATTTTCCCGTACCCAGTTTGTCAGGCGATCTAAGATGATTCCGGTAAATATTTTCATAGCGGTGTTCATGAAGGAAATGCCTCTATAATTGTTCGGATCATTCGGGTCTCCTATTATGCTTCTTCTAAAGCTATCTGGTACCTCACCCGTGTCGAAAATGTAATTGTATGCTATCGTTAGTTTTTCAAGGAACCCATTTGTCGCAAACTTCAAAAAACTCGTAGGGAATGCGGTCTTCTCCTGGTGCTTTATTTAGGTTACAACGATGCAATATTTCTTGCAGCGAAATTTCATTGTCTAGAGAGTCCACTCTTATATATGGGAGAGCATAACTTAGCAAGTGAGAAGTACATGGCGGATTCAATAATGACTGGAAATGATCGGCAAGTACAGTCATTTCGACATGGATGCCCCTTGCGAAACCTATACCATTAATGGTCCTGACAAGTTTCCAAAGCGAGTCCACGATCGGAGCGAATTTCACTGTTATTTATTTCGATCAGTCTCAAATCAAGGTTACTTTTATAAATTTCGGAGTAACTCATCTTCCATTTGAGCTTGGGCAGAAGCCCTAGCTCCGGGGTTGCAGGTCTTAGCGGAAGTCTTGAATTAACTGTGACGGTTAACAGTGGGCAGTATATAGTAGCTATGTTGAATTGCTTGCTTTTAGTCATAATGCTTATTGTCGCTACTTGCATAGTTGGTTTGTCTATTATTGCCATTTCATAAGGTTTTAAAATACTTTTTACTATTACAGCACTACCTCCCCTGGCACTGTCAGATGGTTGGAGTGAGTGGTAACATAGGTACCCAGGGATTGTAATCCTTGTTCCCTGTTTAAAGTGGGTTTCAGAAATCAGGCAGACTTTAGACATTGATGTCTGCCTGAAATACCTGAAATTCAGAGATGTGTTGGTGTAAACCGTGTAGGGAACGATGATGTGTAATCTTGTTTGCTGTTGCATAATTATTATTATTTTTGCGAAGAGTGTGAAAATGTTGGGTAAAAATACTCACATCTCTATGTCAAACGCGCCTAAGGCAGGTCAGGTAGACTATCTGAGGCGTACACTGTTCTCCGCTTTACCTATTCGGAGCGAAAGTTATTCTGTGAAAGAGGTAACCTAAAACCCCGTGTTTTTACATAGCCTATCACATTTGCCGCGTTATCGTTTTTTTTTTTCATTCATTCAGCGTTCTTTACGTCATCTGAACTCGGGACAGGGATCAGTTCGTCGACCTGTGGACCGGTACGTCCATGCAAGTGTAGCGAACAGTAGCCACCAATTAACATGTGCAGGTATCGCAACACAGGCGAGTTCTCCCACATCCTCCAATCTGCTAATCGGGTCGTGCATGTCAAGGATCACACACCCCTCTCCACCTCCTCCGCAACAGTTTCAACCCATCAGAGGAAAACAAAGTGAGACAACCTCGTATCAGACAATCCAGGTGTGATTCAGTGTTCCACATACTCGAACAAATTCACCGGCTGTTCCGTCCTCACCAACATCTGTCAGCATCATCACCTGCAAGACCAGCGCACAGTCTCACCTCCAACAGCGCGGCGCCTAATCACCATAAGTCTGACCACAAGTATATTTAACTAAAGCTAAGTATCTGACATTCAGTAATATATATATATGTAACAATTACTATTCTCTGAAAAAAAAGAAGAATTATTACATCCTTACTAAGTTATCGGTATCGGTGGTCAGAATCGGGAATTAGATTGGTGAATTTTCTTACGATCGTGTAACGATTAATTAGCCCAATTGATTGTGGTGAATATCTCGAATGAGAAAGTAGGAGTACCAAACAGTACATGTGGGGAACTTTTCTTTTGTACGTATGACCTTCCTGGGTACCTTCACAAAGGTTAAAGGTTAAAGTTTATGAAAGAAATGAATTGTTTTAATTGAATTGAATCAAGAATTACCTTATGGATGCTAAGGGTACGAAACCAAGTTATTAGGAAATCTAGGTAATATTCTTAGGAGATTTTGTTTTAAAATTATAATTGTTAGATATGACATCCAATTGCATTTTGTTTTTGTTGATGTGGTGAGACCAAATGCTGAATAGAAGGCAGTGTAATCATTTCCGTTTCCTATGGAGGTATATATTTGAAATCATAATGGAGTAAGGCTATGACGGTTGGATGAGACGGTGAGTTAGGGCGTGGTACGGGCTTATTGTTGGAGGGAAGGGGTTATTTTTTTCGCGTTAGGGGCTATCACAAGATACGAGTGAGTGCCAGCCAAGGTTGACTACCTACGGCCATGGTCTAGGTGAGATGGAGTGGGCAAACTCAGGAGAGCTTTTAATAACGTACGCTCTCTCTCCCAAGAGGATATTTCTAGTGCTCGTAAGAAATTATACAGCCCAATTCATAGGAATTTTGGCGCCTCACTAATTTAATTTTTAGATAACTCCACCTAATCTAGGCATGGAATCGTAACAGTGTCTATCGGTCAGCAACAAAGAACCCTCCCCCAATCCGACGAGCTAGGACGCGCGGGAGCTAGCATGCCTACGTTGTTTGAACATAGACACCCTTCTATCGTTGCTACCCTGACTGACTTGCGGAGTCCTGTGGCCGTAAGTCATAAGGTTGGCGTTGGCGGTGGGAGGTTGGGGATCGGTGGTCTGTTGTGTTATTTCGTCTTCGGAACGGTTTTACGATGATGAACGAACTGGCAGTCTAAGGATCCCAGGATTTCGTTACAACCGTTTGCATTGCAGGTTGCGACTTTCAGATTTCTAATCATGATTATTTTTTTGATTTTTTCCTCTGGAAACTTCTTCGCTCAGTAGCTTAATTACTTTATCTTGATTATCCAATCTTTGAATAATAGGAGAAAGCATTTCCTTCACTGAAAGTTCTCTTTTACGTGTATTTTTCACAATTTCGGAATTCGATTGGGTTTCAACAGCTGGCTATTTGTTTTAGCCGCAATTCGTATTTTGTCTACCTACTTTAGTGTTTTCAACATTTACCTGTTGCTTGTTTCTATTTTTGAGAGAGCTCTGTTGGAGTTTGGCAGTACCTCTCTTTTTCTTTTCTTCAAATTCTTTTGCTACCCGACAGCCTCTATAATTTGCTGGGTGATTTCCATGACAGTTGATGCATTTTACTTTCTCATCCTTTTTTGTGGACAGCTATTTGTTGGATGTTTTCCTTCACATTTAACGCACGCAAAATCTCTTTTACAATATCTTTGCGTATGCATGCCCGAAAGCTTGGCATCGTTTGCATTGGAATATTGAGTTGGTTTTTCTTCGAAGTGGCTCAATCTTGACAACAATATTCATTATTGACTTAATAGCGTATACCTTTTCATATTTTCTTGATTATGAAAGGATAGCATAATTTTCTATTTCTTGTAGTTGGTAATTTTCTATTTCTTGTAGTTGGTTTCCATCATTACCTGTTGCTTTTTCTTTTTTAATTAGGTTTTTGGCTTCCAAATTTTTTATTTTTTTATTACGCAAGTCTTCAACAATATCATGTTCATCACACGAGAAGTGTAGACCTCTGGCGTCTACTCTAATTTGGTCTAGTAGACTTATTTTCATGTGAGTGCCATTGCACATTCATTTTCGTTAGCTCATCAGTGATTTCTCTATAAGTGTCACTGTCATCGACATTTATTTTCCAATTGTTGTTGATATATGATGTGAGCTTGCACGTTTTCTTAGCTTTTGCTCAATTATTCTTTTTAGCTCACCAAATTTGTGTATTCCAGAGATCATTATTGGCTGTCTTTTCAACCCTTTTATTATTTGTCTTAGCTTGTGAATTTGTATGTTTTGCCGTAGTCACACTGTGAAGATTTCTGGCAGATGTTTCAGGACTTTCTTCTGCCTTTCGTTTCTTCGTTGGTATTTTTCAGATTTTTTTCAGATGTCTTTCTGTCTCTAGAGCCATCTCCTTTTAATCTGTGAGGTATTCTTTTTTTTCATCTTGCTGAATTGGTTTGATTGGTTGGACAGTACGGTCCAAGAGGCTTACTTTAATTTCTAGTTCTTTTATCTGCTTTTGCAAGCTTTTAACAATTTCTTCTAAACTTTTCCTTGCTTTAAGTTCAGCTTGCCATTCATTGTAATAGCTGTTGTTTGTAATTTCGCTTGTGAATCTGCTTTATGTTCACTTTCAACTATATTGGTTTCGATTCCAGCGCTATCATAGCGCTATCTTTGGCCGTAAGTATTTTTGGCGCGACCATTTTTGGTGGAGTTCCTGGCGTGAGTGAACTCCTTCTGCAGCTTTGTTGAAGAAGCAATAAATGCCCCCCCTAGAAAACACGGGACCGACCTCCCAGGGGGATGAATTTTCCAGTTTGAATGGCCTGCCACCTGGGGTATTTACATCTGTTGTTTTGTTCAATGCCATATTTGACGAGAAGTGTCGCATCACTGTGACATATGTTTGCATTTTTTTTTTCTTATCACAACCCCGAAAATTTTAAGCCTTGAAAATCTGAAATTGCATTCTTTCAGAGGTGGATTGTGGGGATTTCTAAAAAGTAAATTTTGTTTGCGATGGAGAAAATTTTAATCCATGACAATGGGCTAATTTTGCCCATCGCGAATATTGTATCGCGGTTAATTTTTGTATTATTATTTTATTTTATGATCTTAAACATGGTAGCTAGCGCTTAATAATATAATAATTAATCTTTTTATGTATATAAAAGTGGTTTGAAAAATGTATAGTAATTCATTAATTGAGAACGGCTGGGCCGACTTGGCTCAATTATTTTTTCACTTGTTCGTAATTGCCAGGGGACGGTTTTCACGAAAGTAAATTTAAACAAGTAAAAGTGTTATCATCGGCCTGGCCGAAACTTTGATACCCTCCACTGCATACAAGTCATGCAAAATTTTAGCCATGTGAGGTAGTACGTAATTACGTTGAACAGGTATAGGTATAGGTCAACAAATAATACAAATCAGCTTCTTAACTATGGATTCTTCACATTGAATTTTTAAATGCAATGCAATTTCTAGAAAGTGCTTCTATTGTAAAAATAGTATATAATAACAAAGTGGCTTAATCGTCTTTGGGGAAGTATGTACTAGAAATACTTGACCGACAAAGCCCATTTTTAATACCAAGTAATCTCACAAAATTTCATTCGAATAAGTGAATAGACGCTATCTTCTAATATTGGTTTTGTCTACCAACCAGAATTACCAGAACTACTTGACCGACATAGCTAATTTTTAATAACAACCTAACGACGATAAAAATAAGTCCTTTCACCAAACTTCATTCGCCTAGGCTGATTCCTTTGGACGCTATCGTGTTTTCAATAGACAGAGAGAAACATGGGTCAGTATTGATTTTGTATGGGAGGTACCAAAACTACTTGACCGACAGAGCCCATTTTCAATACCAACCTGACGACGATAAAAAGTAGTCCTCTCACCAAATTTCATTCGCCTATTTCAATTCTTTTGGGCACTATCGTGCTTTCAACAGACAGACAAACGGACAGACAGACAGACAGTTGCAAGTTCGATGCGAGCTACTGAATAGACGTGTTTTTTCCTCGGCTGGCAATTTATTTGTTTTTAGTTAAAACTTACGCAAATTGGCTTATTTTTTTCTTTTTTTTTTGGTTGAAGTTGGTCTGGTCGCTAGTGATTAGAACGATTTTTGAATAATATCAGTGGAAGTGACAATACAGTGGTTTTTGTTTACAAGTTTCTAATTGTTCTAACAAAAGAAAATTCCCTTGTCTCTTGTGCCACACAAATTCTCATCAAACTATTACCGAACGACATGTCCAGCTCTAAGCGGAGCAGGTCGAACCCCAAGTACATATCAATTACAAACTCACCTCGAACCTCCCTTGACTCGCCGCAACAAAATCGAAAGAATATAGCAATGAGTGACACACAAATGTGGGAAAAAAAGGACGAAAAACTAAAAAGTCAAAGTGAAGTCATAATATCGCTCTTATCGCCCAAAATGAGCGAAAGTAATAATGCACTCGCGACCAAAATTGATAATCAGTTCGGGGAACTTAATAAAACTATATCTGACATTAATTCAAGGGTTTTAACACTTGAAACCACTCAAACAAACACCAACGCCGATGTAGACATCATTAAATCCGAAATCACTCGAAAAAAAACATCTTTATTGGATGTAAACAAAGTGTTGTCCGACACCCAAACCGCACTTCATAATAACACTGCTGAATTCATTGATTTAAAATCTGAACTCTCCGAAATTAAAACTGAATATGAACAACTTAAGAATAAAAATGTTTCACGTGACGCGGTTTTGTTTGGTATTCCCCACTTGCCAGAAGAAAATTTTAAATCTTATTTCCATCACTTGTGACATGTAATCAATATTAGCTGTTTTTTATTATCAGCGTGATCTGATTCGGATCAGATCATGAAAATAAAACAGAACGGATCATTGAAAAGTTTAATTTTGGAATTGTGGCAGCAGTTGCTTTCAAAAGCAAAACAGATAATACAGGGTATTTCAAACTTCATATTGCCACCAGCCATCTTCCAAATATTTTTCTCAACGTGACGTCACACAAGGCACATGTCATTTCACTTGCAAAGTCGGGGGTGTTACCATATTTGAATCAAATTTGCATAATTTTTCTTTTCAAATATATTTTTGTGAAACAAATTTAGTATTTTATGTTCAAATATGTTCAAAAACATGAACAATATTTTGCTGCTGCCGCTTGAGTTTATCTTGGCATATTAAGGTGTATCCAGACCACCGAAACATTTCAGAAATGTTTATGAAATGTTTCTGAAGCAAATCGGACAGATTTAATAAACATTTATAAAAGATTTCTGAAATTTATTTATTAACCCCCGTATTAATAAACACTGCGTAAAAGTTATCAACTCGTTACTCAGCAGTTACGTAAATTTTTTGTATACTTATTTGTTTATTAATACGGCGGTAAATGTTTGTGAAATGTTTCAACTTTATCCTGTTTTGGAATAGAAGAAAATAATGTGGTGGAATTATTAGCAACGAGTAAAGTTTTTATTTTTGTAATTTTGGTCTCGGCAATCACGCGACACGCGATTTAATTCAAATAATCGTATTAAATGAATCACTTTCTCATTAGGTATTCAAAGCTTTTCTGGGCATTTTTATTTTATTTAAAAAGAAAAAAATAATCGAAAAACAGCGCTCACTTTCTGCAAGGATACTTGTAAAACAAAAATTATTTCC
Source organism: Cheilosia variabilis (assembly GCA_951230905.1). Classification (NCBI taxonomy): domain Eukaryota; kingdom Metazoa; phylum Arthropoda; class Insecta; order Diptera; family Syrphidae; genus Cheilosia; species Cheilosia variabilis. The sequence goes on from OX579676.1 coordinate 88,398,555, forward strand.
CATCATGATTGGGTAACTGTGAAACATTTCATAAATGTTTTTTTGGTGTCCAGATCCAAACCAGCAAAACATTTTTAAACATTCCATAAAAATTGTTTTGTTTAATAACTGTCTTAGAAATATTTATGGAACATGTAGGTATTTCATAGTTTATCAAATGTTTGGCTGGTCTGTACATACCTTTATAGAACAAGAAAGAACAGGGAGTTTATTCGAATGCGAAAAAAAATCAATTGATTTTTTGTGTTCCATTTTTTAGTCTGGCAACGTGATTGTGTGGCTATCGTTTACAGGCGCACCAACACTTAAAAATGAAACAAGCCACCTAGTCGGAAATAGTAGAAATAATTTTCAGATCATGATTCGTGATCTCTATAAGAAGCAGGATCATGTGCTGTTGTTGTAAGTGCATGTATATCGATGATCTATATGGATTATAGCTGATAATAAAAAACAGCTATTAAACCGCCAATGATTTATGAAATTTTCCGCACTCGTCCGAAGCCTGACACAAACACAAACGCCGCTACTATTATTATTAAATTTCGATCTGCATACGACAGGAACTTTGTTCTTACATCCATCGCAAAATACCGCAAAATCAACAAAAAAACAATTCAATTTATGTGACGTTGGCCTACAATCAGATTCGACAATTTACCTGCGCGAGTGTCTTTCAAAAAGCAACAACAAGCTGCTACATGCGGCACTGGAATTAAAAAAACAAAAATTGTTATTTTCCGTGTTTACGATTCGCGGCCGTATGTTAGTCAAACGTTTCTTTCTTTTTTATATCTTTTGTTTTCTTCTCTGTTTAACTTTCATTTAAATATTAGTGTAAATATTTTTATATCTCCATTTGTTTTTGCTTTTTTTTTTTTTTTTTTTATCGCTTTATAAAAAAAGGGACGCTACAAAAGTAGAGCGACAGGGACAGCAAACGACGCCGAATTTCTTTCGCTTTCATTTCGCTTAAGGTTTGCCATTTCATGATGGAAAGATATACGAGCCAACGAGTCGAAATTATTAAAATTTACTACCGAAATTCGGAGTCAGTGGCCTCAACGTCCTAGCAGATCAACAATTGAGCGTCTAGTGGAAAAATTTGAATCCACAGGTACAGTACAAAATGTTCCCGTGCCAGTGAGACAAAGAAGTGCCAGTAGTGTCGAGAATATTGCTGCCGCTGAGGCTTCAGTTGAAGAATGCCCAAATGTGTCTCTCACACGTCGTTCTCAAGCGTTGGGCATCTCTGTGACGTCGTTGTGGCGAATTTTGCGAAAAGAGAACTGAAGCCGCTTGACCACCAGAAGCGTCGTATGTTCGTGAATTGAGCTGAGCAACAATTTGAAAATGATTCGTATTTTCATCGAAAAATCATCTTCAGCGATGAGGCTCATTTCTGGCTGAATGGCTACGTCAATAAACAAAATATGCGGTATTGGTCAGGCAGCAATCCACACGTACTCCATGAGTCAATATTACATCCCGAAAAAATTACGGTTTGATGTGGTTTATGGGCCGGCGGCGTCATTGGCCTGTACTTCTTCCGTGATGATCAAGACCGGCACGTTACTGTGAATGGAAATCGCTACCGTTCAATGATAACCGAATATTTTTGGCCCCAATTGGATGATATGGACTTGGAGGACATGTGGTTCCAACAGGACGGCGCCACAAGCCACACAGCGAATGTCACAATCAATTTATTGGAAATCAAGTTTGGAGAACGTGTTATCTCACGAAATGGTCCAGTTGCTTGGCCGCCTCGGTCGTGCGATTTGACGCCGTTAGACTATTTCCTGTGGGGCTACGTCAAGTCTATGGTCTATGCCAACAAGCCAGCGACGATTGATGAACTTCGTACGAATATCGAACGTGAAATTGCAGCAGTATCGGCCGATTTATGCTTGAAAACCGTCGAAAATTGGGTTCAGCGTCTGCACTTCTGCAAGCGTGCCCGTGGTGGCCATGCAAAAGAAATCGAGTTCGATACATAATGGCATCGAACGTACTTTCACAGGAATAAAGAATTTCATTCATATCCAAAACCGTTTTTGTTTTATTTTTGTAGCGCTCTTATTGAAAAACCCTTTATTATAATAAATTGGTCAGAATGAACATTAGGGAAACTTGTGTTTTGAAACGTTATTGTCCATGGGTGGTGGTAATAATCGAATTCTTTGTTCTATGATACGTGTGTTAAGTGAATAAAGGACAGGCCTACAAGTGTGCCACATTAATGCGCAAAGTCTGTTACCTAAAATTGACGAGTTTAGGGATCTGTTCGAATGATCTAGGGTTGATATTGTCTGCGTAACGGAAACGTGGTTTTCTGAAGGAATAAATGATGAAGTCCACAAATTAGGCTTGAGATGCTTCCTAAACTGTAAGTCTACTGCTGGTAGCGAACTGGATTTTGTGTTTGTTGAACTTAAGTCTGCAACAGGAGATCTTCTCATTGGGTCGGTTTACAGACCTAACAAATATATCGATGCCACTCCTTTGTGTAGTCTTTTGGAATCAATATCGCTATGTTATTCCAAAATCATAGTTGGTGGTGACTTAAATAGTAACCTGTTGGTCGAGAGTACTTTTACTGAAAGCATGAGTTCACTAAATTTGTTCCCTGTTAATACAAATAATCCCACACACTTTTCTTCGGAATCAAGTACTCTTTTAGATGTTTTTTTTTGATAATTATTCTAATGACATTTTATTTTATGACCAACTTTCGGCACCCGTTTTATCCAAACATGATCTTCTTTTTCTAACATTTGACTTTGTCATAAATTGCTCCGTCTCTAACCATGAATACAGAGATTTTAATAACATTAACTATCCTCTGCTGGAAGCAGAGGCAAGTCGTGTTGAATGGGATCGAGTATTTTTCTTTTCCTCCCATTTTGATCGAGTATTTTTTTCTTTTCCTCGCCTTTTGATCAAGTTCAATTCCTTAATTACAACATCTCTATGTTATTTAATAGGCATGTTCCATTAAAAGTGAAACCGATTCAGAATGGCCAGTGTAGTTGGTTTACTAAAGAAATTAGGGATCTTATGAACCTACGAAATCAGGCTTATAATGAGTGGAAGCGCTGCAGATTACTTTTTCATCTCTGCCTCTATCGTACCCGGCACAAACAGGTAGGCTGCAGAGATTTTATAAGACCAAATTAAGTAACTCGTTGACAGGTCGACAGCTTTGGAAAAATCTGCGTGCAATAGGTATGGGTAAAATAATCCTAGTTTGGAAGATAATTTAGACTTAAACACTCTGAGCAAAAATTTCGTTGCACTTCCTTTCCCTGATCTTAATGTAGTTCCTTCAAGTCCATCCGTCTCTTCTAGCGTATTAATAGACACTTTCGAATTCTCTTGTGTTTCAAGCACAGATGTTGTTGCTAGCTTGTTGTCAGTGAAGTCGAATGCTGTTGGTTTGGATGAAATACATCCAAATTTTTTTTAAATCATTCTTCCTACAATTCTGTTTGCCCTTACCCATGTCTTCAATCATATACTAACAACAGGTGTGTATCCTTTTCAATGGAAAAATGCAAAGATTGTTCCGATCCCAAAAAGTCCTATTTCCATTCTTCCTTATTTCTCGAAGGTCTTTGAGAGGATAATGCAAAAGCAAATTAACTGTCATATTCACTCAAATAGCTTGGTTTATTTATGCAAAAAGCTCTCTACGTTGTTCGGTTTTTCACCATCAGCGGTTTCATTAATGTCGACATACCTAAGGCTAAGAAAACAAGCAGTATCGACATCAACATCAATACACATGTATGCGGACGATATACAGTTGTATCGGAGTTGTCATCTTGGTATGATTGAAGATTGTGCTAACTCGATTAATATTGATCTACGGAGAATAGCTGATTGGTCCGGTAGGAATGAGCTATTTCTAAACCCCGGTAAAACTAAATGTGTTGTTACCAGTAAAAGGTCCCTGGACCTTTCTTATTTTCCAGACATAAAACTTAACGGCTCCAGAAGAGAGTACGTTGATTCAGCCAAAAATCTGGGAGTGATATTTAATAGGACACTAACATGGGATACTCATATTAATATAGCCATTGGCAAAGTATACGGTGTGTTACGCCAGTTATGGATCTCACTATATTTCACCCCTCAAAAAACGCGTATCAAGCTAGCAAAAACACTTGTTGTTCCAATCCTAAGCTATGGTTGCGAAATTTTCTGCAACTGTGATGCTGCCAGCAGAAGGAAGCTTAACGTCGCATTTAATAATATTGCGCGTTATGTTTATAGCCTGAATCGTTTTGACAGTGTTTCAAATTATTCCAAATCACTTTATAATATGACTCTTGACAATTTACTTCGTTTTCGTTCACTTGTCTTGTTATCCGCTGGTTGAAGGGTAGTGATGCGATGTCATGAGAACACAAGCGTTCTCACCTAGCCTCTCACTATCAACTCCTACTCTCACCTCCACGTGGTGACTGGTGGGTGCCTAGTACCTCGATTGGAGATTGGGTAACCAACCCCTTTGGAAGGTCGTTGGTGGCAGCGGACGAGAGAGGGGGGAGGAGTGTGTTTTTCTCACTAAGGCACCTCCTCTGGTACCAGACGTCAGCGGAGGAGTTCCCTAGATGGAACCAACGGTGGCGTCTACAGTTCCAGTCAGGCCGAACTAATTAGTGTAATCCCTATAAAGTTGCTCTGACATATTCGGATACCAGGTCTATAGGGATTTCCAATACCGAGCCAGGGTGTTGGAGAAGAGTTGGTGGCGGATGAGCCCTTAATGGGCCAACGGCAGCGCTCACATCCCAAAGTGGGTTACTGGCACCGGAATAACCGGCCTGCTGTCCTAAGGTCAAGGGCCTGGCCATCCAGGTTGGGGGTTGTGCCGTCGGGGTAACTTCCCGACCATGTAAAAAACAGTAGTTATGAGAGAGACACGAGGAGCCTCGGATAACGATTTCCCTCAAACGGCAACCAGACGCGGAACGTCAACGGACAACGATTTAAGAGTCCTCACGCGGTACAAGGCAGATATTACCGCGATCCAGGAGATACGATGGATAGGATCAGGTATGATGAAAAGAAAAAATTGCGATATTTATTACAGCTGCCATAAAAGATTGCATGTATTAGGATGCGGATTCGTCGTGGGAAATCGGCTTAGGACAAAAGTTATTGACTTTAAGCCGATAAGTGATCGCCTAGCTGTGATCCGCATCAAAGCTTCTTTCCAAAACATAAGCCTAATATGTGCACACGCCCCTACCGACGAGGCTGAAGACCCAATTAAAGAGGAGTTTTATGACCTCCTGGATGGAGCCTACGGAGCCTGTCCGGAGTACGATGTCAAAGTTGTGCTCGGGGATTTCAATGCTAAAGTCGGAAAGGAAAACATCTTTGGCGGGTTAGTTGGTAAGCACAGAACCCACGAAACGACCACAGACAACGGTTACCGACTAACTGACTTCGCGGCAGCTCGTAATACGGTGATAAGTAGCACTAGGTTTCCCAGGCTAAGGATCCACACAGCAACCTGGCGCTCTCCAGCACGCATTGCACGCATTCCGCGGGGCAAACGTCTACTCTGACCATTTTCTTGTTGCGGCTAAGTTCAGAGCTCGACTATCCAACGAGAAGAAGCTGCGTTCCGGCCAGAAGAAGAAATTCGATGTTGGACGCCTTAGCACACCTGGAGTAGCCAGAGTCTACAAAGAGCGCCTGAGTGAGAAACTCTCCGCAGTGTATTCACCTACCACAGATGCCAACACCCAGTGGTCCCAGTATCGCGACATCATCAAAGAGGTAGCCGAAACCACCTTAGGGTACCAGCCACCCCGGAGAAAGAGCCCGTGGTATGATGATGAATGCGTACGCCGGAAAAAGGTGACAGAAGATGCACATATGAAGACGCTGCAGCGCAAAACAAGGAAGAGTATCGAGCCAGGAGGAGGGAAGAGAAGAAAATCCTGTGTAGAAAGAAGAGGGCCTACGCAGCCTCCCATCTCAAGGAGATCGAAGAGTCCTGCGATCGAAACAACATCCGGAAGTTCTATAAGAAAGCAAAGCAACTGGCTGCTGGCTTCAAGACCGGAACGCAGGCTCTTCGAAACAGTGAAGGAAACCTAGTCACCGAAGCGCAGGGAATAGTAGATGTTTAAGTAGCACTTCCAGCTGCTGCTAAATGGGCATCATGTAGAGAGAGTGATAGGGCAAGAAGAGAACCCACGTCCAATCAATGAAGAACCAGTTCCACCACCCAGTATAGAAGAAGTTGACTTAGCAATAAAAAAGCTAAAGAACAACAAGGCCGCCGGCTCTGATGGTTTACGGTGGTGATGTTTTGGTAGGGCGCATGCACCAAATCATCAACCAAGTATGGGTGGAAGAAAGCATGCCCGATGACTGGAGTATCAGGTCCATATGCCCCATCTACAAAAAAGGCGATCCTATGTCTTGCAAGAACTATCGAGGCATATCCCTGCTTAATGTCGCATACAAGATCCTATCCAACGTACTGTGTGAACGTCTCAAACCGTTCTGCAACACACTAATCGGCACGTACCAGTGTGGCTTCCGGCCTGGCAGATCGACTATAGACCAAATTTTCACACTGAGGCAAATCCTGGCAAAGACCAATGAATTTCAAGTCGAGACTCACCACCTATTCATTGACTTTAAAGCCGCATATGATAGCATTCATCGCCAGGAGCTTTATGTGGCGATGGCCGAATTCGGGATCCCGGCAAAACTGATCCAGCTATGTAGCGTGACGCTGGAGAACACACGCTGCAACGTGCAATTTGGAAGTACTTCCTCATCGGTCGCTCCCAGCGTGCCGTTATAGAGGCTTTTACGGCGATTGAAGAACAGGTTAAATTCGTTGGTCTTGTAGTAATTGAGGACAAGACTAAGTACATGCTATCAACAAACAAACAAGCATCTGTCCACCGCCTAGGACAGAACGTCACTATTGATAGCACCAATTTCGAGGTAGTTAAGGAGTTTATCTACCTCGGTGTAAACATGAACTCCACAAATGACATCGTAGTGGAGATCCGGCGAAGAATTACCCTAGGAAACCGCTGCTACTTCGGTTTGGCAAAACAATTGGGCTCAAAACTCCTAACTCGAAGGACAAATGTATGCTTTACAAAACCCTTATCCTGCCAGTTCTGCTTTATGGCGCCGAGTGCTGGACGATAAGCAGGAAGGGAGAGCTGATACTGGGCTCCTTCGAAAGAAAAATTCTTCGGCGGATTTTTGGTCCTGTGTGCGAGGAGGGCGAATGGAGGAGAAGATACAACCGCTAACTCTATGAGCTGTACCAAGATGTGGATGTAGTCCAAAAGGCCAAAAAACGTCGACTATATTGGCTCGGCCACATCGAGCGAATGGACAATAATGCTCCAGCTAAGAGGATCTTCGAATCCCAGCCGCCAGGTTCGAGACGACAAGGAAGACCGAACCTCCGTTTCAAAAACCAAACCATCGCGGATGCCAGAGCGCTTGGTCTGGATAACTGGAAGCAGCGTGCCCGGGATCGCAGAGGATGGAAGGCTACAGTGCCTCAGGCAGAGACTCTTCACGGGTCGGGAGCCCGTTAAGTAAGTAAGTGTCTTGTTATCCAATGTGGTGCAGACGCATCAGCCAAGTTATCTTTTTACTAAATTTCGCTTTAGTTCTCTAACAGATCCCAACAACTTGTTCACCCTCGAGTCGCATGTCTAACGTCGGAACGACAGTTTTTCACTAACTCCATCCGCTTATGGAATTCCTTGCCTCGGCATATGCGAAGGTTAGGCGGCACTGAAAAGTTTCGGACTCAACTTAAGTCCTTTTATATGGAACTTCCCGACTGATTTTGTTTTTACTGATTTTGTTTTTAGTTCTTCTTTTTTTTTTTTAACTTTAATTAATTGAATGGAGATATATGTATATATTGTTTTTGCCTTATCTATTTATCTATATTTTTTTTTTTTTTCTCTTTCTCTTTTTTTTTTTTTTAATTTCTTTTAGTAGCTTGTATCATATATGAATTCAGCGTTATCAAGCTTCACTATATTATAAGATAATTTTATGTCTTAATGTGTAAGCAATCAATTAAAATAAATGAAATGAAATGAAAAATTAAATATGTCAATTCCTTTGGGCGCTATCGTGCTTTCAACAGACAGACAGACAAGGCTAAATCGATTCAGAATGTGATCCTGATTCAGAATATTATATACTTTATGAGGTCTCCGGTGACTACTTCTTGGCGTTACAAATGTAATCACAAAGTGAATATACCTTCCTGTGAAGGGTAAAAAAAACACCTCCGGAAAAGACGGGAAATTGGAAAAATCGAAAATAAATTTTTTTGTATGGAATTTTGTGTGGAATTGTTCCGGAATGGCTTTTCGAATGGTAAAATAGCAAATTCTTAGTGGAAAACTCGGAAAATTCAGAAAAAACGCGAAAAATTTGAATTTTGTTTTCGACGAAATTTTGCATTTTATCGCATTGAAATTCATTGTGAGAAAAGACGTCAAGGCCGAAATGGCTGACTACATTTTGCACAGAGTTCTTCGAATTTCGATCTTGAAATTAACGACGAGATGCGCAACGAAGCGTTAGTTCCGATCGAAGTGATCATGTGTAGCAGTCTGCTGTCGACATTGGGAGTGCCAGCGCCAAATCGTTCGATGCACGATGCATTCAATCGCGAATTGCAACGGGAGCAAGACTATGTTCGAGATGAACTTGGCGAAAGAGTCCGAACAAATGTGCCGCTGTTGAATTCCGAGCAGAATAACGTGTACGATTCGCTTTTGAAGTTTGTTCACGAAGGAATGAGAGGTCATTTCGTTGATTCTGGCTATTATATTTCATTCTCGAGACAACTGCTGGCGCTTGGCAATGGACCAATCCCTGTTGATGCTTCCACTGGATTGATATCGTTCCTGGAAAATTTTTGCGAGTTCACATCGTCGAAGGAGGAACTCATCACCAAAGTGTTCCCCGGCATTGCACAAAATAATAAATATCTCGATTGGATTTGTGAACGGGCAATACTAGCAGCGAAGAATAAGAACTTCGATTGCTTGAATTTCATTATTCAAAGTCAAATCGCTGGAGAACTGCGTTCGTACAAATCCGTTGACAGCGTGACCGACGAGGATGAAGGGACCAAATATCCGACGGAATTTTTGAACTCGATTGATGTGTTGGAACTTCGCCGCATAATTTACAGCTGAAGGTGGGATCGATCATAATCATGTTGCGGAATCTGAATCATCCGAAATTCTGCAACGGTACGCGGTGATTGTGATTCAAACGACGATCATCATGGGCAAATTCAAAGGAGAGGAAGTCCTTATACCACGAATTCCGATTATTTCAACTGATCTTCCATTACAATTCAAGTGGATTCAGTTCCCCGTTCGATTGGCTTTTGCGATGACAGTCAATAAATCGGGTCCGCAAGTTATCTATATACAGATAGGAAATCACAATGGGTCTTATGACGGCCTCCTTCCCTAACTTAACCTAAGCTAACCTTATTTCATTCAAGAAATTATACTTTTTTAGGGGTAATGGGGGGGTCTGAAAATTAAATTTTGTATGGAAAGGAGGAAATATCGATTCAAAACACTTCGGAATTGACAATCGTCTAATTTTTCTTCAGTGCGTTAATATTGGTCCATTGAATACGTCTGTCAGTATTGGAATGCATTTTCCGCAATATGAAAGCTGTCCTTTTCGTTTCCAATTGAATTGTACGGACTTGCTATTGCGTGTGGTCAGACAAATTTCGAAATTGCATTGTGAAGACTGAGGTTAACCAACGGCATTTGACTTCGTTTCGGCACAATTTGAAATTGAAAGTCGGCTCAGTTATAATTTCGTTGCGCAACCTCAATGCACCGAAACTTAGTCAATTCAAATCAAATGTCATTGAAGTGACGATTTTAAGGGGAAAATTCGAAGGCTAAGATGTTAAGTTTGTTCTTTCACTTTCGTAGTAAGAATGGAAAAGTCTGTCAAAATGACTGTGTTGGGGATTTATTATCTTTCAGTGAGGGACACTTACGAAAAATTTAGGGAACGCTTTTGTCAAAACTCGAAGTTTTGGCTAATTTTAATTTATTAACATTAGTGGATTCATCTAGCGATGAAAGTGATTTGGTGTTAATCGAACTGCTTTTTGATAAATCCCAGTATTTGGAAGAATTTGTGCTGATTGAACTACAAGCATTCAAGAAAAGGAAAAAGCAACACTGTAGAGAAGACTGGAACATCCATGAAATGAGGAGAATGAAACGTATATCATTCGCAAAGTACTGTGATATTGATATAGATGTACACAAACAAAAAATCGTCGGTATCCTTAGAATTGATAAATTGTATCAGTTAATTGAAAGTGGTTTGTTAACATTTAATTTGTCGCCGCCTGAAGATTAGTAGACCTGCTTTCTCTGCATTAATAGAAAGCCCACGTTGAGTACATTCATTTACATTTACATTTATTGACTCAGAAAATATATTTTAAATTAGACTTAATTAATCTAAACAAATATGAATTACATTTGTAGTATATTTTAGTTTTAAGAAGAGAATTCCTGTTCTTACTGTCCAAGATGGTCACGACTGTACTGAATAGAAAAGTACAACCGCAGCCAACTTAAAGCGGGTCGCGGCCATCTTGACAAAAAAAAAAAAAGAAAAAAAAAGATAAGAACGGTCAAGCGGCAAGACACGCAAAAATAAAATTGTATTTTTTTAACTACGAAAAGTAGAGAAGAAAAGGATTTTTATTATCTACTTCAACATCAGATGTGGGGTACTGCATAAGTAAAAGGAAAACCTAAAAAAAATTGTGTAGAAAAACCCACGGATTCCAAAGATGTCGACTGATCCAAATTGCCGTTCAACAAGAAATCTCACTAAAACCCAGTTGGCTGAAGCTCAGCTGGAATTGATATTCCAAGTACAGCCACCGTGCTGCAAATCAGGTCACTATACAACGAAATTATGCACAGTGACAGTGATTCAGGTGAGATATCTGCGGCTAATCCTACTTCTGTTCCGAATAGAACACTTCTGCTGTTGAAACTTCCGCCATTACCGATAAGACTTCTGTGAACTCTGCTAGTCGCACTTCTGCAACAACCTCCGCCACTGCTGACGGAACTCCAGTGATTTACGAGCCTTCCGCTACCATTGCTAAAACGTCTACCACAACTGCTGATGAAACACATGTCGAAACTTGTGCTGTCACCACTGTCGCCAACAAAGGTGCAATCAACTCTTCAGAAATGACTTCCGATAGTTCTCCGAACCCTCCGAATAATATTGCTTCCGACCTTCCTCGTGCAAGCGTCTTATACCAAGGCGTTCACACTGCATCAGATGATCTGACCTCCGAACTTGACGCTGAAGAAGAGAAAGAGATTCAACGATTGGAGCAACGTAAGAAAATCGCAGAGCTGAAAAGAGAATTGGCGGAGATGGAAACTGAAACTGAAACAACCAGAAAGACGAGTCGACTTCTCCGACATTGAAAACGCCATCCCCCCATTCTCCGGCGATAATTCGTACAGTATTCGTAAATGGATTATTCACTTCGAGGACGTTGTTCTCTCATTAGGGTGTGATGAGTGCATGAAATACTTGTCTTCTGCGCGTCGGCTTATGCAGGGCACTGCCAAAATCTTGCTACGAACAGTCCGGGTGGATTGCTGGGCAGCATTGAGGAAACTTCTTCTGGAGGAATTTGACCTGCGAGTGAGCAGACACGAAATCTACGGTCAGCTAAGCCAGCGGTCACGTCGCCGTGATGAACCACTGCTACATTACGTTCTCTCGATGCAGGAGCTAGCCGCATATGCTGATGTCGACGACACGGACCTCATAGAGTTTTTTATAGACGGACTTGGCGATACGCAGTCTAACGTTTCGATGCTCTACTCTGCAAAGTCAATGTCAGAGTTGAAATGCCTTCTTTCTCGCTATAAAAAGAGAAGGGTGGCAAAGTTAGCAACTGGAACTAGAGGCCCAACAACAACAACAAAGACTCGGAGCGCTGAAACCACCACAACGGCTGGCACAATTAGATGTTTTAATTGTTCCACATACGGCCATCTTGCTGCAAACTGCCCGAAGGAAAAAAGACCAATTGGATCCTGCTTCCGCTGTGCTGAAATTGGACACACCTACAAAGATTGTCCAAAGACGACAAAAAATAGAAGAGTTGGAGCTGTACATGAAGATAGCGATGATGAGATCGCATGTAAACTTAATGCCATACAAATAGTAAGCGTTGCCTTTATCTTAAGTAAAAATAAGTGCACAACGTTAAATAATTTTACATCTCTTTTGGACACTGGTAGTCCGATTAGTTTTATTCAGAGATCCGCGTTGCCTGAGGACATTAAAATTGGAAGTCTAGTCTATTCTAATTATAAGGGCTTATGAGATTTCAAGCTTTACACATACGGTACTATAATTTGTTATCTTAAACTTGTCTCTCAAGTTAAATTGGTTTCCTTTTTGATTATTCCAGATGGAATAATACCTATGCCTCTTCTAATTGGCCGACATGTCCTTCAAGATTTTAATATCAGCTTACATATGAAGTATAAACGTACTGAGTCCTTAGAGGAACTCTTCTTGTCGGATGAAAATAAAAATAAATTTAACAATTCGCGTTCGTGCACTTATTTCCCAAATTATTTAGGTAGCAAAACAGCCTTTACGATAGATAAAGATTTAAGGGTGGTCGACGAGTATTGTGGAGACATTTCGATTGCGGGCGCGAACATTTTTTTCAAAAAAAAATGTCTCAGTTTCTTAAAGTGGTGTTTTTGATAGTGAGAGTACTTGTATTTATAACTTCCGTACTTGAACCGAAGCCCATGAATACGATAGAATCTCTCGATCAAAATGGATATGACAGTTTTGCAATAGAAATAGATCCGACTGATAGTTTTGAGGTTAGCCCAGAGCTTGATCGCTCAATTGCTGATGAGGTTCGCACTGTTGTTAAAGATCATTATTTAAATTTTGATAAGTCGAAGATAGCACCCCTGGAGTATGAAATGGAAATCAGACTTGTAACAGACACTCCAACATATTGTCGTCCACGACGGCTTTCTTTTGCTGAGAAGCAAGTGGTTAATGATATTGTGAAGGATCTTGTAGCACGGGAAATTATAAAGCCCAGCGACTCCCCATATGCCTCGCCTCTAGTCCTAGTTAAGAAAAAGTCGGGTGAAACTCGAATGTGCATTGACTACCGCGCCTTGAATAAACATATTATTCGTGATAACTATCCCCTTCCGTTAATTGAAGACTGCATTGAATACTTATGTGGGAAGAAAGTGTTTTCTCTTTTAGACCTTAAGAGTGGGTTTCACCAAGTAAAGATCTCTCCGGGCTCAACACATTTTACTGCCTTTGTCACTCCAGATGGCCAATATGAATTCCTTAGAATGCCTTTCGGACTTAAGAACGCCCCTAGCGTCTTTCAACGCTTTATTACCCGCGTACTTCGACGATTTGTCGAAGCCAAGCAGATTGTTGTATATATGGATGACATATTGATAGCAAGTGTTAATATTCCTGAACATCTTAAGTTACTGCGTGAAGTTTTGCATTGCCTTGCAGAAAATGGACTGGAACTTAAGCTCGCCAAATGCCGATTTGCGTTTACAAAAATATAATACCTCGGATAAAACGTGACCAACCAGGGCATCCAGCCCAGTGACTCGCCCATAAGGGCTATAAAACACTATCCTATCCCCAAGAATAGTAAAGAGCTTCATTCTTTTCTGGGCCTAAGCTCATACTTTAGGCGATTTGTTAACTCGTTTTCTCGCATAGCTAGGCCCCTCTACGACCTTATGAAGAGAGGGGATAAACATTTTGACTTTTCTGCAGAGTGTGAAGATGCCTTCCGACAGTTGCAACGCTGCCTGACGTTCTCACCAGTGTTGGCAATCTATGACCCAAAGCTCGAAACCGAGCTTTATTGTGATGCCAGCTCATTGGGATATGGTGCTGTACTCCTTCAGAGACAGGATGATAAAAAATTTCATCCGGTTGCTTATTTTTCAAAAAGTACTACAGCTCAAGAATCTAGGTATCATAGCTTCGAACTCGAAACATTAGCCATTATATCTGCACTTCGCCGTTTTAGAGTATATTTAGAAGGAATTCCCTTTACCGTGGTCACGGATTGTAGCTCACTTACGCTAACCTTGAATAAAAAGAATGTCAACCCAAGAATTGCCAGGTGGGCCCTCGAGCTTGAGAACTATAATTATAAGGTCAAACATAGAAGTGGCGTCAATATCAGTCACGCCGATGCCCTTAGCCGGTGCCACGTGGTATCCGTGGTAAATGCTGAGGATATTGACTTTCAGTTAAGGGCCTCTCAGAATCGTGAAAACTCGAAGTTGTATATACTCCAAGATGGTATTGTCCTTAGGAAACTTAAGAGTGGTCGACTTTGTTTGTATGTCCCTTCTGATATGGAGACGAACCTTATTAGGCACATCCACGAGAAAATCGGTCACTTGGGGTTAACTATATATATATATTCGGAGAGATAATCGAATCAGACCACCATTGTCGGGTCTCTTTTCGTCTCTCTACCACTGTAAATCTTACTCAGAGAGACTCTCTGGATTTCTCCACAGTTCTTCTCTGGGCTCAATTCCTAGTGTTAACGCTAGCATCTGTTTATGGGAGATCCGTTTCATCGACTGGGTCTCGACCCATTGATGTCCCAAGATCCTCATTCTTCTGCCAGCCAATGCCGGGCATTGACACAGTATATGTGCCGCTGTCTCAGATTCCTCCAGGCATAGTCTACAAGTATCATCCTCTATAAGGCCCATTTTCCTTAAGTGATACCTGAAATTACCATGTCCTGTAGACAAAGTCACCACCCATTTCAATGTTCCTCGACTCATGCTTAGAACTCTTCTTTGAGTGGAGCAGGTCGGCCACTTTATTGCCATTTTAGCTTGTCTACATTGTTCCACGGTTGACCACCTTCTCAGGTGTTCTGCCGTGATCCATTTGTGGACAAGCTGTTCAACCATTCCTCTGCCAATTGAAGAGAATGGTTCTGGTCTCAGCAACTTTTCAGTTGACCCCTGTTTTGCAAGGGAGTCCGCCTTTTCATTGCCTTCGATCCCTATGTGTCCTCGTACCCAAGTCAGTGTTACTTCATTTTTAGATGAACACTTATTGAGTTTAAGTACGCATTCCAGTGCCAGTGATGTTGTGATGTTTGTTTGTTCCATGCATCTGATCACCGCCTGATTGTCCAGTGCTATGAGGATATTTCTTCCTTCCACCTGACACTCAAGCAAGTAGTCCAACGCATAAAGCAAGGCAATCATCTCAGCCTGGTATACTGAAGTGTATTTCGAGAGGCTAATGTGACGGGCAAGTTCCAGCTCTTCTGAATAGATACCGGCCCCCGCCCCGCCATCCATCATGGATCCATCCGTGAAAATCACTATTTCACCATTTCTTTTTTCTGGAAGTAATCCGTTCTCAATACGAGTTTTGTGATTTCTTTCCATAATACGCACCCTTGTTATTCGATCCATAGGCATGTTTAGCTCCCTAATCTCGTCTTTAACAAGTTCCAGGATCTTCCTATGTCCATAGATCGTACCACGATGGTGCCATTTCGCATCTCGATGCAAGCGAAGTGCCGTTTGGGCCGCTGTTTTCTTAATAAATAAGTCTAGCGGTAATATCCCCATGATGACTTCCAATGCGCATGTTGGGGTTGTACGTATTGCACCTGTAATTCCCATACATGCTAAACGCTGAACCCTATCCAGGTGCTTCCTCACAGTTTTCTGAGAGGCTTTCGCCCACCATACAACCGAGGCGTACGTGATAATGGGTCTAGTTATCATCGTATACATCCAGTATGCTGACCTAGGCGAGAGTCCCCACCTCTGTCCACACACACGTTTGCACTGATGTAGTACTCTTTTTGCCTTCCGGACCTTCTCCTCAACATGGTAATTCCAAGTAAGTCCAGTATCTAGATAGACTCCCAGATACTTAACCTTCTTAGTCATTGTTAGTTCCGATCCGAAAAGTGTTAAGGGCCGAAATTCCAGATTTTTCCTCTTCCTAGTGAAGACTATTAGATCTGTTTTCGGCGCTTTAATGGAGAGCCCTTGTTCCAGACACCACCGCTCAACCACTCTGAGTGCATTCCTCATGATATCTGCGGTGACGTCCATGAATTTGCCTCTGGCCAATTATTGCTATGTCGTCGGCATATCCCACTGTGTGAATGCCCGTCGCCTCGAGTCTGTCGAGAAGAGAGTCCACAGTGATATTCCACAGTGTAGGTAAGAGAACACCTCCTTGTGGGCAACCTCTGCTAACCCTTCCTCTGAGTTTTGAGGTTCCCGTCTGAATATTAATCGCCCTCGTATTCAACATATTGTCCACCCATCTTACCACCAGTGGGTTAACCCTACGTTTTTCCAAGGCTTGTTTCAGACTTTCAAAGCATATCTTATCGAAGGCAACTTCAATGTCCATTATAGTGGTCATCGCAATGCCCCCGGTATTAAGCTCTTCCTCCGCAACGCGTACCTACTACTTGGTGTAGCGCTGTTTCTGTAGACATACCTACCCTGTATGCATGCTGTCTACTATTTAAAGGATACATCTTAAGCGCAGTACTCTCCATATAGTCCACCATCACCCTTTCCATTATTTTTAACAGGAAGGATGTTAGGCTGACTGGTCTGAATGACTTTGCCTCGGTGTAGTCCTTTTTTCCCGGTTTTGGAAGGAAGACCACATTTGCTTCCCTCCATGTTATCGGGATATAGCCTATTGCTAGGCATGCAACGTATATATTCCTGAGCCTTGGTGCAATTACGTCTATACCCCATTGCATTAGACCTGGAAATATACCATCCGGCCCCGCAGTTTTGAAGGGTGAGAATGTTGCTATCGCACCCTTGACCGCTTTTGGTGTCACGATCCGTTCTGCTTCCGTCCTATCCATCCTGTTCGCTCCTTGTTTCCTTGGAGCCCAGGGCTGATCTGACTTATAGCTTCCTGGAAAGTGTACCTCCATTAGGACCTCATTTGTGTGATCCAGTGTTTCCACCATCTCCCCCGCTCTATTACGAATGAGTCCAATCTTAGAAACTGGATCTCTCGAGACAATCTTTTGTAGTCTACTGACTTCAGATGTACTCCTCATACTCGAGCAAAAGTCCCTCCATGACTCCCTTTTACGTCGTCGCAGAGTAACGTTTACTCTTTCTTTTTCGCCTTATATTCATCCCATGCTTCGGGTTCTCCCCTCCTCATGGCGTTATTGAAGGCCTTCCTCGCAGCCTTTTTTAGCTTTTCAAGTTGGGGTTAACTAAGTGCTGCGAACAAATCCGGATGCATTTCTGGTTTCCAGAAATACCGTCCAAGGTAGAAATATTCCTGAAGAATTGCATTCGATGTATAATGCACTCGTCTCCTGTACACACTCGCGGACGTAACTTGTTCCACATCCGTAAGGAGCCTCTTCCATTCCATACAATTCATCTTGATCACTTTGGACCACTGCCAGCTATTCAATCTAAGTGGAAGCATATTCTCTTGGTTGTTGACGCCTTCACCAAGTATGTGAAATTGTATCCGGTGATATCTACGAGCACTAAAGAGGTCTGTGCGTGTGCAGCCCTTAAGAAGTATTTCGAATACTACAGTAGACCTTCCAGAGTAATTTCCGATAGGGGTACTTGCTTCAGATCGCTAGAGTTCAGTTCATTCCTTCTGAACTTAAACATCTCTCACGTTAAAGTCGCCGTTCACTCTCCTCAGGCTAATGGCCAGGTGGAAAGAGTAAATCGAATCCTTACCCCCATGTTGGTAAAGCTTAGCGAACCGATGCAACATTCGGATTGGGTGCAGACACTGTCTCAAGTCGAATACGCTTTGAATAATACAGTAAACAGGTCAGGTTTTGCGTGAACCAGCGGGGTGCCATAGTTGATAGGCTTACTGAGTTCCTGGATGACAAGGAATTAAACAACGAACAGAGAGATCTCATTAAGCTAAGAGAGACAGCGGCTAAGACCATAATTAAGGTTCAAGAATATAATCAAAAACAGTTTGAGGAACACTATCGTCCAGCGCAAACTTACGAGGAAGGTGACTACGTTGTCATAAAGAATGTTGATACTACCATTGGGACCAATAAAAAACTTGTCCCTAAGTTTAAGGGACCATATGTTATCCACAAGATTCTGCCACACGACCGTTACGTAGTCCGGGATATAGAAAGCTGTCAGGTCAACCAGCTGCCATATGATGGCGTAATCGAAGCAAAAAATATCCATTCTTGGACAAGTTGACAAAGTAACAGCTGTTTTAAGGCAACGTTTGTTATTGTATGTATCTGTAGATTATAATAGAGTTATTGTAAAGTAATGTTGTAAATTAGTCTTATTTGATCAGAGTCGATCATTTTGTCAGATTGGACGAGATGTACTATATTTTAGTTTTAAGAAGAGAATTCCTGTTTTTACTGTCCAATATGGTCACGACTGTACTGTATAGAAAAGTACAACCGCAGCCAACTTAAAGCGGATCGCGGCCATCTTGACAAAAAAAAAAGAAAAAAAAAGATAAGAACGGTCAAGCGGCAAGACACGCGAGAATAAAATTGTATTTTTTAACTACGAAAAGTAGAGAAGAAAAGGATTTTTATTATCTACTTCACATTAAACAAAATTAGATAAGCAAAATAATAAACATATTCAATTGAAACGATGAAAAAATCTACATTACTAACAAAAAATAAGTTAATTAACAAATAGTTATAATTATGATTATTGAATTATTGATTGATTATCATGTCTGAATAAAACGTTTTCGAAATTTTTGGTACCGCGATGTCTTCGTATATCTAGGGGTAGGTTGTCTGATAACACAAACAAAAAATTGACGTTCGGAATTTGTGCATGTGAACTTTGACTGTACAAATATTAACGATCTTGACGAGGTGCCAAAATTTATTTTTTCATGAAGTTACGAGGGTTCCTTGTTTATTAAAATGTTATTTAGCGTCTTAAGTCCGCAATACTTAAGATACGTATACAAACTACATCCAAAAATGCTTTTCGAGTATCTTGACATGTGATCGAAGCGTTTGAGATTATATATGTATCGGATGACATTATTAAATGCTACAGTTAAATTTCTTTTTGTTTCGGAATTATGACCACAACAAATTTCACACCCATATGTTATGATCGGCATAATTATTGATTTGGCTATTTGCATTTTAATATGCTGCGGGGTAAAATGCTTGGATAAATATAAGTTTCGCAGACAAGCATAGATCTTACCGATTGACAACCGTATTTGATAGTCCCAACTAAGGGTAGAATCGAACCAAATACTCAAGTTTTTAGCCTTTTACTGTTCTTCCTAAGTATATTCTTGGAAAATAGCTATGGTCAAGTTTATTCTTGTAGATAATCAAACATTTAGACTTTTTTGGATTAAGTTGGAGACAGTTCTCTTCTGACCAAGATGTAATATTTTTTAGGTCTTTAATTAATTTTCGACTACAAGCGGAAGCTCATTAATTGTAAACATTGTAAACAACAATGGGCTGAGTATTCATCCCTGAGGCACACCAGAGGAAAGTTCCAAAAAGTTAGACACGTTCTTATTTAAGACAACTGCCTGTTTTCTATTTGTGAGGTATGTGTGCATCAGAGCGGCGGCAGAGCTTGAAAACCGAAAATAGTTCTTTATTTTGGATTCAAGTACAGGGTGTCGGCCGGGAAGGTATACTACTTTGTTTTGGCGCCGTTTTGGTAAACGTTAGTCTTACAGTTAATATTTGGCAGTCGTGAAGTAGACACGAGACAAATTTATTATGGAAAAATATTCGATAAACCAACGTGTTTTAATCGTTAAAACGTTTTATCAAAATCAATCATCGATTACTGTGACGATGACAAAGTTACGTGCAATTTTTTGGTAGAACACATTTTCATTTGAATGTGAATAAACAGAATAGTCGGTTCTGGGCGATGGAAAACCCTCAAATTATTCACCAGTCACCTTTGCATCCATTAAAAGTTACAGTCTGGTGTGCAATTTGGTCAGGAGGAATTATTGGACCTTTCCTTTTTGAAAATGAAAACGGCGTAACGGTAACTGTGAATGGGGAGCGATATCGTGATATGATTGAAAACTTTTTAACGCCACAACTTTATGCTTTGGGCTTGATTAACATGTGGTACCAACAAGACGGTGCCACATCCCATACAGCCAGCATTACAATGGAATTACTGCGAGACCTCTTTCCACAACAAAATATTTCAAGAAATGGTGATGTTGATTGGCGTCCACGGTCGCCTGATTTGACTGCTACGGACTTCTTTTTGTGGGGATATCTGAAAAGCAAGGTTTATGCAAACAAACCAAAAACGCTTGAGCAACTCAAACAAAATATTCGTGATGAAATTAATGAAATACCGCGTGAAATGTGTGAGAATGTAATGAAAAATGTGATCAAAAGGGCTCGCATTTGTGAGACTAACAGAGGCGGATATTTACCTGATATTGTATTCCATACATAATTGCCAACATTAAATAAAACATTTATCCATTCTCTTTCATTAAATCAAAAATTATAAACAAACAAAGTAGTATACCTTCCCGGCGGACACCCTGTATATTCGTAATAATTTTCTTAGAGCAATTTTCTGGTCTCTATGGTGATGTTCTTTTATGTGGTGACTTAAATTGTAACTTGCTGTGTGTTGAAGAATCGCGATCATTTATTGAGAGCATTGGTACACTTGGTCTGGTACCAGTGAACACTGATCTACCTACACATTTCTCGCATCGCGGTGCCACCTTACATTGCATTGCATTGCATTTTTCCTTACCAACAATCCGAACAAAACACTCATATATTCACAACTATCAGCACCAGCATATTCCAAACATGATCTCATTTTTGCAACTTATGAATTTCTACCTAACAATACAGTATCTCTTTGTGAGTTTAGGGACTTTAAAAATATTAATAATAATCAACTAGAAAATGAAATAACTCAAACCAGTTGCCAACGAATTTACTTTATGAATCCGCCGGATGAGCAAATTAACTTTCTCAAAGATGCTGTTAGAGCTCTCTTTAATAGGCATGTTCCAACAAAACAAACTATCAATTTGCCTGAAAGTAATTCGTGGTTTACCCCAGAGATACGTGAGGTAATGAAAAGAAGGGATAGTGCGTATAGGCTATGGAAACGATTCAAGCTTCCAGACCTCTACAATATTTTTCGGAGCCTAAGAAATAATGTTACAATTAAAATAAGGGAAACTAAGAAGCTGTTTTACTTTAACAGGTTAAACCCAAACTTACCTTCACGAACGCTTTGGAAAAATATTCGAGAACTAGGTGTCGGTCGGGAAAGAGATGAATGTCCTGTAGATGTAAGTCCAGGCTCACTAAATATTCAATTTGCGAACATTCAATCCGGCCTACGAGATGCTCACCAATCTGATGTGTCTTCATGTGAAAATGATGTCGAGGGATGTTTTTATTTTACAAGAATAGAAGAACAAGATGTTGTAAGAGCTGTCATTTACATAAAATCAAAGGCAGTGGGTCTCGATGAAATACACCCCCTTTGTGTAAAAATAATTTTGCCTCATATACTTCCAGCTATAACCCATATTTTTAACACAATCATTTTAACAAGTTCTTATCCGCAGTTATGGAAGTCTGCGAAAGTAACACCGATTCTAAAGAAAGCAGCTACCCGACATGCGAATCCCGAATACCGACCTATTTCAACACTCCCATTTCTGTCAAAAGTTTTGGAAAAGATCTTGCACAAACAAATATCACTTTTTCTTAACAATAATAAACTCAAATTTCAGTCTGGTTTCAGGGTAAAGCATAGCTGTGTTTCAGCTGTACTTAAAGTTTTTATTTAATTATTTATTTAAACATTAGTTTATAACAATGCTTAGTTTACAAAAATATTACTACGAAATAGAAACTAAATAGAGCAAACGATTATGACTACCATCTAGTAGCTTTCTTTTTATTGTAGCAATCGATGAGTTAAAATCAATTAAATCGATGTTATCATTGTAGCTTATCAATAAGCCGTTGATAGAGGATGACCTGCCGTAATTTGTACGAGAATGTGCGATATTAAAAAAAAGGTTAATTCGTAAATTTGGACGAGGGATATTTAAATTAAGAAGACTTAAGAGCTCCGGAGAGTCAATTTCTCCAAGAAGAAACATAATTCTTGCCAATATTCTCCTATTTTTAAGCGATTCTAGGCTAATCAATTCTAGCCTTGATTGATAGGAGGAGGGTAAGTTACTAACGTCAGCCCAAGGAAGCCCTCTTAAGGCGAACCTGAGAAATCTTTTTGGATAGATTCAATTCTTAAAATATGAACATTATAAAAGGGACACCAAACAATGGACGCATATTCTAAAACAGATCTAACAAAGGAAAGATAGAGAACTTTGATAATAAAGGGTGATTTTTTAGCTGGTTTGGTTTTGGCAACACTGGTTTTGACAGCTGACGTGTGTTTAGTACCTTGTGTCACTGTCAAACAGCTTCAGTTTGGTTTGCAATTTAACCATGGATCGTCTTACAAATGAACAACGCTTGCAAATTATTGAATTTTACTATCAAAATTCGTGCTCGGTTCGAAATGTTCATCGCGCGCTGCTTCCATTTTATGATCGGCATTCTCGACCTTCTGAGCAGTCTATTCGGAAGATTGTGACCAAATTTCGCACCAAATTTACTTTGTTGGACATTAAACCACCAACACGTTTACGTACTGTGCGTAGTGAAGAAAATATTGCGGCCGTATCAGCTAGTGTGACAGATGACCGCGAAATGTCGATTCGGCGCCGTTCCCAGCAGTTAGGCCTTTGTTACAGCACTACGTGGAAAATTTTGCGGAAGGATTTCGGCGTAAAGCCTTTTAAGATACAGCTGGTGCAAGAACTAAAGCCAGCCGACCTACCACAACGCCGAATTTTTGGTGAATGGGCTCTTGGAAAGCTGGCCGAGGATCCGCTTTTTTATCGAAAAATTGTGTTCAGCGATGAGGCTCATTTTTGGTTGAATGGGTACGTAAATAAGCAAAATTGCCGCATTTGGAGTGAAGATCAGCCAGAAGCATTGCAACAGCTACCAATACATCCCGAAAAAGCCACTGTTTGGTGCGGTTTATGGGTCGGCGGCATTATTGGGCCATATTTCTTCAAAGATGATGCGAATCGCAGCGTTACTGTCAATGGTGAACGCTACCGAGCGATGATAACAAACTTTTTTTTGCCCGAAATGGAAGTTCTTGACTTGCATGATATGTGGTTTCAACAAGACGGTGCCACATGCCACACAGCACGCGAAACAATGGCGCAATTGCGAGGCGAGTTTGGTGAACAGTTAATTTCACGTTTCGGGCCGGTCAATTGGCCGCCTAGATCGTGCGATTTGACACCATTAGATTATTTTTTGTGGGGGTATGCCAAGGCTAATGTGTATAGGGACAAGCCCGCTTCGATTGACGCACTGGAAGCCAACATCCATGCATTCATTCGTGAGATACCGGCCGATATGTGTGAAAGAGTATGCCAAAATTGGACTCAGCGGATGGGCTACCTGAGACGCAGCCGCGGTCAACATTTGCATGAAATTATCTTTAAACATTAAATTGCAAGGTTCAAACTATCGATTCAAATAAATATTTCATTCATTTTTTCGAATTTTTTGTGTTTTTTTTTAAAAAAAAGTTCTAAACCTCTTAAAAAATCACCCTTTATATGGGTCAGAAAAATCACCTGCATAGCGCCTTAGTAGTCCCCATGCTCTATTAGCCCTATTTGTGACATAATCAATGTGATGTATGAAAGATAGTTTAGTATCTAAAAGCACCCCCAAATCTTTTATTAAAGAGACACGCGGAATAGCAATGCCATTGAAAGAGGAAGTATACATAATTGGCGATTTTCGACGTGAATATGTAATAACTGAACATTTACTTACATTCAGGGACAGATAGTTTTTTGAGCACCACAAATAGAATCATTGAGGACAATTATATAGATTTAGGAAACAAACAT
Source organism: Cheilosia variabilis (assembly GCA_951230905.1). Lineage (NCBI taxonomy): Eukaryota > Metazoa > Arthropoda > Insecta > Diptera > Syrphidae > Cheilosia > Cheilosia variabilis. The sequence continues at coordinate 88,422,723 of OX579676.1, forward strand.
CGTGTTAATCTGACAGGTACAACTTAAAGTCGTCCGCATACAAAAGCATACTACACTCAGGAACAAAATTAACAACATCATTAACAAACAAGACAAATAAAAGAGGACCTATGTGGCTTCCTTGAGGAACACCAGACGTCACACAAATTTGTTTGGAAAAGTGACTACGAAACTTGACAAATTGATATCTATCGCAAAGAAATGATTAGAGCCATTTTAAGAAAGTGTGTGAAAAACCTAATTTATCTAGCTTATATAGCAATATTTTATGGTCCACGCGGTCAAAGGCTTTACTAAAATCTGTATAAGTTGCATCAACTTGGTTTCCCTTACCGATTTCAGAAATTACTGAATTTGTAAACAAAAGAATGTTTGTAACAGTCGATCGATTCTTCTCAAAACCATGTTGTTCATTGCAGATTAAAGATTTGCAAAGAAAATATTCAATTTGTCCAACATATCAAATAATTTTGGAATATAGAACTGTTTACAAATGCCTCTGTAGTTCTTTATTTGCTGCAGCAGAATTGACCTGAAATCTTTGAGTATAATTTATATCGTATGTGTTTACATTCCTCCTCGGTCACAAATACATATAGTAACTAGGTACTTGGACGCAATCGTCCAATCGAAGGTCTCATGTCTACCTCGGATAAAATGTATGTTTTTGGTGATTTTAATCAACCGAAAATTAGCTGGACCTCCGGAGATCCCGATTGTACCTTCCCTAACGTTATCAACCCTCTATCTTTAATTGGATCTGTGATTGTCGATTCCCTTCAATCACTCTATTTACTCCAGATTAACTGTGTAAAAAACTACCAAAACCGTACCTTGGACCTCATCTTTTCCAATAATAGTACTGAACGTTTTTTATCTAGATGCCTTACTCCTCTAGTCCCGGAAGATGCTTATCATCCTTCTTTACAGTTATTTTGTACTCTTGATGTTAATAATGTGTATAGTTATGAGTCTTTTAGATTTGATTTTATAATGATATTTGTGAAGAGCTTAGCAATTATGACTGGTGCCCCCATCTTTCACTTGAAATCAATGATTTATGCCTTACATTCTATCGGATTTTTCATAATGTAATTTGGGTAAATGATACCATGATGGATTCTTGTCCCTGGGATAATGAAGTCAATCGTGGCCTAAAGATACAAAAAAATAGAGCTTATACGAAATGGCGGAGTAGTTTGTTGAATGAGGAGTTTTTGTTGTATAGGCGATTAAAATCTGAATTCAAAACCTCTCTCTACCTTGCTTATCTTCTCTACGTAAATGATATTCAAAATAGCAACAAATCCATGCCCAATAATTTTGGAATTTCATAAACTCCAAAAATAAGAGTGATGGTTACCCCACTACATTCTGTTTCAACGGGCAGTCATTGGATTCCTGAGAATTTTAGATAATTTTTTCAATCTGTTTATACAGATGGACTCAATAATAGATAAAAAATTCGTTAGCTATCTTGGTGAATCTCCCACTCCTATTTTCAATAAAGTTGAATTCTCTGAAGATGACGTTTTAGCAAATTTATTTGCAACTAAACCTAGCTTTACTCCTGGCCCCGATGGCCTTCCTTCCATTTTTCTCAAAAAATTAGCTGGTCCTCTACATAAAATAGCATGCCATATATTTAACTTGTCTTTCAGAGCTATCTACCTGGAAGAACTCTTTTATTATCCCTATTTTTAAATCGGGAAGAAAAAATTAAATAGAGAACTACAGAGGCATTTGTAAACAGTCCTATATTCCAAAATTATTTGATATGTTGGACAAATTGAATATTTTCCTTGCAAATCTTTTATCTGCAATGAACAACATGGTTTTGAGAAGAATCGATCGACTGTTACAAACATTCTTTTGTTTACAAATTCAGTAATTTCTGAAATCGGTAAGGGAAACTAAGTTGATGCAACTTATACAGATTTTAGTAAAGCCTTTGACCGCGTGGACCATAAAATATTGCTATATAAGCTAGATAAATTAGGTTTTTCACACACTTTCTTAAAATGGCTCTAATCATTTCTTTGCGATAAATATCAATTTGTCAAGTTTCGTAGTCACTTTTCCAAACAAATTTGTGTGAGGTCCTCTTTTATTTATCTTGTTTGTTAATGATGTTGTTAATTTTGTTCCTGAGTGTAGTATGCTTTTGTATGCGGACGACTTTAAGTTGTATCTGTCAGGTTAACACGATGTTTGTTTCCTACATCTAAATAATTGTCCTCAACGATTCTATTTGTGGTGCTCAAAAAACTATCTGTCCCTGAATGTTAGTAAATGTTCAGTTATTACATATTCACGTCGAAAATCGCCAATTATGTATGTATACTTCCTCTTTCAATGGCATTGCTATTCCGCGTGTCTCTTTAATAAAAGATTTGGGGGTGCTTTTAGATACTAAACTATCTTTCATACATCACATTGATTATGTCACAAATAGGGCTAATAGAGCATGGGGACTACTAAGGCGCTATGCAGGTGATTTTTCTGACCCATATATTATCAAAGTTCTCTATCTTTCATTTGTTAGATCTGTTTTAGAATATGCGTCCATTGTTTGGTGTCCCTTTTATAATGTTCATATTTTAAGAATTGAATCTATCCAAAAAAGATTTCTCAGGTTCGCCTTAAGAGGGCTTCCTTGGACTGACGTTAGTAACTTACCCTCCTCCTATCAATCAAGGCTAGAATTGATTAGCCTAGAATCGCTTAAAAATAGGAGAATATTGGCAAGAATTATGTTTCTTCTTGGAGAAATTGACTCTCCGGAGCTCTTAAGTCTTCTTAATTTAAATATCCCTCGTCCAAATTTACGAATTAACCTTTTTTTTAATATCGCACATTCTCGTACAAATTACGGCAGGTCATCCTCTATCAACGGCTTATTGATAAGCTACAATGATAACATCGATTTAATTGATTTTAACTCATCGATTGCTACAATAAAAAGAAAGCTACTAGATGGTAGTCATAAACGTTTGCTCTATTTAGTTTCTATTTCGTAGTAATATTCTTGTAAACTAAGCATTGTTATAAACTAATGTTTAAATAAATAAATAAATAAATAAAAACTTTAAGTACAACTGAAACACAGCTATGCTTTACCCTGAAACCAGACTGAAATTTACTTAAGAGTTTATTATTGTTAAGAAAAAGTGATATTTGTTTGTGCAAGATCTTTTCCAAAACTTTTGACAGAAATGGAAGTATTGAAATAGGTCGGTATTCGGAATTCGCATGTCGGGTAGCTGCTTTCTTTAGAATCGGTGTTACTTTCTTGTTAAATGATTGTGTTAAAAATATGGGTTATAGCTGGAAGTATATGAGGCAAAATTATTTTTACAAAAAGGGGGTGTATTTCATCGAGACCCACTGCCTTTGATTTTATGTCAATGACAGCTCTTACAACATCTTGTTCTTCTATTCTTGTAAAATAAAAACATCCCTCGACATCATCAGGCCGGATTGAATGTTCGCAAATTGAATATTTAGTGAGTCTGGACTTACATCTACAGGACATTCATCTATTTGCCGACCGACACCTAGTTATCGAATATTTTTCCAAAGCGTTCGTGAAGGTAAGTTTGGGTTTAACCTGTTAAAGTAAAACAGCTTCTTAGTTTCCCTTATTTTAATTGTAACATTATTTCTTAGGCTCCGAAAAATATTGTAGAGGTCTGGAAGCTTGAATCGTTTCCATAACCTATACGCACTATCCCTTCTTTTCATTACCTCACGTATCTCTGGGGTAAACCACGAATTACTTTCAGACAAATTGGTAGTTTGTTTTGTTGGAACATGCCTATTAAAGAGAGCTCTAACAGCATCTTGGAGAAAGTTAATTTGATCATCCGGCGGATTCATAAAGTAAATTCGTTGCCAACTGGTTTGAGTTATTTCATTTTCTAGTTGATTATTATTAATATTTTTAAAGTCCCTAAACTCACAAAGAGATACTGTATTGTTGGTAGAAATTCATAAGTTGCAAAAATGAGAACATGTTTGGAATATGCGGGTGCTGATAGTTGTGAAAATATGAGTGTTTTGTTCGGATTGTTGGTAAGGAAAAATGCATGTAAGGTGGCACCGCGATGCGAGAAATGTGTAGGTAGATCTGTGTTCACTGGTACCAGACCAAGTGTACCAATGCTCTCAATATATTATCGCGATTCTTCAACACACAGTAAGTTACAATTAAAGTCACCACATAAAAGAACATCACTATAGAGAACAGAAAATTGCTCTAAGAAAATTATAACGAATATACAGGGTGTCCGCCGGGAAGGTATACTACTTTCTTTGTTTATAATTTTTGATTTAATGAAAGAGAAGTGATCTTATATTGATAAATTTTTTATTTGATGTTGGCAATTATGTATGGAATACAATATCAGGTAAATGTCCGCCTCTGTTAGTCTCACAAATGCGAGCCCTTTTGATCACATTTTTCATTACATTCTCACACATTTCACGCGGTATTTCATTAATTTCATCACGAATATTTTGTTTGAGTTGCTCAAGCGTTTTTGGTTTGTTTGCATAAACCTTGCTTTTCAGATATCCCCACAAAAAGAAGTCCGTAGCAGTCAAATCAGGCGACCGTGGAGGCCAATCAACATCACCATTTCTTGAAATAACTTGTTGTGGAAAGAGGTCTCGCAGTAATTTAATTGTAATGCTGGCTGTATGGGATGTGGCACCGTCTTGTTGATACCACATGTTAATCAAGCCCAAAGCATAAAGTTGTGACGTTAAAAAGTTTTCAATCATATCACGATATCGCTCCCCATTCACAGTTACCGTTACGACGTTTTCAATTTTAAAGAAGTAAGGTCCAATAATTCCTCCTGACCAAATTGCACACCAGACTGTAACTTTTAATGGATGCAAAGGTGACTGATGAATAATTTGAGCGTTCTCCATTCCCCAGAACCGACTATTCTTTATTCACATATCCATTCAAATGAAAATGTGCCAAGTCACTCATTATGATTTTTTCATGAAAATCGGGGTTGTCATGGGCTAGCTGTAACATCCTATTTTAACGATAAAAACACGTTGGTTAATCGAATATTTTTCCATAATAAATTTGCCACGTGTCTACTTCACGACTGCCAAAAAATATTAACTGTCAAGACTAATGTTTACCAAAATGGCGGCAAAACAAAGTAGTATACCTTCCCGGCGGACACCCTGTAGATCCTCTATCACCGGTAAAGGTCAACAAATCGATTTACGGTCACTTTACAATTCATGCATATTCTTAAACTTCCTTCAGATTTCGTTACTGAGACTATAGGCGTAGCCCATTGACTATGTGCTACAGACTCCAGTAGCTCAATTTCCTCTTCCACCCGTTTCCTCATTCCATAAGGAACAACATAAGGCTCGGTGAAAATTGGTGTGGCTTCTGGCCTTAATCGTATATCGATTTCAAATTCCTTAATGGGGTGATTGAAAATACCTTCACAAATCGAACTTTAAGCTTTTCTACTAAAAACTTCTTATCGCTGTTAGCGTTCATAAGGTTTACGTTATTGTAACCACCATTGCTTTCTCCGCGCAATATTCGCCAATTTGGGTATATTGTGTTTAACCAGTTTAGACCCATTAATGGACGAAAATATTTTCTAGTTCTTAAAATCACTAACTTTATAGCATGCACAGTATTTACCTTATTAATATTTTTAACCTCAACCAGACAAACTCCGACCACATCGACTTTCTCACCGGTAACTACCTGCAGCATTTTAGAATATGGTTTAATAGAAACACTCTTCAAATATTTTTCATAATCATTTACATGGACTACGGAGGCAAAAGTACCGGAATCAATTTCAAAATTCATATATACATTATTTATAAATAATTTAGTAACCAAAGGATCTTCACTCGATAAATTGTTTATATACCCGATGTCTAAAGTTTCCTCATCTACAGTTTCATTTCCACTTGTCAAAATTTCTGCTTCTTTTGTCTGCTTTGATGATGTCCGTTACCAGTGATTATGTTGGATTTGCAATCGCGAGCAAAATGTCCCATCTTTGACAACGAAAGCATTGATATCGCTTCTGTCCTCTCTATAAACTTCTAGTCGTCTGCCTAGTACCGCAACTCTCACCGAAATTATTTTTTCCGTTTATATACTTGCGATCAGTTGTACTGTTCATATACCTGTTTTGCCTTTCTGAAGACTCATAGCGGCGCGGTGACCTACGTGTTGACCGTATAGCGTTTGTGTTCGCTGGGTGTATCATTCTCATCTCGCTCTTCGTCATCTCCATAGTCTCTGCCAACTTTTGGGCTTTGTCACAAGTTAACTTCTCTTCATTCAGCAACCGTTCCTGGATCTTTTCATTTCTCAAACCGCACACAAATTTATCTCTTAAAGCGTCATCAAGAAACTTATCAAATTCGCAGCTTTTTGCCAAAAACTTGAGTTCTACTACGTAATCAGCCACAGATTGACATTTTTGCTCACGCTTGTAAAATTTAAAATGCTGTGCGATCACGTTGGTTTTTGGTGCGAAGTAGGATGACAGCTTTGAAATGATATCGTCATACTTAAGTGTCTGCGCTACTAGGGAATTTAGAACTTTATACAGCTCATCAGCTTCAATAGAGAGGTTCAACTTTCAAAAGGGATGTTAATAAATTAATCAATTTTAGGCGGTACGAAGTTCGCCGGGTCAGCTAGTTAGTTATAATACAATAACAATCATCATCTTAGATAAGAACCCATTTTTGAAGGAAAACGATTTACCTAACCCTAGAAGTAAGCAACTGCATAATTTTAATTCAGGGGGATATATCTGCGACTACTTTTGTTTCAATAATGTTAATGAAAAATATTTTTCGACATAAAAGTTTTGCTCTAAATTTGCTTAGTGATGTATATAAATCATAAGTAAAACTTATTTTCAAAGGGGCGTACTTTTTGGATATCTAGATATCCCTTTTTCGTTTATAATAAAAAAAAACATATAAAAATCGAAAATTGCGGTACGATTTTTATTACATACTAGCTGACCCGGCGAACTTCGTACCGCCATCGCTTTGAAAGTTGAACCTCTCTATTGAACGAATGAAACTCCCTTGGAATTAAATTGAGATCAATGCATAGAAACGACTTCATACATTTCCGGGTCGGTTTCTTGATCGTTTTTTTCCGCGCTAATGATTGAATAGAGTTGGTCCGGTCAGATTTTCTCAATCAAGCAAATCAACCAAAGAAGAATGTGGGTAATCGGCAATTCTCGCTTCTGCCATTCGACCGAGTACATCCAGAAACGCGATTGTCCAAAAAAATTGTGCTTAAAGATGAAACCCATGATCGTGCGCTGATGGCATGTTGTTCGCTCGAAGATGTCCGGGAAGTAAGTATCACCATTCGGATAATTGTTTTCACTTCACTTTCGATGTAGGTGTAAATAGCAGTAGTTGCAACTTGTGAACACACCGTGTCAGTGGTTAGTATCCTGGACTACTTGAGTGTAAGGCGTATGCCACATCACATATTCTTAAATGCTTGCGATTTGCGCCCAACACCCCAAAGCAGAGCAAGAACGGACCTATCGGTTTAACCATACCCATCCACAAAATTGCACTGAAATTGGTTGAGCGGTTTTGGAGATCGACAATCTGAGTCAGGTCCAAGACTATCGTATCTTTCAAGCCGCAACCAACCATATATATCCGCAAAATTTCCTTGAAATCAGTTTAGTGGCTTCAGAGATGGACAACAGCGCCACCTATCCTGTCCAAAACTATCTTGTCCTTTAAGCTGCAGCCAACCATACACATCCACAAAATTTCATTGAAATCAGTTGAGTGGTTTCGGAGTTTGGCTACAGCGCCACTCGTCGGGTGGCCACCAAAACTATCCTATCTTTTAAGCTGCAACCAGCAACCAACCATTTAAAGTGGTTGAGGGGTTTCTGAGGTCGACAACAGATGTATGTTCACTAAAATGCCTATAACTCGTGTAGCCAATATACATACAAACCTTGATATTGACCTAACCTTTCATTTGAAGTTTCCAGAAAAAAAAATCGGTTCACGCATTAAGAGAACATCAATTCAAACACAATCTGACATATTTTGTATATATATATAGAAGGAGATAGATGAAACACGAAATGTGTACAGCACCACCTGTTGAGAACTTTCCGAATTCTCATTTTTCCAAAACTATCCCTGATTCAAGCCAACAAAAAAATCATACAAATCCGTCGAGCCGTTCTTGAGTTTTTACCCGACCGCAATTGACTTTTATATATTAATTTAATTTAATTTAATTTATTCGACAATATTTTCTGTTCAATGTGAGCCGGACATGAATTTCACAATTTACATCAATTCTTATGGCACCCAGAACTCGAAACGTCATCATTCGTTCCCTGTTTTCGTTTCAATTCATATTAGCTTGAACTATCAAGGCAATATATGAAATTCATTGGGAGGACAGTGGCGCCATCTGTCGAAAATTGGTCGTACCAACTCAGACACCTTTGTGGGCTCTTGCACAACAACTTTGCTAAAGATCATCACATGATCAAATGCATAGTTACGATTCTATAAAGGACATACAGACAAACATTCATTTTAATATATATAGAAGATAGAAGAATATATATATTACATAATTTTAAAAGGTAGGGTCGATTCTCCACCACAAGCGAAACTAGTGCACATCATTATGTGAGTTTTGGTTTCTTTTTTTTTTCCAACAAGCCGAATCAACATATTTCAATTTTTATATTTGCATGCTTATTTTCGGATCAAATAGCTGAAAACAATTTTCTAACAACACAACAAATATTTCAATCTGAAATTTTGCTAGAGTGTGTTTGTGAGTTCAGGGCAGTTCTTTAAAAATATCCCGGACACTTTTGTCGTGTTAAGAATTAACCTAGAAGTGCACTTTTTTCTTGAATGGAACATACAAAGGACAAGAAATATTTAATAAACAGAACAAAGTTTATTAGAATGTCTCGAATTACAAAACAAAATTTATTAGTGGTCTAAAGACAACAACTGATGTGTTAGCAATTGAATATTTGTTTTACTCAAACTCAAGTTAATTTGAAATCCTTACAGAAATATTTGAATATTTGTTTTACTCAAACTCAAGTTAATTTGAAATCCTTACAGAAAAATATAAAGTTATGGCTCACATTTTCTATCTGTTATTCCTCCTTCCTCCAGGAAAAATTGTTAATTCGCGTGTATTTTGCTGAATGCTGACAATGAAAGGGCACAGTAGTGCCCTACCAAGTTCTGGCACTACACCCTTATTACAAAAACAAACTCATGTGATTTTTGTAGTTATGTATTTCAGTATTGTGATACATTAAAGCATAGACTAACCAAACTAGACGGTCAACTGAGAGCAGAAACTATACATCTGCCTACAAGCTGCGTGTCCTGCATAGGATTTCACAAGTATTCATGCATGTACAAAACAAAGGAGCGCCATTGCTGCCGCACGCATACTTGGAAAACCTTATGCAGGTATTTCATGTCCATCGGGTCAATTTCTGGTGGGATTTCAAGTGGGGGCGACTGTGTTCGGCATATTTTGTGCCAATTAGTTACACGGCGTTCACATCACAGTTGAGTTTAAGAGTTTTTAAAGTTTTTGAAATTATTAATATCAAATGGAATTCCTGTTATAATTTAGTACAATGCCAAATACCTTAATATAATAATCATTTGTCAATATCTACCGGAAATCCATCTCATAATATTAATCAGAGAAAAATAAACTGACACGGTTTTTTGCACTTTTGTTAAAAGAGATTTTGTAACACTTTTTTTCGTTGATTTTAATGCTTTAAATTTCGAAGTCAAAATGAATTCGATATTCATACTATTGCTGCCAAGTTTGTATGCGCTTGGCTTTTTCTGGTAAGGACCATAATATAAAAATCGTCGTAGATCGCCCTTTATTTATCGGAGCAGCTTTTTTATTCCAAAAACACAAAGAGTGCACTTTTTTTTGTTAATTAAAAATTTAGATAGGTTTATTAAAAAATCAGTGTACATTGCAAAATGAATTGTTATAAAATTTCTAAAAGAATATACATTTTTTTTTTTTTTTAAGTTCCCATGCCCAGTTGGCAGACACTGCGACCTAAAAGATCTATTGTATCAGTGGGGAGAGGTTTAATCTAAGAGACGTTCGACCTCCCTGATGAAGGTCAATAAGTCCTTAGTAGCAGAGTGAGCTATATCTGCTGGTGTACGAGTCTCTCTATTAAAGACACGTTTTCTTAACCAATGAAAGGCCGGGCAGTCACAGAAGATGTGTTCGGAGGATTCGACATCCTCCAGACAAAATCTGCATTCTGTTTCCAGACACAGGTTCATTTTGTTGAGGTGGTATCTAAAGCCACAATGACCGGTGAGGAAGCCCACTAGCTTTCTTATGTTTTCCTTACTGAGTCTAAGGATTTCCTTATAGGAGTAGGGCTTAATTAATCGTTTGGATTGTCTTAGACCAGGGACCTGTTCCCAGTGTTCAAGACGAAGCTGGTTTTCCCAATCGTTAATTTGCCTTAGCGCAGTAGTCCAATTGACTGTGCAGTAGGGTTCTGGTCCACAGAGAAGAGATTCGGAACCAGCCCTAGCTAGTTTGTCTGCATGTTCGTTGCCTGCAATACCCTGATGGCCCGGCACCCAGCCAAGCCTAACCTTGTTGTGTTTGGCTAGGGCTTGCAGAGCAACGTGACAGCATTTATCTGTTTTGGAGTCCATTGTATTGGACGCCAAAGCTTGTAAAGCTGCCTGACTGTCTGAGAAGATTTGAATGATTGCGCCTTTCATACCTTTTTTGGATATTAGATCAGCACAAATTTCGATCGCATGGATTTCCGCTTGAAAAACCGTGGGACACATTCCCATGGGTATCGAGACTTTGGTGTTGGGTCCAAAGACACCAGCTCCAACTCCGGAATCCATTTTTGACCCGTCGGTGTACCATACCAGGCTTTTTGGGTCAAGTGTCGGAACACCATTGGTCCAAATAGCGCGTTCAAGTATTTCTACCTCATATAATTTCCCAAAACTATACTCCCTAACCATAGTGTCAGGAACGGAGCAGAACATGTCCAAGTTTGGGATTAGGTTAAGAATTTTCAGATGTCCCACATGGTCAACTGATTTAAACCTATATTCTAGCTGCAGTTTAGTGGCGCATCTAGCAGCCGTCTTCATAATAAAGTACTGCAGGGGTGAGAGCCCAATGATGGCCTCAAGTGCTGTTGTTGGGCTAGTGCGCATTGCACCTGTGATGCCGAGACAGGCAATCCTTTGAAGCTTCTGAAGCTTTTTGCCCGTGGTTCGTTCAAGTACTTTCGGCCACCAGATGATTGCCGCGTACGAGATAATGGGTCTTACCATCATGGTATATAACCAGTGTATCATACTAGGATTAAGACCCCAAGTTCTGCCGTACAGACACCTACAGGCCCACATGGCTCTGGAGGCACGTTCTGTGGCGGACTTGATGTGTAGGTTCCAGTTTAGTTTCCTATCAAGGATGATTCCGAGATATTTAACTTCGTTGGAGTAGTTTAATGTAGTTCCGTTCAGGATAAGGGGTCCTAAATTGAACAGTCTCCTTCTGGTGAAAGGAACTAGAATAGTTTTGCTAGGATTGATGGATAAGCCTTCCGTAGAACACCATTCTGAAACATGTAGTAGAGCATTCCTCATTCTACTATTAATGGTAGCACAATGCTTTCCACTAATGATAATTGCCAAATCATCGGCATATCCGATGGCGTCATAACCTAAATTATGTAGTTTGACTAGTAGGCTGTCTATGACGAGTGACCACAGCAATGGGGAGAGCACACCCCCTTGGGGGCAGCCTTTGACTGCTGTCACCGACACAGCCACTCCTCCTGACGAGGATGTTATTACTCGACTTTCTAACATGGCTCGGATCCAACGGTTAGTCGAGTCTTCGATGCCTTTACAACTGATTGCCCTGGCAATCGAGTCGTATCCGGTATTGTCGAAAGCACCCTCAACATCTAAGAATGCGCCTAGGGCAATATCCTTGCGGTGAAGGGCTTCTTCTATCTTTTTGACGAGATGGTGAAGAGCACCCTCAGTGGATTTGCCTTTTCTGTACGCAAACTGACTTGAGTGGAGAGGTTTAGATATCAATATCTGACCTCTGATATGAACATCAATTAGTCTTTCCATGGTTTTAAGAACAAAAGATGTTAGACTGGTAGGTCTATATGATTTAGGTAGTTCGCTCGGCCTGTTGCCATTTTTGGGGATGAAAATTACGTTCACCTGTCTCCAAGTGTAAGGAATGTAACCCCAATTGTAACTAGCTCTAAATAATGTTGTAATTGCTGGCAGTATGACGTCAATAACCCTCTGAAAAAGGGCTGGGAATATGCCGTCCCCACCAGGTGCTTTAAAAGGTTTGAAAGAGCCAACTGCCCATCTAACCTTATCTGGACTAAAAATCTTGCCAGATAGACTATTTACTCGTCTGGAAACAGAGATCCTGGGATCAGTGTCGTATGAGTATTCGTGTGATTCACGGAAGGTCGAACCCTGAAGTAAGGTTTTGATTGTTTCCGTACGGTCCTTCGTGTAGGTTCCATCTGTTTTCTTAAGTAGGCCTACACAGTTAGACTGATCTTTTCTCAGAGCCTTGTGGATACGAGCTGCTACTGGCATATCAGATATGTCTTCACAGCATTTTCTCCAGGAGGCCCTTTTAGATCTTCTCAACTCTAAGTTGTAATCTGTGAGAGCGGATCTATATTCGTCCCACATTTTGCTGACTTTTGCTCGATTGAAGAGTTTTCTAACCTTCCTTCTGATTTTGGCTAGTTGGTCATTCCACCAGGGAACCTTACGTTTACTCAAACTGGTTTTGCTGACACAACTATCATGATAGGAGTTTTTCAACACGTTGTTGAGTTGGTGAGCAGCCTCATCAATGTCCCATATGGAGTCAATTTGAGAGACAAACATATTCGCTTTTGAAATGACAAGTTCTCGATACTTATTCCAGTCCGTCGACTTGGGATCGTATCTATCTTGTGCAAGTGCAGACTGACCGGGTATATCAAACCTAATATGTTGGTGGTCCGATAAAGAGGCTTCGTCAGACACATGCCAGTTTACTACGTAATTTGACATAAATGGACTGGCAAGAGTGAGGTCAAGTACCTCCTCGCGTATCGCATTTATAAAGGTAGGCTTAGAACTTTTGTTTTAGATATCAAGAATATACATACATATGTATAGAAAACGAAATATAACATGCGAATACTAACAATTAACAAAACAATTTAGATTCTTACGATCGATTGAATACGCGAAATCGGAAATCAAATCGCAGAATCCAATCAAATCGCAGAATCCAATTAAATACACATACTTTTAAATAGAAGGTATCAGAGAACAGTAGTAAATGGAATATCATCTAGAAGTGTTGAAACAAAACATGGTGTTCCCCAGGGATCTATTCTGGGTGCACTTCTATTCATAATATACATCAACGACATTAAACAACAGCTTAAATACGCCCAAGTAGCCCTATTTGCCGATGATTCTCTTATATTTATATCTGGGAAAAACTTGGAAGAATGTGAACGACGAATGCAAGAGGACTTACATAGATTAAGTATGTGGCTAAGAGCAAACAAGCTTAAATTAAATATCAGCAAAACAAAATGCATGGTTCTTAAAAGCAATTTCAGTATAAATATATCTATAGAAAATGAGACAGTCGAACAGGTCCAAAATATTAAATATCTAGGTGTAGTAATTGACTCTAAATTAATTTTAAGCCCTCATATAGAATACATTGCCAAGAAAATAGCAAAGAAAGTAGGCTTCTTCGGTAGAATTAGAAGTAAGATCTCGATAATGAGTGCAATACACATATAAAGGGTGATTTTTTAGCTGGTTTGGTTTTGGCAACACTGGTTTTGACAGCTGACGTGTGTTTAGTACCTTGTGTCACTGTCAAACAGCTTCAGTTTGGTTTGCAATTTAGCCATGGATCGTCTTACAAATGAACAACGCTTGCAAATTATTGAATTTTACTATCAAAATTCGTGCTCGGTTCGAAATGTTCATCGCGCGCTGCTTCCATTTTATGATCGGCATTCTCGACCTTCTGAGCAGTCTATTCGGAAGATTGTGACCAAATTTCGCACCAAATTTACTTTGTTGGACATTAAACCACCAACACGTTTACGTACTGTGCGTAGTGAAGAAAATATTGCGGCCGTATCAGCTAGTGTGACAGAAGACCGCGAAATGTCGATTCGGCGCCGTTCCCAGCAGTTAGGCCTTTGTTACAGCACTTTTGCGGAAGGATTTGGGCTTAAAGCCTTTTAAGATACAGCTGGTGCAAGAACTAAAGCCAGCCGACCTACCACAACGCCGAATTTTTGGTGAATGGGCTCTTGGAAAGCTGGCCGAGGATCCGCTTTTTTATCGAAAAATTGTGTTCAGCGATGAGGCTCATTTTTGGTTGAATGGGTACGTAAATAAGCAAAATTGCCGCATTTGGAGTGAAGATCAGCCAGAAGCATTGCAACAGCTACCAATGCATCCCGAAAAAGCCACTGTTTGGTGCGGTTTATGGGCCGGCGGCATTATTGGGCCATATTTCTTCAAAGATGATGCGAATCGCAGCATTACTGTCAATGGTGAACGCTACCGAGCGATGATAACAAACTTTTTTTTGCCCGAAATGGAAGTTCTTGACTTGCATGATATGTGGTTTCAACAAGACGGTGCCACATGCCACACAGCACGCGAAACAATGGCGCAATTGCGAGGCGAGTTTGGTGAACAGTTAATTTCACGTTTCGGGCCGGTCAATTGGCCGCCTAGATCGTGCGATTTGACACCATTAGATTATTTTTTGTGGGGGTATGCCAAGGCTAATGTGTATAGGGACAAGCCCGCTTCGATTGACGCACTGGAAGCCAACATCCATGCATTCATTCGTGAGATACCGGCCGATATGTGTGAAAGAGTATGCCAAAATTGGACTCAGCGGATGGGCTACCTGAGACGCAGCCGCGGTCAACATTTGCATGAAATTATCTTTAAACATTAAATTGCAAGGTTCAAACTATCGATTCAAATAAATATTTCATTCATTTTTTCGAATTTTTTGTGTTTTTTTTTTAAAAAAAGTTCTAAACCTCTTAAAAAATCACCCTTTATAATGTTATGATTAAACCCCACTTCGAATATTGTTCATCAATTTTGTATCTCTCATCTGACTATATGATTATTAAGCTGCAGCGTTTGCAAAATAGGGCTATGCGAATAATTTTAAAATGTAATATTTATACACCAATTGCAATGATGTTGGATGCGCTAATGTGGTTAAATGTAAAGCAAAGAATATTGTTTAATGTTTTAATATTTATTTTCAAAATCAAAAATGATCTCTTACCGCGTTACTTAAAAAAATATCTGCGATATGTGAGGGACTCTCAACCCTATAATTTAAGAAGTGCCGACGACTTCAAGCTTCCCGATTATCGGGAAAATGTTACACAAAACAGCATCGTGTATAAAGGCTGTAAATTGTTCAACTCACTTCCAGTTAACATTAAAAGCGAATGTAATTTACAAATATTCAAAAGATTAATAGCTAACTATATAAGATGCACTTTTCAACATATAAATATAACTTAATTGGAAACATGAATTAACATATGTATTAGGTTAAGTTTAAACGTGTATAATTTTGTATCTTTGATATTGAATGGCAATTTATGCTAAATAAATGAAAATCAATCAATATTATATAGTCTTTTTGTTAGGAGTTTAATCAGATTTTTTTAGGAATTAATACTCTTATTTTTAATATGAATAGCATTTGTTCAGTGTTATTAAACTACAGAATTTCCAATCATATTTTGTACAAATATGGTGCTACATATATAAACGAATTTGAAAACATGTAACAAGCCTAATAGAAATTTACTCAATGTACATGAATATTTTCTAAAATTCACTTATACCCTAGTGGAAGCTTGGGTTTAACTTGCATGTTGGTAACTCATTTTTGGAACAACCCCCAGGGATTTCATTTAAATGAATTTTGCTGTCAAAATAGAATTTATTTCATTTAAATGAATTTTGCTGTCAAAATAGAATTCATACATACAAAATTTAAAAAAAAAACTGAAATGTGAATGGATGAACAGTTTTTGGTGCCGAAGATGGATAGGGAACAAGCTATGCTATCTAAAAAAAACATTCTCAACATTTGCTTGCAGCTTATTGTTATAAATTCATTTACAAATTGTTTCTTATTGAAATAGTGCCAACCGTCGGCCATTAATACACGCATTCACAGACAGAAAAAAGAAACATTTATACATCTATATTTTGCGCGACGTCAACGGTCAACCTTTTTACACCAACCAATTTTTTTCATTCTCACTCTTTGGTTTGTGTTTGTTATTGCCCTTCCCCTAAAATTTACGCCTAAGGCACTTAGAACTTTTGGGAAAAATATTCAGGTACAGACCGTCCAAACCTGTGTGAACAGATATTTTATTCCCTTTGCGACGACTCCCTACAGATTCTTGGAAACATCCCAAGCTTATATAAAATTCAATTTCGATGACCTGAATACATAAACTATTTCAAAGATATACAAATTAAAAAGCAAGCACTGATGGTTAAACAAGATCAAATAGAGCATTACTATTTCATTAAATAAACAAGTAAAAGTGTTATCATCGGCCCGGCCGATGCTTTGATACCCTCCACTGCATATAAATCATGCAAAAGAATAATTGAATAGACGCTATCGTCTAATATTGGTTTTGTCTACCAACCAGAATTACCAGAACTAAAGGGTGATTTTTTAAGAGGTTTAGAACTTTTTTTAAAAAAAAAACACAAAAAATTCGAAAAAATGAATGAAATATTTATTTGAATCGATAGTTTGAACCTTGCAATTTAATGTTTAAAGATAATTTCATGCAAATGTTGACCGCGGCTGCGTCTCAGGTAGCCCATCCGCTGAGTCCAATTTTGGCATACTCTTTCACACATATCGGCCGGTATCTCACGAATGAATGCATGGATATTGGCTTCCAGTGCGTCAATCGAAGCGGGCTTGTCCCTATACACATTAGCCTTGGCATACCCCCACAAAAAATAATCTAATGGTGTCAAATCGCACGATCTAGGCGGCCAATTGACCGGCCCGAAACGTGAAATTAACTGTTCACCAAACTCGCCTCGCAATTGCGCCATTGTTTCGCGTGCTGTGTGGCATGTGGCACCGTCTTGTTGAAACCACATATCATGCAAGTCAAGAACTTCCATTTCGGGCAAAAAAAAGTTTGTTATCATCGCTCGGTAGCGTTCACCATTGACAGTAACGCTGCGATTCGCATCATCTTTGAAGAAATATGGCCCAATAATGCCGCCGGCCCATAAACCGCACCAAACAGTGGCTTTTTCGGGATGCATTGGTAGCTGTTGCAATGCTTCTGGCTGATCTTCACTCCAAATGCGGCAATTTTGCTTATTTACGTACCCATTCAACCAAAAATGAGCCTCATCGCTGAACACAATTTTTCGATAAAAAAAAATTCGGCGTTGTGGTAGGTCGGCTGGCTTTAGTTCTTGCACCAGCTGTATCTTAAAAGGCTTTACGCCCAAATCCTTCCGCAAAATTTTCCACGTAGTGCTGTAACAAAGGCCTAACTGCTGGGAACGGCGCCGAATCGACATTTCGCGGTCTTCTGTCACACTAGCTGATACGGCCGCAATATTTTCTTCACTACGCACAGTACGTAAACGTGTTGGTGGTTTAATGTCCAACAAAGTAAATTTGGTGCGAAATTTGGTCACAATCTTCCGAATAGACTGCTCAGAAGGTCGAGAATGCCGATCATAAAATGGAAGCAGCGCGCGATGAACATTTCGAACCGAGCACGAATTTTGATAGTAAAATTCAATAATTTGCCAGCGTTGTTCATTTGTAAGACGATCCATGGTTAAATTACAAACCAAACTGAAGCTGTTTGACAGTGACACAAGGTACTAAACACACGTCAGCTGTCAAAACCAGTGTTGCCAAAACCAAACCAGCTAAAAAATCACCCTTTACTTGACCGACATAGCCCAACTTTAATATCAACCTGACAACGATAAAAGTAAGTCTCTCACAAAATTTCACTTGCCTAGGTCGATTTGTTTCGACGCTATCCTGTTTTAAACAGACAGAGAGACACATGGGTTTAACATTGATTTCGTATGGGAGGTACCAGAACAACTTGACCGAAATAGCCCATTTTTAATACAAATTTAACGACGACAAAAATAAGTCCTTTCACTAAACTTCATTCGTCTTGGTTAATTCCTTTGGACGCTGTTTTCAACAGACAGAGAGACACATGGGTCTAATATTAATTTTGTATGGGAGATACCAGAGCTACTTTACCGACATAGCCCATTTTTAATACCAACTTGACGACAATAAAAATAAGTCCTCTCACAAAATTTCACTTGCCTAGGTAGATTCTATCGTATTTTTAACAGACAGAGAGACACATGGGTCTAATATTGATTTTGTATGGGAGGTACCAGAACTACTTGACCGATATAGCCCATTTTTAATACCTATGTCAATTTCTTTGGGCGCTATTGTGCTTTCAACAGACAGACGGACAGACAGGCAGACAGACGGGCATGGCTAAATCGATTCAGAATGTGATCCTGATTCAGAATATATATACTTTATGAGGTCTCCGGTGACTCCTTCTACGCGTCACAAATGTAATGACAAAATGCGTTGAAATATAAGGTATATTATCTTTAGGGAAATGCTACCGCCGGTAAGTTCATCTACCTTTATCCGAAGATTGGGCACCTTGTCGTGGTGGGGCGGCTTAAGTAGATTAACAGGATGCTAGACCAGGGTAGTGGCCCAACTCCTCTGGTAGAGCTGAATGTGAATTGAAGAACCAAGACTCAATCCGATCAATCGATCAACCCTTAAACTCCAAGATGACTAGTCTGCAATGTCGAGGGAGCTGTGATGAGGTAGGTAAAACTACTTGTTCACAGGGTTCAGGGGTAATTGAACCGCTAATGGAGACTCCTCAGGGGCAGCTCAATCCTCTGTTGTAATTTAGTTGAGTAGGATAGGTATTGGGGATCTCTGCCTATTCGGTCCGTTTAATTCTCCCCTACTCGTGGGTACATATATGGACCTAAATTTAAATAATAAAAATAATATTCCTTCGGAAAACGAGGTGGAAGGCTTAGGAGGGGTCGAGAAGGCGCTGGAAAGTGCTGACATGAACCCGAATAAGCTCGAGGGGTCAGTGGACTCTGATGGGAAACCAAAAGAGTTAGCAGACCAATCGTCAGTGGAGGTGGACAATGCGGGGCAGAAATGCGCCAAGAGGTCAGCCGGAACTGCGGAAGCCGGATTGGAAGAGGAGAGAAGTCCCGACTCCGAGCGGAAGTTGCACCAGCAACTGAAGCAAAGAATGAAGAGGGTCAGAAGGAGGCAAAGATTGGCCTTGGCCAAATCTGTCTCGGCGAAAGGCATAAGTAAGTCGGTTGAGGAGTTGACTGAAATGGTTGCCAACTTGACGTCGACCGAAACCTCTCCAGAAGACGGTGGATCTAGGAAACGGTTCAAATGTTCCGGGACCATGAATCCACTTAAAACTGTGAAGAAGGGGACGGAAGGCGGAAGGGAAGACGGACAGTCTGTACAATATGGGGTCAGTCTACAGGTACCACACTCCAGTGGTTATGTGGATGGACAACATTTACAACGGACTATTAGTCAACCCGGAAAGCAGAAATCGTGCAAGGCCGAGCAACCTGGACCAAGCAAGGTAAAGCGAAAGCTGAGCCAAGCTATGGGAAGGAGAGCAAAGCAAGCAGATGCTGCAAAGCCTTACGCTAGGAGTGAGAGAGCCAAAGTTGACAAGGGTGTAAAAACCTTTGCTCAGACAGCGGCGAACGATCTCCAAATGGGTGTTGCCGACATGAGTCGAGAGGGGGGGATAGAAGCTTCACAGTTGAGTATTTTCAAAAATGCTCTGCTGAGGGCTCTTGACTTACTTCCGACAAATGCAGGTGATATCGGTGTAAAGGAGATAACCTTGGAGGAAGGGATTATAGCAATAAAATGCGTAAACCAAGAAACCAAAGGGTGGCTATGTGAGACTGTAGGGAAGATGACCGACCTATGGGAGGGAATCAACCTTAAAATAGACAGGCTTCACATACTAAAGGATGTGGAAAGGTTGATAATCTTCGTTCCCGGTGAACCCGTGAGCAAGGATGTCATCCTTGCCAGACTTTGTCGTCAAAATTCCTGTGTGAAGGACACTTCGAAATGGAGGGTTATTCATGTGGGAAGATATGATGACAAAAAAATTGGTGGAACCAAGCTGACGATCTGGTGTCCGAGGGAGGAAGCGAGGCTGGTTAGACAAGCAGGAGATAGACTCTTTTGCGGGTTGGACATAGCATTCGTGAAGTTCCAAAGATCATCGGAAAAGACTCAACCTGGAAAGCCACCCGGTAGGGCGACGAAGTGATAGACACCATGGAGATGGGATCAACACAAGTCGGGCGGGAGGTGGGCCCGTACCGGGAAAAGCTGAGGGTGATTCAATTGAACCTTCATCACAGCAAAGCAGCATCGGCAATGATGACTAAGTGTTTTGATGAGGATTCGTTTGATATAGCCCTGATACAGGAGCCTTGGATCTTTAGAGGAAAGATTAGAGGACTCCCAAATAGCATGGCTGAGTTGCATTATGCACAAACTAGCGGAAGAATTAGGTCCTGTATCTTGGTGAGGCACGGAGTTCAAGCATATAAATTGCCGGATCTGTGTGCCCCAGACCTTCCAACAGTACGAGTAGGATCAGGTGCGGGAAGTTTTGTCATAGCATCTGCATACCTGCCGTATGATTCTCCAGAACCTCCTCCGCCAAGAGAGTTAGAGTCTTTGGTGAATGCATGCAGGAACAGGAACGAGGATCTAATAATTGGTTGTGATGCCAATGCACATAATACAGTGTGGGGCAGCACCAACGATAATTACAGAGGAGAAGCCTTATTCGAATTTGTATCATGCAAGGATCTAGCTATCTTAAACCGGGGAACAGAGCCAACCTTCGTCGATGTGAGACGAATGGAAGTGATCGATGTTACCCTGTGCAGTAGCCAGATAATTGAAAGAATATCAAATTGGAGGGTAATGGATCAGGCTACATTGTCGGATCACAGAGCCATTTCATTTGATGTTCGCTATGGATCTAAAAGGAAAAAAGATCGGAAATACATCAGAATTCCGAAGAACACAGATAGGATAAAATACCTTGAAGTGTTGGAGGAAAAACTGAATGTAATGACATTCGGAATACCGAAAAACACTTGGCATGTAGAATCACAGTTGAAGCATCTGCAATCAGCTGTTGAAGTTGCGTACCGAGTGGCTTGTACACCTACTTTAGTGGAAAAACAAGATCCTGCGCCTTGGTGGTGCCGGGAACTTGAAAAGCTAAAAAAGGCTGCGAGGAAGGCCTTCAATCACGCCATGAGGAGGGGAGAACCCGAAGCATGGGATGAATATAAGGCGAAAAAGAAAGAGCTAAACGTTACTCTGCGACGACGTAAAAGGGAGTCATGGAGGGACTTTTGCTCGAGTATGAGGAGTACATCTGAAGTCAGTAGACTACAAAAGATTGTCTCGAGAGATCCAGTTTCTAAGATCGGACTCATTCGTAATAGAGCGGGGGAGATGGTGGAAACACTGGATCACACAAATGAGGTCCTAATGGAGGTACACTTTCCAGGAAGCTATAAGTCAGCTCAGCCCTGGGCTCCAAGGAAACAAGGAGCGAACAGGATGGATAGGACGGAAGCAGAACGGATCGTGACACCAAAAGCGGTCAAGGGTGCGATAGCAACATTCTCACCCTTCAAAACTGCGGGGCCGGATGGTATATTTCCAGGTCTAATGCAATGGGGTATAGACGTAATTGCACCAAGGCTCAGGAATATATACGTTGCATGCCTAGCAATAGGCTATATCCCGATAACATGGAGGGAAGCAAATGTGGTCTTCCTTCCAAAACCGGGAAAAAAGGACTACACCGAGGCAAAGTCATTCAGACCAGTCAGCCTAACATCCTTCCTGTTAAAAATAATGGAAAGGGTGATGGTGGACTATATGGAGAGTACTGCGCTTAAGATGTATCCTTTAAATAGTAGACAGCATGCATACAGGGTAGGTATGTCTACAGAAACAGCGCTACACCAAGTAGTACGCGTTGCGGAGGAAGAGCTAAATACCGGGGGCATTGCGATGACCACTATAATGGACATTGAAGGTGCCTTCGATAAGATATGCTTTGTAAGTCTGAAACAAGCCTTGGAAAAACGTAGGGTTAACCCACTGGTGGTAAGATGGGTGGACAATATGTTGAATACGAGGGCGATTAATATTCAGACGGGAACCTCAAAACTCAGAGGAAGGGTTAGCAGAGGTTGCCCACAAGGAGGTGTTCTCTCACCTACACTGTGGAATATCACTGTGGACTCTCTTCTCGACAGACTCGAGGCGACGGGCATTCACACAGTGGGATATGCCGACGACATAGCAATAATGGCCAGAGGCAAATTCATGGACGTCACAGCAGATATCATGAGGAATGCACTCAGAGTGGTTGAGCGGTGGTGTCTGGAACAAGGGCTCTCCATTAATGCGGCGAAAACAGATCTAATAGTCTTCACTAGGAAGAGGAAAAATCTGGAATTTCGGCCCTTAACACTTTTCGGATCGGAACTAACAATGACTAAGAAGGTTAAGTATCTGGGAGTCTATCTAGATACTGGACTTACTTGGAATTACCATGTTGAGGAGAAGGTCCGGAAGGCAAAGAGGGTACTACATCAGTGCAAACGTGTATGTGGACAGAGGTGGGGACTCTCGCCTAGGTCAGCATACTGGATGTATACGATGATAACTAGACCCATTATCACGTACGCCTCGGTTGTATGGTGGGCGAAAGCCTCTCAGAAAACTGTGAGGAAGCACCTGGATAGGGTTCAGCGTTTAGCATGTATGGGAATTACAGGTGCAATACGTACAACCCCAACATGCGCATTGGAAGTCATCATGGGGATATTACCGCTAGACTTATTTATTAAGAAAACAGCGGCCCAAACGGCACTTCGCTTGCATCGAGATGCGAAATGGCACCATCGTGGTACGATCTATGGACATAGGAAGATCCTGGAACTTGTTAAAGACGAGATTAGGGAGCTAAACATGCCTATGGATCGAATAACAAGGGTGCGTATTATGGAAAGAAATCACAAAACTCGTATTGAGAACGGATTACTTCCAGAAAAAAGAAATGGTGAAATAGTGATTTTCACGGATGGATCCATGATGGATGGCGGGGCGGGGGCCGGTATCTATTCAGAAGAGCTGGAACTTGCCCGTCACATTAGCCTCGGGAAATACACTTCAGTATACCAGGCTGAGATGATTGCCTTGCTTTATGCGTTGGACTACTTGCTTGAGTGTCAGGTGGAAGGAAGAAATATCCTCATAGCACTGGACAATCAGACGGTGATCAGATGCATGGAACAAACAAACATCACAACATCACTGGCACTGGAATGCGTACTTAAACTCAATAAGTGTTCATCTAAAAATGAAGTAACACTGACTTGGGTACGAGGACACATAGGGATCGAAGGCAATGAAAAGGCGGACTCCCTTGCAAAACAGGGGTCAACTGAAAAGTTGCTGGGACCAGAACCATTCTCTTCAATTGGCAGAGGAATGGTTATACAGCTTGTCCACAAATGGATCACGGCAGAACACCTGAGAAGGTGGTCAACCGTGGAACAATGTAGACAAGCTAAAATGGCAATAAAGTGGCCGACCTGCTCCACTCAAAGAAGAGTTCTAAGCATGAGTCGAGGAACATTGAAATGGGTGGTGGCTTTGTCTACAGGACATGGTAATTTCAGGTATCACTTAAGGAAAATGGGCCTTATTGAGGATGATACTTGTAGACTATGCCTGGAGGAATCTGAGACAGCGGCACATATACTGTGTCAATGCCCGGCATTGGCTGGCAGAAGAATGAGGATCTTGGGACATCAATGGGTCGAGACCCAGTCGATGAAACGGATCTCCCATAAACAGATGCTAGCGTTAACACTAGGAATTGAGCCCAGAGAAGAACTGTGGAGAAATCCAGAGTCTCTCTGAGTAAGATTTACAGTGGTAGAGAGACGAAAAGAGACCCGACAATGGTGGTCTGATTCGATTATCTCTCGAAATATATATATATATATATATATAGGGAAATGCTACTGTTTATGTTGGGTAGTCTTAACACCTTTTGGACAGCCTATAAATTTGTCGGATTTTAACAAACCTATAACCGAAATGCATGGTTAAACAGTGCAAATTTCAATACAAGTGTATTCAAATTTTGTCCATTTGTATTTAAATGTATTCACGTATATTCTGACGCATTCAAGATTATTTACTCGTATTCACATGTTTTCCCATGTAATCACACTTTGAATACAGTATTCCGTGCATTTGTTCGCCTAGGACCACAAAAATTATTGATTACTTCCCCCTTGTTCGATTCTTTTTGATGAGACCGATGATCACGCGGAGAAAGCTTCGCTCGAGGCAACTGATTCCGTCTTTATACGCATTTGAGAGAGTCCATTCTTCTGAGCCCTGTAGCAGGATGACAGTAGTTTCTTGTGAGGAACTCTGCTAATCAATTTCTATCTAAAAACACCAATAGTATGCGAGTCTGGCTTTATTTATGCATCACCATATGCCGCAACATCTACGATCCCATTTGCGGATACATCGCAAATGTATTTGTGAGTTTTGGGACAAAAGCTGCGTATCGCGTAATCATGGCATAATGCGGGTCTACGAGCATTGCTGCACTTAGAAAATTTAAGATATATTTGCGGGTTTTTTTATGACGTCGGCACTAGTATCTGCATATGAACATTATAATGCGACATGTCCTGTTATTAAGTTTATTACGAATTCAAATTCTAGCTTTATCTGCAAAGCGAACTGTAGATGGAAGATTGTGCTACAAACGTATCATCAAAAATGTTTGAATAAATAAAGTGCACGACTGGGTCGAACGTAACTTGCTCGTTTATCAAATTGTTGGATTTTTTTTTAATTTGCCTATTCAATATTAGCTAAAAAGACGTTTTGCGTAGCTTTTGTCTTACTTTCATTGTAAGTGGGCGCCATTGTAATTTTTTTCAAAAATATACCGTAGAAATGTGAACACAGATCGAGATTTGGGTGCTTATTTTTGAGAAATATTTATAATACGTTTCTATTAGAATTTTTTGAGAAAAACGAAGTACGAAGTAATAATACTTATATTTATCATCTGTAATATGTATTTTGATCAAAATCGTTAGAGGTTTTTGTAAAATTTCGCAGACAAAACAGTACCAAATATTGCAATGTTTAGTTTGAAAAATACTATTGCATAACTATTTAGCTGAAAACCGAGTACAAATAATAGTTCGGGATGTAAGAATTACTTGGTTTTTTAAGTTTTATCGAAATCGAAAATGCGGTTTTCGAGATATGAGCAGTTTTAAAAAATTAACATTGTTGATGGTTCGAATTTCAAATTAAGGACGCAATAATTTTGGAAACATCAATTTACTCTAAGTTTGCATTTTGATCAAACTAAAGAAAACTATGTTTTTCAAAAATTACTTTTTTTTGCGGAAAACTGAGTATGCAGTTAAGTTTACTTCACCCACTTAAGCCCTAATATCAATTTTGGTTGAAGTCGTTACAGCCGTTTTCAAACTGGTATGAACATTTTATATGGCAAGTACCATTAATATTAGCTGTTTTTTATTATCAGCTATGATCCATATAGATCATCGATACATGCACTTACCACAACAGCACATGATCCTGCTTCTCATCGAGATCACGAATCATGATCTGAAAATTATTTCTACTATTTCCGACTAGGTGACTTGTTTTATTTTTAAATGTTGGTGTGCCTGTAAACGATAGCCACATAATCACGTTGCCAGACTAAAAAATGGAACACAAAAAATCAATTGATTTTTTTCGCATTCGAATAAAGTCCGTGTCCGTATTCCGAGTTATTTTGTTTTTTCTCGTTCTATAAAGGTATGTCCAGACCAGCCAAACATTTGATAAACAATTAAATACCTTAATGTTCCATATTTATTTCTAAAACACTTATTAAACAAAATAATTTTTATGAAATGTTTAGAAATGTTTTGCTGGTTTGGATCTGGACACCAAAAAAACGTTTATGAAATGTTTCACAGTTACCCAATCGTGATGGGAAATAATTTTTGTTTTACAAGTATCCCTGGAGAAAGTGAGTGCTGTTTTTCGATTAATATTTATTTTTAAATAAAATAAAAATGTCCAGAAAAGCTTTGAATTAGGTATTCATATTATTAGGTAGAAAGTGATTCATTTAATACGATTATTTTAATTAAATCGCGTGTCGCGTGATTGCCAAGACTAAAATTACAAAAATAAAAACTTTACTCGCTGCTAATAATCCTACCACATTATTTTCTTCTAGTCCAAAATAGGATAAAGTTGAAACATTTCACAAACATTTACCGCCGTATTATTAAACAAATAAGTATACAAAAAATTTACGTAACTGCTGAGTAACGAGTTGATAACTTTTACGCAGTGTTTATTAATACGGGGGTTAGTAAATAAATTTCAACAAATTTGTATAAATGTTTATAAAATCTGTCCGATTTGCTTCAGACACATTTCATAACCATTTCTGAAATGTTTCGGTGGTCTGGACACACTTTAGTATGTCAAGATAAACTCAAGCGGTGAAGTTTGAAATACCCTGTACTATCTGTTTTATTTTTGAAAGCAACTGTTGCCACAATTCCAAAATTAAACTTTTCAATGATCCGTTTTGTTTTATTTTCGTGATTTGATTCGGATCAGATCACGCTGATAATAAAAAACAGCTATTGAGGTTACTATGCAAAAAAAACCTCTGCGATGGTAGGCACCTTGACGTGTGCGCCTTTTTGTAAAGCGCGCTGGTGCGGAGGCTTAATGTTGCAAAGACTCAGCGGGCTATGCTGTCGGAGGCGGTAGTCGTCTGAAGGGTCACCCGTGACAGACAGGCTGCTAGAGGAGCAACAAACTAAGAACTACCCATGAGGAGCAAACCTCATTAATAAACCTCTTATCCAAGGCGGAACAGCATACGCCGAGGGATGCATGGCTATGAGAGAGATTAGTCGTTAGTATGCGAACTCCGAATACCTGGTGACCTTCGGTTTTATCACTAGCCTTCCCCTGGCGTACCGGGCTCCGGCATGGGTGATGCTTCTTTCCCGGTTTCTCGTGGGAACAACATTTCTAAACCGAATTTAAAAAATTTACAGACAGATGCCTCTGTAACCGCATCAACCTCTGATGTTGCTGTTGGGCAACCAGAGGAACAAATGAATCGGGTAGCCCCGACGGTCAACAGCACTTGCGCTGAAGAGCCAAATGTGACCCCAACCTCTCGGTCTGCTGTTGGGCAACCGAATCCCCTGCAAATGGATGACGATGTCATGAGGGCTCCATCTATTGATCAGGGCTGTGCCAGATTTGAGCAAAGGGAATCTTCGACCTCCGATTCCGACACATCCACCATCGTTGACTCCTGTAGTTTAATTTCCGAGAAATCGGGATGCTCTTTTATTGGGAAGAGTTTGGCTGGACTACAGGTCCAACAAAGTGGATTCGTTAAGCTAAATGGCTTCGAAAATGTTTATTTGCACAGATGGTGCTACCGCAGGATGGATGCGCTAAAATTTTGGGAGTATCAGAGCCAAATGTGGTCTGGACCTGATGTTGGTGGAGGAGGACTCCTTTCCAAAGCCACACATCGTTCGAGGTTTCTTTCCGCATAGCCTGGAACTCTCAAATGAGAAAGTGCTTGCCACCCTGACGGCTCAAAATGCCGCATTAAGAGCCAACACCTGGAGGGTCGTCAAGAGGGTTAAGGATGGTGCATTCCTTCACCTTGTTCTGGCAATTGACGACGCTTCCAATGTCCAAACTTCTTGAGCTGAAAGGGAAAGTCTCCTACCGCTTTGGTCAGATAAAGCTGATTCTCAAGAGCACCGACAAGAATCCAGTGTCTGACAACGGTACCCCCTCAGCAGGAGTGGAAGCCAGCTCGGAGTCGGCACCTTTTACTGAATCGTGCCCTCCCAACAGGTACCTGCAGTTACGAGCAGTGCCACCATACCACCGAACCCCAGTGACGCCAGCAGCGGAAATGTGACGCCGCTGAGCTCTGTCGTGGACCGCACCCCAGAATTGGGCAATGGTAGTGCTGTTGGGCATACCACTCCTAGTGGTTCTGGGTGAGTGCGGGGTCAGCGATCGGCGCCTCGTCAACCCGCCCCATTCTTCAACCAACGGGTAGAATGGCCCACAAAAATAGCGGTAAAGCCGGCTACTCGAAGAGTAACGCAGCCTCTGGGCGCGTTACCTACAAAAAGAAAGACGAGTCTGACAGGATCATGAAAACAGGTCGCCCTGATCAGACTGCTTGCCGCAGCCTGCCTAATCGACAAAAATATCAACTTTCTTCCAATTCCAGCTTTCATCAGAAAAGACTTGGCGACCCTCCTAATAGAAGTACCAACAGAACGAGGCACACATAACATCGTCTGTGCCTTAGCGTACTTCCCTGGCGATGACACCAATATTCCGCCCATCGAAGTTGAGAACCTGATCCGCTACTGCATGAGGAACAACCTGCACTACATCATCGGGTGCGATGCAAATGCACACAATACGGTATGGAGCAGTAACGATAACAATAAAAGAATTGAGTGTCTTTTAGATTTTCTAGTTAGTAGTAACGTTGATATCTTAAACAAAGGTTCTAAGGCAACCTTTATAAATGCGATACGCGAGGAGGTACTTGACCTCACTCTTGCCAGTCCATTTATGTCTAATTACTTAGTAAAGTGGCATGTGCCTGACGAAGCCTCTTTATCGGACCACCAACATATTAGGTTTGATATACCCGGTCAGTCTGCACTTGCACAAGATAGATACGATCCCAAGTCGACGGACTGGAATAAGTAGCCAAACTCAGAAGGAAGGTTAGAAAGCTCTTCAATCGAGCAAAAATAAACAAAATGTGGGACGAATATAGATCCGCTCTCACAGATTACAACGTAAGAGTTGAGAAGATCTAAAAGGGCCTCCTGGAGAAAATGCTGTGAAGACATATCTGATATGCCAGTGGCAGCTCGTATCCACACGTACGGAAACAATCAAAACCTTTCTTCAGGTTCATTTTCCGGGTTCGACCATCCGTGAATCACACGAATACTCATACGACACTAATCCCAGGATCTCTGTTTCCAGACGAGTAAATAGTCTATCTGG
Source organism: Cheilosia variabilis (assembly GCA_951230905.1). Classification (NCBI taxonomy): domain Eukaryota; kingdom Metazoa; phylum Arthropoda; class Insecta; order Diptera; family Syrphidae; genus Cheilosia; species Cheilosia variabilis. The sequence continues at coordinate 88,452,271 of OX579676.1, forward strand.
CAAGATTTTTAGTCCAGATAAGGTTAGATGGGCAGTTGGCTCTTTCAAACCTTTAAAATCACCTGGTGGGGACGGCATATTCCCAGCCCTTTTTACAACCTTATTTAGAGCTAGTTACAATTGGGGTTACATTCCTTACACTTGGAGACAGGTGAACGTAATTTTCATTCCCAAAAATGGCAAAAGGCCAAGCGAACTACCTAAATCATATAGACCTATCAGTCTAACATCTTTTGTTCTCAAAACCATGGAAAACCTAATTGATGTTCATATCAGAGGTCAGATATTAATATCTAACCCTCCACACTCAAGTCAGTTTGCGTACAGAAAAGGCAAGTCCACTGAGGGTGCTCTCTCGTCAAAAAGATAGAAGACGCCCTTCACCGCAAGGAAATTGCCCTAGGCCCATTCTTAGATGTTGAGGGTGCTTTCGACAATACCGGATACGACTTGATTGCTAGGGCAATCAGTTGTAAAGGTATCGAAGACTGGACTAACCGTTGGATCCGAGCCATGCTAGAAAGTCGAGTAATAACATCCTTGTCAGGAGGAGTGGCTGTGTCGGTGACAGCAGTCAAAGGCTGCCCCCAAGGGGGTGTGCTCTCCCCAATCGTCACTCGTCATAGACAGCCTACTAGTCAAGTTACATAATTTAGGTTATGACGCCATCGGATATGCCGACGATTTGGCAATTATCATTAGTGGAAAGCATTGTAGTTCCTTTCACCAGAAGGAGACTGTTAAATTTAGGACCCCTTATCCTGAACGGAACTCCATTAAACTACTCCAACGAAGTTAAATATCAATCATCCTTGATAAGAAACTAAACTGGAACCTACACATCAAGTCCGCCACAGAACGTGCCTCTAGAGCAACCCAACACTAAAGTCTCGATACCCATGGGAATGTGTCCCACGGTTTTTCAAGCGGAAATCCATGCGATCGAAATTTGCGCTGATCTAATATCCAAAATAGGTATGAAAGGCGCAATCATTCAAATCTTCTCAGACAGTCAGGCAGCTTTACAAGCTTCGGCGTCCAATACAATGGACTCCAAAACAGTTAAATGCTGTCACGCTGCTCTCTGCAGGCAACGAACATGCAGACAAACTAGCTAGGGCTGGTTCCGAATCTCTTCTCTGTGGACCAGAACCCTACTGCACAGTCAATTGGACTACTGCGCTAAGCCAAATTAACGTTTGGGAAAACCAGCTTCGTCTTGAACACTGGGAACATGTCCCTGGTCTAAGACATTCCAAACGATTAATTAAGCCCTACTCCTATAAGGAAATCCTTAGACTCAGTAAGGATAATATAAGGAAGCTAGTGGGCTTCCTCACAGGTCATTCTGGCCTTAGATACCACCTCAACAAAATGAACTTCTGTCCGGGAACAGATTGCAGATTCTGTCTGGAGGATGTCGAATCCTCCGAACACATCTTCTGTGACTGCCCGGCTTTTCATTGGTTAAGAAAACGTGTCTTTAATAGAGAGACTCGTACACCAGCAGATATAGCGCGCTCTGCTACTAAGGACTTATTGACCTTCATCAGGGAGGCGTAACATCTCTTAGATTAAACCTCTCCCCATTGATACAATAGATCTTTCAGGTCGAAGTGTCTGCCAACTGGGCATGGGAACATAAAAAAAAAAAACGGCCTCGAACTGTAAGCAGGCAAGCTCCAAATCCGAAGTTTGAAGGAAATCCGGTCAGCCGTTTAGGCTGTAGGCCTCGGGAGATACAGACAGACAGACAGACAGAATATTGCGACCTACTTTTTTGAGTTCGCCTATCATCGTAATGTCAGAATTGATTAACATCTCGGGTTCAAAATTTTGTACGAATACAATATCTTTCTCTTACTACTTAATGGAGAAAGTTAAAAAGATCGAATGTTTAATTTTCATCAGGACGAAGACGGAATATAGGTTTTGTAGAATCGTTCAAGCATATTTTTTGTGAATGTACGGCATTACATTGGTAAGCAAAAGAAAAGACATTCGGCCACTACGTTAAAGCTGCTAATAACGCTGTACTAGCCTTTAGAGAGATTTAAGCTCTTGTATGTCACCCGTTGATATAAAAAGCTTGTGAGGCTGGAAAGGAAGAGTGTTATGTGTGTTTAGGTATGATAATTAAAAAAAAGCTTTTGAAGTTCCAATATTACACCCCTATTGTAAGTGTCAAAAACTAATCGATATTTCGTTGATATTTCGATTGTCAATTATCAAGGATAAGGAATGATTTACTATCATCAACTCACACACCCTTATTGCGAGTGTCGAGAACTAAACGATATACGATGGTCATCAATTGTCAATAAATGATTGACTATCATCAACTCGTATTCAATTTCAATTTTGGAGTCAAAGTGCTATTGCGATTGTTAATTGAGATACATTTTTTTAATAAATGTCAATTCTTTTGTGGAGTTTTTGTACGCCTAAGCTATATCTAACATTTTTGTTTTTTTGGGCAAAACCTTTGGGAACCTTTTTTCTGTCTAAGCAACAAAAAGCAGTTAGAGATTGAACCAAAATTGATCAAAATCATTTTGCAACAAAAGTAAAACCTTTTTTCATTGGAGCTGAAAAACTTAGGTCCACCACTGCGGAAGGATTCTTAGCGAAATTATTTAAGCCGATTTGAAATGCAAAAAAATTAGAATTAAACTAAAATTACTGCAACAGCAGGTGGTCCGAACCGTTTGCATCATTTAAGTGATATAGAGGAAGCTGTTATTCAGTTAATGGAAATTAGTGTGAAGACGTTGATCATGATGTCAACCCAAATACAGTAATAGGGTGTACAAATAATCTCGGAAATCAGCGGAGGGACGAAAAATTCTGGTGGAGGAGCAAACTGCTGCATAAAACACAAAAGTAAATGAATGCAATTTTTTGCTCTTGACAAACCGTCAAATAACATGCCGCATTTATTCACAATAACCACAAATTTTATCAAATCATTCAAGAATTTAGTTATCTTAAGTCGACTAGATTGGTCTTAATAAGAATTTCTTGACTACATTCGTCGGCTTCCCTCCATAAACGTCAACTGAAACAGCTGCTCATGTGACCGATTTCAGATAATCAAAACCGAGATACATCTAGTCAGATAGCTGTCAGACTTACTAAACTAGAAACTTGAATGTCCCAAGTTACACAATACCAAAAATTGTTTTGATTGACAAATTTGTCAATTGTCAATTGATTGATAATTTAAACTCGCAATAGGGGTGTCAGTCACATGCCCACCAAGGTTTTTGGAAAAAAAAGAGTTTTATGTCTGTTTCTGTATGATAATGCATTTCGTCGGCTTTCAAGCAAAACTGACCAACAGCCAAAAATTATATTTTGTATAATTGATGGTAAGCATAATAGAAGAGCACGTAGAACATTCTGCCAAAACATTTAAATTTTTTGGTTGACTATCTGCCTTTATGCACAAGAAATTCAGGAAACAAAGAACTTGTTTTGCGTTTTCCCAAGAACTAAGTTTTTGCAGTTAGTCAGTTTTGCTTGTAAGCCGACGATTTGATCATTTTAGACATAAGGCACAGAAAGAGCCCCAAAAATTGAGAAAAGCCAAATTTTTTAGTTAATAGTTTAACTATTTTTATTTTTATTAAGTTTATTTCACGTTTTAAATTTAAATATTTTTAAAATTTTTAATCAATTTATAATAAGTCGGGACATTAATAGGTTGGCATCACTGTTCAAGGTTCGGCGAATTCAGGCAGTTTCTGTCATTATTGACTAATGGCGAATTCGTTGCCCTTGGCCAATAACCTTAGTTCAGGCGTTCTGTCAAAAACAAAACAAAAACAAAAAAAAAAAGCTGTTGAACCAGTTGAGTTCAGTTCAATTTTGTAAGGTTTTTTTTAAAAAAAGGTAAAATATTGTAGGTAAGGTTTTGGATAAGCCGATTAAAAAACTAAAATTGTAATTTGTAGATACTCAATGGTACAGCAGTGGTCGCCCTCAGTGATTCCCAGTTTCTTTTAAAATAGTCCCGACCAATGTAAGTGTTTTCCGTTGCACTGGTAGTAGGTATATATATAATTGTCATATTTTCAGAAAATAAAATTGAATTTCCCACTCGAATAGTTCGCCTGCGTTTTTGTCGACTTCGAAGGATCTAGTGGGCCAGGAAAGTTTGATATTTAGTGTTGGTCTACAAACTGTTCACTGGCGAATTGCTGCGAGGCAACATTATTTTATTTTATTGAGGTTCATCAGCAACATTTATTTTCGTTGTTCTATATCCTGTGAGTTACGATGGATAATCAAAGTTGCAGCTCTAAGACTTGTCACAAGGAGGATCACGAAGATGATATGGTTTCATGTGATCATTGCAAACGTTGGTGGCATTACGTTTGTGCCAGTTTTGATCCTGATCTCTACGATACTGCTACACCTTGGTTCTGCAATCAAAACGACTGCTCATCTACTCCCTGTCCAAAGGCTTCGCACTTGCCGAACAGTGATGGATTGTCGTCCGCTCAGAATGAAATTGTTGGGTCCGTAGACTTGTTATTAGAGGCTGCGGCAGTTGCGCAAGCAGCAGTAGCTGAGAGGGACAATGAGATTTCTATTCTGCGGGCTGAAATGGAGAAGTTGAAGTTGAATTTAGCTGAGTCATCTTCGGGTGTTGTTCCACCAGCTGCTGTTTCAGTTGGTGTTCCCAAAGCGTCAGCAACAAAGAAACCGGATGAAAGGCTAGAAATGATAAGGCGAGTTCAGGCGAATCATGAGGCATTGCTTAAGAGGTCATTTAAACCACATCAATCGACGCCCTTGCGTGATAGACAGGGTGAACATGACGGTTTTCACGAATCAGCAGCCTTTCGGGAAAGTGATATGTCTAGTTTACTAACTATCCTGAACCGCAACAATGTACAGGAGTTGCCCGCTTTCTCGGGCGCAAACAAACGGGAATGGCCTTACTTCGAGGAGGTTTTTAAGTCCACGACAGTCGAAGGCAGATATAGTGGTAAGGAAAACGTCGCTCGTCTACGAAAAGCCCTTACTGGTGAGGCGTACCAACTTGTAAGCGATCGTTTGAAGTACTCGTCGGATGCTGATGCGATAATGGACTCTCTTCGTGCTATATTTGGTCGGTACGATGTTCTTGTTCACGACTTAACGGCCGATCTGTTTAATCTTCCTAAGCTGACCTCTAATAGTGATCCCAAGCTACGTAGTTGGGCAGTGAGAGTTAATGGTTTCGTTGCTGACATCAAATCGATGAATAGGGAAGAAGCCCTATCCAACGGGTTTGTTTTAACAAATCTCGCTTCCAAATTAAGCGCTGGCTTGTATCAGGAGTGGCAGAAAAAGAGAGCATCTACCTCTCGTACTAACTTCGTTGACTTCGCAGAGTTTCTGACAGGAAAGGTATTCGACTTACCCCCGGAATTGGTGACTTCGTCAGTATCTGGTGAAATCAAGAAAGTTGAAGCCACTGCGAGGTCCTCTCGGCGAGTTCTAACTCATCACCCCGTGCAAGCTGCTAGTCCCGCTCCTGTGTGTGGAAGATGTGGCCGGAGTCAACATCCTTTGAGTCAGTGTCAAGATTTCAAGACTTTGTCGCCGGAGCAAAGACTCGCATACGCAAGGGAAAAGTTTGTTTGCTTCACCTGCCTGAGCCTTTCGAAACATGACTGGAGGGCGTGCGCCAGGAAAAGAACATGTGGAGTTGGTGGCTGTTCGGGTCGGCATCATCCATTACTACACCAGATGTCTTCCCCAAGCAATGCCGAGCTAAATTCAGAGGCGGCTGTTTTTGTGCCGCAACCGCACGTCCATTCGTCTCACGTGGGTTCTAACTTAGCTGTTATGTTCAAGGTCGTCCCGATCAGAATTCATGGGGTCGATCATAAGTTCGTGGATACGTTCGCATTCCTTGATGATGGTTCGTCGTTGACAATGGTGGAGAAGGAGATCTTTGACGAGCTAGGTCTCGAGGGGAAGCCCGAGAGTCTAACACTTCAGTGGACGAAAGGTGTTTCGAGGCAGGAGAATTCCATGCGAACCACGTTGTCCGTATCTGGCGTCAGCAATCGTAAGCGACATTTGCTAAAGGATGTTTATACCGTAAAGAATTTGGAATTACCCAGTCAGTCCATCGATGTCGCTAAGTTAAAGGCTTCATATCCACATCTTCGAGGCCTTCCACTCACAGATCTCGACAATGCTAAGCCTAAGATTCTCGTTGGTCTGGATCAGGCCAGGTTCCTGTTAGGGCATGGTCAACGACACGGTAAAGAGGAAGAGCCGTGTGCATTGAAAACTTTACTTGGCTGGATTGTGTTCGGGAAGTCAGCACCTACTGTTCAAGTGTCATGCCTTCATCATTCCGTCAAACCTTAGATGCAGCTGATGTTTCATGATGCCATCAAGTCCGACGAAAAGCTCCATGAATTGGTCAAACGGCATTTTACCACGGAGGAGTTTGGTGTCATGCCACCGAAAGGTGACTTGGTAGGTCAAGAGGTCAGGCGGGCAGTGGACATCATGGAACGGTCACTGAGGTTAGTGAATAACAACTGCTATGAAATCGGTCTTTTATGGGATTCAGAGGATGTTAAACATCCGGACAGTTATCCGATGGCATTGCATCGTCTCAAAAACCACATCTTCTGGATTGGAAGAATAATCACATGCGAGATATGGTGTCGAAAGGTTACGCGAGAATTGCTTCGGAAGAAGAATTGCAGCAGAAGTGGCCTCGAGTTTGGTACGCTCCCACCTTTGTCGTCGTAAACCCAAATAAGTTTCCGCCAAAGCCCAGGGATGTGGCTGATGTTGCGGCAAAAGTCGGTGGTGTCTCACTCAACACTCACTTATTAAAGGGTCCGGACAACCTGGTCCCCCTGCACGCTGGGATTTTTAAGTTTCGGGAACGAGAAATAGCTATTAACGCCGATGTTAAGGAAATGTTCCACCGGATACGTATAAAGGAAGTGGATCAACATTGTCAGCGCATCCTTTGGAGAGACGGTGATAGTTCGAGAAAACCCACGGTCTACATCATGCAAGTAATGATGTTTGGCCCCAGGTGTTCGCCTACGTGTGCCCAATTTGTGAAAAAACATCATGCGAATTTATTTCGTGAGGAGTGCCCGGAAGCTGTCGATGGATTAACCAAGCGGACCTATGTAGACGACTACTTTAACAGCCACGATTCCATTCCTCAAGCCGTTGCTGTAACCAAAGATGCCATCCGGATATGCAAATCCATGAATTTCGACCTTGTTGGTGTCCAATCCAACAGCTCCGATGTTTTAAGCCAGATGCCTGAGAGCCACGTAAATCCTAGGCTCGTTAGTGTTGACCCGAACGATTGCGATAACGAGGTGTTGAAGGTTTTGGGCATGTACTGGCACCCCTGCTCCGACTACTTTACTTACAAGTTATCAGATGATGGTGCTCTTGAGAGGATGATGCAGGCCGACTGCATACCCACCAAGAGGGAGATGCTCAGAACAATCATGAGGATTTTCGACCCGCTAGGCTTAATCTCTCTCTACATTATTCGAGGACGTATTTTATTGCAAGAAGTTTGGCGTGAAGGTTTTCAGTGGGATGAGCCGCTTTCAGAGGAGCTAAGGATTCCATGGTCGGTTTTCGTAAAGGATTTAAAGAACATTGAAAAACTCCGAATTCCGCGTCGTTATGTTTCATGGAGTCCAGACGTATCCAAGGTCCACCTCATCGTTTTCGTCGACGCCTCAGAAAAGGCCTTCTCAGCCGTAGCTTACTTACGTTTCGAGCAGAATGATAAGGTTGAGGTGGCCCATGTTATGGCAAAGGCTAAGGTAGCACCGGTAAAAAAGCTGTCGATTCCTCGTTTGGAATTACAAGCGGCGGTTCTCGGCTTGCGACTATCGGTGACTATCAAGAATAGTCACACAATTCGGATAGACGAAACATATTTCCTTTCCGATTCCAGAACAGTTCTCTCTTGGATAAACTCTTCGACATACAAATTCCCGTCTTTCGTCGCAGTCCGAGTCGGGGAAATTCTGGGGTCGAATCGCAACATCCATGAACGAGCTATCCGTTCACGGAATCAAGTCGATTTTACATGCAAAACAAAAACAAATTCCGTCATTTATTGCTCGTTCACGGATGATGCGATTCGACCCCTGGATTCTTCTTCGCCACGTCAATGGTTTTACATCAGATCCCAGGATAATGTAGCTGATGACGGCACGAAGTGGTTTGATTCACCAATGGGGAACCAGGAGTGTAGGTGGTTTACGGGTCCAGGGTTTCTCAAGACTCCTACAACTCACTGGCCGATTTCACTTGGCAAGGACATGAAAATTAGCGGATTTGAGGAAGACTTAAACCCTAACATAATGCTTCATGTCAAGGAGTCGTTGGACTCGTTCTCCATTTACAACGAGCTATCAGCGAGATTTCAAGCAAGGTGGACATCTTCTGTCAGATGTTTGGCGTTCATACTACGTGTCAGCGACATCATTTGCAAAAGACCAGCCAGCAAGCAACCCTTTGTCACACCAGAAGAGTTCTGCCGAGGGGAAGATTGGCTCTTCCGAAAAATCCAAAGAGACTCGTTCCCAGACGACATCTCCTCGTTACGTTTAAAAGGAAAGGTGAGTCCTTCGAGTTCTATCCTGTCACTATCTCCCTTTCTTGATAAGGATGGTACGATTCGGTTGAGTTCAAGGGCACAGAAGGCGAATGTTTCCTATGCCTCGCGTAATCCAGCAATACTGCCTAAGAATCACCCTCTGGTGGATGTCTTTATCCAACATCATCACGATCGCAACCTTCACTCGGGTACGGCTTCGATTGTTTCCGACATACGTGAACGTGCTTGGATCATTAGTATCCGTGGAGCGGTCGAGAGAGTTAGAGCCAGATGTCATACATGTAAACGACTCAAAGCAAAACCAGTGATGCCGGTAATGGGTCAGCTCCCGGAGGCCCGCTTAGCCTTTGATATGAGACCCTTCACTTATGTCGGAGTAGACTGCTTTGGCCCACTTTTGGTCAAGTTTGGTCGAGGAACAGTGAAACGGTATGGGATGATCTTTACGTGCCTCACATTTCGTGCAGTCCAGATTGAGTTGCTAAACGATTTAAGCTTGGATCACTGCACCCTGGCGCTGCGGCGCTTTGTGATCAACAGAGTCGTCACTCGTTTTCTGTACAGTGACAATGGTCTGAACTTCATCGGGTCAAAGAATCAGCTGGACAAAGACATCAAGGACATGGAGACCGCACTTAGTGATTACGCTGCGAAATACGAGCATATTTTGTGGCGCTTCATCCCAGCTTATTCACCATGGATGGGAGGCGCATGGGAACGACTAATCCAATCAATTAAAAAAAGTATCGAGTTCGTGCTTAGAGGAGTAATTCCGCAAGAAGATGTCCTTCGTAATGCTCTAATGGAAGCCCAGGGGCAAATAAATCGCCGTCCTTTAACCCACATTCCGGTCGATCCCGAGGACCCCAAACCTCTCACCCCGAACTCCTTGCTTTGCGGTGAGGAAGATAGAGATGTTACGGCCCCCGGAATCTTCACGGATAATGATCAGTACAGCAAGCTTCACAGTCGCCGAGCTCAACACTTAATGGCCGAAATTAAAAGACGATGGTACACGGAGTATCTTCCCGTTATCACGAGACGTGGTAAGTGGTTTACCAGCTCGAAAGCAGTGGAAGTTGATAACATAGTTATCATTATTGAGCCCAATGAGAGTCGCGCAGCTTGGCACTGGTCCCGATGGAGTTGTGCGTATAGCGGACGTACGTCTTGCGAATGGTTCAATCAAGACGAAGAGGTCGGTGGGTAGGCTCGCTGTCCTAGACGTTAAGTCTTCACCCTAGAAGTTCAGACGGCCCCCGGAATGTCATCGAGCCAAATTTTTTAGTTAATAGTTTAACTATTTTTATTTTTATTAAGTTTATTTCACGTTTTAAATTTAAATATTTTTAAAATTTTTAATCAATTTATAATAAGTCGGGACATTAATAGGTTGGCATCACTGTTCAAGGTTCGGCGAATTCAGGCAGTTTCTGTCATTATTGAGTAATGGCGAATTCGTTGCCCTTGGCCAATAACCTTAGTTCAGGCGTTCTGTCAAAAACAAAACAAAAACAAAAACAAAAACAAAAAAAAAAAGCTGTTGAACCAGTTGAGTTCAGTTCAATTTTGTAAGGTTTTTTTTAAAAAAAGGTAAAATATTGTAGGTAAGGTTTTGGATAAGCCGATTAAAAAACTAAAATTGTAATTTGTAGATACTCAATGGTACAGCAGTGGTCGCCCTCAGTGATTCCCAGTTTCTTTTAAAATAGTCCCGACCAATGTAAGTGTTTTCCGTTGCACTGGTAGTAGGTATATATATAATTGTCATATTTTCAGAAAATAAAATTGAATTTCCCACTCGAATAGTTCGCCTGCGTTTTTGTCGACTTCGAAGGATCTAGTGGGCCAGGAAAGTTTGATATTTAGTGTTGGTCTACAAACTGTTCACTGGCGAATTGCTGCGAGGCAACATTATTTTATTTTATTGAGGTTCATCAGCAACATTTATTTTCGTTGTTCTATATCCTGTGAGTTACGATGGATAATCAAAGTTGCAGCTCTAAGACTTGTCACAAGGAGGATCACGAAGATGATATGGTTTCATGTGATCATTGCAAACGTTGGTGGCATTACGTTTGTGCCACTTTTGAACCTGATCTCTACGATACTGCTACACCTTGGTTCTGCAATCAAAACGACTGCTCATCTACTCCCTGTCCAAAGGCTTCGCACTTGCCGAACAGTGATGGATTGTCGTCCGCTCAGAATGAAATTGTTGGGTCCGTAGACTTGTTATTAGAGGCTGCGGCAGTTGCGCAAGCAGCAGTAGCTGAGAGGGAGAATGAGATTTCTATTCTGCGGGCTGAAATGGAGAAGTTGAAGTTGAATTTAGCTGAGTCATCTTCGGGTGTTGTTCCACCAGCTGCTGTTTCAGTTGGTGTTCCCAAAGCGTCAGCAACAAAGAAACCGGATGAAAGGCTAGAAATGATAAGGCGAGTTCAGGCGAATCATGAGGCATTGCTTAAGAGGTCATTTAAACCACATCAATCGACGCCCTTGCGTGATAGACAGGGTGAACATGACGGTTTTCACGAATCAGCAGCCTTTCGGGAAAGTGATATGTCTAGTTTACTAACTATCCTGAACCGCAACAATGTACAGGAGTTGCCCGCTTTCTCGGGCGCAAACAAACGGGAATGGCCTTACTTCGAGGAGGTTTTTAAGTCCACGACAGTCGAAGGCAGATATAGTGGTAAGGAAAACGTCGCTCGTCTACGAAAAGCCCTTACTGGTGAGGCGTACCAACTTGTAAGCGATCGTTTGAAGCACTCGTCGGATGCTGATGCGATAATGGACTCTCTTCGTGCTATATTTGGTCGGTACGATGTTCTTGTTCACGACTTAACGGCCGATCTGTTTAATCTTCCTAAGCTGACCTCTAATAGTGATCCCAAGCTACGTAATTGGGCGGTGAGAGTTAATGGTTTCGTTGCTGACATCAAATCGATGAATAGGGAAGAAGCCCTATCCAACGGGTTTGTTTTAACAAATCTCGCTTCCAAATTAAGCGCTGGCTTGTATCATGAGTGGCAGAAAAAGAGAGCATCTACCTCTCGTACTAACTTCGTTGACTTCGCAGAGTTTCTGACAGGAAAGGTATTCGACTTACCCCCGGAATTGGTGACTTCGTCAGTATCTGGTGAAATCAAGAAAGTTGAAGCCACTGCGAGGTCCTCTCGGCGAGTTCTAACTCATCACCCCGTGCAAGCTGCTAGTCCCGCTCCTGTGTGTGGAAGATGTGGCCGGAGTCAACATCCTTTGAGTCAGTGTCAAGATTTCAAGACTTTGTCGCCGGAGCAAAGACTCGCATACGCAAGGGAAAAGATTGTTTGCTTCACCTGCCTGAGCCTTTCGAAACATGACTGGAGGGCGTGCGCCAGGAAAAGAACATGTGGAGTTGGTGACTGTTCGGGTCGGCATCATCCATTACTGCACCAGATGTCTTCCCCAAGCAATGCCGAGCTAAATTCAGAGGCGGCTGTTTTTGTGCCGCAACCGCACGTCCATTCGTCTCACGTGGGTTCTAACTTAGCTGTTATGTTCAAGGTCGTCCCGATCAGAATTCATGGGGTCGATCATAAGTTCGTGGATACGTTCGCATTCCTTGATGATGGTTCGTCGTTGACAATGGTGGAGAAGGAGATCTTTGACGAGCTAGGTCTCGAAGGGAAGCCCGAGAGTCTAACACTTCAGTGGACGAAAGGTGTTTCGAGGCAGGAGAATTCCATGCGAACCACGTTGTCCGTATCTGGCGTCAGCAATCGTAAGCGACATTTGCTAAAGGATGTTTATACCGTAAAGAATTTGGAATTACCCAGTCAGTCCATCGATGTCGCTAAGTTAAAGGCTTCATATCCACATCTTCGAGGCCTTCCACTCACAGATCTCGACAATGCTAAGCCTAAGATTCTCGTTGGTCTGGACAAGGCCAGGTTCCTGTTAGGGCATGGTCAACGACACGGTAAAGAGGAAGAGCCGTGTGCATTGAAAACTTTACTTGGCTGGATTGTGTTCGGGAAGTCAGCACCTACTGTTCAAGTGTCATGCCTTCATCATTCCGTCAAACCTTAGATGCAGCTGATGTTTCATGATGCCATCAAGTCCGACGAAAAGCTCCATGAATTGGTCAAACGGCATTTTACCACGGAGGAGTTTGGTGTCATGCCACCGAAAGGTGACTTGGTAGGTCAAGAGGTCAGGCGGGCAGTGGACATCATGGAACGGTCACTGAGGTTAGTGAATAACAACTGCTATGAAATCGGTCTTTTATGGGATTCAGAGGATGTTAAACATCCGGACAGTTATCCGATGGCATTGCATCGTCTCAAAAACCACATCTTCTGGATTGGAAGAATAATCACATGCGAGATATGGTGTCGAAAGGTTACGCGAGAATTGCTTCGGAAGAAGAATTGCAGCAGAAGTGGCCTCGAGTTTGGTACGCTCCCACCTTTGTCGTCGTAAACCCAAATAAGTTTCCGCCAAAGCCCAGGGATGTGGCTGATGTTGCGGCAAAAGTCGGTGGTGTCTCACTCAACACTCACTTATTAAAGGGTCCGGACAACCTGGTCCCCCTGCACGCTGGGATTTTTAAGTTTCGGGAACGAGAAATAGCTATTAACGCCGATGTTAAGGAAATGTTCCACCGGATACGTATAAAGGAAGTGGATCAACATTGTCAGCGCATCCTTTGGAGAGACGGTGATAGTTCGAGAAAACCCACGGTCTACATCATGCAAGTAATGATGTTTGGCCCCAGGTGTTCGCCTACGTGTGCCCAATTTGTGAAAAAACATCATGCGAATTTATTTCGTGAGGAGTGCCCGGAAGCTGTCGATGGATTAACCAAGCGGACCTATGTAGACGACTACTTTAACAGCCACGATTCCATTCCTCAAGCCGTTGCTGTAACCAAAGATGCCATCCGGATATGCAAATCCATGAATTTCGACCTTGTTGGTGTCCAATCCAACAGCTCCGATGTTTTAAGCCAGATGCCTGAGAGCCACGTAAATCCTAGGCTCGTTAGTGTTGACCCGAACGATTGCGATAACGAGGTGTTGAAGGTTTTGGGCATGTACTGGCACCCCTGCTCCGACTACTTTACTTACAAGTTATCAGATGATGGTGCTCTTGAGAGGATGATGCAGGCCGACTGCATACCCACCAAGAGGGAGATGCTCAGAACAATCATGAGGATTTTCGACCCGCTAGGCTTAATCTCTCTCTACATTATTCGAGGACGTATTTTATTGCAAGAAGTTTGGCGTGAAGGTTTTCAGTGGGATGAGCCGCTTTCAGAGGAGCTAAGGATTCCATGGTCGGTTTTCGTAAAGGATTTAAAGAACATTGAAAAACTCCGAATTCCGCGTCGTTATGTTTCATGGAGTCCAGACGTATCCAAGGTCCACCTCATCGTTTTCGTCGACGCCTCAGAAAAGGCCTTCTCAGCCGTAGCTTACTTACGTTTCGAGCAGAATGATAAGGTTGAGGTGGCCCATGTTATGGCAAAGGCTAAGGTAGCACCGGTAAAAAAGCTGTCGATTCCTCGTTTGGAATTACAAGCGGCGGTTCTCGGCTTGCGACTATCGGTGACTATCAAGAATAGTCACACAATTCGGATAGACGAAACATATTTCCTTTCCGATTCCAGAACAGTTCTCTCTTGGATAAACTCTTCGACATACAAATTCCCGTCTTTCGTCGCAGTCCGAGTCGGGGAAATTCTGGGGTCGAATCGCAACATCCATGAACGAGCTATCCGTTCACGGAATCAAGTCGATTTTACATGCAAAACAAAAACAAATTCCGTCATTTATTGCTCGTTCACGGATGATGCGATTCGACCCCTGGATTCTTCTTCGCCACGTCAATGGTTTTACATCAGATCCCAGGATAATGTAGCTGATGACGGCACGAAGTGGTTTGATTCACCAATGGGGAACCAGGAGTGTAGGTGGTTTACGGGTCCAGGGTTTCTCAAGACTCCTACAACTCACTGGCCGATTTCACTTGGCAAGGACATGAAAATTAGCGGATTTGAGGAAGACTTAAACCCTAACATAATGCTTCATGTCAAGGAGTCGTTGGACTCGTTCTCCATTTACAACGAGCTATCAGCGAGATTTCAAGCAAGGTGGACATCTTCTGTCAGATGTTTGGCGTTCATACTACGTGTCAGCGACATCATTTGCAAAAGACCAGCCAGCAAGCAACCCTTTGTCACACCAGAAGAGTTCTGCCGAGGGGAAGATTGGCTCTTCCGAAAAATCCAAAGAGACTCGTTCCCAGACGACATCTCCTCGTTACGTTTAAAAGGAAAGGTGAGTCCTTCGAGTTCTATCCTGTCACTATCTCCCTTTCTTGATAAGGATGGTACGATTCGGTTGAGTTCAAGGGCACAGAAGGCGAATGTTTCCTATGCCTCGCGTAATCCAGCAATACTGCCTAAGAATCACCCTCTGGTGGATGTCTTTATCCAACATCATCACGATCGCAACCTTCACTCGGGTACGGCTTCGATTGTTTCCGACATACGTGAACGTGCTTGGATCATTAGTATCCGTGGAGCGGTCGAGAGAGTTAGAGCCAGATGTCATACATGTAAACGACTCAAAGCAAAACCAGTGATGCCGGTAATGGGTCAGCTCCCGGAGGCCCGCTTAGCCTTTGATATGAGACCCTTCACTTATGTCGGAGTAGACTGCTTTGGCCCACTTTTGGTCAAGTTTGGTCGAGGAACAGTGAAACGGTATGGGATGATCTTTACGTGCCTCACATTTCGTGCAGTCCAGATTGAGTTGCTAAACGATTTAAGCTTGGATCACTGCACCCTGGCGCTGCGGCGCTTTGTGATCAACAGAGTCGTCACTCGTTTTCTGTACAGTGACAATGGTCTGAACTTCATCGGGTCAAAGAATCAGCTGGACAAAGACATCAAGGACATGGAGACCGCACTTAGTGATTACGCTGCGAAATACGAGCATATTTTGTGGCGCTTCATCCCAGCTTATTCACCATGGATGGGAGGCGCATGGGAACGACTAATCCAATCAATTAAAAAAAGTATCGAGTTCGTGCTTAGAGGAGTAATTCCGCAAGAAGATGTCCTTCGTAATGCTCTAATGGAAGCCCAGGGGCAAATAAATCGCCGTCCTTTAACCCACATTCCGGTCGATCCCGAGGACCCCAAACCTCTCACCCCGAACTCCTTGCTTTGCGGTGAGGAAGATAGAGATGTTACGGCCCCCGGAATCTTCACGGATAATGATCAGTACAGCAAGCTTCACAGTCGCCGAGCTCAACACTTAATGGCCGAAATTAAAAGACGATGGTACACGGAGTATCTTCCCGTTATCACGAGACGTGGTAAGTGGTTTACCAGCTCGAAAGCAGTGGAAGTTGATAACATAGTTATCATTATTGAGCCCAATGAGAGTCGCGCAGCTTGGCACTGGTCCCGATGGAGTTGTGCGTATAGCGGACGTACGTCTTGCGAATGGTTCAATCAAGACGAAGAGGTCGGTGGGTAGGCTCGCTGTCCTAGACGTTAAGTCTTCACCCTAGAAGTTCAGACGGCCCCCGGAATGTCATCGAGCCAAATTTTTTAGTTAATAGTTTAACTATTTTTATTTTTATTAAGTTTATTTCACGTTTTAAATTTAAATATTTTTAAAATTTTTAATCAATTTATAATAAGTCGGGACATTAATAGGTTGGCATCACTGTTCAAGGTTCGGCGAATTCAGGCAGTTTCTGTCATTATTGAGTAATGGCGAATTCGTTGCCCTTGGCCAATAACCTTAGTTCAGGCGTTCTGTCAAAAACAAAACAAAAACAAAAACAAAAACAAAAAAAAAAAGCTGTTGAACCAGTTGAGTTCAGTTCAATTTTGTAAGGTTTTTTTTAAAAAAAGGTAAAATATTGTAGGTAAGGTTTTGGATAAGCCGATTAAAAAACTAAAATTGTAATTTGTAGATACTCAATGGTACAGCAGTGGTCGCCCTCAGTGATTCCCAGTTTCTTTTAAAATAGTCCCGACCAATGTAAGTGTTTTCCGTTGCACTGGTAGTAGGTATATATATAATTGTCATATTTTCAGAAAATAAAATTGAATTTCCCACTCGAATAGTTCGCCTGCGTTTTTGTCGACTTCGAAGGATCTAGTGGGCCAGGAAAGTTTGATATTTAGTGTTGGTCTACAAACTGTTCACTGGCGAATTGCTGCGAGGCAACATTATTTTATTTTATTGAGGTTCATCAGCAACATTTATTTTCGTTGTTCTATATCCTGTGAGTTACGATGGATAATCAAAGTTGCAGCTCTAAGACTTGTCACAAGGAGGATCACGAAGATGATATGGTTTCATGTGATCATTGCAAACGTTGGTGGCATTACGTTTGTGCCACTTTTGAACCTGATCTCTACGATACTGCTACACCTTGGTTCTGCAATCAAAACGACTGCTCATCTACTCCCTGTCCAAAGGCTTCGCACTTGCCGAACAGTGATGGATTGTCGTCCGCTCAGAATGAAATTGTTGGGTCCGTAGACTTGTTATTAGAGGCTGCGGCAGTTGCGCAAGCAGCAGTAGCTGAGAGGGAGAATGAGATTTCTATTCTGCGGGCTGAAATGGAGAAGTTGAAGTTGAATTTAGCTGAGTCATCTTCGGGTGTTGTTCCACCAGCTGCTGTTTCAGTTGGTGTTCCCAAAGCGTCAGCAACAAAGAAACCGGATGAAAGGCTAGAAATGATAAGGCGAGTTCAGGCGAATCATGAGGCATTGCTTAAGAGGTCATTTAAACCACATCAATCGACGCCCTTGCGTGATAGACAGGGTGAACATGACGGTTTTCACGAATCAGCAGCCTTTCGGGAAAGTGATATGTCTAGTTTACTAACTATCCTGAACCGCAACAATGTACAGGAGTTGCCCGCTTTCTCGGGCGCAAACAAACGGGAATGGCCTTACTTCGAGGAGGTTTTTAAGTCCACGACAGTCGAAGGCAGATATAGTGGTAAGGAAAACGTCGCTCGTCTACGAAAAGCCCTTACTGGTGAGGCGTACCAACTTGTAAGCGATCGTTTGAAGCACTCGTCGGATGCTGATGCGATAATGGACTCTCTTCGTGCTATATTTGGTCGGTACGATGTTCTTGTTCACGACTTAACGGCCGATCTGTTTAATCTTCCTAAGCTGACCTCTAATAGTGATCCCAAGCTACGTAATTGGGCGGTGAGAGTTAATGGTTTCGTTGCTGACATCAAATCGATGAATAGGGAAGAAGCCCTATCCAACGGGTTTGTTTTAACAAATCTCGCTTCCAAATTAAGCGCTGGCTTGTATCATGAGTGGCAGAAAAAGAGAGCATCTACCTCTCGTACTAACTTCGTTGACTTCGCAGAGTTTCTGACAGGAAAGGTATTCGACTTACCCCCGGAATTGGTGACTTCGTCAGTATCTGGTGAAATCAAGAAAGTTGAAGCCACTGCGAGGTCCTCTCGGCGAGTTCTAACTCATCACCCCGTGCAAGCTGCTAGTCCCGCTCCTGTGTGTGGAAGATGTGGCCGGAGTCAACATCCTTTGAGTCAGTGTCAAGATTTCAAGACTTTGTCGCCGGAGCAAAGACTCGCATACGCAAGGGAAAAGATTGTTTGCTTCACCTGCCTGAGCCTTTCGAAACATGACTGGAGGGCGTGCGCCAGGAAAAGAACATGTGGAGTTGGTGACTGTTCGGGTCGGCATCATCCATTACTGCACCAGATGTCTTCCCCAAGCAATGCCGAGCTAAATTCAGAGGCGGCTGTTTTTGTGCCGCAACCGCACGTCCATTCGTCTCACGTGGGTTCTAACTTAGCTGTTATGTCCAAGGTCGTCCCGATCAGAATTCATGGGGTCGATCATAAGTTCGTGGATACGTTCGCATTCCTTGATGATGGTTCGTCGTTGACAATGGTGGAGAAGGAGATCTTTGACGAGCTAGGTCTCGAAGGGAAGCCCGAGAGTCTAACACTTCAGTGGACGAAAGGTGTTTCGAGGCAGGAGAATTCCATGCGAACCACGTTGTCCGTATCTGGCGTCAGCAATCGTAAGCGACATTTGCTAAAGGATGTTTATACCGTAAAGAATTTGGAATTACCCAGTCAGTCCATCGATGTCGCTAAGTTAAAGGCTTCATATCCACATCTTCGAGGCCTTCCACTCACAGATCTCGACAATGCTAAGCCTAAGATTCTCGTTGGTCTGGACAAGGCCAGGTTCCTGTTAGGGCATGGTCAACGACACGGTAAAGAGGAAGAGCCGTGTGCATTGAAAACTTTACTTGGCTGGATTGTGTTCGGGAAGTCAGCACCTACTGTTCAAGTGTCATGCCTTCATCATTCCGTCAAACCTTAGATGCAGCTGGTGTTTCATGATGCCATCAAGTCCGACGAAAAGCTCCATGAATTGGTCAAACCGCATTTTACCACGGAGGAGTTTGGTGTCATGCCACCGAAAGGTGACTTGGTAGGTCAAGAGGTCAGGCGGGCAGTGGACATCATGGAACGGTCACTGAGGTTAGTGAATAACAACTGCTATGAAATCGGTCTTTTATGGGATTCAGAGGATGTTAAACTTCCGGACAGTTATCCGATGGCGTTGCATCGTCTCATTGGGTTAGAGAAGTCTTTAAAGAAAAAACCACATCTTCTGGATTGGAAGAATAATCACATGCGAGATATGGTGTCGAAAGGTTACGCGAGAATTGCTTCGGAAGAAGAATTGCAGCAGAAGTGGCCTCGAGTTTGGTACGCTCCCACCTTTGTCGTCGTAAACCCAAATAAGTTTCCGCCAAAGCCCAGGGATGTGGCTGATGTTGCGGCAAAAGTCGGTGGTGTCTCACTCAACACTCACTTATTAAAGGGTCCGGACAACCTGGTCCCCCTGCACGCTGGGATTTTTAAGTTTCGGGATCGAGAAATAGCTATTAACGCCGATGTTAAGGAAATGTTCCACCGGATACGTATAAAGGAAGTGGATCAACATTGTCAGCGCATCCTTTGGAGAGACGGTGATAGTTCGAAAAAACCCACGGTCTACATCATGCAAGTAATGATGTTTGGCCCCAGGTGTTCGCCTACGTGTGCCCAATTTGTGAAAAACCATCATGCGAATTTATTTCGTGAGGAATGCCCGGAAGCTGTCGATGGATTAACCAAGCGGACCTATGTAGACGACTACTTTAACAGCCACGATTCCATTCCTCAAGCCGTTGCTGTAACCAAAGATGCCATCCGGATATGCAAATCCATGAATTTCGACCTTGTTGGTGTCCAATCCAACAGCTCCGATGTTTTAAGCCAGATGCCTGAGAGCCACGTAAATCCTAGGCTCGTTAGTATTGACCCGAACGATTGCGATAACGAGGTGTTGAAGGTTTTGGGCATGTACTGGCACCCCTGCTCCGACTACTTTACTTACAAGTTATCAGATGATGGTGCTCTTGAGAGGATGATGCAGGCCGACTGCATACCCACCAAGAGGGTGATGCTCAGAACAATCATGAGGATTTTCGACCCGCTAGGCTTAATCTCTCTCTACATTATTCGAGGACGTATTTTATTGCAAGAAGTTTGGCGTGAAGGTTTCCAGTGGGACGAGCCGCTTTCAGAGGAGCTAAGGATTCCATGGTCGGTTTTCGTAAAGGATTTAAAGAACATTGAAAAACTCCGAATTCCGCGTCGTTATGTTTCATGGAGTCCAGACGTATCCAAGGTCCACCTCATCGTTTTCGTCGACGCCTCAGAAAAGGCCTTCTCAGCCGTAGCTTACTTACGTTTCGAGCAGAATGATAAGGTTGAGGTGGCCCATGTTATGGCAAAGGCTAAGGTAGCACCAGTAAAAAAGCTGTCGATTCCTCGTTTGGAATTACAAGCGGCGGTTCTCGGCTTGCGACTATCGGTGACTATCAAGAATAGTCACACAATTCGGATAGACGAAACATATTTCCTTTCCGATTCCAGAACAGTTCTCTCTTGGATAAACTCTTCGACATACAAATTCCCGTCTTTCGTCGCAGTCCGAGTCGGGGAAATTCTGGATTCTTCTTCGCCACGTCAATGGTTTTACATCAGATCCCAGGATAATGTAGCTGATGACGGCACGAAGTGGTTTGATTCACCAATGGGGAACCAGGAGTGTAGGTGGTTTACGGGTCCAGGGTTTCTCAAGACTCCTACAACTCACTGGCCGATTTCACTTGGCAAGGACATGAAAATTAGCGGATTTGAGGAAGACTTAAACCCTAACATAATGCTTCATGTCAAGGAGTCGTTGGACTCGTTCTCCATTTACAACGAGCTATCAGCGAGATTTCAAGCAAGGTGGACATCTTCTGTCAGATGTTTGGCGTTCATACTACGTGTCAGCGACATCATTTGCAAAAGACCAGCCAGCAAGCAACCCTTTGTCACACCAGAAGAGTTCTGCCGAGGGGAAGATTGGCTCTTCCGAAAAATCCAAAGAGACTCGTTCCCAGACGACATCTCCTCGTTACGTTTGAAAGGAAAGGTGAGTCCTTCGAGTTCTATCCTGTCACTATCTCCCTTTCTTGATAAGGATGGTACGATTCGGTTGAGTTCAAGGGCACAGAAGGCGAATGTTTCCTATGCCTCGCGTAATCCAGCAATACTGCCTAAGAATCACCCTCTGGTGGATGTCTTTATCCAACATCATCACGATCGCAACCTTCACTCGGGTACGGCTTCGATTGTTTCCGACATACGTGAACGTGCTTGGATCATTAGTATCCGTGGAGCGGTGGAGAGAGTTAGAGCCAGATGTCATACATGTAAACGACTCAAAGCAAAACCAGTGATGCCGGTAATGGGTCAGCTCCCGGAGGCCCGCTTAGCCTTTGATATGAGACCCTTCACTTATGTCGGAGTAGACTGCTTTGGCCCACTTTTGGTCAAGTTTGGTCGAGGAACAGTGAAACGGTATGGGATGATCTTTACGTGCCTCACATTTCGTGCAGTCCAGATTGAGTTGCTAAACGATTTAAGCTTGGATCACTGCACCCTGGCGCTGCGGCGCTTTGTGATCAAAAGAGTCGTCACTCGTTTTCTGTACAGTGACAATGGTCTGAGCTTCATCGGGTCAAAGAATCAGCTGGACAAAGACATCAAGGACATGGAGACCGCACTTAGTGATTACGCTGCGAAATACGAGCATATTTTGTGGCGCTTCATCCCAGCTTATTCACCATGGATGGGAGGCGCATGGGAACGACTAATCCAATCAATTAAAAAAAGTATCGAGTTCGTGCTTAGAGGAGTAATTCCGCAAGAAGATGTCCTTCGTAATGCTCTAATGGAAGCCCAGGGGCAAATAAATCGCCGTCCTTTAACCCACATTCCGGTCGATCCCGAGGACCCCAAACCTCTCACCCCGAACTCCTTGCTTTTCGGTGAGGAAGATAGAGATGTTACGGCCCCCGGAATCTTCACGGATAATGATCAGTACAGCAAGCTTCACAGTCGCCGAGCTCAACACTTAATGGCCGAAATTAAAAGACGATGGTACACGGAGTATCTTCCCGTTATCACGAGACGTGGTAAGTGGTTTACCAGCTCGAAAGCAGTGGAAGTTGATAACATAGTTATCATTATTGAGCCCAATGAGAGTCGCGCAGCTTGGCAATTGGGTCGAGTAGTAAATGTTTACCCTGGTCCCGATGGAGTTGTGCGTATAGCGGACGTACGTCTTGCGAATGGTTCAATCAAGACGAAGAGGTCGGTGGGTAGGCTCGCTGTCCTAGACGTTAAGTCTTCACCCTAGAAGTTCAGACGGCCCCCGGAATGTCATCGAGCCAAATTTTTTAGTTAATAGTTTAACTATTTTTATTTTTATTAAGTTTATTTCACGTTTTAAATTTAAATATTTTTAAAATTTTTAATCAATTTATAATAAGTCGGGACATTAATAGGTTGGCATCACTGTTCAAGGTTCGGCGAATTCAGGCAGTTTCTGTCATTATTGAGTAATGGCGAATTCGTTGCCCTTGGCCAATAACCTTAGTTCAGGCGTTCTGTCAAAAACAAAACAAAAACAAAAACAAAAAAAAAAAGCTGTTGAACCAGTTGAGTTCAGTTCAATTTTGTAAGGTTTTTTTTAAAAAAAGGTAAAATATTGTAGGTAAGGTTTTGGATAAGCCGATTAAAAAACTAAAATTGTAATTTGTAGATACTCAATGGTACAGCAGTGGTCGCCCTCAGTGATTCCCAGTTTCTTTTAAAATAGTCCCGACCAATGTAAGTGTTTTCCGTTGCACTGGTAGTAGGTATATATATAATTGTCATATTTTCAGAAAATAAAATTGAATTTCCCACTCGAATAGTTCGCCTGCGTTTTTGTCGACTTCGAAGGATCTAGTGGGCCAGGAAAGTTTGATATTTAGTGTTGGTCTACAAACTGTTCACTGGCGAATTGCTGCGAGGCAACATTATTTTATTTTATTGAGGTTCATCAGCAACATTTATTTTCGTTGTTCTATATCCTGTGAGTTACGATGGATAATCAAAGTTGCAGCTCTAAGACTTGTCACAAGGAGGATCACGAAGATGATATGGTTTCATGTGATCATTGCAAACGTTGGTGGCATTACGTTTGTGCCACTTTTGAACCTGATCTCTACGATACTGCTACACCTTGGTTCTGCAATCAAAACGACTGCTCATCTACTCCCTGTCCAAAGGCTTCGCACTTGCCGAACAGTGATGGATTGTCGTCCGCTCAGAATGAAATTGTTGGGTCCGTAGACTTGTTATTAGAGGCTGCGGCAGTTGCGCAAGCAGCAGTAGCTGAGAGGGACAATGAGATTTCTATTCTGCGGGCTGAAATGGAGAAGTTGAAGTTGAATTTAGCTGAGTCATCTTCGGGTGTTGTTCCACCAGCTGCTGTTTCAGTTGGTGTTCCCAAAGCGTCAGCAACAAAGAAACCGGATGAAAGGCTAGAAATGATAAGGCGAGTTCAGGCGAATCATGAGGCATTGCTTAAGAGGTCATTTAAACCACATCAATCGACGCCCTTGCGTGATAGACAGGGTGAACATGACGGTTTTCACGAATCAGCAGCCTTTCGGGAAAGTGATATGTCTAGTTTACTAACTATCCTGAACCGCAACAATGTACAGGAGTTGCCCGCTTTCTCGGGCGCAAACAAACGGGAATGGCCTTACTTCGAGGAGGTTTTTAAGTCCACGACAGTCGAAGGCAGATATAGTGGTAAGGAAAACGTCGCTCGTCTACGAAAAGCCCTTACTGGTGAGGCGTACCAACTTGTAAGCGATCGTTTGAAGCACTCGTCGGATGCTGATGCGATAATGGACTCTCTTCGTGCTATATTTGGTCGGTACGATGTTCTTGTTCACGACTTAACGGCCGATCTGTTTAATCTTCCTAAGCTGACCTCTAATAGTGATCCCAAGCTACGTAATTGGGCGGTGAGAGTTAATGGTTTCGTTGCTGACATCAAATCGATGAATAGGGAAGAAGCCCTATCCAACGGGTTTGTTTTAACAAATCTCGCTTCCAAATTAAGCGCTGGCTTGTATCATGAGTGGCAGAAAAAGAGAGCATCTACCTCTCGTACTAACTTCGTTGACTTCGCAGAGTTTCTGACAGGAAAGGTATTCGACTTACCCCCGGAAT
Organism: Cheilosia variabilis; assembly: GCA_951230905.1. Taxonomy (NCBI): domain Eukaryota; kingdom Metazoa; phylum Arthropoda; class Insecta; order Diptera; family Syrphidae; genus Cheilosia; species Cheilosia variabilis. Next base: position 88,476,590 of record OX579676.1, read on the forward strand.
TGGTGACTTCGTCAGTATCTGGTGAAATCAAGAAAGTTGAAGCCACTGCGAGGTCCTCTCGGCGAGTTCTAACTCATCACCCCGTGCAAGCTGCTAGTCCCGCTCCTGTGTGTGGAAGATGTGGCCGGAGTCAACATCCTTTGAGTCAGTGTCAAGATTTCAAGACTTTGTCGCCGGAGCAAAGACTCGCATACGCAAGGGAAAAGATTGTTTGCTTCACCTGCCTGAGCCTTTCGAAACATGACTGGAGGGCGTGCGCCAGGAAAAGAACATGTGGAGTTGGTGACTGTTCGGGTCGGCATCATCCATTACTGCACCAGATGTCTTCCCCAAGCAATGCCGAGCTAAATTCAGAGGCGGCTGTTTTTGTGCCGCAACCGCACGTCCATTCGTCTCACGTGGGTTCTAACTTAGCTGTTATGTTCAAGGTCGTCCCGATCAGAATTCATGGGGTCGATCATAAGTTCGTGGATACGTTCGCATTCCTTGATGATGGTTCGTCGTTGACAATGGTGGAGAAGGAGATCTTTGACGAGCTAGGTCTCGAAGGGAAGCCCGAGAGTCTAACACTTCAGTGGACGAAAGGTGTTTCGAGGCAGGAGAATTCCATGCGAACCACGTTGTCCGTATCTGGCGTCAGCAATCGTAAGCGACATTTGCTAAAGGATGTTTATACCGTAAAGAATTTGGAATTACCCAGTCAGTCCATCGATGTCGCTAAGTTAAAGGCTTCATATCCACATCTTCGAGGCCTTCCACTCACAGATCTCGACAATGCTAAGCCTAAGATTCTCGTTGGTCTGGACAAGGCCAGGTTCCTGTTAGGGCATGGTCAACGACACGGTAAAGAGGAAGAGCCGTGTGCATTGAAAACTTTACTTGGCTGGATTGTGTTCGGGAAGTCAGCACCTACTGTTCAAGTGTCATGCCTTCATCATTCCGTCAAACCTTAGATGCAGCTGGTGTTTCATGATGCCATCAAGTCCGACGAAAAGCTCCATGAATTGGTCAAACCGCATTTTACCACGGAGGAGTTTGGTGTCATGCCACCGAAAGGTGACTTGGTAGGTCAAGAGGTCAGGCGGGCAGTGGACATCATGGAACGGTCACTGAGGTTAGTGAATAACAACTGCTATGAAATCGGTCTTTTATGGAATTCAGAGGATGTTAAACTTCCGGACAGTTATCCGATGGCGTTGCATCGTCTCATTGGGTTAGAGAAGTCTTTAAAGAAAAAACCACATCTTCTGGATTGGAAGAATAATCACATGCGAGATATGGTGTCGAAAGGTTACGCGAGAATTGCTTCGGAAGAAGAATTGCAGCAGAAGTGGCCTCGAGTTTGGTACGCTCCCACCTTTGTCGTCGTAAACCCAAATAAGTTTCCGCCAAAGCCCAGGGATGTGGCTGATGTTGCGGCAAAAGTCGGTGGTGTCTCACTCAACACTCACTTATTAAAGGGTCCGGACAACCTGGTCCCCCTGCACGCTGGGATTTTTAAGTTTCGGGATCGAGAAATAGCTATTAACGCCGATGTTAAGGAAATGTTCCACCGGATACGTATAAAGGAAGTGGATCAACATTGTCAGCGCATCCTTTGGAGAGACGGTGATAGTTCGAAAAAACCCACGGTCTACATCATGCAAGTAATGATGTTTGGCCCCAGGTGTTCGCCTACGTGTGCCCAATTTGTGAAAAACCATCATGCGAATTTATTTCGTGAGGAATGCCCGGAAGCTGTCGATGGATTAACCAAGCGGACCTATGTAGACGACTACTTTAACAGCCACGATTCCATTCCTCAAGCCGTTGCTGTAACCAAAGATGCCATCCGGATATGCAAATCCATGAATTTCGACCTTGTTGGTGTCCAATCCAACAGCTCCGATGTTTTAAGCCAGATGCCTGAGAGCCACGTAAATCCTAGGCTCGTTAGTATTGACCCGAACGATTGCGATAACGAGGTGTTGAAGGTTTTGGGCATGTACTGGCACCCCTGCTCCGACTACTTTACTTACAAGTTATCAGATGATGGTGCTCTTGAGAGGATGATGCAGGCCGACTGCATACCCACCAAGAGGGTGATGCTCAGAACAATCATGAGGATTTTCGACCCGCTAGGCTTAATCTCTCTCTACATTATTCGAGGACGTATTTTATTGCAAGAAGTTTGGCGTGAAGGTTTCCAGTGGGACGAGCCGCTTTCAGAGGAGCTAAGGATTCCATGGTCGGTTTTCGTAAAGGATTTAAAGAACATTGAAAAACTCCGAATTCCGCGTCGTTATGTTTCATGGAGTCCAGACGTATCCAAGGTCCACCTCATCGTTTTCGTCGACGCCTCAGAAAAGGCCTTCTCAGCCGTAGCTTACTTACGTTTCGAGCAGAATGATAAGGTTGAGGTGGCCCATGTTATGGCAAAGGCTAAGGTAGCACCAGTAAAAAAGCTGTCGATTCCTCGTTTGGAATTACAAGCGGCGGTTCTCGGCTTGCGACTATCGGTGACTATCAAGAATAGTCACACAATTCGGATAGACGAAACATATTTCCTTTCCGATTCCAGAACAGTTCTCTCTTGGATAAACTCTTCGACATACAAATTCCCGTCTTTCGTCGCAGTCCGAGTCGGGGAAATTCTGGATTCTTCTTCGCCACGTCAATGGTTTTACATCAGATCCCAGGATAATGTAGCTGATGACGGCACGAAGTGGTTTGATTCACCAATGGGGAACCAGGAGTGTAGGTGGTTTACGGGTCCAGGGTTTCTCAAGACTCCTACAACTCACTGGCCGATTTCACTTGGCAAGGACATGAAAATTAGCGGATTTGAGGAAGACTTAAACCCTAACATAATGCTTCATGTCAAGGAGTCGTTGGACTCGTTCTCCATTTACAACGAGCTATCAGCGAGATTTCAAGCAAGGTGGACATCTTCTGTCAGATGTTTGGCGTTCATACTACGTGTCAGCGACATCATTTGCAAAAGACCAGCCAGCAAGCAACCCTTTGTCACACCAGAAGAGTTCTGCCGAGGGGAAGATTGGCTCTTCCGAAAAATCCAAAGAGACTCGTTCCCAGACGACATCTCCTCGTTACGTTTGAAAGGAAAGGTGAGTCCTTCGAGTTCTATCCTGTCACTATCTCCCTTTCTTGATAAGGATGGTACGATTCGGTTGAGTTCAAGGGCACAGAAGGCGAATGTTTCCTATGCCTCGCGTAATCCAGCAATACTGCCTAAGAATCACCCTCTGGTGGATGTCTTTATCCAACATCATCACGATCGCAACCTTCACTCGGGTACGGCTTCGATTGTTTCCGACATACGTGAACGTGCTTGGATCATTAGTATCCGTGGAGCGGTCGAGAGAGTTAGAGCCAGATGTCATACATGTAAACGACTCAAAGCAAAACCAGTGATGCCGGTAATGGGTCAGCTCCCGGAGGCCCGCTTAGCCTTTGATATGAGACCCTTCACTTATGTCGGAGTAGACTGCTTTGGCCCACTTTTGGTCAAGTTTGGTCGAGGAACAGTGAAACGGTATGGGATGATCTTTACGTGCCTCACATTTCGTGCAGTCCAGATTGAGTTGCTAAACGATTTAAGCTTGGATCACTGCACCCTGGCGCTGCGGCGCTTTGTGATCAACAGAGTCGTCACTCGTTTTCTGTACAGTGACAATGGTCTGAACTTCATCGGGTCAAAGAATCAGCTGGACAAAGACATCAAGGACATGGAGACCGCACTTAGTGATTACGCTGCGAAATACGAGCATATTTTGTGGCGCTTCATCCCAGCTTATTCACCATGGATGGGAGGCGCATGGGAACGACTAATCCAATCAATTAAAAAAAGTATCGAGTTCGTGCTTGGAGGAGTAATTCCGCAAGAAGATGTCCTTCGTAATGCTCTAATCGAAGCCCAGGAGCAAATAAATCGCCGTCCTTTAACCCACATTCCGGTCGATCCCGAGGACCCCAAACCTCTCACCCCGAACTCCATGCTTTTCGGTGAGGAAGATAGAGACGTTACGGCCCCCGGAATCTTCACGGATAATGATCAGTACAGCAAGCTTCACAGTCGCCGAGCTCAACACTTAATGGCCGAAATTAAAAGACGATGGTACACGGAGTATCTTCCCGTTATCACGAGACGTGGTAAGTGGTTTACCAGCTCGAAAGCAGTGGAAGTTGATAACATAGTTATCATTATTGAGCCCAATGAGAGTCGCGCAGCTTGGCAATTGGGTCGAGTAGTAAATGTTTACCCTGGTCCCGATGGAGTTGTGCGTATAGCGGACGTACGTCTTGCGAATGGTTCAATCAAGACGAAGAGGTCGGTGGGTAGGCTCGCTGTCCTAGACGTTAAGTCTTCACCCTAGAAGTTCAGACGGCCCCCGGAATGTCATGGAGCCAAATTTTTTAGTTAATAGTTTAACTATTTTTATTTTTATTAAGTTTATTTCACGTTTTAAATTTAAATATTTTTAAAATTTTTAATCAATTTATAATAAGTCGGGACATTAATAGGTTGGCATCACTGTTCAAGGTTCGGCGAATTCAGGCAGTTTCTGTCATTATTGAGTAATGGCGAATTCGTTGCCCTTGGCCAATAACCTTAGTTCAGGCGTTCTGTCAAAAACAAAACAAAAACAAAAACAAAAAAAAAAAGCTGTTGAACCAGTTGAGTTCAGTTCAATTTTGTAAGGTTTTTTTTAAAAAAAGGTAAAATATTGTAGGTAAGGTTTTGGATAAGCCGATTAAAAAACTAAAATTGTAATTTGTAGATACTCAATGGTACAGCAGTGGTCGCCCTCAGTGATTCCCAGTTTCTTTTAAAATAGTCCCGACCAATGTAAGTGTTTTCCGTTGCACTGGTAGTAGGTATATATATAATTGTCATATTTTCAGAAAATAAAATTGAATTTCCCACTCGAATAGTTCGCCTGCGTTTTTGTCGACTTCGAAGGATCTAGTGGGCCAGGAAAGTTTGATATTTAGTGTTGGTCTACAAACTGTTCACTGGCGAATTGCTGCGAGGCAACATTATTTTATTTTATTGAGGTTCATCAGCAACATTTATTTTCGTTGTTCTATATCCTGTGAGTTACGATGGATAATCAAAGTTGCAGCTCTAAGACTTGTCACAAGGAGGATCACGAAGATGATATGGTTTCATGTGATCATTGCAAACGTTGGTGGCATTACGTTTGTGCCACTTTTGAACCTGATCTCTACGATACTGCTACACCTTGGTTCTGCAATCAAAACGACTGCTCATCTACTCCCTGTCCAAAGGCTTCGCACTTGCCGAACAGTGATGGATTGTCGTCCGCTCAGAATGAAATTGTTGGGTCCGTAGACTTGTTATTAGAGGCTGCGGCAGTTGCGCAAGCAGCAGTAGCTGAGAGGGACAATGAGATTTCTATTCTGCGGGCTGAAATGGAGAAGTTGAAGTTGAATTTAGCTGAGTCATCTTCGGGTGTTGTTCCACCAGCTGCTGTTTCAGTTGGTGTTCCCAAAGCGTCAGCAACAAAGAAACCGGATGAAAGGCTAGAAATGATAAGGCGAGTTCAGGCGAATCATGAGGCATTGCTTAAGAGGTCATTTAAACCACATCAATCGACGCCCTTGCGTGATAGACAGGGTGAACATGACGGTTTTCACGAATCAGCAGCCTTTCGGGAAAGTGATATGTCTAGTTTACTAACTATCCTGAACCGCAACAATGTACAGGAGTTGCCCGCTTTCTCGGGCGCAAACAAACGGGAATGGCCTTACTTCGAGGAGGTTTTTAAGTCCACGACAGTCGAAGGCAGATATAGTGGTAAGGAAAACGTCGCTCGTCTACGAAAAGCCCTTACTGGTGAGGCGTACCAACTTGTAAGCGATCGTTTGAAGCACTCGTCGGATGCTGATGCGATAATGGACTCTCTTCGTGCTATATTTGGTCGGTACGATGTTCTTGTTCACGACTTAACGGCCGATCTGTTTAATCTTCCTAAGCTGACCTCTAATAGTGATCCCAAGCTACGTAATTGGGCGGTGAGAGTTAATGGTTTCGTTGCTGACATCAAATCGATGAATAGGGAAGAAGCCCTATCCAACGGGTTTGTTTTAACAAATCTCGCTTCCAAATTAAGCGCTGGCTTGTATCATGAGTGGCAGAAAAAGAGAGCATCTACCTCTCGTACTAACTTCGTTGACTTCGCAGAGTTTCTGACAGGAAAGGTATTCGACTTACCCCCGGAATTGGTGACTTCGTCAGTATCTGGTGAAATCAAGAAAGTTGAAGCCACTGCGAGGTCCTCTCGGCGAGTTCTAACTCATCACCCCGTGCAAGCTGCTAGTCCCGCTCCTGTGTGTGGAAGATGTGGCCGGAGTCAACATCCTTTGAGTCAGTGTCAAGATTTCAAGACTTTGTCGCCGGAGCAAAGACTCGCATACGCAAGGGAAAAGATTGTTTGCTTCACCTGCCTGAGCCTTTCGAAACATGACTGGAGGGCGTGCGCCAGGAAAAGAACATGTGGAGTTGGTGACTGTTCGGGTCGGCATCATCCATTACTGCACCAGATGTCTTCCCCAAGCAATGCCGAGCTAAATTCAGAGGCGGCTGTTTTTGTGCCGCAACCGCACGTCCATTCGTCTCACGTGGGTTCTAACTTAGCTGTTATGTTCAAGGTCGTCCCGATCAGAATTCATGGGGTCGATCATAAGTTCGTGGATACGTTCGCATTCCTTGATGATGGTTCGTCGTTGACAATGGTGGAGAAGGAGATCTTTGACGAGCTAGGTCTCGAAGGGAAGCCCGAGAGTCTAACACTTCAGTGGACGAAAGGTGTTTCGAGGCAGGAGAATTCCATGCGAACCACGTTGTCCGTATCTGGCGTCAGCAATCGTAAGCGACATTTGCTAAAGGATGTTTATACCGTAAAGAATTTGGAATTACCCAGTCAGTCCATCGATGTCGCTAAGTTAAAGGCTTCATATCCACATCTTCGAGGCCTTCCACTCACAGATCTCGACAATGCTAAGCCTAAGATTATCGTTGGTCTGGACAAGGCCAGGTTCCTGTTAGGGCATGGTCAACGACACGGTAAAGAGGAAGAGCCGTGTGCATTGAAAACTTTACTTGGCTGGATTGTGTTCGGGAAGTCAGCACCTACTGTTCAAGTGTCATGCCTTCATCATTCCGTCAAACCTTAGATGCAGCTGGTGTTTCATGATGCCATCAAGTCCGACGAAAAGCTCCATGAATTGGTCAAACCGCATTTTACCACGGAGGAGTTTGGTGTCATGCCACCGAAAGGTGACTTGGTAGGTCAAGAGGTCAGGCGGGCAGTGGACATCATGGAACGGTCACTGAGGTTAGTGAATAACAACTGCTATGAAATCGGTCTTTTATGGGATTCAGAGGATGTTAAACTTCCGGACAGTTATCCGATGGCGTTGCATCGTCTCATTGGGTTAGAGAAGTCTTTAAAGAAAAAACCACATCTTCTGGATTGGAAGAATAATCACATGCGAGATATGGTGTCGAAAGGTTACGCGAGAATTGCTTCGGAAGAAGAATTGCAGCAGAAGTGGCCTCGAGTTTGGTACGCTCCCACCTTTGTCGTCGTAAACCCAAATAAGTTTCCGCCAAAGCCCAGGGATGTGGCTGATGTTGCGGCAAAAGTCGGTGGTGTCTCACTCAACACTCACTTATTAAAGGGTCCGGACAACCTGGTCCCCCTGCACGCTGGGATTTTTAAGTTTCGGGATCGAGAAATAGCTATTAACGCCGATGTTAAGGAAATGTTCCACCGGATACGTATAAAGGAAGTGGATCAACATTGTCAGCGCATCCTTTGGAGAGACGGTGATAGTTCGAAAAAACCCACGGTCTACATCATGCAAGTAATGATGTTTGGCCCCAGGTGTTCGCCTACGTGTGCCCAATTTGTGAAAAACCATCATGCGAATTTATTTCGTGAGGAATGCCCGGAAGCTGTCGATGGATTAACCAAGCGGACCTATGTAGACGACTACTTTAACAGCCACGATTCCATTCCTCAAGCCGTTGCTGTAACCAAAGATGCCATCCGGATATGCAAATCCATGAATTTCGACCTTGTTGGTGTCCAATCCAACAGCTCCGATGTTTTAAGCCAGATGCCTGAGAGCCACGTAAATCCTAGGCTCGTTAGTATTGACCCGAACGATTGCGATAACGAGGTGTTGAAGGTTTTGGGCATGTACTGGCACCCCTGCTCCGACTACTTTACTTACAAGTTATCAGATGATGGTGCTCTTGAGAGGATGATGCAGGCCGACTGCATACCCACCAAGAGGGTGATGCTCAGAACAATCATGAGGATTTTCGACCCGCTAGGCTTAATCTCTCTCTACATTATTCGAGGACGTATTTTATTGCAAGAAGTTTGGCGTGAAGGTTTCCAGTGGGACGAGCCGCTTTCAGAGGAGCTAAGGATTCCATGGTCGGTTTTCGTAAAGGATTTAAAGAACATTGAAAAACTCCGAATTCCGCGTCGTTATGTTTCATGGAGTCCAGACGTATCCAAGGTCCACCTCATCGTTTTCGTCGACGCCTCAGAAAAGGCCTTCTCAGCCGTAGCTTACTTACGTTTCGAGCAGAATGATAAGGTTGAGGTGGCCCATGTTATGGCAAAGGCTAAGGTAGCACCAGTAAAAAAGCTGTCGATTCCTCGTTTGGAATTACAAGCGGCGGTTCTCGGCTTGCGACTATCGGTGACTATCAAGAATAGTCACACAATTCGGATAGACGAAACATATTTCCTTTCCGATTCCAGAACAGTTCTCTCTTGGATAAACTCTTCGACATACAAATTCCCGTCTTTCGTCGCAGTCCGAGTCGGGGAAATTCTGGATTCTTCTTCGCCACGTCAATGGTTTTACATCAGATCCCAGGATAATGTAGCTGATGACGGCACGAAGTGGTTTGATTCACCAATGGGGAACCAGGAGTGTGGGTGGCTTACGGGTCTAGGGTTTCTCAAGACTCCTACAACTCACTGGCCGATTTCACTTGGCAAGGACATGAAAATTAGCGGATTTGAGGAAGACTTAAACCCTAACATAATGCTTCATGTCAAGGAGTCGTTGGACTCGTTCTCCATTTACAACGAGCTATCAGCGAGATTTCAAGCAAGGTGGACATCTTCTGTCAGATGTTTGGCGTTCATACTACGTGTCAGCGACATCATTTGCAAAAGACCAGCCAGCAAGCAACCCTTTGTCACACCAGAAGAGTTCTGCCGAGGGGAAGATTGGCTCTTCCGAAAAATCCAAAGAGACTCGTTCCCAGACGACATCTCCTCGTTACGTTTAAAAGGAAAGGTGAGTCCTTCGAGTTCTATCCTGTCACTATCTCCCTTTCTTGATAAGGATGGTACGATTCGGTTGAGTTCAAGGGCACAGAAGGCGAATGTTTCCTATGCCTCGCGTAATCCAGCAATACTGCCTAAGAATCACCCTCTGGTGGATGTCTTTATCCAACATCATCACGATCGCAACCTTCACTCGGGTACGGCTTCGATTGTTTCCGACATACGTGAACGTGCTTGGATCATTAGTATCCGTGGAGCGGTCGAGAGAGTTAGAGCCAGATGTCATACATGTAAACGACTCAAAGCAAAACCAGTGATGCCGGTAATGGGTCAGCTCCCGGAGGCCCGCTTAGCCTTTGATATGAGACCCTTCACTTATGTCGGAGTAGACTGCTTTGGCCCACTTTTGGTCAAGTTTGGTCGAGGAACAGTGAAACGGTATGGGATGATCTTTACGTGCCTCACATTTCGTGCAGTCCAGATTGAGTTGCTAAACGATTTAAGCTTGGATCACTGCACCCTGGCGCTGCGGCGCTTTGTGATCAACAGAGTCGTCACTCGTTTTCTGTACAGTGACAATGGTCTGAACTTCATCGGGTCAAAGAATCAGCTGGACAAAGACATCAAGGACATGGAGACCGCACTTAGTGATTACGCTGCGAAATACGAGCATATTTTGTGGCGCTTCATCCCAGCTTATTCACCATGGATGGGAGGCGCATGGGAACGACTAATCCAATCAATTAAAAAAAGTATCGAGTTCGTGCTTGGAGGAGTAATTCCGCAAGAAGATGTCCTTCGTAATGCTCTAATCGAAGCCCAGGAGCAAATAAATCGCCGTCCTTTAACCCACATTCCGGTCGATCCCGAGGACCCCAAACCTCTCACCCCGAACTCCATGCTTTTCGGTGAGGAAGATAGAGACGTTACGGCCCCCGGAATCTTCACGGATAATGATCAGTACAGCAAGCTTCACAGTCGCCGAGCTCAACACTTAATGGCCGAAATTAAAAGACGATGGTACACGGAGTATCTTCCCGTTATCACGAGACGTGGTAAGTGGTTTACCAGCTCGAAAGCAGTGGAAGTTGATAACATAGTTATCATTATTGAGCCCAATGAGAGTCGCGCAGCTTGGCAATTGGGTCGAGTAGTAAATGTTTACCCTGGTCCCGATGGAGTTGTGCGTATAGCGGACGTACGTCTTGCGAATGGTTCAATCAAGACGAAGAGGTCGGTGGGTAGGCTCGCTGTCCTAGACGTTAAGTCTTCACCCTAGAAGTTCAGACGGCCCCCGGAATGTCATGGAGCCAAATTTTTTAGTTAATAGTTTAACTATTTTTATTTTTATTAAGTTTATTTCACGTTTTAAATTTAAATATTTTTAAAATTTTTAATCAATTTATAATAAGTCGGGACATTAATAGGTTGGCATCACTGTTCAAGGTTCGGCGAATTCAGGCAGTTTCTGTCATTATTGAGTAATGGCGAATTCGTTGCCCTTGGCCAATAACCTTAGTTCAGGCGTTCTGTCAAAAACAAAACAAAAACAAAAACAAAAAAAAAAAGCTGTTGAACCAGTTGAGTTCAGTTCAATTTTGTAAGGTTTTTTTTTAAAAAAGGTAAAATATTGTAGGTAAGGTTTTGGATAAGCCGATTAAAAAACTAAAATTGTAATTTGTAGATACTCAATGGTACAGCAGTGGTCGCCCTCAGTGATTCCCAGTTTCTTTTAAAATAGTCCCGACCAATGTAAGTGTTTTCCGTTGCACTGGTAGTAGGTATATATATAATTGTCATATTTTCAGAAAATAAAATTGAATTTCCCACTCGAATAGTTCGCCTGCGTTTTTGTCGACTTCGAAGGATCTAGTGGGCCAGGAAAGTTTGATATTTAGTGTTGGTCTACAAACTGTTCACTGGCGAATTGCTGCGAGGCAACATTATTTTATTTTATTGAGGTTCATCAGCAACATTTATTTTCGTTGTTCTATATCCTGTGAGTTACGATGGATAATCAAAGTTGCAGCTCTAAGACTTGTCACAAGGAGGATCACGAAGATGATATGGTTTCATGTGATCATTGCAAACGTTGGTGGCATTACGTTTGTGCCACTTTTGAACCTGATCTCTACGATACTGCTACACCTTGGTTCTGCAATCAAAACGACTGCTCATCTACTCCCTGTCCAAAGGCTTCGCACTTGCCGAACAGTGATGGATTGTCGTCCGCTCAGAATGAAATTGTTGGGTCCGTAGACTTGTTATTAGAGGCTGCGGCAGTTGCGCAAGCAGCAGTAGCTGAGAGGGACAATGAGATTTCTATTCTGCGGGCTGAAATGGAGAAGTTGAAGTTGAATTTAGCTGAGTCATCTTCGGGTGTTGTTCCACCAGCTGCTGTTTCAGTTGGTGTTCCCAAAGCGTCAGCAACAAAGAAACCGGATGAAAGGCTAGAAATGATAAGGCGAGTTCAGGCGAATCATGAGGCATTGCTTAAGAGGTCATTTAAACCACATCAATCGACGCCCTTGCGTGATAGACAGGGTGAACATGACGGTTTTCACGAATCAGCAGCCTTTCGGGAAAGTGATATGTCTAGTTTACTAACTATCCTGAACCGCAACAATGTACAGGAGTTGCCCGCTTTCTCGGGCGCAAACAAACGGGAATGGCCTTACTTCGAGGAGGTTTTTAAGTCCACGACAGTCGAAGGCAGATATAGTGGTAAGGAAAACGTCGCTCGTCTACGAAAAGCCCTTACTGGTGAGGCGTACCAACTTGTAAGCGATCGTTTGAAGCACTCGTCGGATGCTGATGCGATAATGGACTCTCTTCGTGCTATATTTGGTCGGTACGATGTTCTTGTTCACGACTTAACGGCCGATCTGTTTAATCTTCCTAAGCTGACCTCTAATAGTGATCCCAAGCTACGTAATTGGGCGGTGAGAGTTAATGGTTTCGTTGCTGACATCAAATCGATGAATAGGGAAGAAGCCCTATCCAACGGGTTTGTTTTAACAAATCTCGCTTCCAAATTAAGCGCTGGCTTGTATCATGAGTGGCAGAAAAAGAGAGCATCTACCTCTCGTACTAACTTCGTTGACTTCGCAGAGTTTCTGACAGGAAAGGTATTCGACTTACCCCCGGAATTGGTGACTTCGTCAGTATCTGGTGAAATCAAGAAAGTTGAAGCCACTGCGAGGTCCTCTCGGCGAGTTCTAACTCATCACCCCGTGCAAGCTGCTAGTCCCGCTCCTGTGTGTGGAAGATGTGGCCGGAGTCAACATCCTTTGAGTCAGTGTCAAGATTTCAAGACTTTGTCGCCGGAGCAAAGACTCGCATACGCAAGGGAAAAGATTGTTTGCTTCACCTGCCTGAGCCTTTCGAAACATGACTGGAGGGCGTGCGCCAGGAAAAGAACATGTGGAGTTGGTGACTGTTCGGGTCGGCATCATCCATTACTGCACCAGATGTCTTCCCCAAGCAATGCCGAGCTAAATTCAGAGGCGGCTGTTTTTGTGCCGCAACCGCACGTCCATTCGTCTCACGTGGGTTCTAACTTAGCTGTTATGTTCAAGGTCGTCCCGATCAGAATTCATGGGGTCGATCATAAGTTCGTGGATACGTTCGCATTCCTTGATGATGGTTCGTCGTTGACAATGGTGGAGAAGGAGATCTTTGACGAGCTAGGTCTCGAAGGGAAGCCCGAGAGTCTAACACTTCAGTGGACGAAAGGTGTTTCGAGGCAGGAGAATTCCATGCGAACCACGTTGTCCGTATCTGGCGTCAGCAATCGTAAGCGACATTTGCTAAAGGATGTTTATACCGTAAAGAATTTGGAATTACCCAGTCAGTCCATCGATGTCGCTAAGTTAAAGGCTTCATATCCACATCTTCGAGGCCTTCCACTCACAGATCTCGACAATGCTAAGCCTAAGATTATCGTTGGTCTGGACAAGGCCAGGTTCCTGTTAGGGCATGGTCAACGACACGGTAAAGAGGAAGAGCCGTGTGCATTGAAAACTTTACTTGGCTGGATTGTGTTCGGGAAGTCAGCACCTACTGTTCAAGTGTCATGCCTTCATCATTCCGTCAAACCTTAGATGCAGCTGGTGTTTCATGATGCCATCAAGTCCGACGAAAAGCTCCATGAATTGGTCAAACCGCATTTTACCACGGAGGAGTTTGGTGTCATGCCACCGAAAGGTGACTTGGTAGGTCAAGAGGTCAGGCGGGCAGTGGACATCATGGAACGGTCACTGAGGTTAGTGAATAACAACTGCTATGAAATCGGTCTTTTATGGGATTCAGAGGATGTTAAACTTCCGGACAGTTATCCGATGGCGTTGCATCGTCTCATTGGGTTAGAGAAGTCTTTAAAGAAAAAACCACATCTTCTGGATTGGAAGAATAATCACATGCGAGATATGGTGTCGAAAGGTTACGCGAGAATTGCTTCGGAAGAAGAATTGCAGCAGAAGTGGCCTCGAGTTTGGTACGCTCCCACCTTTGTCGTCGTAAACCCAAATAAGTTTCCGCCAAAGCCCAGGGATGTGGCTGATGTTGCGGCAAAAGTCGGTGGTGTCTCACTCAACACTCACTTATTAAAGGGTCCGGACAACCTGGTCCCCCTGCACGCTGGGATTTTTAAGTTTCGGGATCGAGAAATAGCTATTAACGCCGATGTTAAGGAAATGTTCCACCGGATACGTATAAAGGAAGTGGATCAACATTGTCAGCGCATCCTTTGGAGAGACGGTGATAGTTCGAAAAAACCCACGGTCTACATCATGCAAGTAATGATGTTTGGCCCCAGGTGTTCGCCTACGTGTGCCCAATTTGTGAAAAACCATCATGCGAATTTATTTCGTGAGGAATGCCCGGAAGCTGTCGATGGATTAACCAAGCGGACCTATGTAGACGACTACTTTAACAGCCACGATTCCATTCCTCAAGCCGTTGCTGTAACCAAAGATGCCATCCGGATATGCAAATCCATGAATTTCGACCTTGTTGGTGTCCAATCCAACAGCTCCGATGTTTTAAGCCAGATGCCTGAGAGCCACGTAAATCCTAGGCTCGTTAGTATTGACCCGAACGATTGCGATAACGAGGTGTTGAAGGTTTTGGGCATGTACTGGCACCCCTGCTCCGACTACTTTACTTACAAGTTATCAGATGATGGTGCTCTTGAGAGGATGATGCAGGCCGACTGCATACCCACCAAGAGGGTGATGCTCAGAACAATCATGAGGATTTTCGACCCGCTAGGCTTAATCTCTCTCTACATTATTCGAGGACGTATTTTATTGCAAGAAGTTTGGCGTGAAGGTTTCCAGTGGGACGAGCCGCTTTCAGAGGAGCTAAGGATTCCATGGTCGGTTTTCGTAAAGGATTTAAAGAACATTGAAAAACTCCGAATTCCGCGTCGTTATGTTTCATGGAGTCCAGACGTATCCAAGGTCCACCTCATCGTTTTCGTCGACGCCTCAGAAAAGGCCTTCTCAGCCGTAGCTTACTTACGTTTCGAGCAGAATGATAAGGTTGAGGTGGCCCATGTTATGGCAAAGGCTAAGGTAGCACCAGTAAAAAAGCTGTCGATTCCTCGTTTGGAATTACAAGCGGCGGTTCTCGGCTTGCGACTATCGGTGACTATCAAGAATAGTCACACAATTCGGATAGACGAAACATATTTCCTTTCCGATTCCAGAACAGTTCTCTCTTGGATAAACTCTTCGACATACAAATTCCCGTCTTTCGTCGCAGTCCGAGTCGGGGAAATTCTGGATTCTTCTTCGCCACGTCAATGGTTTTACATCAGATCCCAGGATAATGTAGCTGATGACGGCACGAAGTGGTTTGATTCACCAATGGGGAACCAGGAGTGTGGGTGGCTTACGGGTCTAGGGTTTCTCAAGACTCCTACAACTCACTGGCCGATTTCACTTGGCAAGGACATGAAAATTAGCGGATTTGAGGAAGACTTAAACCCTAACATAATGCTTCATGTCAAGGAGTCGTTGGACTCGTTCTCCATTTACAACGAGCTATCAGCGAGATTTCAAGCAAGGTGGACATCTTCTGTCAGATGTTTGGCGTTCATACTACGTGTCAGCGACATCATTTGCAAAAGACCAGCCAGCAAGCAACCCTTTGTCACACCAGAAGAGTTCTGCCGAGGGGAAGATTGGCTCTTCCGAAAAATCCAAAGAGACTCGTTCCCAGACGACATCTCCTCGTTACGTTTAAAAGGAAAGGTGAGTCCTTCGAGTTCTATCCTGTCACTATCTCCCTTTCTTGATAAGGATGGTACGATTCGGTTGAGTTCAAGGGCACAGAAGGCGAATGTTTCCTATGCCTCGCGTAATCCAGCAATACTGCCTAAGAATCACCCTCTGGTGGATGTCTTTATCCAACATCATCACGATCGCAACCTTCACTCGGGTACGGCTTCGATTGTTTCCGACATACGTGAACGTGCTTGGATCATTAGTATCCGTGGAGCGGTCGAGAGAGTTAGAGCCAGATGTCATACATGTAAACGACTCAAAGCAAAACCAGTGATGCCGGTAATGGGTCAGCTCCCGGAGGCCCGCTTAGCCTTTGATATGAGACCCTTCACTTATGTCGGAGTAGACTGCTTTGGCCCACTTTTGGTCAAGTTTGGTCGAGGAACAGTGAAACGGTATGGGATGATCTTTACGTGCCTCACATTTCGTGCAGTCCAGATTGAGTTGCTAAACGATTTAAGCTTGGATCACTGCACCCTGGCGCTGCGGCGCTTTGTGATCAACAGAGTCGTCACTCGTTTTCTGTACAGTGACAATGGTCTGAACTTCATCGGGTCAAAGAATCAGCTGGACAAAGACATCAAGGACATGGAGACCGCACTTAGTGATTACGCTGCGAAATACGAGCATATTTTGTGGCGCTTCATCCCAGCTTATTCACCATGGATGGGAGGCGCATGGGAACGACTAATCCAATCAATTAAAAAAAGTATCGAGTTCGTGCTTGGAGGAGTAATTCCGCAAGAAGATGTCCTTCGTAATGCTCTAATCGAAGCCCAGGAGCAAATAAATCGCCGTCCTTTAACCCACATTCCGGTCGATCCCGAGGACCCCAAACCTCTCACCCCGAACTCCATGCTTTTCGGTGAGGAAGATAGAGACGTTACGGCCCCCGGAATCTTCACGGATAATGATCAGTACAGCAAGCTTCACAGTCGCCGAGCTCAACACTTAATGGCCGAAATTAAAAGACGATGGTACACGGAGTATCTTCCCGTTATCACGAGACGTGGTAAGTGGTTTACCAGCTCGAAAGCAGTGGAAGTTGATAACATAGTTATCATTATTGAGCCCAATGAGAGTCGCGCAGCTTGGCAATTGGGTCGAGTAGTAAATGTTTACCCTGGTCCCGATGGAGTTGTGCGTATAGCGGACGTACGTCTTGCGAATGGTTCAATCAAGACGAAGAGGTCGGTGGGTAGGCTCGCTGTCCTAGACGTTAAGTCTTCACCCTAGAAGTTCAGACGGCCCCCGGAATGTCATGGAGCCAAATTTTTTAGTTAATAGTTTAACTATTTTTATTTTTATTAAGTTTATTTCACGTTTTAAATTTAAATATTTTTAAAATTTTTAATCAATTTATAATAAGTCGGGACATTAATAGGTTGGCATCACTGTTCAAGGTTCGGCGAATTCAGGCAGTTTCTGTCATTATTGAGTAATGGCGAATTCGTTGCCCTTGGCCAATAACCTTAGTTCAGGCGTTCTGTCAAAAACAAAACAAAAACAAAAACAAAAAAAAAAAGCTGTTGAACCAGTTGAGTTCAGTTCAATTTTGTAAGGTTTTTTTTAAAAAAAGGTAAAATATTGTAGGTAAGGTTTTGGATAAGCCGATTAAAAAACTAAAATTGTAATTTGTAGATACTCAATGGTACAGCAGTGGTCGCCCTCAGTGATTCCCAGTTTCTTTTAAAATAGTCCCGACCAATGTAAGTGTTTTCCGTTGCACTGGTAGTAGGTATATATATAATTGTCATATTTTCAGAAAATAAAATTGAATTTCCCACTCGAATAGTTCGCCTGCGTTTTTGTCGACTTCGAAGGATCTAGTGGGCCAGGAAAGTTTGATATTTAGTGTTGGTCTACAAACTGTTCACTGGCGAATTGCTGCGAGGCAACACTTACCGCCATTATAAAAATGCCAGCACATCCAAATGCTAACTAAATTCTAGCTCCCATACAAAACACAACGATCTGTCAAAATGTAGCTTGAGAAAATGTGCCGACCCATTAAATGGGCACGCTAAATTTGGACAAACACATGAAGTATATACCTACATTCTGAAACAAAAGTTTAATTACTTATCTCGAGCTGCGTACCTACCACTCGGCTAAAGGTATGGTGAGAATTTTGTATGGGAGCTAAAACTTAGCTCAAGCAGAGCGCTAAGCTTAATACTTGGAGATAAAAGTTGGAGAACAGCTAAAATTTTGTTTAGCTCGAGCAGCGCACTAAAATTTACAGTTGAAATGCCACATTGTATTGATTATTTTTTTTCCTCTTTTTGCATCACGCATGGTAAGCAAATTCGCTAATGCTGTGAGAAATGCGACATTTTGCTAATATTTGCCATGGGAACATAAAACTTAAAATTATTAAACTGAAACGTAAATCTTAAGCAAGAACATAAATATGATTACAGTAATCCAGGTTAAGCCAATTATATTCGTTCAAACTGAAAGTTACGTCCATTTAATATTTAATATCTGCTCCGATTAAATGTCAGGAAAAAGTAAACCTAGTTTAGTTTGCCTCAATAGGCGTTTTTCTTTTTTAGTTCAGAGCTGAGCTCGAGCAGTAGAGCTCTGAAGCAAGCGTGCTCAGATTGTTCAGAGGTATTTATGAAACACACTTGAGCACATAGCTGTCATTTGTTGTTAATATATGTATAAATTGAATTTTTATTAATTTTTATTTATTAAATTGGTTAACCTTCAGTTCAAGAACAACAAGGTTCGTGCGGCATTTAAAGTATTTTGTTTATCCTGTTTTTTTTTTTCTGTCAAATGTGACTGGAAGTGTGTAATCAGCTTTTCACTCAGCCTGCTCAATCAATTTATTCTGAGCTCATAGAGCGCGCTCTGAACGAAAAAATAAACACAAATTCTGAGCTAAAAAATAAAGTTAATTTAAAAAACAAAAAAACCCGACTGACTGTAAAAAAAAAGAATTGAAAAGATATGAACAAGACGCATTCAAGTACTGCAGAAGGATTCTTAGCGAAATTATTCAAGCCGATTTGAAATGCAAAAAAATTGAAATTAAACTAAAATTACTGCAACAACCGGTGGTCCGCACCGTTTGCATCATTTAAGTGATATAGAGGAAGATGTTATTCAGTTAATGGAAATTAGTGTGAAGACGTTGATCATGATGTCAGCCCAAATACAGTGATAGGGTGTACAAATAATCTCGGAAATCAGAGGAGGGACGAAATAATCAGTTGGAGGAGCAAACTGCTGCATAAAACACAAAAGTAAATAAATGAAATTTTCTGCTCTTGACAAACCGTCAAATAACATGCCGCATTAATAAGTCAATTTATTCACAATAACCACAAATTTTATCAAATCATTCAAGAATTTAGTTATCTTAACTCGACTAGATTGGTCTGAATAAGAATTTCTTGACTACATTCGTCGGCTTCCCCTCCATAAACGTCAACTGAAACAGCTGCTCATATGACCGATAGCTGTCAGACTTACTAAACTAGAAACTTGAATGTCCCAAGTTACACAATACCAAAAATTGTTTTGATTGACAAATTTGTCAATTGTCAATTGTTTGATAATTGAAACTCACAATAGGGGTGTCAGTCACATGCCCAAGGGTTTTGGAAAAAAAAAGAGTTTTATGTCTGTTTCTGTATGATAATGCATTTCGTCGGCTTTCAAGCAAAACTGACCAACTACCAAAAATTCTATTTTGTATAAAAATTAATGGTAAGCATAATAGAAGAGCATGTAGAAAATTCTGCCAAAACATTTAAAATTTTTGGTTGACTATCTGCCTTTATGCACAAGAAATTCAGGAAACAAAGAATTGTTTTGCGTTTTTCCAAGAACTAAGTTTTTGCAGTTAGTCAGTTTTGCTTGTAAGCCGACGATTTGATCATTTTAGACATAAGGCACAGAAAGAGCCCCAAAAATTGAGAAAAACACTTACCGCCATTATAGAAACGCCAGCACATCCAAATGCTAACTAAATTCTAGCCCCAATACAAAACACAACGATCTGTCAAAATGTAGCTTGAGAAAATGTGCCGACCCATTAAATGGGCACGCTACATTTTGACAAACACATGAAGTATATACCTACATTCTGAAACAAAAGTTTAATTACTTATCTCGAGCTGCGTACCTACCACTCGGCTAAAGGTATGGTGAGAATTTTGTATGGGAGCTAAAACTTAGCTCAAGCAGCGCGCTAAGCTTAATACTTGGAGATAAAAGTTGGAGAACAGCTAAAATTTTGTTTAGCTCGAGCAGCGCACTAAAATTTACAGTTGAAATGCCACATTGTATTGATTATTTTTTTTCCTCTTTTTGCATCACGCATGGTAAGCAAATTCACTAATGCTGTGAGAAATACCACATTTTGCTAATACAGGGTCCGCCAAATAACTTTTTTTTTTTGAAAATGCTATAAAAAAAAACTACTGAATATTTTCTCAAATTTCTTTTTTTATTTGAAAGTATAATCCTTCCGGTTAATAATGGAAAATAATTTCATTCAAATGGCTGGCTCGGCTGGCCATGCAGTAGCCTACACGAAGATGCCGATTTTGCCAAAAAAAAAAACGTCTTTTCAGATGAAGCTCATTTTCATCTTGGCGGGTATGTAAACGAGCAAAATTATCGCATTTGGGGCACAGAAAACCCGCACGCAATTGGACCGATCGTGTAGGCTACTGCATGGCCAGCCGAGGCAGCCATTTGAATGAAGGATTGTACTTTCAATTAAAAAAAGAAATTTGAGAAAATATTCAGTAGTTTTTTTTTATAGCATTTTCAAAAAAAAAAGTTATTTGGCGGACCCTTTATTTGCCATGGGAACATAAAACTTAAAATAATTAAACTGAAACGTAAATCTTAAGCAAGAACATAAATATGATTACAGTAATCCAGGTTAAGCCAATTATATTCGTTCAAACTGAAAGTTACGTCCATTTAATATTTAATATCTGCTCCGATTAAATGTCAGGAAAAAGTAAACCTAGTTTTTAGTTTGCCTCAATAGGCGTTTTTCTTTTTTAGTTCAGAGCTGAGCTCGAGCAGTAGAGCTCTGAAGCGAGCGTGCTCAGATTGTTCAGAGGTATTTATGATATACACTTCAGCACATAGCTGTCATTTGTTGTTAATATATGTATAAATTGAATTTTTATTAATTTTTATTTATTAAATTGGTTAACCTTCAGTTCAAGAACAACAAGGTTCGTGCGGCATTTAAAGTATTTTGTTTATCCTGTTTTTTTTTCTGTCAAATGTGACTGGAAGTGTGTAATCAGCTTTTCACTCAGCCTGCTCAATCAATTTATTCTGCGCTCATAGAGCGCGCTCTGAACGAAAAAATAAACACAAATTCTGAGCTAAAAAATAAAGTTAATTTAAAAAACCAAAAAACCCGACTGACTGTAAAAAAAAAAAAAGAATTGAAAAGATATGAACAAGACGCATTCAAGTACCTTGTACAACAGTTCAAGTTGTGCTCTGAACTAAAAAAGAAAAACGCCTTATGTCAGTTTCAATGGTCAGGATGATTCGAGCTCTATTAGATTTTCTAGACCGAGGTATATTATGTTACAACGAATCCAAGTTCAAGTGACCAACATCAGATGAAACCCGTCGATACAGTTATCTAAGCTACCCGAATTGTATTTTTTGTTTGTTTGATAAAATTTCTGAGAAGCGATGTGACATTTGATAACTTCGCAAATTTATTTCCATATAACGCTTTCAAATATCTACTCATAAAATGAAACCAGCTGTAGTTCTGTTGCATATTTTTAAGTATGTACATTATGTACTAGATAACCAGCTGTCTTGCATTGAAATTGCCAGAAAAGAATTACCTGCAGCAGCTTGTCGTTTCAACTGAAAAAAATAAAAATCTTTGGGTTAATACGTGCCTGTGCATACACAAAACAATATAGGTTTATAATATAAACAAGTAAGGAAGTAGCAATTAAGTCGTAGTGCATCTATGTAATAATTGTCTATAAACCAGGGAAGCATTTTTAGTTAACACAAAAACCATAGCCAGAAAACAAGGGTATATGAATAGATATTAAGTTGGAATAGTAAATGTTAATTATTGATATATAGGAAAATGCGATTTCATATAGAAACAAGTATATAAAACATTGAGCTTGATTTAACTAGGTATATAGATACTCATAACATAATGGAAGTGGTTATGGAATAAAACATACCCTATCTGACACGCCTGATGACATTTGCTTAATGATGTCCACTATAGAATTATAGGACAAAATATTGGTCGCAAAAAAAAACTAAAAACTTCTATTAACTTATTTAAATATAGATTCGGATTTAACAAAGACACAAAAAACACCGCAGCAATTTAAAGAGAGCATCATTTGATTTTTTTCATAGGTAGTTCATTCGTTCAGTTTAGTAGCTTATTCACTCACTACGCTCTTAGCTCTTAGCTCAAAGCAATATTATTGCCATATCAACAAGATTTTCTTTTTAACTTTGGTAACCTGTATCTTGCCATCTAGCGGTGTCAAATAGAAAGCAAAAAGTGACTATCTCATAATAAAGTTAGTGCATACAGAAATTCTGAATTGTACAGTACTGAACTACAACAAATTAAGTTAGGAGTATTCACGATTCGGTGTAACAGAGCTAGCAAAATTGCGAGATTTTATTTTATTTTATCAGATCGTGAACACTCTTATTCTAATCTCTAGCAACAACGAAGCAAAGGTACGGAGAGCCAGTAACACTGACATTTGGCGAACTGTCAAAAGGACGAGGGTACACTTTACTCCATTATATTTTTCTGTTTCTATAGGGTAAGGGTATAGATAAAGTGCAAAATTGTAGCGAAATTTTAGTCAGTATATTTTGTTATTGGAGTGCGAAAAAAAGTTGCACTTTCGCTCTTCGCAATGATACTAGACCAGTTGCATCGGATCGTGAATACCCTTATTGTTAAATTGTTTAATATTTATAAAAGAGCTATATTGTATCGTAATCCTGACGACTGGAATACATACTACCAATGTAGGATTCGATAGAGGCGATGTAGTATATGTGCAGCAAAATCAGCATTCCTAAAAAGACGGATAGAAAATGTTAAAAGTCAAAAATATATGTGTGCTACTAAGCTAAAACTTAATTTATTTTAACTATTAATAAGGATTTCCTCGGATTAAATTTATTCTATGTGCAGCAAAATCAGCATTCCTAAAAAGACGGATAGAAAATGTTAAAAGCCAAAAATATATGTGTGCTACTAAGCTAAAACTTAATTTATTTTAACTATTAATAAGGATTTCCTCGGATTAAATTTATTCTATGTGCAGCAAAATCAGCATTCCTAAGAAGACGGATGGAAAATGTTAAAAGCCAAAAATATATGTCTGCTACTAAGCTAAAACTTAATTTATTTTAACTATTAATAAGGATTTCCCAGGAATAAATTTATTCTTTATTCCTCTTACAACGTTTACCATGTGCATCTCACAAAAACAGTGAATAACTTATTTTCGAGCATTAATCAGTAGTGAAGTTGGGTGTAGTTGGATTTAAACAAACACCAAAGATAATGGAATACAGAGATATATATCTTTCCAGTGGAAAGGCGGCTGCCTACAAGCTGTTTTCCCGAAAAATTCATGAATTCACTCATACATTCTCATTTCTATACTAGATAAGTGAGTTCGTGAATTCACCCGGAAGATGGCGGAAAATTGGAGAATTCACCACCGAAATTCATAAAATTTTCAAATATCCTGGAAAACTGGTTTGGGTATGTTCACTAGGAAAATTTGAATTTTGACGGTTGACCGTTAATTTGCATGCAGTGAATATAAATTAATATGTTTCTACCACTTTGACACTGCCTTTTATCAAAAATGGGTGATATAGTTACGAATAACAATTCAAATTACATTTTTTTTAGGTAACACAGTAATGAAAAAAGCTTTCTTGTAAAATCGAACGCAAGCAGGCTGTACAAATTAAAATTATTTACAATTTACCAATCAATTTGCAAATAAATAACAAAATCCAACATTTTAGTCAAGGCTATCTACTATAAATCGGCATGAAATGTTTTTATTGTTTATTATATATTATTTGAAAACCTTAATTCTTTTTTTCTTCATTTTGCCTACTGCATGTGGAATTAAATTATAACTTTTTTTTTTATTTAAAAAACAAGAATAGATAATTGCCATACAAGTAAATATCGCAATTTTTCCGAAGTTCTTATAATTTGAACCCTAGTACACGAACCACTCTTTTAAATATATAAATTCATCCGCGTATAAAATTAAACAGTCAATTAATAATTTAACGTATAAAATAAGTTGTTCCTTCCAGTCTGAATAATACAATGGGGTAATTCTGGAGGTAACCGAAAAATCGTATATCTAACGAACAGACCTATCTAAAAGAGAGTGTCACCATATGGTGAATACAAAATTATGCTGTTTTATGACATTCGGCCGGCCGTTCTGAATTTTGATTGGTGGTCTGTCATTAGCAACTTTTTTTGTAGCTCACACGTATTCACAGACGGGGGTTGAAATTACAAAAACAACAATGTAAACAAATGGGTTTTGGGGGGATAAACGTACGAAAGATATCCATCTCTTTTATTCATTCATCTCTGACAAATACCTTAATACGTTTTTAGGTTGAAAGCACAGATGGCTCTCTTACCAAAGTTTACAAGTCGGACAATCTGACAATTGATCGACCTCTAACAAACTGACAAAATAAATACTTAACAATAGTCTCTAGCATAGACAAACCATACTGAGACCTCCAACTCACAATCCTCTTGCCGCTGGGCCCCTCAATTTTTTTTCAAATTCGCCATTTTGTATTCCTATCGGTGCTATGTCAAAAAAGAATCAGTATGACATGCAAAAACACACAAAACATACAAAAATAAATGCTGCCAACCGCGGCAACCGTGGGGAAATGTGAAAGAGTTCGGGAATTCCACATTTTTATATTACTGAATGCCATTGGTTAGTTATTATAAATTGTTAAAAGGCGAATAATTTGATTTGGTTGGTTAGTAAAATTACCTAAAATATATGTTTTATATAATAGAACATATTAGGATAAACATGGTTGTGTATTTACCTCTTTTCGATATCATTAAGATCGATTTATTGTGTGAATTTTTCTTTAATAACTGACGAAAACTAGCTCAAAATGTTTTTATTTTCATGCAACCATTC
The DNA here is from genome assembly GCA_951230905.1 of Cheilosia variabilis. NCBI lineage: Eukaryota > Metazoa > Arthropoda > Insecta > Diptera > Syrphidae > Cheilosia > Cheilosia variabilis. The sequence continues at coordinate 88,501,451 of OX579676.1, forward strand.
TGCATTGACAATTTTCCATAAATATTTTAAGCAAATGTACACTTATTCCCAAAAAAAAAACTATCCACACGTCTATAAATAATTTCAAATTTAACGGACAAAATTTTATGAACGCTGTCAGCAGCTTTGCCCACAGCGGAAGTGGCATATGCAAGGTGCGAGTGTGTTGGTGAGCCGGAATTTTTGAAGTTACGTGACATTTGTCAATACGAATTTCTATGTAACAATACTAACGCACTTAGCGTTTGCCACCCCATGAAAATATAGCTTGTAGGCAAGTAAGGGGAAATCGGCCGAAGTTGGTGGTCTCAGTATTGTCTCTGGTCTCTAGTCTCTACATATAACTCCATACTACTGTCTAGGGCAAGAGTTTCACTTGAACTCTCAATAGGAACAGCCATTTCATTTAGTTTTAACAACCACTTTCGCATTCTATTCGCCTGTGAAGGGATCGCACCGGCGACCACTTAACTAATTAGTTAAAGATATTATTTCGTTTCTTGAACTCGGCACATGCCATAGATCGTTAACCATATTTATTTAGATACACATACTGCACATGAAAAACATGTTCAAAGCAGACGACGTGAAACGAACGCTCATATTACCGAGCGCAGGCAACGACAACGATGAGGGTCGTTTGCCTGTCCCAACATTATGCCGATTAGGCATAACATTTCAATTAGGCACAATTCAAGTGCCCCGGTCGTCATAGAATTATGCATAATATGCAATAAATATGGTTAATGGTATTAGGGTTCAAGAATCGAAGTAGATATAGATTTTAAGAATTGCAAACTGTATATAAACCCGAAATTTTAATAATAAATTCACTTTTCACACGAGAGTCAATCAGGAAGGTGTTTTACTGGCTATACCGCCCAAATCCCCATCCGATTACCCGCTCTACTGCATACGTGCTAAGAGTTTGAACCAAGAGGCGCAATAGCCGGGTGAGGGTAAAGGAATTTCAGTAAGCAACCTGAAGTTATTACATGGCGATCCTGCCAGGAGAGCAGAACAATTGCAGCGCATCTCCCAACCGAGCAAACCACCGCCGCTAACAATAAACTTGCCAACCCATCTCCATCACTATAAGCAGATACCGGATGTCATACGACAGGCAAGAATTGGATGCACTGTTCGAGCGTCTAGACGCCAGCTACAATACCGTAGAGAAATACGTTCCCGAGGGTAACCTCCCCGACGAAGTCCCAGTTTACAAACCAACAGCGAAAACTGCGGGACCCAAGCCTTCTGACCAGCAAAGGCAAAAGAGGAAACAGCCGTCAAAACCCCAGCCGCCGGAAGCCCCCAAGCCAAAAACACGAGGAGGCGCACAACACCGACGAAGGTTGCGGCAAACCGAGCTAAAAAGGTTAGCCGGCATACCCGGACTAGCCACTGCCGAACGCGACGACTTCCTCAAACAACTCCTCGAATTACGACGACAGCAGCGTGCCGAAGCTACCTTAAAAAAGAAGACCAGAGAGAACCCCTCTAAATGGGAACACCGGGCCCCAAATGCTAGCCGCCAACATAGCTCAACCACAACGCACTGATCTGACCGCCGCTGTACTGATGTTAATATTCATCACAGCAGTAATAGTCGGACTCGCCTATCTGGGTCTGCAACATTACAGACGGAAAATCATTGCCGATACAGTCCGCCACCTGGAGAGGAGAAATATAGCGGTATAGATTGTCTACTAGAAAAAAAAAATAATATATATAAATAGAAAGAAATATGAATAAATAAAGATTATAGACCTTTGAAAAACAGTTGTATAAATAAGATTGGATTTAGATTTCACGTCTCCTGAACATTCCATCATTGACATTTTCTTGTTATGTTTCTTTTGATCTCTTGATCACTAGCTTCTTTTGATTTCACGTCTCATACCCATTAAAATTTTTCTTTTTCTTTTATCTTTTGATCGTAGCTTCACGGTTCCATGAACTTTGCTCCGCTCCGCGAAAGTCTCTCTTCGCTCCAAGTCTGTTTGAACAGCCTAAAAAAGTCTCCAAAGCGAAAGCGAAAAGCCGCTGGAGTTAGCAAAAAGCTCGAGCAAATAGATCAGCTCTGGGCTGCCTTTTGTTACCAACTCGCTCTTATAGACCAGAACACTCTTACCGAGTTAGAACGTACTGAACTAAGAAGTACAGTAACTATCGCTCAAAGCTATAAGGAGGGATCAGAAAACTTAGTAAAGAATAGTCTCGACGACACCGATTCTAGCTCCGAAACAGACTCCGAGGGAACAGACTCTGAATCAGGCAACAAAAATCTGGCCAAACATCAAAAAACAGGGAAAGATAATCCGATACCAGTCACGGTTGAAACAGAAACCATACCGAACAACATGGGTGACGATTTCAGTTTTAGCACCGCCCAAAAACTACCCACTCTCACTTGTGACACGGACGACAAGCGTTCAGAACAAATCAGGGACTTTGTGAATAGTACAGAGTTCTATCACGACACCCTCAACAACACAAGCAAACCAACCTTGATCAAGTTCCTTTTAAAATGTAAGATACAAGGGAAAGCTCTCACCGAGTTAGGGTCGTGCCAGCCATCCACCTTTGCAGAGCTAAAGACTGCTCTGAACAATAAATGCGGTCCCAAAGAAAACCTCGAGACTCTGCAGTACAGGTTAGACAGGCTCAAACAAGGCAATAGGCCGATGCGTGAGTACGTGTCCGATGTGGAAACCCTAATCGCTAGGCTGACCACTTTGGAAGTATCCGCCCAGGGAGAATCATCACGGGCTACGCTAACAACTGCGAATGACCGCCGAGGTCTCGCCTTTTTAAAGAAGGGAGTAAATGAAAGGTACAAGCTTGTACTAGATTGTGCTCGACATACCAACAAGCAGAGCGCAATTGAGCATTTGCTAAAGTTAGACCCTGGCAACACTCTTCCTCAGACTGAAACAGTCCGATACACAAATGATTTTGTACCACGGCAACAGTATCAATATGGACAGCATCCAAACGGCTATAACCCACCCAATACAAACAGGCGTGGCTACAGACATGGTTACAGGGGGGTGTCCCAAAACCGCCCCAATTACAATAACCAAAACTCGTATCGAGGTGCGAGGAATGCGCAACAAGGTCGAAATAGTAACTACCAACAACCCCAACATCAACACCAACAACGATCGAATAATCGGAATAATAGACGGAACAACCAAAATCGAGGAAATAACCGACATACGAATCGGGGTCCCCATAACACCAATGGGAGAAACAACAACTACGGCTCTAACAGCAACCAATATAATGGTCAAAACCAAGTTCTAGCTTTTGACTCGGGAAACGACATACCCCACGGCGGGCAAGCCAACCCGTCGGAGGGGGTACAATAAGTACGCCACCACCCATTGCCATTTGCACGGGAGGAATCGCGAACGGCCTATATGTCATTTTTAAAACTATAGACAATAACGAAATAAAATTCTTGGTAGATACAGGAGCATCCATATGCACTTTGAGAAAACAAGCACTCGGAGGACAAACGCGCATTAACAGCGAGGCGCGCACGGTATTATGGGAATAGCCGGATATATACAATCCGAGGGTACCTGCACCAATACATTATTCCTTGGTGAACGGAAAATTCAGTATGATTTCCATGTGGTACCAGATTCATTCCCAGTACCAACTGATGGTATTTTAGGTGCCAACTTTTTGCAAGATTATGGAGCAATTATAAATTTAGAAAACTTCACGTTAGAACTCCAAAAGGGGATACCTGTATCCATACCCATAGTAAATTCAGACCATCATAATTCCGTTACCGTTCCTCCAAGATGCGAAGCCACCTATTGGTTCGATACGAAGCATGCAGACGATCGCATATTCCACCCCCAACAACTCTGCGAAGGAATCTTCATAGCAGGGTCAATTTCCAAACCAATAGATGGCAAAATACCAATAAAAATTCTTAATACTCGAGAAACGGAAGCAGTTTTGAAATGGGTAGAACCAGTGTCCTCGCCATTGTTCGATTATTACGTTCTAAAATACGACAAATCAGAGGAATTACTGACAAAAAGAACTAAAAAGTTCATAGAAGAAATGGATCTCACCACATTAAATGAAGAAGAAAAATCCGAAATCATATCCATCTGCACAAAGTTTCAAGATATCTTTCATCTCAGTGGCGACAAACTTACCTATACACACATAGGAAGCGCCAACATACAACTTAAGAATGGAACTACTCCAAAGTATACAAAACCATATAGGCTACCACATTCGCAAAAGCAAAACATAGAGGAGGAAGTACAGAGAATGCTTCAAGACGACCATCTGTATCCGCTTGGAACTCACCTATCCTTATCGTGCCAAAGAAAAAAGACCCTGTGACCGGATTACAGAAATTTAGGATCGTGATTGATTACCGAAAACTGAACGAAGTCATAGAAGATGACAAGTTCCCGTTTCCTAACATAACGGATATCTACGATATGGTAGGAGGAGCCAAATGGTTTTCATGCATAGACTTAAGTCAAGGCTACTACCAAATGGAGTTAGAAGCTGAATGCAGACCATGTACAGCTTTCTCGACGGAAAACGGGCACTACCAGCTAAAACGCCTGCCCATGGGACTCAAGATCTCACCAAGTACTTTTTCCAGGATGATGTCCATCGCGTTATCCGGGCTGACATATTCAAGGTGTTTTGTCTACCTGGACGACCTAATTGTTTTTGGTAATAGTTTACATCAACACAACAAAAACCTAATGGACGTATTTCAAAGACTTAGAGAAGTAAACTTAAAAATACACCCTGGAAAATGCACTTTTCTCCGCAAAGAAGTACTATACCTGGGTCATATTATCTCAAACAAAGGCATTGTACCCGACCCATCTAAATCAGCAGCTATACGAAATTTCCCCATCCCCACCAATGCAGACGAAGTAAGAAGATTCGTTGCATTTGCCAATTATTATCGCAAATTCATCCCTAATTTCGCAACAATAGCCATTCCACTAAATAAACTACTAGAAAAAGATACAGAATTCAAATTCAACCAAGATTGCGTAGAATCATTCAATATGCTTAAGGAAATACTGGCAAGTCCGCAAGTTCTACAATTTCCGAACTTTGAGGAGGAATTCATCCTAAGAACTGATGCCTCAGGGTTCGCCGTAGGAGCAGTCTTATCAAACTATGACGATAGACCCGTAGCTTATGCTAGTAAAACCCTAAATAACGCCGAAAGAAACTACAGTACGATAGAAAAGGAACTACTAGCTATAGTTTGGGCAATCAAAAACTATAGACCATATCTTTTCGGACGACGTTTTAAGATTCTCACCGACCATAGACCATTAGTATATCTATTTTCATTGAAAGAACCATCAAGTAGATTGACAAAATTTAGATTATTGTTGGAAGAATATAATTTCTATGTGGAATATTCACCGGGAAAAGATAACTGTACCGCGGATGCTCTCAGCCGAATACAGCTAGATTCTGAAGATTTAAGAAAACTTTATGTGTGCGTGACAACAAGGTCAAAAGCAACACCTGCAGATAATACGATTATCACCAAAGACAAATTAAGTTTCGAAGAAAAACAAAGCCTAATTACCGAACTGCTGAAACCACCGAAGACAGGTTTAAAACTCGTTGAACTAAAGATAATAGATAGTTTCGATAACATACCAAATAAGGGTTTGGAAATAATAATAGGTCCAAGTAAAATATTGGCCCACATACCAAAAGAAAATTGTATACTCCTAAAATGGGACAAGGATTGCACTATAGCCCGATCAGCATCATTCGACAGAATGTTGTTGAGGGACGTGCGAACAATCTGCGGACCCCTATTAATTAAAAGAATTTTTATTACTAAAGAGGAATTAAATAAAATTCCAATTGGCCGCCATACATGTACAATTAATAATATAAAGAAAATATTAGGAGAAATGTTTAACTCGAGTAATATAAAAGTGCACTTAATAAATAATACAACACAAATCACCGACCCATATAAAAAGAAACTAATACTCAACGACTACCACATGTTACCAACCAGTGGACATGCAGGTATAAACCGCATGATAAGAAATATCAAGAAGAAATATTTTTGGACAGGCATGCAAAACGATGTGACGACATACGTTAAGCATTGCACCATATGTCAGAGGAATAAAAACATACAACCTCGAAAACAACCAATGACAATAACAACAACAGCAGAATCAAGTTTCGACAAACTATTCATAGACTTAGTAGGTCCTTTAGATGAAGCCGAAGATGGATCAAAGTACATCCTGACCGTACAAGATGAGCTAACCAAGTTTATCGAGGCAATACCACTTCCGAATAAAGAAGCAACCACAGTAGCAAGGGGACTGGTAGAATGTCTTATTCTAAGGTATGGAGTACCTAAAACGATAGCAACAGACCAGGGTACCGAGTTTCTAAATCAAGTGTTCAGGAGTATTTGTACGCTATTGAAAGTGGAACAAATTCAGTCCACGGCATACCACCACGAAAGCATCGGAGCACTGGAAAATTCTCATAAAGTTCTAGGAGCGTATCTCAGAAGTTATGTATCAGAGAAACATTCGGATTGGAGCACATGGCTACCTTACTATGTTTTCTGCTACAACACTTCTGTCCACTCAGAAACCGGGTACACACCTTTTGAACTAATGTTTGGAAGACATTGTAATCTACCCTCAAACTTAACGAAACAGGTAGAACCCGTGTATAACTATGATGATTACGTCATTGATCTAAAAAACAAACTACAAGTAGCACATAGGGACGCTAGGGAAACTTTAATAGAGAAGAAAAAAGCTAGAAAATGTCAATACGATGCAACTGGGCGAACAAAGAATGTTAATTTTGAGGCAGGAAGTCTAGTGTTGTTACGAAATGAGAACAGAAAGAAACTAGATCCAATCTACGTAGGGCCATACGAGGTAATAGCGCAGAAACAAAAAATGTCTAGTTCATAAGAATAGACTTAAACCCTTTTATATCTATATAGCATTAATATAAAAAAAAAAATTTTTTTTTATTAAGTTTAAGGGAGAAACACGTGTACACTGTATATATTATATGTTGATCAACCTAAAATAAGAACCTTAAGTATGTCAAAATTAAATATAAAACTACTATGAAATATAAACTCTATAAAATAAAACTAAGTATGTTAAAATTAAATATAAAACTACTATAAAATAAAACTAAGTATGTTAAAATTAAATATAAAACTACTATGAAATATAAACTCTATAAAATAAAATTAAGTATGTTAAGATTAAATATAAAATTCCTATGTAATTGTTAAAAGCAGAGACAATACTGAGACCACCAACTCCGGCCGATTTCCCGTTACTTAGCCTACAAGCTATATTTTTTATGGAGTGTACACATCTGGTGCGCTAGTATTGTTACATAGAAAATCGTATTGACAAATGTCACGAAACTTCAAAAATTCCGGCTCACCAACACACTCCCAGCAGATATGAGACACTTCCGCTGTGGGCAAAGTTGCTGGCAGAGTTCATAGAGTTTTATCCGTTAAATTTGAAATTGTTCGTTACGTGTGGATAATATTTTTTTTTGGGAATAAGTGCACATTTGCTAAAATTGTTCATGAAAAATTAACAATGTAGATTGGTTGAGGGAAAATGAAAACATTTTGAGCAAATTTTCTTCATTATTTAAGAAAAATTTACACACGAAATCGAAGTTGCTGATATCCAAAAGCGGAAAATACACAACCATGTTTGTCCCAATATGTTTCTATTATATAGAACATCAACTTTAGATAGTTTTACTAACCAAACAAATCAAATTATTCGCCTTTTAACAATTTATAATAACTAACCAATGGCGTTCAGTAATGAAAAAATGTGGTATTTTCGAACTCTTTCACATTTCACCACGGTTGCCGAGGTTGGCACCATTTATTTTTGCATTTTTTGTATGTTTTTGCATGTCACACGGATTCTTTTTTGACATAACACCGATAGGAAAACAAAATGGCGAATTTGAAAAAAAACTGAGGGGGCCAGCGGCAAGAGGATTGTGAGTTGGGGGTCTCAGTATGGTTTGTCTATGGTTAAAAGTATAAAAAGTAGACTGGAATAAGAAACATTGTATAAAATAACGTAACTATAAGTAAAATGAGATAACGGAAAATTTTATGAAATCAGAATGCATAGAATGAAAAATAAACTAGAAGAAAGTATACTTATAAGTACCATATTATACATGTAAGGAAAAGTCTTACGAACTAAAGAATAGTAAAAATCTTTTCATTGAAAATGTATAATTCTAATTTACAATTCACACATTACAATTAGTTCGGAAATCCCATTATTGTAAAAGTGGCGCGTAAAAGAAGAAATCTTGACAATATAAGATTTCTCCTTTTTCCCCTGGAAGGGTGGTGTGAAGGGATCGCACCGGCGACCACTTAACTAATTAGTTAAAGATATTATTTCGCTTCTTGAACTCGGCACATGCCATAGATCGTTAACCATATTTATTTTCGATACACATACTGCACATGAAAAACATGTTCAAAGCAGACGACGTGAAACGAACGCTCATATTACCGAGCGCAGGCAACGACAACGATGAGGGTCGTTTGCCTGTCCCAACATTATGCCGATTAGGCATAACATTTCAATTAGGCACAATTCAAGTGCCCCGGTCGTCATAGAATTATGCATAATATGCAATAAATATGGTTAATGGTATTAGGGTTCAAGAATCGAAGTAGATATAGATTTTAAGAATTGCAAACTGTATATAAACCCGAAATTTTAATAATAAATTCACTTTTCACACGAGAGTCAATCAGGAAGGTGTTTTACTGGCTATACCGCCCAAATCCCCATCCGATTACCCGCTCTACTGCATACGTGCTAAGAGTTTGAACCAAGAGGCGCAATAGCCGGGTGAGGGTAAAGGAATTTCAGTAAGCAACCTGAAGTTATTACATGGCGATCCTGCCAGGAGAGCAGAACAATTGCAGCGCATCTCCCAACCGAGCAAACCACCGCCGCTAACAATAAACTTGTCAACCCATCTCCATCACTATAAGCAGATACCGGATGTCATGCGACAGGCAAGAATTGGATGCACTGTTCGAGCGTCTAGACGCCAGCTACAATACCGTAGAGAAATACGTTCCCGAGGGTAACCTCCCCGACGAAGTCCCAGTTTACAAACCAACAGCGAAAACTGCGGGACCCAAGCCTTCTGACCAGCAAAGGCAAAAGAGGAAACAGCCGTCAAAACCCCAGCCGCCGGAAGCCCCCAAGCCAAAAACACGAGGAGGCGCACAACACCGACGAAGGTTGCGGCAAACCGAGCTAAAAAGGTTAGCCGGCATACCCGGACTAGCCACTGCCGAACGCGACGACTTCCTCAAACAACTCCTCGAATTACGACGACAGCAGCGTGCCGAAGCTACCTTAAAAAAGAAGACCAGAGAGAACCCCTCTAAATGGGAACACCGGGCCCCAAATGCTAGCCGCCAACATAGCTCAACCACAACGCACTGATCTGACCGCCGCTGTACTGATGTTAATATTCATCACAGCAGTAATAGTCGGACTCGCCTATCTGGGTCTGCAACATTACAGACGGAAAATCATTGCCGATACAGTCCGCCACCTGGAGAGGAGAAATATAGCGGTATAGATTGTCTACTAGAAAAAAAAAATAATATATATAAATAGAAAGAAATATGAATAAATAAAGATTATAGACCTTTGAAAAACAGTTGTATAAATAAGATTGGATTTAGATTTCACGTCTCCTGAACATTCCATCATTGACATTTTCTTGTTATGTTTCTTTTGATCTCTTGATCACTAGCTTCTTTTGATTTCACGTCTCATACCCATTAAAATTTTTCTTTTTCTTTTATCTTTTGATCGTAGCTTCACGGTTCCATGAACTTTGCTCCGCTCCGCGAAAGTCTCTCTTCGCTCCAAGTCTGTTTGAACAGCCTAAAAAAGTCTCCAAAGCGAAAGCGAAAAGCCGCTGGAGTTAGCAAAAAGCTCGAGCAAATAGATCAGCTCTGGGCTGCCTTTTGTTACCAACTCGCTCTTATAGACCAGAACACTCTTACCGAGTTAGAACGTACTGAACTAAGAAGTACAGTAACTATCGCTCAAAGCTATAAGGAGGGATCAGAAAACTTAGTAAAGAATAGTCTCGACGACACCGATTCTAGCTCCGAAACAGACTCCGAGGGAACAGACTCTGAATCAGGCAACAAAAATCTGGCCAAACATAAAAAAACAGGGAAAGATAATCCGATACCAGTCACGGTTGAAACAGAAACCATACCGAACAACATGGGTGACGATTTCAGTTTTAGCACCGCCCAAAAACTACCCACTCTCACTTGTGACACGGACGACAAGCGTTCAGAACAAATCAGGGACTTTGTGAATAGTACAGAGTTCTATCACGACACCCTCAACAACACAAGCAAACCAACCTTGATCAAGTTCCTTTTAAAATGTAAGATACAAGGGAAAGCTCTCACCGAGTTAGGGTCGTGCCAGCCATCCACCTTTGCAGAGCTAAAGACTGCTCTGAACAATAAATGCGGTCCCAAAGAAAACCTCGAGACTCTGCAGTACAGGTTAGACAGGCTCAAACAAGGCAATAGGCCGATGCGTGAGTACGTGTCCGATGTGGAAACCCTAATCGCTAGGCTGACCACTTTGGAAGTATCCGCCCAGGGAGAATCATCACGGGCTACGCTAACAACTGCGAATGACCGCCGAGGTCTCGCCTTTTTAAAGAAGGGAGTAAATGAAAGGTACAAGCTTGTACTAGATTGTGCTCGACATACCAACAAGCAGAGCGCAATTGAGCATTTGCTAAAGTTAGACCCTGGCAACACTCTTCCTCAGACTGAAACAGTCCGATACACAAATGATTTTGTACCACGGCAACAGTATCAATATGGACAGCATCCAAACGGCTATAACCCACCCAATACAAACAGGCGTGGCTACAGACATGGTTACAGGGGGGTGTCCCAAAACCGCCCCAATTACAATAACCAAAACTCGTATCGAGGTGCGAGGAATGCGCAACAAGGTCGAAATAGTAACTACCAACAACCCCAACATCAACACCAACAACGATCGAATAATCGGAATAATAGACGGAACAACCAAAATCGAGGAAATAACCGACATACGAATCGGGGTCCCCATAACACCAATGGGAGAAACAACAACTACGGCTCTAACAGCAACCAATATAATGGTCAAAACCAAGTTCTAGCTTTTGACTCGGGAAACGACATACCCCACGGCGGGCAAGCCAACCCGTCGGAGGGGGTACAATAAGTACGCCACCACCCATTGCCATTTGCACGGGAGGAATCGCGAACGGCCTATATGTCATTTTTAAAACTATAGACAATAACGAAATAAAATTCTTGGTAGATACAGGAGCATCCATATGCACTTTGAGAAAACAAGCACTCGGAGGACAAACGCGCATTAACAGCGAGGCGCGCACGGTATTATGGGAATAGCCGGATATATACAATCCGAGGGTACCTGCACCAATACATTATTCCTTGGTGAACGGAAAATTCAGTATGATTTCCATGTGGTACCAGATTCATTCCCAGTACCAACTGATGGTATTTTAGGTGCCAACTTTTTGCAAGATTATGGAGCAATTATAAATTTAGAAAACTTCACGTTAGAACTCCAAAAGGGGATACCTGTATCCATACCCATAGTAAATTCAGACCATCATAATTCCGTTACCGTTCCTCCAAGATGCGAAGCCACCTATTGGTTCGATACGAAGCATGCAGACGATCGCATATTCCACCCCCAACAACTCTGCGAAGGAATCTTCATAGCAGGGTCAATTTCCAAACCAATAGATGGCAAAATACCAATAAAAATTCTTAATACTCGAGAAACGGAAGCAGTTTTGAAATGGGTAGAACCAGTGTCCTCGCCATTGTTCGATTATTACGTTCTAAAATACGACAAATCAGAGGAATTACTGACAAAAAGAACTAAAAAGTTCATAGAAGAAATGGATCTCACCACATTAAATGAAGAAGAAAAATCCGAAATCATATCCATCTGCACAAAGTTTCAAGATATCTTTCATCTCAGTGGCGACAAACTTACCTATACACACATAGGAAGCGCCAACATACAACTTAAGAATGGAACTACTCCAAAGTATACAAAACCATATAGGCTACCACATTCGCAAAAGCAAAACATAGAGGAGGAAGTACAGAAAATGCTTCAAGACGACCATCTGTATCCGCTTGGAACTCACCTATCCTTATCGTGCCAAAGAAAAAAGACCCTGTGACCGGATTACAGAAATTTAGGATCGTGATTGATTACCGAAAACTGAACGAAGTCATAGAAGATGACAAGTTCCCGTTTCCTAACATAACGGATATCTACGATATGGTAGGAGGAGCCAAATGGTTTTCATGCATAGACTTAAGTCAAGGCTACTACCAAATGGAGTTAGAAGCTGAATGCAGACCATGTACAGCTTTCTCGACGGAAAACGGGCACTACCAGCTAAAACGCCTGCCCATGGGACTCAAGATCTCACCAAGTACTTTTTCCAGGATGATGTCCATCGCGTTATCCGGGCTGACATATTCAAGGTGTTTTGTCTACCTGGACGACCTAATTGTTTTTGGTAATAGTTTACATCAACACAACAAAAACCTAATGGACGTATTTCAAAGACTTAGAGAAGTAAACTTAAAAATACACCCTGGAAAATGCACTTTTCTCCGCAAAGAAGTACTATACCTGGGTCATATTATCTCAAACAAAGGCATTGTACCCGACCCATCTAAATCAGCAGCTATACGAAATTTCCCCATCCCCACCAATGCAGACGAAGTAAGAAGATTCGTTGCATTTGCCAATTATTATCGCAAATTCATCCCTAATTTCGCAACAATAGCCATTCCACTAAATAAACTACTAGAAAAAGATACAGAATTCAAATTCAACCAAGATTGCGTAGAATCATTCAATATGCTTAAGGAAATACTGGCAAGTCCGCAAGTTCTACAATTTCCGAACTTTGAGGAGGAATTCATCCTAAGAACTGATGCCTCAGGGTTCGCCGTAGGAGCAGTCTTATCAAACTATGACGATAGACCCGTAGCTTATGCTAGTAAAACCCTAAATAACGCCGAAAGAAACTACAGTACGATAGAAAAGGAACTACTAGCTATAGTTTGGGCAATCAAAAACTATAGACCATATCTTTTCGGACGACGTTTTAAGATTCTCACCGACCATAGACCATTAGTATATCTATTTTCATTGAAAGAACCATCAAGTAGATTGACAAAATTTAGATTATTGTTGGAAGAATATAATTTCTATGTGGAATATTCACCGGGAAAAGATAACTGTACCGCGGATGCTCTCAGCCGAATACAGCTAGATTCTGAAGATTTAAGAAAACTTTATGTGTGCGTGACAACAAGGTCAAAAGCAACACCTGCAGATAATACGATTATCACCAAAGACAAATTAAGTTTCGAAGAAAAACAAAGCCTAATTACCGAACTGCTGAAACCACCGAAGACAGGTTTAAAACTCGTTGAACTAAAGATAATAGATAGTTTCGATAACATACCAAATAAGGGTTTGGAAATAATAATAGGTCCAAGTAAAATATTGGCCCACATACCAAAAGAAAATTGTATACTCCTAAAATGGGACAAGGATTGCACTATAGCCCGATCAGCATCATTCGACAGAATGTTGTTGAGGGACGTGCGAACAATCTGCGGACCCCTATTAATTAAAAGAATTTTTATTACTAAAGAGGAATTAAATAAAATTCCAATTGGCCGCCATACATGTACAATTAATAATATAAAGAAAATATTAGGAGAAATGTTTAACTCGAGTAATATAAAAGTGCACTTAATAAATAATACAACACAAATCACCGACCCATATAAAAAGAAACTAATACTCAACGACTACCACATGTTACCAACCAGTGGACATGCAGGTATAAACCGCATGATAAGAAATATCAAGAAGAAATATTTTTGGACAGGCATGCAAAACGATGTGACGACATACGTTAAGCATTGCACCATATGTCAGAGGAATAAAAACATACAACCTCGAAAACAACCAATGACAATAACAACAACAGCAGAATCAAGTTTCGACAAACTATTCTTAGACTTAGTAGGTCCTTTAGATGAAGCCGAAGATGGATCAAAGTACATCCTGACCGTACAAGATGAGCTAACCAAGTTTATCGAGGCAATACCACTTCCGAATAAAGAAGCAACCACAGTAGCAAGGGGACTGGTAGAATGTCTTATTCTAAGGTATGGAGTACCTAAAACGATAGCAACAGACCAGGGTACCGAGTTTCTAAATCAAGTGTTCAGGAGTATTTGTACGCTATTGAAAGTGGAACAAATTCAGTCCACGGCATACCACCACGAAAGCATCGGAGCACTGGAAAATTCTCATAAAGTTCTAGGAGCGTATCTCAGAAGTTATGTATCAGAGAAACATTCGGATTGGAGCACATGGCTACCTTACTATGTTTTCTGCTACAACACTTCTGTCCACTCAGAAACCGGGTACACACCTTTTGAACTAATGTTTGGAAGACATTGTAATCTACCCTCAAACTTAACGAAACAGGTAGAACCCGTGTATAACTATGATGATTACGTCATTGATCTAAAAAACAAACTACAAGTAGCACATAGGGACGCTAGGGAAACTTTAATAGAGAAGAAAAAAGCTAGAAAATGTCAATACGATGCAACTGGGCGAACAAAGAATGTTAATTTTGAGGCAGGAAGTCTAGTGTTGTTACGAAATGAGAACAGAAAGAAACTAGATCCAATCTACGTAGGGCCATACGAGGTAATAGCGCAGAAACAAAAAATGTCTAGTTCATAAGAATAGACTTAAACCCTTTTATATCTATATAGCATTAATATAAAAAAAAAAAATTTTTTTTATTAAGTTTAAGGGAGAAACACGTGTACACTGTATATATTATATGTTGATCAACCTAAAATAAGAACCTTAAGTATGTCAAAATTAAATATAAAACTACTATGAAATATAAACTCTATAAAATAAAACTAAGTATGTTAAAATTAAATATAAAACTACTATAAAATAAAACTAAGTATGTTAAAATTAAATATAAAACTACTATGAAATATAAACTCTATAAAATAAAATTAAGTATGTTAAGATTAAATATAAAATTCCTATGTAATTGTTAAAAGCAGAGACAATACTGAGACCACCAACTCCGGCCGATTTCCCGTTACTTAGCCTACAAGCTATATTTTTTATGGAGTGTACACATCTGGTGCGCTAGTATTGTTACATAGAAAATCGTATTGACAAATGTCACGAAACTTCAAAAATTCCGGCTCACCAACACACTCCCAGCAGATATGAGACACTTCCGCTGTGGGCAAAGTTGCTGGCAGAGTTCATAGAGTTTTATCCGTTAAATTTGAAATTGTTCGTTACGTGTGGATAATATTTTTTTTTGGGAATAAGTGCACATTTGCTAAAATTGTTCATGAAAAATTAACAATGTAGATTGGTTGAGGGAAAATGAAAACATTTTGAGCAAATTTTCTTCATTATTTAAGAAAAATTTACACACGAAATCGAAGTTGCTGATATCCAAAAGCGGAAAATACACAACCATGTTTGTCCCAATATGTTTCTATTATATAGAACATCAACTTTAGATAGTTTTACTAACCAAACAAATCAAATTATTCGCCTTTTAACAATTTATAATAACTAACCAATGGCGTTCAGTAATGAAAAAATGTGGTATTTTCGAACTCTTTCACATTTCCCCACGGTTGCCGAGGTTGGCACCATTTATTTTTGCATTTTTTGTATGTTTTTGCATGTCACACGGATTCTTTTTTGACATAACACCGATAGGAAAACAAAATGGCGAATTTGAAAAAAAACTGAGGGGGCCAGCGGCAAGAGGATTGTGAGTTGGGGGTCTCAGTATGGTTTGTCTATGGTTAAAAGTATAAAAAGTAGACTGGAATAAGAAACATTGTATAAAATAACGTAACTATAAGTAAAATGAGATAACGGAAAATTTTATGAAATCAGAATGCATAGAATGAAAAATAAACTAGAAGAAAGTATACTTATAAGTACCATATTATACATGTAAGGAAAAGTCTTACGGACTAAAGAATAGTAAAAATCTTTTCATTGAAAATGTATAATTCTAATTTACAATTCACACATTACAATTAGTTCGGAAATCCCATTATTGTAAAAGTGGCGCGTAAAAGAAGAAATCTTGACAATATAAGATTTCTCCTTTTTCCCCTGGAAGGGTGGTGTGAAGGGATCGCACCGGCGACCACTTAACTAATTAGTTAAAGATATTATTTCGCTTCTTGAACTCGGCACATGCCATAGATCGTTAACCATATTTATTTTCGATACACATACTGCACATGAAAAACATGTTCAAAGCAGACGACGTGAAACGAACGCTCATATTACCGAGCGCAGGCAACGACAACGATGAGGGTCGTTTGCCTGTCCCAACATTATGCCGATTAGGCATAACATTTCAATTAGGCACAATTCAAGTGCCCCGGTCGTCATAGAATTATGCATAATATGCAATAAATATGGTTAATGGTATTAGGGTTCAAGAATCGAAGTAGATATAGATTTTAAGAATTGCAAACTGTATATAAACCCGAAATTTTAATAATAAATTCACTTTTCACACGAGAGTCAATCAGGAAGGTGTTTTACTGGCTATACCGCCCAAATCCCCATCCGATTACCCGCTCTACTGCATACGTGCTAAGAGTTTGAACCAAGAGGCGCAATAGCCGGGTGAGGGTAAAGGAATTTCAGTAAGCAACCTGAAGTTATTACATGGCGATCCTGCCAGGAGAGCAGAACAATTGCAGCGCATCTCCCAACCGAGCAAACCACCGCCGCTAACAATAAACTTGCCAACCCATCTCCATCACTATAAGCAGATACCGGATGTCATACGACAGGCAAGAATTGGATGCACTGTTCGAGCGTCTAGACGCCAGCTACAATACCGTAGAGAAATACGTTCCCGAGGGTAACCTCCCCGACGAAGTCCCAGTTTACAAACCAACAGCGAAAACTGCGGGACCCAAGCCTTCTGACCAGCAAAGGCAAAAGAGGAAACAGCCGTCAAAACCCCAGCCGCCGGAAGCCCCCAAGCCAAAAACACGAGGAGGCGCACAACACCGACGAAGGTTGCGGCAAACCGAGCTAAAAAGGTTAGCCGGCATACCCGGACTAGCCACTGCCGAACGCGACGACTTCCTCAAACAACTCCTCGAATTACGACGACAGCAGCGTGCCGAAGCTACCTTAAAAAAGAAGACCAGAGAGAACCCCTCTAAATGGGAACACCGGGCCCCAAATGCTAGCCGCCAACATAGCTCAACCACAACGCACTGATCTGACCGCCGCTGTACTGATGTTAATATTCATCACAGCAGTAATAGTCGGACTCGCCTATCTGGGTCTGCAACATTACAGACGGAAAATCATTGCCGATACAGTCCGCCACCTGGAGAGGAGAAATATAGCGGTATAGATTGTCTACTAGAAAAAAAAATAATATATATAAATAGAAAGAAATATGAATAAATAAAGATTATAGACCTTTGAAAAACAGTTGTATAAATAAGATTGGATTTAGATTTCACGTCTCCTGAACATTCCATCATTGACATTTTCTTGTTATGTTTCTTTTGATCTCTTGATCACTAGCTTCTTTTGATTTCACGTCTCATACCCATTAAAATTTTTCTTTTTCTTTTATCTTTTGATCGTAGCTTCACGGTTCCATGAACTTTGCTCCGCTCCGCGAAAGTCTCTCTTCGCTCCAAGTCTGTTTCAACAGCCTAAAAAAGTCTCCAAAGCGAAAGCGAAAAGCCGCTGGAGTTAGCAAAAAGCTCGAGCAAATAGATCAGCTCTGGGCTGCCTTTTGTTACCAACTCGCTCTTATAGACCAGAACACTCTTACCGAGTTAGAACGTACTGAACTAAGAAGTACAGTAACTATCGCTCAAAGCTATAAGGAGGGATCAGAAAACTTAGTAAAGAATAGTCTCGACGACACCGATTCTAGCTCCGAAACAGACTCCGAGGGAACAGACTCTGAATCAGGCAACAAAAATCTGGCCAAACATCAAAAAACAGGGAAAGATAATCCGAAACCAGTCACGGTTGAAACAGAAACCATACCGAACAACATGGGTGACGATTTCAGTTTTAGCACCGCCCAAAAACTACCCACTCTCACTTGTGACACGGACGACAAGCGTTCAGAACAAATCAGGGACTTTGTGAATAGTACAGAGTTCTATCACGACACCCTCAACAACACAAGCAAACCAACCTTGATCAAGTTCCTTTTAAAATGTAAGATACAAGGGAAAGCTCTCACCGAGTTAGGGTCGTGCCAGCCATCCACCTTTGCAGAGCTAAAGACCGCTCTGAACAATAAATGCGGTCCCAAAGAAAACCTCGAGACTCTGCAGTACAGGTTAGACAGGCTCAAACAAGGCAATAGGCCGATGCGTGAGTACGTGTCCGATGTGGAAACCCTAATCGCTAGGATGACCACTTTGGAAGTATCCGCCCAGGGAGAATCAGCACGGGCTACGCTAACAACTGCGAATGACCGCCGAGGTCTCGCCTTTTTAAAGAAGGGAGTAAATGAAAGGTACAAGCTTGTACTAGATTGTGCTCGACATACCAACAAGCAGAGCGCAATTGAGCATTTGCTAGAGTTAGACCCTGGCAACACTCTTCCTCAGACTGAAACAGTCCGATACACAAATGATTTTGTACCACGGCAACAGTATCAATATGGACAGCATCCAAACGGCTATAACCCACCCAATACAAACAGGCGTGGCTACAGACATGGTTACAGGGGGGTGTCCCAAAACCGCCCCAATTACAATAACCAAAACTCGTATCGAGGTGCGAGGAATGCGCAACAAGGTCGAAATAGTAACTACCAACAACCCCAACATCAACACCAACAACGATCGAATAATCAGAATAATAGACGGAACAACCAAAATCGAGGAAATAACCGACATACGAATCGGGGTCCCCATAACACCAATGGGAGAAACAACAACTACGGCTCTAACAGCAACCAATATAATGGTCAAAACCAAGTTCTAGCTTTTGACTCGGGAAACGACATACCCCACGGCGGGCAAGCCAACCCGTCGGAGGGGGTACAATAAGTACGCCACCACCCATTGCCATTTGCACGGGAGGAATCGCAATATAATAATCGTTATAGACAATAACGAAATAAAATTCTTGGTAGATACAGGAGCATCCATATGCACTTTGAGAAAACAAGCACTCGGAGGACAAACGCGCATTAACAGCGAGGCGCGCACGTCTATTATGGAAATAGCCGGATATATACAATCCGAGGGTACCTGCACCAATACATTATTCCTTGGTGAACGGAAAATTCAGTATGATTTCCATGTGGTACCAGATTCATTCCCAGTACCAACTGATGGTATTTTAGGTGCCAACTTTTTGCAAGATTATGGAGCAATTATAAATTTAGAAAACTTCACGTTAGAACTCCAAAAGGGGATACCTGTATCCATACCCATAGTAAATTCAGACCATCATAATTCCGTTACCGTTCCTCCAAGATGCGAAGCCACCTATTGGTTCGATACGAAGCATGCAGACGATCGCATATTCCACCCCCAACAACTCTGCGAAGGAATCTTCTTAATACTCGAGAAACGGAAGCAGTTTTGAAATGGGTAGAACCAGTGTCCTCGCCATTGTTCGATTATTACGTTCTAAAATACGACAAATCAGAGGAATTACCGACAAAAAGAACTTAAAAGTTGATAGAAGAAATGGATCTCACCACATTAAATGAAGAAGAAAAATCCGAAATCATATCCATCTGCACAAAGTTTCAAGATATCTTTCATCTCAGTGGCGACAAACTTACCTATACACACATAGGAAGCGCCAACATACAACTTAAGAATGGAACTACTCCAAAGTATACAAAACCATATAGGCTACCACATTCGCAAAAGCAAAACATAGAGGAGGAAGTACAGAAAATGCTTCAAGACGACATTATAGAACCATCTGTATCCGCTTGGAACTCACCTATCCTTATCGTGCCAAAGAAAAAAGACCCTGTGACCGGATTACAGAAATTTAGGATCGTGATCGATTACCGAAAACTGAACGAAGTCATAGAAGATGACAAGTTCCCGTTGCCTAACATAACGGATATCTACGATATGGTAGGAGGAGCCAAATGGTTTTCATGCATAGACTTAAGTCAAGGCTACTACCAAATGGAGTTAGAAGCTGAATGCAGACCATGTACAGCTTTCTCGACGGAAAACGGGCACTACCAGCTAAAACGCCTGCCCATGGGACTCAAGATCTCACCAAGTACTTTTTCCAGGATGATGTCCATCGCGTTATCCGGGCTGACATATTCAAGGTGTTTTGTCTACCTGGACGACCTAATTGTTTTTGGTAATAGTTTACATCAACACAACAAAAACCTAATGGACGTATTTCAAAGACTTAGAGAAGTAAACTTAAAAATACACCCTGGAAAATGCACTTTTCTCCGCAAAGAAGTACTATACCTGGGTCATATTATCTCAAACAAAGGCATTGTACCCGACCCATCTAAATCAGCAGCTATACGAAATTTCCCCATCCCCACCAATGCAGACGAAGTAAGAAGATTCGTTGCATTTGCCAATTATTATCGCAAATTCATCCCTAATTTCGCAACAATAGCCATTCCACTAAATAAACTACTAGAAAAAGATACAGAATTCAAATTCAACCAAGATTGCGTAGAATCATTCAATATGCTTAAGGAAATACTGGCAAGTCCGCAAGTTCTACAATTTCCGAACTTTGAGGAGGAATTCATCCTAAGAACTGATGCCTCAGGGTTCGCCGTAGGAGCAGTCTTATCAAACTATGACGATAGACCCGTAGCTTATGCTAGTAAAACCCTAAATAACGCCGAAAGAAACTACAGTACGATAGAAAAGGAACTACTAGCTATAGTTTGGGCAATCAAAAACTATAGACCATATCTTTTCGGACGACGTTTTAAGATTCTCACCGACCATAGACCATTAGTATATCTATTTTCATTGAAAGAACCATCAAGTAGATTGACAAAATTTAGATTATTGTTGGAAGAATATAATTTCTATGTGGAATATTCACCGGGAAAAGATAACTGTACCGCGGATGCTCTCAGCCGAATACAGCTAGATTCTGAAGATTTAAGAAAACTTTATGTGTGCGTGACAACAAGGTCAAAAGCAACACCTGCAGATAATACGATTATCACCAAAGACAAATTAAGTTTCGAAGAAAAACAAAGCCTAATTACCGAACTGCTGAAACCACCGAAGACAGGTTTAAAACTCGTTGAACTAAAGATAATAGATAGTTTCGATAACATACCAAATAAGGGTTTGGAAATAATAATAGGTCCAAGTAAAATATTGGCCCACATACCAAAAGAAAATTGTATACTCCTAAAATGGGACAAGGATTGCACTATAGCCCGATCAGCATCATTCGACAGAATGTTGTTGAGGGACGTGCGAACAATCTGCGGACCCCTATTAATTAAAAGAATTTTTATTACTAAAGAGGAATTAAATAAAATTCCAATTGGCCGCCATACATGTACAATTAATAATATAAAGAAAATATTAGGAGAAATGTTTAACTCGAGTAATATAAAAGTGCACTTAATAAATAATACAACACAAATCACCGACCCATATAAAAATAAACTAATACTCAACGACTACCACATGTTACCAACCAGTGGACATGCAGGTATAAACCGCATGATAAGAAATATCAAGAAGAAATATTTTTGGACAGGCATGCAAAACGATGTGACGACATACGTTAAGCATTGCACCATATGTCAGAGGAATAAAAACATACAACCTCGAAAACAACCAATGACAATAACAACAACAGCAGAATCAAGTTTCGACAAACTATTCTTAGACTTAGTACATCCTGACCGTACAAGATGAGCTAGCCAAGTTTATCGAGGCAATACCACTTCCGAATAAAGAAGCAACCACAGTAGCAAGGGGACTGGTAGAATGTCTTATTCTAAGGTATGGAGTACCTAAAACGATAGCAACAGACCAGGGTACCGAGTTTCTAAATCAAGTGTTCAGGAGTATTTGTACGCTATTGAAAGTGGAACAAATTCAGTCCACGGCATACCACCACGAAAGCATCGGAGCACTGGAAAATTCTCATAAAGTTCTAGGAGCGTATCTCAGAAGTTATGTATCAGAGAAACATTCGGATTGGAGCACATGGCTACCTTACTATGTTTTCTGCTACAACACTTCTGTCCACTCAGAAACCGGGTACACACCTTTTGAACTAATGTTTGGAAGACATTGTAATCTACCCTCAAACTTAACGAAACAGGTAGAACCCGTGTATAACTATGATGATTACGTCATTGATCTAAAAAACAAACTACAAGTAGCACTTTTTATATTAAACATTTTTTTTTTATTAAGTTTAAGGGAGAAACACGTGTACACTGTATATATTATATGTTGATCAACCTAAAATAAGAACCTTAAGTATGTTAAAATTAAATATAAAACTACTATGAAATATAAACTCTATAAAATAAAATTAAGTATGTTAAGATTAAATATAAAATTCCGATGTAATTGTTAAAAGTATAAAAAGTAGACTGGAATAAGAAACATTGTATAAAATAACGTAACTATAAGTAAAATGAGATAACGGAAAATTTTATGAAATCAGAATGCATAGAATGAAAAATAAACTAGAAGAAAGTATACGTACCATATTATACATGTAAGGAAAAGTCTTACGGACTAAGGAATAGTAAAAATCTTTTCATTGAAAATGTATAATTCTAATTTACAATTCACACATTACAATTAGTTCGGAAATCCCATTATTGTAAAAGTGGCGCGTAAAAGAAGAAATCTTGACAATATAAGATTTCTCCTTTTTCCCCTGGAAGGGTGGTGTGAAGGGATCGCACCGGCGACCACTTAACTAATTAGTTAAAGATATTATTTCGCTTCTTGAACTCGGCACATGCCATAGATCGTTAACCATATTTATTTAGATACACATACTGCACATGAAAAACATGTTCAAAGCAGACGACGTGAAACGAACGCTCATATTACCGAGCGCAGGCAACGACAACGATGAGGGTCGTTTGCCTGTCCCAACATTATGCCGATTAGGCATAACATTTCAATTAGGTACAATTCAAGTGCCCCGGTCGTCATAGAATTATGCATAATATGCAATAAATATGGTTAATGGTGTTAGGGTTCAAGAATCGAAGTAGATATAGATTTTAAGAATTGCAAACTGTATATAAACCCGAAATTTTAATAATAAATTCACTTTTCACACGAGAGTCAATCAGGAAGGTGTTTTACTGGCTATACCGCCCAAATCCCCATCCGATTACCCGCTCTACTGCATTCGTGCTAAGAGTTTGAACCAAGAGGCGCAATAGCCGGGTGAGGGTAAAGGAATTTCAGTAAGCAACCTGAAGTTATTACATGGCCATCCTGCCAGGAGAGCAGAACAATTGCAGCGCATCTCCCAACCGAGCAAACCACCGCCGCACCGCTGACCATTGCCCAATATCAGCAAAGGCAAAAGAGGAAACAGCCGTCAAAACCCCAGCCGCCGGAAGCCCCCAAGCCAAAAACACGAGGAGGCGCACAACACCGACGAAGGTTGCGGCAAACCGAGCTAAAAAGGTTAGCCGGCATACCCGGACTAGCCACTGCCGAACGCGACGACTTCCTCAAACAACTCCTCGAATTACGACGACAGCAGCGTGCCGAAGCTACCTTAAAAAAGAAGACCAGAGAGAACCCCTCTAAATGGGAGGCACCGAAAGCAAGGAAACAATAAACACCGGGCCCCAAATGCTAGCCGCCAACATAGCTCAACCACAACGCACTGATCTGACCGCCGCTGTACTGATGTTAATATTCATCACAGCAGTAATAGTCGGACTCGCCTATCTGGGTCTGCAACATTACAGACGGAAAATCATTGCCGATACAGTCCGCCACCTGGAGAGGAGAAATATAGCGGTATAGATTGTCTACTAGAAAAAAAATAATAATATATATAAATAGAAAGAAATATGAATAAATAAAGATTATAGACCTTTGAAAAACAGTTGTATAAATAAGATTGGATTTAGATTTCACGTCTCCTGAACATTCCATCATTGACATTTTCTTGTTATGTTTCTTTTGATCTCTTGATCACTAGCTTCTTTTGATTTCACGTCTCATACCCATTAAAATTTTTCTTTTTCTTTTATCTTTTGATCGTAGCTTCACGGTTCCATGAACTTTGCTCCGCTCCGCGAAAGTCTCTCTTCGCTCCAAGTCTGTTTCAACAGCCTAAAAAAGTCTCCAAAGCGAAAGCGAAAAGCCGCTGGAGTTAGCAAAAAGCTCGAGCAAATAGATCAGCTCTGGGCTGCCTTTTGTTACCAACTCGCTCTTATAGACCAGAACACTCTTACCGAGTTAGAACGTACTGAACTAAGAAGTACAGTAACTATCGCTCAAAGCTATAAGGAGGGATCAGAAAACTTAGTAAAGAATAGTCTCGACGACACCGATTCTAGCTCCGAAACAGACTCCGAGGGAACAGACTCTGAATCAGGCAACAAAAATCTGGCCAAACATCAAAAAACAGGGAAAGATAATCCGATACCAGTCACGGTTGAAACAGAAACCATACCGAACAACATGGGTGACGATTTCAGTTTTAGCACCGCCCAAAAACTACCCACTCTCACTTGTGACACGGACGACAAGCGTTCAGAACAAATCAGGGACTTTGTGAATAGTACAGAGTTCTATCACGACACCCTCAACAACACAAGCAAACCAACCTTGATCAAGTTCCTTTTAAAATGTAAGATACAAGGGAAAGCTCTCACCGAGTTAGGGTCGTGCCAGCCATCCACCTTTGCAGAGCTAAAGACCGCTCTGAACAATAAATGCGGTCCCAAAGAAAACCTCGAGACTCTGCAGTACAGGTTAGACAGGCTCAAACAAGGCAATAGGCCGATGCGTGAGTACGTGTCCGATGTGGAAACCCTAATCGCTAGGATGACCACTTTGGAAGTATCCGCCCAGGGAGAATCAGCACGGGCTACGCTAACAACTGCGAATGACCGCCGAGGTCTCGCCTTTTTAAAGAAGGGAGTAAATGAAAGGTACAAGCTTGTACTAGATTGTGCTCGACATACCAACAAGCAGAGCGCAATTGAGCATTTGCTAGAGTTAGACCCTGGCAACACTCTTCCTCAGACTGAAACAGTCCGATACACAAATGATTTTGTACCACGGCAACAGTATCAATATGGACAGCATCCAAACGGCTATAACCCACCCAATACAAACAGGCGTGGCTACAGACATGGTTACAGGGGGTGTCCCAAAACCGCCCCAATTACAATAACCAAAACTCGTATCGAGGTGCGAGGAATGCGCAACAAGGTCGAAATAGTAACTACCAACAACCCCAACATCAACACCAACAACGATCGAATAATCGGAATAATAGACGGAACAACCAAAATCGAGGAAATAACCGACATACGAATCGGGGTCCCCATAACACCAATGGGAGAAACAACAACTACGGCTCTAACAGCAACCAATATAATGGTCAAAACCAAGTTCTAGCTTTTGACTCGGGAAACGACATACCCCACGGCGGGCAAGTCAACCCGTCGGAGGGGGTACAATAAGTACGCCACCACCCATTGCCATTTGCACGGGAGGAATCGCGAACGGCCTATATGTCATTTTTAAAACTATAGACAACAACGAAATAAAATTCTTGGTAGATACAGGAGCATCCATATGCACTTTGAGAAAACAAGCATTCGGAGGACAAACGCGCATTAACAGCGAGGCGCGCACGTCTATTATGGGAATAGCCGGATATATACAATCCGAGGGTACCTGCACCAATACATTATTCCTTGGTGAACGGAAAATTCAGTATGATTTCCATGTGGTACCAGATTCATTCCCAGTACCAACTGATGGTATTTTAGGTGCCAACTTCACGTTAGAACTCCAAAAGGGGATACCTGTATCCATACCCATAGTAAATTCAGACCATCATAATTCCGTTACCGTTCCTCCAAGATGCGAAGCCACCTATTGGTTCGATACGAAGCATGCAGACGATCGCATATTCCACCCCCAACAACTCTGCGAAGGAATCTTCATAGCAGGGTCAATTTCCAAACCAATAGATGGCAAAATACCAATAAAAATTCTTAATACTCGAGAAACGGAAGCAGTTTTGAAATGGGTAGAACCAGTGTCCTCGCCATTGTTCGATTATTACGTTCTAAAATACGACAAATCAGAGGAATTACCGACAAAAAGAACTAAAATGTTGATAGAAGAAATGGATCTCACCACATTAAATGAAGAAGAAAAATCCGAAATCATATCCATCTGCACAAAGTTTCAAGATATCTTTCATCTCAGTGGCGACAAACTTACCTATACACACATAGGAAGCGCCAACATACAACTTAAGAATGGAACTACTCCAAAGTATACAAAACCATATAGGCTACCACATTCGCAAAAGCAAAACATAGAGGAGGAAGTACAGAAAATGCTTCAAGACGATATTATAGAACCATCTGTATCCGCTTGGAACTCACCTATCCTTATCGTGCCAAAGAAAAAAGACCCTGTGACCGGATTACAGAAATTTAGGATCGTGATCGATTACCGAAAACTGAACGAAGTCATAGAAGATGACAAGTTCCCGTTGCTTAACATAACGGATATCTACGATATGGTAGGAGGAGCCAAATGGTTTTCATGCATAGACTTAAGTCAAGGCTACTACCAAATGGAGTTAGAAGCTGAATGCAGACCATGTACAGCTTTCTCGACGGAAAACGGGCACTACCAGCTAAAACGCCTGCCCATGGGACTCAAGATCTCACCAAGTACTTTTTCCAGGATGATGTCCATCGCGTTATCCGGGCTGACATATTCAAGGTGTTTTGTCTACCTGGACGACCTAATTGTTTTTGGTAATAGTTTACATCAACGCAACAAAAACCTAATGGACGTATTTCAAAGACTTAGAGAAGTAAACTTAAAAATACACCCTGGAAAATGCACTTTTCTCCGCAAAGAAGTACTATACCTGGGTCATATTATCTCAAACAAAGGCATTGTACCCGACCCATCTAAATCAGCAGCTATACGAAATTTCCCCATCCCCACCAATGCAGACGAAGTAAGAAGATTCGTTGCATTTGCCAATTATTATCGCAAATTCATCCCTAATTTCGCAACAATAGCCATTCCACTAAATAAACTACTAGAAAAAGATACAGAATTCAAATTCAACCAAGATTGCGTAGAATCATTCAATATGCTTAAGGAAATACTGGCAAGTCCGCAAGTTCTACAATTTCCGAACTTTGAGGAGAAATTCATCCTAAGAACTGATGCCTCAGGGTTCGCCGTAGGAGCAGTCTTATCAAACTATGACGATAGACCCGTAGCTTATGCTTGTAAAACCCTAAATAACGCCGAAAGAAACTACAGTACGATAGAAAAGGAACTACTAGCTATAGTTTGGGCAATCAAACACTATAGACCGTATCTTTTCGGACGACGTTTTAAGATTCTCACCGACCATAGACCATTAGTATATCTATTTTCATTGAAAGAACCATCAAGTAGATTGACAAAATTTAGATTATTGTTGGAAGAATATAATTTCTATGTGGAATATTCACCGGGAAAAGATAACTGTACCGCGGATGCTCTCAGCCGAATACAGCTAGATTCTGAAGATTTAAGAAAACTTTATGTGTGCGTGACAACAAGGTCAAAAGCAACACCTGCAGATAATACGATTATCACCAAAGACAAATTAAGTTTCGAAGAAAAACAAAGCCTAATTACCGAACTGCTGAAACCACCGAAGACAGGTTTAAAACTCGTTGAACTAAAGATAATAGATAGTTTCGATAACATACCAAATAAGGGTTTGGAAATAATAATAGGTCCAAGTAAAATATTGGCCTACATACCAAAAGAAAATTGTATACTCCTAAAATGGGACAAGGATTGCACTATAGCCCGATCAGCATCATTCGACAGAATGTTGTTGAGGGACGTGCGAACAATCTGCGGACCCCTATTAATTAAAAGAATTTTTATTACTAAAGAGGAATTAAATAAAATTCCAATTGGCCGCCATACATGTACAATTAATAATATAAAGAAAATATTAGGAGAAATGTTTAACTCGAGTAATATAAAAGTGCACTTAATAAATAATACAACACAAATCACCGACCCATATAAAAAGAAACTAATACTCAACGACTACCACATGTTACCAACCAGTGGACATGCAGGTATAAACCGCATGATAAGAAATATCAAGAAGAAATATTTTTGGACAGGCATGCAAAACGATGTGACGACATACGTTAAGCATTGCACCATATGTCAGAGGAATAAAAACATACAACCTCGAAAACAACCAATGACAATAACAACAACAGCAGAATCAAGTTTCGA
This sequence comes from Cheilosia variabilis, assembly GCA_951230905.1. Lineage (NCBI taxonomy): Eukaryota > Metazoa > Arthropoda > Insecta > Diptera > Syrphidae > Cheilosia > Cheilosia variabilis. The sequence goes on from OX579676.1 coordinate 88,530,252, forward strand.
CAAACTATTCTTAGACTTAGTAGGTCCTTTAGATGAAGCCGAAGATGGATCAAAGTACATCCTGACCGTACAAGATGAGCTAACCAAGTTTATCGAGGCAATACCACTTCCGAATAAAGAAGCAACCACAGTAGCAAGGGGACTGGTAGAATGTCTTATTCTAAGGTATGGAGTACCTAAAACGATAGCAACAGACCAGGGTACCGAGTTTCTAAATCAAGTGTTCAGGAGTATTTGTACGCTATTGAAAGTGGAACAAATTCAGTCCACGGCATACCACCACGAAAGCATCGGAGCACTGGAAAATTCTCATAAAGTTCTAGGAGCGTATCTCAGAAGTTATGTATCAGAGAAACATTCGGATTGGAGCACATGGCTACCTTACTATGTTTTCTGCTACAACACTTCTGTCCACTCAGAAACCGGGTACACACCTTTTGAACTAATGTTTGGAAGACATTGTAATCTACCCTCAAACTTAACGAAACAGGTAGAACCCGTGTATAACTGTGATGATTACGTCATTGATCTAAAAAACAAACTACAAGTAGCACATAGGGACGCTAGGGAAACTTTAATAGAGAAGAAAAAAGCAAGAAAATGTCAATACGATGCAACTGGGCGAACAAAGAATGTTAATTTTGAGGCAGGAAGTCTAGTGTTGTTACGAAATGAGAACAGAAAGAAACTAGATCCAATCTACGTAGGGCCATACGAGCTAATAGCGCAGAAAGGCGTAAACTGCGAAATAAAGCAGGAAAACAAAAAATGTCTAGTTCATAAGAATAGACTTAAACCCTTTTATATCTATATAGCATTAATATAAAAAAAAAAAAAAATTTTTATATTAAACATTTTTTTTTTTTATTAAGTTTAAGGGAGAAACACGTGTACACTGTATATATTATATGTTGATCAACCTAAAATAAGAACCTTAAGTATGTTAAAATTAAATATAAAACTACTATGAAATATAAACTCTATAAAATAAAACTAAGTATGTTAAAATTAAATATAAAACTACTATAAAATAAAACTAAGTATGTTAAAATTAAATATAAAACTACTATGAAATATAAACTCTATAAAATAAAATTAAGTATGTTAAGATTAAATATAAAATTCCTATGTAATTGTTAAAAGTATAAAAAGTAGATTGGAATAAGAAACATTGTATAAAATATCGTAACTATAAGTAAAATGAGATAACGGAAAATTTTATGAAATCAGAATGCATAGAATGAAAAATAAACTAGAAGAAAGTATACTTATAAGTACCATATTATACATGTAAGGAAAAGTCTTACGGACTAAAGAATAGTAAAAATCTTTTCATTGAAAATGTATAATTCTAATTTACAATTCACACATTACAATTAGTTCGGAAATCCCATTATTGTAAAAGTGGCGCGTAAAAGAAGAAATCTTGACAATATAAGATTTCTCCTTTTTCCCCTGGAAGGGTGGTGTGAAGGGATCGCACCGGCGACCACTTAACTAATTAGTTAAAGATATTATTTCGTTTCTTGAACTCGGCACATGCCATAGATCGTTAACCATATTTATTTAGATACACATACTGCACATGAAAAACATGTTCAAAGCAGACGACGTGAAACGAACGCTCATATTACCGAGCGCAGGCAACGAGAACGATGAGGGTCGTTTGCCTGTCCCAACATTATGCCGATTAGGCATAACATTTCAATTAGGTACAATTCAAGTGCCCCGGTCGTCATAGAATTATGCATAATATGCAATAAATATGGTTAATGGTATTAGGGTTCAAGAATCGAAGTAGATATAGATTTTAAGAATTGCAAACTGTATATAAACCCGAAATTTTAATAATAAATTCACTTTTCACACGAGAGTCAATCAGGAAGGTGTTTTACTGGCTATACCGCCCAAATCCCCATCCGATTACCCGCTCTACTGCATACGTGCTAAGAGTTTGAACCAAGAGGCGCAATAGCCGGGTGAGGGTAAAGGAATTTCAGTAAGCAACCTGAAGTTATTACATGGCCATCCTGCCAGGAGAGCAGAACAATTGCAGCGCATCTCCCAACCGAGCAAATCACCGCCGCACCGCTGACCATTGCCCAATATCAGCAAAGGCAAAAGAGGAAACAGCCGTCAAAACCCCAGCCGCCGGAAGCCCCCAAGCCAAAAACACGAGGAGGCGCACAACACCGACGAAGGTTGCGGCAAACCGAGCTAAAAAGGTTAGCCGGCATACCCGGACTAGCCACTGCCGAACGCGACGACTTCCTCAAACAACTCCTCGAATTACGACGACAGCAGCGTGCCGAAGCTACCTTAAAAAAGAAGACCAGAGAGAACCCCTCTAAATGGGAACACCGGGCCCCAAATGCTAGCCGCCAACATAGCTCAACCACAACGCACTGATCTGACCGCCGCTGTACTGATGTTAATATTCATCACAGCAGTAATAGTCGGACTCGCCTATCTGGGTCTGCAACATTACAGACGGAAAATCATTGCCGATACAGTCCGCCACCTGGAGAGGAGAAATATAGCGGTATAGATTGTCTACTAGAAAAAAAAAATAATATATATAAATAGAAAGAAATATGAATAAATAAAGATTATAGACCTTTGAAAAACAGTTGTATAAATAAGATTGGATTTAGATTTCACGTCTCCTGAACATTCCATCATTGACATTTTCTTGTTATGTTTCTTTTGATCTCTTGATCACTAGCTTCTTTTGATTTCACGTCTCATACCCATTAAAATTTTTCTTTTTCTTTTATCTTTTGATCGTAGCTTCACGGTTCCATGAACTTTGCTCCGCTCCGCGAAAGTCTCTCTTCGCTCCAAGTCTGTTTGAACAGCCTAAAAAAGTCTCCAAAGCGAAAGCGAAAAGCCGCTGGAGTTAGCAAAAAGCTCGAGCAAATAGATCAGCTCTGGGCTGCCTTTTGTTACCAACTCGCTCTTATAGACCAGAACACTCTTACCGAGTTAGAACGTACTGAACTAAGAAGTACAGTAACTATCGCTCAAAGCTATAAGGAGGGATCAGAAAACTTAGTAAAGAATAGTCTCGACGACACCGATTCTAGCTCCGAAACAGACTCCGAGGGAACAGACTCTGAATCAGGCAACAAAAATCTGGCCAAACATCAAAAAACAGGGAAAGATAATCCGATACCAGTCACGGTTGAAACAGAAACCATACCGAACAACATGGGTGACGATTTCAGTTTTAGCACCGCCCAAAAACTACCCACTCTCACTTGTGACACGGACGACAAGCGTTCAGAACAAATCAGGGACTTTGTGAATAGTACAGAGTTCTATCACGACACCCTCAACAACACAAGCAAACCAACCTTGATCAAGTTCCTTTTAAAATGTAAGATACAAGGGAAAGCTCTCACCGAGTTAGGGTCGTGCCAGCCATCCACCTTTGCAGAGCTAAAGACTGCTCTGAACAATAAATGCGGTCCCAAAGAAAACCTCGAGACTCTGCAGTACAGGTTAGACAGGCTCAAACAAGGCAATAGGCCGATGCGTGAGTACGTGTCCGATGTGGAAACCCTAATCGCTAGGCTGACCACTTTGGAAGTATCCGCCCAGGGAGAATCATCACGGGCTACGCTAACAACTGCGAATGACCGCCGAGGTCTCGCCTTTTTAAAGAAGGGAGTAAATGAAAGGTACAAGCTTGTACTAGATTGTGCTCGACATACCAACAAGCAGAGCGCAATTGAGCATTTGCTAAAGTTAGACCCTGGCAACACTCTTCCTCAGACTGAAACAGTCCGATACACAAATGATTTTGTACCACGGCAACAGTATCAATATGGACAGCATCCAAACGGCTATAACCCACCCAATACAAACAGGCGTGGCTACAGACATGGTTACAGGGGGGTGTCCCAAAACCGCCCCAATTACAATAACCAAAACTCGTATCGAGGTGCGAGGAATGCGCAACAAGGTCGAAATAGTAACTACCAACAACCCCAACATCAACACCAACAACGATCGAATAATCGGAATAATAGACGGAACAACCAAAATCGAGGAAATAACCGACATACGAATCGGGGTCCCCATAACACCAATGGGAGAAACAACAACTACGGCTCTAACAGCAACCAATATAATGGTCAAAACCAAGTTCTAGCTTTTGACTCGGGAAACGACATACCCCACGGCGGGCAAGCCAACCCGTCGGAGGGGGTACAATAAGTACGCCACCACCCATTGCCATTTGCACGGGAGGAATCGCGAACGGCCTATATGTCATTTTTAAAACTATAGACAATAACGAAATAAAATTCTTGGTAGATACAGGAGCATCCATATGCACTTTGAGAAAACAAGCACTCGGAGGACAAACGCGCATTAACAGCGAGGCGCGCACGGTATTATGGGAATAGCCGGATATATACAATCCGAGGGTACCTGCACCAATACATTATTCCTTGGTGAACGGAAAATTCAGTATGATTTCCATGTGGTACCAGATTCATTCCCAGTACCAACTGATGGTATTTTAGGTGCCAACTTTTTGCAAGATTATGGAGCAATTATAAATTTAGAAAACTTCACGTTAGAACTCCAAAAGGGGATACCTGTATCCATACCCATAGTAAATTCAGACCATCATAATTCCGTTACCGTTCCTCCAAGATGCGAAGCCACCTATTGGTTCGATACGAAGCATGCAGACGATCGCATATTCCACCCCCAACAACTCTGCGAAGGAATCTTCATAGCAGGGTCAATTTCCAAACCAATAGATGGCAAAATACCAATAAAAATTCTTAATACTCGAGAAACGGAAGCAGTTTTGAAATGGGTAGAACCAGTGTCCTCGCCATTGTTCGATTATTACGTTCTAAAATACGACAAATCAGAGGAATTACTGACAAAAAGAACTAAAAAGTTCATAGAAGAAATGGATCTCACCACATTAAATGAAGAAGAAAAATCCGAAATCATATCCATCTGCACAAAGTTTCAAGATATCTTTCATCTCAGTGGCGACAAACTTACCTATACACACATAGGAAGCGCCAACATACAACTTAAGAATGGAACTACTCCAAAGTATACAAAACCATATAGGCTACCACATTCGCAAAAGCAAAACATAGAGGAGGAAGTACAGAAAATGCTTCAAGACGACCATCTGTATCCGCTTGGAACTCACCTATCCTTATCGTGCCAAAGAAAAAAGACCCTGTGACCGGATTACAGAAATTTAGGATCGTGATTGATTACCGAAAACTGAACGAAGTCATAGAAGATGACAAGTTCCCGTTTCCTAACATAACGGATATCTACGATATGGTAGGAGGAGCCAAATGGTTTTCATGCATAGACTTAAGTCAAGGCTACTACCAAATGGAGTTAGAAGCTGAATGCAGACCATGTACAGCTTTCTCGACGGAAAACGGGCACTACCAGCTAAAACGCCTGCCCATGGGACTCAAGATCTCACCAAGTACTTTTTCCAGGATGATGTCCATCGCGTTATCCGGGCTGACATATTCAAGGTGTTTTGTCTACCTGGACGACCTAATTGTTTTTGGTAATAGTTTACATCAACACAACAAAAACCTAATGGACGTATTTCAAAGACTTAGAGAAGTAAACTTAAAAATACACCCTGGAAAATGCACTTTTCTCCGCAAAGAAGTACTATACCTGGGTCATATTATCTCAAACAAAGGCATTGTACCCGACCCATCTAAATCAGCAGCTATACGAAATTTCCCCATCCCCACCAATGCAGACGAAGTAAGAAGATTCGTTGCATTTGCCAATTATTATCGCAAATTCATCCCTAATTTCGCAACAATAGCCATTCCACTAAATAAACTACTAGAAAAAGATACAGAATTCAAATTCAACCAAGATTGCGTAGAATCATTCAATATGCTTAAGGAAATACTGGCAAGTCCGCAAGTTCTACAATTTCCGAACTTTGAGGAGGAATTCATCCTAAGAACTGATGCCTCAGGGTTCGCCGTAGGAGCAGTCTTATCAAACTATGACGATAGACCCGTAGCTTATGCTAGTAAAACCCTAAATAACGCCGAAAGAAACTACAGTACGATAGAAAAGGAACTACTAGCTATAGTTTGGGCAATCAAAAACTATAGACCATATCTTTTCGGACGACGTTTTAAGATTCTCACCGACCATAGACCATTAGTATATCTATTTTCATTGAAAGAACCATCAAGTAGATTGACAAAATTTAGATTATTGTTGGAAGAATATAATTTCTATGTGGAATATTCACCGGGAAAAGATAACTGTACCGCGGATGCTCTCAGCCGAATACAGCTAGATTCTGAAGATTTAAGAAAACTTTATGTGTGCGTGACAACAAGGTCAAAAGCAACACCTGCAGATAATACGATTATCACCAAAGACAAATTAAGTTTCGAAGAAAAACAAAGCCTAATTACCGAACTGCTGAAACCACCGAAGACAGGTTTAAAACTCGTTGAACTAAAGATAATAGATAGTTTCGATAACATACCAAATAAGGGTTTGGAAATAATAATAGGTCCAAGTAAAATATTGGCCCACATACCAAAAGAAAATTGTATACTCCTAAAATGGGACAAGGATTGCACTATAGCCCGATCAGCATCATTCGACAGAATGTTGTTGAGGGACGTGCGAACAATCTGCGGACCCCTATTAATTAAAAGAATTTTTATTACTAAAGAGGAATTAAATAAAATTCCAATTGGCCGCCATACATGTACAATTAATAATATAAAGAAAATATTAGGAGAAATGTTTAACTCGAGTAATATAAAAGTGCACTTAATAAATAATACAACACAAATCACCGACCCATATAAAAAGAAACTAATACTCAACGACTACCACATGTTACCAACCAGTGGACATGCAGGTATAAACCGCATGATAAGAAATATCAAGAAGAAATATTTTTGGACAGGCATGCAAAACGATGTGACGACATACGTTAAGCATTGCACCATATGTCAGAGGAATAAAAACATACAACCTCGAAAACAACCAATGACAATAACAACAACAGCAGAATCAAGTTTCGACAAACTATTCATAGACTTAGTAGGTCCTTTAGATGAAGCCGAAGATGGATCAAAGTACATCCTGACCGTACAAGATGAGCTAACCAAGTTTATCGAGGCAATACCACTTCCGAATAAAGAAGCAACCACAGTAGCAAGGGGACTGGTAGAATGTCTTATTCTAAGGTATGGAGTACCTAAAACGATAGCAACAGACCAGGGTACCGAGTTTCTAAATCAAGTGTTCAGGAGTATTTGTACGCTATTGAAAGTGGAACAAATTCAGTCCACGGCATACCACCACGAAAGCATCGGAGCACTGGAAAATTCTCATAAAGTTCTAGGAGCGTATCTCAGAAGTTATGTATCAGAGAAACATTCGGATTGGAGCACATGGCTACCTTACTATGTTTTCTGCTACAACACTTCTGTCCACTCAGAAACCGGGTACACACCTTTTGAACTAATGTTTGGAAGACATTGTAATCTACCCTCAAACTTAACGAAACAGGTAGAACCCGTGTATAACTATGATGATTACGTCATTGATCTAAAAAACAAACTACAAGTAGCACATAGGGACGCTAGGGAAACTTTAATAGAGAAGAAAAAAGCTAGAAAATGTCAATACGATGCAACTGGGCGAACAAAGAATGTTAATTTTGAGGCAGGAAGTCTAGTGTTGTTACGAAATGAGAACAGAAAGAAACTAGATCCAATCTACGTAGGGCCATACGAGGTAATAGCGCAGAAACAAAAAATGTCTAGTTCATAAGAATAGACTTAAACCCTTTTATATCTATATAGCATTAATATAAAAAAAAAAATTTTTTTTTATTAAGTTTAAGGGAGAAACACGTGTACACTGTATATATTATATGTTGATCAACCTAAAATAAGAACCTTAAGTATGTCAAAATTAAATATAAAACTACTATGAAATATAAACTCTATAAAATAAAACTAAGTATGTTAAAATTAAATATAAAACTACTATAAAATAAAACTAAGTATGTTAAAATTAAATATAAAACTACTATGAAATATAAACTCTATAAAATAAAATTAAGTATGTTAAGATTAAATATAAAATTCCTATGTAATTGTTAAAAGCAGAGACAATACTGAGACCACCAACTCCGGCCGATTTCCCGTTACTTAGCCTACAAGCTATATTTTTTATGGAGTGTACACATCTGGTGCGCTAGTATTGTTACATAGAAAATCGTATTGACAAATGTCACGAAACTTCAAAAATTCCGGCTCACCAACACACTCCCAGCAGATATGAGACACTTCCGCTGTGGGCAAAGTTGCTGGCAGAGTTCATAGAGTTTTATCCGTTAAATTTGAAATTGTTCGTTACGTGTGGATAATATTTTTTTTTGGGAATAAGTGCACATTTGCTAAAATTGTTCATGAAAAATTAACAATGTAGATTGGTTGAGGGAAAATGAAAACATTTTGAGCAAATTTTCTTCATTATTTAAGAAAAATTTACACACGAAATCGAAGTTGCTGATATCCAAAAGCGGAAAATACACAACCATGTTTGTCCCAATATGTTTCTATTATATAGAACATCAACTTTAGATAGTTTTACTAACCAAACAAATCAAATTATTCGCCTTTTAACAATTTATAATAACTAACCAATGGCGTTCAGTAATGAAAAAATGTGGTATTTTCGAACTCTTTCACATTTCCCCACGGTTGCCGAGGTTGGCACCATTTATTTTTGCATTTTTTGTATGTTTTTGCATGTCACACGGATTCTTTTTTGACATAACACCGATAGGAAAACAAAATGGCGAATTTGAAAAAAAACTGAGGGGGCCAGCGGCAAGAGGATTGTGAGTTGGGGGTCTCAGTATGGTTTGTCTATGGTTAAAAGTATAAAAAGTAGACTGGAATAAGAAACATTGTATAAAATAACGTAACTATAAGTAAAATGAGATAACGGAAAATTTTATGAAATCAGAATGCATAGAATGAAAAATAAACTAGAAGAAAGTATACTTATAAGTACCATATTATACATGTAAGGAAAAGTCTTACGAACTAAAGAATAGTAAAAATCTTTTCATTGAAAATGTATAATTCTAATTTACAATTCACACATTACAATTAGTTCGGAAATCCCATTATTGTAAAAGTGGCGCGTAAAAGAAGAAATCTTGACAATATAAGATTTCTCCTTTTTCCCCTGGAAGGGTGGTGTGAAGGGATCGCACCGGCGACCACTTAACTAATTAGTTAAAGATATTATTTCGCTTCTTGAACTCGGCACATGCCATAGATCGTTAACCATATTTATTTTCGATACACATACTGCACATGAAAAACATGTTCAAAGCAGACGACGTGAAACGAACGCTCATATTACCGAGCGCAGGCAACGACAACGATGAGGGTCGTTTGCCTGTCCCAACATTATGCCGATTAGGCATAACATTTCAATTAGGCACAATTCAAGTGCCCCGGTCGTCATAGAATTATGCATAATATGCAATAAATATGGTTAATGGTATTAGGGTTCAAGAATCGAAGTAGATATAGATTTTAAGAATTGCAAACTGTATATAAACCCGAAATTTTAATAATAAATTCACTTTTCACACGAGAGTCAATCAGGAAGGTGTTTTACTGGCTATACCGCCCAAATCCCCATCCGATTACCCGCTCTACTGCATACGTGCTAAGAGTTTGAACCAAGAGGCGCAATAGCCGGGTGAGGGTAAAGGAATTTCAGTAAGCAACCTGAAGTTATTACATGGCGATCCTGCCAGGAGAGCAGAACAATTGCAGCGCATCTCCCAACCGAGCAAACCACCGCCGCTAACAATAAACTTGTCAACCCATCTCCATCACTATAAGCAGATACCGGATGTCATGCGACAGGCAAGAATTGGATGCACTGTTCGAGCGTCTAGACGCCAGCTACAATACCGTAGAGAAATACGTTCCCGAGGGTAACCTCCCCGACGAAGTCCCAGTTTACAAACCAACAGCGAAAACTGCGGGACCCAAGCCTTCTGACCAGCAAAGGCAAAAGAGGAAACAGCCGTCAAAACCCCAGCCGCCGGAAGCCCCCAAGCCAAAAACACGAGGAGGCGCACAACACCGACGAAGGTTGCGGCAAACCGAGCTAAAAAGGTTAGCCGGCATACCCGGACTAGCCACTGCCGAACGCGACGACTTCCTCAAACAACTCCTCGAATTACGACGACAGCAGCGTGCCGAAGCTACCTTAAAAAAGAAGACCAGAGAGAACCCCTCTAAATGGGAACACCGGGCCCCAAATGCTAGCCGCCAACATAGCTCAACCACAACGCACTGATCTGACCGCCGCTGTACTGATGTTAATATTCATCACAGCAGTAATAGTCGGACTCGCCTATCTGGGTCTGCAACATTACAGACGGAAAATCATTGCCGATACAGTCCGCCACCTGGAGAGGAGAAATATAGCGGTATAGATTGTCTACTAGAAAAAAAAAATAATATATATAAATAGAAAGAAATATGAATAAATAAAGATTATAGACCTTTGAAAAACAGTTGTATAAATAAGATTGGATTTAGATTTCACGTCTCCTGAACATTCCATCATTGACATTTTCTTGTTATGTTTCTTTTGATCTCTTGATCACTAGCTTCTTTTGATTTCACGTCTCATACCCATTAAAATTTTTCTTTTTCTTTTATCTTTTGATCGTAGCTTCACGGTTCCATGAACTTTGCTCCGCTCCGCGAAAGTCTCTCTTCGCTCCAAGTCTGTTTGAACAGCCTAAAAAAGTCTCCAAAGCGAAAGCGAAAAGCCGCTGGAGTTAGCAAAAAGCTCGAGCAAATAGATCAGCTCTGGGCTGCCTTTTGTTACCAACTCGCTCTTATAGACCAGAACACTCTTACCGAGTTAGAACGTACTGAACTAAGAAGTACAGTAACTATCGCTCAAAGCTATAAGGAGGGATCAGAAAACTTAGTAAAGAATAGTCTCGACGACACCGATTCTAGCTCCGAAACAGACTCCGAGGGAACAGACTCTGAATCAGGCAACAAAAATCTGGCCAAACATCAAAAAACAGGGAAAGATAATCCGATACCAGTCACGGTTGAAACAGAAACCATACCGAACAACATGGGTGACGATTTCAGTTTTAGCACCGCCCAAAAACTACCCACTCTCACTTGTGACACGGACGACAAGCGTTCAGAACAAATCAGGGACTTTGTGAATAGTACAGAGTTCTATCACGACACCCTCAACAACACAAGCAAACCAACCTTGATCAAGTTCCTTTTAAAATGTAAGATACAAGGGAAAGCTCTCACCGAGTTAGGGTCGTGCCAGCCATCCACCTTTGCAGAGCTAAAGACTGCTCTGAACAATAAATGCGGTCCCAAAGAAAACCTCGAGACTCTGCAGTACAGGTTAGACAGGCTCAAACAAGGCAATAGGCCGATGCGTGAGTACGTGTCCGATGTGGAAACCCTAATCGCTAGGCTGACCACTTTGGAAGTATCCGCCCAGGGAGAATCATCACGGGCTACGCTAACAACTGCGAATGACCGCCGAGGTCTCGCCTTTTTAAAGAAGGGAGTAAATGAAAGGTACAAGCTTGTACTAGATTGTGCTCGACATACCAACAAGCAGAGCGCAATTGAGCATTTGCTAAAGTTAGACCCTGGCAACACTCTTCCTCAGACTGAAACAGTCCGATACACAAATGATTTTGTACCACGGCAACAGTATCAATATGGACAGCATCCAAACGGCTATAACCCACCCAATACAAACAGGCGTGGCTACAGACATGGTTACAGGGGGGTGTCCCAAAACCGCCCCAATTACAATAACCAAAACTCGTATCGAGGTGCGAGGAATGCGCAACAAGGTCGAAATAGTAACTACCAACAACCCCAACATCAACACCAACAACGATCGAATAATCGGAATAATAGACGGAACAACCAAAATCGAGGAAATAACCGACATACGAATCGGGGTCCCCATAACACCAATGGGAGAAACAACAACTACGGCTCTAACAGCAACCAATATAATGGTCAAAACCAAGTTCTAGCTTTTGACTCGGGAAACGACATACCCCACGGCGGGCAAGCCAACCCGTCGGAGGGGGTACAATAAGTACGCCACCACCCATTGCCATTTGCACGGGAGGAATCGCGAACGGCCTATATGTCATTTTTAAAACTATAGACAATAACGAAATAAAATTCTTGGTAGATACAGGAGCATCCATATGCACTTTGAGAAAACAAGCACTCGGAGGACAAACGCGCATTAACAGCGAGGCGCGCACGGTATTATGGGAATAGCCGGATATATACAATCCGAGGGTACCTGCACCAATACATTATTCCTTGGTGAACGGAAAATTCAGTATGATTTCCATGTGGTACCAGATTCATTCCCAGTACCAACTGATGGTATTTTAGGTGCCAACTTTTTGCAAGATTATGGAGCAATTATAAATTTAGAAAACTTCACGTTAGAACTCCAAAAGGGGATACCTGTATCCATACCCATAGTAAATTCAGACCATCATAATTCCGTTACCGTTCCTCCAAGATGCGAAGCCACCTATTGGTTCGATACGAAGCATGCAGACGATCGCATATTCCACCCCCAACAACTCTGCGAAGGAATCTTCATAGCAGGGTCAATTTCCAAACCAATAGATGGCAAAATACCAATAAAAATTCTTAATACTCGAGAAACGGAAGCAGTTTTGAAATGGGTAGAACCAGTGTCCTCGCCATTGTTCGATTATTACGTTCTAAAATACGACAAATCAGAGGAATTACTGACAAAAAGAACTAAAAAGTTCATAGAAGAAATGGATCTCACCACATTAAATGAAGAAGAAAAATCCGAAATCATATCCATCTGCACAAAGTTTCAAGATATCTTTCATCTCAGTGGCGACAAACTTACCTATACACACATAGGAAGCGCCAACATACAACTTAAGAATGGAACTACTCCAAAGTATACAAAACCATATAGGCTACCACATTCGCAAAAGCAAAACATAGAGGAGGAAGTACAGAAAATGCTTCAAGACGACCATCTGTATCCGCTTGGAACTCACCTATCCTTATCGTGCCAAAGAAAAAAGACCCTGTGACCGGATTACAGAAATTTAGGATCGTGATTGATTACCGAAAACTGAACGAAGTCATAGAAGATGACAAGTTCCCGTTTCCTAACATAACGGATATCTACGATATGGTAGGAGGAGCCAAATGGTTTTCATGCATAGACTTAAGTCAAGGCTACTACCAAATGGAGTTAGAAGCTGAATGCAGACCATGTACAGCTTTCTCGACGGAAAACGGGCACTACCAGCTAAAACGCCTGCCCATGGGACTCAAGATCTCACCAAGTACTTTTTCCAGGATGATGTCCATCGCGTTATCCGGGCTGACATATTCAAGGTGTTTTGTCTACCTGGACGACCTAATTGTTTTTGGTAATAGTTTACATCAACACAACAAAAACCTAATGGACGTATTTCAAAGACTTAGAGAAGTAAACTTAAAAATACACCCTGGAAAATGCACTTTTCTCCGCAAAGAAGTACTATACCTGGGTCATATTATCTCAAACAAAGGCATTGTACCCGACCCATCTAAATCAGCAGCTATACGAAATTTCCCCATCCCCACCAATGCAGACGAAGTAAGAAGATTCGTTGCATTTGCCAATTATTATCGCAAATTCATCCCTAATTTCGCAACAATAGCCATTCCACTAAATAAACTACTAGAAAAAGATACAGAATTCAAATTCAACCAAGATTGCGTAGAATCATTCAATATGCTTAAGGAAATACTGGCAAGTCCGCAAGTTCTACAATTTCCGAACTTTGAGGAGGAATTCATCCTAAGAACTGATGCCTCAGGGTTCGCCGTAGGAGCAGTCTTATCAAACTATGACGATAGACCCGTAGCTTATGCTAGTAAAACCCTAAATAACGCCGAAAGAAACTACAGTACGATAGAAAAGGAACTACTAGCTATAGTTTGGGCAATCAAAAACTATAGACCATATCTTTTCGGACGACGTTTTAAGATTCTCACCGACCATAGACCATTAGTATATCTATTTTCATTGAAAGAACCATCAAGTAGATTGACAAAATTTAGATTATTGTTGGAAGAATATAATTTCTATGTGGAATATTCACCGGGAAAAGATAACTGTACCGCGGATGCTCTCAGCCGAATACAGCTAGATTCTGAAGATTTAAGAAAACTTTATGTGTGCGTGACAACAAGGTCAAAAGCAACACCTGCAGATAATACGATTATCACCAAAGACAAATTAAGTTTCGAAGAAAAACAAAGCCTAATTACCGAACTGCTGAAACCACCGAAGACAGGTTTAAAACTCGTTGAACTAAAGATAATAGATAGTTTCGATAACATACCAAATAAGGGTTTGGAAATAATAATAGGTCCAAGTAAAATATTGGCCCACATACCAAAAGAAAATTGTATACTCCTAAAATGGGACAAGGATTGCACTATAGCCCGATCAGCATCATTCGACAGAATGTTGTTGAGGGACGTGCGAACAATCTGCGGACCCCTATTAATTAAAAGAATTTTTATTACTAAAGAGGAATTAAATAAAATTCCAATTGGCCGCCATACATGTACAATTAATAATATAAAGAAAATATTAGGAGAAATGTTTAACTCGAGTAATATAAAAGTGCACTTAATAAATAATACAACACAAATCACCGACCCATATAAAAAGAAACTAATACTCAACGACTACCACATGTTACCAACCAGTGGACATGCAGGTATAAACCGCATGATAAGAAATATCAAGAAGAAATATTTTTGGACAGGCATGCAAAACGATGTGACGACATACGTTAAGCATTGCACCATATGTCAGAGGAATAAAAACATACAACCTCGAAAACAACCAATGACAATAACAACAACAGCAGAATCAAGTTTCGACAAACTATTCTTAGACTTAGTAGGTCCTTTAGATGAAGCCGAAGATGGATCAAAGTACATCCTGACCGTACAAGATGAGCTAACCAAGTTTATCGAGGCAATACCACTTCCGAATAAAGAAGCAACCACAGTAGCAAGGGGACTGGTAGAATGTCTTATTCTAAGGTATGGAGTACCTAAAACGATAGCAACAGACCAGGGTACCGAGTTTCTAAATCAAGTGTTCAGGAGTATTTGTACGCTATTGAAAGTGGAACAAATTCAGTCCACGGCATACCACCACGAAAGCATCGGAGCACTGGAAAATTCTCATAAAGTTCTAGGAGCGTATCTCAGAAGTTATGTATCAGAGAAACATTCGGATTGGAGCACATGGCTACCTTACTATGTTTTCTGCTACAACACTTCTGTCCACTCAGAAACCGGGTACACACCTTTTGAACTAATGTTTGGAAGACATTGTAATCTACCCTCAAACTTAACGAAACAGGTAGAACCCGTGTATAACTATGATGATTACGTCATTGATCTAAAAAACAAACTACAAGTAGCACATAGGGACGCTAGGGAAACTTTAATAGAGAAGAAAAAAGCTAGAAAATGTCAATACGATGCAACTGGGCGAACAAAGAATGTTAATTTTGAGGCAGGAAGTCTAGTGTTGTTACGAAATGAGAACAGAAAGAAACTAGATCCAATCTACGTAGGGCCATACGAGGTAATAGCGCAGAAACAAAAAATGTCTAGTTCATAAGAATAGACTTAAACCCTTTTATATCTATATAGCATTAATATAAAAAAAAAAAAATTTTTTTATTAAGTTTAAGGGAGAAACACGTGTACACTGTATATATTATATGTTGATCAACCTAAAATAAGAACCTTAAGTATGTCAAAATTAAATATAAAACTACTATGAAATATAAACTCTATAAAATAAAACTAAGTATGTTAAAATTAAATATAAAACTACTATAAAATAAAACTAAGTATGTTAAAATTAAATATAAAACTACTATGAAATATAAACTCTATAAAATAAAATTAAGTATGTTAAGATTAAATATAAAATTCCTATGTAATTGTTAAAAGCAGAGACAATACTGAGACCACCAACTCCGGCCGATTTCCCGTTACTTAGCCTACAAGCTATATTTTTTATGGAGTGTACACATCTGGTGCGCTAGTATTGTTACATAGAAAATCGTATTGACAAATGTCACGAAACTTCAAAAATTCCGGCTCACCAACACACTCCCAGCAGATATGAGACACTTCCGCTGTGGGCAAAGTTGCTGGCAGAGTTCATAGAGTTTTATCCGTTAAATTTGAAATTGTTCGTTACGTGTGGATAATATTTTTTTTTGGGAATAAGTGCACATTTGCTAAAATTGTTCATGAAAAATTAACAATGTAGATTGGTTGAGGGAAAATGAAAACATTTTGAGCAAATTTTCTTCATTATTTAAGAAAAATTTACACACGAAATCGAAGTTGCTGATATCCAAAAGCGGAAAATACACAACCATGTTTGTCCCAATATGTTTCTATTATATAGAACATCAACTTTAGATAGTTTTACTAACCAAACAAATCAAATTATTCGCCTTTTAACAATTTATAATAACTAACCAATGGCGTTCAGTAATGAAAAAATGTGGTATTTTCGAACTCTTTCACATTTCCCCACGGTTGCCGAGGTTGGCACCATTTATTTTTGCATTTTTTGTATGTTTTTGCATGTCACACGGATTCTTTTTTGACATAACACCGATAGGAAAACAAAATGGCGAATTTGAAAAAAAACTGAGGGGGCCAGCGGCAAGAGGATTGTGAGTTGGGGGTCTCAGTATGGTTTGTCTATGGTTAAAAGTATAAAAAGTAGACTGGAATAAGAAACATTGTATAAAATAACGTAACTATAAGTAAAATGAGATAACGGAAAATTTTATGAAATCAGAATGCATAGAATGAAAAATAAACTAGAAGAAAGTATACTTATAAGTACCATATTATACATGTAAGGAAAAGTCTTACGGACTAAAGAATAGTAAAAATCTTTTCATTGAAAATGTATAATTCTAATTTACAATTCACACATTACAATTAGTTCGGAAATCCCATTATTGTAAAAGTGGCGCGTAAAAGAAGAAATCTTGACAATATAAGATTTCTCCTTTTTCCCCTGGAAGGGTGGTGTGAAGGGATCGCACCGGCGACCACTTAACTAATTAGTTAAAGATATTATTTCGCTTCTTGAACTCGGCACATGCCATAGATCGTTAACCATATTTATTTTCGATACACATACTGCACATGAAAAACATGTTCAAAGCAGACGACGTGAAACGAACGCTCATATTACCGAGCGCAGGCAACGACAACGATGAGGGTCGTTTGCCTGTCCCAACATTATGCCGATTAGGCATAACATTTCAATTAGGCACAATTCAAGTGCCCCGGTCGTCATAGAATTATGCATAATATGCAATAAATATGGTTAATGGTATTAGGGTTCAAGAATCGAAGTAGATATAGATTTTAAGAATTGCAAACTGTATATAAACCCGAAATTTTAATAATAAATTCACTTTTCACACGAGAGTCAATCAGGAAGGTGTTTTACTGGCTATACCGCCCAAATCCCCATCCGATTACCCGCTCTACTGCATACGTGCTAAGAGTTTGAACCAAGAGGCGCAATAGCCGGGTGAGGGTAAAGGAATTTCAGTAAGCAACCTGAAGTTATTACATGGCGATCCTGCCAGGAGAGCAGAACAATTGCAGCGCATCTCCCAACCGAGCAAACCACCGCCGCTAACAATAAACTTGCCAACCCATCTCCATCACTATAAGCAGATACCGGATGTCATACGACAGGCAAGAATTGGATGCACTGTTCGAGCGTCTAGACGCCAGCTACAATACCGTAGAGAAATACGTTCCCGAGGGTAACCTCCCCGACGAAGTCCCAGTTTACAAACCAACAGCGAAAACTGCGGGACCCAAGCCTTCTGACCAGCAAAGGCAAAAGAGGAAACAGCCGTCAAAACCCCAGCCGCCGGAAGCCCCCAAGCCAAAAACACGAGGAGGCGCACAACACCGACGAAGGTTGCGGCAAACCGAGCTAAAAAGGTTAGCCGGCATACCCGGACTAGCCACTGCCGAACGCGACGACTTCCTCAAACAACTCCTCGAATTACGACGACAGCAGCGTGCCGAAGCTACCTTAAAAAAGAAGACCAGAGAGAACCCCTCTAAATGGGAACACCGGGCCCCAAATGCTAGCCGCCAACATAGCTCAACCACAACGCACTGATCTGACCGCCGCTGTACTGATGTTAATATTCATCACAGCAGTAATAGTCGGACTCGCCTATCTGGGTCTGCAACATTACAGACGGAAAATCATTGCCGATACAGTCCGCCACCTGGAGAGGAGAAATATAGCGGTATAGATTGTCTACTAGAAAAAAAAATAATATATATAAATAGAAAGAAATATGAATAAATAAAGATTATAGACCTTTGAAAAACAGTTGTATAAATAAGATTGGATTTAGATTTCACGTCTCCTGAACATTCCATCATTGACATTTTCTTGTTATGTTTCTTTTGATCTCTTGATCACTAGCTTCTTTTGATTTCACGTCTCATACCCATTAAAATTTTTCTTTTTCTTTTATCTTTTGATCGTAGCTTCACGGTTCCATGAACTTTGCTCCGCTCCGCGAAAGTCTCTCTTCGCTCCAAGTCTGTTTCAACAGCCTAAAAAAGTCTCCAAAGCGAAAGCGAAAAGCCGCTGGAGTTAGCAAAAAGCTCGAGCAAATAGATCAGCTCTGGGCTGCCTTTTGTTACCAACTCGCTCTTATAGACCAGAACACTCTTACCGAGTTAGAACGTACTGAACTAAGAAGTACAGTAACTATCGCTCAAAGCTATAAGGAGGGATCAGAAAACTTAGTAAAGAATAGTCTCGACGACACCGATTCTAGCTCCGAAACAGACTCCGAGGGAACAGACTCTGAATCAGGCAACAAAAATCTGGCCAAACATCAAAAAACAGGGAAAGATAATCCGAAACCAGTCACGGTTGAAACAGAAACCATACCGAACAACATGGGTGACGATTTCAGTTTTAGCACCGCCCAAAAACTACCCACTCTCACTTGTGACACGGACGACAAGCGTTCAGAACAAATCAGGGACTTTGTGAATAGTACAGAGTTCTATCACGACACCCTCAACAACACAAGCAAACCAACCTTGATCAAGTTCCTTTTAAAATGTAAGATACAAGGGAAAGCTCTCACCGAGTTAGGGTCGTGCCAGCCATCCACCTTTGCAGAGCTAAAGACCGCTCTGAACAATAAATGCGGTCCCAAAGAAAACCTCGAGACTCTGCAGTACAGGTTAGACAGGCTCAAACAAGGCAATAGGCCGATGCGTGAGTACGTGTCCGATGTGGAAACCCTAATCGCTAGGATGACCACTTTGGAAGTATCCGCCCAGGGAGAATCAGCACGGGCTACGCTAACAACTGCGAATGACCGCCGAGGTCTCGCCTTTTTAAAGAAGGGAGTAAATGAAAGGTACAAGCTTGTACTAGATTGTGCTCGACATACCAACAAGCAGAGCGCAATTGAGCATTTGCTAGAGTTAGACCCTGGCAACACTCTTCCTCAGACTGAAACAGTCCGATACACAAATGATTTTGTACCACGGCAACAGTATCAATATGGACAGCATCCAAACGGCTATAACCCACCCAATACAAACAGGCGTGGCTACAGACATGGTTACAGGGGGGTGTCCCAAAACCGCCCCAATTACAATAACCAAAACTCGTATCGAGGTGCGAGGAATGCGCAACAAGGTCGAAATAGTAACTACCAACAACCCCAACATCAACACCAACAACGATCGAATAATCAGAATAATAGACGGAACAACCAAAATCGAGGAAATAACCGACATACGAATCGGGGTCCCCATAACACCAATGGGAGAAACAACAACTACGGCTCTAACAGCAACCAATATAATGGTCAAAACCAAGTTCTAGCTTTTGACTCGGGAAACGACATACCCCACGGCGGGCAAGCCAACCCGTCGGAGGGGGTACAATAAGTACGCCACCACCCATTGCCATTTGCACGGGAGGAATCGCAATATAATAATCGTTATAGACAATAACGAAATAAAATTCTTGGTAGATACAGGAGCATCCATATGCACTTTGAGAAAACAAGCACTCGGAGGACAAACGCGCATTAACAGCGAGGCGCGCACGTCTATTATGGAAATAGCCGGATATATACAATCCGAGGGTACCTGCACCAATACATTATTCCTTGGTGAACGGAAAATTCAGTATGATTTCCATGTGGTACCAGATTCATTCCCAGTACCAACTGATGGTATTTTAGGTGCCAACTTTTTGCAAGATTATGGAGCAATTATAAATTTAGAAAACTTCACGTTAGAACTCCAAAAGGGGATACCTGTATCCATACCCATAGTAAATTCAGACCATCATAATTCCGTTACCGTTCCTCCAAGATGCGAAGCCACCTATTGGTTCGATACGAAGCATGCAGACGATCGCATATTCCACCCCCAACAACTCTGCGAAGGAATCTTCTTAATACTCGAGAAACGGAAGCAGTTTTGAAATGGGTAGAACCAGTGTCCTCGCCATTGTTCGATTATTACGTTCTAAAATACGACAAATCAGAGGAATTACCGACAAAGAGAACTTAAAAGTTGATAGAAGAAATGGATCTCACCACATTAAATGAAGAAGAAAAATCCGAAATCATATCCATCTGCACAAAGTTTCAAGATATCTTTCATCTCAGTGGCGACAAACTTACCTATACACACATAGGAAGCGCCAACATACAACTTAAGAATGGAACTACTCCAAAGTATACAAAACCATATAGGCTACCACATTCGCAAAAGCAAAACATAGAGGAGGAAGTACAGAAAATGCTTCAAGACGACATTATAGAACCATCTGTATCCGCTTGGAACTCACCTATCCTTATCGTGCCAAAGAAAAAAGACCCTGTGACCGGATTACAGAAATTTAGGATCGTGATCGATTACCGAAAACTGAACGAAGTCATAGAAGATGACAAGTTCCCGTTGCCTAACATAACGGATATCTACGATATGGTAGGAGGAGCCAAATGGTTTTCATTAGGGATGTTACGGAGGTGGTTTTACCGGAGTCGGAGTCGGAGTCGGAAGCCTCATACCGACGTCCGCGGAGTCGGAGTTGAATCGGAGGCGGAGGTCGCACGCAGACACAAATTAATTATTAAAATATAAAATTTGAAATTTGAAAAATCAATTTTTATTAGAAAATTAACAAAAAAAAAAATACAAAACAAAATTGTATTGTCACATAATAAAATTTCAGACTAATAGTCAAACTTCAAAATGGGTAAATTATATTTTATAAACAACAACTTAGCTGCTTTTTCGCCATCCAATCTGTTCCGTAGTGGGCTATAAATCAAACCTGCTCCACTGAATAGTTGTTCGCTCGGAACGGACCCTGGTGGAGCTGACAAAAATTGTCGCACAATTGGCTTCAAAACATGGAACTTTGTATTTACTTTCCACCACACCAAAGGATCTTCTGTCCACTTGAGTCGCCTTTCTCTATTGTATTCATTTAAAAGCGCTCTCCAAATAAAAAGTTTGTTGCCCGCAGCAGAATCAGTCTCGGAACTATCCTCCTCTTCATCACTGTTCATAAGAATATTGGCCAGACAAGAATGAAAACTCACTGGCGTGCTTTGAAACGTTCGAGACTGAGAACTAGTGGTGGGATCATCCGGTTCAATTCTTGACCTTTTAATTACAGGTGAATCGCTGTCCTTTCTTAATATAATTTCCGTGTCAAGTTTAGTTTTTTCAGTGCAGTCAAAGTCAAACTTATCAAGCAAATGCAATAATTGGGATTCCACCTGCTCTTTAACAACTTCATTAAAAAATTTTCGTTTATAACGCGGGTCTAAGTATGTAGCAAGTGCAAATAAATGATTAGTGTGTAGTTCACCAAATCTTGCATTTAAGTCATTAATTAAACTTGTTATTATTATTAGTACATTGGGTTTGGGTTTAGTCTCGGATACCTGCATTTGATTTTGAAGATTCTGTTTGAGCACGTGAAATAAAGGAATTACAGAAGAAATACTGGCTTTGCTGTCACTCATATTTCTGGTGACTTCTTCAAATGGCTGTAACACTGGCACTAATCCATCGAGGTGTAGCCATTCTTCTGGCGAAATTTGTGGAATTTTTTGCTTGCTAGCATATAAGCAGATCGAATCCTTGATCTTAATCAAACGCTCTATCATATAAAAGGTACTGTTCCACCTAAAAATAAATGGAATCGGATTAGATTAGAATATAGTTAATGATAATTTAATTGTAATACCTTGTACTACAATCCTGTATTACACCCAAAGGTTGCTGGTTAAGTTGCTCTTTCTGAATTTTTTGTAATTCAGACTGTGCAATAAGTGAGTGGCTGAAATGTGTCGCTATGTTCTTGCATTTAGCTATTAAAGTTGTGACATTGTTGTCTTTGCTCAAAGCATTTCGAACACAAAGCTGTAGTTGATGTACAGTGCAATTCACATCAGGAATATTAGTTAACTGCATTGCTCGTACCATATTTGACCCACCGTCACGAATGCAGCAGTGAATTGTGTCGTCTTCAATTTTCCACTCATGCATCATGTGCTTAAGTTCTTCAGCGATTATATTTCCAGTGTGACGTTCATACAGCGGTTGACATTTTAAAATAACTCTTACGCGTTCGAACTCTTCGGTTATTCCATGTGTCGTTAAACTTATTAACGATACATTAGCACTTGGCTCAGACCAAATGTCCGTGGTGAATGACAATTTATGGAAGTTTTTCAGTAATGCGGTAATTTTATTAGCAATTTTAAAATATAATTCGTTACAGATATTGTCGGTAAAAAACTGGCGTCCTCTCATATTATAATTTGGCACAATATTTTGCACGAGCCGGCGAAATCCTAGACTTTCTACAAAACTGAAAGGAAGGTCGTCTAAGGCGATCATTTCGGAAATTAATTTATCAATTTCTTTAGATTTAGAATGCGACGCATCCCATTTTTGCTTCTTATTCAAGATGTCGTGCAATGATACCTGTTTTTTAGCTTCTTCTAATGGAGTTTTTGAGACACTTTTAGTAACTAACTTTTTGTTTTTCTCCAGTTTCAAAAGTTCTTCATATTTATCAGTATGCAGCGACTTCAAATGCCCTTTTAACGATGTCGTGGTGCCACCTTTCCTGGAGTATTTTTTTTCACAAATATTGCACTTTGCCGTATCCGAATCAATTTCACTGAAATAGCTCCATATTACACTTGTTTTAGGCTTCATAGTTAATAAAGTCTTTAGTTAATAAACGGCAAATTATCTGTATTGTATATATATAATATGCCGTATTGTATTGTAAGTGTAACATGTCGCAACTCGATAATTCTTTGTCGTTCATGTTTATCGGTCGTCACCGATTCCAAACGAAAAACCTCCGATGTGATTATATCGGAACCGAAGCCGGATTCGGAGGTGTAATTTAAACCGGAGGTTCCGACATATCGGATTCGGAGTCGAAGCTCCGTATCAACCCTAGTTTTCATGCATAGACTTAAGTCAAGGCTACTACCAAATGGAGTTAGAAGCTGAATGACATAATGAAGGGCTGACATATTCAAGGTGTTTTGTCTACCTGGACGACCTAATTGTTTTTGGTAATAGTTTACATCAACACAACAAAAACCTAATGGACGTATTTCAAAGACTTAGAGAAGTAAACTTAAAAATACACCCTGGAAAATGCACTTTTCTCCGCAAGGAAGTACTATACCTGGGTCATATTATCTCAAACAAAGGCATTGTACCCGACCCATCTAAATCAGCAGCTATACGAAATTTCCCCATCCCCACCAATGCAGAAGTAAGAAGATTCGTTGCATTTGCCAATTATTATCGCAAATTCATCCCTAATTTCGCAACAATAGCCATTCCACTAAATAAACTACTAGAAAAAGATACAGAATTCAAATTCAACCAAGATTGCGTAGAATCATTCAATATGCTTAAGGAAATACCTACTGGCAAGTCCGCAAGTTCTACAATTTCCGAACTTTGAGGAGGAATTCATCCTAAGAACTGATGCCTCAGGGTTCGCCGTAGGAGCAGTCTTATCAAACTATGACGATAGACCCGTAGCTTATGCTAGTAAAACCCTAAATAATGCCGAAAGAAACTACAGTACGATAGAAAAGGAACTACTAGGTATAGTTTGGGCAATCAAACACTATAGACCGTATCTTTTCGGACGACGTTTTAAGATTCTCACCGACCATAGACCATTAGTATATCTATTTTCATTGAAAGAACCATCAAGTAGATTGACAAAATTTAGATTATTGTTGGAAGAATATAATTTCTATGTGGAATATTCACCGGGAAAAGATAACTGTACCGCGGATGCTCTCAGCCGAATACAGCTAGATTCTGAAGATTTAAGAAAACTTTATGTTTGCGTGACAACAAGGTCAAAAGCAACACCTGCAGATAATACGATTATCACCAAAGACAAATTAAGTTTCGAAGAAAAACAAAGCCTAATTACCGAACTGCTGAAACCACCGAAGACAGGTTTAAAACTCGTTAAACTAAAGATAATAGATAGTTTCGATAACATACCAAATAAGGGTTTGGAAATAATAATAGGTCCAAGTAAAATATTGGCCCACATACCAAAAGAAAATTGTATACTCCTAAAATGGGACAAGGATTGCACTATAGCCCGATCAGCATCATTCGACAGAATGTTGTTGAGGGACGTGCGAACAATCTGCGGACCCCTATTAATTAAAAGAATTTTTATTACTAAAGAGGAATTAAATAAAATTCCAATTGGCCGCCATACATGTACAATTAATAATATAAAGAAAATATTAGGAGAAATGTTTAACTCGAGTAATATAAAAGTGCACTTAATAAATAATACAACACAAATCACCGACCCATATAAAAATAAACTAATACTCAACGACTACCACATGTTACCAACCAGTGGACATGCAGGTATAAACCGCATGATAAGAAATATCAAGAAGAAATATTTTTGGACAGGCATGCAAAACGATGTGACGACATACGTTAAGCATTGCACCATATGTCAGAGGAATAAAAACATACAACCTCGAAAACAACCAATGACAATAACAACAACAGCAGAATCAAGTTTCGACAAACTATTCTTAGACTTAGTACATCCTGACCGTACAAGATGAGCTAGCCAAGTTTATCGAGGCAATACCACTTCCGAATAAAGAAGCAACCACAGTAGCAAGGGGACTGGTAGAATGTCTTATTCTAAGGTATGGAGTACCTAAAACGATAGCAACAGACCAGGGTACCGAGTTTCTAAATCAAGTGTTCAGGAGTATTTGTACGCTATTGAAAGTGGAACAAATTCAGTCCACGGCATACCACCACGAAAGCATCGGAGCACTGGAAAATTCTCATAAAGTTCTAGGAGCGTATCTCAGAAGTTATGTATCAGAGAAACATTCGGATTGGAGCACATGGCTACCTTACTATGTTTTCTGCTACAACACTTCTGTCCACTCAGAAACCGGGTACACACCTTTTGAACTAATGTTTGGAAGACATTGTAATCTACCCTCAAACTTAACGAAACAGGTAGAACCCGTGTATAACTATGATGATTACGTCATTGATCTAAAAAACAAACTACAAGTAGCACTTTTTATATTAAACATTTTTTTTTTATTAAGTTTAAGGGAGAAACACGTGTACACTGTATATATTATATGTTGATCAACCTAAAATAAGAACCTTAAGTATGTTAAAATTAAATATAAAACTACTATGAAATATAAACTCTATAAAATAAAATTAAGTATGTTAAGATTAAATATAAAATTCCGATGTAATTGTTAAAAGTATAAAAAGTAGACTGGAATAAGAAACATTGTATAAAATAACGTAACTATAAGTAAAATGAGATAACGGAAAATTTTATGAAATCAGAATGCATAGAATGAAAAATAAACTAGAAGAAAGTATACGTACCATATTATACATGTAAGGAAAAGTCTTACGGACTAAAGAATAGTAAAAATCTTTTCATTGAAAATGTATAATTCTAATTTACAATTCACACATTACAATTAGTTCGGAAATCCCATTATTGTAAAAGTGGCGCGTAAAAGAAGAAATCTTGACAATATAAGATTTCTCCTTTTTCCCCTGGAAGGGTGGTGTGAAGGGATCGCACCGGCGACCACTTAACTAATTAGTTAAAGATATTATTTCGCTTCTTGAACTCGGCACATGCCATAGATCGTTAACCATATTTATTTAGATACACATACTGCACATGAAAAACATGTTCAAAGCAGACGACGTGAAACGAACGCTCATATTACCGAGCGCAGGCAACGACAACGATGAGGGTCGTTTGCCTGTCCCAACATTATGCCGATTAGGCATAACATTTCAATTAGGTACAATTCAAGTGCCCCGGTCGTCATAGAATTATGCATAATATGCAATAAATATGGTTAATGGTGTTAGGGTTCAAGAATCGAAGTAGATATAGATTTTAAGAATTGCAAACTGTATATAAACCCGAAATTTTAATAATAAATTCACTTTTCACACGAGAGTCAATCAGGAAGGTGTTTTACTGGCTATACCGCCCAAATCCCCATCCGATTACCCGCTCTACTGCATTCGTGCTAAGAGTTTGAACCAAGAGGCGCAATAGCCGGGTGAGGGTAAAGGAATTTCAGTAAGCAACCTGAAGTTATTACATGGCCATCCTGCCAGGAGAGCAGAACAATTGCAGCGCATCTCCCAACCGAGCAAACCACCGCCGCACCGCTGACCATTGCCCAATATCAGCAAAGGCAAAAGAGGAAACAGCCGTCAAAACCCCAGCCGCCGGAAGCCCCCAAGCCAAAAACACGAGGAGGCGCACAACACCGACGAAGGTTGCGGCAAACCGAGCTAAAAAGGTTAGCCGGCATACCCGGACTAGCCACTGCCGAACGCGACGACTTCCTCAAACAACTCCTCGAATTACGACGACAGCAGCGTGCCGAAGCTACCTTAAAAAAGAAGACCAGAGAGAACCCCTCTAAATGGGAGGCACCGAAAGCAAGGAAACAATAAACACCGGGCCCCAAATGCTAGCCGCCAACATAGCTCAACCACAACGCACTGATCTGACCGCCGCTGTACTGATGTTAATATTCATCACAGCAGTAATAGTCGGACTCGCCTATCTGGGTCTGCAACATTACAGACGGAAAATCATTGCCGATACAGTCCGCCACCTGGAGAGGAGAAATATAGCGGTATAGATTGTCTACTAGAAAAAAAATAATAATATATATAAATAGAAAGAAATATGAATAAATAAAGATTATAGACCTTTGAAAAACAGTTGTATAAATAAGATTGGATTTAGATTTCACGTCTCCTGAACATTCCATCATTGACATTTTCTTGTTATGTTTCTTTTGATCTCTTGATCACTAGCTTCTTTTGATTTCACGTCTCATACCCATTAAAATTTTTCTTTTTCTTTTATCTTTTGATCGTAGCTTCACGGTTCCATGAACTTTGCTCCGCTCCGCGAAAGTCTCTCTTCGCTCCAAGTCTGTTTCAACAGCCTAAAAAAGTCTCCAAAGCGAAAGCGAAAAGCCGCTGGAGTTAGCAAAAAGCTCGAGCAAATAGATCAGCTCTGGGCTGCCTTTTGTTA
This sequence comes from Cheilosia variabilis, assembly GCA_951230905.1. Classification (NCBI taxonomy): domain Eukaryota; kingdom Metazoa; phylum Arthropoda; class Insecta; order Diptera; family Syrphidae; genus Cheilosia; species Cheilosia variabilis. The sequence continues at coordinate 88,558,182 of OX579676.1, forward strand.
CCAACTCGCTCTTATAGACCAGAACACTCTTACCGAGTTAGAACGTACTGAACTAAGAAGTACAGTAACTATCGCTCAAAGCTATAAGGAGGGATCAGAAAACTTAGTAAAGAATAGTCTCGACGACACCGATTCTAGCTCCGAAACAGACTCCGAGGGAACAGACTCTGAATCAGGCAACAAAAATCTGGCCAAACATCAAAAAACAGGGAAAGATAATCCGATACCAGTCACGGTTGAAACAGAAACCATACCGAACAACATGGGTGACGATTTCAGTTTTAGCACCGCCCAAAAACTACCCACTCTCACTTGTGACACGGACGACAAGCGTTCAGAACAAATCAGGGACTTTGTGAATAGTACAGAGTTCTATCACGACACCCTCAACAACACAAGCAAACCAACCTTGATCAAGTTCCTTTTAAAATGTAAGATACAAGGGAAAGCTCTCACCGAGTTAGGGTCGTGCCAGCCATCCACCTTTGCAGAGCTAAAGACCGCTCTGAACAATAAATGCGGTCCCAAAGAAAACCTCGAGACTCTGCAGTACAGGTTAGACAGGCTCAAACAAGGCAATAGGCCGATGCGTGAGTACGTGTCCGATGTGGAAACCCTAATCGCTAGGATGACCACTTTGGAAGTATCCGCCCAGGGAGAATCAGCACGGGCTACGCTAACAACTGCGAATGACCGCCGAGGTCTCGCCTTTTTAAAGAAGGGAGTAAATGAAAGGTACAAGCTTGTACTAGATTGTGCTCGACATACCAACAAGCAGAGCGCAATTGAGCATTTGCTAGAGTTAGACCCTGGCAACACTCTTCCTCAGACTGAAACAGTCCGATACACAAATGATTTTGTACCACGGCAACAGTATCAATATGGACAGCATCCAAACGGCTATAACCCACCCAATACAAACAGGCGTGGCTACAGACATGGTTACAGGGGGTGTCCCAAAACCGCCCCAATTACAATAACCAAAACTCGTATCGAGGTGCGAGGAATGCGCAACAAGGTCGAAATAGTAACTACCAACAACCCCAACATCAACACCAACAACGATCGAATAATCGGAATAATAGACGGAACAACCAAAATCGAGGAAATAACCGACATACGAATCGGGGTCCCCATAACACCAATGGGAGAAACAACAACTACGGCTCTAACAGCAACCAATATAATGGTCAAAACCAAGTTCTAGCTTTTGACTCGGGAAACGACATACCCCACGGCGGGCAAGTCAACCCGTCGGAGGGGGTACAATAAGTACGCCACCACCCATTGCCATTTGCACGGGAGGAATCGCGAACGGCCTATATGTCATTTTTAAAACTATAGACAACAACGAAATAAAATTCTTGGTAGATACAGGAGCATCCATATGCACTTTGAGAAAACAAGCATTCGGAGGACAAACGCGCATTAACAGCGAGGCGCGCACGTCTATTATGGGAATAGCCGGATATATACAATCCGAGGGTACCTGCACCAATACATTATTCCTTGGTGAACGGAAAATTCAGTATGATTTCCATGTGGTACCAGATTCATTCCCAGTACCAACTGATGGTATTTTAGGTGCCAACTTCACGTTAGAACTCCAAAAGGGGATACCTGTATCCATACCCATAGTAAATTCAGACCATCATAATTCCGTTACCGTTCCTCCAAGATGCGAAGCCACCTATTGGTTCGATACGAAGCATGCAGACGATCGCATATTCCACCCCCAACAACTCTGCGAAGGAATCTTCATAGCAGGGTCAATTTCCAAACCAATAGATGGCAAAATACCAATAAAAATTCTTAATACTCGAGAAACGGAAGCAGTTTTGAAATGGGTAGAACCAGTGTCCTCGCCATTGTTCGATTATTACGTTCTAAAATACGACAAATCAGAGGAATTACCGACAAAAAGAACTAAAATGTTGATAGAAGAAATGGATCTCACCACATTAAATGAAGAAGAAAAATCCGAAATCATATCCATCTGCACAAAGTTTCAAGATATCTTTCATCTCAGTGGCGACAAACTTACCTATACACACATAGGAAGCGCCAACATACAACTTAAGAATGGAACTACTCCAAAGTATACAAAACCATATAGGCTACCACATTCGCAAAAGCAAAACATAGAGGAGGAAGTACAGAAAATGCTTCAAGACGATATTATAGAACCATCTGTATCCGCTTGGAACTCACCTATCCTTATCGTGCCAAAGAAAAAAGACCCTGTGACCGGATTACAGAAATTTAGGATCGTGATCGATTACCGAAAACTGAACGAAGTCATAGAAGATGACAAGTTCCCGTTGCTTAACATAACGGATATCTACGATATGGTAGGAGGAGCCAAATGGTTTTCATGCATAGACTTAAGTCAAGGCTACTACCAAATGGAGTTAGAAGCTGAATGCAGACCATGTACAGCTTTCTCGACGGAAAACGGGCACTACCAGCTAAAACGCCTGCCCATGGGACTCAAGATCTCACCAAGTACTTTTTCCAGGATGATGTCCATCGCGTTATCCGGGCTGACATATTCAAGGTGTTTTGTCTACCTGGACGACCTAATTGTTTTTGGTAATAGTTTACATCAACGCAACAAAAACCTAATGGACGTATTTCAAAGACTTAGAGAAGTAAACTTAAAAATACACCCTGGAAAATGCACTTTTCTCCGCAAAGAAGTACTATACCTGGGTCATATTATCTCAAACAAAGGCATTGTACCCGACCCATCTAAATCAGCAGCTATACGAAATTTCCCCATCCCCACCAATGCAGACGAAGTAAGAAGATTCGTTGCATTTGCCAATTATTATCGCAAATTCATCCCTAATTTCGCAACAATAGCCATTCCACTAAATAAACTACTAGAAAAAGATACAGAATTCAAATTCAACCAAGATTGCGTAGAATCATTCAATATGCTTAAGGAAATACTGGCAAGTCCGCAAGTTCTACAATTTCCGAACTTTGAGGAGAAATTCATCTTAAGAACTGATGCCTCAGGGTTCGCCGTAGGAGCAGTCTTATCAAACTATGACGATAGACCCGTAGCTTATGCTTGTAAAACCCTAAATAACGCCGAAAGAAACTACAGTACGATAGAAAAGGAACTACTAGCTATAGTTTGGGCAATCAAACACTATAGACCGTATCTTTTCGGACGACGTTTTAAGATTCTCACCGACCATAGACCATTAGTATATCTATTTTCATTGAAAGAACCATCAAGTAGATTGACAAAATTTAGATTATTGTTGGAAGAATATAATTTCTATGTGGAATATTCACCGGGAAAAGATAACTGTACCGCGGATGCTCTCAGCCGAATACAGCTAGATTCTGAAGATTTAAGAAAACTTTATGTGTGCGTGACAACAAGGTCAAAAGCAACACCTGCAGATAATACGATTATCACCAAAGACAAATTAAGTTTCGAAGAAAAACAAAGCCTAATTACCGAACTGCTGAAACCACCGAAGACAGGTTTAAAACTCGTTGAACTAAAGATAATAGATAGTTTCGATAACATACCAAATAAGGGTTTGGAAATAATAATAGGTCCAAGTAAAATATTGGCCTACATACCAAAAGAAAATTGTATACTCCTAAAATGGGACAAGGATTGCACTATAGCCCGATCAGCATCATTCGACAGAATGTTGTTGAGGGACGTGCGAACAATCTGCGGACCCCTATTAATTAAAAGAATTTTTATTACTAAAGAGGAATTAAATAAAATTCCAATTGGCCGCCATACATGTACAATTAATAATATAAAGAAAATATTAGGAGAAATGTTTAACTCGAGTAATATAAAAGTGCACTTAATAAATAATACAACACAAATCACCGACCCATATAAAAAGAAACTAATACTCAACGACTACCACATGTTACCAACCAGTGGACATGCAGGTATAAACCGCATGATAAGAAATATCAAGAAGAAATATTTTTGGACAGGCATGCAAAACGATGTGACGACATACGTTAAGCATTGCACCATATGTCAGAGGAATAAAAACATACAACCTCGAAAACAACCAATGACAATAACAACAACAGCAGAATCAAGTTTCGACAAACTATTCTTAGACTTAGTAGGTCCTTTAGATGAAGCCGAAGATGGATCAAAGTACATCCTGACCGTACAAGATGAGCTAACCAAGTTTATCGAGGCAATACCACTTCCGAATAAAGAAGCAACCACAGTAGCAAGGGGACTGGTAGAATGTCTTATTCTAAGGTATGGAGTACCTAAAACGATAGCAACAGACCAGGGTACCGAGTTTCTAAATCAAGTGTTCAGGAGTATTTGTACGCTATTGAAAGTGGAACAAATTCAGTCCACGGCATACCACCACGAAAGCATCGGAGCACTGGAAAATTCTCATAAAGTTCTAGGAGCGTATCTCAGAAGTTATGTATCAGAGAAACATTCGGATTGGAGCACATGGCTACCTTACTATGTTTTCTGCTACAACACTTCTGTCCACTCAGAAACCGGGTACACACCTTTTGAACTAATGTTTGGAAGACATTGTAATCTACCCTCAAACTTAACGAAACAGGTAGAACCCGTGTATAACTGTGATGATTACGTCATTGATCTAAAAAACAAACTACAAGTAGCACATAGGGACGCTAGGGAAACTTTAATAGAGAAGAAAAAAGCAAGAAAATGTCAATACGATGCAACTGGGCGAACAAAGAATGTTAATTTTGAGGCAGGAAGTCTAGTGTTGTTACGAAATGAGAACAGAAAGAAACTAGATCCAATCTACGTAGGGCCATACGAGCTAATAGCGCAGAAAGGCGTAAACTGCGAAATAAAGCAGGAAAACAAAAAATGTCTAGTTCATAAGAATAGACTTAAACCCTTTTATATCTATATAGCATTAATATAAAAAAAAAAAAAAATTTTTATATTAAACATTTTTTTTTTATTAAGTTTAAGGGAGAAACACGTGTACACTGTATATATTATATGTTGATCAACCTAAAATAAGAACCTTAAGTATGTTAAAATTAAATATAAAACTACTATGAAATATAAACTCTATAAAATAAAACTAAGTATGTTAAAATTAAATATAAAACTACTATAAAATAAAACTAAGTATGTTAAAATTAAATATAAAACTACTATGAAATATAAACTCTATAAAATAAAATTAAGTATGTTAAGATTAAATATAAAATTCCTATGTAATTGTTAAAAGTATAAAAAGTAGATTGGAATAAGAAACATTGTATAAAATATCGTAACTATAAGTAAAATGAGATAACGGAAAATTTTATGAAATCAGAATGCATAGAATGAAAAATAAACTAGAAGAAAGTATACTTATAAGTACCATATTATACATGTAAGGAAAAGTCTTACGGACTAAAGAATAGTAAAAATCTTTTCATTGAAAATGTATAATTCTAATTTACAATTCACACATTACAATTAGTTCGGAAATCCCATTATTGTAAAAGTGGCGCGTAAAAGAAGAAATCTTGACAATATAAGATTTCTCCTTTTTCCCCTGGAAGGGTGGTGTGAAGGGATCGCACCGGCGACCACTTAACTAATTAGTTAAAGATATTATTTCGTTTCTTGAACTCGGCACATGCCATAGATCGTTAACCATATTTATTTAGATACACATACTGCACATGAAAAACATGTTCAAAGCAGACGACGTGAAACGAACGCTCATATTACCGAGCGCAGGCAACGAGAACGATGAGGGTCGTTTGCCTGTCCCAACATTATGCCGATTAGGCATAACATTTCAATTAGGTACAATTCAAGTGCCCCGGTCGTCATAGAATTATGCATAATATGCAATAAATATGGTTAATGGTATTAGGGTTCAAGAATCGAAGTAGATATAGATTTTAAGAATTGCAAACTGTATATAAACCCGAAATTTTAATAATAAATTCACTTTTCACACGAGAGTCAATCAGGAAGGTGTTTTACTGGCTATACCGCCCAAATCCCCATCCGATTACCCGCTCTACTGCATACGTGCTAAGAGTTTGAACCAAGAGGCGCAATAGCCGGGTGAGGGTAAAGGAATTTCAGTAAGCAACCTGAAGTTATTACATGGCCATCCTGCCAGGAGAGCAGAACAATTGCAGCGCATCTCCCAACCGAGCAAATCACCGCCGCACCGCTGACCATTGCCCAATATCAGCAAAGGCAAAAGAGGAAACAGCCGTCAAAACCCCAGCCGCCGGAAGCCCCCAAGCCAAAAACACGAGGAGGCGCACAACACCGACGAAGGTTGCGGCAAACCGAGCTAAAAAGGTTAGCCGGCATACCCGGACTAGCCACTGCCGAACGCGACGACTTCCTCAAACAACTCCTCGAATTACGACGACAGCAGCGTGCCGAAGCTACCTTAAAAAAGAAGACCAGAGAGAACCCCTCTAAATGGGAGGCACCGAAAGCAAGGAAACAATAAACACCGGGCCCCAAATGCTAGCCGCCAACATAGCTCAACCACAACGCACTGATCTGACCGCCGCTGTACTGATGTTAATATTCATCACAGCAGTAATAGTCGGACTCGCCTATCTGGGTCTGCAACATTACAGACGGAAAATCATTGCCGATACAGTCCGCCACCTGGAGAGGAGAAATATAGCGGTATAGATTGTCTACTAGAAAAAAAATAATAATATATATAAATAGAAAGAAATATGAATAAATAAAGATTATAGACCTTTGAAAAACAGTTGTATAAATAAGATTGGATTTAGATTTCACGTCTCCTGAACATTCCATCATTGACATTTTCTTGTTATGTTTCTTTTGATCTCTTGATCACTAGCTTCTTTTGATTTCACGTCTCATACCCATTAAAATTTTTCTTTTTCTTTTATCTTTTGATCGTAGCTTCACGGTTCCATGAACTTTGCTCCGCTCCGCGAAAGTCTCTCTTCGCTCCAAGTCTGTTTCAACAGCCTAAAAAAGTCTCCAAAGCGAAAGCGAAAAGCCGCTGGAGTTAGCAAAAAGCTCGAGCAAATAGATCAGCTCTGGGCTGCCTTTTGTTACCAACTCGCTCTTATAGACCAGAACACTCTTACCGAGTTAGAACGTACTGAACTAAGAAGTACAGTAACTATCGCTCAAAGCTATAAGGAGGGATCAGAAAACTTAGTAAAGAATAGTCTCGACGACACCGATTCTAGCTCCGAAACAGACTCCGAGGGAACAGACTCTGAATCAGGCAACAAAAATCTGGCCAAACATCAAAAAACAGGGAAAGATAATCCGATACCAGTCACGGTTGAAACAGAAACAATACCGAACAACATGGGTGACGATTTCAGTTTTAGCACCGCCCAAAAACTACCCACTCTCACTTGTGACACGGACGACAAGCGTTCAGAACAAATCAGGGACTTTGTGAATAGTACAGAGTTCTATCACGACACCCTCAACAACACAAGCAAACCAACCTTGATCAAGTTCCTTTTAAAATGTAAGATACAAGGGAAAGCTCTCACCGAGTTAGGGTCGTGCCAGCCATCCACCTTTGCAGAGCTAAAGACCGCTCTGAACAATAAATGCGGTCCCAAAGAAAACCTCGAGACTCTGCAGTACAGGTTAGACAGGCTCAAACAAGGCAATAGGCCGATGCGTGAGTACGTGTCCGATGTGGAAACCCTAATCGCTAGGATGACCACTTTGGAAGTATCCGCCCAGGGAGAATCAGCACGGGCTACGCTAACAACTGCGAATGACCGCCGAGGTCTCGCCTTTTTAAAGAAGGGAGTAAATGAAAGGTACAAGCTTGTACTAGATTGTGCTCGACATACCAACAAGCAGAGCGCAATTGAGCATTTGCTAGAGTTAGACCCTGGCAACACTCTTCCTCAGACTGAAACAGTCCGATACACAAATGATTTTGTACCACGGCAACAGTATCAATATGGACAGCATCCAAACGGCTATAACCCACCCAATACAAACAGGCGTGGCTACAGACATGGTTACAGGGGGTGTCCCAAAACCGCCCCAATTACAATAACCAAAACTCGTATCGAGGTGCGAGGAATGCGCAACAAGGTCGAAATAGTAACTACCAACAACCCCAACATCAACACCAACAACGATCGAATAATCGGAATAATAGACGGAACAACCAAAATCGAGGAAATAACCGACATACGAATCGGGGTCCCCATAACACCAATGGGAGAAACAACAACTACGACTCTAACAGCAACCAATATAATGGTCAAAACCAAGTTCTAGCTTTTGACTCGGGAAACGACATACCCCACGGCGGGCAAGCCAACCCGTCGGAGGGGGTACAATAAGTACGCCACCACCCATTGCCATTTGCACGGGAGGAATCGCGAACGGCCTATATGTCATTTTTAAAACTATAGACAACAACGAAATAAAATTCTTGGTAGATACAGGAGCATCCATATGCACTTTGAGAAAACAAGCATTCGGAGGACAAACGCGCATTAACAGCGAGGCGCGCACGTCTATTATGGGAATAGCCGGATATATACAATCCGAGGGTACCTGCACCAATACATTATTCCTTGGTGAACGGAAAATTCAGTATGATTTCCATGTGGTACCAGATTCATTCCCAGTACCAACTGATGGTATTTTAGGTGCCAACTTCACGTTAGAACTCCAAAAGGGGATACCTGTATCCATACCCATAGTAAATTCAGACCATCATAATTCCGTTACCGTTCCTCCAAGATGCGAAGCCACCTATTGGTTCGATACGAAGCATGCAGACGATCGCATATTCCACCCCCAACAACTCTGCGAAGGAATCTTCATAGCAGGGTCAATTTCCAAACCAATAGATGGCAAAATACCAATAAAAATTCTTAATACTCGAGAAACGGAAGCAGTTTTGAAATGGGTAGAACCAGTGTCCTCGCCATTGTTCGATTATTACGTTCTAAAATACGACAAATCAGAGGAATTACCGACAAAAAGAACTAAAATGTTGATAGAAGAAATGGATCTCACCACATTAAATGAAGAAGAAAAATCCGAAATCATATCCATCTGCACAAAGTTTCAAGATATCTTTCATCTCAGTGGCGACAAACTTACCTATACACACATAGGAAGCGCCAACATACAACTTAAGAATGGAACTACTCCAAAGTATACAAAACCATATAGGCTACCACATTCGCAAAAGCAAAACATAGAGGAGGAAGTACAGAAAATGCTTCAAGACGATATTATAGAACCATCTGTATCCGCTTGGAACTCACCTATCCTTATCGTGCCAAAGAAAAAAGACCCTGTGACCGGATTACAGAAATTTAGGATCGTGATCGATTACCGAAAACTGAACGAAGTCATAGAAGATGACAAGTTCCCGTTGCTTAACATAACGGATATCTACGATATGGTAGGAGGAGCCAAATGGTTTTCATGCATAGACTTAAGTCAAGGCTACTACCAAATGGAGTTAGAAGCTGAATGCAGACCATGTACAGCTTTCTCGACGGAAAACGGGCACTACCAGCTAAAACGCCTGCCCATGGGACTCAAGATCTCACCAAGTACTTTTTCCAGGATGATGTCCATCGCGTTATCCGGGCTGACATATTCAAGGTGTTTTGTCTACCTGGACGACCTAATTGTTTTTGGTAATAGTTTACATCAACGCAACAAAAACCTAATGGACGTATTTCAAAGACTTAGAGAAGTAAACTTAAAAATACACCCTGGAAAATGCACTTTTCTCCGCAAAGAAGTTCTATACCTGGGTCATATTATCTCAAACAAAGGCATTGTACCCGACCCATCTAAATCAGCAGCTATACGAAATTTCCCCATCCCCACCAATGCAGACGAAGTAAGAAGATTCGTTGCATTTGCCAATTATTATCGCAAATTCATCCCTAATTTCGCAACAATAGCCATTCCACTAAATAAGCTACTAGAAAAAGATACAGAATTCAAATTCAACCAAGATTGCGTAGAATCATTCAATATGCTTAAGGAAATACTGGCAAGTCCGCAAGTTCTACAATTTCCGAACTTTGAGGAGAAATTCATCCTAAGAACTGATGCCTCAGGGTTCGCCGTAGGAGCAGTCTTATCAAACTATGACGATAGACCCGTAGCTTATGCTTGTAAAACCCTAAATAACGCCGAAAGAAACTACAGTACGATAGAAAAGGAACTACTAGCTATAGTTTGGGCAATCAAACACTATAGACCGTATCTTTTCGGACGACGTTTTAAGATTCTCACCGACCATAGACCATTAGTATATCTATTTTCATTGAAAGAACCATCAAGTAGATTGACAAAATTTAGATTATTGTTGGAAGAATATAATTTCTATGTGGAATATTCACCGGGAAAAGATAACTGTACCGCGGATGCTCTCAGCCGAATACAGCTAGATTCTGAAGATTTAAGAAAACTTTATGTGTGCGTGACAACAAGGTCAAAAGCAACACCTGCAGATAATACGATTATCACCAAAGACAAATTAAGTTTCGAAGAAAAACAAAGCCTAATTACCGAACTGCTGAAACCACCGAAGACAGGTTTAAAACTCGTTGAACTAAAGATAATAGATAGTTTCGATAACATACCAAATAAGGGTTTGGAAATAATAATAGGTCCAAGTAAAATATTGGCCTACATACCAAAAGAAAATTGTATACTCCTAAAATGGGACAAGGATTGCACTATAGCCCGATCAGCATCATTCGACAGAATGTTGTTGAGGGACGTGCGAACAATCTGCGGACCCCTATTAATTAAAAGAATTTTTATTACTAAAGAGGAATTAAATAAAATTCCAATTGGCCGCCATACATGTACAATTAATAATATAAAGAAAATATTAGGAGAAATGTTTAACTCGAGTAATATAAAAGTGCACTTAATAAATAATACAACACAAATCACCGACCCATATAAAAAGAAACTAATACTCAACGACTACCACATGTTACCAACCAGTGGACATGCAGGTATAAACCGCATGATAAGAAATATCAAGAAGAAATATTTTTGGACAGGCATGCAAAACGATGTGACGACATACGTTAAGCATTGCACCATATGTCAGAGGAATAAAAACATACAACCTCGAAAACAACCAATGACAATAACAACAACAGCAGAATCAAGTTTCGACAAACTATTCTTAGACTTAGTAGGTCCTTTAGATGAAGCCGAAGATGGATCAAAGTACATCCTGACCGTACAAGATGAGCTAACCAAGTTTATCGAGGCAATACCACTTCCGAATAAAGAAGCAACCACAGTAGCAAGGGGACTGGTAGAATGTCTTATTCTAAGGTATGGAGTACCTAAAACGATAGCAACAGACCAGGGTACCGAGTTTCTAAATCAAGTGTTCAGGAGTATTTGTACGCTATTGAAAGTGGAACAAATTCAGTCCACGGCATACCACCACGAAAGCATCGGAGCACTGGAAAATTCTCATAAAGTTCTAGGAGCGTATCTCAGAAGTTATGTATCAGAGAAACATTCGGATTGGAGCACATGGCTACCTTACTATGTTTTCTGCTACAACACTTCTGTCCACTCAGAAACCGGGTACACACCTTTTGAACTAATGTTTGGAAGACATTGTAATCTACCCTCAAACTTAACGAAACAGGTAGAACCCGTGTATAACTATGATGATTACGTCATTGATCTAAAAAACAAACTACAAGTAGCACATAGGGACGCTAGGGAAACTTTAATAGAGAAGAAAAAAGCTAGAAAATGTCAATACGATGCAACTGGGCGAACAAAGAATGTTAATTTTGAGGCAGGAAGTCTAGTGTTGTTACGAAATGAGAACAGAAAGAAACTAGATCCAATCTACGTAGGGCCATACGAGGTAATAGCGCAGAAACAAAAAATGTCTAGTTCATAAGAATAGACTTAAACCCTTTTATATCTATATAGCATTAATATAAAAAAAAAAAAAAAATTTTATATTAAACATTTTTTTTTTATTAAGTTTAAGGGAGAAACACGTGTACACTGTATATATTATATGTTGATCAACCTAAAATAAGAACCTTAAGTATGTTAAAATTAAATATAAAACTACTATGAAATATAAACTCTATAAAATAAAACTAAGTATGTTAAAATTAAATATAAAACTACTATAAAATAAAACTAAGTATGTTAAAATTAAATATAAAACTACTATGAAATATAAACTCTATAATATAAAATTAAGTATGTTAAGATTAAATATAAAATTCCTATGTAATTGTTAAAAGTATAAAAAGTAGACTGGAATAAGAAACATTGTATAAAATATCGTAACTATAAGTAAAATGAGATAACGGAAAATTTTATGAAATCAGAATGCATAGAATGAAAAATAAACTAGAAGAAAGTATACTTATAAGTACCATATTATACATGTAAGGAAAAGTCTTACGGACTAAAGAATAGTAAAAATCTTTTCATTGAAAATGTATAATTCTAATTTACAATTCACACATTACAATTAGTTCGGAAATCCCATTATTGTAAAAGTGGCGCGTAAAAGAAGAAATCTTGACAATATAAGATTTCTCCTTTTTCTCCTGGAAGGGTGGTGTGAAGGGATCGCACCGGCGACCACTTAACTAATTAGTTAAAGATATTATTTCGTTTCTTGAACTCGGCACATGCCATAGATCGTTAACCATATTTATTTAGATACACATACTGCACATGAAAAACATGTTCAAAGCAGACGACGTGAAACGAACGCTCATATTACCGAGCGCAGGCAACGACAACGATGAGGGTCGTTTGCCTGTCCCAAAATTATGCCGATTAGGCATAACATTTCAATTAGGTACAATTCAAGTGCCCCGGTCGTCATAGAATTATGCATAATATGCAATAAATATGGTTAATGGTATTAGGGTTCAAGAATCGAAGTAGATATAGATTTTAAGAATTGCAAACTGTATATAAACCCGAAATTTTAATAATAAATTCACTTTTCACACGAGAGTCAATCAGGAAGGTGTTTTACTGGCTATACCGCCCAAATCCCCATCCGATTACCCGCTCTACTGCATACGTGCTAAGAGTTTGAACCAAGAGGCGCAATAGCCGGGTGAGGGTAAAGGAATTTCAGTAAGCAACCTGAAGTTATTACACGCCTCAACAACTCCATCATATGGCATCTGAGTCAACTGGCAGTTTTCAATATCCCGCAACACATATCTATCATGTCCGAGGACCTTACGTACGACATAAGGGCCACGGAATTTAGGCAAAAAATTCTTATTCGTCCCGACGGCAGTAACAACGTTATGCATAACAACAAAATCACCGACCTTGTACTCTTTAACTTTCTTACTGTGCCTAAGAAAATAATCTAAATTATATTTCTGAGATTTATCAATCTCTCTTGATTCCTCTGAAGCCATCTTTTCTTCCATATGCTCCGTAATTTCATCTATTATTTCCCCCCTACGACCAACGCCAAACAATAGCATACTAGGTGAGTTCTTTGTCGTGCAATGAATAGAATTATTAATAGCATACTCCACCTTTAGTAACATACTAAAAGTGGTAACATACTCGGAGGCGGTAGTCGTCTGAAGGGTCACCCATGACAGACAGGCTATTCGCGAGGAGGTACTTGATCTCACGCTTGCGAGTCCATTTATTTAAAATTTCATATTAAACTTGCGTGTGTCTGATGAAGCATCATTGTCAGACCACCAACATATATGGTTTGATATACCTGGTCATTCAACACCTGCCGATAACAGATACGAACCCAAGTCGACGGACTGGAATATGTATCGAGAACTTGTTCTCTCAAAAACGGATATGTTTGTCTCATCTATTGAGTTCATATGGGACCTAGATGAAGCTGCATACCAGCTCAACAATGTGTTGATAACCTCCTACCATAGAAGTTGTGTCAGAAAAACAAGCTTGAACAATCGGAAGGTTCCCTGGTGGAATGAACAACTTTCCAAACTTAGAAGGAAGGTTAGAAAACTTTTTAACAGAGCGAAACAAACCAAAGTGTGGGACGAATATAGATCCGCTCTCACAGAATGGAACTCCGAATTGAGACGATCCAAAACGGCTTCATGGAAAAAATGCTGTGAAGACATTTCTGATATGCCGGTTGCAGCGCGTATCCATAAAGCTCTGAGAAAAGATCATACAAACTGTGTAGGTCTACTTAAGAAGGCAGACGGAACTTACACGACGGACTGAACGGAAACAATTAAGACCTTATTAGAGATTCATTTCCCGTATTCGACCATCCGTGATTTACACGAAAACTCATACAACCTTGATTCAAGGATCTCTGTACCTAGAAGAGCCAACAGTCTATCTGGAAAGATTTTCAGTCCAGATAAGGTTAAATGGGCAATTGGCTCCTTCAAACATTTTAAAGCTACTGGGGGTGACGGCATTTTCCCAGCTCTTCTTCATAGGGTCATTGACGTCATCCTGCCAGCAATTATAACTTTATTTAGAGCTAGTTACAATTGGGGATATATTCCATCTGCTTGGAGACAAGTAAACGTAATTTTTATCCTTAAAAATGGCAATACGCCAAGCGAACTGCCTACAGACCCATAAGTCTAACATCCTTTATTCTTAAAACTATGGAAAGATTAATTGATGTTCATATTAGAGATCAGATAGTAATATCTAACCCTCTACACTCAAACCAATTTGCGTATAGAAAGGGCAAGTCCACTGAGGGTGCACTTCACCATCTCTTTAGAAAGGTAGAAGAAACTCTTCTCCGTAAGGAAATTGCCCTGGGCTCATTCTTGGATGTTGAGGGCGCTTTCCACAATACCGGATACGACTCGATTGCTAGGGAAATCAGTTGTAAAGGTATCGAAGACCCGACTAACCGATGGATACGGGCCATTCTGGAAAGCCATGCTATAACATTTTCATCAGGAGGTGTGTCTGTGTCGGTGACAGCAGTCAAAGGCTGCCCCCAAGGGGGTCTACTAGTCAGTCTGCATAATCTAGGTTATGACGCCATCAGATATGCCGACGATTTGGCAACTGTCGTTAATGGAAAGCTTTGTGCTACCATTAATAGTAGAATGAGAAATGTTCTACTACATGTTTTAGAATGGTGTACTACGGAGGGATTATCCATCAACCCTTACAAAACTATTCTAGTTCCTTTAACCAGAAAGAGACTGGTCAATTTAGAACCCATTATACTGAATGGAACTATATTAAATTACTCCAACGAAGTAAAATATCTCTGAATTATCCTTGATAAGAAACTGAACTGGAACTTACACATCAAGTCTGCCACACAGCGTGCCACTAGAGCCATGTACGGCAGAACTTGAAGTCTTAATCCAAGAATGATACACTGGTTATATACAATGATGTTAAGACCTATTATCTCGTACGCGACAATCGTTTGGTGGCCGCAGTACTTGAACTTACCACGGCAAACGAGCTTCAGAAGCTTCAACGGATTGCCTGTCTCGGCATTACAGGTGCCATTGAGGCCATTATTGGGCTGTCACCCCTGCAATTCTTCATAAAGACGGCTACTAGATGCGCCATTAAACTGCAGCTCGAACATAAGTATAAATAAATCAGACGAACATGTAGGACATCTGAAAATACTTAACCTAATCCCAAACATGTACATGGACATGTTCTGTTCCGTACCTGACACTATGGTTAGGGAGTACAGTTTTGGGAAATTATTTGCCGTAGAAGTACTAGATCGATCTAGTTGGTCCAATGGTGTTCCATGGGAATGGATACCAATAGGAACGTGTCCCACGGTTTTTCAGGCGGAAATCCATGCTATTGTTGTCCCCTCAAATTGAAAAGGCCGATTTTCTTTTAGTTTTTATTAGTTTAATTCCCAGTGGTCAAAAAGGCTGACCACGCGTCGTTTTTATTCAAAAATTAAGTGTGACTGACAAAATCGACTTTCTATATATATAAGTATATGTCGAGCACACCCAACATGAAGTTGGTCGTGGTTCGATGTACATACATGACATGCTACTACAGCGGCTTTACAATCCACTACAATAGATAACTGACATGCCACTAAAGCAACTTTACAATCCACTCGGGTAATCTGACAAACAATCGACCTCGATTAACATTATTTTTAAGAATATTGTGACAATGAGTCATCAAGGAACTCATACTCAAACCAACTAAAGCTATGATCTTCATTCTTCACCCTCTAAAATATTTGAGCTACGGTGTAATGACACTCGTAGCGCAATGGTAGGATACACGAAGTGATAGCAGGGATGAAAAATGAATGGTGTAGACTGTAAGCAAATCTTGGTTCCGATTGTATCTTTTCGGGCTCAATTGTATTTTTTATTTATTTTCGTACAAAATTTCGAATGATTTCGAGATGTTCATTAATTTTATGTAATAACACAATTTCGTCCGTCAGCTTTTGAGGCCTAAAGCTAGGCGGATTTGTTTCGAACTTTTTTTTTTCAGAGTTTGTGCGTTTAAAGTTTCCAGCCATTTTTGATTTTGCACAGAAATTTCAAAATTTGAATTTTTCTCGAAAATTATATATGCGCGATATGTGAACAAAAATGTATTTTAAAGGTATAATATGGTTAATTTAATTCAATTTTATACATTGGTTTTCTTAAGGTTATGTACATAAAATAATTTTATCCAAAATGCATGAGCAATTATTTTTTTTAAAATGATACTGTCTTTCGTTTTCCACACGGACAATAACAATAGGTAAGTACTTAAACAACTCTCGAACACCAAATTTTCTGTTTTGACAAAAATGTTCGCATGCTCAACAATAAATTCAGATTTCTGAAAATTGACCCGGATCGGTGACTCCAATCTAACTATTTCCTAACTTAAAGCCAAATTGAATGCTTTATTTCTTATAATTTAGACCTAGAGTTGATTTTTATTTTCAAAAGTCCTAATATATTTTATTGCTAACGGCCAATAAAAATTCAAAATAAAAAATACTCTTTGAGTGTAGGTAACTTTTTCAGGGCGTTGTATTGTGTATTTTTCCAAAGTCCATTGTAACCAAAAAGTTACGATTGTAACACGTTTTTCAGCCCTGAGTGATAGTACTATAATGTTTATATATTTACAATGCTTGAGATAGGGTAACATCAGTGTTGCTGACAGCACGGTAAGGCAGTAGAATTAAGCACATGAACAATTCCCCGCCTTCTGCAAAATTCTTTAAACTCTTCTTCGCTTATAATCTGTTACAGCCACCCGTTTTCTGAAAAAGCCAATGAAAATATGGTTTAAATTTCAATAAAAACACTACTATACCTATGTACCTACCTTCATTTAGAACGAAAGAACGAACACCCCCTTTCCCTGTCACCTGTGCACTGTTCCATCCCGCTGGTAATTGCTGTGATGGAAAGAATAAGCAAAATAAGATTTAGGTTTATCACAAAAACAAATACATATTTCACTTACTTACAATCACATTTCATCGCGGCCTTTTGATCTTCAATCCTGTACGTAGTCCCTCGTTCCTCATTACCTACCTAAAACAAAAGAAAACAATTAATATAATACCTAGTCTTATCAAAATGAAATGAATACATACCTGCATACACATTGCACATTGCATATACGTAATGAGCACGTGCAATCCATTTGGACATGAAGTGCGCAATGGTCAATGTGACGCGAAGCTCCCCACGATTGAAAAATTATAGATGGAAAGATAAGCAAATTATCCAAAAAAATAAAAATTAAAAAAAATATAAAATAAAAAAATTAAATAAATATAAGAAAAATATTACTTACCCCTGCAAAGTTGTCCATGCATGTTATTTGCTTGTTGAAGATTTTTTTTGTTTTGTTTCTTGACATTTTGGAATGTCAAAATGAGTAATTCTGTTGAACCGATTGAGTTCAGGCATTGTATTTTATATACAACATATAATGATTCAGGGATGCATTGATAATGGAATGTTTAGATACATGCTGGCATATTTCGGATGCAATGTTATTTGAGTGAATTTGAAAATTCAAAGAGCAGGACGTTGAGATGGGGTGAAGAAAGTAGCATGATCTCTATCGGCTACTCCAGAAACGGTGGAAGATTGGCCAAATATTAATGTTATTTGTATTAGGAGACTAGGGGGCATTATTGGCTGTAGAAGCCGAACAATAGCGTCGCTCTTCAGCATCCATGGTGATCAGACGACTTTGATAGTGAGGCAGTGAAAGCGAGAGAAAGTGTAAAAGTACTGATTTTGGACAACAAAATCCAATAAGCCATTTGGCTCAGTGGAGCAAAGCATTGGCTCTGACGCAAGAGGAGTCCGGTTCGAGTCCCAGTGGGGGAAGACTTCTTTTTAATTAATAAATTAAATAAAAACAAAAACGAGAAGTGGAAGTGCCGCAAGGCAATCAGGCGATGGACACTGGCCAGCCAAAAGTCCCGCAAGGAGATGCCCCGTTGGCAAAGCGATTGACGAAGCAAGTCAAAGTCAAATTGCAACAATTGGGAGCAGAAGGCGCTACAACAGCTACAGCAGAAGCAGTTCCATCTACGAGTGCAGCAGCATTAGCTGCACTAACAGAGGTACAGTCGATGGAATCAACCATAGACAAAACATACTGAGACCCCCAACTCACAATCCTCTTGCCGCTGGCCCCCTCAGTTTTTTTTTTCAAATTCGCCATTTTGTTTTCCTATCGGTGTTATGTCAAAAAAGAATCCGTGTGACAAGCAAAAACATACAAAAAATGCAAAAATAAATGCTGCCAACCTCGGCAACCGTGGGGAAATGTGAAAGAGTTCGGGAATTCCACATTTTTATATTACTGAATGCCATCGGTTAGTTATTATAAATTGTTAAAAGGCGAATAATTTAATTTGGTTGGTTAATAAAATTATCTAAAGTTGATGTTCTGTATACTAGAAACATATTAGGACAAACATGGTTGTGTATTTTCCACTTTTGGATATCATTAACTTCGATTTCGTGTGTAAATTTTTCTTAAATAATGAAGAAAATTTGCTCAAAATGTTTTTATTTTCCATCAACCAATCTACATTGTTAATTTTTCATGAACATTTTAAGCAAATGTGCCCTTATTCCTAAAAAAAAATATTATTCACACGTAACGAACAATTTCAAATTAAAAGGATAAAATTCTATGAACTCTGCCAGCAACTTTGCCCACAGCGGAAGTGTCTCATATCAAATACAGCTTGTAGGCTAAGTAACGGGAAATCGGCCGGAGTTGGTGGTCTCAGTATTGTCTCTGGAATCAACAAAAGTTGAGAAAAGACGAAGGAAGCTGAAACCCACGCCAAATTTGTCTAACAAAAGAAAGACAAGGTCAGATGGGGAAATGATGACGACACAAGTGTTACGTTTTCGTACCGTTCTTTCCGTGTTACCGTTAGAAGAGTACCAAACGGAGAGTTTTTTAGAATAATAAAAAGAATATTTTGGTTATATATTTGACTACAGAGACCGCTGTCTACTGCTGGGCTGCGACTCTGAGTTTATACTTTATTAATCCTCTTAATCTTTATCTTTTATTTTTACAGTCTATTTGCTCGAATAATTAACTCTGCTTGTTTTCCAAAATTCCCGGGCCTTTTATACTATTTTTTCTAGTTCTTCCATGTTCATTTGCGTTTCCCCTTGACACATACATTCTTCTGCATTTCTTGTAAATGTGTTGCTAAACCATGCTGATGCAGTCCTTCATACCTTCGTAACCCAAAATACCATCGATATCTCAACAAGTCATTGGCGTTTTGCCCTAGCTGCGTAATAGTGTATTATCAGCATAATGTGCATGGAAATTACCAACATGTCATTCACACTTGCTTCGACCACACATAGTGCAGTGTCAGCATGTGCACAGAACTTGAAGTGGAGTTCCCTTTCCGTCCCATTACTCATATTGTTTATGGGTTCTGTTGGTGATTACTCATATTGTTTATGGGTTCTGTTGCGATTAGTGTGAAATGATATGCCTTGGTATTGACCTAGTGAAGTGGAATATCGTAAAGTATGTGTTTTTGGTATGCGGTAAAAATCAGGTAATAGTATCGGGTAATAAGGTTCTGTGAGCAGTCGTGGTTGGCATAGGGAAGTATGGGAATAAGTTTAACGCAGATGAACAGGTGGTGTGCGTACTACATCCTTCCCCCCTTAGAAAAAAGAAAATTGGGATTAAACAGATCAATTTTCTTTCAGAGTGGTGGCTTAGGAGAATTTTAGAAACAATTTGAAACAATTTCTTACTTTCTATTTTTTTTTTGTTATTACATACTTAAATTACATTTCTAGTTATTACTTATTACACAAAATTTACTCAAGCTATTACACAAAAATTTCCTTAGATTGTATTTTCTACATACATTTTCTTCTTAAAATTTTTTTTTTTTTTTATACTATATATTGTTAGAACTTATAAGTAGATACAAAAAGTTTTTTTTTTGATTTACACACACATTATTAATTCCTTTTTTCAAAACTTTGCTTTTATTAATTTTTGAGTACGATAGTAGGGGTTTCAACGTCGTTTACTATTATTTTTGAGAGGGTATGAAAGCGTTATGAATGTACGAGCCTTTTTCTTTATTTGATCGGATTGTCAGCTCTTTTGTTTTTAGGTAGCAATCTCCGGAAATTTGTAATGTAGCTGTGTTTTTTAAGGAATAGGTTGTGAGGGTGTCTTGACAGATTTCGTCGAAAGTATACTCATTGACGGTTGAGAATAACCATTTATTCGTTTGGGACAATTGTATCCAAACCGTTGGTATGTTTGATTCTCTTACATCACAATTGGTGGGATATGTGTTTGTTCTTTGGAGTATTTGGATTTCACACGGAGGGTTATTGGTGTTTGTATTAAATAAGGGGTGACCGCCGGTAAGTTCATCTACCTTTATCCGAAGATTGGGCACCTTGTCGTGGTGGGGCGGCTTAAGTAGATTAACAGGATGCTAGACCAGGGTAGTGGCCCAACTCCTCTGGTAGAGCTGAATGTGAATTGAAGAACCAAGACTCAATCCGATCAATCGATCAACCCGTAAACTCCAAGATGATGCAATGTCGAGGGAGCTGTGATGAGGTAGGTAAAACTACTTGTTCACAGGGTTCAGGGGTAATTGAACCGCTAATGGAGACTCCTCAGGGGCAGCTCAATCCTCTGTTGTAATTTAGTTGAGTAGGATAGGTATTGGGGATCTCTGCCTATTCGGTCCGTTTAATTCTCCCCTACTCGTGGGTACATATGGACCTAAATTTAAATAATAAAAATAATATTCCTTCGGAAAACGAGGTGGAAGGCTTAGGAGGGGTCGAGAAGGCGCTGGAAAGTGCTGACATGAACCCGAACAAGCTCGAGGGGTCAGTGGACTCTGATGGGAAACCAAAAGAGTTAGCAGACCAATCGTCAGTGGAGGTGGACAATGCGGGGCAGAAATGCGCCAAGAGGTCAGCCGGAACTGCGGAAGCCGGATTGGAAGAGGAGAGAAGTCCCGACTCCGAGCGGAAGTTGCACCAGCAACTGAAGCAAAGAATGAAGAGGGTCAGAAGGAGGCAAAGATTGGCCTTGGCCAAATCTGTCTCGGCGAAAGGCATAAGTAAGTCGGTTGAGGAGTTGACTGAAATGGTTGCCAACTTGACGTCGACCGAAACCTCTCCAGAAGACGGTGGATCTAGGAAACGGTTCAAATGTTCCGGGACCATGAATCCACCTAAAACTGTGAAGAAGGGGACGGAAGGAGAGAGCCAAAGTTGACAAGGGTGTAAAAACCTTTGCTCAGACAGCGGCGAACGATCTCCAAATGGGTGTTACCGACATGAGTCGAGAGGGGGGGATAGAAGCTTCACAGTTGAGTATTTTCAAAAATGCTCTGCTGAGGGCTCTTGACTTACTTCCGACAAATGCAGGTGATATCGGTGTAAAGGAGATCACCTTGGAGGAAGGGATTATAGCAATAAAATGCGTAAGCCAAGAAACCAAGGGGTGGCTATGTGAGACTGTAGGGAAGATGACCGACCTATGGGAGGGAATCAACCTTAAAATAGACAGGCTTCACTTACTAAAGGATGTGGAAAGGTTGATAATCTTCGTTCCCGGTGAACCCGTGAGCAAGGATGTCATCCTTGCCAGACTTTGTCGTCAAAATTCCTGTGTGAAGGACACTTCGAAATGGAGGGTTATTCATGTGGGAAGATATGATGACAAAAAAATTGGTGGAACCAAGCTGACGATCTGGTGTCCGAGGGAGGAAGCGAGGCTGGTTAGACAAGCAGGAGATAGACTCTTTTGCGGGTTGGACATAGCATTCGTGAAGTTCCAAAGATCATCGGAAAAGACTCAACCTGGAAAGCCACCCGGTAGGGCGACGAAGTGATAGACACCATGGAGATGGGATCAACACAAGTCGGGCGGGAGGTGGGCCCGTACCGGGAAAAGGTGAGGGTGATTCAATTGAACCTTCATCACAGCAAAGCAGCATCGGCAATGATGACTAAGTGTTTTGATGAGGATTCGTTTGATATAGCCCTGATACAGGAGCCTTGGATCTTTAGAAGAAAGATTAGAGGACTCCCAAATAGCATGGCTGAGTTGCATTATGCACAAACTAGCGGAAGAATTAGGTCCTGTATCTTGGTGAGGCACGGAGTTCAAGCATATAAATTGCCGGATCTGTGTGCCCCAGACCTTGCAACAGTACGAGTAGGATCAGGTGCGGGAAGTTTTGTCGTAGCATCTGCATACCTGCCGTATGATTCTCCAGAACCTACTCCGACAAGAGAGTTAGAGTCTTTGGTGAATGCATGCAGGAACAGGAACGAGGATCTAATAATTGGTTGTGATGCCAATGCACATAATACAGTGTGGGGCAGCACCAACGATAATTACAGAGGAGAAGCCTTATTCGAATTTGTATCATGCAAGGATCTAGCTATCTTAAACCGGGGAACAGAGCCAACCTTCGTCGATGTGAGACGAATGGAAGTGATCGATGTTACCCTGTGCAGTAGCCAGATAATTGAAAGAACATCAAATTGGAGGGTAATGGATCAGGCTACATTGTCGGATCACACAGCCAATTCATTTGATGTTCGCTATGGATCTAAAAGGAAAAAAGATCGGAAATACATCAGAATTCCGAAGAACACAGATAGGATAAAATACCTTGAAGTGTTGGAGGAAAAACTGAATGTAATGACATTCGGAATACCGAAAAACACTTGGCATGTAGAATAACAGTTGAAGCATCTGCAATCAGCTGTTGAAGTTGCGTACCGAGTGGCTTGTACACCTACTTTAGTGGAAAAACAAGATCCTGCGCCTTGGTGGTGCCGGGAACTTGAAAAGCTAAAAAAGGCTGCGAGGAAGGCCTTCAATCACGCCATGAGGAGGGGAGAACCCGAAGCATGGGATGAATATAAGTCGAAAAAGAAAGAGCTAAACGTTACTCTGCGACGACGTAAAAGGGAGTCATGGAGGGACTTTTTCTCGAGTATGAGGAGTACATCTGAAGTCAGAAGACTACAAAAGATTGTCTCGAGAGATCCAGTTTCTAAGATCGGACTCATTCGTAATAGAGCGGGGGAGATGGTGGAAACACTGGATCACACAAATGAGGTCCTAATGGAGGTACACTTTCCAGGAAGCTATAAGTCAGATCAGCCCTGGGCTCCAAGGAAACAAGGAGCGAACAGGATGGATAGGACGGAAGCAGAACGGATCGTGACACCAAAAGCGGTCAAGGGTGCGATAGCAACATTCTCACCCTTCAAAACTGCGGGGCCGGATGGTATATTTCCAGGTCTAATGCAATGGGGTATAGACGTAATTGCACCAAGGCTCAGGAATATATACGTTGCATGCCTAGCAATAGGCTATATCCCGATAACATGGAGGGAAGCAAATGTGGTCTTCCTTCCAAAACCGGGAAAAAAGGACTACACCGAGGCAAAGTCATTCAGACCAGTCAGCCTAACATCCTTCCTGTTAAAAATAATGAAAAGGGTGATGGTGGACTATATGGAGAGTACTGCGCTTAAGATGTATCCTTTAAATAGTAGACAGCATGCATACAGGGTAGGTATGTCTACAGAAACAGCGCTACACCAAGTAGTACGCGTTGCGGAGGAAGAGCTAAATACCGGGGGCATTGCGATGACCACTATAATGGACATTGAAGGTGCCTTCGATAAGATATGCTTTGAAAATCTGAAACAAGCCTTGGAAAAACGTAGGGCTAACCCACTGGTGGTAAGATGGGTGGACAATATGTTGAATACAAGGGCGATTAATATTCAGATGGGAACCTCAGAACTCAGAGGAAGGGTTAGCAGAGGTTGCCCACAAGGAGGTGTTCTCTCTGAAGAGCGCCTAGACTACAGAAGCAAACGATGTTTCTAGTTCGAGAGTTTATTAGAAACTGACTTCACAAATGGTATAAACTTATGTAACTATGGGAGAATGTACATTTGTATAATATATATAGTATGAGCGTTAATCATAATAGAGAGTAAATAGAACGGAAGGGTTATTTACAACAATGGTTCAACAATCAATTATGTAACATTATCATTGTAGAACAAAATTAAATTAAATGTACTTTAAATTCAAAAACATTTTTTTTTTTTTGGTTTAATCGAGATAGGACTTAGTTCATGAATTAAATAAGCCCTAAAAGTTTACAAAATTTATGATGCTTTACTTTTTGGAGATTCTTTGTAAGAACATCTGCTAACATTTCATCTGTGGGCACGTAACTGATGCTTATATCACCAATACTGTAGACCTCTCTGATATGGTGATATTTGATGTCGATGTGTTTACTTCGTGGATGATGAACTGGGTTCTTAACAAGTTGCTGAGCGCTTAGGTTATCGCCATGTATAGTGATATGTGATGAAGCAAACTCGCCTCCGCCAAGTTCACACACCAGCCTTTTTAAGTATACAGCTTCTTTAGCTGACGCAGAAAGAGCCATATATTCTGCCTCAGTGCTGCTCAAAGACACAGTTGTCTGCTTCTTTGACTCCCATGATATAGCAGCACCACCTAGCATGAAAACGTACCCAGTATACGACTTCCTATCTGCGACATCGCCTCCCCAGTCAGCGTCAACAAAGCCTTCTAGTTGTTTTCCTGTTGAAAAATAACGCAATTTAAATTTAATAGTGGAGCTTAAGTACCTCAACTGATGTTTGACTGCTGTGAAGTGTTCTTCATGAGGATCCGCATTAAAACGAGCTAATTTGCTGACTGAGTGAATGATATCTGGCCTCGTTGAAATTGCCAAATACATCAACGAACCAATTATTGATTGATATTGCTCTCGGTTTGTCCGCTTACAGCCATCGTCTTTACAGAAAAACTGCTGACCAGCTTCCAGCGGTGTTTGATTTTGTCTGCACTCAACCATGCCTGTTTCTCGCAATAGGTTAATTATGAGTTGATTTTGACAAATCGAAATTGGACCCGTACTCCCCTCGCGACTTATTTCAAATCCCAGAAAATGATGCAATGGGCCGTTATCGATGACTTTAAATTCCTTCTTAATCTGGATCTTCATCTGACTGATTGACTTTTCGCTTACACTAGCCAAAATAAAATCATCGACGTAAACAGCAATTATCCTCAAATCGCCTTCATTATTTGCCACATACACACAGGGTTCACTGTTGCACTGACGAAATCCAAGTTTCTTTAGGGCCGCATCCAATTTCTCGTTCCATGCTCTTCCCGATTGTTTCAATCCATACAATGCTTTCCTTAGCTTCACAACCTTGCCTGGGTTCTTTGGATCGACAAAGCACTCGGGTTGCTGCATGTAAACATCTTCCTGAAGTTCCCCATTTAAATATGCAGACGACACGTCCATTTGGTGAAGGATTAGCTTCTTTTCTACAGCTAAGGCTAAAAGCATTCGTATCGTGAATGACTGGGGAAAAAGTTTCGTTGTAATTTATTCCAAACTTCTGCGCGTAGCCTTTTGCCACCAGCCGCGCCTTAAACCTCTGAACTTCACCATTTTCGTCGTTTTTGATACTAAATACCCACTTACAACCTATGGGTTTTACTCCCTCTGGAAGCTCAACTAGATCCCATGTGTTGTTGGATATTAAGGACTGATACTCGTCGTTAACTGCCTTTTTCCACATTGAACATTCGGGTTGTGACAACGCTTCTGTAATTGTTTGTGGAACCAAAACATCTTTCCTAGTGCTTATGGTATTTAAAACATTGTACTGCTTCTTGGGCCTCCCTGGCCTTCCGGTTCTGATAATCTTCGGTCTACCCCTACCGAACGTTGGGGTTCGCACGCCATCCTCCTCACTGCTTGTGCTTGATCTTTTTCTTTTAGGGAACCTTTTAATTTTAGAAGGATTTACGTCTTTCCTTTGCTCCGTTGATTTAACTTGCTGCTTTTTATCTTGCATCTGGTCACACATTCTATCTTGCCCTGGCGGCTTCTCATTTTCCTTTTGCTCCTCCTCCTGCTGGTTCATTTGCTGTTCAGTTTCACTATGCTCTGGCTCTTCCAATACAACGTTTCCTCCGTATACAGGAACATCTGCAGTCCAAACATCTTCAATGAATGAAACATCTCTTCTCTCAATAACCCTTCTTTTTGATCTATCAAAGAGACGATAAGCCTTGGAAGTAGTTGAATACCCCACCATGAGGTACTCTCCCCTTTTGACTGAAATTTAAAAAGCGCTTTAGATTTGTTAAGAGCTATAGCCGTGCAACCGAAAACTTTAAAATGTCCTACAGATGGCTTTCGACCACTCCAAACTTCTTCGGGTGTAGTGTTAAGCAAAATTTTCGTAGGACACCTATTCCTAAGATACACTGCCGTATTGACTGCTTCAGCCCACATCGATTCATCCAGCTCAGATTGCATAAGCATGCACCTTGCCATCTCAACGACTGCCCTATTGGCCCTTTCTGCCACTCCATTTTGCTGTGGGGTGTATGCCACAGAAAATTGACGTGCTATCCCACATTTTTCGAGGAAATTATTGAAAACGTTGCTGCAGTACTCGGATCCATTGTCACTACGAATAGTTTTAATAAATTTTCCTGTCTCGCGCTCCACCATCGCCTTAAATTTTTGAAAGACATCGAAGACTTGATCTTTAGTCTTTATAAAATAAACGAACATATTCGCGACTTGTCGTCAATGAAGGTCACAAAGTACCTTGCTCCCCCAAGAGACATTTTCCTCATTGGACCACACGCATCGCTATGTACGAGTTTTAAGATATCCTTTGACCTCGTTGACGACTCCTTTGGAAAAGGCTTAACACAAATTTTCCCCTTCATACAAATTTTACACTGAAAATTTTCTGGAACAGCTCCTAATGGGAAACCATTCACCATCCTAGTTGCATATATTTTGCTTAAACTTTTTGTGTTTAGGTGCCCGTATCTATCATGCCACTTCTGGAAGTTGCTTAAAATTGGGCTGCTTGCATACAATTTCTCAGTTTTCTGATACCTGAAGATGAACAAATCATCCTCCATCCTAGCCTCTAATAGCGTTTTACCATCCCGTTTGATTTTAGCAACCTTCATACAAAACTCAACACTACAACCGTTTCCTATGGCTTTGCTCACGGATAGAAAATTAGCCTTCAAATTCTGAACGAACAGCACATTTCGCAACCTCAGCTCACAGAATTCCGTATTTAGGACAACAGTACCGATACCAGTGGCAATGATATAATTATCACCTACTAGCTTAATTTGTTCATTGCACTCTCGCATAGTAGTAAATAATGACTCGTCGCAGCATATATGTGAAGTTGCCCCGCTATCTATGCACCAACACTGCGAACTAAGTAAATACATTGCAATGGGATGCTGAAAGCATAGAGAAAGAAGCAACCGGTTTGGTTCCATAACGCTTCTTCGGATTCGGACAATTTGCAGCAAAATGCCCCCTCTTACCACAGTTAAAACACTTTCCTGGCGATCTCTTTTTTGTGGCGAATTTCGTATTTTGACCTGATCGTGCTGAGTATGCCTGCTGTTCAAATACTATTTCCTCCTTTCCCACGGCTTCATCTTTTTCTAATCGCCGATCACCCTCTTCCAGCAGTTTGACTTTAAGAGAGCTCATTTTCGGCAAGTCATCGCGCGACTCCATTGCCACAACAAAATTTTCCAAACATTTTGGAAGGCTAGAGAGCAAAATAATAACCAGCAACTCATCGTTTATGGAAAAATCTATCTCACTAAGCTTTTCTACAATACTCGAAAAACGATTAACATATTCGGACATGCTTTCATTTTCTCCTAACTTAATGCGCAATAGCTGTTTAAATAAAGCGATTTTTCTGGCTGGACCGCGTGGTTGATGGATTTGTTTCAAATTATCCCATGCTTTCTTTGATGTCTCACAATGTTTCACGTGGTTCACTTCCGATGGTTTTATATTAAGAATTATCGACGCAAGTGCTTTCCTATCCTTAGAGTCCCATTCAGATTTCTGTGCTTGTGTCATATTCTCTTCTTTAACGAAACTACCGTCGACACACGGCCATAAATTTGATATTATAAGCACACTTTTCATTTGGATGGCCCAACCATCATAATTTTGATCACCCAATTTCTCAATTTGGTAGAGAGACGAACTCATATTTACCAATTTACCTCTAATCGAACTTTTACCAAAAAAAAAAGAAATTTAGACCGTTTACTTAACTGAGCGAAACCCTGGGCCCATAACCTGAAGAGCGCCTAGACTACAGAAGCAAACGATGTTTCTAGTTCGAGAGTTTATTAGAGACTGACTTCACAAATGGTATAAACTTATGTAACTATGGGAGAATGTACATTTGTATAATATATATAGTATGAGCGTTGATCATAATAGTGAGTAAATAGAACAGAAGGGTTATTTACAACAATGGTTCAACACTCTCACCTACACTGTGGAATATCACTGTGGACTCTCTTCTCGACAGACTCGAGGCGACGGGCATTCACACAGTGGGATATGCCGACGACATAGCAATAATGGCCAGAGGCAAATTCATGGACGTCACCGCAGATATCATGAGGAATGCACTCAGAGTGGTTGAGCGGTGGTGTCTGGAACAAGGGCTCTCCATTAATGCGGCGAAAACAGATCTAATAGTCTTCACTAGGAAGAGGAAAATCTGGAATTTCGGCCCTTAACACTTTTCGGATCGGAACTAACAATGACTAAGAAGGTTAAGTATCTGGGAGTCTATCTAGATACTGGACTTACTTGGAATTACCATGTTGAGGAGAAGGTCCGGAAGGCAAAAAGAGTACTACATCAGTGCAAACGTGTGTGTGGACAGAGGTGGGGACTCTCGCCTAGGTCAGCATACTGGATGTATACGATGATAACTATACCCATTATCACGTACGCCTCAGTTGTATGGTGGGCGAAAGCCTCTCAGAAAACTGTGAGGAAGCACCTGGATAGGGTTCAGCGTTTAGCATGTATGGGAATTACAGGTGCAATACGTACAACCCCAACATGCGCATTGGAAGTCATCATGGGGATATTACCGCTAGACTTATTTATTAAGAAAACAGCGGCCCAAACGGCACTTCGCTTGCATCGAGATGCGAAATGGCACCATCGTGGTACGATCTATGGACATAGGAAGATCCTGGAACTTGTTAAAGACGAGATTAGGGAGCTAAACATGCCTATGGATCGAATAACAAGGGTGCGTATTATGGAAAGAAATCACAAAACTCGTATTGAGAACGGATTACTTCCAGAAAAAAGAAATGGTGAAATAGTGATTTTCACGGATGGATCCATGATGGATGGCGGGGCGGGGGCCGGTATCTATTATAAGAGCTGGAACTTGCCCGTCACATTAGCCTCGGGAAATACACTTCAGTATACCAGGTTGAGATGATTGCCTTGCTTTATGCGTTGGACTACTTGCTTGAGTGTCAGGTGGAAGGAAGAAATATCCTAATAGCACTGGACAATCAGGCGGTGATCAGAAGCATGGAACAAACAAACATCACAACATCACTGGCACTGGAATGCGTACTTAAACTCAATAAGTGTTCATCTAAAAATGAAGTAACACTGACTTGGGTACGAGGACACATAGGGATCGAAGGCAATGAAAAGGCGGACTCCCTTGCGGAACAGGGGTCAACTGAAAAGTTGCTGGGACCAGAACCATTCTCTTCAATTGGCAGAGGAATGGTTGAACAGCTTGTCCACAAATGGATCACGGCAGAACACCTGAGAAGGTGGTCAACCGTGGAACAATGTAGATAAGCTAAAATGGCAATAAAGTGGCCGACCTGCTCCACTCAAAGAAGAGTTCTAAGCATGAGTCGAGGAACATTGAAGTGGCTTTGTCTACAGGATATGGTAATTTCAGGTATCACTTAAGGAAAATGGGCCTTATAGAGGATGATACTTGTAGACTATGCCTGGAGGAATCTGAGACAGCGGCACATATACTGTGTCAATGCCCGGCATTGGCTGGCAGAAGAATGAGGATCTTGGGACATCAATGGGTCGAGACCCAGTCGATGAAACGGATCTCCCATAAACAGATGCTAGCGTTAACACTAGGAATTGAGCCCAAAGAAGAACTGTGGAGAAATCCAGAGAGTCTCTCTGGGTAAGATTTACAGTGGTAGAGAGACGAAAATGGATGGAAGAGGGATTAGGAATTCGTAAATTACCTTTTGTTCTAATATTGTGGCACTAATTTTATTAATCTGGTATAAGAGGAGTAAGTTGTTGTTGTCTATTAGAGACGAGAGTCTGGTGTCACTGGGTAGTTCTTGTTTAATGTTTATAACTACTGTATTTAACTGATCCGGTGTAATTATGGTAGGGTGAGGTGTACCGTTTTTTGCATTGGTAAGTATGTCTAATATATCTGAAATTGTATTTTCGTATCTAATTATTAACAGTGATACTAATGATGTGAGAGATTCCATTTTTATTAGGGTTGATTGGTCGGAAGATTGGTTTACCAGGTTCTCGAGCATGTACTTAACGTCGTCAAATTTTGAGTTTATAGCCATTAATTGGTTTTCCATGGTATTTTCGGATTTTTTGAATATATTTGCTGTTGTTTCTAGTATCAATGTTTGGTTTCTTATTAGTTTCAGTAAATGTTTTTCATTTGTCTGTAATTTATCTATCTGTCGGTCATAGTATTTAGCATCATCGCCATCTAGTGTGCCAAACAGGGATTTGCGTGTGTATGTGAATGGGGTAAGTATTTTTACTCGTAGTAATACTGTAAATTATTGTTGTGTATTAGTTTGGACTTGTTTTTTACCTTGACTATGGTGCTTTCATTGGATATGATTTTGATCACTTCGAAAGGACCTTCCCATAGTGGGGAAAGTTTGTTCTTTCTAGCGTTATTTTTTAGCAAAACCTTGTCACCGACGTTAAATATTTTGGGATTGGTTTTTGCACCAAAATATTTCTTAGAGCTTTCCTTTCCACCGCTGCCACCAATGTTACGTTTTCGTACCGTGCTTTCCCGTGTTACCGGGAGAAGAGTACCAAACGGAGAGTTTTTTTTTGAATAATAAAAAGAATATTTTGGTTATATATTTGACTACAGAGCCCGCTGTCTACTGATGGGCTGCGACTCTGAGTTTATACTTTATTAATCCTCTTAATCTTTATCTTTTATTTTTACAGTATAGACCCGCTGTCTTGTGCTAGGCTGCAGTCTATTTGCTCGAATAATTAACTCTGCTTGTTTTCCAAAATTCCCGGGCCTTTTATACTATTTTTTCTAGTTTTTCCATGTTCATTTGCGTTTCCCCTTGACACATACATTCTTCTGCATTTCTTGTAAATGTGTTGCTAAACCATGCTGATGCAGTCCTTCATACCTTCGTAACCCAAAATACCATCGATATCGCAACAAGTCATTGGCGTTTTGCCCTAGCTGCGTAATAGTGTATTATCAGCATAATGTGCATGGAAATTACCAACATGTCATTCACACTTGCTTCGACCACACATAGTGCAGTGTCAGCATGTGCACAGAACTTGAAGTGGAGCTCCCTTTCCGTCCCATTACTCATATTGTTTATGGGTTCTGTTGGTGATTACTCATATTGTTTATGGGTTCTGTTGCGATTAGTGTGAAATGATATGCCTTGGTATTGACCTAGTGAAGTGGAATATCGTAAAGTATGTGTTTTTGGTATGCGGTAATAATCAGGTAATAGTATCGGGTAATAAGGTTCTGTGAGCAGTCGTGGTTGGCATAGGGAAGTGTATGGGAATAAGTTTAACGCAGATGAACAGGTGGTGTGGGTACTACATCCTTTCCCCCTTAAAAAAAAGAAAATTGGGATTAAACAGATCAATTTTCTTTCAGAGTGGTGGCTTAGGAGAATTTTAAAAACAATTTGAAACAATTTCTTACTTTCTATTTTTTTTTTGTTATTACATACTTAAATTACATTTCTAGTTATTACTTATTACACAAAATTTACTCAAGCTATTACACAAAAATTTCCTTAGATTGTATTTTCTACATACATTTTCCTCTTAAAAAAATTTTTTTTTTTTTTATACAATATATTGTTAGAACTTATAAGTAGATACAAAAAGTTTTTTTTGTTGATTTATACACACATTATTAATTCCTTTTTTCAAAACTTTGCTTTTATTAATTTTTGAGTACGATAGTAGGGGTTTCAACGTCGTTTACTATTATTTTTTTTGAATTGTTTGTGATCTCGGATTCGTTTTTGGGTGTAATGGAATCGTGTTTGAACTTATATTTGGTGTACTGTTTGTAACAGAATAGGGTTAGGATTAGAGCAATGATAATGTATATTGATGCGTAATGGTGGATTTTATGCTTGTCTAGCGATATGAGGGGGTTGTCTTCTATATTTTTCATGAAGTTTATGCTTTCAGAGAGTGATTTTAAGTCATCTTGGCTTGAAAATTTTATAAATGTGGTTTTGTTTACTTTGTTCCAGTTTTTACTGGTATGATTTGTTAGGATAGTGGAAATGTTAAGAGAGGGTATGAAAGCGTTATGAATGTACGAGCCTTTTTCTTTATTTGATCGGATTGTCAGCTCTTTTGTTTTGAGGTAGCAATCTGAAATTTGTAATGTAGCTGTGTTTTTTAAGGAATAGGTTGTGAGGGTGTCTTGACAGATTTCGTCGAAAGTATACTCATTGACGGTTGAGAATAACCATTTATTCGTTTGGGACAATTGTATCCAAACCGTTGGTATGTTTGATTCTCTTACATCACAATTGGTGGGATATGTGTTTGTTCTTTGGAGTATTTGGATTTCACACGGAGGGTTGTTGGTGTTTGTATTAAATAAGGGGTGAGTATTTTTACTCGTAGTAAAACTGTAAATTATTGTTGTGTATTAGTTTGGACTTGTTTTTTACCTTGACTATGGTGTTTTCATTGGATATGATTTTGATCACTTCGAAAGTACCTTCCCATAGTGGGGATAGTTTGTTCTTTCTAGCGTTATTTTTTAGCAAAACCTTGTCACCGACGTTAAATATTTTGGGATTGGTTTTTGCATCAAAATATTTCTTAGAGCTTTCCTTTCGTTTGTTGAGTATTTCCCTATTCGTTTGCATAGTTATCATAATTGTATGAAATGCTTGGTTGTTGTGCAAGCTTGCTAGGTACGTTGGCTGGATAACCGTAGAGCAGTTCGTATGGCGTAAAGCCTGTACTTGAATGGGGAGTCGTGTTGTACACGAACATCGCGTAAGGTTGGTCATGGTTGACGTAATGTCGTAAATACTCAGTCAAGGTTTTGTGGCTACGTTCTAGCGCTCCATTTGTTTGGGGGTGATATGGCGTTGTGTTTATCTTTTTTATTTTCATAAGCGTGCACACTTCAAAAAACATTTTGCTTAGGAAATTTGCACCTTGGTCCGTTAGCAATGAAAATGGAATACCGTGTCGACAAACAATGTTTTCGACGAAAACTCTTGCTACCGTTGAAGCTTCTGTATTGGATATGGCATATGCTTCAGAGTATTTAGTAAGGTCATCTTGGAAGGTGAGAAGATATTTATGGTCGCCATAACTTGTTGGTAAGGGTCCAACTATATCTAGTGCGACCCTTTCAAATGGTTTTGAGCTAGTAGTGGTGATTTTCATGGGTATGGGTGGATTTCGCCTGTTTTTATTAACCTGACAGGAGGCACATTTTCGAATGTAGTCAGCTATGTCTGCTGCCATTGTAGCCCAAAAGTATTTGGACTTAATTCTTTTGAGTGTTCGAGTGACTCCTTGGTGTCCTCCGAAAGGTGAATCATGATATTCTGCGAGTAATTCTTGTATGGCTTTGGCGTCTGTTAGAAAGATCCTGTCGTCAACGAAAATATGGATCTCTATGTCAAGGGTTTGAAATGTATTTTCAAGAAGGGTTTTGAAAGTTTTCTTAAATTCATTCCCTATTATAGGTAGAGAGAATCCGATACATATTAAGCATTTTTCAAAACATATTTCTTTAATGTCGTTTAGACATGTGCTTACGATTTTCTGGTCAGTTGAGCTTCGGAATGGTACTGGGAGAGTTATAACAAGGATTTCTTCTTGGTTATTTAGCTGTAACAAAGTCTTCTTTCCTAATTGAGGTTTTACAAACTGTGGTGATTTCTCATGTAACATCTCTTCATCGGGTGTATGTATTAGAGGTAATATTATTATTTTGAGTTGGGCTAGTTTGTCAGCAAATATTGATCCTGTGTGTTCGTGTAGAGTAATACTGGAAAGAACCTGAATGTCTGAGAGGTCAGAACGTATGTTTTGTAAAGGTTGTTCGTTTTTGTTTTGACTACGTGTAGTTACCATGATAGCCTTGGAAGTTTCAGGTATATTTTCCGGGGTTTCGGGTATGCGACTTAATGCGTCGGCATTTAAATTGGTTTTTCCTGCTTTATAGACTATTCGGTATTCATATTCAGCTAATAGTATTCTCCAACGAGATAATCTCGATGTTGGATCTTTAAGATTCATAAGCCATTGTAGTGGTTTATGATCAGTGCATATTGTAAATTTTCGGCCGAAGATGTAGGGACGGAATTGTTTGACGGCGAAGATGATAGCCAATAATTCCTTTCCTGTAGTGCTATACCGTGTTTCGGCGTCGTTTAGAGTTCGACTGGCAAAGCAAATTGGTTTATCTTGACCGATAATCCCTTGTGACAGAATAGCGCCTAGTCCGATATCACTGGCGTCAGTGGTTATTATGAAGTCTTCTTCGAAATTGGGGTATGATAAGATAGGAGGTTCTATGAGTTTGTGTTTTAGAGTTTGGAATGCTTCATCGCAGAATGCATCCCATTTAAATTCTACGTCTTTTTTCAACAATTTTGTTAGGGGTTTTGCGATCGTGGAAAAGTTATTAATAAATCTTCTATAGTATCCTATGAATCCTAGAAACGATTTTACTCCCTTTACTGATTTAGGTACGGGGTATGTTTTTGCGGCTTTTATTTTCTCAGGATCAGGCTTTAAGCCGTGTTCCGAGATAATATGACCTAAATATGTTAATTCTTTCTTCATAAGATTACATTTTTCGGGCTGAAGTTTTAAATTATTTTGGCGTAATCGATCAAAAACTCTTACTAGTTTGTCGTTATGGTCCTTCAAGTCGTCATCAACGTATACGAAGCAATCAAATCCTTGTAAACCTATTAGTACTGTATTCATCAGGCGTTGAAAGGTTGCTGGGGCGTTTCTCAGGCCAAAGGGCATACGATTATATTCGTAATGTCCATATGGGGTACTGAATCCCGCCTTGCACCTATCTTCTTCGTTCATACGTATTTGGTGGAAACCATAAGCCAAATCAAGGGTGCTGAAATACTTTGCTCTACCAAGTTGATCCAGTATATCCGTGATATTTGGTAGCGGATATGCGTCAGCGATTGTTAATTCATTTAGCCGACGAAAATCTACCACGACCCGCCATCGCTTATTGCCTTCTTTGTCCGGTTTCTTGGGAACCAGAAGCAAGGGGGAGTTCCATGGGCTTGCGCTAGGCTGGATTATTCCATCCTCTAGCATGTCGTTAACTTGCCTATGGATCTCACTTGTATGTGCATTGGGCAATCTGTAAGGCTTGACGTATAATGGTGGTTTGTTTTGGTCAGTAATGATCCTGTGACTTATGGCATCTGTGAAGGTAAGCTGATCACCTTCGAGGAAGAACAAATCGTTGAATTCTCTGCAAATTTTGTGGATTGATTCTTTTTCCTCTTGGTTACAATGTTCAAGGTCTATGACTGACTTTAGTTTGTCTAGTCTGCCCTTGATCTTGTCGTTTGTTTTATTGGAGACCAAGTTGAAATTATCTAGAGTATCCCATTCGAGGTTGATATCTGCGGTGTTTAACCTGTGCTCTGTGTCCAAGGTATTCATCATTAATACCTTTATCTTGGAGTCCTTGGATCGAGTCAAGCTTTCACCGAGATATATGCCTGGAACAATTTGTTTCTTTTTTATAATCAAATCGGCATTACCGGGTTCAAAAAATGGAAGTTCTACCACGTGCTGTGTTCGGGGTTTCAATGCGAGTGTTCTGGTGGAGGCATCTTTATCATTTTTTGTTTGGTTATTTAATATATTTTCCTCAGTCTTACTGTTTGCTAAGTTCCTTTCTGCCTTAGTCTTACGTTCTGCTGGGTTTTCATTAGGTACTTCAGTCTTATTGGCTATTGCTGAGTCCCTTCTATTTAGCTCAGTCTTACGTATAATTGCTGAGTCTTTCATATTCTGCTCAGTCTTACGAATAATTGCTGAGTCTTTTATATTCTGCTCAATCTTACGTATAATTGCTGAGTCTTTTATATTCTGCTTGGTATTACTCACTAAACCGTTTGTTTTTATTTCGACCTCCCTAACTTCATAATCTATGTAGCAATGATACTTTGCTAAAAAATCGTTACCGAGTATGCCATCATATGCTGAGCTTAAGTGCTTAGGTATTACTTGGAACGGATGGTCCAGAAGAATCAAATGCTCCGCCGTTTGGAATTTCAAAGTTCCTGAAATTTCTCCTATTGTGGAGAATGTTTCCCCTGATATTGAGGATATGGTGCATTTGTTTCTAAATATTAGATATTTCAGTTTTGAGATTTGTCGAGTTTACCAGGCTGATGTCGGCACCTGTGTCGATCAAGAATGTAGCTGTCCCTTTTTCTGATGGGTAGAACCTGATTTGTACTACTGGCTCCAAATTTTCGGGGCAGAATGATATATATATATTATGATCTAATTGGGGTTCTGTGGATGTCGGCTTGTACTTGTACTCGGGACTGACTGTCGACATCATCTCCCCGAGTCAAGCCGTTTCCCGCTTTATTTTCGCTTGACGTGGTATAATGTCGAACATCGCGGCGTGTATTTCGTGAGAAATTGCTGTAATTGTTTCTATTAGGTTGTGTTTGTAAGGGGTTGGGTTGATATTGATGTTGGTGTGATGTAGATTGGGAAGGAGCTACAATTTGAGCCAAACGGGTCCTACATTCATTTTGATGATGGCTGGGTTTGTTGCAATATGTGCATCTCAAGTATTGTACTTCTCTTTTTATTTTTTGTGGGACAAAATTGGGGAGGTTCGTGTTCCTGTAACAGGTCGCGGACGTATGTCCTGCCTTGTTACAAGTTTGGCAGATTAGTCGAGGAGTGGAGGTTATATTTTGGTTTTTGTAACAGGTGGTGGATGTGTGTCCAACCTTGTTACATATTTGGCAGATGGATTTTGGGGAGGAGAACTGGGTTGGGTATTTTCTCTAATGTTGGCTTCTGTAGTACGTTTGAGTCTGACTGAATGCTCTTCTGCGTACGCAATGGCTTTCCTTAGGTCGATTTCTCCGTGGGCTTGGATCATAAGCCTCAGATTTTGGTTTCGAAGACCGTCTTCGAAGACCTGTATCGCTAGCCTGTTGTTTTCGGTTGCGAGGAAGTTCCTCACAGCTTCGTCCCTGGTGCTGGCAAAAGTGGCAGAGTTCAAGGATGTTAGTAATCGATTGATGCGATCACCAAATTCCTTGACGCTTTCTATTGACCTTTGTTTCGCGTTAAGCAACTCGTTCTGTGCCGAGGAACGAGACCTTTCCTCCTTAAACTGTCTCTCTAATTCTGAGACTAATTCACTCCATCTGGTGAAGGATTTCAACTGGACTAGCTCGAATGCCGGTCCCTGGAGTCTCGTTTTTACGACCTCCAAAAAGAGTTTGTGTTCAGCGTCAGTTTTAATTGACGTGAACAATTGCCACACGCTATAAATTTGTTCAACTCTTCAGGATTTCCGCCGAAAGCCGGGATAATATTGAAAATGTCGTTAAGACTTACTTTATATTCTGACATTTTGGTGTCGGAATCGGAAATGTCGTGTTTAGAATAGAAAGGAAGTTGTTCAAGCAGCTGCACTATCGCAGCTTGTCTTCTTGTAGTAATATTGGAGGTATTTAAGAAATGGGGAATAAAAAATGTTTCGCGTTTTTTTTTTTTTTTTTTTTAAATTTAAAAAAGAGGAATGTGGTGTGCTTACAGTTGGTGTTTTAAGTTTTTTTTTTTTTAAATAACCTAAAATACCTTAAAAATGTGGTTCTGCTGCTTCTGGTACGTTTACGTGTAGGGTTTTCTTTATTCTCTTTCTTCGCTGCCAGGCAGGCTTCCCGCCCTATAGATGTGGTGGCCTGGTCTTTCCTTCTCACTGCTCAATTTTTGCCTCCTCGTCCGTGTTTCAGGAGTTCGCCAGGTCTTATACTTATGAGGCTTTCACTTTTCACTTTCACTTTAGCTGGTGTATAGCCCCAGTACGCTTTTAACTACTTTCTCTGGTGTATAGCCCCAGAGAACGCCTCAGAAGTATTTTACCTCTGTTTGTTGGTTCGGTAGTTGGGACCTCTTTGGGTATCCCACCGCTGCCACCAATGTTACGTTTTCGTACCGTGCTTTCCCGTGTTACCGGGAGAAGAGTACCAAACGGAATGTTTTTTAGAATAATAAAAAGAATATTTTGGTTATATATTTGACTACAGAGCCCGCTGTCTACTGCTGGGCTGCGACTCTGAGTTTATACTTTATTAATCTTCTTAATCTCTATCTTTTATTTTTACAGTATAGACCCGCTGTCTTGTGCTAGGCTGCAGTCTATTTGCTCGAATAATTAACTCTGCTTGTTTTCCAAAATTCCCGGGCCTTTTATACTATTTTTTCTAGTTCTTCCATGTTCATTTGCGTTTCCCCTTGACACATACATTCTTCTGCATTTCTTGTAAATGTGTTGCTTAACCATTCTGATGCAGTCCTTCATACCTTCGTAACCCAAAATACCATCGATATCGCAACAAGTCATTGGCGTTTTGCCCTAGCTGCGTAATAGTGTATTATCAGCATATGTGCATGGAAATTACCAACATGTCATTCACACTTGCTTCGACCACACATAGTGCAGTGTCAGCATGTGCACAGAACTTGAAGTGGAGTTCCCTTTCCGTCCCATTACTCATATTGTTTATGGGTTCTGTTGGTGATTACTCATATTGTTTATGGGTTCTGTTGCGATTAGTGTGAAATGATATGCCTTGGTCTTGACCTAGTGAAGTGGAATATCGTAAAGTATGTGTTTTTGGTATGCGGTAATAAGGTTCTGTGAGCAGTCGTGGTTGGCATAGGGAAGTGTATGGGAATAAGTTTAACGCAGATGAACAGGTGGTGTGGGTACTACACAAGCAGCGGCATCAGAAACCGATTCTGACAACAACAAGGATGAGGATGATGCCCGCAGCTACTCGTACGAGTCTGAAGGGGGCGAAGGTCGGTATGTGGGCGAAGGTAATTCGTTCCAAGAATTACTGGACGCCGTAGAAGACCGGGACCAACAACAACAAGACGATGAAGAAGAAGACGAAGAAGCCCAGCTCGATTGTCTGATCAAAGAGCTCCTCGCTAAGAGGGAAAAATTGCGCCAGCAAAAGATGCTTCAGCAACAACAAAAGCTGAAGCAAATTCAGGCTGAGCAGCAACAGCACAAGCAACAACAAAAATTGCTTAAGCAGAAGCAACAACAAGAGCTGATAAAGCAGCAGCAACAGCAAAACAAGTAAAAATGCAACAGCAACAGAAAAAGCAACCGGCAAAAAACAGCCGCTGCCACCGCAACAACAACAGCAGCAGAAACAGCAACTGCAGCAACAGCAACAACAACAGACGAGGAAAGAAAAAATATCTCCAATAAATGTAAGTTATTTAGATATAAGCGATAGCATTAGGTTATGTAGGCTAGTTACTAAGAATTTTTAACGCCACCAATTTAAACGCCACTAAACATATTATTATGTGCACAAATATGGAGGAGCACAAAAAAGTACGCGCCGCAATGGAGAAAGCTGAAACCGAATATTTCACTTATACTCCAAAAGGAGAAAAACGGCAAACGGTGCTGCTTAAGGGTATCGACCCAAATATTAAAATAGAGGAGCTTGAAAAGGAGCTCAAGAATTATGAGTGCGACAACCTTAAGTTCGTGGGGGTCAAGCCGTTTTCCTCGCCTGCGGACAGGGGTGGTAGCCGCAAATTGCCATTCTTTTTGGTACAACTAACACCAGACAGCAAAATTGATAGTCTGAAAAGGATCAGATTCCTGTACTATCATGCAGTACGTTGGGAAAAATTGAAAAGGTCAGATCGCGTACTTCAATGTATGCGCTGCCAAAGGTTCGAGCACGCCGCAGCTAACTGCCAAATGCAGTTTAGATGTGTCAAATGTGACAAGGACCACAAACATGGGGAATGTGCTTTAGGTAGCGATAGAGTAGAAGAAAGAGGCCAACTCTCGTGTGTACTCTGCAAGAGCTCAGGACATCCCGCTAATTTCAAAGAATGCCCGAGTATCAGCAGGTCAAACAGAATGTGCAGGCTGGAAAACAGAAGTCTGAGAAAGAGAAGGGTCGAAAGAGTCGCTCGTTCTCGAATTTTGTTGCACACAATGTGTCCTTTGCCCAAATGGTATCTGGACCGGGTAGCTCAATTACAAAAAGCGCGCCGAAGGTTCCTACACCGGAAGCGGATCTGGATTTGAAAACGATCCTTCTGTCATTGCACGGAAAGATCGATCAATTCCAGAAACAGTTAAATGAGCAAGCGGCTCGAATAGAGGTTAGAGATCGGCCCCTCTCCACACAAGGAGGTGGGGTCGCTATCTTAATACGTAAAGGCTTGCGCCATAGGGTCGTACATAGCGGGGACGCGCGAAGGTTCCAGGTGCTGGAAGCATGCATCGTATGCATTCCCCTCAATAGCTAGAGGCGGGTGTATGTGGTGTCGCTTTATGCACCTGAATCTCCTCAACGCATTGAATTTTTAAATGAGATCGAGACGCTTTTTCGTTGCTTACAGATTCAATCGGAAGATAATTATTACTTTTTAGGCGGAGACCTCAATGCTAAACATGCGGCATGGGGAACTGATATTCCGAACCCTAGGGGCAACCAGTTTTACGACTGGTGGCGTCATAATATGATTGAGTACAGACTCGAATTGTACGCGACGGATAACCCGTCTTTCCCTAGAGATGGTTCTTTCTTGGACTTGGCGCTAGTTGACGATAGACTAAAACTAACAAACGCTGATCTAAGCACGCGGAACTGTTTACGAGCGGTTGAGTATGAGGAAAGTGCTGACTCGAACGACGGTTTTTTCGTGGTCGAGGACCCGCAGGAGAGGGTGGATTTGATTGGAGCTTTCTTTGAGGCTGTGTATACGGTGAACAATCCTGTTCGCCGTAATCGCGACCTCGAGGAGAGGGCCCTTCTTAACCACTTTTATCTGCGGACCGAAATCCAAAATTGGCGATCCGAGAACAACGGTTTCACCGTGTTCAATGACGACAACCGTGCAAATGGCACAATCGCCGATGTAAGTTCTGATCTGTTCGTGAGAAAAGGTGAACTCCGGTGCATCTTCGAGTCACTGAAGAACAAAAAGTCGGCGGGAGTGGACGGTATCCCAAACGTCGTATTAAGACACCTGCCGCTAGAGGCGATAGATATCTTCGCCACGCTATTTAACAATGCGCTGAATAATGCATATTGTTGTGTTGTTGATGATTATGTGTATTATTGTGTTTGTGTATTTAAATTGCAATTATAATAAAAAAGGTGTTTAATGAATGTGGTGTGTATACTTAAGTTGTATTGTATGTGTGATGTGATTTTCCTTGTGGTTTGTGTCCAGTTGTAGTATTGTATACGGTATCAAATGTTTTAAAATAAAAATACTTGCTTAAATACAGAGAAAAAAATCGTTATAATTTTATTTATTATGTCATTTGCAAGACTCAAAAAAAACCATGAAAAGAAACCATACAAAAGAAAATCAACCGAACTCGTTGACTGTGCGTCCACCAATGCCATATGCTGCCCAATATGCCAGCCAGCGAGTCGAAAATCATTAATGTACCACTAACTGTTAATTCAACAAGCAAGCGAGTCTGGCAAGAGAGTAATTAAACAGTTTTCAAGAAAGATTGAAATAGCTGAATAGAAGAGAGTGCAGAATATGTACAAAAAAAACTGTATTGCATCGAGATCGAAAGTATATAAATGATTATGTAGCTTCATGCTTAAATAGGGTATGGTTTATGTTGTTATAAATAAAGTAAAATTAATATGAAAATTTGTTGAACTTTTTGTCGTTCTTAAACATCCAGCCCCCCCTGAAAGCTTAAGGCCTTTCAGCAATAGGCAGCACAGCAATCTTAACAGCAGGTCGAACATAGTCTCCGCACCGTGTACGTACAGTGACAACTCGGCAGTTGTTGTCTGGGCCCGGGTGAGTTTTGATAATTCTTCCAAGAATCCACTTCGATGGGGGTAAATTGGGTTCTTTTAGTAGGACAACATCGTCGACTTGCAGGTTGGGTTGCGAACTTCTCCATTTTGGTCTTTGCTGCAGGGAGGTAAGATACTCGCGATGCCAGCGTTTCCAAAACCCTTGAAACATTGCCTGTAAAAGTGACCAATTAGTTTTCATATTAACAAATGTATTACAAATTTCAGGTTGAGGAACAGCAGTATACGCCTCTCCAATTAAGAAGTGAGCAGGTGAAAGGGCAAGGGGATCGGAATCGGATGTTTGCCACATTGGTCTGGAATTAAGCAAGGCCTCGATTTTTGCCAATAAGGTGTACATGGCTTCATAAGTGAGTTTGGTTTCACCTATGACGCGTTTCAAATGCAGCTTGACTGATCGAACCCCGGACTCCCATAGTCCACCAAAATGAGGTGAAGATGGTGGTATAAATTTCCATTGAATATTGTCCTTTGATAGATGGTCTGTGACAAGAGTGTTGTGGTGTTGACTACACAGGACTTGAAACATCTCATCTAGCATCCGGTTTGCACCGTGAAAATTAGTGCCGTTGTCGCTCCAAATTTCGTACGGCTTTCCGCGACGTGCTACAAAACGATCCAATGCCTGAAGGAAGCTTACAGAGGATAAGTCTCCAACAAGTTCGAGGTGAATAGCCTTGGTTGCAAAACAAACGAATAAGGCTATGTACGCCTTCACATATCTCGGGTTTCTACCTACGTTAAGACGAAGAGTAATGGGGCCAGCATAATCGCAGCCAACTCTGCTGAATGGCCGCGAATATCTAATTCGTTCACGGGGGAGATTTGCCATCAGTTGCTTGGAGGTGGCTTGGCGCTGGCGAAAACACGTCGTACAATTATGGACAATCTTTCGAACTAGATTCCTGCATCCGAGTATGTAGTAATTTTGTTTTGTTACTGCGAATAAAAGAGAAGCTCCAGTATGTAAATTTTTTTTATGTTCATATTCCACGATAAGTTTTGCGATTGGGTGAGATTTACAAAGCAAGATCGGATGTTTTTCGGAGTATCTTAGGTTCGAGTACTCTAATCGACCGCCGACGCGCAGAACACCGAATGGGTCAAGGAACGGACTTAAAGACGAAAGCTTGTTTGTTGGTGGCAATTCTGTATTGTTTTTAAAACACATGATTTCAGTTTTAAATAAGCATCTCTGAGCACTTTTGATTAATTGATTTTTTGCAAAATTAAGGTCTTCAGTAGATAGGGCACCGCTTTTGCGGGGATATTTTGATGGTCTAGTGTTTTGAACGAATCGTAAAATGTATGATGTGACGCGTACCGATCGGATCCAGTTAGAGGACTTATGCAAAAGAACTTCCAGCACGGGTAGGATTTTTGTGTTTAAATGTGTTAAGAGTACCTGTGGTGAAGATAACTTCCTTTCTTCCAATTGAGTTGCGTCAATGTCTTCCGTATTGTACTTTGATAGAGGCCAATTGCTTCGATCCTCACTTAGCCATTGTGGTCCCTTCCACCAGATATGAGTAACCAATAGAGTAGACGGTAACATCCCTCGTGTAGCGGCATCAG
This sequence comes from Cheilosia variabilis, assembly GCA_951230905.1. Lineage (NCBI taxonomy): Eukaryota > Metazoa > Arthropoda > Insecta > Diptera > Syrphidae > Cheilosia > Cheilosia variabilis. The sequence continues at coordinate 88,602,640 of OX579676.1, forward strand.
CAGGGTTGAAAGCCGATCGCACATGGCTCCATGATTTGATAGGAATCGATGATACTATCTCCGCTGTCCTGTTCCCAATGAAGACTGACCATTTTTTTGGAGGGGCCGATAACCAATGCAGTACGATAGATGAGTCTGTCCAGGCGAATGTTTTGATGTCTGGTTCCTGTAATGACAGCTTAATTTTGTTTACCAACCGAGCAAGTAGTAAGGCTCCACATAACTCCAGTCTGGGAAGCGGTAACACCTTCAACGGGGCCACTTTTGATTTTGCCGCTACGAGCGATACGACAATGGAGTTATCTGGTTTGACGTTACGACAATAGACGACTGCTGCGTATGCATCCAAAGATGCATCACAAAAGCCATGCAGTTCCCAATTGTTTTTATTGTAGATCATTATTCGAGGAATAATAAAGGATTCAACAAGATGCAACTCATTTCGGATCGTTGTCCACCGATGGGATAGGCCATCCGAAACTTCTTCATCCCATTTGAGTTGTTTTCTCCATAACTCTTGTAGTAAGATTTTTACCGCTATTACCACGGGAGCAAGGAATCCTAAGGGATCGTAAACACGCGATGCGTCCGACAATATACGGCGTTTTGTGCAGGACCCGGAGGGACTTAAGCGGACCTTATACGAAAAGCAATCCTTCGAAGGGCACCATTGTAAACCAAGCATTTTGATTGAGTTGAACTCTTCAAAATCAATTGGTGACAGTTCTCTTTGATCGTCTGGTATAGAGGTTAACAAGGGCCAACAGTTGGTGGACCATTTACGAAGATTAAATCCAGCTGATTTCAGCAAATCAACCAGCTCCGTACGAAGGGTGATGAGATCTTTAATTGTGTCCGCCCCAGTTATGACATCATCGACATAAAAGTCGTTTTGCAGAACTGCAGATGCAAGAGGATGTGTTAATGCTGAATCCATGGCTAGTTGTTTTAAGACTCTAACTGCCAAGAAAGGGGCAGCTGATGTCCCATATGTCACCGTTAGCAATCTATAGTGCTTCAGCGATTCTCCTGCGTTTCCACGCCAAATAATTCGCTGATAGTTGGTGTGATTTGGGGCAACCCAAATCTGCCGATACATTTTCTCAATGTCTCCTGTCATGAGATAGATGTGTCGACGAGATCGCAAGCAAATGGAGAAAATGTCGCGCTGGATTGTTGGACCAACTAGAAGGGTTTCGTTAAGTGATTTTGAAGTATTGCTTTTTGCAGATGCGTCGAAGACGATTCTTATTTTTGTGGTAGAGCTGTCGTTTTTAAAAACGGCGTGATGAGGCATATAATAGTTTGATGGGCTGTTGGATTGAAAAATATCATTGGGCGGAATTTCTTCCATATGTCCAAGTGAGATGTATTCATTTATAAAGGCTGAATATTGGGATTTCAATTCGCTGTTCGAATTAAATTTGCGTTCGATAGAATGAAATCGAGTAAGAGCGGTGCCAAGAGAATTTCCGAAGTTTAATTGTGTTGTGGGTTTAAAGGGCAGTTGTACTTCATACCTGCCATCTTGCCGACGAATGTGATTGTTTGTGAAATGTTCCTCTGCAAGTTGCTCTTCTACGGATAACGGTGGTTCACTGGACACTTCTTCCAGCCTCCAGAATCTTTCGAGGTCAAATTCTTGATCATGATCTAACCGGGTGCAGTGAGTTGCAACAGAGGAATATTGAGCATGGCGGCCCGCTATCACCCAGCCAAAGATTGTTGGAATGGAAGTAAAACTTCCCGTCGGGTCTAACTTAGCTGAACCTGTGATGATATTGAAAACTTTGTCAGCTCCTATCAACATATCAATAGGACTAGGTTTATTATATTGAGGATCAGCGAGTTCAACAGAGGCCAAATTTTCAGGAATGGTATCGACAGAACATGGAGGAAGAGAAGATGTAATGCTTTGTAGGACGTAGCAATTAATGTGAACAGAGTCAGTACTGTAACGCGAAACTAGGTCAAAGGACACTAGTCCATTGGTAACTCCTGCCGACGTGGATGCAATTCCGATGATTGGAATCCTAGAACGTTTCCGCGGCAATCCCAAGCGTTGAGCCGTCTGCTCGTTAATAAACGAAACTTGGGATCCCGAATCTAGAAGAACACGTACCGTTTGGTAACAGCCATTTATGTCCTGGATCTGAGCTACTGCAGTAGGTAGAATGGATGTATAACGATGTGTAGTTTCGAGAGTGTGGGTTACGACTAGCGGGGTCTCAGAAACAGGATCTTGCGGTGAATGTTCAGTGACTGGGGGTTGCGAAGGATGGACTAAGGTGTGGTGGCGCGAATTGCACTGGCGGCAGCGAAAAGTTGAACGGCACTGGTTCGATGCATGTCCCTTGCGGAGACAATTAAAACAAAGCGATTTGTTTTTTACGAACTCGCGACGAGCGGCTATATTCAATGATTTAAAGTCTTGACAGTGCGACAGGGTATGATCTGCCTGACACTTTAGACAACCAGACGATGTTTCAGCAAGATGGGTTTGAATTGTTCTAGGCGATTGTTTGGACCGAGAAAACGATATGCATGATTCTAGACATCGACAGCGTGTTTGAAGAAAATCAAGGAATTCATCTATGGTAGCGTCATCGCGTGTGCCCACTTCTTCCGACCAAGCTCGTTTCGTTTCATGATCAAGCTTTTGTACTAGAAGGTAGATAAGCCATGGGTCTCTATTAGTCATGTCTAGCGCGTTGAGACCCCTTATCGCTTCATCAGCACTATCAGTGATCTTCCGCAGTGACTGAAGATTCGCGACAGTACAAGTTGGAAGTGATATGAACGAGTGAATGAATGATTGTGCAATCAAATGTTTCTGGTCGTATCTTTTCTCCAGCCGGTCCCATGCTTCTACATAATTACTTTCCGAACACGAAATATGTTTGAGCAAACCTGCAGCTTCGCCACGCAGGAAAGATTTCAAAAATTGAAGTTTTTGCGTACACGTGATAGTTCGGTTTGAGTCAACTGTTCCCGTAAACATGTCACGGAAAGTTGGCCAATCTTTGTAATCGCCAGAGAACGTTATTGTTAAGTAGGGTAGCTTTACGGTATTAGAAGTGGTGGGACCATCTGAGACAACAGATGGCGGAGGGGAATGAGCAGCAGGTTTATCTTCAGCGTGCTGTTTTTGAAGATTGTGTATCGCGTTCGAAATGGCTGAATGTGCGGCATAGTATTTGGCCTCATATTCGGCAAATTCCGGCTCACGATCGATATAGCCATCGGCGTCAACAAATTCTAGAAGTTGATCTTGCAAGGCAACGAATTCATTCCACGTTTCATCGAGTTTTTTGAGACGAAATTCTAGGTTAGCTAAGGTAGTGTTGGAGTCTATCTCATTCGCAAATGCTGCTGCCAGTGTGATACAGCCCTTAGCACGACCGCGCTTTGCAATAATCTTGTTCATTTTTAGAGAATAAGTTTAGACAAATTTTTAGAACCCTTAAGATGCTTTGCAAAGTGTTATTAAAAGTACCTTAGATAATGGTCACCTTGATTAAAACGTTCACTGTTAAGTACCGCACGCTTAGGTTTTAAGTAATGTTCCGCTGCTTAAACCGTAAGCATTAATAGTCTATGACCGAATGTTCAACGCGTGATTTTATGTACAAACTTGATTGCAAAACGTTATGTATATAATAGTATGTGCTTGGTGTCTTTGTGAAACACGAGATTTGCGACACAGTGAGTAAGTATATAATGATGCATGAATAAAGCAAGCAAAATGTCTAAAAATTCGCGATTTCACTAGATAATTCGGCTTCAGAAGGACCAAAATTATGTTGTGTTGTTGATGATTATGTGTATTATTGTGTTTGTGTATTTAAATTGCAATTATAATAAAAAAGGTGTTTAATGAATGTGGTGTGTATACTTAAGTTGTATTGTATGTGTGATGTGATTTTCCTTGTGGTTTGTGTCCAGTTGTAGTATTGTATACGGTATCAAATGTTTTAAAATAAAAATACTTGCTTAAATACAGAGAAAAAAATCGTTATAATTTTATTTATTATGTCATTTGCAAGACTCAAAAAAAACCATGAAAAGAAACCATACAAAAGAAAATCAACCGAACTCGTTGACTGTGCGTCCACCAATGCCATATGCTGCCCAATATGCCAGCCAGCGAGTCGAAAATCATTAATGTACCACTAACTGTTAATTCAACAAGCAAGCGAGTCTGGCAAGAGAGTAATTAAACAGTTTTCAAGAAAGATTGAAATAGCTGAATAGAAGAGAGTGCAGAATATGTACAAAAAAAACTGTATTGCATCGAGATCGAAAGTATATAAATGATTATGTAGCTTCATGCTTAAATAGGGTATGGTTTATGTTGTTATAAATAAAGTAAAATTAATATGAAAATTTGTTGAACTTTTTGTCGTTCTTAAACACATATTATCCGGCGCAGTGGAAAATAGCGGTGGTACACCCTATCCCGAAGGATAAAGATAGGGCAAACCCTGCTAATCTTCGGTCAATTTGTTTGCTCCCGAATGCTAGCAAGGAATTCGAGAAAGTCGTCAATATATCTCTTTTAAGATGGGTTGAGGAAAATAAGATCATTCCGGAGAACCAGTTTAGGTTCTCCGGGTTTACAGCGGGGCATGACACTATTCATGCCGCGTCGAAACTGGTCTCCGACATTCAATGGAACAAAAGTAAGAACCAATGCACGGGCGCCTGCCTGGTCGACTTTGAGAAGGCCTTCGATACCGTATAAGCTGACCAGAATGGGCATGCAAAAACCCTTGCTGTATATGACTTATGACATGCTTGTGGGAAAGAAGTTCGTTGTCAACGTTGGCAATGTGACTTCGAGCAGGGCTTTCGAAATTAAAAACGGCTTACAACAGGGAGCAGTGAATTCTCCGATCCTGTTTAATGTTTACACAAGTGATCTGGTGGGTTCCCTCAGACATGCTATAGCGTACGCAGACGATTTAGTGGCGTACAGGTCAGGACCAAAAATCGAGGTCATCAACTTCCTTCTGCAGCGTGACTTCGAGCAAATTAAGAGGTATTGCGATGATTGGAAGTTGAAAATCAACTTCCAAAAATCGGAAACAATCCTGTTCAGAACTCCATTGGCTGGGGCCTCTAGGGATACCAGAAAAAACTGGAGAAAATTAACAATTATTGGACAGCAGGGGCGGCCATTGGCATCTGGCTCGACCAGTATCTGTATTTTGATAAACATATAGATGCTTGTCTTGCTGGGGCTAGGAGGGCCTACGCTCTGACAAGGAGACTGTTTCGCAGCAGTCAACTTGACACCAGGGTGAAGGTGATTTTCTGCGTGGCCCTTATAAGGCCTATCATCACTTATGGCTGTCCCATGTGGTTCAATATAGCGCCGTTCTATATGGAAAAGATTCGGGTGTTTGATAGGCAATGTCTCAGGGCCTGTCTAGGGTTATTTAGAACTCCTGAATCTGAGTACATAAAATACTATCCCAACGAGACCCTATAAAATGGGGCTCGACTGAATAGGATTGACAATTTCCTTATTAAGGTGATTCGGAGGCACGTTGCGAGGGCGATAGCCAGTGATAATAAGCTGATCTCAGGGGCTTACTACCCCAATTTAATGTACCACGAGAGTACGCTTCGGTCTGGCTGTATCCCGCCTGAGGCATTTCTTCATGTAGACATGAAAGGGTTAGTCCAGCAAAAAGATAGTGTGCCGGTATTGTACCACAGCCACCGCGGCGCGAGGGATAAGCGGCTCATCCACGACGGGTATGCCGCCAATGCTCAGGAGCTCCTCCGTTTTAGCACCGCAATTGCGGATCGGGACAAGGTCGATACGTTAAAGCAGTTCACCGAATATCGGTGGCTTGATGAAGAGGTGAGGGTAGATACGCTCTCCCGGGCCGGTGCGCTACTTACGTAGCATCCTCCTTAGTTTTAAGCTAGAATTTAAGTTTTGTAGGTTTAGGTTTAGAGTAGGGGGTCTTTGGGAGGGGCCGGGCTAGCCAACATGAAAGAGTGCTACCGAGACTGGACCGACGCTTAAGGCCTCGCTCGAGTCTCGGCGGCGCGTATGTGCACCTTGTTGACGGCTGCCAGACGCCCATGGACGCAATCAGGATGGTGACCAATCGGAGAGATTGCTCACCTCCCTGATTATAGGTAATTTAGATTAAGGAGCTTAGGTAGTGTTAAGTAGTTTTAAGTAATAAACAAAACAAAAAATCCGAACAATAGTTCTTGGCGAAACCATTGTGTGGTGTGCGATCAAAGACAGTGGTGGTGATTTAATGGCCACAGTGCCAGGCTCTATGCCCAGATGGAAGCTGAAGGACTTAAATCCAATAAATAAAATTTTTATATATATAGATAGTGGTGAGTTTCATGAGGAATATTTAGTGTGTTCGATTAAAATTAATTCGGTGCTTGTGATATGGGTACATGTACGTCATCTTTTGGCCGTCAACGACTATCCACAAACAAAATCGCAAGGAAGCCGTGACCGCCAACATTTTTGTGGTGGAGTTATTTTTTTTGTACTTTTTGTGCAAATTATTTTTCTATTTTTGTTGTGATTATTGTGCATGTTGGAGTGTCTTAACAGCCTGAACCGGAAAAAGGGTACGGCAGTGCCAGAAGAGCACCCGATTACCGCTCCCTCCGAAACGGTCGGCATAGGTACCGTGCATCGCCACATAAGATACCAAGTCACACATATAAAATACGTCACCAACAACCAAGTCACATGATACACACATATAAAATACGTCACCAACAACCAAAGCACATAATACACACATATAAAGTACGTCACCAACAAGCAGAAGATTACACCAACAAAAACCCATATCAAGAAAGAATATACCTTGAACAACAGAAAAACAATTAACCAAATAAGTATAATATAAGATAGACGTGCAATCGTTGCCAGATCAAAAATGTTTTATTTGTTTAATTTTTATTCATATATTTTCGTTGTTTATAATTTGGTGTTTACATATAATTTTGTGTGTCGTTGTTTTATAAAGTAATGTCCATATTAGTAATAAGTTTTGTATCCCAGTTTAAATTTTTTTTATGCACAATTTGTGTAAAAACCCCTAAAGTGAGCTCATTCTAGGTAGGAATTAACTGGGAGTTAGGAGTATCGCGGAAGGGGGATTAAAGCGAACAATATAAAGCGGTTAGGGCAAGGAGGATACCAAATTTAAAGAATTGCCAGATACACATTTAAATTTTGCTTTGATTTTACATTTTGTTCTTCAACATGATTTTTTTTTAGATTCATTTTTTTTGGTAATTAATTCAAGTAATAATTAATTCAATTAAACTAACTTAAACAAGAATATTTAATAATAACTTGAAAGGCACAATAAATATTTAGTCACGTAGAAAATGATTAAAATACTTTTTATTTTACGGTGAGCTATAAATTAAAATATGACATCTCCCTTTTCCAGGGGGTGACATAGGGTGGTCGAAAGCCTCCGAATGATGAGCTGATCGTGCTGAAACATCTATAGTAGGGGAAGTTCACAAATAGCCACCGAACTTCCAGGTAGGGTGGGATAAGTGATGGCCGCGGTGAATACCATCGACAGCGCCCTCTCTGTGTGGAAATGTCCGTCTGCGTCTGAAATTTTTTTTTTTATTTAGTGTAGGCACGATATATGTTTTGTTATTGTTATTGTTGGTGTGTGAGGACAAGAACCCTCACCATTCCGGCGAGCAGAGTCGAGCGAAGCAAGCGTGTATTTGTCTTACTTACATGGATTCAGTGGCCGTGATTAAGTGTCGAATTGTCTTAACATGTTGCATTGTTCCATCTATTTATTTCTCGTATATTGGTGTGTTGTGACTCTCACCATCTCAAGTCTTCCAGCAAATCCTTCCAGGTAGATTGGAATTGCGGAGATGGAGAAAAATACAACGATGTGTGTCCTTGTTCTACCCTCTCATTTTTTGTATTTGTTTTCCACATTGAGAGGATTTTTAGTATATAGTCCGTCCGCAGTCTTTCTTTCTTTTATTTTTTTTTATGTCCAAGCCGATCAAGCCTTGTTATTAGCCAACAAAGAAACCGCCAAGGCAGACACCCGAAGCACCCACGAACTGAAATATATACAAAAAGCAAAATATTAGTTTTTTTAGATAGTGTCAGATAGAGGTACATACATTTTAATATTATTATTTTTTTTGCGTGTGTAAATAATAATTTAGCCGTCTCACTAAGCTAAATTTTACTCCTTCTGTTTATTTATTCATTTCTTTGTTTTGTTTATACATATCTTCTTTTTTTTGTAGCTTTAAGTTCATATCAAGCGCACTGCTATATATTATTAGTGTGCACTTTTATTGTTATTTATACCCGTTCTAAGTGTGTCTATTTTCGTCAGCATTTTAGTTTTCCTGTGATTAGTTCACCTAAGGACGATTTTAAAAAGCATAAAGTTAGTCATAGTTACAACTCAGATTCTAGAAAAATAATCACCCATTCGCAATCACATTCAGCAGGAACTCGCTCTGGAACAATGTCTTTTGTTAAACATAGTCCACCACCAGCCAATAGATCGGCAAAGTCTAAAACCACAATGTCTAACCAATCTTTCTCCGATACTGGAAGTATGCAGGCGAACAGTGAATCTGCAACTTCTTCAGAATCTGTCTCAGCCCCATCGTTCAGTTCGCTCAGCCAATTTGGTGCCGCTTCTATTGAAGAACAGAACAAAAGCACCCGAACTGTGGTCGATACGTCTGAAAAACAAAACCCAATCATTACCATAAGAAATCAGTCACTAAAATCTGAAAAAGCAAACTTACCCAACATAGAATTTTCCATTAATCCAGCGATCAAAACCGCTTTTCTGTCTCAGCAGATCTGCGGATCTGCGGAAGGAAATGAGAACCAATTTTCTGGAATTTATGAAAGAGTTTCAAACTGATCGTCCTGCTGTTCAACCAGAACAGACAGTCCCAAAGAATAATTCTTCGAGCACAGGCACTATCCCAAAAGAAACTTTTCATTTGCCCCCGCAGCCCTCAACAGCATGAGCAAGCTCAACTTAATGTTGTCGCCCAAGCATTTCTTCCTAATGGAAATTACCAAAAAAACAACAACTAAATCGAGTAGAGGCAAAAACTCAAATAATAACTATCATCAAACTCATGCATCATTTCAGCAGGTGGGTCATCATTTTGAGATGCCCTATCCCAACCAACCAAGTCAGTCGTTTGAGACAAATACCCACTCAGGAGTAACAGGCCCAATAAAAATTTATAAGTGGGGAATTTGTTTCGAAGGAAAGTCAGATACTCAAGATGTGGAGGATTTTATCTTCCGTCTGGAGACACTCCAAAACAACAACAGCTGTTCGTGGTCGGAAATCTTGATAGATTTCCACTTGTTGCTCTCAGGTGCCGCCTACGAATGGTACTGGCAGTACCAGAGAACCAACTACCGCCCGGATTGGCTCACGCTTCGAGAAGCACTCTTGCGCCAATTCCGGAACTCAAAATCAAACTTCGTTATCATGAGAGATATCATGGACCATCACGGATCCCAGGTACCTGGGAGTCAAGTGACGATTTCTTCTCCGCAATTTATAAAACTAAATCGCAATTACGGATGGAAATACCGGAAGGGGAATTAGTGCGCATATTAAAGCGCAATTTAAACGAGAGAATAGGAAGGTTAGTGTTCCCTATGACGATATTTACAGTGGACCAATTAAGGAGCTCCTGCAAGGAGGTAGAAAATGCTTTCCCTAGCAGAGAGGCACCTAGGTCTCATAGGCCCCAGCCAAAATACACGGCTTTGTTGCAGCAATGCAATATGGTGGCACACGTCCCAAGCCACCGCGTAATTATGTGGATCTAAAATCTTGGAATTGTTGGAACTGCCGTGTTGAAGGTCATTCCTTCGTGGAATGTCCGTCTCAGGTACGGAATATCTTTTGCTATCGATGCGGTCAGGAAGGGGTCATAACTCCTAAGTGCAAGCGTTGCAATCCGGAAAACCGGCAAATGAACGCGATGCAATTGGGGGAGTTGCGTTCGACACAGACCTCCGAGTCCTTAGAGAACCAGTCACACCATTAAATAATGATCATCCTGAAATAAACGTTAAAGAGATCAAAATTTTAAAAAGAGATTCAGATCCCAACGTAGTTGAAATTAGGAAACGTTTTATAACTAAGCCGTTACATGTTAGGATTAAGGAATATTATATAGCTAGAGGTAGAATACTTAAAAATAATAATGTGTTTACGTCCAAAGCCATATTAAAAGCCCGGAATCGATATAGAATTCGTAAGGAAATTAGAAAAAGTATAGCTTCGACCATAATCGATACCTCCACTGATCCCAGACCATATGCAAAAATAGAGATAGCAGGCAAGAGCGGACCCAGTCAAACAACGTACCCCGTGTCCCCAGCGATACAAGCCCTCGGAGAGTGAGAGTGAGAGCGCTTGGTGTTCACCGGTAGTCTTGATTCGGAAACCCGGCAAAAATCGTCTTTGTCTCGACTCCCGAAAGGTGAGCGCCTTGACGAAGAAAGACGCCTATCCTCTCCCCCATATCGACGGGCTACTCAGTCGTCTACAGGACACGTATTACATCAGCAGCGTCGGGCTGAAAGACGCATTTTGGCAAATACCGCTGGAGGCACGGAGTAGGGGGAAAACTGTTTTCACGGTACCGGTGACCGTGAGACCCTTGTACCAGTTTACGGTCATGCCCTTTGGGTTGTGTAACGCAGCTCGAATTTTGTCATTATTACAAGGTATTTTATTTTCAGTGACGATAAAAAAAAATCCGATGAAAGATCCTTAGCCCATCCACCCTAAAATTTACACGACCAAAGCCACTTGTAAATCAAGGCCGTCAATCTGATCTCCTTTCACATATTAGGAAAGTGACATTTGGGGTTTATTAATTGTAGATACTATTTCAAATCGATAATATCATTAAATTGTTGGTCATGAATTCATAACAAACAGAAATACGACAAAAAGATTAACTTGAAATAAATTCCATCTGCATTCAAATATCTACAAGAATGAATTTTCAAATCCAAAATAAAAGATCAACCGTCATCTCATCATAAAAAGGAACGCGAACAAAATCGTTTTCTTTCATAAGCGCAAATATCCAGATTTGCCTTTCATACGATCGAAATTCCAAATCCGAAATTTGTCATCATTTCTTTTTCAAAGAAACTACTCATGCTTGAAAGAACGAAACCTCATTGTGCGAGTAACAGAGAAAAGAAAACCACATGATGTTTTCATCCCTTTATTTGATACCTACCGACCAGCCACCAACCATATGTTTCGGCAGAGACAATACTGAGACCACCAACTCCGGCCGATTGCCCGTTACTTAGCCTACAAGCTATATTTTTATGGAGTGTTCACGTTTGGTGCGCTAGTATTCTTACATAGAAAATCGTATTGACAAATGTCATGAAACTTCAAAAATTCCGGCTCACCAACACACTCCCAGGAGGTATGAGACACTTCCGCTGTGGGCAAAGTTGCTGGCAGAGTTCATAGAATTTTATCCGTTTAATTTGAAATTGTTCGTTACGTGTGGATAATATTTTTTTTTTTGGAATAAGTGCACATTTACTTAAAATGTTCATGAAAAATTAACAATGTAGATTGGTTGAGGGAAAATGAAAACATTTTGAGCAAATTTTCTTCATTATTTAAGAAAAATTTACACACGAAATCGAAGTTAATGATATCCAAAAGCGGAAAATACACAACCATGTTTGTCCTAATATGTTTCTAGTATATAGAACATCAACTTTAGATAGTTTTACTAACCAAACCAATCAAATTCAAATTCAAATTCGCCTTTTAACAATTTATAATAACTAACCAATGGCGTTCAGTAATGAAAAAATGTGGTATTCCCGAACTCTTTCACGTTTCCCCACGGTTGCCGAGGTTGGCAGCATTTATTTTTGCATTTATTGTATGTTTTTGCATGTCACACGGATTCTTTTTTGACATAACACCGATAGGAAAACAAAAAGGCGAATTTGAAAAAAAAAACTGAGGGGGCCAGCGGCAAGAGGATTGTGAGTTGGGGTTCTCAGTATGGTTTGTCTATGGTTTCAGTTCACTAATCACAAGTGTGATTATTCCTCTCTATTTGGGTTCTACAAGAAAGTAAGCACGACAGCAACGCCATCCGACGGGGTGTCCGGCCAAGAAAATTTTCGTGTTGACGATAGTATTTACTATAGTCTCTATAGAACAGCGTTTCCCAAATGGTGCTCCGCGGAACCCTGGGGTTCCGTGCAAGGGTCAAATGGGTTCCGGAGAAAAAACAGAATCGTGCCGTCGCGTCACTTACACAAAAAAACAAATACAGAAACAGACAGCTCCAGACCTACGCATTCGGTTTAAGCCTAATTTTAAGGATATTTTAAGTAAATATGTGAAAAAATTTCATTCTTCACATAAAAAAGTGACGACGCATTTTTTGTTGTACAATAAATGTTTCATAAAACTTAAAATCATTTATTCATTCTTTTCTTGTCAAACATAAAAATATCCAAACCGCACTCCAGGGAACGAAGTTTTCTGTTGTGTTGAGTCCGCCAAAAAAAGGTTGATCATTTAGGGTTCCGTGGCCGAAAAAAAATTGGGAACCTCTGCTATAGACAATGCTTGAATGAATGCCTATACATTTGCATTGCTGTTTTCAGATATGCTTTCCCTTTCCGATTTCAGCTTGTTGATGAGGGGTGGGTTTTGTAATCTATTCTTTCTCTTCCTTTTTGGTTCGATTTCAAAATTTGTCAGGTTTGTCGTCTGTTGCTTTTATGAATGAGATGAACACGAACAGGTACCTACTTTGTGTGTAGTTGGATGTGCATTTATTTTTCTTTGGAAGAATTTTTGCATTTTCGATTTACGAGATTCTTCAATTCTGCTCAAAGCACAAATGAATTGACAACAAGATTTATTTCTTCCATGGACAAATGATTGATTATCCTGATTTACTCGGTTTGTTTAATTGGTTATGGTGGTCGGATCTTGTAGGTATTTAAAAAAAACCTCATGTTCGAAATGTATGCGTGAAGTTATTAATAAGAAGTATGGAACTTTTTTTTTAAATATTAAGTTAGAAACAGTCAGTTACTGTTACAAAACTACGATGAAGTTTTCATAATGTACGCCGTACGGGTGGGTAGGTCTTCATTTCTGAAAGTTTTTAAATTGATATTAATTTTTTTAACCTCTCTTCCAACGTTATTTTTCATACTTCTTTATTTAACTAAAGACTCGTTCCAAAATACTTAAAAAATTCATGGAATTCTAATTCACAATGTCATTCTTTGGAAATTTAGAAATAACAGAAAGCTATAACATGTCTTATATCTTTTACATCTTTTTTACATTATATTGGTGCTATATAAAACGATCATATTGACGCTATCCAAGCCACCAAGGTCTATTTACTGAATACCTATATTGGTGCTATAAAAAACTATCATATTGACGCTATCCAAGCCACCAAGGTCTATTTACTGAATACAAATAATGATTCCAAAAAACCGGACAATTTGCCGAATAAGTGTCACCGGCCAACAGCGTATTATATGTTTAGTTATTAGTGCATTTTTATATGGGGCCATAAATCTTAAAATCGAAAAAATGAAAAATGTTGGTCATGAATTCATAACTGACGACGACAAAAAGATTAACTTGAAATAAATTCCATAAACTAACATTTTTACAAAATCTAGCAAAACCCAAATTAATTTTATTGAATTTGAATGGGATAAGGTTTTCGCGAGGGTTTTCGATAGAATTGTAATAGGTAGTTCATTTATAAATTCCTTCCTTTTTTTTCACTGTTGGCAGAAGCAAAAGAATAATTTTGAATACAGGTAGAAGATGGTTAGTTTTATTTAATTTGTTGCAGCAAAATAGGCTATTGTGTTGGTTTCTTTTTTTAATTTGGGCAAAAGCACCATTCTTTATTTTATTTACAACCCTATCCGTAATTTTTCTTCGTATTATTGATATCAATGAGGCCCTTAGGTTTTTCCACATTACCAAGCCAGTCTGTCTTATTTTTCGAATAATCCAATGAGTGGGTAATATTTGGAGTGCATAAAAACCTGATTTCATTTATACTGTTCCCGTATAACTGACAAAAACTGGGAATTACTTACCTATTAAAAAAATAAATAAAATTGCCTACCTACCTATTTTCTGCAAGTATGTTAGGTATATGTATTTTAATTTGAGTTTAATTTGAATAACTCGATACAATTAAAAGAAAATAATACGATAGAAGAATTATTACCCAGTAGGAGTATGTGCATATATGAATTTAATGAAAAAAAAAAAAAAACGAATTCAAAAAGAATACCAAAATAATTATTAAAAAAAAATTGCCTACCTACTTTGTGCGACAGTGTGTCAGAAATATTCCAAAAAAAAACAAAAAGGATTAGTATCTTGAGTAATATTATTTTGCTGGTGTTTTAAATAGTATATCTACCTAATATAAGTATTTTATTGTTTATCGTTTATTGCGCGTATGAACTGTTTTTGTTTAGTTTACCAAAATGCTGTTGATTTTGCGAAGAAATTTATCAATTATATTTTTGTTAAATTAAAAAAAAAAAGTTTTTAATATCATCAAAATTGTTTGTCATTTTGTCATATTATCTCAGTTCCATAATTTCAATTTGTTGATTCAACAAATAAATTGCTCAATTGATACAATATCGATTTATTAAATTGAAAATTCTGTTTTGTTGATCTGACAAAGTAAGTTTCTTAGTAAATGTTTTATCCGTTTGACAAAATATCGTTCAAATTATTATATTAGGTATATTATTTTTAGTGTAGGTATATGAGGATAAAAAACAATCCGATGAAAGATCCTTAGACCATCCACCCTAAAATTTACACGACCAAAGCCACCTGTAAATCAAGGCCGTCAATTTGATCTCTTTTCACATATCTGGAAAGTGACATTAACATCCACAATTGTAGATATTATTTTAAATCGATAATATCATTAAATTGCTGGTCATGAATTCATAACTGACGACGACAAAAAGATTAACTTGAAATAAATTCCATTTGCATTCAAATATCTACAAGAATGAATTTTCAAATCTAAAATAAAAGATCAACCGTCATCTCATATAAAAAGGAACGCGAACAAAATCGTTTTCTTTCATAAGCTCAAATATCCAGATTTGCCTTTCATACGATCGAAATTCCAAATCAGAAATTTGTCATCATTTCTTTTTCAAAGGAACTACTCATGCTTGAAAGAACGAAACCTCATTGTGCGAGTAACAGAGAAAAGAAGCCCAAATGATATTTTTATCCCTTTATTTGCTACTTACCGACCAGCCACCACCACCAACCAATGTTTCGGTTCACTAATCACAAGTGTGATTATTCCTCTCTATTTGGGTTCTACAAGAAAGTAAGCGCGACAGCAACGCCATCCGACGGGGTGTCCGGCCAAGAAAATTTTCGTGTTTCGTACTATAGTCTCTATATAAGTTAATAATTCAACGCGACGTTTAATTAAAAAAAAGTTATTTTATGAGGAACTACCTCTTTATTGCCATCAAAACTTAGAACTAAATTCACATCGATACTGGCACATTTATTTATTAATTATTTTTGCCTATTAAGCTACTTGCATCATTCAAATGTATTCAGGTCAATTTCCTGGAAATTTGTCTGGAGTGTGTAAATTGCAGTGCAATCGAGATTCTTGGAATTCGACTGTGGGAGCTCGTGTATTGACTATTGCAGTGCAGTTGAGATTCTTGGAATTTGACTGTGGGAACTCGTGTGTTAACTCTTCCCTCCTTGATTTGATTGTCCTCAATCAATTACTAAAAGTATGGGATGTCGTTGAACTTCAATGTAGGTGGCCGAACTGTGTGATTTATTACTGAAGTGGGATGGACTTGCTTATGTTCTGGTTCCAGATTTTGGATGATGATTTCGGTGTTGTTTCGCTTGCAGATATTGTAGGTGGCCATAATTGCAGCTGTGCCTATTATGAGTATGATTGCATACGTAATAAAACTGTGTGCTGTAGCTTTTAATTGTAAAAGCTCAATTTCGTTCGTATTGTTTATATGTAACTCGTTCATCATTTCTAATGAAAGGAATATACGGTATTGCTTCTCTTTTGGGGTTAGTTGAACTATTGCGGGGAGTGCTTGATATTCTGATGCTTCTCGTGAGGTAAATGTTCTGTCATTGATGGTAATGCTAGTATTATGGAATTTGATTAAAAATGTGCCATCGAGCTTTTGCTGTGTTGATTCCATTGCTAAGGTCCCATTAAAATCATTGAGTAAAATTACGCCTGTTGATACTTCGCCTATTTGTGGTAGATGTTGATTGTTTATTATGTTGCAAGTAGCTTTTACACTTTTTAAAATATTAGGAATACATGCTGTGTTAGTTAGATTTACAATATCTTGGATTTTACAAATTGAAAAATAGTTACATGACTTGCAGGTTTGTTTTAGACCATATGTTTCGTTTTGAGATTTCAAAATTGTTTTAAACAATAAATCTGTTGCAATATTATTTCTTTGTACGGGTTTTAGGATAAGTTTTACATAATCATTTTGAGTTACTAGAGGTATATTTATAATATAAAGTATTGAGATTGAATTGCTTGCAATTTTTACTTCTGCAAAGCTTAAGGCTTCTTCAATAGTATTGAAAGGCAAATTTTCTTTGGATATGGTGCTTAAGGCCAAGTTAACTTCATGATTGGATAATATAAGAGAGTTAATAATACCGATTTTAGCCCAATGTATGGCATAATTTAGATGTTCTAGTTTTTCTTTAAATATTTTAAGTTTATATTGAAAATTTATTAAAATTTCGTTATTTAGCATTTCATTTTCTTGGATTGATTTTAAAATTTCATTTGACATTTTAGTAATAATTAAAATAAATAATAGAGAGTATGAAAGGAAAAACTATAAACATGAACCATTAATTCCAAATACCATTTTAGATATTAATTATATGTACTAAAATAGATGATTTAACTTTCCAAGAAATACATTATCAAAGTATAAACAATTTAAAAGAAATTCAAGAACTTAAAGATAAACATAAAAAGTCAAATTTAACAATATACTTTATGTTTGTAACCATGATAATCATTGTAATCATTTATATTTACATAAAATTAAGAAATACAAATAATAAGAAGATTATAAATAATGTAAATCTTCCAACGGTCACTTTCCGACCATTAGAAGACTCTAAAGGGGGAGGTGTTATATCAGAGCAAGCTTGTGAACAAACGCTCGATTTCAAATTCAATTAACTAAGTCAATTGAATGCAATGATAACAAATACATTTAATACAATGATGCGATGGTGAAATACCATAAAGAAAATCAAATGGGAAACAACATAAATAAAGGGTGATTTTTTAGCTGGTTTGGTTTTGGCAACACTGGTTTTGACAGCTGACGTGTGTTTAGTACCTTGTGTCACTGTCAAACAGCTTCAGTTTGGTTTGCAATTTAACCATGGATCGTCTTACAAATGAACAACGCTTGCAAATTATTGAATTTTACTATCAAAATTCGTGCTCGGTTCGAAATGTTCATCGCGCGCTGCTTCCATTTTATGATCGGCATTCTCGACCTTCTGAGCAGTCTATTCGGAAGATTGTGACCAAATTTCGCACCAAATTTACTTTGTTGGACATTAAACCACCAACACGTTTACGTACTGTGCGTAGTGAAGAAAATATTGCGGCCGTATCAGCTAGTGTGACAGAAGACCGCGAAATGTCGATTCGGCGCCGTTCCCAGCAGTTAGGCCTTTGTTACAGCACTACGTGGAAAATTTTGCGGAAGGATTTGGGCGTAAAGCCTTTTAAGATACAGCTGGTGCAAGAACTAAAGCCAGCCGACCTACCACAACGCCGAATTTTTGGTGAATGGGCTCTTGGAAAGCTGGCCGAGGATCCGCTTTTTTATCGAAAAATTGTGTTCAGCGATGAGGCTCATTTTTGGTTGAATGGGTACGTAAATAAGCAAAATTGCCGCATTTGGAGTGAAGATCAGCCAGAAGCATTGCAACAGCTACCAATGCATCCCGAAAAAGCCACTGTTTGGTGCGGTTTATGGGCCGGCGGCATTATTGGGCCATATTTCTTCAAAGATGATGCGAATCGCAGCGTTACTGTCAATGGTGAACGCTACCGAGCGATGATAACAAACTTTTTTTTGCCCGAAATGGAAGTTCTTGACTTGCATGATATGTGGTTTCAACAAGACGGTGCCACATGCCACACAGCACGCGAAACAATGGCGCAATTGCGAGGCGAGTTTGGTGAACAGTTAATTTCACGTTTCGGGCCGGTCAATTGGCCGCCTAGATCGTGCGATTTGACACCATTAGATTATTTTTTGTGGGGGTATGCCAAGGCTAATGTGTATAGGGACAAGCCCGCTTCGATTGACGCACTGGAAGCCAACATCCATGCATTCATTCGTGAGATACCGGCCGATATGTGTGAAAGAGTATGCCAAAATTGGACTCAGCGGATGGGCTACCTGAGACGCAGCCGCGGTAAACATTTGCATGAAATTATCTTTAAACATTAAATTGCAAGGTTCAAACTATCGATTCAAATAAATATTTCATTCATTTTTTCGAATTTTTTGTGTTTTTTTTTTAAAAAAAGTTCTAAACCTCTTAAAAAATCACCCTTTATTGTTCATTCTTTCATTATACAGTGTATTAATTATAATCAGTTTATTGTTATTTTGTAACATATTGTTAATTTTCTCTATTATGGTTATATAATCCTCATGGTCGGGGTTACCCGCGACCCATTTCCAAGCCGACCCTATAAAGTCAAGAGATCTTTTCACCTTCCGTGGTTTAAGATGATGTATTAGATTTTGAATTTGAGTAATTTCATGTTTAAGATAGGGGTACAGGGAGTTATTTCTGTGAGTAAAAATAATTGGGGTTAGTTCATTTAGTCTTGTCTCGTATTGGTCCAAGTCGATCACGTGAATAAGTTTAAAGTTTCCTGTATGTAGTCTTGCGTGGCCTGTATGTATTGCTACCACTTGAGCGTTCGTAAAGTCCAGTATCTGGATTTCGGTCTTACCGAAATTAAGAAGATATCTGAAATGATATTTAAGTGCTAATTTCTGATATTGCTGCCAGAGTTAGTAATGATTATAGAGTGTTTATTTTCTTTGACAATTTCTTTTCGATATCTGATTGTTAGTTTTGACCCTATTCGTTTATTGTGTTTCACATAAACTATGTCTCCTGGGTTATATTGTCTAATAGGCTTTCTCTTTTTGTTATGGTAGCTTAGATCTTTTTCTTGTTTTAGTTTTAGTCTTTCGATATTGTTGAGTCGTATTTGTTCAAATTTGTCTGGGTCTATGTTTGGGGAACGTCCAAAGAATAGTTCAACTGGTTTTTTCTTTGTTGTAGAGTGTATTGTGAAATTGTACTCGTTAAGAGCTCTGTTGAGCAATTGCTCAAATGAACGAGGGCGTCCATCGGAATTCAAACATCGCATGATTTCTGACAATGTTGAATGGAAGCGTTCAACCTGGCCGTTAATCTCACTTTTGTAATTCAATTCATCTTCCATCATAGAGAGTATAGAAATAGAGTTGAGTGATTTTTCGTTATCGATTATCACTACTTCGGGAATGCAAAAAAAATATAATATGTTTTGCAGATGTGGTTTGATGTGTTCAATAGATCTAGATTCGATTATTTTTGCTTGGGCATATTTGGTGAATTTATCTATTGCTGTTAGGACAAAGTGTTTTTCGGTGGAAAATATATAATAGTGTGTCCAGGATATTTTGGAATGGGTGTGAGATTTAATTTTGGGTTATTTGGGTGTCGCTCGTATTTGTTTTCTTTACATATAGAGCAGTCTTTAACTATTCGTTTAATTCCAGCTGCCATTTTCGGAAAGTAGAATTTTTGTAAGATTTGGAGTCGGTTTTCGTAGGCGTTGCGATGTGCTCGTCGGTGTTCCGTAAGTATTATTTCTTCCTGTTGAGTCTCACTTTCGACATCTTCGACAATTGTTTGCGTAAAACGAATTCTATAGCTCTTGAAGTGGATTGGGTAAATTTCCTGTATTTTACCCATTGTAGGCTCATTGGTCATTAGGCCATTAACAGTATGTGGGTTGAGGTATCTTTTAAAAATGTTGATTATGTCCGATTCCGAATATGTTGGTTGTGTCACAATGTGTCTGGTATGTGTTGAGAAAAGGGATTTGATTTGGTAACTACTTTCGTCAGCTATTTTGAGGATAAGTTGATTACGAAAGACGTTAACGGGCACTTCCACCGAAGGAATTAGGTTCTGAGATGAACTTTCGTCGCTGTGCATTGTTGGTGTCATTGAGTTTATTCGGACTGCTAATGGGGATCTTGAAAGGGAATCTGCAACGATATTTGCTTTACCCGGTTTGTTTTTGAGCTCATAATTGTACTCTTCTAATATCGCCTTTCATCTCTTCACTTTAGAATTTGTATTTTTATGACTCAGCGCGAACGTGAGTGGTTGGTGATCGGTAAAGATAATGACTTTTCTAGATCCGTATAGGAAATTTCTTAATGAATTCAAAGACCAAATTATTGCCAACATTTCCTTTTCATTGGTAGCATAATTTTCTTCTCTTGTACTTAACGTTCTGGAGAGGAATGTAATTGGCTTGTTATCCTGAGATAACACGGCACCTAGAGCGTAGTCTGATGCGTCTGTGGTTAACTCGAAGCTTTTATTAAAATTGGGATGAGAAAGTATAACTTCTTTAGACACTAGTGCAATTTTTAAATTTTGGAAAGCATTGAAAGCAGTTTTGTCAAGGTCAATCACTTTATTTTTTGAAGCATTTTTGGACACGCGTCCATCTTCCCCTCTTAAAAGGGATGTTAAGGGTTTTGCAAGTTTCGCATAGTCCTTAATGAAACGTCGGTAATACCCTGACATTCCTAGAAACGAGCGAAGGTCTTTAAGATTTTGGGGAGGAGGCATATCGACTATTGCGCGGACTTTCTTTGGATTGGCTTTAATACCATCTGTACCAACGATGAAACGTATAAATTCAATTTCCTTTTTCAGGAATTCACTTTTATCGAATTGGATTTTCATATTAGCATTTTCGAGGGTTCTAAATACCAATTCTATGTTCTTGAAATGTTCTTCTTCGGTTTTACCGAATATGACGATGTCGTCAATATATGCGTAGCATCTTTTTCCTATGTGCTCTTTAAGAATGTCGTCTAAAGCGCGCTGAAAAATCGCGGGGGCGTTTTTCAGTCCAAAGGGTAAGCGAACGAATTCAAATTTCCCATTATTGACCGAAAATGCTGTTTTCTCTATGTCAGTATGTTTGAGTAAGATTTGGTGGAACCCGCTTTTGAGGTCAATAATAGTAAAGTATTTCTGTTTGCCAATATTAGAAAGGGTTTATCTCGGGGATAGGATACCTATCAGGGATAGTAACCGAATTTAGTTTACGATAGTTTATAACCATACGATAATTTTTTTTTTCCGGATGCGTCCATTTTCTTTGGAACGATCCAAACGGGAGAGTTATATGGCGATTTCGATGGTCTAATTATTCCTTCATTAAGTAGTTCTTTTAGCTGCTTTTCCACTTCGTCTTTCAATGCCATTGGATAAGGGTATGATTTGGAGTAAATTGGTGTATCTATATTAGTTCGTATTTCGCCTCTTACTGTCGTAGTGTATGTCAGTTTCTTGTTGGGTTCTGCAAAAAGTGTAGGGCAGTTTTCGATAATTTTATTGAGTTTCCCTTTTTGATTGTCGGAAAGGTGCGAAAGTCGTAAATTTATGTTATTAACGTTTTCTGTAATATGCTGTTTAAGTTTTATTTGGATGTTGGGGAAGATAGTCATATAGTTTTCGTTGGTATGAGTAACAGCTTTGAGTTCTCTAAGAGAATCGTTGCCTATTATTCCATCGAAGGAGATCAGGCTGGGAAGAATGAAGAATTTTAATTTTTTCCCATTTTGTTTAAATAAATTTATAAATGAGTGATGGGTAATTTTTATATTACCTCCTACGGAGTTAGCAAAAAAAGGTTTTTCGTTAGAAATAGGGAATTTTATACGTTTAGGTTGCACGTAATTTTTGTTAGAGCCCGTATCTATTAAAAAAAGGGAAGTGAAGAACGACTTAATCTAAAAAATAGATATCGTCTAATTCTTCTGTTTCGTCGAAATGGGGGTTACCGTAGTATTCCACATATTCTTCATACGTTTGCGTATTTTGATTACTGTCCGCATTCTCGGGATATGTTTCTCCTTCGCAGTTGTCCGGTGATGGTTCCGTTTCTTGTTCGTTGTTGTCCTGTTCGGTGTTAAAGATTCTTTGGAATTTATTTGGGTGGTGAACCTGATTGGAGTTACCTTGATGATGTCGTTTCTGTATCTGCGGAATTCGTGGTCGATTAGCATAGTTGACCTGTCTTGAATGAATGCTTTGATCTATATCCATAGGCTTAGGTGGTAGTTGAGGTCTGTGATATTGTGGTCTCATTGGGTTGACATTTTGTGGCCAAGAATTTTGTTGAATAGCGTTTTGATAATGTGGTCTAGACGGTTGACCATATTGTGGCCAAGGGTTTGGTTGAAGTCGTCTTTCAGGTGTTGGTCTCATTTGCATTTGTGGGTTGTGTAGCAATTCTGGGTAGAAGTTTCCTTGCGGAGCTGGTATTGGTTTTGGGGATAGGACAGGGGGTAATTGGGTTTTGCGCGAAGAGTTTCGGCTGTTATTTGCATACTGTGTTCTGAAATCTACGTTTTGCAACTTCAGGCACAGATGTAAGGCCTGTGGAAGGTCGACTGGTTCTTTAATGCTTAAAAGACGTGGTAGATCGCCTCGCAATCCCCTTACGAAGGTGTCTAATGCCTTGTCTCTGTAGGATTGAGTCATATTATTAAGCGACTGCGTACTCATCTCCATACAGGATAGTTTGTTTAGGATTAGCGAAAGATGCTGATAAATAACCTGATAGAATTCAGGAATTGAATTAGGTCCTTGCACGAGAGTTGTCATCTGGTACTCAAGTGTACCAAGATCTCTTTTGTCGGCGTAATGCAAGGTTAAGCACTTTGAAATTTTGCTCCAATTCAAAGGCGTGTTATACGATTCGAGGGCAATATCAGCTTGCCCTACGATTTTATTTCTTATTGTACTTAATATTCCATAATACTTTGGAGTCCCTTTAAGATGGTCGTATATCGTAAGGACTCTATCTACACACTTTTTCCAGGAGCTAAGCTCTCCTGGTTGGCCTGAAAACTCGCGAAGACTTTTGGCGATATCAGGTACTTTGTCTAGATCTGAGAGGTCCCTATTAACGTTTATGTCGATAATCTGGTCGGTGTCATTATTAATGTCGGAACTTGGATTGAGTATATTGTTAATAATATGTCGTCCTTCCCTTGCTAATACTTGTGAAACGATTACTGTAATTTGTTCTGTGAGAGTGTTTACATTTAGAGGTTCGTTCTGGTTAAGAGGAGGAGCTGCGGCAACAGGTGCCGGATTGTCGTTAACAACAAGACGAGGTGGGCGGATTAAATTATTAGGATTCATTTTTACGGAGGTGAAAAGATTTAAAGAAAAGGCTTTTTTTTCTTTAAAAAAAAAAAAAAAATCGGCTTGAGAGTGCTTATTAGATTTCTAGCTTTTATATTTTTTATATTATCTTTTTATAAAAAAAATCGTATAATTCAAGTTTGAATATTTTGTTCACTTTAGTTAGATTGATTTATATTTATTTGAGAAATATAACTTAATAATAGCTTACATAAAAAACAATCCCACGATGTGCATTGTCCCTTATGGAGTTCTAAGATGATCCGTCGTGCACTTTACCCGGTGAGTGCGTTGGGTTGTTTGGGGCTGAGGGCGGTCTTTCTGATGAAACTGTATGGTCGGCTGTTCTCGAGCTGAACTCCTTTTTACTGGTTACACAGTTACTGGGGGGCCTTAGTTTTACCACTACACTGTTACACTGATTTCATAGGTCTTTAACCTATTAATTGTCACCTGTCAAGTCTTCATATACTAGAATTAAGTGAAGCTTTGGTTTTTACTTGTTATCAATTTATTTTTTTATTCTTGATTATTTTATTTTAGTTCACTTTCTGATTTTAACTTAAAACACTACTTTATTATTTTTCAAAACACTTTTTAACTTTCACAAATTCACTCGATAGGTTTATATGAAAAACTTTGTCTTCGGTCCCTGCTCGGGTGCCAGTTAATTATTCAACGCGACGTTTAATTAAAAAAAAAGTTATTTTATAAGGAACTACCTCTTTATTGCCATCAAAACTTAGAACTAAATTCACATCGATACTGGCACATTTATTTATTAATTATTTTTGCCTATTAAGCTACTTGCATCATTCAAATGTATTCAGGTCAATTTCCTGGAAATTTGTCTGGAGTGTGTAAATTGCAGTGCAATCGAGATTCTTGGAATTCGACTGTGGGAACTCGTGTGTTAACTTATACAATGGTAAAACTAAAAAAAATTCCAACAAGTAACCTGGAACATCTGCTTCTTCTATCTTCTGTTTCAACTGGAAAATGTTTGAATCACGGGACTGGGTAATCTGAATATTCAAGTCTACATCATTCTCTTCTATAGTACATATCGACGGTAAACGACTAATCACACAAACAACAGGCAAACGACTCAATGCATCTACATGTGCCATCTTTTCCCCTTTTCTATGCCTAACTCCAAAAGTAAAACTCTCGAACTCCAACGTTCACCGAGCAATTCTCGGGTTGATCTTATTTTTCTCCAAGGCCTAAGCTAAAGCATTGCAATGCAATCTGTTACAACAGTGAACTGAATACCATCTAAAAATGTTCTAAACCTGTCTAAAGCATTCACTATAGCTAGAGTTTCCAACTCAAAGTTATGGTATCGTGACACTGGATGTGTGGTAGTTTTGGAAATATATGCAGCCGGATGAAACCTGTTATCCTCCCGTTTCTGTAACAACACTGCACTATAGCCATGAGAACTAGCATCAGTATGTAACTCTGTTTCATACCTACACACTCAAAACTGGCGGCTGAACTAATTTACCTCGCTATATCATAAAAGCCTCCATAAAATCATCTGTCCATATAAATTTAGCATCCTTTCTTATCAGTTTATTAAGGGGTCGTGAAATATGGGAGAATTTGGGCACAAACCGTCTGAAATATGAGAAAAGGCCTAGACAACGTTGGACCTGATTAGTATGTGTAGGCACTGGATATGTGTTAATCACTTTTAAATGTGCTTCATTTGGCCTGATACCTTTTGCATTTATACAATATCCCAAAATATGCGAATCTACATCTTCTCAGGTTCAATCTTAAACCAGCATCTGAAAGTATTTAATTGCAAAATTTCTTTCAAAATCTCCTTGTCAACAGTCTTTGTCGCTATATTAATGTCATCAAGATACACAACGATTTTTCCAGAATCGATTTATTACTTCAACACAAGATAAATAAACCTCTGGAACACCAGGGGAGCATTGGTCAAACCAAATGGCATATAATAATATTCATACTGTCCCATTGGTGTTACAAAAGCTGTCAATGGTATTGAATCTTCATGAACCGGCACTTCTGTTCAATGCCCTGTAGTCGACACACATCCTAACTTCACCATTCTTTTTCCTTACTAGCACTATAGGAGAAGCATAAGGAGAACTACTAGGTCTAATTATTCCCTGAGCTAACAAATCATCAATTGCCTTCTGTACCTCCATTTTTTCTCTATAAGACAATCTACGTGGACCACTGTACACTGGTTGATCGTTCTTCAGAGTTATTTTCATTACATAATTATTAAAAACCTGCCTTCGACCCGACTTATCCAACATAATTGATCTCAATAATCCTTTATCTTCTTTATCCAACAATTAATTTTTCTATCAGTGGTTGGAAACTTCTCTTTACCTAATGGAGGATTCTTTAATAAATCAAACAACTTCAGTGCACTGACAACTGTACTCTTCGGGATTTCATCTTTATTAATTTTTCTTAATTCTAACATTTTGTCAATACAATATTTAATTCTGGGTACCTGGTAAATAAAGGGTGATTTTTTAGCTGGTTTGGTTTTGGCAACACTGGTTTTGACAGCTGACGTGTGTTTAGTACCTTGTGTCACTGTCAAACAGCTTCAGTTTGGTTTGCAATTTAACCATGGATCGTCTTACAAATGAACAACGCTTGCAAATTATTGAATTTTACTATCAAAATTCGTGCTCGGTTCGAAATGTTCATCGCGCGCTGCTTCCATTTTATGATCGGCATTCTCGACCTTCTGAGCAGTCTATTCGGAAGATTGTGACCAAATTTCGCACCAAATTTACTTTGTTGGACATTAAACCACCAACACGTTTACGTACTGTGCGTAGTGAAGAAAATATTGCGGCCGTATCAGCTAGTGTGACAGAAGACCGCGAAATGTCGATTCGGCGCCGTTCCCAGCAGTTAGGCCTTTGTTACAGCACTACGTGGAAAATGTTGCGGAAGGATTTGGGCGTAAAGCCTTTTAAGATACAGCTGGTGCAAGAACTAAAGCCAGCCGACCTACCACAACGCAGAATTTTTGGTGAATGGGCTCTTGGAAAGCTGGCCGAGGATCCGCTTTTTTATCGAAAAATTGTGTTCAGCGATGAGGCTCATTTTTGGTTGAATGGGTATGTAAATAAGCAAAATTGCCGCATTTGGAGTGAAGATCAGCCAGAAGCATTGCAACAGCTACCAATGCATCCCGAAAAAGCCACTGTTTGGTGCGGTTTATGGGCCGGCGGCATTATTGGGCCATATTTCTTCAAAGATGATGCGAATCGCAGCGTTACTGTCAATGGTGAACGCTACCGAGCGATGATAACAAACTTTTTTTTGCCCGAAATGGAAGTTCTTCACTTGCATGATATGTGGTTTCAACAAGACGGTGCCACATGCCACACAGCACGCGAAACAATGGCGCAATTGCGAGGCGAGTTTGGTGAACAGTTAATTTCACGTTTCGGGCCGGTCAATTGGCCGCCTAGATCGTGCGATTTGACACCATTAGATTATTTTTTGTGGGGGTATGCTAAGGCTAATGTGTATAGGGACAAGCCCGCTTCGATTGACGCACTGGAAGCCAACATCCATGCATTCATTCGTGAGATACCGGCCGATATGTGTGAAAGAGTATGCCAAAATTGGACTCAGCGGATGGGCTACCTGAGACGCAGCCGCGGTCAACATTTGCATGAAATTATCTTTAAACATTAAATTGCAAGGTTCAAACTATCGATTCAAATAAATATTTCATTCATTTTTTCGAATTTTTTGTGTTTTTTTTTTAAAAAAAGTTCTAAACCTCTTAAAAAATCACCCTTTACATTCCCGAGTTGGTACAATCAGCAGTCTTGTGATTAGCGGCGCAGATGGAGCAGTATGTTTTGATGTGGCAATTACGTTCACCGTGTCCGAACATCTGACAGTTGCGGCATTGTGTTGGTCTGTTCTTTTGTTTTCTTTGATAATTCCAGTTGATCTGAGTATGAAAAATGGACCGAATATTCTTTCTCAGTTCACTCAGTTTGATTGTGCCACTTTCCAGAAAAACCAGATAGCAGATATCAGTGTATTGTTCATATGTTTTCGTTATCATTTTGACTTCTTTGCTTTTAAGTCCCAGTCGTATTAGTTTATTTTTAAGTTCATTGGTATCGTAACTACCTAAACCAAACAGAAGAACTTTGAAAGCTTTCTCACTTTTCGAATCATGTGTGAAATATTGGCAATTTTCAGATTTAAGTTTATTGAGAACAGACGAGTATGACTCCATACTATCACACATAATTTTGTTACCGATTGACATCTTCTTAATCGAATAATCACAAATATTTAAAGTTTTCATCAAATTATGAACGAAATCAGAAGATTTTTGAAGCAGTTTAATTGGGGGTATAAATAGTTTTGTGGTTTTAGCTGGTAACACAATCTCATTCATATCATCACTCTCAGCATCACTGTCTGGCAAGCATTGCAATGGGCTCCAATAATTGGAGTCTTGCTTGGTTAAAACCATTTTAGGCACCGATTTATGTTTTTTGTCTGAGGACAATAATTTGCCCCCAGAACTTGGCGATCTCGCGCGTTTACTTATTTTGACGGTTTAAAGAAAACACTTGGAGAAGTAGCAAATTTTCCGTGTCGATGCGATTGCGATCAAAGCTCCGACTATCTGCCTACGAAAATCGACTTCGAAAAGGGCTTTAAATGCGAAATACCGGACAGATCCCGAAATGACTCATGAAATGTCCTACACGAAGGAGCACTTACAATTTTTACGGACGGTTCCAAAACATTAGAGGGAGTCGGAGCAGGGGTATTCTTAGAAGAACTGAGCTGCCAACATTCTTGGCTTTATCAACGGTAGTAAATGGTTCACAATGAGTAACCAGTAAAGGAACCCCTAAACACCAGTGGTATGCACAATGGGCCGATCAACGGCCTAAGTGTTTCTCTCACCGAGAGCCACTTTAACATAGTTATGTTATGTTAAAGTAGCACATAGACACAAGAGCCGATTTGTCATTCAAACCATCTATGATTAAATCGATCAAATCTACATCTGGGGTATCTGCACGGCTGGCAATGTGTTGCATCTCGATGATACAAGGTGGGCCAAAAGAAGTCATCCGATGTTGTTGTATTTTTTTCTAAATGAAAAACTTCGATTCTGTTTTTTGATTATGTTTATTTGAACCTTTAGAATTTTATTGGTGAAGTCGAGAAGATGATATCGGCCAAATGATTTCCATACGGGCTCATTTTATGGCATTTTTCATCACTTCGGCGAGAACTTCGGGCGACAGATTCTCGCACTCGTGTCGAATGTTGTCCTTGAGGGCTTTTAGGTTCTCGGGCTTGTTCACGTAAACAAGGGACTTCAAAAAACCCCACAAAAAAAGTCTTGAACGGTTCAATTGGGAGATCTTGCGGGCCAGTGCAAATCGCCAAAACGAGATATGAGGCGACCCAGGAACGCCGCCTTCAGAATATCGGTTGTGGCTCGCGCAGTGTGTGCCGTAGCTCCGTCCTGTTGGAACCACATGTCTTCCAGTCCTAATTCGTCCAATGCGGCAGAAAAAAATCGGTTAACATGGCCCTATAGCGCGCACCGTCCACTGTTGTCGTTTGATCAGCTGCGTTCTCGAAAAAAAAACTCCTCCAGCGTGAACAGCGCACCATGCAGTAACTTTGAGCGGGTGTAATGGCTCCTCGTGCATTCCTCGTGGATTTTCGGTGCCCCAGAAGCGATAGTTTTGCTTGTTCACGTACCCGCTTGGGCGTAGGTTACACGCGTTTGGCGGTCGAAAGGCAGCAGCTGATGCACGGACTGGACTTTGTACGGGAACATGCGCAAGTCTTTGACCAAAATTCGCCTTAGGGGCGAGGCACAGCGTCTGGTCGATGCTTCCGGCGACAGCTCGACATCCTCGTCAACAGCGGCGATATTCTCGGCACAACGGGCGCTCCGGGGCCGGCCACTCTTGGCAACGTCTCGTGTGGTCCCATACTTTTCAAGGTGGCCAAACGGCGCAGTGTTTGCGCAGTCGGTGTCGGACGGCCGTGGAATCGGCGACGGAATTCGCGCTGCACCAACACTACAGACGAATTGTTACGCAAAAAAATAGACACGATTATTCCGCGTTCTTGGAGTGTATCGCTCCATGGCTTGTTCACTTCTATTCTACATCTGTCTAGTCCACAAATGTCAAAACAGATTTGACATTGGCGGCCATTTGCAAAAATAAGAGCATCTTCCAATAGGGTGATCTCTTTTGGCCCACCTTGTATAATGCCGTGGTGATTCAATAGGCTTTATGGTGCACCCTCACAACTGCCTACACACAACTCCCCCAGGAGTGCTTCCTTCAAGTCACAATACGAATGGATTGTCACAATTTCCATAAAGCGCTTTGCGTACCCAGACAACAGATGACGCGCAGCAACCAATTTATCACGTTCACCATAACTGAACATAGCGAACACATTTTTGAGCTCACCAATCCATTTAGTTACATTTAACGAATCTGAACCGTCAAATTAAGGATCATAGCGTCCAAAACGCCCAAGCCAATGCGTCTGCCCTCCGACTGCTGCACGCCCGAATCGATGTGTCTACCTTCCATCTGTTGCAATTCCTGCTGCAGCTGCATCAGTTCCCGCTTCTTCCTGAGGATAGCTAGCTGGCGATCAATGCTTGCCTCCTCTGCTGCCAAACATCCAGCGTTGTCTGCTTCCGCCACCACTGCATCACAAGCATAGTCCACGGATAACCTTCTCACTGCATCTTTTCCTCTGGGGCATCTGGCTCATCTGGTACACGGACTCTGTTTGCTACCGTTTCATTGTACACTGCACGCAACTGGTTCATCGTTGCTTCCTCATCAAATGGAACACCGGCTGCTCGCAACGTTGCAGCCACATGCGCCTGAGTTAGCGAATTCGACATGTTTTTACATGATTGAACACGATGATAGCTGTTAGAATTTAAGACACAATTTCTTTATTTAACGAATATTTCCTTCTGGATTGCACCGTCGCCGTGTAAAGTCGCATTTTCTTTCTGCTCCCTAAATTAATTGAATTATTAACTACCCGTCAGCAATTCTTCTGACCCATTCCGCGCCTGTACCTACAATTAATTTTCGTAAAATCAGTGACCTATATTTTTCATAACAAAAAGTTTGTTCTTCTTTTCTGTTACCGTGTCGTGCGGAAATGCAATTTGCGAAATAAACGATATCAATGCCGACTGGATTGCTTGCAAAGGAATTTGCGGAAAAACATTTCATGCCATTTGTGTCGGCCTAAATAAAAGAAATAGTATGTACATCAAAGAGTATCCAGGCAACCTTCTTTATCGCTATCACATGTACTTTTAGCAATAAAGTGTCTTAGTGACTCCAATGAATCTTTCCATAAGACCTTGAATAAAAAAATCACTGTCAAACTCTCCAACCTAGAAAGTAGTGTCAGATGTGTTGACGATCTTGGAAATTCTCTTCAGACCACAACCGATCTAATCAAATCCAAACTCACCAACATCGATAGACAAGTAGCCGGTCTGATCGAGCCCAATTAAGAAAAATCTAAGAACGCCGAAAAGATGTTCTTCCTACTTAATAACGTTTTGGCTGAGCTTAGGTTAGGTTAGGTTGATGGCTGGATGCTGCAGAGTAGCCCTGCAGCACCCCACTTAGGTCCTTGTGGACCCATTGTGATGCCCTTGTTGAGGGGTTAGCCGATGTCGTTGGCGATGAAGTTTTCTCCCTCACGTTACTCGACTTTGTCCAGCCATCGTGATAAGTTTATGAACCTGCAAAGATCAGATAAAGAGACATTCGAAAGTTCATATAAGACATATAGGAAGTAGTATCTACCAAGTGTTCTATATCTCAAGTGACAAAGACTGGGGCATTGACAGAGGAAGTGAGGTGTATCCTCGTGTACCTCTTCGTCTTCACACCCCCTACATATGTCGTCATTCTTGAGTTTCAGTTGTGACCTGTTAGGGCCCCTACCAGTTTATACATCGACGTTCTGTCAAACTGCATGAGTTTGCTAGTCCGACTTGGATTGTATTCCGGCCATAGCTTCCTTGATATTTCGCAGGTAGTTAATTCTTTCCACCTGTTGTTGGCTTTCATTCGGATCTTATCTTCCACCCTCTCTCTGAGATTGCAGAGTGGTGGCCTGATAAATTTGATCGCACGATCTTGATCCATAGCGGATCCATTCCTAGCCAGTTCGTCAGCCCTCTCATTGCCGGTTTTATCCCTGTGTCCAGGAACCCAGCATAAGCGCGTAATGTGCTGCGAGCAGAGAACCTTGAGCTCTTCACGGCAGCGGCGAACTAGTTTTGATTTAATTTCAATAGCAGACACTGCTTTTATAGCCGCCTGGCTGTCAATGAATATGGTAATATCATCCCTTGGTATTTCCAACATTGATACCATATGGGCAGCTTCGCCGATAGGCAAAACCTCCGCTTGAAACACACTACTATGGTCAGGTAGTCTGATCGAGTGATGTATGTTCAATTCTTCAGAGAAAATTCCAGCACCTGTTCCACAGTCCATCTTAGAACCATCTGTATAGATGGATATCGATTTCCTTTTTGTGGGTTCATCTGTGTTCCATTCTTCTCTACTGGGGAAATAGCAAGAGAATGGTTTATCGAAGTCAAGGTAGGGAGACAAGTAGTCAGAAGTGACAGCATCTCCCATGTATTTGTTCAGAATCTGTGCGTGTCCCATTTTATAGGGTTTCCAGCTTTTGGATTGGCTGATCCTAAGGGCACTTTTGGCTGCAGATTCTTGCATATAAAGATCT
The DNA here is from genome assembly GCA_951230905.1 of Cheilosia variabilis. NCBI lineage: Eukaryota > Metazoa > Arthropoda > Insecta > Diptera > Syrphidae > Cheilosia > Cheilosia variabilis. The sequence continues at coordinate 88,635,138 of OX579676.1, forward strand.
AACGGTATCAGGTTGAGGATTGCCTCCATTCCAGCCGTAGCTGTTGTCCTTATTGCACTGGTTGTGCTAATACACGCTAGTCTTTGTATTTTGGTCATTATTTTGAGATTTAATGCTTTGTTTGTGGCTTGCCACCAAACTAAGCTTCCATACGTGAGTATTGGACGCACAATAGCCGTATACATCCACAAAATTATTTTAGGGTTTGGTCCCCACCTTTTGCCGAAGATTCGATTACATGCGTAGAAAGCGTTTGCAGCTTTCTTTACTCTTTCATTGACGTTCATTTTCCAGTTAAGCTTCCTATCTAAGATTGTACCCAGATATTTAGCACTACCGGCGACCCTGAGGGGTATGCCTTCAATATTTGGAGGATCGAAGTTCGGAATCACCCTTTTGTTGCAGAACAAGACTAATTCAGTCTTCTGTGGATTGACTCCAAGACCGCATTGTTTTGCCCACATATTGAGTGTTCGTAATGCGTTTTCTAGCAGTTTGCTTATGGTAGGTAGGAATTTGCCTGTAGCAAGTATTACTACATCGTCCGTATAAGCGGTTACCTCGACCCCTTTATTTTCGAGTTTCACTAGTATTTCATTTATGACAAGGACCCAGAGTAAGGGGGATATGACTCCTCCTTGTGGTGTACCTCTAGAGGCTGTCACTCTAAGGTCAGTGTCGCCTAGCTTTGCATTAATTTTCCTTTCATTAAGTAGGCTTTCAATCACGTTGATAAGTGGTTGGTCAACGTTGGAATTGAGTAGCGCTCTCTTTACTGCGCACGTTTTGACATTGTTAAATGCTCCCTCAATGTCTAGGAACGCGGCTAGTGTATATTCTTTGTCCTTTAAGGACTTTTCTATGGTGCCGGTGACCTCATGTAACGCGGTCTCAACTCCTTTACCTTTAATGTAAGCATGTTGTGCCGTTGATATCACATTGTCGATCCGACTGCGGATAAAAACGTTTAAAAGCTTTTCGAAGGTTTTCAGGATAAAGGATGTTAGGCTTATAGGCCTAAAGTCCTTCGCAGCCGTGTGGCTGGACTTGCCTGCCTTCGAAATAAAGACGACCCTTACTTCTCGCCATACCTTGGGAATGTGACCGCATTCCAGGCAGCGTGTGAAGAGTCTCATCAGGGCTGGTATAACGATTGACCTGGCTTTCTGGAGCATGATTGGAAAGATTCCGTCAACCCCAGGTGATTTAAACGGTGCAAACGTATCGATCGCCCATTTAGTTTTTTCCTCGGTTACTATACCCCCTGGAATTGTTGCAGCGGTAGTTGCTATGCTTGAAATAGACTGGACGGTTGTTGCTGGGATGCAACCCGGAAAGTGCGTCTGTAAAAGCAGACTTAGAGTCTCTTCAGAGGACTGCGTCCAGTTACCACTGTTGTCTTTAAGATATCCTGGAACCGCAGGTTCTTTGGATAGGATCTTCCTAAGTCTAGCTGGTTCCCTAGTACTTTCTATTTCATTGCAGAACTTATGTCAGGCTGTGCGTTTAGCACTTGTGACAGCACCTTTGAATTTACGTTGACCGGCTTTGTCTGTCTGTAAGTTAGTGCGTTTGGCCAAATTGAACAGAGATCTAACTTTCCTTCTGATTTCAAGGAGGTCTTTGGACCACCACGATTGAGTATTCCTTTTCCTGATTGTCCGTAGAGGACAGGCTACCTCGAATGCATTGCTTAGGATTTTATTTAAATTATCTGTGAATGCATCAATTTCGTCTGGTGATCTCATTTCTTGGTTCTTAAGATTCTGACTATTCCTCACGGCCTCTGAGACAAAAGTGTCCCAATTGGTGAGTCTTGGGTTTCTGAATTTACCTCTGCCTACTAACTGTCCGTCTACTAGAAATTCTATAATTCTGTGATCTGAGAAGGATGGTTCAAGGGAGACTCTCCATTCCTTCACAGTTAGAGTTTGTGAGTTACTGTAGAGTGTTAAGTCTAACACCTCACGTCTATTCCTAGTTACGAAGGTCGGCTCATTGCCAATGTTAGCTACTAAGAGATTGTTGCTAATTATAAATTCTAATAGAGACTCACCTCGTACATTTATGTCCGTACTTCCCCAGAGCGTATGGTGGGAGTTAGCATCACAGCCAGCAATCAGATCCCATCCCTCCCTTTCTGCTGTTTTGACGAGTGTGCAGGATAGCTCTGGGGGTGGATTGTCTGTTTCGTGTGGCATGTAGATTGTCGCCAGTACCAGCGCGCCTTTTCCTGCCCTGTCCCATTTGACTGCTGTTTGGTCCGAGCCGCTGAGACTAGGTAGAAGAAAAAGTTTAAGCTGTTTTCTGGCGACAATACATGTTCGTGACTTACCATTTTCTGGTGTGTTGTGGTATATAACCAAATCTTTGGAGCTCAGCCCGCTTATCTTTCCCCGGAGAATCCAGGGTTCTTGAACCAGGGCGACATCTATGGATTTCGTTTCCATAAAGTGATCAGTTCTGTGCAAAAGAAATGCAACGAGGAAGCACGCAACTCCATAAACTCCATGCGCGAAGATCTAGATATCCACTTCCAGTCTACGTCAACCAACCAACCATCCTCAAAGAAACCAGATCCAATATTTGAAGTTATGTTTGATAGAATAAGCGGCTCAAACAACTATGTGCGACATTCAGAATAGGATTGTAACACTTTGCTGCGAAATCGACGACATCTCAATCCATAGTCAGCATCACCCGGATCCGGAATACTAAACTTCCATCTTAGCCGAATTATTGGATACCCAAACCAGCTCAATCTCACCCCCAGCACCTCGCCTCCTGCCGATAACTGAAACTGTCAACTCTTCAACCGTCCCTACAATCCAAACTGAAATCGTTTCAAAGCCAACTCCTTCCGTCGGTCGCCGCCCCACGTATGCTCTTAAGCTATTAAGCATTTTGGAACTTCGTGCACACCTTCGGAATGGCAACATTGAATTGATAAACTACGCGTAGAGAATCAGACGACCACTCCCTTCTTCATCAAAGACACTCCCCAGTAAAAATGTTTCTTGGATCTCGCAGTTCTTCAAAAAGATATTCGATATCACCATCAGTAATTGTAAAATGTTTCTACCATCTCACCACAATGGCAGGCGGAACTACAAACTTGAAATTCCGACAAAATATGAATGGCTATTTCAAAGCTCTGCCAGTAAAAACTTCAAGTTTGGTAAGATGAGTATGTGTAGATGGACGGACAAGCCCACCAAAAATAAAAATAAAACTAAATCTAAATCTAGTAATAAGTTACCAAAACCCGTTTCAAACTCCCTTCCTATGTAAATCCGACTCTAACTGGAGCCTCAAAACCAACATATTCCCCAATTTTGCCCCTCCGACTCATATTCCCAACGAGCCTCCTTCATCTTCTTCATATCCGCCGCCCAAACCAACACGTAAGCGTCTATCCTTCAATTTAGCCGATACCTCCCTCACTCCCTCCTCTCAAAATTCCCCGCAATCATTGACCACTAATAATTCTTTCCCCAATTTCAACCTGCAAAGTTCCCATATTTTAAATCCTTCATCTGATCAGTTATCCAATACCCCATCTTCCTCCCATAGCCCTATTTTTGATCCCCTCCTGCCTCCCACAGTTAAGCTAACACAACAAACTATTGATACTACAGAATGTCCTTATGCGCTTTCAAGGCTTAGAGAAAACAAACATACGAGAATATACGACTCCTTCTAGCATATCTACATGACAAATCCGACTCAGTTTCCAATGAGGGTAAAACGAAAACAATTTATTATGGAAAAATATTCAATAAACCAACGTGTTTTTATCGTTAAAACATTTTATCAAAATCAATCATCGATTACTGTGACGATGACAAAGTTACGTGAAATTTTTGGGAGAAACAACGTGCCAACAAAACGCACTATTTATCGTGTAGTGAATGATTTCGAAAAAAGAGGGTCTGTAGGTGATAGGCCCAAGCATCCTTTGCATCCATTAAAAGATACAGTCTGATGTGCAATTTGGTCAGTAGGAATCATTGGACCTTACTTCTTTGAAAATGAAAACCGCGTAACGGCAACTGTGAATCGGGAGCGATATCGTGATATGATTGAAAACTTTTTAACGCCACATCTTCATGCTTTGGGCTTGATTAACATGTGGTATCAACAAGACGGTGCCACATCGCATAAAGCTAGGATTACAATGGAATTACTGCGAGACCTCTTTCCACAACAAGTTATTTCAAGAAATGGTGATGTTGATTGGCCTCCACGGTCGCCTGATTTGACTGCCCCGCACTTCTTTTTGTGGGGATATCTGAAAAGCAAGGTTCATGCAAACAAACCAGAAACGCTTGAGCAACTCAAACAAAATATTCGTGATGAAATTAATGAAATACCGCGAGAAATGTGTGGGAATGTAATAAAAAATGTGCTCAAAAGGGCTCGCATTTGTGAGACTAACAGAGGCGGACATTTACCTGATATGCCGACATTAAATAAAACATTTATCAATATAAGATCCATTCTCTTTCATTTAATCAAAAATTAAAAACAAACAAAGTAGTATACCTTCCCGGCGGACACCCTGTATCTATGCTCTGACTGAAACCAACCTAATTGCCGATATAAAGAACCAAGAATTATTTCCCGCTACATTTAAGGATGACTCTCCTTGCCGAGGCGTGCTACTGGCCATACACAACGACCTCAACTCTTCCCCATTTCCACTTCTTCTTCTTCTAAGCTTGACTTCGTTTCAATAAAAATAATACTCCCCCGCAGGTCCCTGTACGTTATGTGTTTTTACATCCTACCAGCTCAACCTATTGAATCCTACCAACTTGCTGTTAATGCGATTGATGAAATTAACGAGTTATCTGCCTCCCATGACAAAATCGTCATATTTGGCGACTTTAATCTGCCTCAGCTACAATGGGGTCCATCAGATGATGAATCCTTTTTCATAGCATCCAATCCCAATCCAATAAAGGAATGCCTCATCTTAGATCGTTTAGCCGATTTTAGTCTATGCCAAGTTAGTGGTATCACAAATTTTATAGGTAGGCAATTAGACCTTATCTTCACTTCTGATACGATTAACTCCTCTGTCTCTCTTTCTCCTCTATTGCTTTCAACTATTTATAACCCACACCCCCCCCCCCCCCACCCTTCTTCTATCTTTTTTCCACAACCCTCCTCCGCAGTCCACACCTTCTGCAGCTCTTCCATCCTACGATTTTCATAAAGCTAACTTCCGCAAAATTAATGAATATCTGAGCAGAGCCTCTTTTGACTTTGTCAATCTGTCTTTAAATGACGCCCTCTCCATGTTTTATAGAGAATTATTTAGTTCTATCTCTCTTTATGTCCCCATTTCTCCTCCTAAAACGTCTTCTACATCCCCGCCTTGGTATAATCGCAGACTTCGCTTGTTACGCAACAAGCGTAATAAATAATGGACCGTTTTCCTTCGCACCAATTCTTTCTCTGACTTCTGAAGCTATCTCGGTTGATACTTTCAATTCACCCAGGTTTATAATTCTCTCTACCAGCGATATTTCCATAACGCGCAAGCCAACCTTATAAACGACCGTAAGTCTTTTCTCCGATTCGTCAACTATAAAAAAAAAATCCCTCATCCCTCATCCCTCTCTTACGAAAACGTTTCTTCAAGTGATCCACACGCTATTGCCAACCTTTTCGCCACCTTTTTTCAACAATCTTTCGCTGACAACTCCTTTGTACCGGATCACTCTTATTTCAAATACCTACTTAACTTCTCCATTGGTCCCATTCTCCCTTAGACTTTTGAACTCTCTTTAATAGAAAATAAATTACAAAAACTTAATGATGAATATTCACCTGGTCCTGACGGTCTTACCGCCATTTCTCTTAAAAAATGCTCCTTTAAACTTTCCATCCCACTTTCATAACTCTTTCAGCTGTCGCTTTCTCAGGGCGAATTCCGTCAGATTTTGAAATCCTCCTTCATAACGCCAGTTCATAAAAAGGGATTAAAAAACGATGTAACTAACTACCGACCTATTGCTAAGCTTTCGCATTTACCCAAACTCCTCGAAAGTATTTTGTACAAAGCCCTTAGCTTCCAGTGTAATTCTTTAATTTCCCCCTTTCTAAAAGGTTCTAACTACCACTAACCTCGTCGAATTCGTGTCCTCTGCACTCTCAGCCTTAGAAAGTGGTAAAGAAGTCGACGTCATTGCAACAGACTTCAGTAAGGCCTTTGACAAAATATCCCATAAATTAATCCTTTTTAAATTGTCTGCTCTCGGCTTTGAACCTGTTTTGCTAAAATGGATAAATTGAATTCTTACTTGGAAAACCGCTTTTACAGTGTTCGCTTCAGGTCCGTCCTATCGACCCCTTTCTTGGCTACCTCTGGCGTACCTCAAGGCAGCTATCTAGGTTCCCTTCTTTTCATCCTAACCATAAACGACCTTGAAATAGTCATTCAGCACTCAGAACTTTCCCTGTATGCTGACGATACCAAATTTTTCAAACCCATCTCCTGACAACATGACTCCAGCCTCCTTCAAATAGACCTAGATAATTTTTTAACCTGGTGCCTCAAAAACTGCTTAGAACTCAATGTTGCCAAATGCCAATCTAAAGGGTGATTTTTTAGCTGGTTTGGTTTTGGCAACACTGGTTTTGACAGCTGACGTGTGTTTAGTACCTTGTGTCACTGTCAAACAGCTTCAGTTTGGTTTGCAATTTAACCATGGATCGTCTTACAAATGAACAACGCTTGCAAATTATTGAATTTTACTATCAAAATTCGTGCTCGGTTCGAAATGTTCATCGCGCGCTGCTTCCATTTTATGATCGGCATTCTCGACCTTCTGAGCAGTCTATTCGGAAGATTGTGACCAAATTTCGCACCAAATTTACTTTGTTGGACATTAAACCACCAACACGTTTACGTACTGTGCGTAGTGAAGAAAATATTGCGGCCGTATCAGCTAGTGTGACAGAAGACCGCGAAATGTCGATTCGGCGCCGTTCCCAGCAGTTAGGCCTTTGTTACAGCACTACGTGGAAAATTTTGCGGAAGGATTTGGGCGTAAAGCCTTTTAAGATACAGCTGGTGCAAGAACTAAAGCCAGCCGACCTACCACAACGCTGAATTTTTGGTGAATGGGCTCTTGGAAAGCTGGCCGAGGATCCGCTTTTTTATCGAAAAATTGTGTTCAGCGATGAGGCTCATTTTTGGTTGAATGGGTACGTAAATAAGCAAAATTTCCGCATTTGGAGTGAAGATCAGCCAGAAGCATTGCAACAGCTACCAATGCATCCCGAAAAAGCCACTGTTTGGTGCGGTTTATGGGCCGGCGGCATTATTGGGCCATATTTCTTCAAAGATGATGCGAATCGCAGCGTTACTGTCAATGGTGAACGCTACCGAGCGATGATAACAAACTTTTTTTTGCCCCAAATGTAAGTTCTTGACTTGCATGATATGTGGTTTCAACAAGACGGTGCCACATGCCACACAGCACGCGAAACAATGGCGCAATTGCGAGGCGAGTTTGGTGAACAGTTAATTTCACGTTTCGGGTCGGTCAATTGGCCGCCTAGATCGTGCGATTTGACACCATTAGATTATTTTTTGTGGGGGTATGCCAAGGCTAATGTGTATAGGGACAAGCCCGCTTCGATTGACGCACTGGAAGCCAACATCCATGCATTCATTCGTGAGATACCGGCCGATATGTGTGAAAGAGTATGCCAAAATTGGACTCAGCGGATGGGCTACCTGAGACGCAGCCGCGGTCAACATTTGCATGAAATTATCTTTAAACATTAAATTGCAAGGTTCAAACTATCGATTCAAATAAATATTTCATTAATTTTTTCGAATTTTTTGTGTTTTTTTTTTAAAAAAAGTTCTAAACCTCTTAAAAAATCACCCTTTATTACCCTCTCACGTAAGTGCAATAAATCTCCTCCTCGAACTTACCTTCTCCACGGTCAACCTATAGCTCAATATATTCGCGACCTTGGCGTGCGACAGAGAACTTAATTTCCGCTCACATATTGATGAGATTATTCTTAAGGCAAACTCATCGCTCGGCTTCGTCAAAAGATGGTCCAAAGAATTCTCCGACCCGTACGTGACCAGATCTCTTTACGTCACATATGTTCGTCCCCTGCTCGAGTACGCTAGCCAAGCATGGTCTCCCTTTCAACGTGTCCATATAGACAGAATTGAGAGCATCAAACGTCGTTTTCTTCGATTTGCTCTTCGGGGACTATCTTGGAATGATCCCCTAATCTTACCTCCCTATCAAGACCGTCTCAAACTTATTAACCTAAATACCCTTGAGGAACGCAGGGACGTAGCAGACATTCTCTTCATTCATCGTCTGCTCTCAGGCTTCTCTTTCTCCTCAAATTGAAAAGGCCGGGTGTTTTTTTTAGAGGTATAGAACTTCGAATTGAAATAAAACACAAAAAAATCGTTTTATTGTCCATCAATTTGGCTTTATTGGAAGGAAAATTTTATGCCAATAATGTTTAAATATGATTTCGGGCATGTGGCCGCCGCGGCTGCTTCGAATAAAGCGAGGTCTAGAGCTCAAATTTTCAACCACTTTTTCGAGCATTTGGGCTGTATGTCGGCAATAAAGCTACGAATGTTGGCTTCCAAGTCCCCTAACGTTTCTGGTTTGTTGGCGTAGGCGAGCGACTCACATATCCCCAAAGAAATTAATCCAATAGTGTCAAATCACACGATCTTGGTGGCCAATTGACAGGTCCATTCCGCGAAATTATGCGCTCATCGAATGTTTCCTTCAATAAATCGATTGTGACGTGCGCTGTGTGGCATGTAGCGTCGTCTTGTTGGAACCACATCTCATCCACATTTATGCCATACAATTCGGGAACAAAATAGTCGGTTATCATGGCTCTATAACGGTCTCCATTAACGGTAACTGAATCTCCAGCATCATTTCGGAAGAAGTATGGCCCAATGACTCTACCAGCCCCTAGAGCACACCAAACAGTCCGTTTTTGTGGATGTAATGGCTTCTCAAGGGTCTCATGTGGATTCTCTTCACTCCAAATGCGGCAATTTTGCTTGTTGACGTAGCCATTCAACCAAAAATGAGCCTCATCACTGAACAAAATTTTGCGATGAAAATCAGCATCGATATCAATCTCATTTTCGGCCCATACACCAAAATCACGACGCATTGCATGGTCTCGCGGCTTTTATTCTTGCACAAGCTGGATCTTGTAAGGTCGTAAGCTAAGATCTTTGCTAAAATCTTCCATAAATTTGATGGACAAATCTCCAATTGCTGTGCGCGGTGGCGAATCGATTCATCCGGGTCCTCTTCAACACTTTGCTCTACAGCGGCAATTGTTTCTTCGGTGCGCACTGTACGACGTCTCTGCGGATGCGTATTATCACATAGAGTAAACGTAGTGCGAAAACGATCCATGGTTAACCGAATTCATTGCTCTGATGGACGATTATGTCGACCATAAAATGAACGGAGCTTGCGGTAAACTTCGCGAACTGAACCATTATTTTCGAAATAAATTTGCACGATTTGCAAGCGTTGTTCATTTGTCAACTTGTTCATGATGAAATGGCAAACCAAACTAAAAATAAATCACTTGACAGCTGACAAAATGGCCGGCAGTTAAAAAAGTGTTGCCAACTTAAAGTTCTATACCTCTAAAAAAAAACACCCTGTATATATCGACCACACCCAACATGAAGTTGGTCGTGGTTGGATATATATGACATGCTACTACAGCGGCTTTACAATCCACTACAATAGATAACTGACATGCCACTAGGAAACTTTACAATACACGACACTATAGAAATTTGCGCTAAAATACAAATATACAATATATATATATATATATTATACAAATTTTCTCCGACATTCAGGAAGCTTTACAAGCTTTAGCGTCCAATACAATGGACTCTAATACAGTTAAATGCTGTTACGATGCCCTGCAAACCCTAGCCAAATACAGCAAGGTCAAACTTGGGTGGGTATCTGATCATCAAAGTATTGCAGGCAACGAACTTGGGGACAAAGTGGCTAGGGCTGGTTCCGAAACCGTTCTCTATGGACCAGAACCTTACTGCAGAGTCAATTTGGCTACTGCGTTAAGATTAATTAATGAATGGGAACAACAACTTTGTCTTAACCACTGGAAAAAAGTCCCTGGTGAAAGACAATCCAAACGTATAACCAAGCCCTACTCCTAAAAGAAAATCCTTAGACTCAATAGGAATAACATAAGAAAGCTAGTAGGCTTCCTCACAGGCCAATATGGCTTCAAATACCACCTCAACAAAATTAACCTTTCTCCGTATACAGAATGTAGATTCTGTCTGGAGGATGTCGAATCCTCTGAACACATCTTCTGTGACTGTCGGGCCTTTCATTGGTTAAGAAAACGTGTCTTTAATAGAGAGACTCGTACACCAGCAGATCTTAAGAACTCTGCTACTGAGGACTTATTGGCCTTTTTTTTTTTTTTTTTTTTATCTTTATCTTTATTTCATTCAAAAAAACTTAAAGCTATACAAAAGATAAATCGATAGTTCAACATAATTATTTTTTTTAAAGAATACAGCTTTTAGCTTTAAAGTGAAATAGCTACATACATTCTATTGTCAGATTCTGACAAGAGGCGAATGTACGAAACGTATTTAACAAACAGGGACTAATTTATCGATGGGGATGCGATAAAATGCAGTGATAAAAACAAATAATAAAAAATTAAAAAATAAAATAAGAGATTAAGTACAAAAAAGTTTCAAAAATTTAAAAAAGATATAATCAGTAGCAAAAAGAAAAGAACATAAAATTAAACCAAAGGAATCAGCAAGTCACCAATAATATCGTGGTTTAAAGAAAAAAGCCAACGCTTAACATTTTTAAGGAAGACCGATTTAACTCTTAGGCATCTTAGACCACAAGGCATTTTGTTAAATAAACGGGGCGCAGTAACTATACAAAAGCGAGAAAAATGCGATTTTTTTATAGTGGGTACATTGACGAAATTTCTGGTGTTAACACGTAGATTTTGGTTATCATAAACCCTTGAGGAGTTATAGCCGGAATTTTCAAAAAATATTTTTAAAACCTTATAACAGTACAAATGCCTTAAAGGCAGAAAACCAAGACTTTTAAACAGCTCAAAACTAGGAGTAAAACGATTAACCTTACATAAAATACGGACAGCATGTTTTTGTTTGACTAGCAGAGGGAGGTCACACGTCTCCTAGATTAACTTTTCCCCATTGATACAATAGATCTTTTAGGTCGCAGTGACAGCCATCAAGGCATGGGATTTATTTAAAAAAAAAAAAAAAAACATACTCGACCAATCGGCATGATTTTACGGTTCACTCAACTTTCCCAGCATAGCTTTGATAACCCGATTGACCCTTTCGACTTGCCCATTTGCCAGGGGTGAAACCATAGCAACATTTACGTGTCATAATTTCGTTTTAGTAAGAAGTCCTCAAATTCAAAATAGATAAAGCATGTACCTCTATCTGACACAATTCGTCTCGGCCTGCTATAATACTGAAAGTATTTATCTACTGCGGAGATTACTTCTGTCGTACTCGTCCAGTTCGTAGGGTATAGCTTCACAAATTTTGTGAAACCATCTATGTGTTTCCTTTTCGATCTAACGGACGGCAAGGGACCAAAATGATCCACATGAATTGTATCGAACGAAACGGCATGGAATACATAGTGCATTTTATACAATTCTATATATATATGCTCGGAAGCCAGTAATGCATAGCAATCTTCTCATAGCACTTTTACAGCGCTTGATGCGCGACTTTTTCATGGATCAACCGTATAACATTGTCTTCCATTTCATTCGGCACGTATAATGACTTTCTTGCACTTCTTATCACTTTATATACAAGGTGGCGCAAAAATAACCTTCCGATGTTTTTTGGCTGTAATTAAAAAAAAAATATAATATATTCTTGTGGATTATTTTTATTTGGTCTTTTAATTTTATTTACATCAAGTCGAGAATATGATGTCATGTAAATGGCCGCCGCCACAGTTGATTGTCATTTGAGCCCTTTTTATGGCATTTTCCATCACTTTGGTCAAAACTTCCGGCGATAGGTCCTCACATTCTTGACGGATATTGTCTTTAAGAGCTGCAAGAGTGAGGCTTGTTGACATAAACCCGCGACTTCAAAAAGCCCCACAAAAAGAAGTCTGGAGCGGTCAAATCAGGCGATCTTGCTGGCCAGTGCAAATCGCCAAAACGGGAGATTAGGCGCCCGGGAAATGCATCCTTCAGCATATCGGTTGTGGCACGTGCTGTGTGTGCCGTTGCACCGTCCTGTTGGAACCACATGTTTTCCAATCCCAATTCATCAAGTTCATCATCAATTCATCGCTGTAAAGACCGTCGACTGATACCCATTTGCGTGGCACGTCGTCTGGTCGATGTCGATGGCGCTTCCATGACATCTTCGGCTACAGCAGCAATATTCTCTGCAGACCGGCTACTCCGGGGTCTGCCACGCCTGGCAGCATCTCGTGTTGTGCCAGTCTCTTCGAGGCGAGCGGCTAAACGTCGCAGTGTTTCACCAGTAGGCGTTGGACGGCTAGGAAATCTGCGACGAAATTCACGTTGTGCCAAAGTCACCGACCGATTATTGCTCAAATAAATAGTCACCAATATTCCGCGTTCTGGAGCAGTGTAGCGTAACATTGTTTATTAACGTGTATTTCGCATGTGTTTACTACACAAATGTCAAAACAGAACTGACATTAGGGGCCAATCGCAAAATTTAAAGCATTTTCTGATAGGAGGATTACTTTTGCGCCACCTTGTACAAGTCCATCCGTCAATTCGAAGTCTTTGACTTCTTCGATCTTCATTTGATCTCGTAATTCTGTAATCGCCGTATCGTCGACATCCCAAATTGCATCGATCTGCCACCTGCTTAGGGCATCAACATGTCCCATAGATGCTGAATTTCGCAATTATAATTTTCAAGCTCTAAGACCCATCGGGCCGTGGATTAACTTGTTTCTTTTCCAACGTCATAGTCAGAGAGCTGCAATCCGTAACTACCTTTAAGGGTATTCCTTCCAAATACACTCGGAATCGTCTCAGAGCATAAATTATACAAAGCGTCTCTAATTCAAAGCTATGATATGTGGATTCGGCAGCGGAAGTTGTTTTAGAAGTAACACACCGGATGAAATTTATTGTCATCTTGCCTTTGAAGCAAAACGGCACCAAAACCAATTGAACTGTCATCACAATGCAGTTCTGTTTCCTTTATGGATCTATAAATGGCCAAAATCGGTGCTTCAATTAATCAGCATTTTAGTTCATTAAAAGCATCCAAACATGGCTTGTCAAAATCAAAATCGGCATTTTTCTTTAGCAAACTTTGCAGCGGTCTTGCAATTCGGGAAAATGACGGCAAATCGTCTGAAATAAGAGAACAACCCGATACAGGAGTGCAACTGCTTCTGGTTAGTCGGCACCCGATATTCTTTGATAGCGGCAATGTGAGAATCGCTTGGCGCAATCCCTTGTGAGGAAACGGCATATCCCAAATACTCTATTTCCGTATGACCGAACCGGCATTTCGCGAGGTTTGTTTTGAGATTTGGTTGAGTGATACGCCTCAAAACGGTTCTTAGCAATTGTTTGAGAATGCTTTCAGAAACTGGTTATTCGTTTGCTATCTTTGTTATTTAATATTGTTTCCTTTGCTTGTTATTCGTTAATTGTAAATCACATAACGTAACTTACCCTAATTTTAAACAGTTCCATTTCAGATTTGCTTTCTCATTTTGCCTACGCTAGTATAAGAGTCTAATATCTAACGCTAATTCTCTCTTTTGTATTCCTCTTTAATTGTCATTCGCAATGTATTTTGACTTAGAAAAATGTTGTCTCGTTCACTTGGATCGAGAACACAGCCGTGGTAACACCAATAAATTATATTTACTTGTTATCGGATTATCGATATCGATTGATTATCGTTGATTAATAGGCAATTTTCGGACGTGAATTATGTATATACATAATCGCAGGATTAGGAAAATTAGTGGCAACAGGCTTTCGTTCGTTATTCGTTGCATTCGTTCACGTGCAAAGCATTGACTTTCCCGCGCTGAAAAGATAAAAAACATTTTTTCAATATTGTCGCTCACCTCAAAGAAAAATAAACTGTCGGTGATTAGATCGCATGTGAATATCCCTTGAAAAAGCCCTACTTGTTTGTGCTCAGTGATTTTACTGCAAAATGACTGAAACAGTCTCCCTTTCAGTTCTTCGGCTTACGCGTGGCCATTTAAAGGGTTCCTTGAAAAAGCTAGCCACCTATACAGAGAGCATAAAAGATTCTGTTTCGCTAGCACAGCTCGAAGTTAAACTCCTTAAAGCGGATGAGTTATGAAACGAGTTCAATTGTTCTCAGACACGCGTCTACGAGTTCGCCGAGAAAGAAGGTTATACGGATCCAGTACCTGAATTAGAGGAGTTCGAGGCTAAATATCTAATGATCAAGTCAATTTGGTTATCTGCCCTTAGGAAACGGGAGCGTGCTGATCGAAATAAAGATACCATTAGCAGATTAGCTGATCAACAGCAAGCTTTAATCGAAAATAGCCGACGGTGCTGATGAGGTAGTTAGAGGCCTTATTTCGCTCAACTCGTTAAATAGGGATCCGTGGCTCATCCATATCCTATTGAACAAATTGGACCCTGATACTCGGCAGGCGTGGTCTACAGAAAGCGTTTCTGAGGATTACCCTACAATCGATCAATTTATCAACTTTTTGGAAAACCGTTGTGCGGCACTAGAAAGCGCGAAACTTAACACTCGTGAAGCTAATAGACATAGGCACCCAGCTGTAAAAAGTTTCGCCGTCTTTAAATTGCGCAAAGTGCAATGATACTCACGGGCTTCCTCAATGCCCACAATTTATCGATTTGGATGTGCAATCTCGAAGAGATTTCGTCAAATCCGCTAAAATTTGTTTTAATTGCCTTTGAACTGGGCTCTCAGCAGCTCGGTGCTCATCTAAATTTCGATGCAGATCCTGTAAGTCAAGGCATCATAGCTTGGTTCATGATGATAGGGTCAACAATCCCCGTCAGCAAGCACCAGTCAATAACTCGGTAAATTCGGGAATTAATTACTCGATCGGTCAGCCAACCAGCGACTTAACTCGTGATCGTGAATGTGCTTCAGGCACCTCAAATCTTTCTTCTACTTCGTCATCGGTGGAAAATCATCATTCCATAAACGCCGCGCATCAGGTACGATGTACTCTGCTCCCCACCGCTATCGGGAAGGTCTTGGATGTTAACGGTAAATACCAACTGGTGCGCATTCTAATCGATTCAGGCTCTCAGTTTTCTTTTGTTACTGAGTCTTGCATTCAACGGCTCGGGCTCAAATGGAGAAATGCTAGAATTTCCATCAATAGAATTGGATCTACCAGTGCGGGTACATCCAGAGGCCTTGTATCAGTTGTAATTTCGTCACGCTGTTATTTATTTAGTATTATCGTCGATACTTATATACTATCAAGCGTTACCACAAAGCAGAAATTCCCTGAACAACACGCTATTGGTTGGACCTCCTATTCAACGTAACCTTTTTTCGGTCAGCATCATATTTCGTCGTTTTCGGTTCGTTTTTACTGCTGACATCGTTAGGATGTTCCGCCAAATCCGCGTATCTGAGAAGGACTTCCAACGCATTGTTTGGTGGAAATCGCCTTCATATCCAATCGAACATTTTCTGCTAAATACCGTGACGTACGGTACGTCTTGTGCACCATATCTGTCGGTCCGGACACTAGAACAACACGCGAAAACTACCAAGATGAGTTCCCAATAGCCTCAGAAATGGTACGCAATGACTTTTACGTTGATGATGCGGTATCGGGAGCCGATACATTAGCTGACGCCATTTTCAAACCAAATTCACTAATTGAACTCTTGTCTAAGTGCGGTATGCAATTAAGCAAATGGCAAAGCAATTGTATCGATCTTCTTCAAAGTGATGAAATTCCTGCACGGGAAAATATTTCGTTGGACACAGACGCGGACTCGTGGGTGAAAGTGCTCGGGTTATATTGGAACTCAAAATCTGACGAATTCAGTTTCTCCCTAAACTACGTTCCGAATGAACCCATTACAAAACGCCAAATCCTTAAAGACGTAGCACGCATTTCTGACCCCCTCGGTTTCTTGTCCCCTCGGTCGTGCAACTGAAAATACTATTCCAGGAACTATGGCATAGAAAACTGGAGTGGGATGGCGAAGTCCCATATCCTATCGCTGCTCAATGGAGCAGATATCGCGCTGAACTTTCGCTATTCACCAAAATCCAAATACCTCGATCGATCGGTCTTTCGAATGCGTCGTTCACGCTACCAACTTCCCAATGGAAGCTTATTGTTGCAATATTGTTGCTTCTAAATCTCGAGTCGCTCCGATCAAACAACTGAGCATACCACGGCTTGAGCTTTGCGGAGCCGTTTTGCATGCACGGCTACTCTTCGCAGTCCAAAATTCTCTAAACGTTAAATTTGCTAATGTTTATGCATGGTCGGACTCCAAGGTCGTCCTATCATGGCTGTCGTCTCCTCCTCGCCGTTGGAATGTCTTTATAGGAAATCGTACTTCGGAGGTCTTAAATGCAATTGCCAGAAACCGTTGATTCCATGTCAGATCTCAGTGCAATCCGGCCGTTTGTGCATCTCGCGGTATACCACCATCGCAACTTCTGGAGCATCCGATCTAGTGGAATGTTTCACACTGGCTTGGAAAGCCTTCTGACGACTGGCCAATTGAAAGTGACTTCGAAGAAGACCCTAAATCTTTGCCAGAGGAAAAGAAGGTTGTACTTGTACAGCAGTCATATCTTGCGACCCATGACGAACATCCATACGAAGTGCTATCGACGCGGAATTTCATCTTGGAACACACTTATTAGAACAGTCGCAAGATTACATGGTTTATTCGAAAGAAACGCAAGCAAGGTAAAGTCATCGTCGCATTATCTAAAGCCACAGGAGATCCATAACGCCAAAACAAGGATCATTATATGGTTACAGAATCGATACTTTGGTGACTACATCAAATTCTATAAAAAGCATGGCTCCTTTCCACAAAATTGCAAAATTATTAGTCTATCTCCCTTTCTAGATACAGACGATATTCTGCGAGTCGGTGGAAGAATTCAAAAGGCGAATATAGCATTCAACACCCGACATCCGATCATCATACCCAAGGGACATATTTTAACAAAGCTCATCGTCCGCGACGCACGTGTACGGTTTCTGCATCCTGGCATATCGACTTCGTTTGCTCTTATCCGACAAGAGTATGGATAATCGGTTGCCGAAACATATTGCTGCAAGTCATACATAATTGCATCCGCTGTTTTCGTCAAAGAAAGGAAACTATTGCTCAACTTATGGGTAACCTTCCCCCACAACGGATTCAAACCAGTCGCCCGTTCGCGAATTGTGGCTGTGATTACGCGGGGCCAATAGTGAAATCGGGTCGAAAATAAACTCACACAAAAGGTTACATTTCCCTATTCGTTTTAGGTGAATCCTACGGAGCCATCCCGGAGCCAACACTTGACATACCAACAAATCGCCTATCCTGCTGGCAAACACTACTAGCAAAGGTACAAGGGTACTGGAAACGCTGGCAGCATCGGCCCCGCTGGCAGCAGGTAAAGACAGATGTCAAGGTCAAGGTCAAGGTCGTCATAAAAAATTCAGATTTACCCCCTGGGAAGTGGGCAATGGGTCGGGTAATGGAAGTATATCCGGGTAAGGACGGTCATGTTAGAGTCGCCACTTTGAGAACTGCAGCTGGCAACTTGACTCGACCAATCCATAAACTGGCAGTGCTACCCGTATGCTGAAACGTTTTTCCAGGGGCGGCGGAATGTTTGAGAAGGATTTCAGAAACTGGTTATTCGTTTACTATCTTTGTTATTTAATATTGTTTCCTTTGCTTGTTATTCGTTAATTGTAAATCACATAACGTAACTTACCCTAATTTTAAACAGTTGCATTTTAGATTTGCTTTCTCATTTTGCCTACGCTAGTATAAGAGTCTAATGTCTAACGCTAATTCTCTCTTTTGTATTCCTCTTTAATTGTCATTCGCAATGTATTTTGACTTAGAAAAGTGTTGTCTCTTTCACTTGGATCGAGAACACAGCCGTGGTAACACCAATAAATTAGATTTACTTGTTATCGGATTTTTCATATTTTCGCTGCTATTCATCGTCGCCTTGGTTCAGGATATTCGAATAAGCTTCGTCGCAATAACTTCCTCTTATTCCCATTCAGCAATATCTTGTGTTCCTCAAAGTCTGCAGTAGCATTCAGTATACTATTTTACCTGAATCAATTAAATCTCGGAAAATAACGTTAAAAAACCGCTGAAAACGGCGGGGGCATTTTTCAACCCAAACGGCATTTTTAAGAACTCCCACATACCACTTGGAGTAACGAACGCTGTAAGAGGAATAGATTCCTCAGAAACCCGAACTTGATGGAATCCGCTTTTCAAATCTAGAAGCGTAAAATATTGTTTTCCTTCAAAATACTCTATACAATCTTCTATAAGCGGCAACGGTTCATGATATTTTTATTGAGACCACGATAGTCCACGCACATTCGAAGTTCTCCGTTCTTCTTCTTAACTAAGACAATAGCCGACGCATAAGGCGAGTTACTTGGTCTAATAATCCCATCTTTTTCCAACTGATCATTAGCTTTCGGAACGGCAGCGGCAGACACCATTTTTCGGGCACGTCCTGTGGTCATGTCCCATCTACAAACACCGGAAGCATGTCCCATTTCGGCGCAGAGGATATGGGCAGTATGGTTTAATATTCCCCGTCTGTGAGCAATTAAAACATAGTACGGCACTTTTATCAGTATTCGGCTTGGTTACAGCGGTAGGTTTTCGATACGGCATTCAAATTACATCCTGACACACCCGTAGCACTTTCCGTCAAATATTTCTGCTGATAACGGTTAATGAGTTGTTTTAATTAGTCAATGGTGCGAGCACCCAACAGGAGATTAACATTGGATATGTCCATCCCGTCTATTATGAAGTCAATGACCTCTGTTTCACCAATATCTGAGCGCTTGGCAATCTCCTGCATGCTTAAAATATAGCAATGCAGCGACTCTTCCTGCTTTTTCCATTTCCTCAAGCTCAGCATTCTATACACATCCTGGCGAGACACGGCTATGTCGAATTCCTTTAGAAGTGTCCTCGCTTGCTGTAGATAAATGGTTGCTCCTGTTAACCTCACTATGGTGCAGTCTTTTTAACTAAGACCACGGCTCAGTATCAGCTGTATCGGGAAATTCCACGCCAGCTTCTCTAAGAGCTTTTACCAGCTGCTGTTTCGTCAACACACGCGCCATTTTAAGACGCAAAAGTTACTTTGAAATTAAAATTTTCTTTTATCTTTTATCCTTCAGGCCATGTTTTGACCCCACATCTGAGTTTTAAACTTAATTTATTTTAACTATTAATGAGGATTTCCTCGGACTAAAGTTATTATTTTTAACTTTTAAAAGGTTTACCATGTGCGTCCCACAAAAACAATAATTTATTTTCGAGTATTACCCAGTAGTGAAGTTGGGTGTAGTTGGGGTGGGTGCGTCTAACAAACACCTTAATACGTTTTTAGATTGAAAGCACAGATGGCGCCCTTACAAAAGTTTACAAAAGTAATAAAGTTACTATCTTCGTGTAATATAAGTTTTGAGTTCTGTTTAGTATATAGTGTGTGGAATTGTTTAGTTATTTATTTATTTATTTTTTTGTTTATTTGTTTGCTTTTTCTAGACCGTACAATTTTAAATGTAGTTGCAAACAAATAAAGCTCCAATAAAGAACGTTGCTCCTGAAGAAGTTGGAAAATACCAACGAAACGTAGGGTGGAAAATAATGGAATAGTTTTTTTAATATTCGCATTTTTAGAAGAATCGACCAAAAAGCCCAAAAAAGATATACAATAAAGTTACTGTCACTACTTTTTGTGACCAAAATAATTTTTTAATCAAACAGATTTTTAGCTTTAAATTTTATTTTATTTCCACCACTTTTTGCGTGCTTAAAATTACAGTGTCTTCTTTACATTTGTTTAAGGTTTTTTTTTCCTTTACTCGTCGTTATTCCACTTTCCAGTAACAGTACAAATTCGAAATAAAAATTCGAAGTTAAATGGCAGCAGCCAGACTGAGAAGTTGAGCTGTTTGTTGTAATGGACGCATTCAAAGTATCATTGTCTTTGAGTGTATTATGGCTATTTATGACATTCTCCCCCTCGGTACATTGATCTTGTGCTTTGCTTAAATGTACCTCTTAATTGACATCCAGCTTAGCTAGTTGAACAGCTGGTCTCTCATAAATACCATCCATAGTTTTAACAGTAGCGCCTCTGACTTGACCATCCTTTGACATGTTTACTTTCACTATCTCTCCCTTCGGCCAACGATTCCGCTGACTCTCTCGTCGATGATCAGAACTATATCGCCAATCTTTAAGGGTTCAACTAATTGGTTCCATTTTCCCCTCCTTGTCAACGTCGGCAAATACTCCCTTACCCATAGTTTCCAGTAGTGTTTAGCATACAGCTGAGACATGAATGAGTTTGTTTTGTAAAGTTTGGCGTCCGCGTAAGTATCTTCGATGGGTGATGGTTGAGATTCTCCTGCTAGTTTCCGCAAGAAATGGTTAGGTGTTAGAGCTTCGGATTCCTCACAATAACTTCAAAATAGCTCATCGTTCGGTTTGTAGGTGGTAATGTCACATACAGCATACAAAGCAATCTTTACAGATTTAACTAAACGTTCGACGCACCCGTTCATATGAGGCGATCCAGGCGGATGAAAATACCACTTCAAGTTTGATCTTACAAATTTAGCAGCTATAGAACACGAATTAATTTGTTTTAAATTTTCTTTTAAGATTTGTTCTGCCCCAACGAAATGTGTACATCGATCGCTAAACATTTTCTGTACAGGTCCTCTACGGCTTAAGAAATTTCGATAGCATAAAATAAAGGAGTCGGTGCTCGTACTACTAGGCATTTGAATGAACAAATCCATCTTTTCTCTCTCTTACGTCCATTAACTACTTCGAATGGGCCCCCATAATCCTCCGCCGTATATGTAAAGCGAGGTGTGTACGGCGTGATAAGTACAGCTGGTAATTCTGCCATTTCTGGGTTTGCTGCTTTGGCTCTTAGTATCTTAAAGCGGTTGCAGCTATTTCGGATGCGCTTTAAGAGTTGTCGAAGTCTAGGAATATAAAACCTTTTTCTAACTTCATTGACCACCGTTTCATGGTTTATATGACGAAACTTTTCGTGATAATCGCGCACCAATAACATTGTACCGTGATGATGTTGTGACAAAATTATAGGTCTTCTTGTGGCTATGCTAACGCAGTTTGTTTTGTCGATCCTGCTCTTTGATCTGAGTACTCCATCTGCATCCATATAAGGTTTTAACAAATAAATATCATTCTTACCTTGCAGTGGTACATTGTACCAGATAAATTGTCGTGTTGTTTATTAAAGAAATTGATTTCGTTTTCAAATTCCTCACTTTGGATTACATTGAACAAATAGATCTCAGCAGCCTTATATTCATGTGACAGAAGGAAATTAGTGTGTTTAATTTTGTTCGGTTTTTTTTGTCATAATCGTGTCACACAATTGCTATCACTCGTACCAGCTTGAACCAACTGGAGAAATTCTTAAATAAAATCGCCGGTTCGCGAATTTGATGAACTGCCTCAATGACCTCTGGATCCTGGTTCCTTTGCAGTGAAATGTCTTCCGGCCAATCAACTTCATCAGCATACAGGAAATTCGGTGCTGTAAACCAACGATCGTCCATTTTGAGTGAATGCCCCTTTTCTCATTTAGTAGCATCGTCGGCTGCATTCAGGTCTTGGTCCAATTGCTAATTTCGCTAGTTTCTTGTATTTCAGCATTTCTGAAGGCGACAAACTGTCATTTGGTTGCCTTTACATCTGATATCAACCATCTGAGAACAGTTACCGAATCGGACCAGTAGAAAATTTTGATTACGGGATTGGTCAATGATTGATTAATAGTTTGTGCAAGTCTGGCTCCAATCAACGCAGCAATAAGCTCCAATCTCGGAATGGATGTAAGTTTAATAGCTCCTATTAAACTTAGCTCCTATTAATTGGAGCAGAATTCAAATCTGGAGCCTAAAAATTGCATGCGCCCATATTGTTAAATTATTTTGTTAAAAAAGCTGTTTAAATAACGAATTATTTGTTTAACAGTTTAAGAATTTTGTATAAATACTTTGCCAAATAATAAACATTAACTCATTTGTACATTAAAACCATAGACAAACCGTACTGAGACCCCCAAGGGGCCGCTGGGCCCCTCAGTTTTTTTTTTCAAATTCGCCATTTTGTTTTCCTATCGGTGTTATGTCAAAAAAGAATCTGTGTGACATGCAAAAATAAATGCTGCCAGCCTCGGCAACCGTGGGGAAATGTGAAAGAGTTCGGGAATACCACATTTTTTCTTTACTGAATGCCATGGGTTAGTCATTATAAATTGTTAAAAGGCGAATAATTTGATTTGTTTGGTTAGTAAAACTATCTAAAGTTAATGTTCTAAATACTAGAAACATATAAGGACAAACATGGTTTTGTATTTTCCGCTTTTGGATATCATTAACTTCGATTTCGTGTGTAAATTTTTCTTAAGTAAAGAAGAAAATTTGATACAAAATGTTTTCATTTTCCCTCAACCAATCTACATTGTACATTTTTCATGAACATTTTAAGCAAATGTGCATTTATTCCTAAAAAAAATATTGTCCGTAACAAACGTAACGAACAATTTCAAATTAAACGGATATAATTCTATGAACTCTGCCAGCAACTTTGCCCACAGCGGAAGTGTCTGGGAGTGTGTTGGTGAGCAGAATTTTTGAAGTTTCGTGACATTTGTCAATACGATTTTCTATGTAAGAATACTAGCGCACCAAACGTGAACACTCCATAAAAATATAGCTTGTAGGCTAAGTAACGGGAAATCGGCGGGAGTTGGTGGTCTCAGTATTGTCTCTGATTAAAACCATCAGTGGTAGCACAATCGTTTTTCTCGTCGTTCGCCTGCTGCTTGTAATTTCACTCAGTTGCAGTGTCAACCAATACAACTTTCTTTCGTCGTCGAAATGCAAGTGCAGCGCGGACATTAACCCCTTGCGGTTAAAGCTTAGAACTTTTCGTCGTTTAAATTGCTACTTTGGCATTCGGTCATCGCTTCAACCAGAGTTCATCTGTCCAATATATCGTTTGGAATTACAAGAACTCTTGCTCGACGTTCGGAAACATACTATCTGTTCATTTTGGAGCCCAACGTAAAAAAACCCCATTTAAAATTGCTGTGAAAAATATAGTCAAATCACATAAACTCAGTGCAAGCACTATAGTGAAACGACCTAACAAACAATTGAATTTCATTTATAGTGCAAAACAATATATCGCCGCGCTTTCGGTTTCGGCTTAGAGAGTGCAAGTGTAGGTGGTGAAGCTCCAGAAGCAGAAACACAAAAGACGTACAGGAACTCTGGCATCTATCTAAGCAAAGAACGCAGAGGAAGCAAAAACCAGCAGAAATTCAGTGCTACCAAAAGCCAAGAAATCAACGAATTGGGTAGATAAGTATATCACCCGCGAAGGTACGGTCATTGTCAAATTATATGAATGAGCGTCAAATAGAATTTAGAAGTGATCGCTCAAAAAGCCATATAAAATCTAAATTAACCACCGCTATATATACGCACCTTCAACATAATTTTGACTGAATTCTGCATGCTAATTGTCAAGCTAAAACATAATTTAATATTAGTTATATTATATTGCTACGAACAACATATTCAAATTAAATATTGCAAGCCGCAATCGAATGCGCGCAAGTTATGTATACGACACATTCCCTCCCAAACATACTAGATATACGGTTAGCGGATACTTTTCATTACCTACACGGTGCAACAAACTAAACCATTCCGTGTTCCCACAAATTTAGTGAGAGTCAGCAAATTCTCTCACGTAGCCGACGGTAACCTGAATATCCGTCTATTTATTCGTATATTTCGATGACTAAGCGGCTAGGAAAATTGAGTTGGAAAATCCCATCGGTCAAAGTGTTCAGACGTTTCCTCTCGGTTTATATTAATATTAAATAAAGACAAGAAAAAAAAGTATTTTTTTTTTAAGCAATCCTCGGTCAGGATTACAAGAGTCGCATAAGTTGCCGCTTAAAGAATCGCATTAGAATCCTCAAATACGTTCTACTTGCATTCCAAGCACACACTCTCGCTACTCGCCATAAAAGCTCGAATTAAGTCTCTACTTCGAATTCTCTTATTGTACCCACCACCATCGTACCATTTACCATTGCACTTTTATACTTTCTTCTCTCGCCGCCCTTTTCGTCTCTTTTCGTGATCGTTCGTTCGTCGTCACAATCACAACAACAACATATCTATACCAAGCGCCGCGCTGTTGTAAAGCTCCGCCAACAACAAGTCGCAGCATTTTCTTTCATTGCTGCGATCTACATTTCGCTAAGCGTATACTTTTTGTTACGAATGGCAACACCGGCCGTTGAGTGGCTTGTAAATTGTATTGTTAAAGAGAGTCTTGCTTCAACTGCGAAGCAGGCGATACGTTCTTGTCTCGACGGAAACCGGAGGTCAATAAATGTGGGGTTTTTTATATAATTTTCCCCACAGAAAAAAGCCGTACTTGTTTCATTTAAAGTCGTGACGGAAAGCTTTTTGTTGCTTTCGTCGTCGTCGCCGGAGAGGATGCTCATAGAGCAAATGCACTAAAATAAAGCTATCGAATTTCTTCGTTTTCATCGATTCTGTGTTAATACTAGTTAATAGCTGTTTTTTATTATCAGCGTGATCTGATTCGTATCAGATCACGAAAATAAAACAGAACGGATCATTGAAAAGTTTAATTTTGGAATTGTGGCAACAGTTGCTTTCAAAAGCAAAACAGATAATACAGGGTATTTCAAACTTCGTATTGCCAGCAGCCATCTTGCAAATATTCTTCTCAACGTGACGTCACACAAGGCACATGTCATTTCACATGCAATGTCGGGGGTGTTACCATATTTTAATCAAATTTGCATAATTTTTCTTTTCAAATATATTTTTGTGAAGCAAATTTGGTATTTTATGTTCAAATATGCAACACATGAACAATATTTTTCTGCTGCCGCTTGAGTTTATCTTGGCATATTAAGGTGTATCCAGACCACCGAAACATTTCAGAAATGTTTATGAAATGTTTCTGAAGCAAATCGGACAGATTTTATAAACATTTATTAAAGATTTCTGAATTTAATTTACTAACCCCCGTATTAATAAACACTGCGTAAAAGTTATCAACTCGTTACTCAGCAGTTACGTACAATTTTAGCGAGTTAAATTAGCAGCGAGTAAAGTTTTTATTCTTGTAATTTTGGTCTTGGCAATCACGCGACACATCGGACACAATCGGACAGATTTTATAAACATTTATAAAAGATTTCTGAAATTTATTTTTTAGCCCCCGTATTAATAAACACTGCGTAAAAGTTATCAACTCGTTACTCAGCAGTTACGTCAAATTTTTGCATGGTATCTGACGTTTACTAGCTAACTTACATTTTGCATATTTGTTTATTAATACGGGGGTAAAGGTTTATGAAATATTTCAACTTTATCCTATTTTGGACTAGAAAATTCAAAGCTTTTCTGGGCATTTTTATTTTATTTAAAAAGAAATAGTAATCGAAAAACAGGAAAAACAGCGTTCACTTTCTGCAAGGATACTTGTAAAACAAAAATTATTTCCCCTCATGATTGGGTAACTGTGAAACATTTCATAATATTTTTTTGGTGTCCAGATCGAAACCAGCAAAACATTTTTAAACATTCCATAAAAATTGTTTTGTTTAATAAGTGTTTTAGAAATATTTATGGGACATGTAGGGTAGGTATTTCAGTGTTTATCAAATGTTTGGCTGGTCTGGACATACCTTTATAGAACGAGAAAAAACAAAATAACTCGGAATACGGACAGGGAGTTTATTCGAATGCGAAATAAATCAATTGATTTTTTTTGTGTTCCATTTTTTAGCAACGTGATTGTGTGGCTATCGTTTACAGGCACACCAACATTTAAAAATAAAACAAGCCATCTAGTCGGAAATAGTAGAAATAATTTTCAGATCATAATTCGTGATCTCGATGAGAAGCAGGATCATGTGCTGTTGTTGTAAGTGCATGTAAATCGATGATCTATATGGATCATAGCTGATAATAAAAAACAGCTAATGCAATTATTTTAGAAAATCATATTATTTCTAAAATAAAACCTTGGAACGCTCAAACGGATAAGTTCAGCTTTTCATATAAGCCTAGTCGTTGCCATTCCAAATATTTATACCAAAATTTCGATTATATCGCTTGGTCACGTCACAATAACAGCAAAAATAAAAACGAACAGACGGTATGTTTCCGAACGTGACCAAGAGTTCTTGTAATTCCAAACGATATTTTGGACAGAGGAACTCTGGTTGAAGCGATGAACGAATGCGAAAGTAGCTATTTAAACGACGAAAAGTTCTAAGCTTTAACCGCAAGGGGTTAATGACCGCGCTGCACTTGCAAGAAAGTTGTATTGGTTGACACTGCAACCGAGTGAAATTACATGCAGCAGGAGAACGACGAGAAAAACGATTGTGTTACCACTGATGGTTTTAATGTACAAATGAGTTAACGTTTATTGTTTGGCAGAGTATTTATGCAAAATTCTTAAGCTGTTAAACAAATAATTCGTTATTTAAACAGCTTTTTTAAAAAAAGAATTTAACAATATGCAATTTCTAGGCGCCAGATTTGAAATCTGCTCCAACATTCCCCCTTTGAAAGGACTCTCTTTCAAGACGGTATCGCTGCTAACTTGTATATGGGGCGTCTGAATACCCTTCGCGTTGTCTTCACGTCGGCGACTCTGACGTTGCCATCTGGGCCCTTGATGGTGTTCGTAATTCTACCTAAAATTAACAATGGCTACAATGCATTCAGCTGAAGAAGAATTACTGAACCACATTCCTATAAAAGAAGAAATAGTAAACAAATATAAATCCCAAATAATTTTAACTAATCAAAAAACCGAAGAGGTAGAAATAATACTCGGCAAACGTTTAATTTATATCGCAGAGTACGATTTTGAAAATTTAGAAGAAATACTTAAAAGATTTATAAAAAAGGGGGTGACGGCAATATACTCCGAATTAAATGACCATCAGTATAATGTTGTTCAGGGAAAATTAATACAGCTATTTTCAAATGATAATAAAATAAACTTTATAAAATGTTCTTATAGGGCACAAGATATTAGATTGCAACTAGAAGCCGTGAAACAATTCTCATTTTACCATGTAAAAGAGAGTATGCAGTCCGGTATTCAAGAGACGTTTAACGGCATGAAAAACAAAATATATTTCCCAAAATTACTCGAACTAATCCAAATTGTTATTAATCAATGCGAAATCTGCCAACAAGTAAAATATGACCGTAAACCAATACGACCAAAATTAAATCTTACTGAAACGGCTACAGATTTAATGAATTCGTACATAGATACATTCGTCATTCTTAAATGCAGTTTTCTCACTATAAAAGACAAATTTTCTAAATTCGGATTTGCGTACTATTTAACGGACAGAAATCACCTCACTCTAAAAGAAGAATTAGAGAGTAATTTTAACAAAGCAGGAAAACCAAAAAATATACATAGTTGCAGACAACGAAGAAATAAAGAACAGACTGGTTTCACCGATATTAAAATTAACGAAGCCGACATAGTTACCAAAACAGAGATAATAATCCATTTAATTAAACCACAAGACATTACAATAAACATCGAGAAACTTGACTGGGACACAAAGAATACTTAAACTAGAACTAACACATCTGACAAGTAAAGTAAAAACCATTCTTAAGGTGATGCATCAAAATGGCTTTTTGGCACGATGGATGAAAAAGATAGAGAGCATATTGAAAATCATTTAAGAAATGTAGAAATAAATAACCACAATGCTATTACCAATTTGAACCAGCAAATTTTAATTAACGATAATGTATGTAAATCCTTTAAACAAAGAAAGGATATAATAGAAAAAGATAGAACGATAATACTAGAACAGTTAAACAATGTAGCAAGTAAGACAATGAATCAGAATTTTGTTTATGACCAGTTGTTTAAAGTTCAAATAATTAAAGAAAAAATTGAGCACATCCAAGACAATTTAGCTTCAGCCACATATGGGATATTACATCCGAACATACATACCGACGAAGAAATAGAGAAGTAAAGGGTGATTTTTTAGCTGGTTTGGTTTTGGCAACACTGGTTTTGACAGCTGACGTGTGTTTAGTACCTTGTGTCACTGTCAAACAGCTTCAGTTTGGTTTGCAATTTAACCATGGATCGTCTTACAAATGAACAACGCTTGCAAATTATTGAATTTTACTATCAAAATTCGTGCTCGGTTCGAAATGTTCATCGCGCGCTGCTTCCATTTTATGATCGGCATTCTCGACCTTCTGAGCAGTCTATTCGGAAGATTGTGACCAAATTTCGCACCAAATTTACTTTGTTGGACATTAAACCACCAACACGTTTACGTACTGTGCGTAGTGAAGAAAATATTGCGGCCGTATCAGCTAGTGTGACAGAAGACCGCGAAATGTGGATTCGGCGCCGTTCCCAGCAGTTAGGCCTTTGTTACAGCACTACGTGGAAAATTTTGCGGAAGGATTTGGGCGTAAAGCCTTTTAAGATACAGCTGGTGCAAGAACTAAAGCCAGCCGACCTACCACAACGCCGAATTTTTGGTGAATGGGCTCTTGGAAAGCTGGCCGAGGATCCGCTTTTTTATCGAAAAATTGTGTTCAGCGATGAGG
This sequence comes from Cheilosia variabilis, assembly GCA_951230905.1. Classification (NCBI taxonomy): domain Eukaryota; kingdom Metazoa; phylum Arthropoda; class Insecta; order Diptera; family Syrphidae; genus Cheilosia; species Cheilosia variabilis. The sequence continues at coordinate 88,664,216 of OX579676.1, forward strand.
CTCATTTTTGGTTGAATGGGTACGTAAATAAGCAAAATTGCCGCATTCGGAGTGAAGATCAGCCAGAAGCATTGCAACAGCTACCAATGCATCCCGAAAAAGCCACTGTTTGGTGCGGTTTATGGGCCGGCGGCATTATTGGGCCATATTTCTTCAAAGATGATGCGAATCGCAGCGTTACTGTCAATGGTGAACGCTACCGAGCGATGATAACAAACTTTTTTTTGCCCGAAATGGAAGTTCTTGACTTGCATGATATGTGGTTTCAACAAGACGGTGCCACATGCCACACAGCACGCGAAACAATGGCGCAATTGCGAGGCGAGTTTGGTGAACAGTTAATTTCACGTTTCGGGCCGGTCAATTGGCCGCCTAGATCGTGCGATTTGACACCATTAGATTATTTTTTGTGGGGGTATGCCAAGGCTAATGTGTATAGGGACAAGCCCGCTTCGATTGACGCACTGGAAGCCAACATCCATGCATTCATTCGTGAGATACCGGCCGATATGTGTGAAAGAGTATGCCAAAATTGGACTCAGCGGATGGGCTACCTGAGACGCAGCCGCGGTCAACATTTGCATGAAATTATCTTTAAACATTAAATTGCAAGGTTCAAACTATCGATTCAAATAAATATTTCATTCATTTTTTCGAATTTTTTGTGTTTTTTTTTTTAAAAAAGTTCTAAACCTCTTAAAAAATCACCCTTTATAATATAGATTTAAATAAAATGAAGTATATAAAACTAGGCATAACTAAATTCCAGGAAAATATATAAATATTTGCCATTAAGATTCCAAAAGAAATAGAAAAAATAAAACTTAGAATTTTCGTTCCAGTACCAAACAAAAAGAAAAAAGAAATAGATTACCCAAACAAGATTGTGTTAAAAAATAATAACTTGACATACCAATATAAAGAACTAAGATCATTAAATGAGTCTAAGCAAACATTGTATTATTCAACATAATTGTTGTAAATAATTGTAAACTTATAAAAAATAATAATACCGAAATCCTGACACTAGACGACGAAACTATTGTAATAAAAAATACAAAGCAATTGAAAATAAACCAAAATTGTGATGAAAGAAATTTGAATATAACTGGAAATGTATTAAGGATGGTAAAGCTGCAGTCTCAGATGGGATACCCGCCGAGTTTTATAAATATGGTGTTCATGGATTACACAGCAAACTTATGGCGACGTTTAACAACATTTTAGATAGCGGCGATATCCCAAGCCGCTTTAGAGAAGCTATCATTTTTCCTATTTATAAGAAAGGGTATACAACGGATCCAGCGAATTATAGAGGCATTTCCTTTCTGAATGCTTCCTATTTTTATTTTTACTGCAATTTTACTATGTCGACTAACTGCATGGATAAAAAAAAATAATCTGCTGAATGAATATCAAGCGGGATTCAGGTCAGGGTATTCTACAGTTGATCATGTGTTCGTTTTGAGAAGCATTGTGGAGTCACGGATTGAAAGAGGAAAAAAATTGTATGCTTTTTTTGTGGACTTTAAAGCTGCCTTTGATACAGTTGACCGAAATGCCCTATTCTACAAATTATAGGTACCGAATGGGATTATCGATTAAGTTCGGTCGTGTCATCCAAAACCTGTAAGCAGATACTAAATCAGCTGTATGGTTCGAGTCCACCTCGGGAGTAAGACAGGGATGTTCATTAAGTCCAAGTTTATTTGCGCTGTACGTCGATGACATAGTAGATATTCTACCTGGGGGTGTCAATTATGCAGGATTGTTGATCAAAGCACTCCTATTTGCGGATGATATCGTGTTGCTAGCGAACTCACCCGAATCCTTACAGCTAATGATAAATAGACTTTACGAGTATTGTAAATTGTGGAACTTGATTGTCAATTTAAACAAGTCAAAAGTCATGATATTTAAGAGAGGAGGAGGGAAAGTATGCAGAAACGAAAAATAGCACTTTAGCGGTGAACGAATAGAAGTTGTAAGGTTGAGTTTACTTTACAAAAAATTTAGACATGGAAAAACACTTAAAAGAAAATCTAGCTAAGGCGAAGACAGCAATCAATGTGCTTTGGAAGAATTGTTTTAACAGCAAATTTATCGCCCACAGCAGGTTTTGGGAGTTAGAAAATATGATACTGTCGAGAAATTACTGCGTTACTATATAAAAAGAATATTTCACCTTCCACCCAACGCCCCAAATTAGATGATAATGCTAGAAACAGGCTTGGCTTCATTGTTTACCAAAACCCTTAAATTACACGTGGACTACGTGCTGACAGTTTTGAATATGCCGGATGCATGGCTACCGAAGAAAGCGGCTCTGCAAATAATGCAATCCAAGACAGGATGGTACAGGGAATGGATGCAACTCGGGCTATGGGATAAATCTGGATCTGGAGAATAACAGACTTTGCAAACGCCAACTGTATGAACTCTTCTCAAAGGTGGATGAAGGTGAAAGATTATTAAACCTGGAGCAAGCTTCGGAATCACTGCACAGAATGATCTATAGCCGCCTAAATCATAACCTGCAGGATTGTAACTACTTCCGAGACGAACACAGTATTCAAGAAATAGAACAAGTTTTCAAGTTGAGGGGAGAACTTCTGAAGTTAAACTATATTCCACACAGAGAAGAACTACCGTTGCTGTGCAGCTTGTGTAACTTACAGGAGAGGGAGGATGTCGTTCATTTTCTCGGGAAGTGCCCAATCCTAAAAGAAATAAGGAGACATGTATTCGCGAATAATATCCTGTCGACAGAGGAAGTCCTAATACTACTTAATGAAGCTAACATTAGCTTCTTATCTCAATACTGCAATATGGCTTTCAATTATCGGGAAAGAATAATTTATGAGAATTTTTAAAATAAACTATATTTCTTTTTTGTTGTATTCAACTATTTAGTTTTTTTTTACTTTTATTTATTAATTGCTGTCAATATGGCTTGCCGTCTGCCTTATTGACAACAATTGATTTTTGATTTTTTTTTGTACTATGTACATACTTTGTAAAGAATGAAGTTTATAAATAGAATCTAAACAAAACAACATTAGATTATATTATGCTAGAAAATGAGAGTAATATTAATAAAATAGAAGAATTACAATATCATAAAAATGTGTCCTACGGAATAAATTTGAGCCTAATTATTAACATATTCATTATAACTAGTATCGCTTAGCAAGCATAAGTATGTTATACTAAAACACGCACCACAATTATTTTGTTATTGAGCTGCTCCATCGGAAACAGGTTCTAATTTAAGATGATTTATTTTGAATACGTTACTATGGAAACATGGCGACGACAATTCGAATGTTACCAAAATCCTTTCAATTACCTGTTTTGTATGTGGAATTTATGACATAATTTAATTTCACCAGCCTTAATGTTTGTTTGTTGTCATGTGACCTAAGGCTTCATATTCCTCCATGAATTGAATATATTGGGCCTTAACCTCCTTGTTTTTAGCTAACCTTCGTTCAAGTGCCAAAAATCTATTGACTGCTATCTCCTTAGAATTCCCCAGAGCGCTTGTGCTCCCATGAAATGGTAGTTTGACAACGAAGCGTCCGTCATTATTCCTGTGCGTATTTTGTGTAAAGTGATCTTCGCACCTTTCTTCATCTCTTGAAAGGTTGCTACGTGTTGGTTCTACTTCTTCGAGGCTCCATAACCGCTCAATCATTTGGTGAAGGTCGTTGTCATCATAAGTGGAGATTCCACACGTTGCTGTGAATGCTGTGGGTTTATTTATCCTTCCAGACAGTATCCACCCGAAAACTGTATTACTAACACATCTGACAAGTAAAGTAAAAACCATTCTTAAGGTGATGCATCAAAATGGCTTTTTGGCACGATGGATGAAAAAGATAGAGAGCATATTGAAAATCATTTAAGAAATGTAGAAATAAATAACCACAATGCTATTACCAATTTGAACCAGCAAATTTTAATTAACGATAATGTATGTAAATCCTTTAAACAAAGAAAGGATATAATAGAAAAAGATAGAACGATAATACTAGAACAGTTAAACAATGTAGCAAGTAAGACAATGAATCAGAATTTTGTTTATGACCAGTTGTTTAAAGTTCAAATAATTAAAGAAAAAATTGAGCACATCCAAGACAATTTAGCTTCAGCCACATATGGGATATTACATCCGAACATACATACCGACGAAGAAATAGAGAAGTATAATATAGATTTAAATAAAATGAAGTATATAAAACTAGGCATAACTAAATTCCAGGAAAATATATAAATATTTGCCATTAAGATTCCAAAAGAAATAGAAAAAATAAAACTTAGAATTTTCGTTCCAGTACCAAACAAAAATAAAAAAGAAATAGATTACCCAAACAAGATTGTGTTAAAAAATAATAACTTGACATACCAATATAAAGAACTAAGATCATTAAATGAGTCTAAGCAAACATTGTATTATTCAACATAATTGTTGTAAATAATTGTAAACTTATAAAAAATAATAATACCGAAATCCTGACACTAGACGACGAAACTATTGTAATAAAAAATACAAAGCAATTGAAAATAAACCAAAATTGTGATGAAAGAAATTTGAATATAACTGGAAATGTATTAAGGATGGTAAAGCTGCAGTCTCAGATGGGATACCCGCCGAGTTTTATAAATATGGTGTTCATGGATTACACAGCAAACTTATGGCGACGTTTAACAACATTTTAGATAGCGGCGATATCCCAAGCCGCTTTAGAGAAGCTATCATTTTTCCTATTTATAAGAAAGGGTATACAACGGATCCAGCGAATTATAGAGGCATTTCCTTTCTGAATGCTTCCTATTTTTATTTTTACTGCAATTTTACTATGTCGACTAACTGCATGGATAAAAAAAAATAATCTGCTGAATGAATATCAAGCGGGATTCAGGTCAGGGTATTCTACAGTTGATCATGTGTTCGTTTTGAGAAGCATTGTGGAGTCACGGATTGAAAGAGGAAAAAAATTGTATGCTTTTTTTGTGGACTTTAAAGCTGCCTTTGATACAGTTGACCGAAATGCCCTATTCTACAAATTATAGGTACCGAATGGGATTATCGATTAAGTTCGGTCGTGTCATCCAAAACCTGTAAGCAGATACTAAATCAGCTGTATGGTTCGAGTCCACCTCGGGAGTAAGACAGGGATGTTCATTAAGTCCAAGTTTATTTGCGCTGTACGTCGATGACATAGTAGATATTCTACCTGGGGGTGTCAATTATGCAGGATTGTTGATCAAAGCACTCCTATTTGCGGATGATATCGTGTTGCTAGCGAACTCACCCGAATCCTTACAGCTAATGATAAATAGACTTTACGAGTATTGTAAATTGTGGAACTTGATTGTCAATTTAAACAAGTCAAAAGTCATGATATTTAAGAGAGGAGGAGGGAAAGTATGCAGAAACGAAAAATAGCACTTTAGCGGTGAACGAATAGAAGTTGTAAGATTGAGTTTACTTTACAAAAAATTTAGACATGGAAAAACACTTAAAAGAAAATCTAGCTAAGGCGAAGACAGCAATCAATGTGCTTTGGAAGAATTGTTTTAACAGCAAATTTATCGCCCACAGCAGGTTTTGGGAGTTAGAAAATATGATACTGTCGAGAAATTACTGCGTTACTATATAAAAAGAATATTTCACCTTCCACCCAACGCCCCAAATTAGATGATAATGCTAGAAACAGGCTTGGCTTCATTGTTTACCAAAACCCTTAAATTACACGTGGACTACGTGCTGACAGTTTTGAATATGCCGGATGCATGGCTACCGAAGAAAGCGGTTCTGCAAATAATGCAATCCAAGACAGGATGGTACAGGGAATGGATGCAACTCGGGCTATGGGATAAATCTGGATCTGGAGAATAACAGACTTTGCAAACGCCAACTGTATGAACTCTTCTCAAAGGTGGATGAAGGTGAAAGATTATTAAACCTGGAGCAAGCTTCGGAATCACTGCACAGAATGATCTATAGCCGCCTAAATCATAACCTGCAGGATTGTAACTACTTCCGAGACGAACACAGTATTCAAGAAATAGAACAAGTTTTCAAGTTGAGGGGAGAACTTCTGAAGTTAAACTATATTCCACACAGAGAAGAATTACCGTTGCTGTGCAGCTTGTGTAACTTACAGGAGAGGGAGGATGTCGTTCATTTTCTCGGGAAGTGCCCAATCCTAAAAGAAATAAGGAGACATGTATTCGCGAATAATATCCTGTCGACAGAGGAAGTCCTAATACTACTTAATGAAGCTAACATTAGCTTCTTATCTCAATACTGCAATATGGCTTTCAATTATCGGGAAAGAATAATTTATGAGAATTTTTGAAATAAACTATATTTCTTTTTTGTTGTATTCAACTATTTAGTTTTTTTTTACTTTTATTTATTAATTGCCGTCAATATGGCTTGCCGTCTGCCTTATTGACAACAATTGATTTTTGATTTTTTTTTGTACTATGTACATACTTTGTAAAGAATGAAGTTTATAAATAGAATCTAAACAAAACAACATTAGATTATATTATGCTAGAAAATGAGAGTAATATTAATAAAATAGAAGAATTACAATATCATAAAAATGTGTCCTACGGAATAAATTTGAGCCTAATTATTAACATATTCATTATAACTAGTATCGCTTAGCAAGCATAAGTATGTTATACTAAAACACGCACCACAATTATTTTGTTATTGAGCTGCTCCATCGGAAACAGGTTCTAATTTAAGATGATTTATTTTGAATACGTTACTATGGAAACATGGCGACGACAATTCGAATGTTACCAAAATCCTTTCAATTACCTGTTTTGTATGTGGAATTTATGACATAATTTAATTTCACCAGCCTTAATGTTTGTTTGTTTTCTGTAAAAGCAAGAAACTATTAAAGTAAATAATAAAATTCAGGAGAATTGACCGAGGATTGCATTAAAAAAAATACTTTTTATTTTATTTTTTTTCTTGTCTTTATTTAATATTAACCGCTTAACTTCAACTCAAACTTCCAATGAGACTTTCCAATTCAATTTTCCTAACCGCTTAATCAGCGAAATGTACGAATAAATAGACGGATATTCAGGTAACCGTCGGCTACGTGAGAGAATTTGCTGACTTTCACTAAATGTGTGTGAACACGGAATGGTTTAGTTTGTTGCACCGTGTATGTTTGGGATGGAATGTGTCGTATACATAACTTCTCCCCCCTTTCGATTAAAATTCTCCTGAATTTTATTATTTACTTTAATAGTTTCTTGCTTTTTACAAAATAGAAAAAGGATCGATATCATTATATTAATACGTGAACATCCAAAGTTTCGGTACAATTTTTAAGTATTTATAATGAAATGAGAAGAATGAAACCTGTGTACAAACAGAAAACAAACAAACATTAAGGCTGGTGAAATTAAATTATGTCATAAATTCCACATACAAAACAGGTAATTGAAAGGATTTTGGTAACATTCGAATTGTCGTCGCCATGTTTCCATAGTAACGTATTCAAAATAAATCATCTTAAATTAGAACCTGTTTCCGATGGAGCAGCTCAATAACAAAATAATTGTGGTGCGTGTTTTAGTATAACATTGTTGTCGCAAGGACACTAGCAAAAAAAATCGCGAAACTGATTTTCACCGCGAGGTTCAAATTTGCGAAAATGCCGTCGGCTCTAGCACAATGTAGCAACAAAAACCACTCTCGTTTAACAGACGAAGAAAAAAAAGAAGGAAATGAAAAACAACCTTTTGTTTGGCGAGTTATATTCAGTCGAACTGCTAATCAATAATGATAAAAGATTTTCATAAATGTCCAAACGAAACCTCGCATTCCGCTCCTAGTTTCGTTTTCTGCTGTAAGGGTTCATTGACCTGAGGGTTGCGGATCTTCCGGACAGCTATTTTTTTTGCCGTTTCTTGACATACTTCGTTGTTGCTGCTCTCTTATGGTTTTCGTCTGTGGTCAGCTGGTCAGCGAGATCAACTTTCACGCATACTTATACGTATATGCATAGCTGAGCGTGTTGCTCAGTGGGAGGAGCCAACTAGATAAGCCAGTGCAGTTTTTTTTGTATGCGTTTCTCTGTTTGCCACCGATCTGCTGCAATTCTTCTGAGCGCCCAAATCTGCCTTTGGGCTTGCTCGATTACCTTCGGAAGCTGTGATCCCAATCTTCGGTTTGCCGACGGCAATCGCTCGATTTCCTTCGGCAGCTGTGCTCCCAGTTTTTGGTTTTGCCGGCGGCAAATATCATTTGGGGGTGATTGCTGATGATGAGATGTTTCGATGCGGCTGCCTCTTGAGATCTAATGCTGTGACACTAGGACAATGGTTTGTTGCGTTGCAACATCCTGCCGGGCCACAGGAAGCGTTTTCGTTGAGCTTTGGTCGTCTTCAGATTTCTGGAACCCTTCGGTTAAGGCTGTGTGTTGCGTGATGATTTCTGCTTGCGGTGTGTTCCTCATGGCCGAGCGGTGAACGTTGTTACATGAAAGACAAAAATAGGTGTGGTGATTGGTGTGTGGCAATAATGATTTATATAAAGGTAATTTAGTTATTAATTCATTGTGATTAAAATCGGTATTAGTTATAAAATTCGTTTTTTATTGATATTCATATTATTTGTGTGTGTGTGTGTGTATGCGCCCTTTGATTTGATTCTAGGTGGGCCTTGGTAGAAGGCAAATTTTAACTATCGGACGCTTTAATGTTGTAGTTGCTGTTTTGATCGTGACGACGCGAATTTTGCCATCTGCTCCAGGATGGGTTGTTTCGACCCGGCCGAGTTTCCAGAGAGTCGGAGGTGTTTGTTCGTCTGGTAGGATCACTAGGTCTCCTGTCTTGATTTGTTCCTCTGACGTTAACCACTTTGTGCGCTGTTGAAGCCGAACAAGATATTCGGATTTCCATTTTTTCCAAAAGTCGTGTTGGATTTTTTGTAGCAGCTGCCGTCTATCCAATCGATTGTCATTAATTTGTGTCACGTCCTTCTCGGGTGTTGTATTTAACGACATACCAATTAGAAAATGTCCTGGTGTAAGGATCGACAAATCTTCGGGGTCCTCAGTCATTGGACAGAGCGGTCGCGAATTCAAGCAGGCTTCAACTTGAGCTAGTACGGTCGCGTACTCTTCGAACGTTAGTGTGTAATGGCCGATAACTCGTTTAAGATGGTGCTTCATAGACTTCACTCCCGCTTCCCACAGCCCACCAAAGTGTGGTGCTGCGGGAGGATTGAAGTGCCACGTGGTCCCGTTCGACTGTAGTTGTTCAGCGATGTCTTCAGCCCATTGTTTCGACAGTCCTTCTCTTTCCGCGTTCAATGTTTTAGCAGCTCCTTGGAAGTTAGTTCCGCAGTCGCTGTAAATGTGTGCGCAAATCCCCCTTCTAGCCGTAAAGCGTTTAAAAGCTGCAATAAATGCCGCTGAACTGTAATCGCTTACCAGTTCCAGGTGCACGGCCTTTGTGCAAAAACAAATAAAAATGGCAATGTACGCCTTTGTAATTTTACTGCAACGACCCTTCCATGCCTTTATTTGTACGGGACCGGCATAATCCACTCCAGTTGAGTGGAACGCGCGTGCCTGCGTAATCCTTGCCGCCGGTAAATTGCCCATTTTTTGTTGCATATGTGGAGCCCTTTGCCTGAAGCATCGCAAGCAATTCCGAATGCATTTTTTTACATTAGATTTAAGATTGATGATCCAATACTGTGTTCTAATCGTAGCCATCATGAGTTGTTGTCCGCCATGAAGCGATCTCATGTGAACATCATGTACTATGAGCGTCGTTAGCATGTTTTGGGCTGGTAATATTATGGGGTGACGCTGTGCATATGGTAAATCAGCATTTTCTAAGCGGCCCCCCACTCGCAATATCCCGGTTTCGTCGATGATGGGTGACAGTCTTGCTAGTTTGCTACCCTTATGTACCATTTTATTTTTCAAGATTTGGGTGATCTCTTCTGCAAAAAATTCTTGCTGTACGATTGTTATTAAGCGTATTCGGGCGAGTTCTTCGACTGACAGCGATCCAGACAAACGTACTGGTTTCCTTCGGACGTTGTTGATGAAGCGAAGGCAATACGCTGTAGTTCGCACTAGTCGTCGTAGTGAAGAAAATTTTTCTAATAGGACATTAGTCTGAAAGGAATTGACATGGATGCAGAGCTGAAACATGTTGGTTATGGGGTACCCAGATGCAATAAACTCATTACGGACCTTAGAAATTTCGGACGTTTTCGTTTCCAAGTCTGTGTTGGATATTTTCCATGCTATGTGTGATTCTTCCTCAAACGTTTGCAGGAATGTAGGACCATACCACCACTGCAGAGCTTTGACTAGCTCTTTTGGAGGCAGTCCTCTCGAAGCAATGTCGGCTGGATTATCCTTTGAAGGAACGTAGTTCCAGCAGTTGGGGTCGATCAGCTCCTGGATTTCGGAGACTCTATTTGCGACGAATGTGGTTCTAATGTACGGCGCTGTTTTAATCCAAGCAAGCGCTATTTGGGAGTCAGTCCACGCATAGATTCGTGCCTTCTGAAGTTCCATGGTGTCTATGGTATGTACCAACAAGTGTGCTAGCAACACTGCTCCGCATAGTTCTAATCGTGCCAGAGATTGAGTTTTGAGAGGTGCCACCCTGGTCTTTGATAGCAATAAACTGGTGTGCACTGTTCCTCCGTTTATTGCTCGAATGTACACGGCTGCAGCATATGCCTTCTCGGATGCGTCGCAAAACCCGTGGATTTCAATTCGAGATTCGTTCGTGAAACGTATCCAGCGCGGTATTTCGATGCCTCGAAGTTCGTCTAACTCCGCTCTCAAGTTCTGCCATGTCGTGACGATTTCGGGTGAAAGCTCGCTGTCCCACGTTTGATGTTCCTTCCAAATGTCTTGCATTAGTATTTTTCCGAGGACGACGCACGGGGATATCCATCCCATCGGGTCGTAGAACCGAGCAATATCTGACAGAATTGTTCTTTTTGTGGTTCGTTTTTGTTCGGGCAGTGTAATTTTAAAGGAGAATGTGTCTCGTGCTGGATGCCACTGGATGCCTAAGGTTTTTATTGACGAGCCTTCATCGAATGACAGTGGTACCTGTATCCCTCTGTCCTCTTCAGTAACTGCTTCCAACAACTTCTGGTTACTGCTGGCCCATTTCCTCAACGGAAAGCCTCCACGGTTCAGCATCGTGATGAGCTGACGTTGCATTTCCAGTGCTTCCTCTACTGAGTCTGCACCGTGAATGACGTCGTCAACGTAGAAGTTTTTCTTCGCGATTTTCGCTGCTAACGGATAGTCATCTTGTTCGTCTGTCGCTAGCTGATGCAGAGTGCGAACTGCTAAATAGGGTGCTGACGCCGTCCCAAAGGTGACTGTGTTCAACCGATATACTTTGATAGCTTCGTCCTCACGGGTTCTCCACAAAATGAGCTGATACAGTGCATCGTTTGGAGCTACCCAAATCTGCCTATACATTTTATTTATATCGGCAACAAACGCGACCCTATGCTTCCTAAAACGAGTGACATGCTCGAATATGTCGTCCTGCAACCTTGGACCAACGAGTAGATGGTCGTTGAGTGACGTACCATCCGAAGTTTTGCAGGACGCATCGAATACAATTCTCAGCTTTGTGGTGGAGCTGGATTCCTTAACCACTGCGTGATGGGGCACGAAATAGTGTGCTTCTACTGATGGTTGATCTACTTGCGACATATGTCCCAGCTCCTTGTATTCTTCCAACACTCTTTTGTATTCTTGATAGAACAAGTCGTTGGAATGGAATTTTTTCTCCAATTGCAGAAATCTTAGTCGAGCTGCGTTGTAGGACAGTCCTAATGAGGGCCTTGTTTCTTCCTTGAATGGAAGTTGAACCTCAAACTTCCCGTCTGCCTGACGTTGATGAGTTCGGCAGAAGTGCATTTCGCATCGTTCATCTTCGAGCGTAAGCATTGTTTTCTTTCGGACTTCCTCGAGCTCCCAAAATTTCATCAGCATTTCATCTACATCTCTACACTGTGTAGTCAAGTGGAGCGATGTTATCGATTGTTCGTCAGGAGAAATGCTTCCAGACAGAACCCAACCCAATTCAGTTTTTTGAGCCATCGGGGTACCTGTTTGTCCCTTGACAATGCCTTCTAAAAGAATTGATGGGTAGACATCGATTCCCAGTATCATATCTATTTTGCCTGGCTGATTGAACGTTGGATCTGCAAGTTCAAGTGCTTGTAGGTGACTCCAGTTGCCACAGGAGACATTATGCGTTGGAAGTGTGGCAGTGAGTTTGGGTAACACTAACGCCGTAAGCTCGAGTCGGAAGCTGTCATTGACATTCGAACATATTGTTAGTGTAACCTTGTTTTTGGATACGTTTGTGTTTGTTCCTCCAACGCCTAGGATATTGACATAACTCTTTTCCCTCTTGAGATTCAAAGCCCTTGCGGCATATTCAGAAATGAAAGACGCTTCCGATCCAGGATCCAGCAGTGCTCTCAACCTTATCTTTTGGCCAGTGGTTGACAAAACCTTAATAAGCGCAGTAGCCAGAAGAGCTGTTTTTTGGTTACAGTTTTCGGCAATGTAAGTATTGTGAGCTGAAGTGGAAGTGGTGGAGGAAGTTATTTCTCGGGGCGGAGCGAAAAAGGCGGTTGTTTGAGCCGGGGGCTCGTTAACATGTATTGCGTCTACTGGCTCTGATACATGCAGCAGCGAATGATGTTTTTGCTTGCAAAATGAACATGTGAATGTGCTCGTGCAGTTTTGCGTATTGTGTGCATTTGATAAGCAGTTGAAACAAAGCTTAGTTCTTCTAACAATTTCCTGTCTTTTTTTTGCATTTAATGCCTTAAATTTGAAGCAGTTTCTAATTGAATGTGAACCCTGACACATTGCACATTTTGAAACTGTGGAATTGTAGGCGCGCACATTGCTAGAAGTGTTTTTTTTGCTTTTGGATTGAGCGAACCTTGATGTTGTTTGACCTATAACTTCTAAGGTTCTTGACCTAGTCAGTAGAAAATCCTCCAGTAAAGAATATGCTGGATAGTCTACATAGGAGGAAACGTGTGCTTCCCAAAGAGCGAGTGTTTCGAGCGGCAATTTCTGAACTGTTAAAAAGATCAGAACATCTTCCCAAGAGTCGACTGGAACGCCAAGGTTTTGAAGGGATTGTTTGGCCTCATTCGTGGTGTCTAGCAACTGTTTGATGTCCTCAGCTGATTCCTGAACAAGCTTTGGTTGATTAAATAGCAACCTGAATTGGTTGTCCTTTAATAACCTCAGATTCTGGTATCTTTTAACTAGTGTTGCCCATGCCGACTCAAACCCCCCGTCGGTAATTGCAGTATTGCGCAGAAGTCGTTCAGCTTCGCCGCTTAGATTCGCCTTCAAGTAATGAAGTTTCTGGACGTCTGATATCGATGAATTTTTGTTAACTAAGCTTTCGAATAGGCCTTTAAATTCTGGCCACATTTGAAATGAACCAGAAAATGTGGGAATTTTGATCGGGGGGAGCTTCAATTCAGCAGATAAAGACCTTGACCCTATAACTGAATTGTTAAGAGATCCTTGAATCGAGGTTTGGTTGTCGGTGTTATGGAGATATGTTTTTAATTCAGAAGAATATTTGTAATACAGTTCCTTTAATTTGTGGAACGTTAAAGCTTCCATGTACGCAACCTTTACATCCTCACTTGGAGCTGCAACAATTTTCTGGTGAAGATTTCTAGCTTCTGCAAACGATTGCTCTAAATTCTGAAGCCGCGCCTCATTCATGTGAACTGATTTGGTTGATTTGTCGAGCCCTACATACGCCTTATAGTCGGCGACTAACTCTGACGAGATGGTTTCAACCGAGTCTATCACATTTGAAAGCTTACTCTTACTCATGACGCGAGATGATTGTTTTAAGGATAGCAGACCACACAACACACGATGTCGTTAGGGAGTTTAATTTGAATAAAAGTTAAGAAAAATGCCACACACCTGTTATAAGCGTTGCTCCTTAGTCGATCCAGTTGTAACCAGTACAGCACCAACACCAGCTCCAAAGATTCTCGAACTAATGATCAGCTGTGTCTCCTCCGACGTACGCGAATAGTTTGCTTCCGGTTGGAATTTAACACGCACTGAAGGTTTACACAAATTGCGAAATCTGTCTTTTAATGCTTATTAAATGGTATTTTTTTGTACAAATGTGTAGATCCTTAAATCCGGCTCGAAGGACCATTTGTTGTCGCAAGGACACTAGCAAAAAAAATCGCGAAACTGATTTTCACCGCGAGGTTCAAATTTGCGAAAATGCCGTCGGCTCTAGCACAATGTAGCAACAAAAACCACTCTCGTTTAACAGACGAAGAAAAAAAAGAAGGAAATGAAAAACAACCTTTTGTTTGGCGAGTTATATTCAGTCGAACTGCTAATCAATAATGATAAAAGATTTTCATAAATGTCCAAACGAAACCTCGCATTCCGCTCCTAGTTTCGTTTTCTGCTGTAAGGGTTCATTGACCTGAGGGTTGCGGATCTTCCGGACAGCTATTTTTTTTGCCGTTTCTTGACATACTTCGTTGTTGCTGCTCTCTTATGGTTTTCGTCTGTGGTCAGCTGGTCAGCGAGATCAACTTTCACGCATACTTATACGTATATGCATAGCTGAGCGTGTTGCTCAGTGGGAGGAGCCAACTAGATAAGCCAGTGCAGTTTTTTTTGTATGCGTTTCTCTGTTTGCCACCGATCTGCTGCAATTCTTCTGAGCGCCCAAATCTGCCTTTGGGCTTGCTCGATTACCTTCGGAAGCTGTGATCCCAATCTTCGGTTTGCCGACGGCAATCGCTCGATTTCCTTCGGCAGCTGTGCTCCCAGTTTTTGGTTTTGCCGGCGGCAAATATCATTTGGGGGTGATTGCTGATGATGAGATGTTTCGATGCGGCTGCCTCTTGAGATCTAATGCTGTGACACTAGGACAATGGTTTGTTGCGTTGCAACAAACATACTTATGCTTGCTAAGCGATACTAGTTATAATGAATATGTTAATAATTAGGCTCAAATTTATTCCGTAGGACACATTTTTATGATATTGTAATTCTTCTATTTTATTAATATTACTCTCATTTTCTAGCATAATATAATCTAATGTTGTTTTGTTTAGATTCTATTTATAAACTTCATTCTTTACAAAGTATGTACATAGTACAAAAAAAAATCAAAAATCAATTGTTGTCAATAAGGCAGACGGCAAGCCATATTGACAGCAATTAATAAATAAAAGTAAAAAAAAACTAAATAGTTGAATACAACAAAAAAGAAATATAGTTTATTTTAAAAATTCTCATAAATTATTCTTTCCCGATAATTGAAAGCCATATTGCAGTATTGAGATAAGAAGCTAATGTTAGCTTCATTAAGTAGTATTAGGACTTCCTCTGTCGACAGGATATTATTCGCGAATACATGTCTCCTTATTTCTTTTAGGATTGGGCACTTCCCGAGAAAATGAACGACATCCTCCCTCTCCTGTAAGTTACACAAGCTGCACAGCAACGGTAATTCTTCTCTGTGTGGAATATAGTTTAACTTCAGAAGTTCTCCCCTCAACTTGAAAACTTGTTCTATTTCTTGAATACTGTGTTCGTCTCGGAAGTAGTTACAATCCTGCAGGTTATGATTTAGGCGGCTATAGATCATTCTGTGCAGTGATTCCGAAGCTTGCTCCAGGTTTAATAATCTTTCACCTTCATCCACCTTTGAGAAGAGTTCATACAGTTGGCGTTTGCAAAGTCTGTTATTCTCCAGATCCAGATTTATCCCATAGCCCGAGTTGCATCCATTCCCTGTACCATCCTGTCTTGGATTGCATTATTTGCAGAGCCACTTTCTTCGGTAGCCATGCATCCGGCATATTCAAAACTGTCAGCACGTAGTCCACGTGTAATTTAAGGGTTTTGGTAAACAATGAAGCCAAGCCTGTTTCTAGCATTATCATCTAATTTGGGGCGTTGGGTGGAAGGTGAAATATTCTTTTTATATAGTAACGCAGTAATTTCTCGACAGTATCATATTTTCTAACTCCCAAAACCTGCTGTGGGCGATAAATTTGCTGTTAAAACAATTCTTCCAAAGCACATTGATTGCTGTCTTCGCCTTAGCTAGATTTTCTTTTAAGTGTTTTTCCATGTCTAAATTTTTTGTAAAGTAAACTCAACCTTACAACTTCTATTCGTTCACCGCTAAAGTGCTATTTTTCGTTTCTGCATACTTTCCCTCCTCCTCTCTTAAATATCATGACTTTTGACTTGTTTAAATTGACAATCAAGTTCCACAATTTACAATACTCGTAAAGTCTATTTATCATTAGCTGTAAGGATTCGGGTGAGTTCGCTAGCAACACGATATCATCCGCAAATAGGAGTGCTTTGATCAACAATCCTGCATAATTGACACCCCCAGGTAGAATATCTACTATGTCATCGACGTACAGCGCAAATAAACTTGGACTTAATGAACATCCCTGTCTTACTCCCGAGGTGGACTCGAACCATACAGCTGATTTAGTATCTGCTTACAGGTTTTGGATGACACGACCGAACTTAATCGATAATCCCATTCGGTACCTATAATTTGTAGAATAGGGCATTTCGGTCAACTGTATCAAAGGCAGCTTTAAAGTCCACAAAAAAAGCATACAATTTTTTTCCTCTTTCAATCCGTGACTCCACAATGCTTCTCAAAACGAACACATGATCAACTGTAGAATACCCTGACCTGAATCCCGCTTGATATTCATTCAGCAGATTATTTTTTTTTATCCATGCAGTTAGTCGACATAGTAAAATTGCAGTAAAAATAAAAATAGGAAGCATTCAGAAAGGAAATGCCTCTATAATTCGCTGGATCCGTTGTATACCCTTTCTTATAAATAGGAAAAATGATAGCTTCTCTAAAGCGGCTTGGGATATCGCCGCTATCTAAAATGTTGTTAAACGTCGCCATAAGTTTGCTGTGTAATCCATGAACACCATATTTATAAAACTCGGCGGGTATCCCATCTGAGACTGCAGCTTTACCATCCTTAATACATTTCCAGTTATATTCAAATTTCTTTCATCACAATTTTGGTTTATTTTCAATTGCTTTGTATTTTTTATTACAATAGTTTCGTCGTCTAGTGTCAGGATTTCGGTATTATTATTTTTTATAAGTTTACAATTATTTACAACAATTATGTTGAATAATACAATGTTTGCTTAGACTCATTTAATGATCTTAGTTCTTTATATTGGTATGTCAAGTTATTATTTTTTAACACAATCTTGTTTGGGTAATCTATTTCTTTTTTCTTTTTGTTTGGTACTGGAACGAAAATTCTAAGTTTTATTTTTTCTATTTCTTTTGGAATCTTAATGGCAAATATTTATATATTTTCCTGGAATTTAGTTATGCCTAGTTTTATATACTTCATTTTATTTAAATCTATATTATACTTCTCTATTTCTTCGTCGGTATGTATGTTCGGATGTAATATCCCATATGTGGCTGAAGCTAAATTGTCTTGGATGTGCTCAATTTTTTCTTTAATTATTTGAACTTTAAACAACTGGTCATAAACAAAATTCTGATTCATTGTCTTACTTGCTACATTGTTTAACTGTTCTAGTATTATCGTTCTATCTTTTTCTATTATATCCTTTCTTTGTTTAAAGGATTTACATACATTATCGTTAATTAAAATTTGCTGGTTCAAATTGGTAATAGCATTGTGGTTATTTATTTCTACATTTCTTAAATGATTTTCAATATGCTCTCTATCTTTTTCATCCATCGTGCCAAAAAGCCATTTTGATGCATCACCTTAAGAATGGTTTTTACTTTACTTGTCAGATGTGTTAGTAATACAGTTTTCGGGTGGATACTGTCTGGAAGGATAAATAAACCCACAGCATTCACAGCAACGTGTGGAATCTCCACTTATGATGACAACGACCTTCACCAAATGATTGAGCGGTTATGGAGCCTCGAAGAAGTAGAACCAACACGTAGCAACCTTTCAAGAGATGAAGAAAGGTGCGAAGATCACTTTACACAAAATACGCACAGGAATAATGACGGACGCTTCGTTGTCAAACTACCATTTCATGGGAGCACAAGCGCTCTGGGGAATTCTAAGGAGATAGCAGTCAATAGATTTTTGGCACTTGAACGAAGGTTAGCTAAAAACAAGGAGGTTAAGGCCCAATATATTCAATTCATGGAGGAATATGAAGCCTTAGGTCACATGACACAGATCGACATCAATGATATAGCACCACAAAGTTACATCATTCCTCATCATTGCGTGTTTAAGGCCGACAGTAGCACCACCAAACTTCGAGTTGTATTTGATGCTTCATCGAAAACATCGTCAGGATTATCACTAAACGACATCATGTACACAGGACCCACAGTGCAGGGGGAACTATTTTCACTATTACTTCGTTTCCGGTTACCAAGATTTGTCTTTTGCACTGATATTCAAAAAATGTATCGGCAAATAGTTATGCATCCCGACGATAGAAGATACCAAACAATTGTATGGAGAACAGACGAATCAAGACCGCTAAGCTACTATCAACTCAACACAGTAACATATGGCACAAGAGCAGCACCATATTTAGCAACGAAGTGCTTGCAAAGATTAGCAAGGGAAAATAGCGAGCGATTTTCATTGGGTGCTCAAGCCCTACACCACGACTTCTATGTAGACGACTGCTTGACTGGAGATAACAGTTTATCAACTGCCGTGGAAATACAAGGCCAACTTACACGAATATTACAAGGGGCAGGATTCAAATTACGAAAATGGTGTGCAAACCACCCTCGGTTACTGCAAGGCATTGCAAAAGAAGATCAAGAAATCGACCTCGATTTCGACAACGAAGGTGACGCATCAATCAAGACATTGGGTTTAACATGGCAGCCAAAAGATGATAGGTTCTGTGTTAAAACAAATTTAGATTCGACAAATCGAATAACAAAACGGATTGTCACGTTAGACCTTGCCAAATTATTCGACCCATTAGGTGTAATGGCTCCATTAGTTGTTACAGCAAAGATATTCATTCAGGAGTTATGGCTACTTAAGTTGTCATGGGATGAGGCACTGCCAGCAGAACTACACACGAGATGGATGACCTTCCGAAACAACTTGAAGGAACTAAATAATTTTCAGTTTCCACGTCATATGTTTAATAATGAAGTTCCAGCAGCCATACAAATACACACCTTTTCTGATGCATCTGAAAGGGCATATGGCACAGCGGTTTACCTGAGAACAACTATGAAAGATCGAAGAGTAATCGTAAGATTACTATGTTCAAAATCACGCGTGGCTCCGTTAAAAAGGCAAACAATACCACGATTAGAATTATGCGCCGCAGTCCTGGGAGCCCAACTAACAGCGAGAGTGAAAAACGATCTTACTCTCTGAAATCGTGCTAGCATGGATTAATTCCCAATCGTCATCATACCAAACATTTGTTGCCAACAGAGTGGCCATTATTCAAGGAATAACATTTCCCGAGCAATGGCGACATGTGTCATCACAACATAATCCAGCGCATGTACTATCAAGGGGCCTGCAACCAGCCAAATTACCATCATGCACACAATGGTTTTTTGGTCCTCGTTTTTTACACGGACATGAAGATATGTGGCCAGCAAAATATTCCAAGGAGCTTCCTATTACGGAAGACACGGAGAGAAAGCGGAAACTGCCAACTGTAGCCACAGCAACGAATGCTTGCGATCAGGATATGATTTATAAAATCAACCATCGCAATTCCTTCGCCACGCTTCAAAGAATTACAGGATATATACTTCGGTTTTGCAATCATGCCAGAGTTTCCAAGGGTCCACGACAACACGGAATAATATTGACGCCTCAGGAACTAGAAAATTCCTAATACGAGCCATGCAGGCATTCGATTTCAAAGAGGAAATCAGTGATCTTCATACCCATAAAGAATCGAAGAGATGCAGCCATTTCGCAAGCCTCGCACCGTTCTTGGATGAGAATGGAGTCATTCGAGTTGGAGGTCGACTAGAAGCAGGAACACTTCCGTTTGATGCCAAGCATCCAATGTTGATACCATAGAACAATCCATTGGCAAAATTACTGATGCAAGAAATTCATGAAAAACACAAGCACTGCGGGCCCCAGACACTGCTAGCCCACATGAGGCAAAGAAGGCCTATTAAGGGCAAGATAATGGCACGATCAATAGTACATCACTGCGTAAAGTGCACCAGAGCCAGACCTCAACTACTTCAACAAGTAATGGGGAATTTACCATCATCAAGAATAACACCATCTAGGCCCTTTATTCAGTCTGGAGTCGATTATTGTGGACCATTTTGGATTCATTACAAAGTTCGTGGCAAACGACCCCAAAAGGCCTATGTTGCAATTTTCTGTTGCTTCGCCACAAAAGCCGTGCACGTGCATATAGAACTTGTAAGCGATTTAAGTACCAATTCATTTCTCGGAGCCTTAAGAAGATTTGTCGGACGCAGAGGAAACTGTCAGCACATATATTGTGACAATGCAACAAACTTTGTGGGGGCAAATAATCAACTATCTGAGTTAGAAGACACGATTTACTCAGAAGAGGCACGTTCATCTATCGTAAAGGAATGCGTTGGCAAGGCTATACATTTTCACTTCATTCCCCCAAGAGCACCTCATTTTGGGGGTCTCTGGGAAGCGGCAGTCATTCAGCAAAACATCTACTAAAGAGAAGTGTATCAACAGCCTCTCTAACATATGAAGAATTGGAGACAGTTTTAGTTGGAATTGAAGCAATCCTTAATTCAAGGGCACTAACACCACTTTCAAGCGATCCCAACGATCTAACAGCATTAACACCGGGTCATTTTCTTATTGGTGAACCACTCACTGCCCAAATTGATGTAAGTGCAATACCGACAAGGCAGACACTTTTGACACGGTGGAACTTAGTGTCACATCTCAAACACGAATTTTGGAAGCGATGGTGACAAGAGTATCTTAATGAACTCCAATATCGCCACAAATGGAAAGAATGCTGCAATAACATTATGTTGGGAGATATGGTCATCATAAAGGAAGATAACGTTCCGGCACTTCATTGGCCACTTGGGAGAATCATGAAAACATTCAAGGGTGATGATGGCGCAATAAGAGCAGTCGAAGTTAAAACAGCATCCGGTATCTGGAAGCGCCCGATTCACAGATTAGCCCCACTACCAATCCACAATGAGGTGAACCATGACAGACCACCTGAGAGCGAGGTAAAACATCCAGTCACCAACGCCACAATCATCAGCACAAGTAACTATCATACCAACTAAAAGAAAAAGATCAAGTGGTGCTATCGGTATTACATCACTCTTAACAGTTCTTCTGATTTTGCCAGTTGTATTAAGCAATAATATTCAGATCACCAATTTTAAGACCGATCTTGGAATTTACCTTGAAGGCATTGGGTCAGCAAGAATTGCAAAAAGCGAATGGAACTTCGTTCATTACAATCTGGATCCATTAATAAAAGAATACTCGGCATTTTCTAGCGGAACATCGACCCTACATCATTTGTGTCAAGAAATGCAACAACGAAACGTCTGCAACAACACTTTAAATCAATTTCAACATATTATAAATGAACTACATTCAGAAAGCACCCTGTTACCAAACAAACGAAGTAAAAGAGGAGCAATTAACTTAGTTGGAAAATTAGCAAATTCCCTCTTTGGAGTAGTGGATTCAGAATACGCTGAACAAATGACTAACACAATAAATCAAGTAAACACGAATGAAAACCATTTATTAAAGTTACTGAGAAACCAGACCTCAGTAGTCGATTCAACGATAAACCTGGTAAAGCAAGACCAAATAAGAATCCAAAATAGGTTTGAACAAATCACGAAAGAACTAAGCGAAATAAGAGAAAGAGTGCACAATAATGGTGAAGAAATGTATAATGTCAAGATATTCCAGATCTTTTCATCGCTTGCCTCTCAACTGATTCTGATGATGATCAACATACAAAGGATACAGTCAACTGTCATTGATGTACTCACAGACACCCACCATGGAAGGGTAAGTTCACTATTATTGTCGGCGCACCAGCTAAAAACGGAATTAAAAAACAACAAGGCCCACCTGCCAGCGTTCCTAGAATTACCTGCAGAGGATGCCGACCTGTTACAGCTATACAAGTTAATGACTGTAAAGGGAGGAGTAACAGATAACCGAGCAATATTCTTGATCACATTACCTTTAGTAGATCAAGAATCCTACGAACTATTCAGAATGACGCCAATACCAACCTTCATAAACAACACCATGCTGACAATCTTCCCTTGTGCACCAATACTAGCTCTAACAGCACATCGCGATCAATATATCCCAATACCATCACCCACCCTAGAGGCATGCATAAATACAGGAGCAGAACAATATCTGTGCAACAACCTGCAAACTAAGTACAGCAAGGGAGCGGAAATCTGCTCTTGCGAATTGGGGTTATTCAACGACGAGAAGAAGGCCACGTGTGTTTTGAAGAATTCACAAGCGTACTCCACCTGGATTCACTGCAATCTGCGGAAGGAAAAACCAACACATGGTCTTAGAGGGTTCCGGACTGATAACACTCCAGCCAGGATGCATCTTAAAGCAAAATTTCATTACTATTCAGGGACACAACACATTCACCACTAACTTACAACCATCCTACACTAGTTTTGGATCACTGTCAGAAATTTCAACTCCATTGCATCATAAGCCATTACTACAAGAATTCAATGCGACACATTACGACATCCAACTGAAGAATCTTACTGAATTACAAACAATAATTGCAGAGCAAGAGGTGCTGGAATTGCCTCATAAGCTCCAAGTTCACAACTATCACAATTACACGATCGGGTATTTGGCCCTCTTCCTGTCCATCATGTTAATCGGTTACCTCAGTTGGAAACAAAGAAAAACCAAAACTGCAGTAGTTGCAGTACCACAGCCAAAATCCCGTCAAATACCAGCAAGTTCTGAATTTTTCATCACTATGGAGTAGAGTGTTGAATTATTATTCAACGTGGGGGAGAATGTCTAGGCAATACACAACACGGGTCAGCGTGTCGTGCTGACGGCGCAGCATAATCAACAGTAGTGAGTGAGTAGGTCAACGGTTAGTGTAACAACCGTTGGTGCTGACTTACTGTTATTGAAAGTAGTATTAATTTGTAGAATAAGCTATTTTTAAGTATAAAAGCCAGTAATAAAACAATCATCATTGTCATTCTCAATTGGACTTTTGTTTAATTACACCTTCACAGCCATTGACAGTGAACAAGTTTAAGTGCTTGTTTACCACACAACAGAAAATGTCAAGTTTATGTGCTTGACATTACTAAGGAGACAAACGCATTTCCAACACGTTCTATTTGCATTCCAAGCACACACTCTCGCTGCTCGACATAAAAGCTCGAATTCAGTCTCTACTTCGAATTCTCTTATTGTACCCACCACCATCGTACCATTTACCATTGCACTTTTATACTTTCTTCTCTCGCCGCCCTTTTCGTCTCTTTTCGTGATCGTTCGTTCGTCGTCACAATCACAACAACAACACATCTACACCAAACGCCGCGCTGTTGTAAAGCTCCGCCAACAACAAGTCGCAACATTTTCTTTCATTGCTCCGATCTACATTTCGCTAAGCCTATACTTTTTGTTGCTGTCGTCGTCGTCGCCTGAGACGATGCTCCATAGATCAAATGCACTGAAATAAAGCTATCGAATTTCTTCCTTCTCATCCACTCTGTGTTTACACAGAGCGCATCCACAAAGGGAAGCATAACGCGCATAAAAACGTATGTGGAAGCCAATGCAAACACGCTTTCCTTTACAGAGCTCGAATGTCTGCTAGGAATATTAGAATCCTATTTTAAACAAGTCCTAGCATACCAAACAAAAATTGAACGTTCGGCACCATTGGATCAGGGTCGTGCAGAATTAGAGGAACAGTATATTTCACTAAAAACTAAAATTCTCTCGCTATTAGGAAATAATAGGCGCTCTAGTGTAGTAGACACTACGATGGCAATTTCTCATTCCGTGAGCCATTTGCCAAAACAACGTCTTCCAAAATTTACTGGAAGATATTCAGATTACAAAGGTTTCATTGGCGTATTTACAAATCTTGTAGACAACGAATCCAGTCCTTCAAAAATCCAAAAATTTAGATATTTATTACAATGTCTCGATAATCAAGCTCTGGATACAAGCAAGGCATTCCATATAACTGAGGAAAATTATCCAAAGGCACTCGCTAAGCTCAAGGAGCGATACGACAACGATTGCCTTATCTTTATGGAATATATCGCCGAGTTGTAGGAACTACCGATAGTTCCAAAAGCTTCTGCAGGTCAATTAAGAAGTTTAGTGGATAACATTTCGGCGTTATTCAGTTCACAGCTTTCAATTGGATCGCATGAAAATATTTGCAATGCCATAAATATTTTAATAGCCCTTCCAAAAGTTGATCAGGAGACACAATCGAAATGGGACGAGCAATTGGATTATAGTTGCCAACCTGGGAGGAGTGCGCTAAGGTACTTGGAAAACGATGTCTATATTTGGAGGCACGAGACAGTAAGCAGTTGCGATCGTAATCCAGCCAAAAATGGACACACAAACCAAAACCAACATCATCGGCGTCTCAATATCGTCCTCAATCTTCACTTATAATAACTAAACAGTCTTGCATTTTTCGTCAGGATTCTAATCATACAATTTCAAATTGTTCAAGCTTTAGTGGGTTGTCTGTTCCAGATCGTTTCTCAAGGGTTAAGAAATTAGGTCTCTGTATAAATTGCTTACGGAAGGGTCACGGTGTTTCAAAATGCCCTTTGACTTATAGATGAAAACAGTGCAGAGATGATGGTATCAACAGCCATAAGGAGCCCTCAACTTCACCATCGTCAAGCAACACTGCTTTAGAGAAAGAGCAGAAATCAACGACTCAAGCTATTTTGACAACAGCAATTGTTTTAGTTAAGGATTCGACAGACAGTTTTCAGATAGGAAGAGTTTTGTTGGATTCAGGATCTCAAGTCAATTTTATTAATGAGAAATTTGCTCGGTAAATCCCATCGTCTTCACAAAAAGAGAAAGAATGTAGATATCCTAGGAATAGGGATTTCCGAAACAAAAGTTTATTTCAAAACCCAAACAACCATTCGCTCTAGGTATACCAATTTCGAGGTTTCATTAGAGTTCTTGGTCGCTCCAGCCATTGCAGGGTACCAGCCGGAATCGTCGCTGAGGGGTTAGCTAATGAATTTTTTAACCAATCCAAAAGATCCAAAGTTATCGGAAGCCCACTATTATTTACCGCATCAATGCGTACTTCGACCCAATAGTACATCTACAAAGCTCAGGGTAGTTTTCGATGCATCATGTTGCACGTCGTCGCAGGTACCGCTAAATGGAATCCTTATGGTCGGACCTACAATACAGGATGAACTGTTGATAATTTTACTTTGCTTTCGCCTCTATCAGTATGCTCTTACCGTAGACATCGTTAAGATGTATCGCCAGGTGCTAATACATCCATCGCATCGAAAGTTTCAGTATATTCTGTGGAGGGAAAGTGAGAAAACTCCGGTACAAACGTATCAACTAAACACTATCACCTACGGCACTTCGTCTGCTCCTTTTTTGGCAATTCGCTGCCTCAAATACTTTGCAGAACAAAATCAAAAACGCTTTATGCTGGGAGCTAGTGTCCTTCAATCGGACTTTTATGTCGATGATATGCTAACTAGGGCAGATCATATACATACGCTGGTCCAGGAACAAATAGAGGCCGTGAAGATTCAGAGGTCAGCAGGATTTGAACTAGCCAAGTGGAACAGCAATCATCACGATGTTTTTTAACAACAGTAAAAAAAGAGATTAAATTAACTGACTCGTTAATATATCTTTATGTTTATTTTAAATAAAACTTTAAAGCACTTGTCTGTAAAAAAAACTTGACTTCGGCTTTTTATATTACCGTGATTTGATAACTTGTGCTGCGGATATTCGTCTCACGTCAGCTACGAATTACTTAAGAAAATTACCTATACCTATGTCGGCGTTGGGAAAAGAATTTAAAAATTACCTTTTCTCATTTTGGTCGGACTCAAAATAACTGCTTTTATTTTCTCGTTATTTTTCTCTTTTACGAGACTCAAAGGCTGTTCATTTGTCGGCGTATAACACTTTTTGTAACGCACCCTCGACACCAACCCTGCTGTGACAGCTGATTATTACAATCGTGTTGAGTGTCATTTGTCATTTATTGCCGGTGGTGGTTAGTGGAGGCTGCAACATAGGTTAAAAGAAAAGATTCGGATTTACTTTCATTTCGTAACACAGGGCTTTACGTGAAAATAATAATTAAATAAATACAAAAAAAAAAAATTCAGTCGAAGACGGAACATATAAAACGTGGGAGCCGAACCCACTTCATAGCCGGGCAGCATAATAAGATAAGTATACTTTGAAATTTTACCCTACCGAACCGATACTTTGTGGTTTCCTCTTTCAGGTACAACTGTATGCAGTCATTGGCGAATGTCTTTGCCATGAAAAATGCCGATGATTTTGCCGGATAAATCCTCCAACAATACGACGAACGCGACACTTCAAGGCAGCAGTTTGGCATTTTGCCCCTGGAAGAAATTGCTTTGAGCAAAGTTGCGGCGAAAAACTTCTTGTCCCACCTTGAACGACGTCGGCCTAGAACGAGTGTTGTATGTACGCTTTGATTTTTCATGCGCTTTTAGTAGATTTCTGGACAACTGCTGACATGCAAGTGGCACAAGAGTTTCACGAGTCGTTACCGACATATGGGGATCCTGCAGTGCCTGTAAGCTTCGGAGTATTTTGTAAGAAGAACCATGGTTTATCATTTTCTGCCCAAATAAGGCATATTATGGCTGACATCCACTGGATTCATGAACATCTGAACGTAATGCGCATGCTATGTTTGATAAATATTCATCCCAATGTTCTTGTTCATCTGTTACAACTACCCTTAGCTTGTTTAGGATACTTGCTCAGAAATCCACCTAGCTCTGTTGAAATAAACTGCTTTCCGTTGTCCAAGTGTATGAATTCAGGTGTTCCAAATCCATGAAATACCTCGGACTCCAAAAATCTGATTATGTTTTTTGGAGTTGCCTTGGATAGTGCTTTGAGAAAAGTGTATTTGGTAAAGTGGTCCACTGCGATGAATATGTAGACATTACCTCGTTTTGTGCGCGGATAAGGGCCTAGTAAGTCGACGTTAAGTCGCTGCATCGGTCGCTCTGAGACGATCTGCTTCGTAATCGGGGGACGAAGAATCTTATTTGGCGCTTTTATGGACTTACATACTTCACACTGGCTCACATAAGTCTTGATTTGTCCGATCATATTTGGCCAATAGTACATGTCGCGAACTCTAGCGTATGTTTTTGAAAACCCACTATGACAACAAAGCTTAGTATTGTGGGCCATTTCAATAACTGTGTGAGTCAAAGTGCTTGGTATCCATAAACGCCATAAAGAATCCTCGTTTCCAAGATCTTCGATTCTGAATATAACCCTTTTGTATATAAATTTGTTGGATAAAACTAGATCTGGAAGCGAAGCTTGATTTTTTTCGATTTCTTCCCGAAGATTTCTGTACTCCACAGAGTCGAACTCAGGCGAGGCAAGATCTACTTCTTCACTTACAGATGCTACCGACAACTCTTCCATTTCCCCTCGTGATAGAGCATCCGGCACTACATTTAGGGAACCTTTGCGATGTTCGATGATAAAGTCGAAGCATTGAAGTTCCAGACTCCATCTCGCAAGTCGACCACTCAAATCTTTCAGCAACATGAGCCACTTCAAACTTGAGTGGTCAGTAATGACACGGAAATGCAAACCCTCAATGTAGGCACGGAATTTCTTAACACAGAGGACTGCAGCTAGACACTCGAGCTCTGTGACTGTGTAATTTTTCTGTGCCTTATTAAATTTTTTGGACATAAAGGCGATAGGTTTCTCATTACCATCCACGTCGAGTTGAAAAAGCACTCCGCCTACCCCTTCAGATGAAGCATCGCACTGGATGGTAAATTCTCGTTTAAGATATGACTGGGACAAAGCAGGTGCAGAGGTAAGTGCTTCCTTTAATTTATCAAATGCCTCTCTGGCTGCGGATGATAACTCGAAATATTTTCTTTTTCTCAGGCTATCAGTCAAAGGCGCGGCAAGTTCAGAGTAATTTTTTATAAAACGCCTATACCACCCAGTCATACCAATAAACCTACGCACTTGTCTCGGTGTTTTTGGAATTGGAAAGTTCAAAATCGCCTCTACCTTTTCAGGGTTGGTTTTTAGCGTGCCCTGACCGACGATATATCCAAGGTACTTGATCTCACGCATACAGAACTTACTTTTAATAAGATTTATGGTCAAGTTCGCCCTACGTAGGCAGGAAGCCACTTCCGCCCAAACTTGGACGTGGGTGTCGAAATCCGCCGAACATAATAATAAGTCATCCAAGTAAATGAAAACATATTCCCGAAGTCGTGCTGGAATAACACGGTCCATCAGGCGACACATCCTTTGTGCGGCATTGCATAATTCAAACGGCATTACTGAGAATTGATACAGTGGCCGTCCCGGAACAGCAAATGCCGTTTTCTGTTTGGATTCCTCATCGAGAGGGATTTGCCAAAATGCATCTTTGAGGTCAAGCCCCGTAATAAAATATGTGTCCTGAAGGCGGCTTAGAAGACCATCAATATGTGGCAGCGGATATGCGTACTTTACCTGGCTTTCTAACTAGCACTATAGGGGAACACCAAGGTGAGTTGCTTTCCTCGATAACTTTCAGTTCCAGCATTCGATCAATTTCCTTGAACACCTCTTCCTGTCGCACCGGAGACAAGGGGTAGTGCCTAGACTTAATTGGCACTGCGTCTCCAACATCGATGTTATGAATCTCTAAATGAGTATGCCCGAGACCCATGTCGACAAAGTTTTGAAACTTCTTTTTTACTGACTCTAAAAGTTGTATCTGTGCGCGGGTAAGTAAAATAAAATTTGCCTCATCTGCTGCGCTAACACTTTCTTCGTTTAGCAGGGCGAATCAATGTGAAAATGCGGGACTAAGCAGAATTCCTTCCAGAAATTCATGCCGAGGTAAACCTTTTGTGTTAGGTTGGGAATTACATAGAAAGTAATGGTTTTCGTGACGCTATTTAGCGACGTTGGAATTTCGCAGTACCCCACAATATCGTGAGTGTTACCGTCCGCCGTCTTAATGAAATTCTTGTAGGGCATCATCTGAATACCTTTCTTTTCCATGAATTCAAAAGAAGATTCTCCCAATAGAGATATGGATGCACCGCTGTCTAGCAATCCGCACTTTAGCATACATCCTACCATCTTTTTCCGAGGTTAAGATAGTCTCGACTATGAGTTTCCGGAAGGCCTTCCGCTTATGATACCTTTCCCTACACTTCCTGATGTGATTGCTCGTGACTGTATTATTACCCTGCAGCTCGGGGTTGTTCCTTTGGAAACGACTCTCCCCGTCACTCCTGCCGTTCCCCTGGCGGTTTTCCTGGTGTTTAGAACACTCAGGTGTGCTAACACCCTTAGCGCCACAGAGAAAGCAGAAGAGCTTTCGTTTATGTGAGGGACACTGATAGAACGTATGTCCCTGTTGGTCACAATTCGAACACAATAAAGGTGCTCGATTTTGAGATCGGCTAAATGCTGCCACTTCTTCGACCTGTTCATCCGCTTCTTCCTCCAAATGTATCTCATGAACAGCCTTTTGAAAAAAGCATACGTCTAGACAAGAAACGTTCAGCTTCCCTACCCTTGTTTCTAAGCTGTTCTAGATCTGCTATATTAGCAGCAAGCAGTACCTCTCCTAACTTGTTCTTTGAATTATTACGGATGACCTCTCAAACGGCTCATTCAAGCGGTCATTCAGACCTATAACAGAGCTATAGAAATCATCAAAAGATTATTTGAATCCCTATCTACGAGTCAACAATCGCATATAGACTTCAACATCATTTTCTTTTCGCCCGAACTCCTTCTTCATGGCAATTTTGATGTCTGCAAACTTCGCGTGGGGATTTTTGCGAAGAAATGACCAGAACCAATTATTTGCCTTTCCTACTAACAGGGAATGAAAGTTGGCAGTGATATGGTCATCGCTATAGAACGACGAAGCTTGGAGCCTATCAACCTTAAAGATGAAGTCGATGATGTTCTCAGTACCATCGTACTTTATGTTCCACCTGTCTAACCGACATTTCTCAAAAGCATTAGAAGCGCTTGGTGATTCCGACACTGGTGGGGGAGGAACGTTGTGCACTGAGATCGGCCTCGACAAGGGTGGATACATATTTGACAACCTATCGTTCAAGTTGCTCGTAAACTGTGGATTACATGAATTATTTAAATCTGGGACATTCTGTACTGGCACGGGGTTGGTGATGTTCTCCATATTATCCAAAACGCTGTTCATGAAAATTTGCATTTGTTGAAAAAAACGGATTTGGTTTGTGGTTAGCGACTGATCGATGCGATCTGCTAAGGATACGGTATCTACGCTATGTTGTTGTTGTGTATTGGACGCCGATGTTCCAGGTACTTCGACATGATTGGCTTCAATAGGAGCCGCTTGGTTGTCGTCTGCCATGATCGGTGAATTTGAAGAGGAATTTGAAATTTGGTCAAAATTTATGTCGTTTAAAGACTGGTGGAACGCTTCAAATTCTTCCTCTAAAATGCTTTTATTTGTCCTAGCTGCGGTTGACCCCGATCGAGTATGAGGACGATTTGGGATTTTTTTCATACTCAAAATTTCTGCCGATTAGGAGACAACAACAGAGAACGAGAGAACGAAGCGAGAGCACAACAAATCGAAAGTAACACAAAAAAAATAAAATAATAATGTAAAGGTTGGTGTTGTTGATTAATAAGAACAATGTGCAATACCAACATTCAATTTTGGATTTATTTAACTAATATGTGTATAATATTTAGAACTATCAAGCGGGTACTTAGCTGGGTAGATGTGCTGCCTTTCACGAACGAGATCCAAGTGCTCGAAACAACACAAGATCAAGTTGATCACGCTTTTCGCAAAACAAAAGAAAAGGAGAACAAATCACGCCCACTCTCAAGTCCTACACATGCAATACAATTGTTGCTGTAAAGCTGTGCGAGCTTGCAGGTCTTACAGTGGCATACAAAGTTAATTAAAGACATTATGATGTGCAAATACAAAATCTCAAGACTTATTTACGATATTAAATACAATTAGATTGATACGAATGGGAATACATATAACAGTTAATAATAAGATAAACGAATTATGTTGACTGGTGATTATAGGCAAGATAACTCATTATTGGGTATTCTCAATCTCAAACATCCCGGCCCCTCTGGAACGAGTTTCAGGATACAGGTAGACGGGCTAGCTTAGAGATCGGGCGAACGAATGTGCCTGATGTCGTCCTCACAGTTGCCACTCGTACTTGCTGATCAGTCCCTGGGTTCACATTTTCAATTCGGCCTAGTAGCCATTTCGTAGGCGGAAGATTAGGTTCTTTGACTACTACTAGGTCTCCTGGTTTGAAATTTGTAGTACGATACTGCCATTTGGGTCGCTCCTGCAGCGTTGTCAAGTACTCCGTATACCACCTTTTCCAGAATCCTTGGGTCATACTCTGGATATGGTTCCAGTGGGAAAGGCGGTTTGGAGGGGTACTTAAATGGTTGGGCTCAGGAACGGCTGTGAGCGGTTCACCTACAAGAAAGTGAGCAGGAGTTAGTGGATTTAAATCGGAATCAGACATAGAACATAGAGGACGAGAGTTTAAAATGGCTTCTATTTGACTAAGGACAGTACACAATTCTTCGAACGTTAACATTGAACTCCCAATAACACGACGTAGGTGGTGTTTGACTGACTTAACGCCCGCCTCCCACAACCCACCAAAGTGTGGCGCTGAAGGAGGGATGAAATGCCACGCAATGCCATCCTTGGCAAGAGCGGCAGCGATTATATCGTTGTGGGCTTGTGCCATAACCAGTTTGTGCATTTCAGTCAAACACCGACGAGCTCCGTGAAAGTTTGTCCCGTTGTCGCTGTAGATGTTGCTACACTTGCCACGGCGAGAGACAAATCTTCGTAAAGCGGCGATGAAAGCATCCGTGGTGAGGTCACTCACCAGTTCCAAGTGGATAGCTTTCGTTGCCATACATATGAAGAGCGCAATGTAGGCCTTGGACGTCTTTGGCTTACGACAACGGGATAGCTTGATGGTTATTGGGCCGGCGTAATCACACCCTGTATTTGAAAATGGACGACTTGGCTGGATACGATGTGAAGGCAAATCGCCCATGAGTTGTTGGCTTGTGAGTTTTCGCTGCATGAAGCACGGTTTACACCTGTGAATGATCCGACGAATGAGATTTCGGCTGCCCATAATCCAGTACTGGTGTCGAACGAACGCGAATGTTTCGGATACTCCAGCGTGTAAATACCGTTGATGTGTGTCGGTTATTATTAGCGACGAAATCAGGCTAGCTTTAGAAAGAATGATCGGATGTTTGATGTTAAAAGACACACTAGCGTGCTTTATACGTCCTCCTACACGTAACAGTCCATCGTTGTCCACAAACGCAGAGTACCTTAACAATGCCGATTTCGATGGAAGTTGATTGTTTGCACGCAGGTACCGGAGATCATCTTCAAAATAATTGGCTTGTTCAAACTTTAATATGGATATCCTAGCAGCATTAATTTCCCGGTAATTTAAACCACGATGAATTCGATCTGAGATTGGAATGCGACACTCGGATGCCAATCGTAGGCAATGAGCGACTATCCGTTGCAACCGATACCACGAAGAAACCTTCCTTATTAAGCCCTGAAAGACATGTTCATTGACCGAAGTGACAAGCACATGCATAGAGATTGGTTTTTCTTCCCGCTTAACCGATTCACTTTCGGACAGATTTGACGCAGGGCTAGATTTCGGCCAATGCTCATCAGATAAAGAGAGCCACGGTGGACCGGTCCACCACAGACAATGATTGAAGAGATTAACTGGGAGGACACCACGCGACGCACAGTCTGCAGGGTTCGATTCAGACGGGACATGAAACCAAGAGTATCGGGGTATAGTTTCTAAAATGGCTGCTGTTCGGTTGGCCACAAAGGTTGTCCAGCGACGAGGGGGTGATGAAAGCCAATGTAGGACGATTTCGGAATCGCACCACGCGAATGTCTTTACGATTTTGGCATTTACCGACGTTTTCACCAGGGTCATCAACCGAGCGAGCAACAGCGCACCACATAGCTCGAGACGAGGAATGGAAACACATCTAATTGGGGCCACTTTAGTTTTTGCCGCGACGAGGGTGATGGTAACGTCACCAGTAACGGATGTAGAGCGGGCATAGACGGCTGCGGCATAAGCGAGGGAAGAAGCGTCAGAGAAGCCATGAAGTTCTATGGATTCTTCAAAAGGAAACACATTTCGTGGGACCTGAATTTGCTTGAACGATGGGAGTTGTTCGCGATAAGTCAGCCACTGGTCAGCGATAGCAGGAGGCAGAGGATCATCCCAGCCTAGTTTAAGTTCTGACGACCAGAGCTGCTGAAACATAATTTTAAATAGAACAACCGAGGGAGCAAGTAGTCCAAGAGGATCGAAGATACGCGCGATTTCAGAGAGCAATTGCCTTCTTGTTACCGAGGAGCATGGAGACGATTGAACCACCCGAAAGGAGAAAACGTCCGCAGCAGGATTCCAGAACATTCCCAATACCTTAACGAGCGATTCGGAACGTTCAGGGTCAACGAAGGAAAACTCACAGTCTTCCGGTTGTTGCTTTGCGAGCAGAGCCCAACAGTTGGAACTCCATTTCCGAAGCTGGAGTCCAGCTGCCGATAACAACGCGACTAGTTCGGATTGCAAATTCAGCAAGGTTTCTATCGAGCTTGCCCCTGTCATGACGTCGTCTACATAGACATCATTAAGCAAAATCCTAGCGGCATTGGGGTATTTCGAGGCGTAGTCTTCTGCGAGTTGTTGCAATACACGAACTGATAAGAATGGAGCTGACGCTGTGCCATATGTGACGGTTCGAAGCCGATAGTGTTGAATCTCATCACGTGGGTTCTGACGCCAAACGATACGTTGAAAGTCCATGTCTTGTTCGCGGATCCATATTTGGCGGAACATTTTAACGATATCGGCCGTGAACACGAACCGATGCTGCCGGAAACGCAAACACACACCAATCAAGTCACGTTGAATTGGCGGCCCGATTAGAAGTTGGCTATTTAACGATTGCCCCTTAGAGTCCTTGACCGAGCCATCGAAGACAACGCGTAGCTTTGTAGATGAACTGTCCGGTTTTAGTACCGCGTGATGGGGGAGGTAAAATTGTCTTGAAGAGTCAACATATATTTTGTCGCGAGGGATTAGTTCCATGTGCCCGAGTTCGAGATACTCTTCCATGAATTTAGAATATAACCGATGCAGTTCCGGGTTACTGCGAAACCGACGCTCCATAGAATACAGGCGCGAAACTGCCGACTGCAAGGTATTTCCGAAGCATGGGGAGGGAATTTTGAACGGAAGTGAAACAATGTATTTTCCATCCGGAGAGCGTGAAACTGTCTTTTGGAAATGGTGTTCAGCGGGATCATTGAAAGTAGATTGGGGTTTATGTGGGGAAACTTCTTCCAGTTCCCAGAACCGCTGCAATAGAGCATCCACGTCAAGAGTGGAATGGAACGAAGACATTTCCTGAGCGGATGTAGATGTATATGGATCAACTAACTCTCCTGAAATGACCCAACCAAACGATGTATTGAACGCTATGGGACTGCCTTCATGTCCGCGAATTTGCTCTGACCTGAGAATATTCCAGACCTTGTCCGCCCCAAGGAGAACATCAACCGAACTGGATACGTTAAAGTATGGATCCGCTAGATCCAACTTCCGAATATAATCCAATGTCGATGCGTCAAAGGATTTAGATGGCAAGTTCGAAGTCAATTTAGCTAGAACGAACGCATCGACCGATAAGTGGGAGTTGTTGTATCGAGAGAAGAGTTGTATAGATACACACCCTTTTGTAAATCCAGCTTCTTTTGATGACAATCCCATGATGGGAATACGAGAGTGCTTTCTTGGAAGACTTAATCTTTGTGCCAATGACTCAGTGATAAACGAAGACTGTGACCCCGTGTCCAAGAGAACTCGACAAGCGACAAGCTCTCCCCGAATATCGTGAACCTTGGCGAGAATGGTTGGCAAGATGGTTTGCTTTCGAATACTAAGCTCAAGGGAGTGGTTATTTAATAGTGGAGGAGCTGTAGCAGGAGTGGAAGGAGTCACCGAAGAATAAGGCTGGTGTGACGAAGACGATGTAGAAGCCGAGCCTACGGTTAACAAAGGAGCACGACTTGGACTTGGTGACGGTAAAGACGAGGGAGTGTTTCTCAAATCGTCTTGATGAACCAACGAATGGTGACGAGCTCTACAGACGCGACAACGGAACGATGACCGACACCTATTTGCCGGATGGCCTGTCCGCAGGCAATTAAAGCACACCGATTTTGTTTTGACGAATGTTCTACGAGCTGTGATATCTAACGCTAAGAATTGAGTGCACTGGGATAGGAAGTGGTCACCTTTACACAGAAGACACTGCAAACTAACTTCCGACGGTTTTGCTAAATGGGCTCGGATCTGACCCGCTGGTTTTCCTCGAGATGCAACTGGTCGATTATAAGAATGGCACGATTCAAGTGCGTCACAACGTACTTCGAGAAACTCAATAAGATCGGAGATCGAACTATCATCACGAGATCCGATTTCCTCGGCCCAAGCATGCTTTGTGTCACTATCTAACTTAGACAATAATAGGTAAATTAACCAGGGATCCCTACCAGTCTTATTCAACGCTTTCAGTCCACGTATCACTTCATCCGCACCGTCTGTAATCTTTCTAAGCGTTTGCACATTTGAGACACACATTACAGGAAGTGAAAGAAACGATTGCACAAAGGATTGCACGATTACATTAACCCGATCGTACCGTTTTTCGAGCCTTTCCCATGCTTCGATATAGTTTGCATCCGAAACCGGCATATGCTTAATTAGGTTAGCCGCATCCTCCCGCAAAAAGGACTTCAGATAATGAAATTTTTGTGTTGGAGAAAGATTCGGTTTGTTGTCGACTGAACCTAAGAACAAATCTTTAAAAGATGGCCAATCTTTGTAATTGCCAGAAAATGGCGGCACCACAATTTGAGGTAGGTTTATCGTCGAACACGTGTTTCCAGAGGAATCTAACTTCTTTAAAAATGTCTCTTGCTGATTCGCGAGCGTTCTTAAAACCGAATCGTCGGAATTGTCTTGAACGGCACAATGTCTATTGCGAATGGCCTTTTTTAAACCCGAATGTGCAACGAAATATTTTTCTTCGTACATACCGAATTCCTTCTCAAAATCTTCTAGCTCATCTTCTTCTAAATGCTGCAAGCACTCCTTGTGCAGCGAAGAAAACTCCGACCACGCTTCAACGACTCTACTTAATCGGATCTCTAGCATCTCGATCGTAGTGGATTGTTCAATGGATGCAATAAAATCGACCGCACGTGTTAAGCATCCCTTTGCAGTACCGCGTTTTTGTTTCAGAGCGTTCATTTTAATAAACGATAATCGCAGAAAAGGAATAACGAAAAGGCACAGGAGAAGTGATAATTAAAATGCGAAGCAACACCTTAATTAATTATAGCTTTGCTTGCTATAATAATAAAGCAACTCCACGGCGAGGGAATTATTCGGTTATATCGAATTGTCTGAATCACGAAAGTTTCACACACGCGGTTTTCCTACCAAAACGAAATCAAAGTATATATATGTATAATATATGTATGTATAACACACCATGCACATGCAGTTTTTAATCGAAAAGGTTTATCACTTTCTTTATATTAATTTGTTTAATATTCGGCTACAGAAGGACCATAATTTTATGTTGTTGATTAATAAGAACAATGTGCAATACCAACATTCAATTTTGGATTTATTTAACTAATATGTGTATAATATTTAGAACTATCAAGCGGGTACTTAGCTGGGTAGATGTGCTGCCTTTCACGAACGAGATCCAAGTGCTCGAAACAACACAAGATCAAGTTGATCACGCTTTTCGCAAAACAAAAGAAAAGGAGAACAAATCACGCCCACTCTCAAGTCCTACACATGCAATACAATTGTTGTATTTTTTTTTTTCGTTTTCGTACCTCCAACCGTTCGGACGTGTTTTTCTTCTGCTCCCGCTGCGCGAGTTTATTTAATTCCAATTTAATTTATTTGCTTACTTGCAATTTTTCCCTGAACACCTATTTCTTGGTCATTGCCTTCACCTACTTAAAAGAACTGACCCACCTCTCGTTTTAATATGTCAAAGCAGTGTGGCAATTCTGTTTGTGTGCTATCATCGCAAGACCTTAGTGCTGACTGGGTGAAATGTAATGGTCTATGCGGTAAATCGTTTCATGCTCTCTGCACCGGGTTAAGCAAGCGCTCCACTACATACCTAAGTGACTATAATAACAATTTCCTTTTTTTCTGCGATGAGTGCAAGGGCATCTCCCTTTCGCATGTAATGCTCGCGATAAAATGTGTTAGTGACACCCTTAACGCCAATTCCTCCGAGTGTAAAATGCTTCACAAGCATATCGTGACCCAACTTGCAAAATTTGACGATCTTTTCAAGTGTGTAGAAGAAATATCTACCAGCATAGATCTTTCCACCACCTTCTGTAAAACGAAGTTCAAAAATATAGACAAACAGCTGGCAAGTCTTAGTGAATTAACAAAAAAATCGCCGGCTGAATTTAATTCCAAATTTTTGAACATAAAAAGTGACATTAAATCGGATATTAATGCAATTCTGAACCCGCATTTAATAACGATCGATGATCATCTCTACTCCTTTCGCTCTTACCTGGATACGTACTTACAAAGCCCATCAAAGCCAACTGCTCCACCTCATCAACCCGTCGATCCACTATTGTTGGATTTAATAAGCAAAATCAATGATATTAGTAACGATGTTGCTGCTTTTCGTGTAGTTATGGGCGATATTGATGAGAATATTAGAATGACTTCAAACAAGATTGATTTCATACCAGAGCTCATTCAGCCACAATCGAGCTCCGTATACAATACATCAATACTCGCTGAAATCCATGAAAGTACAGACTACCAAACTACACCCATTCCTCAACCAACAACAACGACGACTACAGCAACAACAACAACCACTATTAACACTACAATAGCATCTCCTAAAACATCATCAATAGTGCCCACACCATTACCGTCCACATCGCCTGCTGCACCCCTTACTTTGCCTGCTCTCCCCACCGCTGCTCCACGCAGGCTTATAAAACAATTTGGTACTACGTGGACACCCTCCGATTGGCAAGACAGACTCGATAAACTGGAGTCTGAAAACCTCACCACTCTCTTCATCAAAGGCGCCCCCCAATATGCAGATATCACTTGGATTAAGACATTTTTCACTAAAAGATTTGGCATCACTATCAGCCAATGCAAAATGTTTAACCATAAAGGTAACCGCAAATTTAAATTAGACCTCCCCACTAAGTATGAATGGTTATTCCTAAGGTCTGCTGGTGATATTCTTAACCTCGGGAAGATGAGTATATGCAAGTGGACGGAAAAGCCCTCCAACGCTCATAGTAATAAATCATCAAAATCCGTGCCTTCCAACGCTCCTAGTAATAAGTCATCAAAATCTGTCCCCTCCAATAATAATAATAAAACTAGTAATAAGATACCAAAACCTGTTCCCAATTCCCGTCCTAAACCTGACCCGAATTGGAGCCTAAAAACCAAACTTTTTCCTAATTTCGCCCCTCCTACCCATATCCCTAACAACCCACCCTCTTCTTCTTTAAATATTTCTAAGCCATCTAAGGCCCCGCGCAACCGCGTCTCTTTTAAACTTACTCCAGCATCCAACACCATCTCCTCTACCCCATCTACTATATCACCCTCGAATAATAATAATAATAATAATTCTTTTCCGAGTTTTGACTTAACAACAGGTGCTAAGTACCCAAATTTCATTAGTTCCCATTTTATAAATCCCACGTCTAGTACATCTAATGACTTATCCAATACATCAGCCAAATCCTCTTTATCCCCTTCCTCTTCGTCCATCCCTTCCCCTACAACGACCACCACTACTATCCCATTTCTCGATCCCCTTTTGCCACCCCTTGTTAAACTAACCCAGCAAACCCTCGATTCCACAGAATGTCGATATGCGCTCTCTAGGCTTAGAGAAAAAAAGACTTACGAGAATACTCGTCTCTTTCTTGCATATCTTCATGACAAATCTGACTCGGTTTGCTACGAGGGTAAGACAAAAACTAGCGTCATGGTTTCAATCCAGCAGGAAGGTCTCCCTACCGACCTTACCAGTCTAAGGAACATCTACACCAAGTTCCACGAGTCTTTTAATATATCGCCACAAAAAGTAGTGGAAGACCTTACGGCATTTGGAAACTTTGTTCACTCCAAAAGAATATCACACCTCCAACGGAGCCGCGTAGACCACAACACATTTTTTCGTCCCTAAGGTGCCTCTACCGCCATTGACTCACCCCTCATCTCCGAACGAAATTCCTCTTACCTTTTATTACCAGAATGTAAGAGGGCTGCGCTCCAAAACCAGTGCTGTTTTGCGCCAATCTCACGCTCTTCCATTCGATATATATGCCCTAACTGAAACCAACCTAATACCGAACATAAAAAACCAAGAGTTATTTCCCCCTTCTTTCAATGTCTTTCGAGACGATGATCTTAACCGCCCAGTAGATGACTCTCCTTGTCGAGGCGTTCTACTGGCCACTCACAATAGTCTTGACGCATCTCCTCTTGCTATTTCCTCATCTTCAAAACTAGACTTTGTTTCAATAAAAATAACTCTCCCCCATAAGTCCCTGTACGTTATGTGTTTCTATATTCTACCAGCCCAACCTATCGAATCCTACCAACTTGCCATTAGTACAATAGACTTAATAATCGACGCATCTGACTCGCTTGACGATATCCTGATTTTCGGCGACTTTAATCTGCCTCAGCTGCACTGGACTCCATCAGAAGATGAGTCCTTCTTTATAGCTTCAAATGCCAAATCAACCAAGGAATGTCTCTTCATAGATAGCCTGACTGACTCTAGTCTATGCCAAGTTAGCGGGGTCTCAAACTACATGGGTAGGCAATTAGACCTAATCTTCACAACTGATCCCATCAACTCCTCTGTCTCACCTTGTCCCCTTTCTCTATCTAATATTGATAACTTTCATCCCCCTCTTCTTCTTTCATATTTCCACAACTCTCCACTTCAGTCCAGTTCTTCCGCCGTCGTCTCCTCTTACGACTTTCACAAAGCTAACTTTCAAAAAATTAATACCTATCTCAGTAGGTGCTCTTTCGACTTTTCCAACCTTTCCTTAAACGATGCTCTTTCCATGTTTTACAGAGAATTATTTACCGCTATATCTCTCTATGTCCCCATTTCTCGCCATAAAACTTCATCCACATCGCCCCCGTGGTATAATAGGAGACTCCGTTCCTTACGAAACAAAAGAAACAAGTTATGGACAGTTTTTCTTCGCACCGGTTCTTCTTCTGACTATACCAACTATCTCGGTACTTACCTTAATTTTACCCAGCTTTATAACTCTCTCTACCAACGCTATCTAAATGATGCACATACCAATCTAATAAACGACCCTAAGTCCTTTTTCCAATTCGTAAACTATAAAAAAAAATCCGACGGCTACCCTCCTTCGCTCTCTTACGAAAATGTATCATCCACCGACCCACATACCATTGCCAACTTCTTCGCCACTTTTTTTAAGCAATCTTTTGCCGATAACTCCTTCGAACCTGACTCCTCTTACTTTAGCTACCTACCTAAGTTCTCTATCGGCCCCTTTCTCTCACAAACTGTTGACCCTTCACTTATTGTAAATAAGTTACAAAAGCTCAATGATGAGTTCTCACCCGGTCCAGATGGTCTTCCAGCCATTTTTCTTAAGAAGTGTTCTTCCAATCTCTCGCTCCCCCTTTCCAATCTCTTTCGTCTATCTCTTCTAAAAGGAGAATTTCCCCAGATTTGGAAGACTTCGTTCATTACTCCGATACACAAAAAAGGGTCAAAAAATGAAGTTACTAATTACCGCCCAATTGCTAAACTCTCTCATATACCAAAACTTTTTGAAAGTATTTTATACGAAGTCTTAAGCTTTCGGTGCAAGTCTCTTATTTCCCCCCACCAACATGGCTTCCTGAAAGGCAGATCAACAACAACAAATCTCGTAGAATTTGTATCCTTTGCCCTATCAGCCTTAGAGAGTGGCAACGAAGTCGACGTTATTGCAACTGACTTCAGTAAGGCCTTTGATAAGATATCGCATCAACTGATCCTCTTCAAACTGTCAGCCCTTGGCTTTGAACCTATATTGATAAAATGGATATCATCCTACCTTGCTAACCGCTATTATAGCGTCCGCTTTAGGTCCGTACTTTCGTCCTCCTTCTTAGCAATATCTGGTGTCCCTCAAGGCAGCCATTTAGGTCCCCTTCTCTTTATCCTTACGGTAAATGATCTTGAGAAGGTCATTAAACACTCGTCTCTCTCTCTCTACGCAGATGATACTAAATTCTTCAAAATCATCTCTTCACCTCAAGACTCCTGTCTCCTTCAACTAGACCTTGATCGTTTTTCGACCTGGTGCCTTAAAAATTGCTTAGAACTTAACATCCCCAAATGCCAATCCATTACCCTATCGCGAAAGCGCAACATGTCCCCTCGCCGACTCTACCTTCTCCACGGTCACCCAATTTCTCTAGTTCAATCTCTGCGTGACCTTGGCATATTGTACGATAGGGAGCTAAATTTTCGTTCGCATATTGAGGATATTATCTTAAAGGCCAACTCATCACTCGGCTTTGTTAAGCGATGGTCTAAAGAATTCTCGAACCCGTACGTGACCAGATCCCTCTATATCACCTTTGTTCGCCCCCTCCTTGAGTACGCTAGTCAAGCGTGGGCTCCCTTTCATCAAGTTCATAAGCATAGAATTGAGAATGTCCAACGCCGCTTTCTTCGATTTGCTCTTCGAGGTCTGCCTTGGGACGATCCTTTCATTTTGCCA
This sequence comes from Cheilosia variabilis, assembly GCA_951230905.1. Lineage (NCBI taxonomy): Eukaryota > Metazoa > Arthropoda > Insecta > Diptera > Syrphidae > Cheilosia > Cheilosia variabilis. The sequence continues at coordinate 88,706,614 of OX579676.1, forward strand.
CCATACATAGACCGGCTCAATCTCATTAACCTGAATACCCTTGAGGAACGCAGGGACGCTGCAGACATTCTTTTCATTTATCGACTTCTCTCTGGCTCCGTTGATTGTGCGTCTCTCTATAACTCTATTTTCTTTAACACAAACCCCCGTAATTTACGTTGCCCACGTCTCTTTTACCTACCAACCCATCATACCTTATATGGCTCCAATGAACCAATCTCCCGTATGCTGCGAAAGGTTAATTCTAACGATTCTGTTTTCGATTTCAACCGCAGCACTGCCCACCTCAAACTCCATCTCCTCCACCATTCCCCCTATCTTTAAGTCTTAGTTTTAAGGTTTTCCATGTCCTAGTTTTAAGTGTCATAGTTTTAAGCGTCATAGTTTTAAGTCTTAGCTTGTATTAAGCCAAATATATGGGGGTACTGCCCCCACCAAAATTAAATTAAAATTGCTGTAAAGCTGTGCGAGCTTGCAGGTCTTACAGTGGCATACAAAGTTAATTAAAGACATTATGATGTGCAAATACAAAATCTCAAGACTTATTTACGATATTAAATACAATTAGATTGATACGAATGGGAATACATATAACAGTTAATAATAAGATAAACGAATTATGTTGACTGGTGATTATAGGCAAGATAACTCATTATTGGGTATTCTCAATCTCAAACAGTTGGTATAGTAAAAAAAAATTGGCAAAGCTATAAAAATGGTATATAAGTAATAAAAAAATATAAAAAAAACTTTTCACTAAAAAAAATCTGGTGACGAACTAAACTACCTATCAAAAGAACTAACTATCATAATATAGGGCTTAGGATGAGGATAATTGGCGGAGAAAAGACGATAATTTCGGATGAAAAAAATGGCGAAGTTCTGCGAGCCGATTAGAAAAATAATAAAAATAAAACAAACTAAGTATTGAACGGGTAAAACTCTGCAAAAAAAAATCTACTCTACAAAAACTAATAATTATTATTATTTCAGGACGGCTACAGACAAACCAGTTGTCCGCATCCGACTCAGAAACTTGAATTTTGATGACGGAAGGATCAAGTGGAAGACTAATGCAAAACAATCGTTCCATGTCTCTTCACATCACTATAAGCTATATATACATTTCGTATATGTTACTTATGGTTTTCCAGTCAGGACTTCTATGTCGGTATTATAAGACATAACATCAAGACTCAAACAAAATAATACCACCAAATTTTATTTGGATTTTCTCTCTCCATCGCAACGCGATACCAGATCAACACCAGTCATCGGGACTTATGTTGGGAAACGGAATCCAAGTTTAAAAAAATATAAAAAGAACTAAGCAAAATAACGAGAAATCACAAAAAAACAAAAAAAATGAATTGGCTCTTAAAAATTTGCATTCACTATATCGCAATAGTGAAGCCTACACGTGCTAGACCATTCTTGCCTTCGGGTCGTTGCTGGCATGCAAGTTCCCTTTCTTAGCTCGTCGGTGGGTGTGGGACTTGACCCTTGGTCCGTACAACAAAAAAACCATGCCAGTCTTCCGTGTCGAGATGACGTTGACGCTGCGAGAAGTTTGCCTCTTCCCTCCTTACCTTGGCTACTGTACTCGCCTAAGTAGCCCCTTTGTTCGCCAACTTTCACTTCCTACTCCGCATCATCTTTCCCTATCCGCACTCCCTCATCCTATTACGGCCTTTTTTTTAAAACAAACTCATTGCATTTTTATTTCACACATTTACACAAAAAGTTTATTCATTTCTATTGTTCTCGAACACTAATTATTATTGTTTTTACTGTTTGTATGTCGTTACTTTACTTTACTTTAAAAAAAAATCCTTATATTTACGTGAATTATATATTCACTTTTTAATGGGCTTCTTTGCCGTCTTTTATCAATTTCTTTCTTTTTTTGTTTTAAATATTTAGCACAGGTCCCCCTTCCCTTTTTGATTTTTTTTGTCTATATACACTAGTAAACTATGTCCAAAATGACTCACCCCTTTTTATCTGCAACTGGCGAGGTTGTGGCCACAGCATCCAGGTTGCGTGTTGTACTGCTTTTTGTCGTTGTACCTGTATCACTAGGGCTTTAATTCACTATTATGTGTATATAAAATAAAAAAATCTATTGTAATAGTTGTACCCTAAGTAATTTACTCCACTCGAAATGTATATTTTACGCAAATTTAAGGATTTTCCTTATAATATTTAACAATGAACATACAATTTAACAAATGAACTATCAACAGACTATGCTAGCAACTTTCGTTGGCATTCAAATTACTTTACGAGCTTAGACAGAAAATAAATTGAAAAAAATGTATTGCCGCTATCGGGGTTTGAACCGGCACTTGCTGGTGCCAGTTCCAGAGCATTGGTTTCAACACAGAGTTGAAGGCCAGAGTAATAATTAGACCGGACATGCTGGTGGGTACGTTGTTGCTGCCTAATACTTATGGCGATTTGCCTATGGCTATAATCCTCCTGTGTCGCGTCGAGGGAAAACGGGGTGGTTTATCCTTGGGTCGGGGTAAGCGTGCCGATACAGTCTATCCCTTGCCCGTGAACCTCGGACGACCCTGATTGGGCGATATGTCTTCGAATATACGAGGGGGGACCGAAACAGTGTACCCCTCGTTTATGATTCTCCGACATATCGCCCGCAGTGACGTATACCGTTTGTGTCAGTATCTGTGATCATTAGAGCTGTCCTTTCTTTGCGAGGCCTTACTAGACGTTTGGTAAGGTTGGTCGAGGAGGAGGTGACCAATCGACAGTTAGCCTCCGGATAGGCGGGTGGTAACCGTAACGGTTGGACCCTCGCCTGTATCCTCTGGTAACTGATCGGATAGGGCAGATAAGGCGAGGCGTAGTAATAGAGGTGATTGGATCAATCGTTCTGATTACTGCGCAAATTGTGAGGTGTCTCAAATTGGTAACAGAGTGGGTCTGACCGAGTGGCGGGTTGTTTCGGATAAACAAACGAAGGGGTAACCGAAACAGTTTCCCCTCTATTGCAATCCATAAACAATCCGTCTAAATAGGAGCTGATGGGATCAGCTTCTGATACTGAAAATGTAAGAGTGATCATTCCACATTAGACAGATCGGGCGAGAACTTAAAATCGCTTCGATGTCAGCAACCACTGTCGAAAGTTCTTCAAAGGTAAGACTGTCTTGGCCCAGCGTTCGTAGTAAATGCGACTTCGCCGACTTGACCGCAGCCTCCCATAGGCCACCGAAATGCGATGCTCGAGGGGGAATATGATGAAATTCAATGTGTTCTCCTGTACACCAGGCGGCGATCTCCTCCTGCCGTTGTTTTTGGATATACCTGGCTTTGAATTCTATCAACTCGTTCCGACTCCAACAAAATTCGTCGCGTTGTTTTTATCATAGTCCTCGCCGGGCAATAAACCTCCTCAAAGCCGCAATAAAACCTTGGGTTGTCAGGTCCGAGACATCTTCAGAGCATCTATGAATTTGACTATGTAGCCAAATACTCGACAAGTTGCCTGGACGTCTCTGAACCGTAGATAGTGCTCCGCGAACTCCGAACATCCATTTGTAGTGAAGAGCACTGTATCAGCTTTACGTCTTCCAGGTGTCTCCTTACTAATTGCGGAAAAGTCTTTCTGTTCTGGTCAGCGACTCTCTGTCAAGTAGAGAAAATCTGGTCCTTTAATCCAAATGCTTTTCTTTTAGTCCTCTGCATATGCTCCTTTCGATATGATATCTGCTGGGTTTCTCTTGTTGCTGACATGCCTCCAACTGGCAGAGGGTTGATCAGATTGAATGTTGGACACTCGATTCGCAATGGACACGTCCCAAGTGGAGGGGTGTGCTGATAGCCAACATAGAACTATTTCCGAGTCCATCCACAGATATATCTGATCCATGCAGATATGTGACAAATTCGGTTAAATTGCCCCCAACAGAGCTACCAGCATTTCTGCAGCAGACAACTCTAGTCTGGGTAAGCTTTGGGTTTTTATGGGAGCGACTATAGACTTTGCCGCCAATAGGTTACACGTTACCTTTTGCTTTCCATCTATCGTGCGAAGATATATGCAACAGCCATATGCTTTCAACGAGGCATCCGCAAATCCGTGGATTTCTATGCGTTGATAATTCGGCGCTAGCACAAAACGCTCCACTTTAATGTCGCCTAATTCCTTCAGCCGATCTCTATACAACTTCCATTCCTCATATATCCTGGATTGTACCGATTCATCCCAGCTAGTCTTATGAACCCAGAGACTCTGTAGAATGATTTTTCCCCTGACAATCACTGGATTGATTAACCCCAAAGGATCAAAGAGAGTGGCTAGCTCTGAAAGTATTATTCTTTTAGTAATAACTCTCGAGGGCGCAATGTCCGTTGCCTTATATTGAAGCTGATCCGTGGTCGGATTCCACTTAATACCAAGCGTTTTAATGACATCGGAATTATTGATTGGCAGTGGAACTTCCTTATCAGAGTCCGGAATTTGATTCAATAGAGTTAAATCATTAGTTCCCCATTTACGCAGCTCTTATCCCGCACTTCCCAGAATGGTCCTGACCTCGTGATATATTCTGACAACTTCTTCAACAGAATCTCCTCCAGGTCATCCATATAAAAATCTTCTCCCAATAACCTTGATCCCACTGGATAGGTTTGCAAGTTGCTATCTGCAAGCATTTTTAAACACCGCGTGGCGATAAATGGAGCCGAAGTAGTTCCGTAAGTTACGATGTTCAACTGGTACACCTTCAACTTGTTCAATGTGCTAGGCCTCCATAAAACACATTGGTACTTGCGGTCTTCCTGATCAACGAGTATCTGTCGATACATTTTTGATATATCCGCAATTAAAGCGAAGCGGAAATAGCGAAAGCGTAAGAGAATAATAAAGCAACGAGAATAGCGTGTGTTGTATTACTGGACCTTTCATCAGAATCTCATTTAAAGAGATGTTAGAAGAGGTCCCGGCAAGAGGTTCGAGGCCAGTCGAAAACAACTCTTAACTTCATTGTGGAAGAGTCTGGTCTGAAGACGCAATGGTGAGGACAGAAATATTCCATATCTCCAATTTCATCTTCCTGAACAACTTGCATATGCCCCAGATCCTCGTACTCTTTCATAAACCTACAGTACTGCTCTTTTAGTTCTGAATTCCTTTCCAACCTCCGCTCTAAAGCCTCAAAAAGTTTCCGCACTATCTCCAACGAATTTCCTAGTATGTTGGGGTTCTCTTTGAAAGGCAGCCTTACTACAAATCGACCTTCGCGATCGAGCGAGACTGTTTTTGCGAAGTGTTCCTCACACTTCGCTTCTTCCGGATTAAGGGAACTTCTTTTACAGTCCAAATTTTCAATCTTCCAGAACTGCTCAACGATTTCATTCAGACGAATATCTTCCTCCAAATCCTGACCTCCTACTATGCAAACCGACGCATTCGGAACCAACGAAAGATCGTATCAACCAGATACAACCCAGCCGAATAAGGTCTTTTGCAATGTAGATCGTCCCTCCATCTTTATTTGTCCAATCGACAACAACTCGAAAAAGAGCTCCAACATAATATTCTTTGGAATCTCCCAACTATCGACGCAGAAAGATCTATTTGGTTGAAGATCTGTAATCCCTTTAATAATCAGCAGCACTATCTCAGTTTGAAAGTCTGAGATCCTGGACTTGCACACCGCTTGTGTTCTATGAGGTATCTTTGAAACCTCCTTTCCGATGCCACTAATTTCTATATCTGTCTTGACCCTTCTTAATTTCAGCTTTTGGGTCATATGCTCTGTTATAAAGTCCAGCTGAGTCGAGAAGTGCCCTCACTGTATGATAGACTCCTGAATTGTCCCTGACTTCAATTAACGCAGTAGCTAAAACAACTTGATTTTCTGTTCGCCCTAGCAATGTTACCTGACGATCAGTATTCGATGGACCCGATGGTACATCGGTGTTTAAGTTTGGAGATAACCTACGCAACAATCGTTGATGCGGCAGTGAACACATGCTGCATTTTGCTTCTGAACATCGTCTGACTGAATGCCCTTTATCCAAAAAATTAATACAGAGCATCAATCTATTTGTTTATTAGATGACCTCCCGCATTACAAAAGTTGCATTGCGCGCCTTGGGCCACTAATGTAGTCGTTCGCCTACTCCTATCTGCGTTACGAGTTCGTATGTTCTTGGCGAGGATTCGTGGCAGACGCTCTTTCCGAAGTATAGTTCTTGGATTCAGTTGCCTCCAAATACTTACACCGGCGATCCAGCACTGCAGTAAATTCCTCCGCAATAGTTTCTGAAGACTTGAATGTCGATGGATTAACATATCGATGCCGTTGCGTTCAGCTCCAACACAATGTGTCTGAATAATTGTGCGACCTTCATCCTCCGTCGCTATATTTATCGGTTGACCTGGCATTGTGAAGTCCCACTCCGACCTTAGGAATTGTGGACCGTTCCACCAGAGAGTGTTTCCGTCTAAAGCGGAAGGAAAAAGACACGCGATTCCAGATCTGCTGGGTTCTGTTGAGTTGGAACATGTCTCCAAATGTTGCAGTGTGTGATTCGTTGGATTTCGGAACCGCGGTTGCTTACAAACGTCATCCATCTGGATGGCGGTGCTGTGATCCAAGCCAAAGTATTGTCGAATCTGACTAGGCGTCCGTCTTTGCGTTACTCAATCATAAGACTTTTGCTGTATAGTCTAAGAGCAAGTCCACAAAGCTCCAGTCCGGGAAGCGTAACGGTTTTCTATGGATTAACCTTCGTTTTCGAAATAAGTACGTGCATATGTACGTTGTTGTCCTCATCTAAAACACGTAAGTAGATAACTGCACCGTAAGCCCTTTCGGAAGCATCACTAATTCCATGAATTTGTACTCCCTTGTCTAGTTTACGTAGCTGAATCCATCGTGGCATGTGAATTTTCTCAACTAATGGAAGTTCCTTCTTAACCTCCAAAGGAATTGGTTCATCCCATGACACACCGCGACACCAAAGTTGCTGCATCAAAATGTTTGCCTTTACGACACAGGGGGAAATCCATCCAAGCGGATCGAAGAGACGTGCAAAATGAAAGCTGTTTGTTTTTTGTTTGTTATTTTGCTTCGGCTGCGTTTTTTTGTATTTAAGAAAGAGTTTGTTGTAAATGTTTGATTTATTGTTTCAGTTTACCTAAAAGAATTATTTTGGGCATTATTTTTTTGGAAAAGGCATTTTTTTTTACAAGTTGTAGAGTTGCCATGCGGTCAAAATATTTCCCCCCAGATGAATCTGGAAAACCCTAAGATTTGCTTATTTTTTATTTTATCATATTTTATGTTGCAACTTTTATGAAATAATATTGTCTAAAAAATTTACAGATGTGGTTCGTGCTTAAATCCGGGAAAATATTTAAGGAACTATTACAAAAAATACCTTTTTCCTAATGCAACTGGCATTAGCTTTCTTGGAAATACTTGTCATGTAAACGAAAACAGTCCAAAGACATTAGAACAGACAATTTTCACTGGCAAATATATAGCTTTGATGGATCAATCGATTATTTAGCAGCATTTTAAAATAACACACACATTTATCTCATCCTCGACTGTCTTGCTCAATTTTGAATCATTTGGTTGTGAACAGAACAGAACGAATAATCTCTCCGCTACCTCATTCTTGGGTTTAAGTCACTTAACGTAAGAAACGTTCACAGAATGCGTACCTATATACAAATAATATAGAATTTAAAAAAAAAACAAAAAACAGATTGCCCCTAAACAATTTCTCCTCCAGATTTGCCAACGAACCCTGCTGCCCTGTGACAAGGGCAAGTCGAAAATTCCTAAAGGGTGTTTTTTTTTTAGAGGTATAAAACTTAGATTTGGCAGCACTATTTTAACTGGCGGCCATTTTGTCAGGTGTCAAGTGATTTATTTTTAGTTTGGTTTGGCATTTCAACATGAACAGACTGACGCCTGAACCATAGACAAACCATACTGAGACCCCCAACGCACAATCCTCTTGCCGCTGGCCCCCTCAGTTTTTTTTTCAAATTCGCCATTTTGTTTTCCTATCGGTGTTATGTCAAAAAAGAATCCGTGTGACATGCAAAAACATACAAAAAATGCAACAATAAATGCTGCCAACCTCGGCAACCGTGGGGAAATGTGAAAGAGTTCGGGAATACCACATTTTTTCATTACTGAACGCCATTGGTTAGTTATTATAAATTGTTAAAAGGCGAATAATTTGATTTGTTTGGTTAGTAAAACTATCTAAAGTTGATGTTCTATATACTAGAAACATATTAGGACAAACATGGTTGTGTATTTTCCGCTTTTGGATATTATTAACTTCGATTTCGTGTGTAAAAAAAAATATTATCCACACGTAACGAACAATTTCAAATTTAACGGATAAAACTCTATGAACTCTGCCAGCAACTTTGCCCACAGCGGAAGTGTCTCATATCTGCTGGGAGTGTGTTGGTGAGCCGGAATTTTTGAAGTTTCGTGACATTTGTCAATACGATTTTCTATGTAACAATACTAGCGCACCAGATGTGTACACTCCATAAAAAATATAGCTTGTAGGCTAAGTAACGGGAAATCGGCCGGAGTTGGTGGTCTCAGTATTGTCTCTGGCCTGAACAACCCTTCCAAATTCTGCAAATTTATTTTAAAAATCATGGTTCTGTTCTTTTGTTTAGCGATGAAGCTAATAATCCTCAAGTGTATGTTGAGACACCGTTACATCCAAAAAAACTGACTGTTTGGTGTGCTTTATGGGTTGCTGGAATAATTGGTCCGTACTTCTTTAAAAACGATGCTGACGATCTTTGTTTTATTCCATCTCAAAGTTCCATAACTCTAAAAAAAAAACACCCTTTATATACCTAGTGAAAGTGAGCGAATCAATGACAACACCTTCCCTTACATAGGAATATCTTGATCGGTGCTATCGGACAAGAGAACAGGGTTTTGCCGGAAAGTGCACATCAACAGGGATATCGTTTGATTTTTATCTATGCTACGTGCTAAGGCTAGGACACAGAGGCATCTTAGGCATCGTGGAGCAGGACAGTGGCGCGCTCCCTTCGATATAGACTTACATTAGCAATACGGGACTAGAATTGAAAACATCGTAAATTTCACACAAAACTTAAAGCAAGTGAGTAGGTATTGGGGCGATTGGGGGTGGGAATTCCGTGCTAGAGTGAGAGGGAAGATATGTCGATGGAGTGATAGTGTTGTCTTTGTCGCTCGTATGTTAATTAGATCTGTAGTGGGTTTGATGTGTCGCCGCCGCCGCCGCCGCTGTTGGTTGTTAGTTTTAGTTATCAGTTTGTGTGTGTGTGTGTGTGTGGGTTGAATTGTTTGGATTGGAGATGACGTAATTATTGGTATTCGTTGTCGTCGTCGTGGTTGGGTGTGTGTTGTGATGCTGAAAATTAAAAAAAGCGAGATGCGTGGCTGTGGTTTGAACTTGGTACGATGAGTTTGGGAGTCGGATGTCGTAGCTTAGCGCTATAGCGTATGCTGTGAGATGTAGGTTCAAGTGTTTAAATATATTGATGGTTGAGGGGGGTTGCGCGCGCGATGATGAAAATTAAAAAAAGAGTGAGATGTGTGGCTGTAGTTTGAACTTGGTACGATGAGTTTGGGAGTCGGCGGATGTCGTAGCTTAGCGCGAATTAAAACACTTGGTTCTTACTTTTAAAATTAAACAATATTTATTTGGAACTATGTCCTTTATTATTGAAATACTTTTTACTAATTCTAAAAGGAGCTTAAGGCTACTATGTAGTTACAATAAGACTATCGATAAATTCATCATACAGTCGTATTTATATACTTTTCTTATCTATCTACAAGGAGACCCAAGCGTACAATCGTCTTGCTTGATAATGAAGAAGAGATAATATTCCAACATTGTATACAAACGATATTATCTCTTTTACATATGTTATCATTGTAGCGTTGTGTGCAAGACTGTACTAGAGACTAAAGATATCATTGAATACAAATAATGTTATCTTTTTTCTCAATATGTTTTGCTATGGATACTTAACTCCCCCCCTTGTTAAACGAAATCGTCCCGATTTTTCGACGCTATTTTTAACATCTCTCTTTCATAAGTTTTGTTATATGCGTCAATCTTTTTTTGTTTTTGACGATCTGTTATACATTGTATAGTTTTTATCATTACGTACGTAAATGCTAAAATAACAATCAGTGTTACAATTGTGTATATAGTTGATAGTATCGGTTTTTCTTCAAAAGGAATAATTAGTTTTTTTAAAGTATCTATGTTATCGAATTTGTATATTGTATCTTCTTTAATTATTTGGTCGATGTAAGACTCTGAATTATGATTTCTTAATATAACTTCTTTAATTTGCTTATGCATGTTTTTGTATATTTTATCATCTAGATTTATAGTATTTTCATAAGTAACTAAGTTTATACCATTAATTGTTTGATTATTTAGCTTATGCTTACCGCTTAATAACATAACACCGGATTCAATTTCTAAGTCGTAATCGTATTCTTGTTTAATGTTGCATTTTGAAGTTATATTCTTTAAAAGTGGAATAAGACAATTTTCTTCTTCAAAGTTAATTTCACAAATGTTTTTACTTAGATGATTTTGACAATTTCTTGTTCTTAAATAAGTTTGGTTACATAAGGCAATTGTTTTATCTGTAATGATTTTTCCATGTTTTGAATTTAAGGGTGTTACTTTATACAATTTACATGATTTAATTAGAACTGGATATTTATATATTGTGATGAAGAATTCATCAGTTCTAGCTAATAATATTTTAGAGTACTCAAGTATATTTATTATGGGTACTTGAATTATTTCATGTTGAATAATATTTTTAATGTCATCTAAGTCTAGGCTTTCTGATAAATATTCATTATTTTTTGCTGCATTAATTGTTCTGGTCAATAATAATAATTGTTCGTACACTTGTTCTATTACTAAATGTTCTTTAAGGCTCTGACCTTCGAATTGTTGCAAAATTTGTTCGAATCTAGAATTTATAGTTTTTTGTTTATTATTGTTTTCTATGAGATTATTTATACTCGTTTCTATGTTAACTAAGTCATAATGGTCAGGATTACCAAACACATATTTGAAAGCTGTTCCTAAAAAGTTAATTGATCTAGTATGCCTAGTATGTTCTTGTAATTGGTCTGCTAAATTCTTAATTTTACTTAACCAAATTTTTTCTTCTTGTGTAGGTTGATAGTTACTAGTTACGATATTTACGTAAGGTTGAAATATCGAAGTCAGGTTGGTGGCATGTAACAAATAAGTTTGTTCTTTGAATAAATACACGTCATCTGTTTGCGTAAGTATAAACTTCTTGTTTAGTAACTCAGTTATTTGAACGTTTCCTTGCCCTTCTTGACTCTGTACAATTCCTAGTAATGTTAGGAATATTAATATTTTCGTCATCTAAAAAATGATAATTCTTTATGTTATCCTTGTGAATTTTTATTCCCTCTTTAGAGATTACAGTGTCTCCTTTATCTTCTTCTACTATTCTTGTTATGTATCTGGCGTTAGATTTCTTTCTAAGACCTGTGATTCTTACCATTATCTTATCTCCTTTTTTATATTCTCTGTGTCGAGTTCCTTTATTTAGACGTTCGATCACTTTTTTGGATGCTGAGTTTAGTTTATTTATTATAATTTCACTATTGCTATATTTATTTTGATTAAAGAAAATGTCTCTAGGTTTCAAACCGGTAACTGAGTGTATGGAATTATTTAATTCACGCACTGTTCTAAATATTTCTTCGATAAGTCTTGTTTTATTCTGAATTGTGAATATTCTAGACAGTTCAGTTATTGTACCGTTTACACGTTCTACCTGACCGTTCGCTGTCGATCTGTATACTGGAGTTTCTACTTTAGTTATGTTGTATTTCAAACACATTTGGTTCACCATTTCTGTTTTGAATCCCTTCTCGTTATCTGTCATGAGTCGTTCACATTTTGGGAAATAATTAGATAAGACCTCTTCCATAACGTCGTACAGTCTGTTTCGAGTTTCGATTTCCCGAAGGATTGTATATTTAGAATACTTACCTACTGTTACAAGGAAAGTATACTTGTCGTTGAAGTATATGTCCATATGAATGTGTGTTCCCACATGTGTTGGTATTTCTGAATTATTCAGGGGTTCTCTGATAGGTTTTCTTTCATATTTTCCAAATAGACATGCTATGCATTTTTTGTTGAAACTCTTTGCTTGTTTATTTAGATCGGGCCAGTAATATTTCTCTGAGATTTCTTGTATATTGTTACGTAACCCTCGGTGTGCTCTTTCGTGAGTTACCCTTACAAGTTTTAGTTGTTCCTCCAAATTTGTCACGTCTTGAAGTTTTCTTGGTGTGAATATAAATCTTACTAGTGGGAATTCTTTTTTTATGTTTTCACCATATTTGTATATGTTTTCAAATTTCGTATGCAAAGCTACAATCTTTTGGGGTTGTATAACTTCTTTCATCTGCCTTAGTAAAGAGTCTTTGTCCTTAAACTTTATTATGAGTCTTATTTTGTTACCAAAATAGATTTGTGTTTCGATATTATTTGTTATATCTTCAATAAGTTCGAACTGTGCAGTGTATGCATTAAAAGGCTGATTCACAGTTTTTATTATATCATTAGAAGAACTTTCAGCTGAATGTGCTGTTTCTATGGTAGAAGTATTTATGCGTTGACGTGATAATGCGTCAGCTACAAGATTTAGGTTTCCTGGTTTATAAACTAATTTTGCTCCAAAGTCTTCAATGATTCCCTTCCAACGTTTCAGCTTTGTGTTGGGATTTTTTTCTGATACCGAATATATAAGGCTCTGGTGATCGGTATATATGGTTAAGTCTGCTATACCATATATGTAGTTTCTGAGTTTTTGTAAGGACCATATGATCGCTAATAGCTCTTTCTCGTTTGTGCTATAGTTCTCTTCTGTCTTACTCAGTGTTCTTGACAAGAAGTGTATAGGTTGCTTATTCTGACTTAGTACGGCTCCAATAGCTATGTTGGATGCATCTGTAGTAAGCTCGAATGGTTTACTATAATCCGGTTGAAAAAGTTCGACTTGTTCTTTCAAATAATTTTTTAAAATTCTAATCGCTTCTAATGCTGAATCATTCAGATTTAACTTAATATTTTTACTTTGTTTTTTGTTTACTTTACCGTTATCTCCTCGTAAATATAATGTCAGGGGCTTGGCTATGCTTGCGTATCCTTTTATAAACTTACGATAGTAACCTGTAAGACCTAAAAATCCTCTCAAATCCTTTACCGTTTGTGGGACTGGAAAATTTTCTATAGCTGCTATTTTCTCAGGGTTCGTAGTGATTCTACCATGTCTGATTATGTGACCTAAGTATTCTACTTCTTCTTGAAAAAACTTACTTTTCTCATCAGATATTTTTAATGTGGCTTTATTGAGTACGTCGAATACTTGACTTATGTGCTGTATATGTTCTTCCTCAGATGAAGAATATATCAATACGTCATCAATGTAAACGTGTACGAATTTACCTACAAAGTCTCTCAAAATGTCGTCCACGCATCTCTGAAATATGCTTGGTGCATTTTTGAGCCCGAAAGGCATTCGTTTAAAATGATATTTTGCGCCATTTATAGCAAAAGCTGTTTTTTCTTTATCATCTGTTTTGATTTTAATTTGGTGGAAACCTGACTCCAAATCTAACGTTGTAAAGTACTTGGCTTTACCTAAATTTTGAATTGTCATGTTGACATCCGGAATGGGGTATCTGTCTGTTACAGTGTGAGCGTTAAGTTTTTGGAAATCAACAACCATGCGCCGTTTTGGTTTTCCTTTTTCGTCCAAACCTTTTTTAGGTACTGTCCATATGGGACTGTTATAAGGACTATGGCTTTTTTCTATTATATTGTCATGTAAGAGTTTCTGTATTTCTTTGTTTACGAATTCGTTATCTGCTATGGGATATGGATATTGTTTAACATAAACCGGATTATCATTGGTCGTCCTAATGCTTGCTTCTATAGTATCTGTAAAGGGTAACGGTCCTATGCTGTTATTAATCTTCATCAGTCTATCTATGTCTGCTTTATAAATATTATTTTCCCCAATTATGTAATTAATTTTCTGAATAGATTCGACACTGCTTATGGTAGTTAGAGTCATATTACTGAAATTTATTTCCGCGTTTAGAACTTTAAGTCCTTCATATCCTAATATCATATCAAAAGACTGAATATCCTCTAATTCAAAAAATGTTATATTTTTCTTTAATATCCTAACTACTTTCTTTGTATCTACCATAGAATAACCATGCATTGTTTTTATTTTTATAGGTTTAATTTTAATTTTTTCGCTAGAATCGCATTTTCTATTAATGTAATTATGGGTTGCACCAGTATCAATAAGAATTTTATAAATTTTCTTAGAAATAGTACTAGTTAAATTTAAGCAGGGCAACCCGTCTACTAGTTTAAATGATCTATTCTTATGTTATTATTTACCATACATTCCGTTTCATCTGCTTCTGCATATGTACTGCTGACATCGTCTCTGCGTTGTTGTCGGGAGTTATTTACTCTCTGCTGCTTGAAGTTCTGCTGATAAGATCGTTGCGGTCTGTTGTGTGTGTTGAAACTCCCGCTGTGTTCACGTTTCGCTGGTGGATTATATACATCGGGTTTGTATTGATTCCAATTTTGTCGCTGTGCATGTACAATTTGTCTCGAGTTTATCTCCATCGGCTGTGGTCCGTCATTTCTCTTGGAAGGGTTTAGGCGTGGTCCTTGATTGTGTTGCTGCATATTATCGTATTGCTTCTGGGGTTGATAATTCGTTGTTTGGCTCGAATAGTTTGGTCTTCTTTCGTTTCTGTGTTCATGTGGCATATTTTTGTGGTGCTTATCTTGAGTGAGATGTAAATGCCTGTGCACATTATCATGTTCTATTCTGCGAGCAATTGCGAATGCGTGTTCTAGATCATTTATTGTAGCTGAATATAATGATCCTCTTGTAAAGTTGTCACTCATACCATCAATGAATATACGAACTGCGTCGTCGTTAGCATTTTTAATTAGTCTGTCGATTATATTCGGCGGATCACCTGACATAGTGATTTTTGATATTATTAAATTGAGATTTTTATTTATCTCGTCGTGGTATTCAGACAGTGTGCTTCTTTTTTGCGTGATGGCTTTCATCATGTCTTGTAGCACGTATAGAGGTTCTTGATTAGAGTACGTATAATCTAATCTGTTACGTATCGCCTCAAAATTAAAAATTGTGTTATAATTAGTTAACACATTCGCGGCTGCTCCCTGTATTTTACTTTTCACTATAGTCAATGCTGCTGCGTACTTACTGTGTGTTTTGAGGTTTTTAATGCTGTCCATTAATCTGGATGCTTCTTCGCGCCACGACCGATAATTTGATTGATCGCCGTTGAAAATAGGTAGGCTTTTAAATGCGTCTAACTGTATTTCACTACCATCTGTATATGTGGTTCTTATTTCCTCTAGCACAGGTATGTTTGGTACTATGCCTAATCCAGATTTTACTTCATTTAGTTTTGTTTCTAAATTAGTGTTTATTTGATTTTGGTTAGTTATTATTGCTGCTAACCTTGCATTCTCTGTGCGTGTGTGCTCTAGGGTTTGTGTTACTGTGTTGCACCTGGTTTCTAAAGCTTCTAATCTTGCCATTAATACTGCGAGTTGTTCCATTTTGAACTCGTGTCTGTTGTCGTCGAATTTGTGTGTTTTTTTTTTTTTTTTTTTTCCACATATACACTTTCACTGAATTGCTTTGCTGCTTCGTACGAAGGAGCTATATTTGTACCTGCTATGCTAGGTAATTCTTGTAACCGGTAACGCGAGTGTTCTGTTTATACTAGATTTCACTACTTGTTCCCGAGGTCCGCTCGATTGAAGTTAAAAAGTATATTTAACCTCCTGGCAGGATCGCCAATTAAAACACTTGGTTCTTACTTTTAAAATTAAACAATATTTATTTGGAACTATGTCCTTTATTATTGAAATACTTTTTACTAATTCTAAAAGGAGCTTAAGGCTACTATGTAGTTACAATAAGACTATCGATAAATTCATCATACAGTCGTATTTATATACTTTTCTTATCTATCTACAAGGAGACCCAAGCGTACAATCGTCTTGCTTGATAATGAAGAAGAGATAATATTCCAACATTGTATACAAACGATATTATCTCTTTTACATATGTTATCATTGTAGCGTTGTGTGCAAGACTGTACTAGAGACTAAAGATATCATTGAATACAAATAATGTTATCTTTTTTCTCAATATGTTTTGCTATGGATACTTAACTCGCGCTATAGCGTATGCTGTGAGATGTAGGTTCAAGTGTTTAAATATATTGATGGTTGGGTGTGTGGGGGCGCCGCCGCCGAGCGACGGTTATCGTGGCTGTTGATTTGTATGGTGGATCGTTGCCATGCGACGGTTATCGTGGCTGTTGATTTGTATGGTGGATCGTTGCCATGCGACGGTTATCGTGAGTCGTTGCCGTGGTCATGGGTCGCCGCTTGGGACGGTTATCGTGGCTGTTGATTTTGGATGTTAATTAGATGTGGTTTTGGTATGGTTTATTTGATCGGAGGGGGGTTAATGTAGCACGATGGAGCATGTTACTCTTATCTTACTCTGACCATATTGTTTTTTCGGGGATTTCTTTAAAGAAGTATATTTTAAGGGGCACTTAGTAAGGTTCAGATTGACAACGAACCATTTGGATTCTTAGTTATAGATAAGAACAGTTCTATAAAAATGGGGCGTTACAAAAACTCATTCAAGGAAACTGCAATTTTATAAATGATTTATATCCTCTCTTTTGAAATCAGCATATATATATATATATATAAGGCCAGCGCTTGTTTAAAACCAGTTTATATTAAACTGACTTTTGTTTGAAACCAACCTGTTCAGAATTTAAACTAACATTTCCAGATATTATTAATGGCTACTACTGAAAATTTGCTTAAAAATCTAATAGCAATAAAAAAAGCTCTGAAGAAGAAATACAACCAAATCAAGACTGATAGAATTATAAAAGAAACCGAAATTGAAGATACTTTTAAACTAATTTCGGGTCCCTTACAAGAGATTGCGAAAAATACCAAAACAAACAAAACTCAAAGTGTTGAAGACATTAAGAAACCATTGAAACGAAGAAAGTTACAATTTAAATCACCCTTAGATATAGAAAAGGTGTCACCATTACAGTATTCAGATCTACATGAAGAAGAAGAAGAAGAGGAAGAAGAAGAAGAAGAAGAAGAAGCAGAAGCAGAAGAAGATGTTTCATTTAGAACACCTACTAATTCACAAATCTATAATCAAAGCACACCACTCAGTCTCTCATCACCATCAGATTCGAATCGTGATAAGACCTATGGGCCATATTTCGATGTAGGGACAAACTCTACGAAGATGGGAAGATCAAAATTCCAAATTAATGCCCAAAAAGATTTTGTAATTGATGATGAAGTCTTCCCTGCAACAGATGGGCTTTATGAGTTAATTATGCGAAAAACCCCTAGAAAAGCACGCTTTACCCTTGAAGACTTACAGCAATATCGTCAAATACTACAAAAATCCTAGAAAAGATCGATATACCAATGAAGACTTGGATCAATATCTAAAGATATTACAAAAAACAAAAACACACTTGAAAAACTATGATAGTAACTTACAAGTTAAGGGCAACAGAGGTTATAAGTATAAACATATAATCCAACCTTTACTTCAACACCTAACGCCGAGAGTCATAAAGAAAATTGGAAAAGCATACAATAGTAATTCATCTGATGTGAGTTATTCGAATAAACCCATCGAATATGTGTATTGGGATAGCCCCAATGAACTCGTCAATAGATTAAGGCTTTTAATTGCATCTCAAAGAGCCGGCAATAATAATCTTCAAAATGAGGTTAACTCAATTGTAGAAGAATTAGGTGAATCAAATATCATACACTAATAATCAATTCAATCCATTAAAAGCAAGCAAATCAGTATGGTCCCACACCTGAACCGATCGGATAGGAACCGACCGGATAGGAACCGACCGGAATTGACCTTAACACTTGGTTCAGGAATTGGCCTATATAAAATCAATTCGCGAGGAGTTACTTTGTGATGAAAATGTTGAAGTGATGAATATCGAAGAAGTTGGCTGTCCTAATTTCAACGAATTGAAGCGACTCTATCCTTGTGAAATAAAATGTTCGCTCCATAGCAAATGCTGTGCCCTACAAAATGTATACCTGTTGGACAAATTCTTATCTGCAAATTAAATAAAAAAAAAAAAAAAAACAAATTTCTTCTTTTTCTTTATTTACGTCTTTTATAACCATATGGAAGGGAACTATTGTCTTCGAGAAATCTACGTTTTTCCGACCTGAGTTTGTATGTTTTTGTTTCGGCAATTGTTATGACCTCGTGCTCTCGTGTCCGGCGAATATTATTTGATAAAATTTGGATATCATTGGCATTCGCAGCATTAAGTACAGCTTCTTTGATTGTCTCAAAATTTACCTTTTTCGATGCTGAATAATTCAAATTGATTCCTTTTACTTTACACACGATTTTTTCAGTGCCATCTTTTGTACTAAAGACTTTGTAGGAATAATTTTTGGGGCCTCCACTTACGAATTCAGTAATATAACTTCCAGGCCCATAGCATTGTAATTCGTCAGTCATATCCCCTATAAATTCACCAGTCTGTGGATCAGGTTCACCTTCACGACTTACATAGATTACGGAATCGGTGTCGTAGTACAAAACTCTACCTCCTAATATTTCCAGGTAACCATACAATTTCAGACGAGCTTGTGTGGTAGTAAATATAAGCTGCAATACACACATTAACAGTTGATAAGGTCTCCGCTTCTTCTTCTTTATACAACCAGCTTACTATAACATTTTCCTCATTTATAGGTAGAATGTGACAGACTTCAATAGTTGGATTTGTAATCATTTGGAATAATTCTGATGGACTATTAATTATACATGTTTTCTGCTGATTTTCTCTTTGTCCAAATTTACCCCAAAATGAATTAAGTATGAGCTTAGCAAAATATCTCTTCCCAGGGTTATCACAAATTTGTTCAAAATCGAGTTTAACATCTTCATTAGCCAAAAAGTCAGCTACATATTTCTTTTTCTCTTCCATTGTAGCGCATTTATCTGGCCAGCCTGATGCTTCTTGTTTCATTTTAATGAATTTATTCATCATTTGACTGAAAAGGCCATCTGATTTTTCCATTTTATTATATTGAACCATAGAATATTCCCATATTTCGAAAATATCTACTATCTTATACCCTTTCTCCATTGCTTTTAAGACCTCATCAATAATCCAGGTTCCGTGTATAGCTCTTTCATCATCTGTGGCGGGGGTTTTAGGCCCGCGAGGCAACTCCACCTGGCAACGCCGGCCATGTCAAATACTGACAGTTGACCAGTCGATAGAAGCCGCCTGCACCAGCCAATCAGCGTTCTCCACGTCGACGCCGACCCGAAAAACATCGCGAAGAAAAGCCGACGAATCATTCTCAGCAGAGAACCGCGTGGGGATTGCGACGTGGAGAACGCTGATTGGCTGGTGCAGGCGGCTTCTATCGACTGGTCAACTGTCAGTATTTGACATGGCCGGCGTTGCCAGGTGGAGTTGCCTCGCGGGCCTAAAACCCCCGCCACAGATGATGAAAGAGCTATACACGGAACCTGGATTATTGATGAGGTCTTAAAAGCAATGGAGAAAGGGTATAAGATAGTAGATATTTTCGAAATATGGGAATATTCTATGGTTCAATATAATAAAATGGAAAAATCAGATGGCCTTTTCAGTCAAATGATGAATAAATTCATTAAAATGAAACAAGAAGCATCAGGCTGGCCAGATAAATGCGCTACAATGGAAGAGAAAAAGAAATATGTAGCTGACTTTTTGGCTAATGAAGATGTTAAACTCGATTTTGAACAAATTTGTGATAACCCTGGGAAGAGATCTTTTGCTAAGGTCATACTTAATTCATTTTGGGGTAAATTTGGACAAAGAGAAAATCAGCAGAAAACATGTATAATTAATAGTCCATCAGAATTATTCCAAATGATTACAAATCCAACTATTGAAGTCTGTCACATTCTACCTATAAATGAGGAAAATGTTATAGTAAGCTGGTTGTATAAAGAAGAAGAAGCGGAGACCTTATCAACTGTTAATGTGTGTATTGCAGCTTATATTTACTACCACACAAGCTCGTCTGAAATTGTATGGTTACCTGGAAATATTAGGAGGTAGAGTTTTGTACTACGACACCGATTCCGTAATCTATGTAAGTCGTGAAGGTGAACCTGATCCACAGACTGGTGAATTTATAGGGGATATGACTGACGAATTACAATGCTATGGGCCTGGAAGTTATATTACTGAATTCGTAAGTGGAGGCCCCAAAAATTATTCCTACAAAGTCTTTAGTACAAAAGATGGCACTGAAAAAATCGTGTGTAAAGTAAAAGGAATCAATTTGAATTATTCAGCATCGAAAAAGGTAAATTTTGAGACAATCAAAGAAGCTGTACTTAATGCTGCGAATGCCAATGATATCCAAATTTTATCAAATAATATTCGCCGGACACGAGAGCACGAGGTCATAACAATTGCCGAAACAAAAACATACAAACTCAGGTCGGAAAAACGTAGATTTCTCGAAGACAATAGTTCCCTTCCATATGGTTATAAAAGACGTAAATAAAGAAAAAGAAGAAATTTGTTTTTTTTTTTTTTTTTATTTAATTTGCAGATAAGAATTTGTCCAACAGGTATACATTTTGTAGGGCACAGCATTTGCTATGGAGCGAACATTTTATTTCACAAGGATAGAGTCGCTTCAATTCGTTGAAATTAGGACAGCCAACTTCTTCGATATTCATCACTTCAACATTTTCATCACAAAGTAACTCCTCGCGAATTGATTTTATATAGGCCAATTCCTGAACCAAGTGTTAAGGTCAATTCCGGTCGGTTCCTATCCGGTCGGTTCCTATCCGATCGGTTCAGGTGTGGGACCATACTGATTTGCTTGCTTTTAATGGATTGAATTGATTATTAGTGTATGATATTTGATTCACCTAATTCTTCTACAATTGAGTTAACCTCATTTTGAAGATTATTATTGCCGGCTCTTTGAGATGCAATTAAAAGCCTTAATCTATTGACGAGTTCATTGGGGCTATCCCAATACACATATTCGATGGGTTTATTCGAATAACTCACATCAGATGAATTACTATTGTATGCTTTTCCAATTTTCTTTATGACTCTCGGCGTTAGGTGTTGAAGTAAAGGTTGGATTATATGTTTATACTTATAACCTCTGTTGCCCTTAACTTGTAAGTTACTATCATAGTTTTTCAAGTGTGTTTTTGTTTTTTGTAATATCTTTAGATATTGATCCAAGTCTTCATTGGTATATCGATCTTTTCTAGGATTTTTGTAGTATTTGACGATATTGCTGTAAGTCTTCAAGGGTAAAGCGTGCTTTTCTAGGGGTTTTTCGCATAATTAACTCATAAAGCCCATCTGTTGCAGGGAAGACTTCATCATCAATTACAAAATCTTTTTGGGCATTAATTTGGAATTTTGATCTTCCCATCTTCGTAGAGTTTGTCCCTACATCGAAATATGGCCCATAGGTCTTATCACGATTCGAATCTGATGGTGATGAGAGACTGAGTGGTGTGCTTTGATTATAGATTTGTGAATTAGTAGGTGTTCTAAATGAAACATCTTCTTCTGCTTCTGCTTCTTCTTCTTCTTCTTCTTCTTCCTCTTCTTCTTCTTCTTCATGTAGATCTGAATACTGTAATGGTGACACCTTTTCTATATCTAAGGGTGATTTAAATTGTAACTTTCTTCGTTTCAATGGTTTCTTAATGTCTTCAACACTTTGAGTTTTGTTTGTTTTGGTATTTTTCGCAATCTCTTGTAAGGGACCCGAAATTAGTTTAAAAGTATCTTCAATTTCGGTTTCTTTTATAATTCTATCAGTCTTGATTTGGTTGTATTTCTTCTTCAGAGCTTTTTTTATTGCTATTAGATTTTTAAGCAAATTTTCAGTAGTAGCCATTAATAATATCTGGAAATGTTAGTTTAAATTCTGAACAGGTTGGTTTCAAACAAAAGTCAGTTTAATATAAACTGGTTTTAAACAAGCGCTGGCCTTATATATATATATATATATGCTGATTTCAAAAGAGAGGATATAAATCATTTATAAAATTGCAGTTTCCTTGAATGAGTTTTTGTAACGCCCCATTTTTATAGAACTGTCCTTATCTATAACTAAGAATCCAAATGGTTCGTTGTCAATCTGAACCTTACTAAGTGCCCCTTAAAATATACTTCTTTAAAGAAATCCCCGAAAAAACAATATGGTCAGAGTAAGATAAGAGTAACATGCTCCATCGTGCTACATTAACCCCCCTCCGATCAAATAAACCATACCAAAACCACATCTAATTAACATCCAAAATCAACAGCCACGATAACCGTCCCAAGCGGCGACCCATGACCACGGCAACGACTCACGATAACCGTCACATGGCAACGATCCACCATACAAATCAACAGCCACGATAACCGTCGCATGGCAACGATCCACCATACAAATCAACAGCCACGATAACCGTCGCTCGGCGGCGGCGCCCCCACACACCCAACCATCAATATATTTAAACACTTGAACCTACATCTCACAGCATACGCTATAGCGCGCTAAGCTACGACATCCGCCGACTCCCAAACTCATCGTACCAAGTTCAAACTACAGCCACACATCTCACTCTTTTTTTAATTTTCATCATCGCGCGCGCAACCCCCCTCAACCATCAATATATTTAAACACTTGAACCTACATCTCACAGCATACGCTATAGCGCTAAGCTACGACATCCGACTCCCAAACTCATCGTACCAAGTTCAAACCACAGCCACGCATCTCGCTTTTTTTAATTTTCAGCATCACAACACACACCCAACCACGACGACGACAACGAATACCAATAATTACGTCATCTCCAATCCAAACAATTCAACCCACACACACACACACACACAAACTGATAACTAAAACTAACAACCAACAGCGGCGGCGGCGGCGGCGACACATCAAACACACTACAGATCTAATTAACATACGAGCGACAAAGACAACACTATCACTCCATCGACATATCTTCCCTCTCACTCTAGCACGGAATTCCCACCCCCAATCGCCCCAATACCTACTCAAGTGAAAGAAGATTTCGTAATTTAAGAACTAGTTTAGGTTTTACATCTGACACTAGCTAAACTACAAGAATACATGCATACCCAGTACCCACCCATCAAACTCGACCCAAATCATCCACGCGCAACACAGAACTGAGCAACTCTTCCGAATTAATTGCCCCCAAAGGACCCAAGCAAAGTATACATAAAAATAATTCCCACCATTACGAGAACAAATTAAATTAAAATTTAAAATAATACAATCACACAGGCAAACACTGACACACACACACAACACAAAAGGCATAGCAAACAAAACAACAAATCAGCATTTTTCATCAGATTATTATTATTTGTTTGCTGCCAATCGCTGAATTTGGTCCTGGCAAAGCAACAGAAAAAAAAAAAAAAAACACAGAAAGATACAAAATGCCCTCATGCATTATTCATGGCCGAGCACACTCTCTGCACTTTGTTTTGGCTATGCTCTGTATAAATACATTATTAATTTGTATCGTTAGATGATACGACTTTAATAAATCCCTCGCAATATAAATGCAATTTCCCGCACTACATCGCGCGTCGGTAGGTCGGTCTGCCTTGGCCCTTCGAGAATATTTTTTTTTATTTATTTTTATATATGCTACAGACCGTAGGGTCGATTTTCCACCACCCGTCAGTCCGCCCAATAATCCGTAAGTGTACAATATAGTTCCACCAGACGAAGGAGGCGACGAAAAATCAGGGAAATGCCATCAACGCCCTTTACGGACCCACCACGTCTCGGGGAAACTAATAAAAAATCATGTCTGTCCTGCGTGTAGAACAAATTGAAAACAACAACAAAAAAAATCGTCCAAATCAAATTCGTTTTATGAAACTGCGAGAAACCACCGCAACAACAAATCGTCTCTGTTTCTTTATGGACTGCTAACTGAAGCACCCCTTAATGTGCACCAAGGGTACGATCTGTTCTAATGCTGCTATGTCAACCACAAAAAATGAAAGCAACCGTGCCATCGCCAAACGGAGAATATTGAAATTCAACCATGATAAACTAGCACGGACCGATTTCTAATAGACTGCTTCAGGTTAACGGGAACCCTCGGAGGATACCAAACTCAACCCAATGACCCATGACCATAGCTACCTCGTGCGTCGTACTCTGCACGTGGCATTTGAAAGAAGGCAGTCTTCGCCTTGTTGCAGTGAAATATCATTTTAAACTGTAGATTATTTGAACCTGACGAGGCTTGTACGATTGCATTTAAAAAAGAAGGGAAACAGTGTGGAAGTGGATTAAAAATAAGATGGCGACGAAACTCAATCGCTAATAAGGTCCATAAAAGAATACTTCCATCTGCCTGAATCACTACAGTCCGCTTTTGGGTAACATTCCACCCGTATAATTACTTTACTTTTGGTGGCGCTTACAGTCCGGGGTAGACGAAGACCTCAACCAACAAGCCTCTTCAGCCAGCTTTATGAAGCAACCAAGAGGCTCAAATAAGGATAGATTGACTGTTGACGGACATAGGAACTCAATGTTGAATCAATATTTAAAGCTGCATGCAGCTGCCAATGATAGATATATAGATATATTTAATGAGATATGATTTACAAAATAATGTATATCTTTCCACTGAAAAATTCTTTATATTTTTTAATGTGATGCTAAAAAAATTTTATTTAAAATTTAACAACAAAAAAATAATAATTTTGTGCTATATACGAGTACACTCAGAAAAAATAAATTGTAATGCCAACAATTTTCGTTGGATAAAATAAACCCAAATATCAAAATCTTTGATTTAAGAATGAAATTGTTGGCAATGATGTAATAATGATGTCACATTCCAAGTGACGTGGGAAGTGTAACTTCATATTGCCCATCATGCAAACGTCTGGTCGTTTCGTCAAAGTGCCTCTCACACTTCTGATTTTCATCAGTATCTGCTACCTGCAATGGTACCTCTTCGATCTCCAAAAACTTTCGTAACTGTGTATCTACGTCGCACACCTGTAGAGAACTTTGAACCGATTTGTGTGGTTGAGCGGATACCTTGCCTAGCAAGATCCAACCAAGCTGGGTATTTTGAGTAGCAGGTGACAATTCATCGCCTCTGGCGATTTCTGGGAGTATAAGCTCAGAATACACATCGCTGCTTAGCAAAATGTCCACCGTCGCAGGTTGGAAAAACAGTTAGGACAGCTAGGACAAGTCCGTTGACGTGTTTCCATCTTTTGAATGTCAGTTTGTAACGTAAGAAAAATGTTAACCCAACCAACCCTACCGTTATAATATTGTTCAACTTGTACTTAATGTACCTAACAGTATGGTGGTTGCCATATATGTCTACATCTGTTGCTCCGCAAGGCAGTCTACGCCTCGGGCACGCCCTGAACAGCATGCGTCGACCCTAGCCTAGGAGGTCAACATGCGTCATAAGACGGGTAGTTATATATATAATTTTCGTTTAAGGAAATTGTGTTAAAGAAAAAAAATAAAACATTTTCCTTTTTAAATACTTTTTATTTCCTTACTCTTAAAACTAAAAGCTTCAGATCCCTTACCGTTGGTCGGGGGAAATCTTAGGCTATACGTCATGACAGAGTTCTTAGAACTAACTTTAATGAGATCAAACGATCCCTTTTTATACTCTTCGTATGACTATGGATGATGCAATGATACTTGTGTTCGGATTCATATGCTGAAGGCAAAAGTGTTACTTTGTTAATATTGTGTTTCTTTTATGCTGAAGGCTAAAAGTTCTGGTGATCAGTTTATGGCATTTTAATGGCCGCATCATTGTAAATATTTATGTTGTTTCCCATTTGATTTTCTTTATGGTATTTCACCATCGCATCATTGTATTAAATGTATTTGTTATCATTGTATTCAATTGACTTAGTTAATTGAATTTGAAATCGAGCGTTTGTTCACAAGCTTGCTCTGATATAACACCTCCCCCTTTAGAGTCTTCTAATGGTCGGAAAGTGACCGTTGGAAGATTTACATTATTTATAATCTTCTTATTATTTGTATTTCTTACTTTTATGTAAATATAAATGATTACAATGATTATCATGGTTCAAACATAAAGTATATTGTTAAATTTGACTTTTTATGTTTATCTTTAAGTTCTTGAATTTCTTTTAAATTGTTTATACTTTGATAATGTATTTCTTGGAAAGTTAAATCATCTATTTTAGTACATATAATTAATATCTAAAATGGTATTTGGAATTAATGGTTCATGTTTATAGTTTTTCCTTTCATACTCTCTATTATTTATTTTAATTTTACAATTTTCTAATTTGATGAGATAGTTTCCTTTTATTACAATCTTTTGATTGTTACAATTTTGAATTATTTCTTGTAATTTTATATTAATTAATACAAGATTATTATTTCCTATTTCTAATACAGCTTCATTTAAATTTCTTTCAAGTTTACAGTTCATTGATTCTTTAAGTATATTTTCAATACATTCATCATTTTTTTTTTTTTTTTTTTTCAATTCAATGGATTTTATTTGTACAAAAGAAGTTTTCATTTACATGTATTACCTGCAAAGCAGAGTGCTTATCTGCAGATGGTTAAGCATAAATTTAATAAGTTAACTTTGAAATGATTTAAGTTGAAAATATTTTTGTTTACAATTAGGATACAATTATAATAGTGTTTTTAAAAAAAATCAAAAAAAAAAAAAATCTTTAAATTTCTAATTCACAGAATAAAGTTCAATTAAATGTTTTTTTAATTCTTTTTTTCTTTTTTTGAAATTTGGAATTACTTTTAAAAATTGTGGCAGCGAATCCACTAATTTAGGGACCGTGCATCGCAGCTCTCTATCACCATACGTATTGTAAGCTTGTGGAACTTCAAGCATCCCTCGGACTCGTCTTCGGGTGTTTTGTGGGTGGCTAATGGGTCGGGAAAACCTTTGGTCGTTCATATAGGTAAGCAATGTTGTCATCTGGAAAAGTGCCTTCACATCTAAAACTTTGAAAGTTGAATTAACAGGCCTAATTATTTTAAGAAGACGATGTTGTGATTTAGATATCTTATCCAGATGGGTTTTTGCTGCGTTTCCCCAGGCCAGAATCCCGTATCGAATGCGTGACTCAGCCAACGAGTAGTACACCTGCTTTTGTACCTCCATATGCGAGTAACGCTTAAGATACACCATTGCAAATAAAGTGCTCTTAAGTTGAAGACGCAGGTTATTGATGTGCTCACGCCACAGAAAGTGCTCATCAATGGTAACTCCAAGATATTTAACCGTTTTGACTACCTCAATCGCGTTGCTGCTTCTTTGTACTGGACAGCGATCATTACGATGAAAGATTTCAATTGTTTCAGTTGGCTTTGATGGAGTCCGAATGTGCATCAGTTTGGTTTTGTCTGCGTTTATCACCAGACCGTTATCGTGACACCATTCAGATACAGCGTTGAATTCGTCTTGCAATATCTTAACGGCTAACTGCAAGTCTTTGTGTCTTACAACAATTGCGATATCATCGGCATAGGCATAGGCAATTGATTTCTTAAACGTTCTTAACAGTTCATTTGTAAAAAGAATGAATAAAATGGGCCCTAATTTGGAACCTTGTGGTACACCGTATTCGCACGTCTTTTTTTGGCTTAACATATTAGATACCTTGACTTGGATTACTCTATCAGTCAGATAGCTTTTGAGCCATCTTGCCAGCAATCCTCTCATTCCCAATTTGTTGAGACTTTCGACGAGTTTTTCGGGTGTCAAAGTATCAAAGGCTTTGCTGAAGTCTATGAATAGAACAAGGACGTGATGATTTTTATTTAGCCCCGCATTAACCACATTGGTAAACTCTCCCAGTAGCAATTGGGTGCTCTTGCATTTTTGAAATCCAAACTGGTTTGGGTGAATCACTCTGTGCTTCAACATGAAACAATTAAGACGTTTAACGACTATATCTTCCAGACATTTTTCAACCGCTGGCAGAATTGAAATTGGCCTATAGTTTGCCGTGTCTTTTTTTATCCCTCCTTTGTATATTGGCCGAATTAAAGATGCTTTCATAAGCTTTGGTACATGACACTGACACAAACTAAGGTTTATAATCTTTGTTATTACAGGGGTGAGATACATTGCATTCAGTTTGAGATCGACTGGTCTTATGTTGTCTGCTCCAGGACTTTTTGTGTTGCTTAGTTTTTTTATTTATTTAATTTAATTTATTTTACTTAAATTTGTTACGTATTTTGTGTTTTCATAAACAATTTGGTCTTTGGTTAAATACTGATTTGTATTTATTTTTAATTGTGAATTATTTTCTTTATTTGGAATGGGTTGACCGTAAATATTTTTATCGATTTACATGCATTTACAACAACAGCACATGATCCTGCTTCTCATCGAGATCACGAATCATGATCTGAAAATTATTTCTACTATTTCCGACTGGCTTGTGGCTTGTTTTATTTTTAAATGTTGGTGTGCCTGTAAACGATAGCCACACAATCACGTTGCCAGACTAAAAAATGGAACACAAAAAATCAATTGTTTTTTTTCGCATTCGAATAAACTCCCTGTTGCATAAATATCTCTAAAACAGTTATTAAACAAAACAATTTTTATGGAATGTTTAAAAAGGTTTTGCTGGTTTGGATCTGGACACCAACAAAACATTTATGAAATGTTTCACAGTTACCCAATCATGATGGGAAATAATTCTTGTTTTACAAGTATCCTTTCAGAAAGTGAGCGCTGTTTTTCGATTATTATTTAATTTTAAATAAAATAAAAATGCCCAGAAAAGCTTTGAGAAAGTGATTCATTTAATACAATTATTTGAATTAAATCGCGTGTCGCGTGATTGCCGAGACCAAAATTACAAAAATAAAAACTTTACTCGTTGCTAATAATCCCACCACACTATTTTCTTCTAGTCCAAAACAGGATAAAGTTGAAACATTTCATAAACTTTTACCCCCGTATTAATAAAGAAATAAGTATAGAAAAAATTGACGTAACTGCTGAGTAACGAGTTGATAACTTTTACGCAGTGCTTATTAATACGGGGCTTAATAAATAAATTTCAGAAATCTTTTATAAATGTTTATAAAATCTGTCCGATTTGCTTCAGAAACATTTCATAAACATTTCTGAAATATTTCGGTACTCAAGCGGTAGCAGCAAATATTGTTCATGTGTTGCATATTTGAACATAAAATACTAAATTTGTTTCACAAAAATTTAATTGAAAAGAAAAATTATGCAAATTTGATTCAAATATGGTAACACCCCCGACTTTGCAAGTGAAATGACATGTGCCTTCTGTGACGTCACGTTAAGAAGAATATTTGCAAGATGGCTGGTGGCAATATGAAGTTTGAAATACCCTGTATTATCTGTTTTGCTTTTGAAAGCAACTGTTGCCACAATTCCAAAATTAAACTTTTCAATGATCCGTTGTGTTTTATTTTCGTGATCTGATCCGAATCAGATCACGCTGATAATAAAAAACAGCTATTAATTCCGTATTTATTGAAGTCATTACTATTTCTTTTATTTTTTCTATATCCTCATGTAAATAGTCGAGGTTTTCTGTCAACTTTATTTCATACTGTATTTTAGCTATATCTTTTTCGTAGTTATAACTGTCTATAAATGTGTTAATTCGCTTTATTATGTTCTTGGTTTCATTATTCAATGTTTCAGTTAATATTTTTATTTGTTTGTTAAATTTATCGTTAATTATTATTTGATTATTTAAATTTGAAATTTCGTTATTGCTGTTTGTTTCAATTATTTCTAAACGTTCTTCGATAGCTTCACGATCATTGTCGTCCATAGTCCCATATAAAATGTTCATACCTGTGCCTATAATGTTAAACAATCCTCTTTTCTGTCTATTTTGTTTAGGATGGGGTAAAAGAACTTCAAATTCTTTACGTATTTTTGACATTTTCCTAGTTATACTATCATTTTCTTCGGGCATTTCTTTAACATTTCTTTCCATAATTTCTATATTATTTTCATACTCGGTCAAATTTATTATGTGGAGAATTGTATCATAACTTTTTATTAATGGGTATTCCTTTAGTTGGATTAAAGTAAAACCATTTCCTTTATTTAAATCAATGACTTCTAGCTCTGCTTGTACTTGGCTGAGGGTTGTCATAATCATCAAAATTATAATTATTTTCTGGATTGTCACCATATGTTGCGTTATCTGATGCGATATCTCTAGAATGGGATGTTTTTATTTGTTGGTATTTTTTCTTTTTCCTAAATTGATCTTTATGAAGAATACGATTAGGATTTTTCTTAAATCTGTTTCCTTCTTCCAACGTGTATTTTTTGTTAACTCTATTAATTACCTTTACCTTTTTATGTTTCGGGGCTATTTTGTTTTTTATTGTCTCTGGTTCTGTTACTTTTGCATAATTTTCGTCTATGCTAACATTCTTCCTATTTATGTTTAGTTTATTTATTATTTTAGATTTACGTTCTTCGATACGTTTATAGATTAATTCATTGTTGATTTTATTAAAGTGTACATCAATAGGTTTTTCTTTTGTTGTTAAATGGATGACATTATTGTAAGTGTCTATGGCTTTGATTGTATGTTCAATGGGTTCAATTTCTTCACCTGATTCTTGTATTTGTGTTAGGATTCGGATATGTTCATTGAGTGTGCTGTGGAGACGTTCTATGTCTGAATTACCAGTATGGCGATTAGCTGTACTATAATGAATATTTATTTCATTATTTTCTAAAAGATTTCTTAATGTTTCAGAAACAAAAGCGTTTTCATTATCGAGGGTAATTTGTTTGGGTTTTTTCACATATGTAAATATTTTCATTAAAGCATTTAAAACATCGGTATATGTTTTATGGTTCTACTGCCGCATATTTACTGAGCTTGTCGATACGTGAAAGGTATTTTTTCTTATGGTTTAAGAACCATATATCTATGAGATAGTGTTCATTTGGATTTTTTGGAGTTATGGTTTTTTCGTAAGGTAACTTAATTGGATTTCTTTCGATTTTGGTCATACATAGATGGCAATTATTAATTTGTTTATTTATTAGGGTTTTAAAATTTGGTATGTAATATTTTCGATTAAGATCTAAATATACTTTTTCTATGCCTACATGGTTGTTATTTTTATGATTTTTGAATATTATCCCATTTGCTTCGTCAAATTCGTAAAGACTTCCTCATTTTCTATATATTTAGATGCCATTTAATATTTTTAGGTCGACTTCTTTAATAATATCTTCGAAGTCTTTTTCTTTGAATTCTTTTCTTGTAAATATAATTCTTCTTTTCCCAACATGTGGATAAATAATTTTTGTTTCTTCGTCATTTGCATTGACCTTGAGAATTATTTGTCGATTAAAAATATTAATCGGTTTTTCACTAATAGGGATTAAGCTTAAATTATCCGATTCAGCACTGTGCTGGGTGTATTCGTCATCATCGTTGTCGTTATTTATCATATTGATATTATTTTCAAGTTTTATCCGGGACAGTGCGTCTGCAACTTTATTTTCTTTCCCCTGTATGTATTGTATTTCGAAGTCATATTCTTCAAGTTTGATCTTCCATCTTTGCAATTTACTATTTGGTTCTTTTAAATTTTGTAGCCGTACTAATGGTCTATGGTCTGTTTTTATAATGAATTTTCGTCCATATAAATAATGTCGAAATTGTGCTGTTGCCCAAACTATTGCTAACAATTCTTTTTCTATTGTTGAATAGTTGCATTCATGTTTATTTAATGTGCGTGAAGCAAATGCTAGAGGTCCATGTGATTGTGACAAAACTGCTCCGAGAGCAAAGTTGCTAGCATCGGTTGTTAATATTTATAAATTCTTTCAAAAAATTTGGGTGTCTGTTTATTAGATCGTCTGACATCAGAGTTTTTATTTTATAAAATGCTTCTTTATAGCATTCATCATCTATATTTATTTTGTTATCCTTTTTTAAGCATAAAGTTAGAGGTTTAATGATTTTCGCATAATCACTTATAAACTTTCTATAGTATCCTGTTAAACCGAGGAAACTTTGAATTTCTTTTACATTTTTTGGTATAGGGAAATTCTTTATTGTTTCAATTTTTTTCGGATTTGGTTTTATACCATTTGATGTTACTACATGACCTAAAAATTCTGTTTCTTTACGTAGAAATTCAGATTTGTTTAATGATACTTTAAGATTTGCATTCTTTAGTGTCATTAGAATTTTATGAAGTGAATCCATGTGTTCTTGTAAGCTTGAGGAAAATATTATAATGTCATCTAAATAGACATAGCATATTTTTCCTATAAATTCTTTCAAAACTTCATTCATGAGTCTCTGAAAAGTTGCGGGTGCATTTTTTAATCCGAATGGCATTTGTACAAACTCATAGTGTCCAGTTAATGTACTAAAAGCTGTTTTTTCTCTTCTTCTCTCTTTCTCGCTTCTACTTCTATTTGATAGAACCCTTTTGTAAGATCTAGTGTAGTGAAATACACTGCATGTCCGAGTTTATCTAATATTGAGTCTATGTTTGGGATAGGATATTTATCTTCTTTAGTTACGTTATTCAATTTCCGATAATCGATAACGATTCGCCATTCCTTATGACCTGCGTTATCCTCTTTTTTAGGTACCACCCAAATTGGAGCGTTATAGGGTGAAGTGGAATGCTGGATTATTTTCGATTCAAGCATTTCCTTTATTTGCTTATCTACTTCTTTCTTGTGGATTTCGGGATATCTCTATATCCTCGTGTATACTGGAGAACTATCTTCTGTAGGGATGTTGTGTTTTACGTGGTTAGTAAAAGACAAATCGTCACCTTTTCTATAAAATGCTCCATCGCATTCTTTTATTACTTTAAAAAAATTTTGTTTTTCTTCTTTATTTAAATGATCCGTTCTTAGGTCTTTAATTATTGTATTGTTAATAATGGAGTCCATAGGAACAATTTCATTGAAATAGTTGATGGTCTTTTTATATTCTTTTTCTTCATTTTCGTTGAAGAACAAAGGTATGATTTCGTCATTCAATCTCAATGTTTTTTTCTTATAATTTATTTCTCCATCGTTTGGAATCAATATGTTGTTTCCAATAATTCCATTATACTCTTCGCTAAAAGTATATACTTGGAATTCACAATCGTATTTAACTGATAGTGCAAATATTGTTTTTGGGATTTTTACGTCTTTTGTGACGACTATTGGGTTATTGCCTGCTGTGCATATTGTCATAGGTTTGAAACGCCATTTAGTATATTCTATTGGTGAATCTTCCTCACGCAAAAGACTATTTGTTGCTCCTGTGTCAATAAGTAGCCTTATATTTTTATTTCCTTTTCCTAATTTAATATAGGGAAGTGATGTTCCGAGGCTGAATGCCGAAAATTTGCTTCACTTTCTATATTTTCTTGTACGTTATTTCTTTCAACATAATTAGCTTTAGGTACACGTCTCATTTGAGATGATGAAGGATCTATATCCATAGATAGGCTCAAACCTTTGAGGATATTGTCTATAATTATTATTATGATTATTGTTATTATAATTATCATAAGGGCGTTGTTGTTGGCTATTATTTGGAATGTATTGCTTTGGTTGCCAATTTTGAATTTTATTAATATTTCTGTTGCTTGGTATAAAATTATTTTCTCTACTGTTACAGTTTCTGAATGGATTATTCGGGTTTTTTATAAAACTACTGTTATTGTTATTAGGTTTTTGTTCATACCTATTCTCTATTTTCTTAGCATTATGTTTGTCGTTATAGTATGTATCGTGATTCTGTTTTGTGATAAGTCCTGCGTTACTAAGCTCGTGTAAAGCTAATTCCATGGTGCTGGGTTTCAATGCATAGAGTATGGTTCTCATATGTGTTGGAAGCCGTTCTTTAAATATGTTAAGTGCAGTTTCATTATTGCGGGGAATATCTGTGCTATTACTTTCCTGCAAACATTTCTGATTTAAAAGTGATAGGGTGCGTTGTATGTGATTGTAAAATTTGAGTGTGTCGCCTCTAAATTGAGAAGCTCGCAAATCTTCATATAGCTGATACGAATTTTTAAATCCGCCGAAATTTTCTAATAACATACCTTTGATATCTACCCATCTTGTAAGATGTGTATGAATTTCTATTGCCTGTCTAGCTCTTCCAATGAATTTACTTTTTAAAATATTGATACACATTTTTTGTGATTGTTCATTATAAGTGAGTAATGTAGGAATTATATCGTCTACGTTAGAAATAAATATTGGCAAATCTTCTGTTTTACCGTCAAAATTTTGGAGTCGTTCAATATATTTTAAAGGATTTAACTCTAAACTTCTTAATATATTATTACCTGCTGCTACTGGTGGTTGCTGCTGTAACTGTGCTGCGGGCTCCATCTTAATTTGGTGAATGGTCCTCTGTTGGTTGAAATTTTGTTGTCTCAGCTCGGCACGTTGCGAATCTCGTCCAATTCGTTTATTATTGCTTCTCATTTATTAACACGTTGGGGCTTTCGAAAAACTTGCCAGTTTTCGTTGGGTTTCACGTATTTATGAACCTTTATTTGATTGAAATGTTCGTTTGATTAAACTTTCACACTTGTTTTCACTTGAAATTATTTTTCCTCTATGGAATTCGTAATATAAGTCACATGCGTTGACTGAATTACTAAATAATTTATAATAATAATAATAATATTTATTGTATCATACATGCTTACACAGTAAGAATTCACTTATAAGGCTGTGAAAGATAAACATTTTTAATTACTATTCATAAATGATTTGAAAGTTAAGTTAGATTTAGTTTAGTTTTAAATTCATTTTTCCTTTTTCTTCTTTTTCTTTTTTCTTTTCCTTTTTAATTGAAATTGAAATCGCTTGAGGGATAGGGATGGGAAAAAGTTAGTTGCTTAGTTACTGAGAAGATTTTGAAGTTCGGTTTTAAATCGTCGTGCATTAGTTAGCTCTCGCAAGTTACGTGGGAGTGAATTCCAAAGGCGAATAGCAGCAACAAAGAACTGTCTTTCGGATGTTAGACATGAAAAGCGCGGAAGTACC
Source organism: Cheilosia variabilis (assembly GCA_951230905.1). Classification (NCBI taxonomy): domain Eukaryota; kingdom Metazoa; phylum Arthropoda; class Insecta; order Diptera; family Syrphidae; genus Cheilosia; species Cheilosia variabilis. Next base: position 88,742,006 of record OX579676.1, read on the forward strand.
AGACAAGAAGATCTGTTAGATACCGGAAGCTGGATTTTTTCATAAAGATATGAAGGCTGTCTACATATGAGTATGTTGAAAAGAAATATGACTGTTCGAAATTTTATATAGTTACAAAAGGACATGTTAACTAGGTGTTTCGCAAGATGTGAAACGTGATTGTGTCTTTTTAAACAATACACATATTGAATAGTGGAGTTGAAAGCCACCTGAAGCCGCCTTCTACTCTCGGCATCACATCCATAGAAAATTTCGCATCCGTAGATAAGTACAGGAATAACTAACGTTTTAGCTAGTAGCAATCTCGTTTCAAGAGGAGTGAACTTTTGAGCAATCCTTAGGGTTCGTAGAATACCGTAAGTTTTCCCTACTACAGTATTTATGTGATTATTCCATGTTAAGGTTCTATTGAAGACAATACCTAGATTTTTAGAAGACTCAACAAATTCGACTTCAGAGTTGTTTAACATTAAATGAGGGAAATAGGAAAGATCTAATTTCTTTTTAGAAATAACTAAACACTTACACTTCGCTGGATTAAGTATTAGGCCGCTTTTTGATGACCAACTGGAAATTCGTTCTAGATCCTCATTTAAAACGCTGACGCAATTTTCAATTAGGCCCAAGGGGCAGCTTTGATAAATTTGTATATCATCGGCATAAATATGCTTAGATGAACTTAATATGACAGAAGCAATATCGTTAATATATATCGAGAACAATAGGGGCCCTAGGATAGAGCCTTGGGGAACTCCTTGCCTTGAGGGAAGAAAATCGTAAAGGTTGCCATCAAGTGACACGGCCTGTTTTCGTTCGCTTAGATATGATGATATTAATTTAACAGCAGTGGAGGAAATTGAGAAAAAGCGTCTTAGTTTGCTGAGAAGAATTGAGTGATTAACCAAATCAAAAGCTTTGGAAAAATCTAAGAGTACCAGAAAAGTAACATTATCCCTATCTAATTTATCCCTTATCTCTTCAATGACGTTCAACAATGCAGTTGTACAGCTATGCTTAGCTCGGAAACCGGACTGTACTTGTAGCAACAAATTGTTTTGAGTAACGTAATTATTAAGCTGCTTATGCATAATTCTTTCACAAATTTTAGATAAATAAGGTAGGATGGAGATTGGTCTGAATTCTTCATTTTTAGAGTTCTTAGGTATTGGAATTATTTTAGCTAATTTCCATTCGGTGGGAAAAATGCCGGTCATAAGAACAGTATTGATGATATGAGTTACAAACGGTAACAGTAACGGCAAGATCGCTTTAACAAAAATCGGATTTACTTCATCAACACCTGCAGCCTTGGACTTGACAGACAGAAAACTTTCTACAACATCCAATTCATTTACTCTATTAAATACAAAAGAAGTAGCAATCGGTAAACAAACATCCTCGAGTATATAGTTAGCTGCTGGGTCATTACAAAGTGGGTTAGACAAAAACGTTCGATTAAGTTCGTTGGGATCGATTCCTGTAGAACAAGTAGTCTTTTGCTTCCCGATTCCTAATTTACGAATGTCATTCCAGAGTTCACGACCACCTGAAGAAGAGCTAAGTCGGATGGAATAGAATTGTGTCTTAGCATTGCGTATTTCACGAACAACACTGTTTCGTAGACTTTTATAAGCCTGATGGAGCTCTTCCACCCGAAAATGTTTCCAACGTCGATACGCCTCATCACGTTGAGCCATTAACTCTCGAATATCGTTCGTTAACCAGGCTTTTGTCTTGTCTTTAATAATACCAGTTTTTATTGGTACATGCAAATCGAAAAGAAGATTCACATTGTTCTGTAAAAACTTAATTTGATCATCTGGAGAAGGCATAAAATAAGTGAGGTTCCATGGAATCACATTAATATGTTGTTCAAGAGAGGCCATATCAATATTTTTGAAGTCTCTATATGTATAGGTGGATGCTTCTGCGTCGTTGCCAATATCAAAGTCATACGTCAAAAATATTAAGTCATGCCTCGAGAAAGCTGGTGCAGAGATTTGGTCATAGAATAATACTTTGTCGGAATTATTTACAAAAAAGACATCTACTAGTGTACTAGAGGAAGTGGTAAAGTGCGTAGGGACTTGACAATTCACGGGTTTTAAATCAAACAATTGCATATTTTCACTTAAATGACTTTCACATAACAAATTACTATTAATATCACCACAAACAATGACATTGCTTGCGCAAGTCGAAACTTCTTCCAAAACATCGTAAATAGGTGTCAGATCAATATTCCTATTTGGCCTATATACGACACCTAAGCAAATACTTCTTTCGCGCCGAGTTATACATGTAAATAAATATTGAGAGGCAGACCCTTTCGGTGAACGACATTTTCGTCGACAGACCAAGCCCATTCTAACGTATATTGCAACGCCTCCACCAGTACGATCACATCTATCTGCTCGAAAGAGTCTATAGCCACTTATATCATAGGCAGAATCCTTCACATCCTTATGAAACCAAGTTTCCGATACGCAGATTGCATCAACCTTCGAATCTACGAATATGTCTTTAAATTCATCCAGTTTAGGGTTTAAACTTTGTGCATTCAAATGGCAAACCTTAAGACCGTAGCTATTATTACAAAAAACTCTAATCATGGGTCGAACCATGAACTCTCTACCACCACCAATGGAACTCACTCTACTTTCATCCAAATCTATATTTGAGATGGAAAATGAAGCGAGAACCGAGTAATACACTCAGATGAAGAACATACGATTTCTCTTCCTTAAAGCAACATAGATTAATGAGGAGGGGCATTGGGGATAATTTCAAGCAAAAACAGTACAGCAGTAAAAGAAAGAAAACAATTATATGAGAAAATAAAACAAAGAAAAAACAAAAGAAAAAAAAAAGAAAATAACACTATACTTGTTGATGATGATCAGTGTTGATTTGTTGTAATTAGCGTCTTCTTCGGCTGGCACCTCGCGGCAATGGCATTTAAAAACCGCTCATTCTCTACCAAGATCGATTTAGCTTCTGGACTCTCTCTCACATAGACGGCACCAAATCGTGTGTAAACAGAAAACAGCTGTTTACTGCGCTTGAGACGCGTAGCTTGCTGATATATGGAGCGGTTTTTTTTAGTAAGGCTCCCATACATATAGATGTTGCTGCTGTTTTCTGCTTTGATGTCCACATCTTGGAGGCATGGCTGCCTGTGATTTTTGCAGAAGAGGGACACTGCATGCAAGACGGCGTTTCTTTCGCGAGAAGTGTTGAATTTGACTACGATGGGAGAGTCAGTTTTTTCTCTTTTTGTGTGTGCTCTTCGACTACGGAATATGGCTTTCAATGGCGGAGGCATACATTCGATGTTGTGGCATAGATGGTGGAAAATTGTCTTCAAATTTTCATTTGGTAGCTGGGGTATTCCAAAAATTATGGCATCAGCTGCAATTTCCCGCCGTTCGAAAGCTTCACATCGTTTTTGGAGATCAGTCACTTCCTCTTCGAGTGTGCATGAATCAACAATTCGTGATTTTATCTCTTCTTCTTGCGTGTGTAGAGACTGGATGGACTTCTCGACTGCGTCAATACGAAACTCGACGTTCTCTTGCCGTTTTTTTACATTTGTAAGAGATATGTCAACTTCTTTGATGTGCGAAGACAGTCTTTCTTCGATTGATGAAATTTGTTGGACTAGATCACTTCGCAAAGAACCTATTTCAATGGAAATACGATTTGCAATTTCATCAAGTAGTTTAGCTAGTCGTTCCTCTAAGTCACAAATGGTCACGATCGCTGTGGATTTGCTGGTGGATGGTGTTGATTTGCTGACAGTGCCTTTTCTCTCAGTTGGGGTAAGTTTGGGCGTTTGAACGGATTCCTTAGATGGTATAGGCGTCGATTGCTTCTCTTTTTCAAGATACGTTGATCGGGTTTTTCCCGCCATTATGCTTATAAGAGTACGAAAACAAAAATGAGAGCGCGCTTGCAAGATGCGATTTATGAAAAGAAGTTTATTGTTATTTTATTTGTATTTTCGACTTTAAATCACTATACAAATATATAAAACTATGAGGTGTATGCAAACGGAAGTTTTTTGATATGGCTCTTTACGATTCGCGTAGATAGACGAACGATTCTTAAGTGTTTTGCCGGACGAGATTGTCAACACGTCTACTCACTTTCAAAGCACATTGCCATATCTTAATACAAATTTTCCGATATTCGTTCGAAAAAAAATTTGTTTTTTCCACTGATTGTTAGTGTTAAATCGATATTCGTTCGATTTTATTTTTCACTTTTCAATGTTTTACCGATATTCATTCGATTTAATTTTTGTCACAGATTTGCCAAGTGTAAAATCGATATTCATTCGATTTTATTTTTCACTTTTCACACTTTTACTTGTTAACTAGTTATACCGATATTCGTTCGATTTACTGGTTTCACATAAATTTTTGATCGCGAGAAAATTTAATTTTTCGGTTCGATCACTGGATTACCATATCTCTTATCTGATTGGTATCCTACCGACTGGGCCATTTTCGTTTAAGGAAATTGTGTTAAAGAAAAAAAATAAAACATTTTCCTTTTTAAATACTTTTTATTTCCTTACTCTTAAAACTAAAAGTTTCAGATCCCTTACCGTTGGTCGGGGGAAATCTTAGGCTATACGTCGTGACAGAGTTCTTAGAACTAACTTTAATGAGATCAAACGATCCCTTTTTATACTCTTCGTATGACTATGGATGATGCAATGATACTTGTGTTCGGATTCATATGCTGAAGGCAAAAGTGTTACTTTGTTAATATTGTGTTTCTTTTATGCTGAAGGCTAAAAGTTCTGGTGATCAGTTTATGGCATTTTAATGGCCGCATCATTGTATTTATGTTGTTTCCCATTTGATTTTCTTTATGGTATTTCACCATCGCATCATTGTATTAAATGTATTTGTTATCATTGTATTCAATTGACTTAGTTAATTGAATTTGAAATCGAGCGTTTGTTCACAAGCTTGCTCTGATATAACATATATATATAGAATCATATATGGGCCGCGAGTAACAAAACTGACTCCGATGGATCACGCGGCTAACTACTAAAAACCTCCTACCTTCAGTGACCCCTATGACCCCAAACACTACAGGACCTGCTGTGGGTCAGGCCGGGCAACCTAATAGGAGGGTGTTCGATGGGTAAGCAGCTCAGGCATGCTAGTCGGGCTCCGTCCTAAGCTCGTCGGAATGGGGGGGTTCTTGCCACATACGCTATCGAACTGCGTTACTCGTTTTCATGCCTGTCTCCGGGTGGGGTTTGAGAATTTCTGTTATAAAAAAAAATGGGGGCTCGTATGGCTCGGGTGAACATGCATCGTAGGCCAGATAAACTTCCAATTGCGGGACTGATCCCAATAGGTAACCGTTGTCCTGTACGTTTCGCTCCTAGTTCAGAGCGAGAGAGCGCGATGGAGTACTTTTCTGAGGGTAACCCACCCCTATGGCGACTGGGGAACATTGCCCACCGATCCACCACCTTGGTGACTAAGATCCTCACACTATATTTAGTCACCCCTATGAAAACCAAAAGGACTAACTCCCTTGTTTCCCTGACTCACCTCGTCCTATGCTTACATAGGCCGCACAGCCTTCCTCTTTTTAACCTTGGCTAATGGTCATCCTGGACCGTTAGAGAAGTCATCCGCTGTATTCAGTAACAGGTCACTTCCTGTAAAACTACTGGAATACCAGTTGCCAAAAAAAATAAAAAAAAACCACGAACAAAGTTTTAACTTAAGTTCTGTCATCCAAAGGAATGATTATTTAATTCCAATCATATCTAAATTCTACAATCTTTATCGATTAGGGGGTAGTCGACGTATCGACTCTTACAAAATAATTAATAATTACAGGCTTAATGTTAAGCATTATAATATAAATGGCAAGACTCGAACTAAAGCCAACAAAATAATCTTAACCTAATGAACATGAGGAATTTATCAATAAAAAAAAAAGAATTGAATATGCTACACAAGAAACATCCGTGTCGAGTTATCAGATCAGCAACCGCTAGATAACGAACTATGTATATACCGATAATATTTATATTAAAACTAAGCGCGAGGTCTCTAACGCGATACCCGAGATCGTTCAATAAAAGTTTATATATACAGGAAATGTTGAAAATTGATATAAATTAACAACACTGGGGACTTACCCACTTTTATACCCTTAGGGGAGAGCGAGGATTCGTGGTCTTCTACAGGGGGGATGGTGTGCACAGCATCGTCCTGAGGTAGTGGTGGCAGCTTTACCTATAGTTAGTAGTTCGCGAAATAGAAAAAAAAAACTTTCAACAAATCTTGGAATGCCTTTTATGGAACGGGCGAACGAGTAATGATTTTACCGCGTACGACAATCTTACCAAGAAGATTAGGTATCGGACGCTTTTAATACGGATGAAGACTCAAAAGAAATTTAATTACGTTCAGCTGATCTAAGACCGCCGGGTTAGAATAGCATATGAAATTTGACACCATGTTTAAGTTTAAAAACAAAAGACAATAAAAAGATTATTAAAACTAAATCTAAAGTTGAGCTGAGGTTGATGGACGTCAGATGGAGGGGTACTCTGGTGGGGTGGGAGGGGGGGGGGGGGGGGGAATCGCTGGTCCGTGGCGGGTCGTAAGGCCGCTCACGTGATGGCGTCCCACCGTTGCGTTGGGGTGCTGAGACGTCTCTGGCCACTTCCGGCCTGCACCAGGTCTGTTCGTTGATGAAAAACAGCTGTATTCCGGGTTTGGTTCCCTGGGACGAGGGCGGGAATAGTCACTGGGTGTTCATTTTAACACAAAGTTAGTGTCTTTAAATGTCTAGCGTGCCTGCGGACAAGGCGAGAGATGGGATTTGGCCGGGTCTTACAAAAATTTGCCCGAGCTCCCAGGCCAGATGGGGTGGGGGCTTCCACGCAGGGGACGCAGTGGAATCATCAGAACGAACGAGTTTCGCCACGATCGGAGGCACTTGCGCGGCTAAACTGGGTCGGGGCAGATCAGTTGGTTTTAGGGCACGTGGTGCGTGTGGAGCAGAACATTTTGGTTTTATGTCACGTGGTAGGGTGAGGCAGAACACTTTCTATTTTATAGCACGTGGTGAGAGGGGCAGCACGTGGTTGATGAGGTTCGTCACTGCACAATTCTTTGTTATCGAACAAAATAATTCCCACGCACACATTACTTTAAAGCCATGCGGGTGACACACCACCAGCAAGCAAAAAAAAGATATCCGACCGCGCACGGCTAAAGTCCAACGATCATCCTCCACTACTTCCAATTATCAACTGCGCGCAAAATCCCGATGCTGTACCAGCATACCACGCTTTGTTCGCCAACCATTTACGACGCGCAATTATGTACCGAACATTCCCGAACAAAAACTACCACGCGCAGTTGTTCATCGCATGTCTATCGCGTGTTACTTCATACAAAAAAAAACTGCAACCGTAAATAAATCAACGATGCGGCACAATGAGTCGATTTCTGCTACCACATAGGTATACCGAACAACCAACCACACGACAACCACACCCCTTTTTTTTCCTCTCTCCCTCGCTGTGCTTGTGGAATACATACCACACAAAGAAGAATCTAACCTACGGCGCAGATTACTCGCTGGTAGACTGACAGCACCATCAGCCTAAAATATGGGTTTTTCCCATTGGGTTCCGTTCTATGATTCGGGCACCTCATATCCCAACCCTACTTCCTAGGTCCGCTGCCTAAGGGTTTGCAACAGATTGGTCGGACCGATTTGGTCGTTGCCAATCAACCAAACGATGAGGCCGAGGACAGTTCCTCAAAAGAGAAAAAAAATGATATCAAACATTTATGCGTTTCCCACAAAACTTATTACTTTTGCGAGTGCCCATGAGCACAAGGGATAAGGAAAGAAACGATTGAGGTAAGTCTCATGCACAGACTGGGTTAGCCGGGTAATTAAATAACGAATCTGTTACGTATGGCAACACTGGCCATGCGTGTTATATTGTAAAATGACAATGTAGAGTTAGTGCTTGATCGGTCTCTGGCCGAGAGAGACGTATTTTTCCTCCAAGGAAGCGGAGAATAATAAATGTGGGTTTTTTGCATATTTTTCCCACGATAAAATTCGTACCGTCTTTTTTTAATTGGAGTAATTATACATTAAGGTCATTCGAGTCGGGATAAAAATAAAAAAAATTATGATAACTGTATCGGAAAATTTGTGTTAGTGGTGAAAAAGTGAGAGGAATAACGGAGTTATGGAGAAACTACTGGGAGGTTTGAGTGTGGAACGGGTTTGCAACACAAGGATGTGTGCAAATCACTCACACACAAAGGGAGTTTTACTTAATTTTTCTCTCTTTTCTTATTATATTTCACACAAAATAAATATCCTTTACATTTTTGGTGACTTACAATCACTATTTTCAGGAGATAATTAATTAATTTCTTGTTGACTTACAATCACTGTTTTCAGGGATAATTATATGTTTGTTTCTAGTGCCTTACAACCACTAAATTTCAGACAGCTATATGTACTTACCATACATATAATCATGGAATGCATGTCGGAACGTGCAAAGGAGAAAATAAAATGCATGTCGGAACGTGCAAAGGAGATATCTGTATGTACCTACAATACATACATACAATCACGGAGAGCATGCAATGACATGCGATGGAGACTGGAGACTAGAGATTTTGTGCTGAATACCCATTCACACAAAATAATTAAAAAAAAACAAAGAAATCGCGGCTAAAATCGAAGAAAAAATAATAAGAAAGAAAAACAATGGATAAGAGCAAGGAGGGTAACAGCGAACAAATAAAGCAAATAGTGAATAAATAAAATAAACCACGCGGAGGTATTCTTTTGGTGTGTTGCTGTGACCAAAAGGGTTGATTTGTGTTGCAGTGTGTTGTGTGTGCATAAATAGGTATGCGGCGTCGTCGCCGACGCAGTCTCTAGGTAGTTAGGTAAACAAAAAAAACAAAAAAATAGATGGAATAAAAACTGCGTCGAATTAAATTCTGCGTATGATTTTGGAGTGGACGGGAATATAAAAGTGCATTTCGGTGTCTAGGATTAAAAATGAAAATTATTAGGAGTTTCCAAAATGTTTCCAGGAGGAATACGGAGTTAATTAAATTCATGAAAACAAAATTCAATATATTTTTCTGTGAAATCTTTGTGTGGGAAAAAAGTAGGTCTAGGAAGTTATATTGAATTAATATGGGAATATTGATTTATTTCCTGGAGATTTCAAGTTGCATTTATCATGGAAAATGAAACTATAAACAAGAAAATGTACTGCGGAGAATAATAAATAAATTCGGAATAATTTTATTTGCTTCTTGGAGCTCGGAGTGGGACAATTCGAATTGTTCATTGGAGTAAGAAAATCACGGGGCAATTTATTTTGTTCCTTGGTGTTGAAATAGTTCTTTATGTTGCAAATTTGTAACTATGGATGTTTTTAAATTTAATTTGGCGACGAGAAAAGGAGAAATCGGAGGAGGAGGAGTTGGAGTTGCGTGGACCGCAAACAGAATTAAAATTAAATTTTTTTTTTTTTTTGAATTTTATTTTTTTTTAAAAATGGGGCTCAGTAATTTTTTTGTCGATAGGAATATTTTATTCGTTTCTTGGAGTCAGAATATTTTCATTCATTGATCATATTCTATTATGGAGTTATGAATATTTTTCGGGAGAAAAATTGAGTTATATATATTTTCGGGAGAAAATTGGAGTTGGAGGAAATTGTTTCGCGTGAGCACATAGATGCGTGGACCGCAAACAAAATTAAAATAATTTTTTTGAATTTTATCTTGGGGACTTAGAATAATTCTAAAAAAATAAAATGGAGATTATTCCTCTTGAGGACTGGAGGAAGGGAGAATTAATTTAGCTAAAATTGGAGGGAGTCGGAGAAAGTGTTTCGCTCGAGCACATAGATGCGTGGACCGCAAACACAAATATATTTTAAATTAATATTTTTTTTAATTTTTCTCTTTGGGACTTAAGAATAATTCTAAAAATGAAAAATGGAGAATATGTAGAGAAGAGATCTTCCTGGAGGAAGATTTTTTTTCTTTATTATTTTATATTATTTCTAGTAAGGAATAATTCGGAGAAGGAGCGGTCTTCAAGGAAGAAGGAGGGCGAACACAATTGCATGGGAATGTAATTTTGTTCTTTATAAAAATAATATTTAATTTATATTTATGTAGGCCTATATACATACATTTTTTTTGGTTTGCACATCACACGTTTTGGCGGACACACGCACAATCATGGGGTTTATTTTTTTATTTTTAAAATAGGTATTCATTTGATATATGGAGGAAATTATTTGGGTTTTACCAAAAGAAAGTAATTGGGGTCCAACAATGCCATCAGCGGCTTTGGATCCTACTATAGTGCCTAATCCAAATGGAATACCCTGGGCGGACCCAGACTATTGGAAACCAAATCCAACTTATATACTTTTTGGAGTAGGTTTCTTTGCAAAAATTGTCAGATCAGTTATTCAAAGAAATAGGAGTGGAGTAGCGCTATTAGAAACGCTTTTGGGAGTTATTGTTTTAGGAACACAAAATGAAACAATAGACGAGTTGACAGGGCAGTCGATTTCCTCTATTCAATATAAGGAGAAGAAGCAATTACTTTGGCAACAAGATCAGGTCAGATCATGCTCTATGTTTACGGAGGAAGAAATGTTAGTTGAAAAACAACAGGAGAATATTAAAGAACTGGGAAGTCCAAGGGAGATAGCGTTAAGGCGTTTCCTATATTTATTTGCGTCTTGCAAATAATCAGGAGATGAGGAGAATTTATGTGGAGAAAATGAGGAAAGAAATACAATTAGGTCATCTTGTTTTGGCCAACGAGAAACCGAGAGTAGGAGAAATGGTATATTACATACCACACCATTGCATTCCAAAGGACAATCGGATTGTGTACGATGCAAATTGCAAAACAGACAAAGGGTTATCGCTTAATGACATTTAAATTCTTGCTCCAAAGCTGCAAAAGGAGTTGCATGAAACCATTATGCGTTTTCGGAGACATGAAATAGCGATATGTGCAGATATGTATTCGCAAAATGTTTAATCAGGTTAGGGTAGATAGGGAACACTGGAACCTACAAAGGATATTTTGGGGGGAGAATGCAAATCAAAGATTGCAGGAGTATTGGCTATCAGTAGTCGCATTTGGATTAACAGCATCGCCATTCGATGCTATGCGTTCAGTGATTGAAACTGAAAGGAGCTAATTTCGAATTACGGAAATGGAAGTCAAACAGCCGGGGGGTTGTAAGTGCTATGGATTCAGATTTGGAGAAAACACTATTGTTTTCGGAGGGGGAAGGTACAACCATTTTAGGACTTAAATGGTTGATAGAGGAGGACAAGTTTAATTTTGTAGTAAAAAATCCTACATTCAAGGGAGAGTAGAATTGTGAGTCATGTAGCGCGACTATATGATCCAAATGGATATATATATCCAGTAACAGTTATCGGAAAAATATTACTTCAGGAGCTATGGTAACTTAAAATAGATTGGGATGATAGGACGCCAGTTGAACTAGCGAACAGGTGGTTAAAATTTTGAAATTCTATTATTTATTTAGAAAAATTTAGAATCGATAGGTGGTTGGGTACAGGAAAAATTCCAAAGATACAAATTCACGAATTTTCAGATACGGAGAAATCAACAAGAGAATTATAACAAAAAAATAACAGTAACGAATGCTCGGAAGCATTTGCCGGAGAGGAGTTTGATAGAAAGTTTGAACCCAATTTTGGACGCAAACGGATTGCTCCGAGTTGGTGGGAGATTAGGGAGATCATAGATTGATTATGAGATGAAACATCCAGCAATCATCGCAAACGGATCGAGGTTAGCAGAATTGTTAATGTACTATGCTCACAGGGAGACGGAACATGGGGGCATCCAAGTTAAGATGCAATTTATTAGGCAAAGGTACTGGATACCAAAACTACGGAGTCATATTCATAAATGTGTTGTGTGTGTGCGTTTAAATGCGCGAATGGAGGGACAGCTGATGGCGGAATTACCATCAGAAAGAGTCCAGGTTGGGAAACCATTCTTAGCCACAGGAGTGGATTATGCTGGCCCTTTTGAATTAAAAGTGGTCGGCGGAGTAGGAAGGAGAAATAGGAGAAAATGTTGGGTTGCAATATTTGTCAGTACATATTGAAATCGTAGGATATTTATCTTCAATAGCTTTAATAGCTTGTTATGAGAAATTTATTGCAAGGAGAGGGAGATGTGAAAAATATTTAGGAAGGAATTAAATAAAGATTTGAAAGTATTTTCAGATAAAGGAGTATTGGAGAATCTTCATCAAAAAGGTACTGACTGGCACTTTATGACACCAGCAGCACCTCATCAAGGTGGGATTTATGAAGCCGCTGTCAAGTCAATGAAGTTTCATTTGAAGCGGATTGTGCAAAGGATAATGCCTTACGAGGAGTTCAGAACTTTACTCACTCAAATAGAAGCCATTCTCAATTCGAGACTTCTTCATCCTTTGAGTGATGATCCAATGGATATTCAGGCGCTAACGCCGGGACACTTTCTGGTGGGTGAACCATTAATTTTACCTCTTCCTTTCAGATTAGAAGAAAGACCGGAGAAGGCGGGAGCTAAACTGTTTAAGGAGAGACAGCAGATGGTCAACCATTTCTGGAACCGATGGCGGTCAGAATATATGACTACTCTGCAGGAGCGGAAAAATGGAGAAAGGAGAAGGAGAGCCTAAAAGTCGGACAGTTGTCCTCAGGAGCGAGAACTTTCCACCAACCAGTTGGGCGATGGGCAGGATTTTAATTTGTATTTTGCACATAGAATCGTAATAATTAAAAACAATGTTTTTAGCCGGGACTGTTATGGCAACACTGGCCATACGTGTTATATTGTAATAATAATAATGTAAAGTTAGTGCTTGATCGGTCTCTGGCCGAGAGAGACGTATTTTTCCTCCGAGGAAGCGGAGAATAATAAATGTGGGTTTTTTGCATATTTTTCCCACGATAAAATTCGTACCGTCTTTTTTTAATTGGAGTAATTATACAGAATCAAAAAAAACTACGTTCGAAGATCTTTTATATGAAAAACTCCTACGTCTTTGCCTGTCATGTCCTGTAAGTCATACAGATTGTTCCCAATGACTTTACGCACTTGCATTTTCATGAATTTCGGGCACAATTTCGCGTTCAACTTTTTAGAAGCGTTGCTGAGAAGGAAATTTCTTTTGTACACAATATCACCGACTTGGAATTTTCGGTGATATTGTGTACAAAAGAAATTTCCTTCTTCCTTTTCGTATTTATTATGGGCATCTGCCAAAGACTTTTTCAACTGAGCATGCGGGATGTTCATCTTGTCTCGTTTGACCAACACATTGTGACCATCCAGAAGACGAAGCAATTCATACGTCGAGCCATGTTCTATCGTTGATTGGCCGAAAAGGGCTTCATAGGGAGAAACACAAATTGCTGCATGAACCGCAGAGCGCAAGGCACAAACAATGGCAGGGAGCTGCTCGTCCCATTTTGTCTGATCGGCAGCGAGGTAAGATCGAATGGGTGCAAGAATTGAGCGATTCACCCTCTCGCTGGCGTTGGCTTGAGGGGCATACGAAGCTGTTCTTACATGGCGTACGCCAAAGCTTGTGATAAATTTGCTAAACTCCTGACTGGTAAACTGTTTTCCGTTGTCTGACAGAATGGTTTCCGGCACACCGAAAAGCAAAAACATCTGATCTCTTAAAAACTTGACTGTGTTATCAGCAGTTGCTTTCTTGAGGGGCTGCAGGAGCACGAATTTTGTCAGCTGATCCAGCGCGATGAGCATGTGGATATTACCTGCCTATGAACGAGGGTAAGGCCCTAGAAAATCTATAAATATATGTTTAAATGGGCGTTCAACTATGAAGGCTTTTCCCATGGGTGTTCGTAAAGCGATGTTCAGGGCTTTGGAGGATTTGCAGACGTCGCAGCGATTAATAAAGGTTTTCACCTGCGAAGCCATATTAGGCCAATAATAGCGTTCACGAAGACGGTGTAGGGTTTTGGCTATTCCACCATGAGAAGCTCGAGGGGGTCGATGTGCTAAGGAAATTAATTGTTCCGTCCACTGCGGAGGGATCCACAGTTTCCAAATCCGGTTGGCAGAAAAGGGTTGTCCAAGACTGGGTTTGACCTTTTTGAAGACCAAGTTGTCGGATATGGTAAGGTCGGGCAATTGGTCGGGGTTTCGCTTAATGGTGTCTACAAGTTGACTATACTCTTCCGAGAGGAAGCTAGGATTGGACACATCGACGTGAAAAACGCCAGGGGATAACTCTTTTCGACTGGCTTGTGTAGTCTCGACAGCGTCCACTCCGTGCATTCGGGAAAGGGCAACGGGGACCACGTTCAGGGAACGAGACTTCTTCATCCTTTGAGTGATGATCCAATGGATATTCAGGCGCTAACGCCGGGACACTTTCTGGTGGGTGAACCATTAATTTTACCTCTTCCTTTCAGATTAGAAGAAAGACCGGAGAAGGCGGGAGCTAAACTGTTTAAGGAGAGACAGCAGATGGTCAACCATTTCTGGAACCGATGGCGGTCAGAATACATCTTCGATGCTCTTCGATGCTCAATGTCAAAGACGAAGCTTTGCAACTTGATGCTCCATCGGGCCAACCGTCCGTCTAAGTCTTTTTTATTCATAAGCCAACGCAGATTCGCATGGTCTGTGACAATCTTGAATCTATGTCCCTCTACATAAGCCCGAAACTTTTGAACTCCCATGACGGCGGCTAAACATTCTCGTTCCGTGACACTATAATTACGTTGCGCGGCGTTTAGCTTATGAGAATAGTAAAATATAGGGCGTTCCGAGCCATTCTCATCACACTGACACAACACACATCCTATTCCGGTGTCCGAGGCATCGCAAACTATAATGAACTCTTTATCATAATCGGGGTTAACTAGTATCGGCGCGGTAGTTAACATGAACTTGAGTTGGTTAAACGAAGCCAGAGCTCCAGCGCTAAATTGAAATTGTACTCCTTTCCTAAGGGTGTTGGTAATTGGAGTGGCTATCGCCGCGAAATCCAGCCAGCCATACCGAGGAAACGGCGTACTTGACGCGGCGTGGTGGGCACCGGGTAGTCGTGGATCGCCGAAACCTTCTCTGGGTCTGTTCTGACGCAGCCTTCTCGTACCTAAATACTTCAACTGCCGGAAACAAAATCTGGACTTTGCATGTTAATCGTAGCCCCGCCTCTTTCAACCTTTTCGCTACGCTAGACAACAATTTCAGGTGTTCCTCAAAGGTTCGCGAGACTATCAGAATATCATCGAGGTAGACAAACACATTTTCTATCATTTCGTGAGGTACCACTTTGTCCATCAATCTGCACATGCGCTGAGGAGCATTGCACAGGCCAAATAGCATTACTCTAAAATGGTAAAGGGGCCTACCGGGGACAGTGAAAGCGGTTTTCTCCCTTGACCTTTGCTCCAGCGGTATCTGCCAAAAGGCGTCCTTCAGATACACGCTCAAAATAAAGTGTGTATCGGAAAGACGTCCCAGCGGACCCCCAATGTGCGGAAGAGGATACGCATCCTTTCTAGTGAGTTGGTTCACCTTCCGAAAGTCTAAGCACAAGCGGCTCTTACCAGGCTTTCGTATGAGTACGACTGGTGAGCTCCATGCGCTTGAACTCTCTTCAATGATCCCCAAATCAAGCATGCGGTCCAATTCCTGATATAGAAGAATTTGTACCGCCGGAGAAACGGGATAGTGCCGCTGTTTGACGGGTTCAGCATCTCCGGTGTCTATTATATGTTCCTCTAAGTTTGTCAATCCTAGGCCAACAGTGGCAAAGGACGGGAACAACCTCATGGATTGGCCTAATCTACTCAATTCTTCACTGGATAGTTCGCAAAACACTTCGTTACTTCGCTGCTCCGACGGAATGGTCGATAGCTCAGAAATCAGATGGGGGGCAATCTGGAAATCCCTCCAAAAATCCACCCCTAAGTATAAGGGTTGGTTCAGAGTGGGTACAAGAAAAAACGTTATGGGTTTTATGATGCCCTTGTAACCGACGTCACGAAGTCGAAGTATCTTTAACGTCACGGGAGGAGGTGAGCCTTTAAATATCATACGCCTTGTTGCATAATAGGTCTGAAAGCGGTCATGCAAGGTTTTACCTGCGGAGTTATGGGCTTGAAGAGGCGGTGGAGTAACAGGTACTTCGCGTTGGAATATAGTTATTTTTTTCTCGCAATATCGGCGAGGAGAAGTTGATTCTGAGGGAGTAGCTTTAATAGTTAGTGAAGTGCCGTGTTTCTCTCCTGCGAACAAATCACACCGGCGTATGACCTGTTCGGACGCGAGTTTTCCACGCATTTCGAGCATTTAGGAGTGGTGGTATTTTCTTTCCCGCACTTGAAACAAAATAAGCTTCTCTGGGGACTATCACATTCATAAAAGGTGTGACCAACCCGCTTGCAATTCTAACAGGTGAGTTTATTCGACCCTCGATTTTCCACGGCATCTACTTGTAAACCTACGCCGCTGCAAGACGGTTCTTCCTCATTCACTGATATGGCGTCTAAATCCCGTGGATGGAATTACACGGGTCGTTGGGGACTTATGTTTGCTGAGATATTTCTCGATATTGCGACACACATACACTAACTCGGGTAGGCTATTAGTATTGAATGTTTTTAGGAGCTCTCCCATACGCTTACACACATTTTGTTTAACGATTTCGATTAATTCGCGGTTCGGCTTCGGATTTCTCAACCGGGAATTCAAATGCAAGATCTCATTGTAAAACTCGTCAAATGGTTCAGTAGGCCCTTGTCGTCTATCCGACATTTTTCGGAAGAGTTCGGAATCCGTTTCGAGACTTCGCAACTGTTCTATTGGGGAGTTTTTAAGATTAAACCAGGTGACATGTGGATTGGACTTCAGATATACCCAAAACCAATTTTCGACTGGCCCTTCAACAAACTGATGGAAAATTAAAACTACTTCTTCCCACGAAGCACCATAACCCTCCTTAACTCGCTGTAAACGAAAGAGAAATTCATCTACAGACATCTTGCGGTTATCAAATTTAATACCCCACTTGTGAAAGTGATGGGCATTCGAGACAGACGACGAGGGGGTTCGAATACTTTCCGCGCCCGGTGGCGTTATGGGCTGGTTTAGCGTCATATTACCTAACTATGCGATGAAGTCATCGGCATTATCACTTCTAACATTGGGGGGAGGTACAGACATATCAGGTAAGTGTGTCGGGAACAGGTACAGGTACAACCTCCGCGTTGGTAGGTGCGGGCGTCCGGATCGGGGTTTGGGAACGCAACAAGTCTTGGAAGAGTTGAGTTATCTCATTTCGAGTAGTTACCCTATTCTTTTCTAACTCCTCCCTGATCACACGCAAGTCGTCGGTGCGGCCTAGGCCTACCGTGGCCGTGACGACTTCTTGCACGTATTGGGCAAGAAGTCGTCACGTCGACGGTCGACGCTCAGCGTCAGAGTCGTCTTGTGAGTTTAGTGGTCCTTCCGTGGTCCGCGGTATCACCGAGGTGGCCGAGAGCATCACGGGACGTAGACGGTCCAAGGTTGAGAGTGAATGTGCGGGGCTTGGGTCGGGATACCTTCGCGACTGGGCCTAGAGATAGTCGAGAATCCTTCGACCTTTTGTCCTTCTTGGGACGAAGGAGTCTATCCGAAGTCTGATTCGGCTGCGACATCATCGGGTAAATGATAATATCCTATATAAAGGAACACTACTTATGTGTCAAAACAAACGAACTGGTTAGCTTTCCGTACTTCTAGGATCAATACTAATCTACTAAACTGAACAAAAAAAAACTTACATACCTATGAGCTATTTTTGGGCATAAGTAATAGTGGTCAATGTTTTGTATTGGTCTAGTTGTTTATAATATAATTATTGAGTGCAATGATAAGAAAAGATTGCTATTGTTGTCAGTAGTTTTATTTTTTTTGTTTATGTTTGCACTGTGGTTTGAATTTATAAACGTTGCAGAGGTTATATGTTGAATTGATTTCAGTTCAGGAAGCAGTTGAGTTTTAGAAATAAAGAAGTCAGTTACGTACCAAATAAAAAATTAAGTGCAATATTTGTGATAAAGTGTTTTCGCGTAAAGATGCTTTGAAGCGTCATATGGAGACTGTACATATCAAGATCTTAAATCATTGCTTGGTGTGTGATAAAACATTTACTAGAAAATATAAATTAAAGGAGCATTTGTTAAATTGTGTAGTTTTGGATGAGGCGAAGGGAAAAAATGAAGTCAATTTACCAGTGACGTCATTACTTGCATCAACATCAGGATCACCATCGACATCAGCATCAACATCATCGAGACAGTGGATGGACTCTAATTAGGATAAAAGCCATTGAATTGAATGTTAATAGATATCAGTGTCTGCAGGGGTCAGCGCACTTCAAATTGCCAGCTTTCATTAATAATAAAAAGAGTGTCATCAATGTTAAAAACAATGATGAATACTGTTTCAAATGGGCAATAATATCAGCTGTGAACCCAAACGTGTCGAAACCCAATTTCACATGGACATATAATATATCTGATATATTATATGTTTATGAGTGACTGCATTTCCACTGCTGATATGGTACTAAATTTTAAAGATCTCGTTTTTCCTTTGGCAATTGATCAGATACCCAACTGTTAATGTTTTCGGATACTCGAATGGTGATGAAACAAGTAAACAGTGTATTGAGGGTCCATACTATCTGACTAAAAATGACAAACCTCTTCATATTAATTTGTTATATTGCGATGATAACGAAGTGACTCATTATGTGTGGATAAAATGTTTAAGTCGGCTACTACGCGATAGGATCCTCAATGTGAAAGAGAAAAAACTATACTTTTGTAATAGTTGTTTGCAGCACTATTACAATGAGGAAAGTTTGCAGTCCCATAAGACAGAATGCGCTGGTGTTGTTACGCATATGCCAAAGGAAGGGGAAAACATTGTAAAGTTTTCAAATGTCGAGAGATCTGTCAGTGTACCTTTGGTAATATATGCTGACTTTGAGAGTATATTATTACCTGTTAGTACTTGTCTTCCCGATCTATCTATATCATCAACAACAACAACTCAACAATTGTTTCTTTGATAACAGCAAGAATTCAATGAGGATGTTTACAGGTATATGAAGTTTGCTATTTTATTGTTCTTTTTTTCAAATGTTTTTTGCTTATAGGACCAGACTGTACGAGTAAATTCATCAACAATCTAAGTGAAGATATTCAACGTCTGTATGCTGATTACTACAAACATGCAGTACCGATGAAAGATCTCACACCGCAACAAGAATGGCGTCAGACGAACGAAGAGTGTTATATATTTTGTGGGAAAAAGTTTATAGAATTTGAGTATAGAGTAAGAGACCATTGTCATGTTACGGGGGAATATAGAGGGCCTAGTCATAACAGTTGTAATTTACGAACAAGTCTTCCCAAATTTATGCCGATTTTCTTACACAATCTCACAGGTTATGATAGTCATTTATTTTTCTCTTCCTTGAATGAAGTGGAGGGAGAAATAAAGGTATTGGCTTTAAATAAGGAGAAATATATATCAATATCTAAAAAGATACTTGTAGATGAAAAATCAGGGACCTATTCAATTGTAAAAATATGAGGGAATATTTGCAAATTTATTTACAAAGTGATGTTGTTTTGCTTGCCGATATCTTTGAGAATTTTCGAAAAATATGTCAAGAAATCTATAAATTAGATCCGTGTCATTATTATACAGCACCCGGTTTATCTTGGGATGCAATGCTCAAAGTTACAAACATTGAGTTGGAATTATTAACCGAATTCGAAATGTATAAGTTTTTTCAAAACGGTGTCAGGGGTGGTTTAACTCAATGCTGTCATAGATATTCGGAAGCAAACAACAAATTTATGAGTACATATAGTAATAAGAACAACTAGTTCCTAATCGTTTGAGTGTTTATTAAAGACTGAATTGAGATAACAATATTTTCTTATGACTAAAACTAACACGCTGGGAACCAAACAGCAACAGTGCACTTGCTACGTGTCGGAATGTGCCGCGTATGCAAAATCATACCGAACGAGTGCACTGTGGGATTATGTATCTATGTTGTGTTGATTTATACACGATGCGATGCATAGTGTTAGAATCCGGTTATAACACCCCCACCCTTTGATACAACCGTCTCGGGTGTTTGTTTTCTTTTTTGCGTTTCGTTATGCAATGTTAATTATAATTGTCATGTAATTGTCTTTGTGTGACTTATACTCTAAATAATCTATTTTATGTCTGTTTTCAATGTTATATAAATGTATTTTCTCTAAAGTAAGATTGAACATTGTTTTTGTCATATTAACAATTGGTATTGATAGAATAGGTTCGCTATAAAATTTTTCTAGTTTATTGGTAAATTTAATGTTTTCGATTTGAATTTTGCAATCTGAATATTTAATTAAATTATTACCTTTGACAATAATTTCTTGGTTGACACAATTCTGAATGATTGTTTGAACTTCTAAGTTTTTTACTATGATCAATCCAAGTTCGAGTTCTTCAACAATTTTTTCGTTATTAATAGTAAAATTACAATAGTTATTTTTCTTAATCAAATTTCGTATGCAATTGTTACTGTGTAACCTAAGATATTTTTTATTTAATACGTCGCTTGTATACTCAAAAATATTTTGTTCTGAAACAATTATTCGATTATCTTCTTTTAAAAGTAACTCTTCTTGATTTTGATTTGGTATAGAGATTATAATTGCCAAAAAAATATTTTTCTTTAGTGAATATAGGAATCGAAATTGTAAAAAGAATTGTTTGATTTTTAACGAGTACGCTGCTTCTTATGTACGGCAATATCTCGATTGAAATATTATACTTCTGTATTTCTTCGTTTGTTAAAATATCATGAGCGAGTATTTCCAACCTGCTAAGTAGAATGTTATCCTTAATCTTTTCCACTTGTTTATTCGTTAAGGCGTATTTCAATTCGTTTGCTATGGTTTTAATGTTTGAGGATTCTGTGGTTATATTTGCTAGGAACTTGTTTAGTTTGACCTGCTGTTCATTTATGTGGTTCTTTATTTTATCCACCGAAGTTATAAGATCATTATTGATTCTTAGTTGTTTGTTGATTTCATTTGTCATTTGCCTTGCATTTTGGTCTAGGTTATTTAGGTGTGCATATATCTCTTCTGCATCTTCATTGTCCATAACACCGGCTAAGAATTTCATTGAATTTCCCCAAAGGTTAATAAGTCCTCTCTTCTGTCTTCTTGGTATAATTGTGTTTATATTTTCCCGAAGTTGATAAAGTTCTCTCTGTAGCAACTCTAAATTTACATTGAGAGTATTCAGTTGTAGAGCTTTTATATTAGATTCTATTATGTTGGATATCTTAACGTATTCTTCCAAGTTAATTACGTGAACAAATCTGACGTAGCTATCGATGATGAGTTTTTCTTCTAATTTCTGTATTATATAACCATTATTTGTGTATATTGGAGTAACTTCCAATCTTTGAGCCACGGACTGGGCAATTAGGACCATTATTATGCCTATCATTTCTTCTGGAATGACTGATAGAAAAATAATTATGTTGATTGAAACTTGTATTTCCGTTTTAATTGTTTTTTATGATAACTTGTATTTCGCTTAGTTGACTTATCTATAGTGTAGTTGCCATTTGAGCAAATATTGTTTAGTTTTCTGTACTTTGGGTTAGTCTTTACTACAGTTCTATTTGTAACTATGTTTTCGCATTGGTTAAATGTAGAATTTCTATTCCTATTTAAATAATTTATTCTTTTAATTTTTTCCTCATGAAATTTATCTGAAAGTGCTGTAATATCTTCAGCAGTTAAATTCTTGTTTATAAAATCTATGGGTTTCATTTTTGTTGTTGAATGTATAGTCCTATTATAGATCGATAGAGCTTTACAAATTTTGTCACCTAAATCCGAGGTATCATTTGCTGCGTTCATTATTCTTAAGTGTTCGTTCAATGTCCCGTGAAGCCTTTCTATATCTGCATTACCTGTTTTTAAGGATGCTGTAGTCTTATGGAATTCGATTTTATTTTCTTTTAGATATTGGCTGACTGCCGAATGAACTATGCATGTTTCTCCGTCTGAAATTATTTTATTGGGTTTCCCTAAGAATTGGATCCTTTGTTTAATAGCATTTAGGATTGATAACCAATTTCTATCCTCAAGTAAGCGTACCGTTGCATATTTTGATAGTTTATCTATTGTAGTTAGGTACATAATACTTCGCTGTGGAAACCAAATGTCCAAGTGCATTATGTCGTTAAAATGCTTTGCCGTTTCCGTAATTTGAAATGGAATTTTTATTGGGTTGCGATCGTGCTTAGCCAATTTACAAACATCGCAATTGTTTACGAATTTCTCTATTTGAATTTGCAAATTTGGGTAAAAGTATGTTGCTTTTAATTCGTTGTACATCTCGCTTATACCCCTATGATTATTTTCTAAATGATTGCTAGTTATAACTTCGAGAGCTTCATTCAGATCTTTTATGTTGATTAGTTTTACTGATGTCTTCAAAATTCTTAAATTTTTGTTACCAGAGAAGTATTGTACATATAAGTTTTGGAATTTTACATAGAGATTGGTATCTTCACAATAGACTACTATGGTACCTTTATCGAATAACACTCTTTTCATTATATCTAAAAGGTTACTGTTGTTAGTTACGTAGACAATGTTTTGCACTTTTTTATGCATAATTTTTTGAGTTATTTTTTCTTTGTTTCCATAATAAAGGTATAATTGATTTTTATAAATGTTGATTGGTTTTTCGATAATAGGAATATGATTATGACTGTCTTCTTCTGCTGAGTGAATTGTCGCCACTGTTGAGAATTGATCGTTGTTTTCAGCAGTATGTCCTACCATTTGACTTCTATAATGTTTATTGATGAATTTGTCGAACTCGCGACTTATGTCGTTGATGTTATCATGCGATTCGTTATTGATACATTCTTCTTCATTATTGTTTGCTTCTATTTGGCTTTGGGCTGGCAATCTGCTTATTGCATCCGCTGCGCAATTGTGTTTACCTTTTATGTGTTCGATGACGTAATCGAATTCATTTAGCTTTATTTTCCACCTTTGCAATTTCGAGTTTGGTTCCTTTAGTGAGTCTAGCCAAACTAGCGGTCTGTGATCGGTTTTTGTCACAAATTTTCGTCCAAACAAATAGGGTCGAAAATACTTTGTGGAATCCACTATAGCTAGCAACTCCTTCTCAATTGTTGAATACTGCTTTTCGTGGTCATTTAATGTTCTGCTGTAGTATGATATGACATGATCACTTTGCATTAGAATTCCGCCAATCGCGTAGTTCGAGGCATCAGTCACTAGTACAAATTTTTTGCTAAAATCCGGGTACTGTAGGACTGGCTCAGTGGTTAGGTACAGTTTTAGCTTGTTGAATGCATTTACATAGTCTTTGTCTTTTAGATCTATTCTAGAATTTTTTTTTAAATATTTAATTATTGGATATGCGATTCGTGAGTAGTCTTTAATAAAACGTCTATAGTAACCGGTTATCCCGAGGAAGGATTTTATCTCCTTCTGCGTTTTTGGTAACTTTATTGCTTGAATGGCTGACACCTTGTTGGGGTTTGGTTTTATACCCTCTTCAGAGATGGTATGGCCTAAAAACTCAGTGTCTTTCTTCATAAATTCACATTTTTGAAGTTGAATCTTTAGGTTCGCTTCATGAAGCCTTTGTAGTATTGATTTTAACGAATTAATGTGCTCTTCCAGGCTTGTAGAAAAGACTAATACGTCATCTAAATATACTACACATATTTTGTTTATGAATTCATCTAGTACCTTATTTATCATTCGCCGAAAGGTCGCCGGAGCGTTTTTTAAACCGAATGGCATCCGGGTGAATTCATAGTGACCAGTAGACGTAGAAAAGGCTGTTTTGTGTTGACCTCTTTCATCCATTTCGATTTGATGAAATCCTTTAGCCATATCAAGCTTTGAAAAATAAACGCACTTCCTCAGCTTATCGAAAATATCTTCAACATTAGGGATAGGAAACCTGTCATCTATTGTGTTTAAATTGAGTTTCCTATAGTCTATGACGATACGCCATTTGCGTTTTCCTGACGCATCGACTTTTTTCAGTACTACCCATATAGGACTGTTATAAGGACTATTGGATTCCTTTATTATTCCCTGGTTTAACATCTCGTTAATTTGTGAGTCCACCTCTTTTCTGTGAACTTCAGGGTACCTATAGAGCTTATTGTAGATCGGTATATCGTCTCTTGTTACGATTCTGTGCTTTACCTCACTTGTGAAAGTAAGATCATCGTTGTCTTTATAAAAGACACTTTTATGTTGAACAATGAGTTTATGTAACATCCTCTTTTCTTCAGAATTAAGGTGATCGTCTCTTATAAATTCTAAAATGTTCCATTTCTTGACATCATTATTAAATATTACGACGTCGTTGTCATTATATGCGTTACGGCAATAGTTTTCTTCATCGGGGTTAAGGAATAATTTAATGTGCGAATTATCTGTGCTTAAGACGCGGTTTTTATAATCTATCTTTGCATTTAGTGCACATAGAATATTATTTGCTATTAACCTATCAAATCTATCATGGAATTTATATTCCAGAAAATCTACGTAGTAGTCAACCAAATTAAATTCTTGGAAAATTGGGAAACGACATATTGTATCTATTTGAGATATTTTATTAAGAGCACGTAAACTTATGTTTACTTTACTTTTCCATTTGTCCTGACATAGCCCAGGATTTATTAGGCTGTACTCTGCTCCCGAGTCTATTAGAAATCGCATGGTCTTAACTGGATTATTTATTACTATATAGGGCATGTTTCTGAGGCGCTTGTATGAAAATTTTCTTCGTTTGTAGGTATATCCATTGCTTCTTCGCTACTAATTTGTTGTCTATTGTTGTTATTATAACTTTGATTAGATCGTCGCGTTTGGGCACTAAAATTGTTATTATTTCTTGTTTGTCGGTCTTGACCGCTTTGTGTGGGTTGACCATGATTTTGGTAAGTATTTTGTATAATACCGTTTGCTGCATTGTAGTTATTATATCTACCACCTCTATTAGTTTGTCTATTATTTATATTGCCTTCTGTTTGCCTATTTGATTGATTCCGATATCGGTTATTTTTAGAAGTCGAATTTCCCCTGTTGCTTGAGTTATAAGATGTGTCGTGAAATCCGTTCCTCAATGCTCTATTAAAAGGCTGTCCGTTAGGACCAAAGTTTTGATGATTTATTTCCAGTATTATTTGGAACGCTTCATTCAGCTTGTTCGGATTACGTGAAAGAATGATTGTGCGGGTTGGTTCAGGAAGATTATCTTTAAAGCATTCAAGAGCTATGCGGTTGTTTGAGTCGAACATTTCTTGATCATGCTCATTATTGAGTAGCTGCTTATTATTTATTCTACTTAAATAATTGTTAATGTTGTTATAAAAATCTTCTATTGTGGTATTTACGCGAGCTGTTCTAATTCTATCTAGAAGTACATTTTTAGCTAATCTCTCACCAAAATTTGATTTTAATGTTTCTTTGATTTGACTCCAGTTGTCTAGTCTTCCCTGTCTTTGAAGTATTCTTCTCGCTTTGCCTACTACCTTATCTCTAATGTAACCCGTTAATATGGCTATATTTGTTTCGTTAAATGTTATCACTGTTGGCGCTATGGCATCAACTCTTTCAAGAAACTCAACTAAGTTATTATCTTCCCCACTGAATTCGGGAATTCGAGCAATGAAATCTAAGATAATTTTAAATTTTTCAGATACCGATAAGTCTTCCATTTTAATATTTAGCCTCACTTATTTCTTAACTTATAGAGTTGTAAACTTTTTCAACACTTTTCGCTTGTTTAATAACTTAATTTTATTGCTTATAAAATAGCTTACGGTGATTCAAAGTAACTGATAATTCTGGAGGTCAGCGATGCTTAGGCTCGAGTATTGACTGTCCAAATAAATCCGGATAGTTTTTCTTCTATGGTTGTTCCACTAGTTTCGCTTTTCGAGTTTTTGTTTGCACTCCACTGGTTATGTATTTTGTAGGCACACTTCGTCTCTTTAGGTGTATTATTTTTGTTGAAATCAAACAAGAAACGCATGAAATCTAACAAGAGAAATCTTCACGTTTTGTAGGTAAATTGGAATTAAACTTTTAACGCTTGAAACTCAGAATCAAACTTTTAACGCTTGAAACTCAGAATCAAACTTTTAACGCTTTAAACTCAGAATCAAACATTTAACGCTTGAAACTATAGGTATATCTGAATCAAACTTTTAACGCTTTAAACTCAGAATCAAACTTTTAACGCTTTAAACTCAGAATCAAACATTTAACGCTTGAAACTATAGGTATATCTGAATCAAACTTTTAACGCTTTAAACTCAGAATCAAATTTGTAACACTTGAAAAATAATAGGAGATATCTAATAAAATTTTAACTTTTAATCTCTTGGCCGTTTTTCCGACTGCGCCAGTAATAAGAACAACTAGTTCCTAATCGTTTGAGTGTTTATTAAAGACTGAATTGAGATAACAATATTTTCTTATGACTAAAACTAACACGCTGGGAACCAAACAGCAACAGTGCACTTGCTACGTGTCGGAATGTGCCGCGTATGCAAAATCATACCGAACGAGTGCACTGTGGGATTATGTATCTATGTTGTGTTGATTTATACACGATGCGATGCGTAGTGTTAGAATCCGGTTATAACAATATAAACCAAACCTACCTTCATCATATTTGATGTACTTGGATGTTAATAATCTCTATGGTTGGGCTATGAATCAAACTCTTCCCTATGGTGGTTTTCAGTGGATGTCAAACACAGATCACTTTAACAAAAGTTATATAATGTCATTCAAAAATCCAGATATCGGTATCATCTTGGAGGTAGGCTTGGATTATCCCGAAACCTTACATGTTATTCACAATGATTTACCATTCTGCCCGGAAAATATTTGCACTCCGGGAACGAAATCCAAAAAGTTGGTAAGCAGTTTTTATCCTAAACGGAAATATGTTATTCATATAGAAAACCTAAAACAAGCACTAAAACATGGTTTAGTATTGAAAAATGTCCACAGAGTCGTTCAATTCAAACAATCGAATTGGCTTCAAAAGTATATTGAATTGAATACTCATTACCGTAAGAAAGCTAGAAATGTCTTTGAAAAGAATTTTTTCAAATTAATGAATAACAGTATCTATGGCAAGACAATGGAAAACATTGATAAAAGAACTGATGTTAAAATTGCTACACATTGGGAGAATATCGGTAAAAGGAAAGGTATACGGGCTCTAATAGCAAAACCAAATTTCCACAGTAGGTCGATATTTTCTGAAAATATGGTTGCTATTCAATTGCATAGGTTAAAAGTTGTCTATAATAAACCACTTTATTTGGGCTTCGTAGTCTTGGAACTTTCAAAATTACTCATGTACGAGTTTCATTATGAATATATGAAAATCAAATTTAGTAACAGGTTGCTTCTCAATTATATGGACACAGATTCCTTCATTTATACTATCAATACCGAAGACTTTTACGCAGATATATTTAATGACTTACACACATACTTTGATACTTCCGACTATAATCCCTTGAATGTGCACAACTTTCCGCTGATTAATGCAAGCCAAGTCTGCTCGAAAGCAATTCGTCATAATAAGACTATGGAGGTCATAGTAATGGTAAAAGGCCTATATGTGAAACCATACCGGAAGGGCTACGGTTTATTTTATCATTCGCAGCCAAAAAACTATTGAGAAAGCTACCCAGGCGAGCACTTACAGATAGCGATTTGGTCAGATATACAAAACATGTGCCACACTTTAGAGGGGTTTTTATGAGCGATACGTTACCAACAAAAGAAAAAAACCCCTATCAAATTGAGTGTGGTATTGTTAATCTGGATTCTTCTTTCGGTTCTTCTGGAACACACTGGGTAGTATATAGAAAAGATAAGAACCGTAAAAAGTATTTCGATAGCTTTGGAAACCTTCAACCACCGCAAGAAATTGTGAAATATCTAAGAAAAAATATAGAAGACAACTAACAGCAACACCAAAATTACAATTCTTTTAGCTGCGGTCCCTTGTGTCTGAAAATTCTCTTCAAATAAAAAAAAAATACAATAAAAAATAATTTACTTTTTAGTTACAAATTCATATATTTTCATTTTCAATCTTATAATGACCCCAAGCTAAAGTACTTATATTATTTTCACATATATATCTTTTGGTATCTTCAAAGTTTAATGTTTTCTTGCATAGATTTTGTGAATAAATTATATGTAGTTTATTCCTAAAAGTAGTCATATTTCTATAAATAGAGATTTTATCAAACAAACAAGTCTTATAGTTTTCTAAAGTTAGTCTTTTTATAACAGACTTCTTGATACCTTTTGCTTTCTGAACGGAAGTACCATCATCAATTGTAAAAGAGTACATTTTCGCACGTAAGCCAACAAATTGTGCCATTTTCCTTCCACTATTCTCATCCTTAAACATACCCAATTTTTTTGCATTAATCAGCGGAAAGTTGTGCACATTCAAGGGATTATAGTCGGAAGTATCGAAGTATGTGTGTAAGTCATTAAAGATATCTGCGAAAAGTCTTCGGTATTGATAGTATAAATGAAGGAATCTGTGTCCATATAATTGAGAAGCAACCTGTTACTAAATTTGATTTTCATATATTCATAATGAAACTCGTACATGAGTAATTTTGAAAGTTCCAAGACTACGAAGCCCAAATAAAGTGGTTTATTATAGACAACTTTTACCCTATGCAATTGAATAGCAACCATATTTTCAGAAAATATCGACCTACTGTGGAAATTTGGTTTTGCTATTAGAGCCCGTATACCTTTCCTTTTACCGATATTCTCCCAATGTGTAGCAATGTTTTCCATTGTCTTGCCATAGATACTGTTATTCATTAATTTGAAAAAATTCTTTTCAAAGACATTTCTAGCTTTCTTACGGTAATGAGTATTCAATTCAATATACTTTTGAAGCCAATTCGATTGTTTGAATTGAACGACTCTGTGGACATTTTTCAATACTAAACCATGTTTTAGTGCTTGTTTTAGGTTTTCTATATGAATAACATATTTCCGTTTAGGATAAAAACTGCTTACCAACTTTTTGGATTTCGTTCCCGGAGTGCAAATATTTTCCGGGCAGAATGGTAAATCATTGTGAATAACATGTAAGGTTTCGGGATAATCCAAGTCTACCTCCAAGGTGATACCGATATCTGGATTTTTGAATGACATTATATAACTTTTGGTAAAGTGATCTGTGTTTGACATCCACTGAAAACCACCATAGGGAAGAGTTTGATTCATAGCCCAACCATAGAGATTATTAACATCCAAGTACATCAAATATGATGAAGGTAGGTTTGGTTTATATGTACTCATAAATTTGTTGTTTGCTTCCGAATATCTATGACAGCATTGAGTTAAACCACCCCTGACACCGTTTTGAAAAAAACTTATACATTTCGAATTCGGTTTATGCCGGTGTGGTGGCATAAGCGAAATAAAAAAAACTATGCGCTTTATTGTTAGCAATTTTATTGGGGCACGTTGGATGGCGAGTGATTCACAGCGACTGAACTAAAAACTCCCGTCTCCTCTTTGTCTGTCACGTCATGTGTCAAATTCCAACTGACCATCAAATGCGTACTGCGCCCTCTGCTGGAAGGTAGAAACGTCGGAGTATTAACGCGCTGCCACATCACTCCCCCCCTTATAAAAAGTGTTGATAACAATTTTAAATTAATAACGATTTTTACAAAAAAAAAGAATTTTTTAAGTTGTACTTTACTTCAAATCATGGTTTAAACATTTCATAGTATACTTCATTTTAAAATTGTTTTGTTCATTTATAATATAAAAGACACTCTAGGTTTGTGCGATGATCTTCTCTCTCTGTCGGAACCTGATTCTGCATGCTCATTTGCCACAAAAGCTGGCTTCAGACGATCAATTGATATTGTTTGTTGCTTCTCTTCGACGGCCACAGTGAAAAATTTGTCTTTCTTTTCTATAACCTTGTATGGACCTTTGTATGGATGTATTAAACTTCCCCTTTGAACTTCTTCCCTAACGAAAACGTGTGAGCAGGTGGTTAAAGCTTTTGGGACAAATATATATTTTTGCTGTCTATCCCTTTTCGGTTCCGGACGAATTTTCAAAATGGTCTGTCTCAATTCTTCTGCTTTGTTGGAAGTTAGTTGATTTGCGTCATTGGGATCCGATACTATTAATTCTCCGGGCAGGCGCAAAGCTTGGCCGTACAAGAGTTGGGATGGAGAAAGATCTAAGTCAGTTATTATTGCTGAACGAATGCCTAGTAGTGTCCAGGGAAGATTGTCATACCAATTTTTCTTGTCGTCGTGACATCTCAGAGCTTCCTTGAGTTGCCGATGGAAGCGTTCAACTAAACCGTTCGCTTGTGGATGGTACGTGGTTGTCCGAATTCTTTGACATCCGAAGATTTTTAAAATTTCTTTAAAAAGGGATGATTCGAATTGGGTTCCTTGATCCGTTGTTATTGTTTGCGGTACGCCGAATCTGGATACCCAATTGCGAATGAAAGCGGAAACTACCGTTGAGGTATTTATATTTCGTATCGGAATTGCCTCTGTCCAAGAGGTAAATCGGTCTTTGATGGTTAGGATGTATGTATAACCATTTGACTGTGGTAAAGGTCCGACCAAATCCATGTGTATGTGGCAAAATCTGCCTTCTGGTATGTTAAATTTACCGTATTCCGATTTTGTATGCTTTCCAATTTTAGATCTTTGGCAAGCAATGCAGCTTTTAGACCATCTATTCACATCCGTATTCAAGGATGGCCAAAAATATTTTGTTGCGACCATCTTCCGTGTGCATCGTATACTTGGGTGGGAGAGACAATGAATATTGTCGAATATTGTTCGCCTTAGTATTTCAGGGACATAAGGACGATTTGTTGAGGTTGTTGTTTCACACCAAATGTGCAAATCTTCAACCGGGATATGAATTTTTTCTAATTTGTATGACGATGATTGATTTTTTACTAATTCTTTTAATTCATCGTCTTGGTTTTGTGCCGATGTCAAAGTTTGAAAGTCGATTTTTTTGAAATCTATTAGATCTATGTGCGAACGTGATAAGGTATCTGCGACAATGTTGTGCAATCCTTTAATGTACCGAATGTCATTTGTAAACTGAGCTATATACTCGAGTTGATTCGTCTGCCTAGGAGATTTGTCAGTTTTCGAACAGATTGCCTTTGTTAAAGGTTTGTGGTCCGTGAAAACTGTGAACTCTCTTCCTTCAACGAAATATCGGAAGTGCTTGATCGATTGGAAAACTCCTAACAACTCCCTGTCGAAAGTAGAATATTTCTTCTCAGTCGGAGTTAAACGTTTTGAGAAAAAGCTTAAGGGTTCCCATAGCTTTCCATTCAGTTGCTGTAGAACTGCTCCGATTGCGTCACTAGACGCATCGACCATTATGCTGAGCTGTGCCTCTGGGTTAGGATGGACTAACAAAGTTTGTTTTTGAAGGTCAGTTTTCAGCTGTTGGAATGAAAATTCACAGATGTCTGTCCAGACGAACTCGTGATTCTTTTTCCCTTTAGGCCTTGTATTCTTTAATAATTCATACAAGGGTTGAGCTTTTTTTGAAATATCCTGTATGAATCGGTAATAGAAATTTACCATCCCTAGAAACCGTTGTAATTTTTTTATAGAATCCGGTGTGGGAAACTGAGATATTGCTGCAACTCTTTCTAAACTTGGCTTTATTCCCTTCGGATTAATGGTATAACCAAGAAAATCTAGGGAAGATACACCCAGAGTGCATTTCGAGACGTTGACGTTTATCCCATGTTCATTTAGTCGTTGAAAAAGTATTCTTAGATGTTGCTTGTGCTCGTCAGATGACTTGCTTGCAATTAGTATGTCATCGACATAAATGAATGCAAAGCTTAGGTCTCCCAATATGCTATTTATGAAACGTTGGAATGTTTGTGCTCCGTTCTTGACGCCGAAAGGCATACGCACGAATTCGAAGAGGCCAAACGGTGTTATGACTGCTGTTTTATATACATCATCGCTTGCGATTGGGATTTGGTGATACGCGCGAACGAGATCTATCTTTGAAAACATGATACATCCATACAAATTGAAAGTACAATCTTGGATGTTTGGAAGTGGATATTTGTCTGCAACAGTGACTGCGTTTAGTTGGCGATAGTCACCACAAGGCCGCCAGTCCGTAGAGCCTTTTTTGGGAACCATGTGTAATGGAGACGCAAGAGCTGAAGAGGAAGGTCTACAAATTCCTAATTGAACCATATGTTTGAACTCCTCTTTAGCAATTTTAAGCTTAGTGGGGTTTAATCTTCGAAAACGAGCTGGTGGAAACGACCCATTGGTTGTTATATGGTGAACAACATTGTGCTTAACCGGTAGTGTAAAATCAGGTAATGCCTTTAGTAATGGAAAATCGTCGAGAATGGCTCCGAATTCATTGTCTATTGACAACAATTTTGGGGTGTGTGACTCTATTGACTGAGTGATACAATTGACGTGGAGGTGTGTTTGTTTATCGACTAACTTCCTCTCACGAAGATCTACTGTTAAGTTAAATTTATACAGGAAGTCGGCGCCTATGATCGGGTAATCCACTGCTGCAACAATGAATGTGTAATCAAAATTTCGTCTCAAATTTAAATTTATAGTTATTCTCTTCATTCCATATGTGGAAATGGAAGCGCCGTTTGCAGCTGTGAGGAGTGAATCGGTTTTATCCTTTAACGAAGGGTAGATTTTTTTGGGAAGTATTGAAATTTCTGCGCCAGTGTCTATTAGAAAATGAAGCTGTGTTGACTTTTCAAAAACAAATAAGCGGCGGGAAGTGTTTTCCGTCCTTGTGGCCGCGGACAAGGTTGGATGCTTTAGTTTTTTGCCAGCGCTCCAGTGTTTTGTCTGAAACTGCAAGGTGGTGTGCAGTTTTGTGCATTGTCTTTGTGCTTCCTATGGTACCAACAGATTGCAGATGAGGACGACTGCCTATTTCCGCTCCTGGATCTGGAACGTCGATAGGATGGTGCTCTATCTCTTGAAAAGCTACGACTTCTTTCATGCGCAAGCTCGAGGTTTTTTATTCGATCTGATAGTTCTTTTACTAAATCTTGAACAGAAGCTGCACTTGAATTGTTGACTGTATGTTTATTTACAGCTGAAACTTGA
Source organism: Cheilosia variabilis (assembly GCA_951230905.1). Classification (NCBI taxonomy): domain Eukaryota; kingdom Metazoa; phylum Arthropoda; class Insecta; order Diptera; family Syrphidae; genus Cheilosia; species Cheilosia variabilis. The sequence goes on from OX579676.1 coordinate 88,775,445, forward strand.
TTCTTGCTTGACGAATCGTATATTTTGTCTGCTAGCTTGAAAATTTCGTCGTTTGTGTGAGAGTCCTCTATCGCAATTAAGCAAGCTCTGAGGGACGATGGCAGCTTAGCTAACCACAATTTATTCAAAAGAGGCATGTTAACTAAACTGTTTCCTCCTGCTAAAGCCTCCATGTTCCTGTATAGTTCTGATGGTTTTAGGTCTCCTAGTTCTACCTTGTGTAAAAGTGTATCTAGCCGACGTTCTTCGGTATCCCGACTTCGCGAGAGGAGTGCTTCTTTTAGTGCTTTGTATTTGTCCTCCTCAGGTGGATTAAGAAGAATGTCAGCGACCACTTCCATAGTTTGTGCCGTTAAGGACGCTACCAGATAGTCGAATTTTGTGTTGGAAGAGGTTATCTTTTTTAACCTAAATTGTGTCTCGATCTGGAGAAACCAAAGGTCAGGCCTGCTGTGCCAGAAAGGAGGTATTTTTATAGAAACTAATGAAGCAGATTGCCAAATACTTTCAGTGCCTTGTGCACTGGAGCTCTCATCAATAGTGGCTTCCTCCTTAGATGAGCCACTGGATGTTTGCTCTAGAGACATTGCTATTGTTTTTTATATAAAAATATATCAATTATTGGAGCTCGTTACCGTTAGCGGAAGAAGTTCAAATAAGATGTATTTATGCTGAAACAGCCTTGAATAGCCAAATAAAAAAGGAAGGGAAATGATCCTTGATTAAATTTTTACGGCGTATGGTTGAAAGAAAAGGAATGCAAATTTGTACGATGTAGCCTTTTTGACTATGCACTAAACATATATACGACTAACGTTACCTGTTTGTAATATTGCTTTAAACTTTCTGCGGATGGTGATATATCGTCATGTAATCCGTTGCCGCCAAGAGAAAGAAAATCGACCCAAAAACCTGTGCGATGAGTGTGCGATGTATTTGTGTGTGTGTGTGTTTAAATTTGAATATGTATGTCTAAAATTCAAAAAAAAAAAAATAAATGGTTAAACCATGGAATATATATATGTATAATAATTTTTTTTTTTTTTTTTTTTTTTTTTTTAATGAGTTTAATTAAATAATTGAAACAGATTAATTTGACACAATTTTAGGGTGAACGTTGATTCCGCTAAATCGTGGCTGGTGTCACGTGTTGTTCCGTTGTTACAGTACGGCAAGGGCTTGATGTTAACTGTATGCTTCAGATACGTTGCTGTTAAATGTGGTGTGTTGTTACTGGTACCGCAATTAAAATCTGGTGATGCAGCTGCTGCTTTGTTTCAATGCCTTGAGATTGCCAATTGTGATTGGCACCGTTGTTATAGTACCGTAATTGAGGTTGATGCCGTTCACTTTATTGGGTTTCGCAATGCATTGGCGACTACTTGTTATCTCTGCGTCCCGGACAATTACTAGTGTTGTGAATTACTGGAGGAAATTACTTTTGATCACTTTTCTAATGTTCGTAGCGTCTATCACGTCGGGGTCACCAGTTATGCCGGTGTGGTGGCATAAGCGAAATAAAAAAAACTATGCGCTTTATTGTTAGCAATTTTATTGGGGCACGTTGGATGGCGAGTGATTCACAGCGACTGAACTAAAAACTCCCGTCTCCTCTTTGTCTGTCACGTCATGTGTCAAATTCCAACTGACCATCAAATGCGTACTGCGCCCTCTGCTGGAAGGTAGAAACGTCGGAGTATTAACGCGCTGCCACACGGTTAATAATTCCAACTCAATGTTTGTAACTTTGAGCATTGCATCCCAAGATAAACCGGGTGCTGTATAATAATGACACGGATCTAATTTATAGATTTCTTGACATATTTTTCGAAAATTCTCAAAGATATCGGCAAGCAAAACAACATCACTTTGTAAATAAATTTGCAAATATTCCCTCATATTTTTACAATTGAAATGTGACCAAATTTTATGAACAACTTCATATGACTCATCGAAACATTCCTCGTTTGTTGAAGAACGCACTTTTTTCGGGTAAACATTTCTCTTCTAAGCGCTCCCATGAATTTAGATAATCATAAGAAAACACGCCTTTTCTTTTAATTAAGTCGAATTGCTGATCACAATTGAAATATAATGTGGTGAATTTAAAATCATCGTCACCTAAATTCTGCGCTAATGAGTCAATACTTTCGCTGAGAAAGCGACATGAATCAAGAAATCTCATTTCAAAAAAGGTCCCTGATTTTTCATCTACAAGTATCTTTTTAGATATTGATATATATTTCTCCTTATTTAAAGCCAATACCGTTATTTCTCCCTCCACTTCATTCAAGGAAGAGAAAAATAAATGACTATCATAACCTGTGAGATTGTGTAAGAAAATCGGCATAAATTTGGGAAGACTTGTTCGTAAATTACAACTGTTATGACTAGGCCCTCTATATTCCCCCGTAACATGACAATGGTCTCTTACTCTATACTCAAATTCTATAAACTTTTTCCCACAAAATATATAACACTCTTCGTTCGTCTGACGCCATTCTTGTTGCGGTGTGAGATCTTTCATCGGTACTGCATGTTTGTAGTAATCAGCATACAGACGTTGAATATCTTCACTTAGATTGTTGATGAATTTACTGATACAGTCTGGTCCTATAAGCAAAAAACATTTGAAAAAAAGAACAATAAAATAGCAAACTTCATATACCTGTAAACATCCTCATTGAATTCTTGCTGTTATCAAAGAAACAATTGTTGAGTTGTTGTTGTTGATGATATGGATGGATCGGGAAGACAAGTACTAACAGGTAATAATATACTCTCAAAGTCAGCATATATTACCAAAGGTACACTGACAGATCTCTCGACATTTGAAAACTTTACAATGTTTTCCCCTTCCTTTGGCATATGCGTAACAACACCAGCGCATTCTGTCTTATGGGACTGCAAACTTTCCTCATTGTAATAGTGCTGCAAACAACTATTACAAAAGTATAGTTTTTTCTCTTTCACATTGAGGATCCTATCGCGTAGTAGCCGACTTAAACATTTTATCCACACATAATGAGTAACTTCATTATCATCGCAGTATAACAAATTAATATGAATAGGTTTCTCATTTTTAGTCAGATCGTATGGACCCTCAATACACTGTTTACTCGTTTCATCACCATTCGAGTATCCGAAAACATTAACACTTATCTATAATTCTGGAGGTCAGCGATGCTTAGGCTCGAGTATTGACTGTCCAAATAAATCCGGATAGTTTTTCTTCTATGGTTGTTCCACTAGTTTCGCTTTTCGAGTTTTTGTTTGCACTCCACTGGTTATGTATTTTGTAGGCACACTTCGTCTCTTTAGGTGTATTATTTTTGTTGAAATCAAACAAGAAACGCATGAAATCTAACAAGAGAAATCTTCACGTTTTGTAGGTAAATTGGAATTAGACTTTTAACGCTTGAAACTCAGAATCAAACTTTTAACGCTTGAAACTCAGAATCAAACTTTTAACGCTTTAAACTCAGAATCAAACATTTAACGCTTGAAACTATAGGTATATCTGAATCAAACTTTTAACGCTTTAAACTCAGAATCAAACTTTTAACGCTTTAAACTCAGAATCAAACATTTAACGCTTGAAACTATAGGTATATCTGAATCAAACTTTTAACGCTTTAAACTCAGAATCAAATTTGTAACACTTGAAAAATAATAGGAGATATCTAATAAAATTTTAACTTTTAATCTCTTGGCCGTTTTTCCGACTGCGCCAGTAATAAGAACAACTAGTTCCTAATCGTTTGAGTGTTTATTAAAGACTGAATTGAGATAACAATATTTTCTTATGACTAAAACTAACACGCTGGGAACCAAACAGCAACAGTGCACTTGCTACGTGTCGGAATGTGCCGCGTATGCAAAATCATACCGAACGAGTGCACTGTGGGATTATGTATCTATGTTGTGTTGATTTATACACGATGCGATGCATAGTGTTAGAATCCGGTTATAACAATATAAACCAAACCTACCTTCATCATATTTGATGTACTTGGATGTTAATAATCTCTATGGTTGGGCTATGAATCAAACTCTTCCCTATGGTGGTTTTCAGTGGATGTCAAACACAAATCACTTTAACAAAAGTTATATAATGTCATTCAAAAATCCAGATATCGGTATCATCTTGGAGGTAGGCTTGGATTATCCCGAAACCTTACATGTTATTCACAATGATTTACCATTCTGCCCGGAAAATATTTGCACTCCGGGAACGAAATCCAAAAAGTTGGTAAGCAGTTTTTATCCTAAACGGAAATATGTTATTCATATAGAAAACCTAAAACAAGCACTAAAACATGGTTTAGTATTGAAAAATGTCCACAGAGTCGTTCAATTCAAACAATCGAATTGGCTTCAAAAGTATATTGAATTGAATACTCATTACCGTAAGAAAGCTAGAAATGTCTTTGAAAAGAATTTTTTCAAATTAATGAATAACAGTATCTATGGCAAGACAATGGAAAACATTGATAAAAGAACTGATGTTAAAATTGCTACACATTGGGAGAATATCGGTAAAAGGAAAGGTATACGGGCTCTAATAGCAAAACCAAATTTCCACAGTAGGTCGATATTTTCTGAAAATATGGTTGCTATTCAATTGCATAGGGTAAAAGTTGTCTATAATAAACCACTTTATTTGGGCTTCGTAGTCTTGGAACTTTCAAAATTACTCATGTACGAGTTTCATTATGAATATATGAAAATCAAATTTAGTAACAGGTTGCTTCTCAATTATATGGACACAGATTCCTTCATTTATACTATCAATACCGAAGACTTTTACGCAGATATATTTAATGACTTACACACATACTTTGATACTTCCGACTATAATCCCTTGAATGTGCACAACTTTCCGCTGATTAATGCAAGCCAAGTCTGCTCGAAAGCAATTCGTCATAATAAGACTATGGAGGTCATAGTAATGGTAAAAGGCCTATATGTGAAACCATACCGGAAGGGCTACGGTTTATTTTATCATTCGCAGCCAAAAAACTATTGAGAAAGCTACCCAGGCGAGCACTTACAGATAGCGATTTGGTCAGATATACAAAACATGTGCCACACTTTAGAGGGGTTTTTATGAGCGATACGTTACCAACAAAAGAAAAAAACCCCTATCAAATTGAGTGTGGTATTGTTAATCTGGATTCTTCTTTCGGTTCTTCTGGAACACACTGGGTAGTATATAGAAAAGATAAGAACCGTAAAAAGTATTTCGATAGCTTTGGAAACCTTCAACCACCGCAAGAAATTGTGAAATATCTAAGAAAAAATATAGAAGACAACTAACAGCAACACCAAAATTACAATTCTTTTAGCTGCGGTCCCTTGTGTCTGAAAATTCTCTTCAAATAAAAAAAAAATACAATAAAAAATAATTTACTTTTTAGTTACAAATTCATATATTTTCATTTTCAATCTTATAATGACCCCAAGCTAAAGTACTTATATTATTTTCACATATATATCTTTTGGTATCTTCAAAGTTTAATGTTTTCTTGCATAGATTTTGTGAATAAATTATATGTAGTTTATTCCTAAAAGTAGTCATATTTCTATAAATAGAGATTTTATCAAACAAACAAGTCTTATAGTTTTCTAAAGTTAGTCTTTTTATAACAGACTTCTTGATACCTTTTGCTTTCTGAACGGAAGTACCATCATCAATTGTAAAAGAGTACATTTTCGCACGTAAGCCAACAAATTGTGCCATTTTCCTTCCACTATTCTCATCCTTAAACATACCCAATTTTTTTGCATTAATCAGCGGAAAGTTGTGCACATTCAAGGGATTATAGTCGGAAGTATCGAAGTATGTGTGTAAGTCATTAAAGATATCTGCGTAAAAGTCTTCGGTATTGATAGTATAAATGAAGGAATCTGTGTCCATATAATTGAGAAGCAACCTGTTACTAAATTTGATTTTCATATATTCATAATGAAACTCGTACATGAGTAATTTTGAAAGTTCCAAGACTACGAAGCCCAAATAAAGTGGTTTATTATAGACAACTTTTACCCTATGCAATTGAATAGCAACCATATTTTCAGAAAATATCGACCTACTGTGGAAATTTGGTTTTGCTATTAGAGCCCGTATACCTTTCCTTTTACCGATATTCTCCCAATGTGTAGCAATGTTTTCCATTGTCTTGCCATAGATACTGTTATTCATTAATTTGAAAAAATTCTTTTCAAAGACATTTCTAGCTTTCTTACGGTAATGAGTATTCAATTCAATATACTTTTGAAGCCAATTCGATTGTTTGAATTGAACGACTCTGTGGACATTTTTCAATACTAAACCATGTTTTAGTGCTTGTTTTAGGTTTTCTATATGAATAACATATTTCCGTTTAGGATAAAAACTGCTTACCAACTTTTTGGATTTCGTTCCCGGAGTGCAAATATTTTCCGGGCAGAATGGTAAATCATTGTGAATAACATGTAAGGTTTCGGGATAATCCAAGTCTACCTCCAAGGTGATACCGATATCTGGATTTTTGAATGACATTATATAACTTTTGGTAAAGTGATCTGTGTTTGACATCCACTGAAAACCACCATAGGGAAGAGTTTGATTCATAGCCCAACCATAGAGATTATTAACATCCAAGTACATCAAATATGATGAAGGTAGGTTTGGTTTATATGTACTCATAAATTTGTTGTTTGCTTCCGAATATCTATGACAGCATTGAGTTAAACCACCCCTGACACCGTTTTGAAAAAACTTATACATTTCGAATTCGGTTAATAATTCCAACTCAATGTTTGTAACTTTGAGCATTGCATCCCAAGATAAACCGGGTGCTGTATAATAATGACACGGATCTAATTTATAGATTTCTTGACATATTTTTCGAAAATTCTCAAAGATATCGGCAAGCAAAACAACATCACTTTGTAAATAAATTTGCAAATATTCCCTCATATTTTTACAATTGAAATGTGACCAAATTTTATGAACAACTTCATATGACTCATCGAAACATTCCTCGTTTATTGAAGAACGCACTTTTTTCGGGTAAACATTTCTCTTCTAAGCGCTCCCATGAATTTAGATAATCATAAGAAAACACGCCTTTTCTTTTAATTAAGTCGAATTGCTGATCACAATTGAAATATAATGTGGTGAATTTAAAATCATCGTCACCTAAATTCTGCGCTAATGAGTCAATACTTTCGCTGAGAAAGCGACATGAATCAAGAAATCTCATTTCAAAAAAGGTCCCTGATTTTTCATCTACAAGTATCTTTTTAGATATTGATATATATTTCTCCTTATTTAAAGCCAATACCGTTATTTCTCCCTCCACTTCATTCAAGGAAGAGAAAAATAAATGACTATCATAACCTGTGAGATTGTGTAAGAAAATCGGCATAAATTTGGGAAGACTTGTTCGTAAATTACAACTGTTATGACTAGGCCCTCTATATTCCCCCGTAACATGACAATGGTCTCTTACTCTATACTCAAATTCTATAAACTTTTTCCCACAAAATATATAACACTCTTCGTTCGTCTGACGCCATTCTTGTTGCGGTGTGAGATCTTTCATCGGTACTGCATGTTTGTAGTAATCAGCATACAGACGTTGAATATCTTCACTTAGATTGTTGATGAATTTACTCATACAGTCTGGTCCTATAAGCAAAAAACATTTGAAAAAAAGAACAATAAAATAGCAAACTTCATATACCTGTAAACATCCTCATTGAATTCTTGCTGTTATCAAAGAAACAATTGTTGAGTTGTTGTTGTTGATGATATAGATGGATCGGGAAGACAAGTACTAACAGGTAATAATATACTCTCAAAGTCAGCATATATTACCAAAGGTACACTGACAGATCTCTCGACATTTGAAAACTTTACAATGTTTTCCCCTTCCTTTGGCATATGCGTAACAACACCAGCGCATTCTGTCTTATGGGACTGCAAACTTTCCTCATTGTAATAGTGCTGCAAACAACTATTACAAAAGTATAGTTTTTTCTCTTTCACATTGAGGATCCTATCGCGTAGTAGCCGACTTAAACATTTTATCCACACATAATGAGTAACTTCATTATCATCGCAGTATAACAAATTAATATGAATAGGTTTCTCATTTTTAGTCAGATCGTATGGACCCTCAATACACTGTTTACTCGTTTCATCACCATTCGAGTATCCGAAAACATTAACACTTATCTATAATTCTGGAGGTCAGCGATGCTTAGGCTCGAGTATTGACTGTCCAAATAAATCCGGATAGTTTTTCTTCTATGGTTGTTCCACTAGTTTCGCTTTTCGAGTTTTTGTTTGCACTCCACTGGTTATGTATTTTGTAGGCACACTTCGTCTCTTTAGGTGTATTATTTTTGTTGAAATCAAACAAGAAACGCATGAAATCTAACAAGAGAAATCTTCACGTTTTGTAGGTAAATTGGAATTAGACTTTTAACGCTTGAAACTCAGAATCAAACTTTTAACGCTTGAAACTCAGAATCAAACTTTTAACGCTTTAAACTCAGAATCAAACATTTAACGCTTGAAACTATAGGTATATCTGAATCAAACTTTTAACGCTTTAAACTCAGAATCAAACTTTTAACGCTTTAAACTCAGAATCAAACATTTAACGCTTGAAACTATAGGTATATCTGAATCAAACTTTTAACGCTTTAAACTCAGAATCAAATTTGTAACACTTGAAAAATAATAGGAGATATCTAATAAAATTTTAACTTTTAATCTCTTGGCCGTTTTTCCGACTGCGCCAGTAATAAGAACAACTAGTTCCTAATCGTTTGAGTGTTTATTAAAGACTGAATTGAGATAACAATATTTTCTTATGACTAAAACTAACACGCTGGGAACCAAACAGCAACAGTGCACTTGCTACGTGTCGGAATGTGCCGCGTATGCAAAATCATACCGAACGAGTGCACTGTGGGATTATGTATCTATGTTGTGTTGATTTATACACGATGCGATGCATAGTGTTAGAATCCGGTTATAACAATATAAACCAAACCTACCTTCATCATATTTGATGTACTTGGATGTTAATAATCTCTATGGTTGGGCTATGAATCAAACTCTTCCCTATGGTGGTTTTCAGTGGATGTCAAACACAAATCACTTTAACAAAAGTTATATAATGTCATTCAAAAATCCAGATATCGGTATCATCTTGGAGGTAGGCTTGGATTATCCCGAAACCTTACATGTTATTCACAATGATTTACCATTCTGCCCGGAAAATATTTGCACTCCGGGAACGAAATCCAAAAAGTTGGTAAGCAGTTTTTATCCTAAACGGAAATATGTTATTCATATAGAAAACCTAAAACAAGCACTAAAACATGGTTTAGTATTGAAAAATGTCCACAGAGTCGTTCAATTCAAACAATCGAATTGGCTTCAAAAGTATATTGAATTGAATACTCATTACCGTAAGAAAGCTAGAAATGTCTTTGAAAAGAATTTTTTCAAATTAATGAATAACAGTATCTATGGCAAGACAATGGAAAACATTGATAAAAGAACTGATGTTAAAATTGCTACACATTGGGAGAATATCGGTAAAAGGAAAGGTATACGGGCTCTAATAGCAAAACCAAATTTCCACAGTAGGTCGATATTTTCTGAAAATATGGTTGCTATTCAATTGCATAGGGTAAAAGTTGTCTATAATAAACCACTTTATTTGGGCTTCGTAGTCTTGGAACTTTCAAAATTACTCATGTACGAGTTTCATTATGAATATATGAAAATCAAATTTAGTAACAGGTTGCTTCTCAATTATATGGACACAGATTCCTTCATTTATACTATCAATACCGAAGACTTTTACGCAGATATATTTAATGACTTACACACATACTTTGATACTTCCGACTATAATCCCTTGAATGTGCACAACTTTCCGCTGATTAATGCAAGCCAAGTCTGCTCGAAAGCAATTCGTCATAATAAGACTATGGAGGTCATAGTAATGGTAAAAGGCCTATATGTGAAACCATACCGGAAGGGCTACGGTTTATTTTATCATTCGCAGCCAAAAAACTATTGAGAAAGCTACCCAGGCGAGCACTTACAGATAGCGATTTGGTCAGATATACAAAACATGTGCCACACTTTAGAGGGGTTTTTATGAGCGATACGTTACCAACAAAAGAAAAAAACCCCTATCAAATTGAGTGTGGTATTGTTAATCTGGATTCTTCTTTCGGTTCTTCTGGAACACACTGGGTAGTATATAGAAAAGATAAGAACCGTAAAAAGTATTTCGATAGCTTTGGAAACCTTCAACCACCGCAAGAAATTGTGAAATATCTAAGAAAAAATATAGAAGACAACTAACAGCAACACCAAAATTACAATTCTTTTAGCTGCGGTCCCTTGTGTCTGAAAATTCTCTTCAAATAAAAAAAAAATACAATAAAAAATAATTTACTTTTTAATTACAAATTCATATATTTTCATTTTCAATCTTATAATGACCCCAAGCTAAAGTACTTATATTATTTTCACATATATATCTTTTGGTATCTTCAAAGTTTAATGTTTTCTTGCATAGATTTTGTGAATAAATTATATGTAGTTTATTCCTAAAAGTAGTCATATTTCTATAAATAGAGATTTTATCAAACAAACAAGTCTTATAGTTTTCTAAAGTTAGTCTTTTTATAACAGACTTCTTGATACCTTTTGCTTTCTGAACGGAAGTACCATCATCAATTGTAAAAGAGTACATTTTCGCACGTAAGCCAACAAATTGTGCCATTTTCCTTCCACTATTCTCATCCTTAAACATACCCAATTTTTTTGCATTAATCAGCGGAAAGTTGTGCACATTCAAGGGATTATAGTCGGAAGTATCGAAGTATGTGTGTAAGTCATTAAAGATATCTGCGTAAAAGTCTTCGGTATTGATAGTATAAATGAAGGAATCTGTGTCCATATAATTGAGAAGCAACCTGTTACTAAATTTGATTTTCATATATTCATAATGAAACTCGTACATGAGTAATTTTGAAAGTTCCAAGACTACGAAGCCCAAATAAAGTGGTTTATTATAGACAACTTTTACCCTATGCAATTGAATAGCAACCATATTTTCAGAAAATATCGACCTACTGTGGAAATTTGGTTTTGCTATTAGAGCCCGTATACCTTTCCTTTTACCGATATTCTCCCAATGTGTAGCAATGTTTTCCATTGTCTTGCCATAGATACTGTTATTCATTAATTTGAAAAAATTCTTTTCAAAGACATTTCTAGCTTTCTTACGGTAATGAGTATTCAATTCAATATACTTTTGAAGCCAATTCGATTGTTTGAATTGAACGACTCTGTGGACATTTTTCAATACTAAACCATGTTTTAGTGCTTGTTTGTTTTAGGTTTTCTATATGAATAACATATTTCCGTTTAGGATAAAAACTGCTTACCAACTTTTTGGATTTCGTTCCCGGAGTGCAAATATTTTCCGGGCAGAATGGTAAATCATTGTGAATAACATGTAAGGTTTCGGGATAATCCAAGTCTACCTCCAAGGTGATACCGATATCTGGATTTTTGAATGACATTATATAACTTTTGGTAAAGTGATCTGTGTTTGACATCCACTGAAAACCACCATAGGGAAGAGTTTGATTCATAGCCCAACCATAGAGATTATTAACATCCAAGTACATCAAATATGATGGAGGTAGGTTTGGTTTATATGTACTCATAAATTTGTTGTTTGCTTCCGAATATCTATGACAGCATTGAGTTAAACCACCCCTGACACCGTTTTGAAAAAACTTATACATTTCGAATTCGGTTAATAATTCCAACTCAATGTTTGTAACTTTGAGCATTGCATCCCAAGATAAACCGGGTGCTGTATAATAATGACACGGATCTAATTTATAGATTTCTTGACATATTTTTCGAAAATTCTCAAAGATATCGGCAAGCAAAACAACATCACTTTGTAAATAAATTTGCAAATATTCCCTCATATTTTTACAATTGAAATGTGACCAAATTTTATGAACAACTTCATATGACTCATCGAAACATTCCTCGTTTGTTGAAGAACGCACTTTTTTCGGGTAAACATTTCTCTTCTAAGCGCTCCCATGAATTTAGATAATCATAAGAAAACACGCCTTTTCTTTTAATTAAGTCGAATTGCTGATCACAATTGAAATATAATGTGGTGAATTTAAAATCATCGTCACCTAAATTCTGCGCTAATGAGTCAATACTTTCGCTGAGAAAGCGACATGAATCAAGAAATCTCATTTCAAAAAAGGTCCCTGATTTTTCATCTACAAGTATCTTTTTAGATATTGATATATATTTCTCCTTATTTAAAGCCAATACCGTTATTTCTCCCTCCACTTCATTCAAGGAAGAGAAAAATAAATGACTATCATAACCTGTGAGATTGTGTAAGAAAATCGGCATAAATTTGGGAAGACTTGTTCGTAAATTACAACTGTTATGACTAGGCCCTCTATATTCCCCCGTAACATGACAATGGTCTCTTACTCTATACTCAAATTCTATAAACTTTTTCCCACAAAATATATAACACTCTTCGTTCGTCTGACGCCATTCTTGTTGCGGTGTGAGATCTTTCATCAGTACTGCATGTTTGTAGTAATCAGCATACAGACGTTGAATATCTTCACTTAGATTGTTGATGAATTTACTCGTACAGTCTGGTCCTATAAGAAAAAAACATTTGAAAAAAAGAACAATAAAATAGCAAACTTCATATACCTGTAAAGATCCTCATTGAATTCTTGCTGTTATCAAAGAAACAATTGTTGAGTTGTTGTTGTTGATGATATAGATGGATCGGGAAGACAAGTACTAACAGGTAATAATATACTCTCAAAGTCAGCATATATTACCAAAGGTACACTGACCGATCTCTCGACATTTGAAAACTTTACAATGTTTTCCCCTTCCTTTGGCATATGCGTAACAACACCAGCGCATTCTGTCTTATGGGACTGCAAACTTTCCTCATTGTAATAGTGCTGCAAACAACTATTACAAAAGTATAGTTTTTTCTCTTTCACATTGAGGATCCTATCGCGTAGTAGCCGACTTAAACATTTTATCCACACATAATGAGTAACTTCATTATCATCGCAATATAACAAATTAATATGAATAAGTTTCTCATTTTTAGTCAGATCGTATGGACCCTCAATACACTGTTTACTCGTTTCATCACCATTCGAGTATCCGAAAACATTAACACTTATCTCATTTTGTGCCTCAAACTTGGGTATCCGATCAATTGCCAAAGGAAAAACGATAAAATTTAGTACCATATCAGCAGTGGAAATGCAGTCACTCGTTATATCAGATATATTGTATGTCCATGTGGAATTGGGTTTCGACACGTTTGGGTTCACAGCTGATATTATTGCCCATTTGAAACAGTATTCATCATTGTTTTTAACATTGATGACACTCTTTTTATTATTAATGAAAGCTGGCAATTTGAAGTGCGCTGACCCCTGCAGACACTGATATCTATTAACATTCAATTCAATGGCTTTTATCCTAATTAGAGTCCATCCACTGTCTCGCTCCTGAAATTCTTCCAGCTTCTTCATTATATTATCCTCCATTTCTTTTATTATTTCTTCAATATTATCATATAAAAGAACGGGTTGCATTCGTGTTCCCATTGACTTTATATCAAAGTCCATATCATCCTCATTACCAATCTTCACAAATTCAGCAAATAATTCCAAATTGAATTTGATTGAATTATTATCCATGATTATTTCTTGAAATAGATTTTTGACAATTGCCCTCTTTCTTGTGAAAAATGATGTTACATCTAAATCATCTTCTTTTTCATTCATCACGGAATATGACACAATTCGTTCTTTGAATGACGTCATTATTTTATGCACGTTATCGGCGTAGGACACTTTAACTTTCTATTTATGTGCATTGCTTCGCTGATGTTGCTTCCATGTTTTCTTCTACACACTAATGTTACACACATTTCACACAATATTCGATGATGTTGATGCTGATGTCGATGGTGATCCTGATGTTGATGCAAGTAATGACGTCACTGGTAAATTGACTTCATTTTTTCCCTTCGCCTCATCCGAAACTACACAATTTAACAAATGCTCCTTCAATTTATATTTTCTAGTAAATGTTTTACCACACACCAAACAATGATTTAAGATCTTGTTATGTACAGTCTCCATATGACGCTTCAAAGCATCTTTACGCGAAAACACTTTATCACAAATATTGCACTTCATTTTTTATTTGGTACGTAACTGACTTCTTTATTTCTAAAACTCAACTGCTTCCTGAACTGAAATCAATTCAACATATAACCTCTGCAACGGTATATAAATTCAAACCACAGTGCAAACACAAAAAAAAAAAATAAAACTACTGACAACAATAGCAATCTTTTCTTATCATTGCACTCAACAATTATATTATAAACAACTAAACCAATACAAAACATTGACCAATTCAATTCATTACCAATGTCATGATAAAAATAAATTGTAAACAACTTAACTGCAATTGGAACATCAAAACCACAACTTTTTAACCACAATCTATCTTTAACCGCAGGGTGGTGGATTCCACCACTCTAGTGGTCCCAGAACCTACCTATTATATCTACTCGTAATTATGGGCTACACGCCTCGAAATTGAACATACATACCAGTATGGTGGTTGCCATATATGTCTACATATGTTGCTCCGCAAGGCAGTCTACGCCTTGGGCACGCCCTGGACAGCATGCGTCGACCCCTAGCCTAGTAGGTCAACCTGCGTCATAAGACGGGTAGTTATATACATATATATATATAGAATCATATACGGGCCGCGAGTAACAAAACTGACTCCGATGGATCACGCGGCTAACTACTAAAAACCTCCTACCTTCAGTGACCCCAAACACTACAGGACCTGCTGTGGGTCAGGGCGGGCAACCTAATAGGAGGGTGTTCGATGGGTAAGTAGCTCAGACCGTCCTAAGCTCGTCGAAATGGGAGGGTTCTTGCCACATACGCGCCACGAACTGCGTTACTCGTTTTCATGCCTGTCTCCGGGTGGGGTTTGAGAATTTCTGTTATAAAAAAAAATGGAGCTCATATGGCTCGGGTGAACATGCATCGTAGGCCAGATAAACTTCCAATTGCGGGACTGATCCCAATAGGTAACCGTTGCCCTGTACGTTTCGCTCCTAGTTCAGAGCGAGAGAGCGCGATGGAGTACTCTCTCTGAGGGTAACCCACCCCTATGGCGACTGGGGAACATTGCCCACCGATCCACCACCTTGGTGACTAAGATCCTCACACTATATTTAGTCACCCCTATGAAAACCAAAAGGACTAACTTCCTTGTTTCCCTGACTCACCTCATCCTATGCTTACACAGGCCGCACAGCCTTCCTCTATTTAGCCCTAGCTAATGGTCATCCTGGACCGTTAGAGAAGTCATCCGCTGTATTCAGTAACAGGTCACTTCCTGTAAAACTACTGGAATGCCAGTTGCCAAAAAAAAAAAAAAAACACGAACAAAGTTTTAACTTCAGTTCTGTCATCCAAAGGAATGATTATTTAATTCCAATCATATCTAAATTCTACAATCTTTATCGATTAGGGGGTAGTCGACGTATCGACTCTTACAAAATAATTAATAATTACAGGCTTAATGTTAAGCATTATAATATAAATGGCAAGACTCGAACTAAAGCCAACAAAATAATCTTAGCCTAATGAACATGAGGAATCGCTGGTCCGTGGCGGGTCGTAAGGCCCCTCACGTGATGGCGTCCCACCGTTGCGTTGGGGTGCTGAGACGTCTCTGGCCACTTCCGGCCTGCACCAGGTCTGTTCGTTGATGAAAAACAGCTGTATTCCGGGTTTGGTTCCCTGGGACGGGGGCGGGAATAGTCACTGGGTGTTCATTTTAACACAAAGTTAGTGTCTTTAAATGTCTAGCGTGCCTGCGGACAAGGCGAGAGATGGGATTTGGCCGGGTCTTACAAAAATTTGCCCGAGCTCCCAGGCCAGATGGGGTGGGGGCTTCCACGCAGGGGACGCAGTGGAATCATCAGAATGAACGAGTTTCGCCACGATCGGAGGCACTTGCGCGGCTAAACTGGGTCGGGGCAGATCAGTTGGTTTTAGGGCACGTGGTGCGTGTGGAGCAGAACATTTTGGTTTTATGTCACGTGGTAGGGTGAGGCAGAACACTTTCTATTTTATAGCACGTGGTGAGAGGGGCAGCACGTGGTTGATGAGGTTCGTCACTGCACAATTCTTTGTTATCGAACAAAATACTTTTAAAATTCCCACGCACACATTATTTTAAAGCCATGCGGGTGACACACCACCAGCAAGCAAAAAAAAGATATCCGACCGCGCACGGTTAAAGTCCAACGATCATCCTCCACTACTTCCAATTATCAACTGCCCGCAAAATCCCGATGCTGTACCAGCATACCACGCTTTGTTCGCCAACCATTTACGACGCGCAATTATGTACCGAACATTCCCCAACAAAAACTACCACGCGTAGATGTTCATCGCATGACTATCGCGTGTTACTCCATACAAAAAAAAAACTGCAACCGTAAATAAATCAACGATGCGGCACAATGAGACGATTTCTGCTACCACATAGGTATACCGAACAACCAACCACACGACAAACAGAACCCTTCGCCTACCCCTTTTTTGTCCTCTCTCCCTCGCTGTGCTTGTGGAATACATACCACACAAAGAAGAATCTAACCTACGGCGCAGATTACTCGCTGGTAGACTGACGGCACCATCGGCCTAAAATATGGGTTTTTCCCATTGGGTTCCGTTCTATGATTCGGGCACCTCATATCCCAACCCTACTTCCTAGGTCGGCTGCCTAAGGGTATGCAACAGATTGATCGGACCGATTTGGTCGTTGCCAATCAACGAAACGATGAGGCCGAGGACAGTTCGAAACAAAATCCTCAAAAGAGAAAAAAAAAGAAGATACATTTAGGCGTTTCCCACAAGTTTGACGGCCGGGAGAAGCCCAGTCAGTCATTTGTGTTGTATGGGGTTGCAAAAGAGGGTAGTGTAGTGGAAGTGTGACTGTTTGTGTGATTAATACTCGATGTGTGTTGTGTAGGGTGTGTATGTGACTCAACAGATGCTGAAGTGTTGGTTTCTGATATTATATTTGTGTTGGGGTGAGAATGAAGAAGGGAGTGATGATTTCACTAATGCTCATTTTAACAAACCGGTTGCAGGTCCGAATCGGATGCTGTTCCTTGCTACAAACCCTGCAGAAGGGAGTGATGATTTCAATAATGCTCATTTTAACAAACCGGTTGCAGGTCCGAATCGGATGCTGTTCCTTGCTACAAACCCTGCAACTAAACTGCCCTTTGTGTTTTGTATGCCTAACATGAAATGTGGTTTTGGTTGCGGTGTTCCTTTGGATCGGATTTTTCGATTTTGGTTTTTGCTGTTCAACTAAAGGGTGATTTTTTAAGAGGTTTAGAACTTTTTTTAAAAAAAAAACACAAAAAATTCGAAAAAATTAATGAAATATTTATTTGAATCGATATTTTGAACCTTGCAATTTAATGTTTAAAGATAATTTCATGCAAATGTTGACCGCGGCTGCGTCTCAGGTAGCCCATCCGCTGAGTCCAATTTTGGCATACTCTTTCACACATATCGGCCGGTATCTCACGAATGAATGCATGGATGTTGGCTTCCAGTGCGTCAATCGAAGCGGGCTTGTCCCTATACACATTAGCCTTGGCATACCCCCACAAAAAATAATCTAATGGTGTCAAATCGCACGATCTAGGCGGCCAATTGACCGGCCCGAAACGTGAAATTAACTGTTCACCAAACTCGCCTCGCAATTGCGCCATTGTTTCGCGTGCTGTGTGGCATGTGGCATCGTCTTGTTGAAACCACATATCATGCAAGTCAAGAACTTCCATTTCGGGCAAAAAAAAGTTTGTTATCATCGCTCGGTAGCGTTCACCATTGACAGTAACGCTGCGATTCGCATCATCTTTGAAGAAATATGGCCCAATAATGCCGCCGGCCCATAAACCGCACCAAACAGTGGCTTTTTCGGGATGCATTGGTAGCTGTTGCAATGCTTCTGGCTGATCTTCACTCCAAATGCGGCAATTTTGCTTATTTACGTACCCATTCAACCAAAAATGAGCCTCATCGCTGAACACAATTTTTCGATAAAAAAGCGGATCCTCGGCCAGCTTTCCAAGAGCCCATTCACCAAAAATTCGGCGTTGTGGTAGGTCGGCTGGCTTTAGTTCTTGCACCAGCTGTATCTTAAAAGGCTTTACGCCCAAATCCTTCCGCAAAATTTTCCACGTAGTGCTGTAACAAAGGCCTAACTGCTGGGAACGGCGCCGAATCGACATTTCGCGGTCTTCTGTCACACTAGCTGATACGGCCGCAATATTTTCTTCACTACGCACAGTACGTAAACGTGTTGGTGGTTTAATGTCCAACAAAGTAAATTTGGTGCGAAATTTGGTCACAATCTTCCGAATAGACTGCTCAGAAGGTCGAGAATGCCGATCATAAAATGGAAGCAGCGCGCGATGAACATTTCGAACCGAGCACGAATTTTGATAGTAAAATTCAATAATTTGCAAGCGTTGTTCATTTGTAAGACGATCCATGGTTAAATTGCAAACCAAACTGAAGCTGTTTGACAGTGACACAAGGTACTAAACACACGTCAGCTGTCAAAACCAGTGTTGCCAAAACCAAACCAGCTAAAAAATCACCCTTTACCTCTAAGGTCCTAAACCTGGTTTCGAGAAATTTTGGGAACTCATCGACCGTTGGCAACTCCTTCCTGGCTCCTAAGCTCTCTTCCCACATTTGCTGTGTGTATGGAGGTAATTTTTGAAACACAATGTAAATAACTCTTAAGTCCCATTGCTTTACAGGCAGACCAAGGTTCTATAGGGAATGCAGACACTCTGTGGTCGTATCAAGCATGGTTTTTAGTCCTACGGCGTTTTCATTTTGCATAAGCGGTTAATTAAAAAACACTTTCAAATGCGTATTTACTAAGAAACGCTTATTGTCATATCGTGAACACAAAATGGACCATGCCTTATCATAATTCCCGGTATCTATTTCCAAATGCTGCAATAAACATTCGGCCTCACCAGATAAACCTGACTTCAGGTAATGTAGTTTTTGAATTTCTGTTAGACTCGCATTAGTATGAATCATGGATTCGAATTTGCTCTTAAATTGTCTCTATTTTTCATACTGCCTTGAAAACATAGGCAGCGCCATTTCTGGTAAGCGTATACCATGCATGCTGAGCTGCATTATTGTGAGCCGATGTGCTCTGGGACGCGGTTTCCGCTATCTTGTCTAAACAGTCTAAAAGGTCTGCCTTATACTACATATAAGTTTCTCTTATATCCTCTACAATTCCCTAAAACTGCTTCATTGCATCTTCATCGTCCACTAGAGTAACTAACTTTTCATTAATTATCCTACTTTGCCTGAACAAATCTTCTAAAATTGTCAGTCGACCATTGACTAGATTTGTTGTCTTCTTACTTTCAGCCGCTGAACTAAGACTCTTATAATCCATTTGAATAATTGATAAGGCATTTTTTTACTTAAGTTCTTTTACAGCGTTCATGATTGCGAACAAATGAAAAAATATATGGAAACACTAATGAATATGGCAAACAAACTGGGCTATTACTCGCTCACCTGGTACTGAATTTTATTTTGAGTTCTGTCAACAAATTTGTCACTTTTTAGTTCGGATTTGGCTCGAATGGACCAAATGTTGAAATCGTTAACAACTGTATTAAAATAGGTGCACAAGGAGAACTGTACAGTATAATGGAATATCTTCCCGTTGGTCAGTAAAAACGGATAAAATTAAAAGACACAGATTTTCGGCCAAAGTGATAAAAATATTAAAAAAAAACAGAATGGCCGCATTCAAGAATCTAGTCATCTTAAGTCGACTAGATTGGTCTGGATGAGATGTAACCTGAACGCAAAAACTAGATTGGTCGGGAACGTCACGTTTTCTACGTCAGCCACACATGAGAACTGTCAACTTAGTACTCAGTCACGAATTTCTCGACTAGATTCGTCGGCTACCCCTCCATAAACGTCAATAATAATATTGGGGACGTTCAAGTATCTAGTTTAGTAAGTCTGACAGCTCTCTCACTAGATGAAACTCGGCTCTGATTGGGGGAAATCGGTCGTGAGAGCAGATGTTTCAATTGACGTTTATGGAGGGGTAGCCGACGAATCTAGTCAAGAAATTCGTGACTGAGTACTAAGTTGACATTTCTTTTGCTGTCATCAGAGATTTGACAATTGCGGTTTTTGTTTAAACAGAAAAATAATTTAAAAATAAAAATGATAATTGCAATTATGCATAATGGAGTGCAATACGCCCTGGATGCTCCCCCAGAAGTCTGCCGCAGAATACAAACAGGTAAATGAATTTGTAGTCATAATTTGCACTTCTAATAACATAAAATAATTTCAGACAAATGCTTTGCTTCCCGCTATGTGGACTCAATTTTAAAGATGAATGGCCAGGACAAACCATCTAAAAGAGATGTAAATGGTGTTTGATAAATTCTGTAGCGTATTAGTAGTATTAGCTAAACGATAGCATATATACTTATGTGCTCGGTGCTTGGTAGAAATTTGTTCACTTTAAAATGCATTCTACTCCTCTATTGGACAAAAAAGTTGTTTTGTGCTGTTGTAAAGTGATTCAAAAATTTCAACTAATGCGTCGACCACTTTAATACATATGCTATCTTTTAGCTAATAAAGGGTGATTTTTTAGCTGGTTTGGTTTTGGCAACACTGGTTTTGACAGCTGACGTGTGTTTAGTACCTTGTGTCACTGTCAAACAGCTTCAGTTTGGTTTGCAATTTAACCATGGATCGTCTTACAAATGAACAACGCTTGCAAATTATTGAATTTTACTATCAAAATTCGTGCTCGGTTCGAAATGTTCATCGCGCGCTGCTTCCATTTTATGATCGGCATTCTCGACCTTCTGAGCAGTCTATTCGGAAGATTGTGACCAAATTTCGCACCAAATTTACTTTGTTGGACATTAAACCACCAACACGTTTACGTACTGTGCGTAGTGAAGAAAATATTGCGGCCGTATCAGCTAGTGTGACAGAAGACCGCGAAATGTCGATTCGGCGCCGTTCCCAGCAGTTAGGCCTTTGTTACAGCACTACGTGGAAAATTTTGCGGAAGGATTTGGGCGTAAAGCCTTTTAAGATACAGCTGGTGCAAGAACTAAAGCCAGCCGACCTACCACAACGCCGAATTTTTGGTGAATGGGCTCTTGGAAAGCTGGCCGAGGATCCGCTTTTTTATCGAAAAATTGTGTTCAGCGATGAGGCTCATTTTTGGTTGAATGGGTACGTAAATAAGCAAAATTGCCGCATTTGGAGTGAAGATCAGCCAGAAGCATTGCAACAGCTACCAATGCATCCAGAAAAAGCCACTGTTTGGTGCGGTTTATGGGCCGGCGGCATTATTGGGCCATATTTCTTCAAAGATGATGCGAATCGCAGCGTTACTGTCAATGGTGAACGCTACCGAGCGATGATAACAAACTTTTTTTTGCCCGAAATGGAAGTTCTTGACTTGCATGATATGTGGTTTCAACAAGACGGTGCCACATGCCACACAGCACGCGAAACAATGGCGCAATTGCGAGGCGAGTTTGGTGAACAGTTAATTTCACGTTTCGGGCCGGTCAATTGGCCGCCTAGATCGTGCGATTTGACACCATTAGATTATTTTTTGTGGGGGTATGCCAAGGCTAATGTGTATAGGGACAAGCCCGCTTCGATTGACGCACTGGAAGCCAACATCCATGCATTCATTCGTGAGATACCGGCCGATATGTGTGAAAGAGTATGCCAAAATTGGACTCAGCGGATGGGCTACCTGAGACGCAGCCGCGGTCAACATTTGCATGAAATTATCTTTAAACATTAAATTGCAAGGTTCAAACTATCGATTCAAATAAATATTTCATTCATTTTTTCGAATTTTTTGTGTTTTTTTTTTAAAAAAAGTTCTAAACCTCTTAAAAAATCACCCTTTACATACTCCTGTAAAAAGGATCCGATGACATCCAACGTTTCGCAAAATGCTACATGTGCAGCGCTTTTGGAGTAGTTGAAACGATCACCTGCTGATAAGAAACGTTCCTGCTTACTTACCATCCAAACTGTAAACAGGAGTTTCTTTTGGACGTCTGCTATTCGCTTAGCGTTTCCAACTTTCTCCAAAAGATCCTATAAGTTAAAGTTATTATATTTTTTTCTTTTTTATCAAGTAAATGGATTACAGTATTACATAAAAAGGAATAAAGTGACATTTGGATGGATTTAAAAAATAGATATATGAGAGGCTTATCTTCATTGATAATGAAAACAAGCAGGACATTCCATAATGTAATTAGAAATGTCGAATCTCAGATGATGAGTAGTAGAATAATGACGCTATTAGTGTGCTTACGAGTAGAAAAATACGTTTACTATGAAGTGCACAACTAAAGATATTCGACTAAGGAACGGGCTGAAGAGGCTTATTGGTTGAGGCCTTGATTTACCACAAACTGTACACTGACCTAAGTAGCAAGTAACTAAGAGAAAACAAAGTAGTTATAAGACTCTTACATACCGCAAAACAGTCTCGACTCATTCGAAAATGAGAACGAAACTCGTCTGGAGTGTACATCGGTATTGTTTCTTCCATGTAGTTTTGGTTGCGTTGTGGCTCTTCCTGCATATCAAACAGACCTGGATACCTCAACAGAACTGATGTGGTCATCAGCTCATCCATTACAAAAGATGTTGCCCGAACTATAATGAAATAAAGTAATTCTAATATCAAAGGAATATGAATAATAATTTACTTACGCAGAATTAAATCGTCTTCTGAATTACTCATTATTGCTTTATTTTATGTTTTTATTAAATTTCTGGCGATATTTGCTAAGTTTGACACTATTTTGTAAGCACAGAAAAATTATTTGACGTCTATACAAGAAAAAAACCGCGAATGTCAAAAAGTGACGTTCCCGACCAATCTAGTTAGTTTTCGCGTTCAGGTTACATCTTATCCAGACCAATCTAGTCGACTTAAGATGACTAGATTCTTGAATGCGGCCATTTACATTTTGACTGTCAAGCTCCCAAACTGACATAATAGTTCTCTTAACTTTAAGGCTTTTATGTAAATAGAAAAATTGAGTAATCATGATGTAAATAAATTTGTTTAGAAAACATAGGATTATGGATTCTTATATTCCATCTTGTTACAGATGGAAGATGTTATAATGTTGGACAATCAAAGTTGCTTTAAAATGCTGGAGTCTGAAAAGATTAATTCACGCACTAAACATATATATGTGAAGTACTACTTTGTTCGAGATGCAAAATATTCAAAAGAAATTCAATATACTTATTGTCCAACAAATGATATAATAGCAGATCTACTTACCAAAACTCTTCAAAATATAAAAATTTCAAAACTAAGATATTTGGCAGGTTTAACTTAAAAAATATTAATTTTATAAATTGTCTGTGTTGTGTTTCTTGAGAAGGGGTGTTATTTGTATGTAACACTTTGTTCCAAAAACACTTAGGAATTTATAAAATATCTGATTGTTGATTGATTGATTGTTATGTACCTATCAGTTGTAGAAATTATTATGTTTTATTATTCATTACATTTTTGTCTTTCTCAATAAATACATCCTTTCAAATCCAATAAGACTACGATTCTATTAAATTCCAGCTGCAGTTTAATGGCGCATATAGCTGCCGTCTTCATAATAAAATACTGCAAAGGTGAGAGCCCAATAATGGCCTCAAGCGCTGTTGTTGGGCAAGTGCGCATTGCACCTGTGATGCCGAGACAGGCAATCCTTTAAAGCTTCTGAAGCTTGTTTGCCTTGGTTCGTTCAAGTACTTTCGGCCACCAGACGATTGCCGCGTATAAGATAATGAGTCTTACCATCATTGTAGATAACCAGTGAATCATTCTGGGATTAAGACTTCAAGTTCTGCCGTACAGCCACCTAGCTACAGGCCCATATGGCTGTAGAGGCATGCTCTGTGGGGGACATGATGTGTATGTTCAGGTTTAGTTTCTTATCAAGGATGATTCCTAGATTTTTAACTTCGTTGGAGTAGTTTAATGTAGTTCCATTCAGGATAAGGGGTCCTAAATTGAACAATCTCCTTCTGGTGAAAGGAACTAGAATAGTTTTGCTAGGATTGATAGATAAGCCTTTCGTAGTACACTGTAGGAGCGTGTCGACGAATTAAAAAGCGTTATAATAAACTCAAGAAATGTTCTTTATTTAATCCAACTAATTTTGAAAGCCAAAAGAAGAAAAAATTTGAATTTTGTAAAGAAAATTCTTAACGAAAATGCTTGACAAAAAGGAATGACTCGTCGATTTAATGAAGGTCAAAACACGAATGAATATATGACTGACATAAAATACAAAATGTTAGGTTGGTTTTTGTGTCGCACTCTTGTGGTCGATCCGGGAAGTTGAATGTAGACTCTACATCACTATCCCTCCTGTGACTCTGTAACGATGTGATACGAATTAGTCCTTATGTATCCCAAGTCTCTCTGGAATTCGAATGAATCTCTCTGAGCGTGTCTTACTGGTAGTGACGTCATCAGATGTTGCCGGAAGGACTTTTCAGAGCCGTGAAGATTTTCGTTCTGGGCACTCATTCCGTAACTTTGCAGACGATTATCTTCGAAACGATAGACTTCCAAAACTAACAAGTAAGTCCTAAAATAACAAGTTTGAGAGCTTAATCCACTTCATTTTCCACAAGTATAATGAAAGGTGACGTTGTTTATTTATTTATTTATTTAAAAAAAATTAACCTAAGGGTTACAACGATTCTTTTGTTTTTTACTTACATACAACTTACTTTATGATCGATAAGTTAGATTGGAGAGAAACGAATACCAATAAAGTTACGCACGATTAATTTATTCTTTATTTAAGTTATACAAATAATCAAGAAGTGGACTGTATTGCTCTTGTCCGACTGCGCTGTCGGAATGCTCTGGTGGCTCTGTGGTAGATTGCGCCGATGAGCCGACTGCTTAGTCTGCTTGGTCGATGTAGACTCCCGAATGCACGTTTTCTTCTGCTGATACTGCTGCTCTGATGTGTCTGCTGCTGTGCCTAGTTGTCGGTCGCAGCTACCGTTGCCCTTATGGTGCCGAGTGGATGGCTGCTGCCATGCCCTTGTTTTCGGTCGCAACCACCGTTGCTCAGCTTGTTGACGAGTGGATGGCTGCTACCATGCGCTGGTTTTCGGTCGCATCCACCGTTGCTCTGTTTGTGGATGATTTGCTATCGTTGCAGCTGCTATTGAATGTGTGGTTGTTGCTGCCCTTCGCTGATTGTCGTTCGCAACCACCGTTGTCTGCTTGTGGATGATTTTCCTTCGTTGCAGCTGCTGTTGATGTGATGAGTGGCAGCTGCTGGCTGCGCTAATTGTCGGTCGCAAGCACCGCTACTCGGACGTTGGCA
This sequence comes from Cheilosia variabilis, assembly GCA_951230905.1. Lineage (NCBI taxonomy): Eukaryota > Metazoa > Arthropoda > Insecta > Diptera > Syrphidae > Cheilosia > Cheilosia variabilis. The sequence continues at coordinate 88,801,130 of OX579676.1, forward strand.
TTTCTCGTCGTTATTGTTATTGGAATGAGTGGTAGCGGGTGCCTGTGCTGGTTGCCGGTCGCAACCACCGCTAGGCCGACAATGATGTTGTTGTTGTTGTTGTGGGGCGGCCGTCTATGTTGTCGTAGACACTTTAAGAAGACCATTTTAGTTTTTAGCGAGAAATAGCATAGTACGTTCTGTTGTCAAAACTTTTATTTTGAAAAAAAGGAAAAGTAATAAACTATTGATGGGAAAACATATTATATAACTTGAAATTACAAACAAATCAAAAGAAATCAAAAGATATACATCGAGTAGACAATAAACTTTTATATAAAGGGTGATTTTTTAGCTGGTTTGGTTTTGGCAACACTGGTTTTGACAGCTGACGTGTGTTTAGTACCTTGTGTCACTGTCAAACAGCTTCAGTTTGGTTTGCAATTTAACCATGGATCGTCTTACAAATGAACAACGCTTGCAAATTATTAAATTTTACTATCAAAATTCGTGCTCGGTTCGAAATGTTCATCGCGCGCTGCTTCCATTTTATGATCGGCATTCTCGACCTTCTGAGCAGTCTATTCGGAAGATTGTGACCAAATTTCGCACCAAATTTACTTTGTTGGACATTAAACCACCAACACGTTTACGTACTGTGCGTAGTGAAGAAAATATTGCGGCCGTATCAGCTAGTGTGACAGAAGACCGCGAAATGTCGATTCGGCGCCGTTCCCAGCAGTTAGGCCTTTGTTACAGCACTACGTGGAAAATTTTGCGGAAGGATTTGGGCGTAAAGCCTTTTAAGATACAGCTGGTGCAAGAACTAAAGCCAGCCGACCTACCACAACGCCGAATTTTTGGTGAATGGGCTCTTGGAAAGCTGGCCGAGGATCCGCTTTTTTATCGAAAAATTGTGTTCAGCGATGAGGCTCATTTTTGGTTGAATGGGTAGGTACGTAAATAAGCAAAATTGCCGCATTTGGAATGAAGATCAGCCAGAAGCATTGCAACAGCTACCAATGCATCCCGAAAAAGCCACTGTTTGGTGCGGTTTATGGGCCGGCGGCATTATTGGGCCATATTTCTTCAAAGATGATGCGAATCGCAGCGTTACTGTCAATGGTGAACGCTACCGAGCGATGATAACAAACTTTTTTTTGCCCGAAATGGAAGTTCTTGACTTGCATGATATGTGGTTTCAACAAGACGGTGCCACATGCCACACAGCACGCGAAACAATGGCGCAATTGCGAGGCGAGTTTGGTGAACAGTTAATTTCACGTTTCGGGCCGGTCAATTGGCCGCCTAGATCGTGCGATTTGACACCATTAGATTATTTTTTGTGGGGGTATGCCAAGGCTAATGTGTATAGGGACAGCCCGCTTCGATTGACGCACTGGAAGCCAACATCCATGCATTCATTCGTGAGATACCGGCCGATATGTGTGAAAGAGTATGCCAAAATTGGACTCAGCGGATGGGCTACCTGTGACGCAGCCGCGGTCAACATTTGCATGAAATTATCTTTAAACATTAAATTGCAAGGTTCAAACTATCGATTCAAATAAATATTTCATTCATTTCTTCGAATTTTTTGTGTTTTTTTTTTAAAAAAAGTTCTAAACCTCTTAAAAAATCACCCTTTATTTATATACTATATTATACCATTGGAATCAAAAGAGAATCTATTTGAGAATAGTTACAAGAAAAAAGCTATATTTTAATCTTATTTGAAAATACTGATTTTATTCTCTCACACCTAAGGTTTTCAGGTAGTATATTAAACAAACGAGGCGCGGTTACATAATAAAAACGAGAGAAGTGTGTTTTGTGGATTGTTGGTACAGTAACGAAATTTCTGCTGTTGGCTCGTAAATTATAATTTTCAAAGAATATTTTTAAAACTTTATAGCAATAAAGATGTCTCAGAGGAAGTACCTCAAGATATTTGAACAATTCAAAACTGGGTGTTCTACGATTGACTTTACAAATAATCCTAATTGCATGCTTTTGTTTGATTAATAGGGGTTCTATTTTACTGAAATAAATAAGAAATTCCATATTGCAATTTTGATTTCAATAAACCGTTATAAACCAACATTAAAATTGGTAAATTACAGTAGAGACTGAGATGATATAGCTGCCTTACAACCATATTCAAATATTGCTTTAAGTAAAGCGTATGATTAGTCCAGCTGAGTTTATGGTCCAATATGACACCTAAATACTTAAAATATTCAACAGGCTCAATTTTAAAACAATTGGTATGGCAACTTATTAAAGGTTTTAAATAGCACCATTGGAATGGGCATCCACTAGACAAAATCGTAAGCAATCTGGTGAGTGATAAAAAAGAGGCAATTCGTCGCATATCACACACTTGATATTAAATATCATAAACTTTGTTTTATGACCCATTATTAATTTATGTTGCTTGAACCATCTCCGTATTATGTCTAAGTCATTATTTACATCCGAGAATAAACTGATATAACTCTTGCTCGAATAGGAAAGGGAAGTTGAATAAACATTGAATTAACATATATCAGAAACAGGATCGGACCCAAGACAGAACCTTGAGGAACACTTACATTTATCTGATTTTGGGAGCTAATTACATTTTTTACTTTTACTACCTGCTTACGGTTACTTAAATAAGAAGCAAACCAGACGTAAGTAAAGCCTCTGAAACCCGCATTAAATAATTTATTTAGTTGGTTGGTTGGTTGGTTTAAGTGGCTGTATTCCCGTCTACTGACGAGGGAAAAACACAAGTAACGCATTAAGCGCCGTTTTGAGACCACAACTAACGGAACCAGAAGATAAAAAGGGGGGGAAGGAAGTCAAGGGAGCTCAAAACCAGCCTGTGGAGTTGAGAAATTTGATGATTTTATTAAAATGGATACTTTGGATAGCCGAAAGGTCATCATAAAAGGGATGACCTAGTGCACTGAGTCTGGTTTTTGCTAGTGCCGGACACTCACAGAGAAGATGAAACACTGTTTCACTCTTGTTTGTGTCAGTGCAGCTACGGCAGTGGGTGTTATGAGGGATGCCAAGCTTGGCCGCGTGAGTTCCTAAGGGCCAATGGCCCGTACTAATTGCCGTTAGTCGGGCGACATCTACACGCGTTCTAGATAAAAGGTTGTTGGTTCTGGCATCATCGTAGGTTGGCCATATCTTTCTTGAAATGATACAGCTCGTCAGATTCACCCATCTCATCTCCGCCCTTGAGGAGAAGTACAGGAAGATTTCTCTCTTAACGTATCCCAGCGGAGGGAAGACTTCCTCCGCCTGAGACACGCACAGAGCAGAGCCACATCTGGCGAGTTCATCGGCTTTTTCATTCCCGTCTATGTTCCTATGACCGGGAACCCAGACGAGGGTGATTTCGAACCGATGGCAAGCCCTGGTCAATGTCTCCCTGCAATCCACAACAAGTTTTGACGTTGATTTGGTAGAACCGACAGCCTTAATAGCGGCGTGGCTGTCGACGAAGATGCCAATTTTTTTACCGAGTGTAGTTATGTTAAGGAGCAGTCTACACGCCTCCTTGATTGCGAGTACTTCCGCTTGAAAGACGCTGGCTGCGTTGGGGAGGCGGAAGGATGTGGAGATGTCTAACTCTGCTGAGAAAATGCCCGCTCCCACTCCACAGTTCATTTTGGAACCATCTGTGAAGATAGGAATGTCGAATTCGTTTACGACCGCGTTCTCCTCCCATTCAGATCTAGAAGGGAATCTAACAGAGAAGTTTTTATGGAAGTTAAGTTTGGGTACTGTGTAGTCTGTAGATAAGCGTCCTATTCCGTCGGGGAGGGACATTAGGATTCTGGAGTGGCCATAAGGCCTTTCTGACCAACATTTAGATTCCTTCAATCTTACTGCACTACACGCTGCAATATTTTTTATGTACAGATCCACCGGCAGGAAATTAAGAATCACATTGAGCGCTTCGGTCGGACTTGATCGTAGGGCTCCCGTGATACCAATACCAGCTGTCCTTTGGACTCTACCTAGTTTCGTGATGTTATAAGCTTTACTTAAGGCGGGCCACCATACCAGTGATCCGTATGTGAGGATGGGACGTACGACAGCTGTGTACATCCAACGAACCATCTTTGGTCGAAGACCCCACTTCTTGCCGAAAGTTTTACTACAGGCGTAGAAAGCTATGCTTGCCTTCTTCACTCTGTGTTCGATATTTGACTTCCAGTTGAGTTTAGGGTCGAGTATGACTCCTAGGTATTTGGCACTGGAGGATAGAGTAAGATTTTGGTTATTCAAGCGGGGAAGTGAGAAGGTTGGTATTTTGGTTTTGGTGGTGAAAAGCATCAGTTCAGTTTTACTTGGGTTAACGCTAAGACCACAACTTGTGGCCCACCCGCTAATCTTACCCAGTGCTCCTTCCATGATTTCACTTATCACGTTCGGAAACATTCCTGATACTAGAACAACCACGTCATCCGCATACGCAACGACTTTAATACCTTCACTGTCGAGTCTTGACAGAATTTTGTTGAGTACCATAATCCATAAGAGTGGCGAGATTACCCCACCTTGAGGTGTTCCTCTGCTTACTGATTTGGTTAAAAGGGTGTTACCAAGTTTTGCTTGAATGATCCTTGCTTTCAGCATGGAAATGATCCATGAAGTAACGAAATCCTCTACCCCAAGTTCTAAGAGAGATTTCTGGATCGATTAAGTGTGTACGTTATTAAAAGCGCCCTCTATGTCTAGGAAGGTAGCTAAGGTGTATTGATGATGGGAAAGTGACCTTTCAACTGTAAGCACTACTTCATGGAGAGCGGTCTCCGTGGACTTGCCCTTGAGGTATGCGTGCTGTGAGTGACATAAGGGAGACCTTTCAAGGCCTGTTCTTATGTGAAGGTCAAGTATACGTTCTAAAGTTTTGAGTATGAAGGAGGTTAAGCTAATAGGTCGGAAGTCCTTCGCAGATTCGTGACCTCTTTTGCCGATTTTCGGAATAAAAACTACTCGGACATACTTCCAAGACTGAGGTATGTGATTTAGTAGGATACTGCTCCTGTAAACTTTAACGAGTAAGGGCAGCACTATCCCTTCGTGTTTTTGCAGCATGATGGGGAGAATGCCGTCCTGTCCCGGTGATTTATACGGAGCAAAACTGTGAATGGCCCAGGAGATCTTTTCCTTGGTTATAATGCGTTCAACTTCTTCCCTGTGCGAAGGAAAACTCCCCCGCGAACTGGACGGAGTTTCGCAGTGGTCTTTACAACCAGGAAAGTGAGTGTTGAGTAGAAGCTCTAAGGATTCTTTAGTTGATTCTGTCCAGGTTCCGTTCGATCTCTTAATGAAAGATGGACTTGAGCGTACTTTGGATAGAATCTTACTGAGTCTAGCTGATTCCTTTAGAGTATCAATAGATTGGCAGTATTCGGACCATGCTTTTGTCTTAGCTGATCTAATAGATTTTTTGTAGAACTTTAGGCAGTCTTTATAAGGTTGCCAGAACTTATGCCTATAGCAGATATTGAAAATGTCCCTAGTCATCCTTCTAAGGATGGTTAGGTCCTCATTCCACCACGGCGGTAAGGTTTTTTTGCTGTATTTAACGGGACACGATGCCTTAAAGGCTGTATTCATCGCCCTTTCTAGTGCGAACGATATTGTGTCCAGTTCTGCACCTGAGTCAATTTCTAGGTGTGGGATATTGGGCAGTTTAGATTTTAAGATCTGACCGAATTTCTTCCAGTCAATTCTTTTTGGGTTTCTATATGGGGCTGGAGTATCTACCTTGATACTAAGATTGAAGAGAATCCACTCGTGGTCTGAGAAGGACTTTAAGTTGGAGACTCTCCAATTCTCAACCCTCAAGATATCACTGTTTGTTTTGAGTGTAATGTCTAACACCTCTTCCCACCCATTATAATTTTCTGTGCTAGGAAATACAAAGGTTGGGGTGTTACCTACATTGCATATGCATAGATCGGCAGTTAAAAGAAAATCAAATAAAGACTCACCACGTTCATTGATTTCCTTGCTGCCCCAGAGATGGTGTCTTGCATTAGCGTCACAGCCAATAAGGAGGTTGCCTTGCCTCGCCTGTATCGCTGCAGTAAGCTGCTCCACTTCTTCTGGCGGGGATGGTCTGTCGTGTGCCATATAGGCGGACGATATTAGTGAGGTAAGTCCTTGGGTGTGTTCTACCTCAACAACGGTTAAGTCACCCGAACTAAAATTGGGACAGAGGAAAGCGTTAATGTATTTTTTTGCTAAAATGCATGTTCTGGGCTTACCGACGTCTCTTTTGTAAAAAAGGTTGTAGTTGCTGTCTGAGAGGCCCATTATGGTCGTCTTCTTGACCCAGGGCTCCTGAATTATGCCGATGTCAATGTCTTCCTCTCTGAGGAAGACCAAAAGATTCTCCGATGCACATTTCGAGTGCTGGAGATTCGTTTGGATGACTTTCAGCATAATGGTTATTGGATCTTGCTGGCGATCGCCAGGTCCTCCAACAGCTTGTTGGCAGCGACGACGTCGTCCGTGTCGTCTTCAGGTCCTGTCGAACGGAAAATTTTTAGTTTGGCTAGCCTTATGCCAAACCTGAGCTTGTAGTCAGCCGCTTCTAATGCCCCTAGGCACTCCTCGTTGATGAGCAGCAGGTAAGATAGGCTGTTTTTCTGGGGAGCTTCTGCCTTAATGACAGCCCAGTCGTCCATGGGTATTTGCGGGTTTTGCATCTTAAGGCACTTCAGAAGACTCTCAGAGTCTATCTTCATCACGGGTAACCAAATACGTGCCCTGGGTCTCGTGGGGATATCCCTGGCTGGGATGAGCTTAAGCTTTAAGCCATCCCAGGCTTCGCCAATCTTGGCTATGCAAGATCCAAGAAAATCCTTAGAGTATTGGTCCACGCATTTAATCACCCGGTACCCTCGAACAATTTCCGCGCAGTCAAAACCTGGTTGTCTACTATCAACACCAGAGAGAACATGTTCCACAACCATCTCTGATAGTTTGGCTTCAATTCGACTCCAGTGTGACAAGATGGAATTTCCACTTTTAGACAACTCGTCTATGATGGCAACTTGAAGGTGATCCCTCACCACCTCGGTGAAGGTCCTGTTTGCCTGAGAAGTGGATGGGCCTTGAAGGTTGGTGAGTCTCGGAGCAATCTTCGACTTTTTAGAGGCGTGAGAGGTCTCATCTTGTGACCTGTTTCTTTTCACGCTCTCTTTTTTCTGTTGTGATTGCTTCGGATTGTTGTGGTATTTAACGTACTCGTCGACCACCTTTTGGTATTTAATCTTGTCCTCCTTATCCCTCTCGTCAGTCACACCAGTCTCTTCGTTCTTCGCAATCTTTGCAAGAATAAAGACAGCCCTAGTATATCTTGACTTCAAGATGGAGCCGGAGGACTTTTTGGATTTGAGTGCACTATGGCTGGTGCTCCCAGTTGAGGCTGAATCATTTTTATTGGGTGGCTTTTGGATACTATGTCTGGTATCCTCGGCCCCTATTGTTGCCGAAGCTATGGATGAGGTACAAGGTTGACTGCCTGAAGGAGTACTATGGCTGGTGCTCCTTAGGCTTGAGGGTTCAACTACTGTCTCCTGGCTGGAGGCTAGTAGGTTCTCCTCGGAAGAGGTCCCTAAGAGGGATTCTTCCTTTTTTGTTTTTTTTGTTTCTGTTTCTTTTTTGTTTGAGTTTTTGTTCATTTTAAATTTTGGTCCCACGAGTAGGTACGGAAAGAAAGTCGATCCCGGCAGAGCCGACTTACCGAGATAGGGCACTTATTACAACCGACCTTGCCTGAGCGTCGGAGGGAGCTCGTACGCGACTGGTTTTACCCCCAGCCTTTCATCCTTGGGTACGGTTTGCTATCTGCTCACGCCACCACTGGAATTAGGTTGGATTTAAAGGTTTACTCCTACCTCAAACTAATGGATCACGTCAAACGATTGAGACGTTAGCGTAAATCCTTGGCTGACACTAACCATTTGACCGGTTAGCCATTTTCAGGCGGGCGCCCACGTGAAGGACTGAGGAATGAGGATTTGTGCCCAGCCCAAATTTATTTAGTAGTAAGGTATGATTCACCATATCAAAAGTCTTTGTGATGTCAATAAAGAGGGTCGAAGGAATTTGGGAAGAATTTAGACTACTATATAAGTTAATAATTCAACGCGACGTTTAATTAAAAAAAAGTTATTTTATGAGGAACTACCTCTTTATTGCCATCAAAACTTAGAACTAAATTCACATCGATACTGGCACATTTATTTATTAATTATTTTTGCCTATTAAGCTACTTGCATCATTCAAATGTATTCAGGTCAATTTCCTGGAAATTTGTCTGGAGTGTGTAAATTGCAGTGCAATTGAGATTTTTGGAATTCGACTGTGGGAGCTCGTGTATTGACTATTGCAGTGCAGTTGAGATTCTTGGAATTCGACTGTGGGAACTCGTGTGTTAACTCTTCCCTCCTTGATTTGATTGTCCTCAATCAATTACTAAAAGTATGGGATGTCGTTGAACTTCAATGTAGGTGGCCGAACTGTGTGATTTATTACTGAAGTGGGATGGACTTGCTTATGTTCTGGTTCCAGATTTTGGATGATGATTTCGGTGTTATTTCGCTTGCAGATATTGTAGGTGGCTATAATTGCACCTGTGCCTATTATGAGTATGATTGCATACGTAATAAAACTGTGTGCTCAATTTCGTTCGTATTGTTTATATGTAACTCGTTCATCATTTCTAATGAAAGGAATTTACGGTGTTGCTTCTCTTTTGGGGTTAGTTGAAGGATTGCGGGGAGTGCTTGATATTCTGATGCTTCTCGTGAGGTAAGTGTTCTGTCATTGATGGTAATGCTGGTATTATGGAATTTGATTAAAAATGTGCCATCGAACTTTTGCTGTGTTGATTCCATTGCTAAGGTCCCATTAAAATCATTGAGTAAAATTACGCCTGTTGATACTTCGTCTATTTGTGGTAGATGTTGATTGTTTATTATATTGCAAGTAGCTTTTACACTTTTTAAAATATTAGGAATACATGCTGTGTTAGTTAGATTTACAATATCTTGGATTTTACAAATTGAAAAATAGTTACATGACTTGCAAGTTTGTTTTACACCATATGTTTCGTTTTCAGATTTCAAAATTTTTTTAAACAATAAATCTGTTGCAATATTATTTCTTTTTACGGGTTTTAGGATAAGTTTTACATAATCATTTTGAGTTACTAGAGGTATATTTATAATATAAAGTATTGAGATTGAATTGCTTGCAATTTTTACTTCTGCAAAGCTTAAGGCTTCTTCAATAGTATTGAAAGGCAAATTTTCTTTGGATATGGTGCTTAAGGACAAGTTAACTTCTTGATTGGATAATATAAGAGACTTAATAATACCGATTTTAGCCCAATGTATGGCATAATTTAGATGTTCTAGTTCTTCTTTAAATATTTTAAGTTTATATTGAACATTTATTAAAATTTCGTTATTTAGCATTTTATTTTCTTGGATTGATTTTAAAATTTCATTTGACATTTTAGTAATATTGTTCATTCTTTCATTATACAGTGTATTAATTATAATCTGTTTATTGTTATTTTGTAACATATTGTTCATTTTCTCTGTTATGGTTATATAATCCTCATGGTCGGGGTTACCCGCGACCCATTTCCAAGCCGACCCTATAAAGTCAAGGGATCTTTTCACCTTCCGTGGTTTAAGATGATGTATTAGATTTTGAATTTGAGTAATTTCATGTTTAAGATAGGAGTACAGGGAGTTATCTCTGTGAGTAAAAATAATTGGGGTTAGTTCATTTAGTCTTGTCTCGTATTGGTCCAAGTCGATCACGTGAATAAGTTTAAAGTTTCCTGTATGTAGTCTTGCGTGGCCTGTATGTATTGCTACCACTTGAGCGTTCGTAAAGTCCAGTATCTGGATTTCGGTCTTACCGAAATTAAGAAGGTATCTGAAATGATATTTAAGTGCTAATTTCTGATATTGCTTTTGTGAACTGTTCTGCCAGAGTTAGTAATGATTATAGAGTGTTTATTTTCTTTGACAATTTCTTTTCGATATCTGATTGTTAGTTTTGACCCTATTCGTTTATTGTGTTTCACATAAACTGTGTCTCCTGGGTTATATTGTCTAATAGGCTTTCTCTTTTTGTTATGGTAGCTTAGATCTTTTTCTTGTTTTAGTTTTAGTCTTTCGATATTGCTGAGTCGTATTTGTTCAAATTTGTCTGGGTCTATGTTTGGGGAACGTCCAAAGAATAGTTCAACTGGTTTTTTCTTTGTTGTAGAGTGTATTGTGAAATTGTACTCGTTAAAAGCTCTGTTGAGCAATTGCTCAAATGAACGAGGGCGTCCATCGGCCTTCAAACATCGCATGATTTCTGACAATGTTGAATGGAAGCGTTCAACCTGGCCGTTAATCTCACTTTTGTAAGGGGGTGTCCTAAAGACGTTTATCTTCAATTCATCTTCCATCATAGAGAGTATAGAAATAGAGTTGAGTGATTTTTCGTTATCGATTATCACTACTTCGGGAATGCAAAAAAAATATAATATGTTTTGCAGATGTGGTTTGATGTGTTCAATAGATCTAGATTCGATTATTTTTGCTTGGGCATATTTGGTGAATTTATCTATTGCTGTTAGGACAAAGTGTTTTTCGGTGGAAAATATATAATAGTGTGTCCAGGATATTTTGGAATGGGTGTGAGATTTAATTTTGGGTTATTTGGGTGTCGCTCGTATTTGTTTTCTTTACATATAGAGCAGTCTTTAACTATTCGTTTAATTCCAGCTGCCATTTTCGGAAAGTAGAATTTTTGTAAGATTTGGAGTCGGTTTTCGTAGGCGTTGCGATGTGCTCGTCGGTGTTCCGTAAGTATTATTTCTTCCTGTTGAGTCTCACTTTCGACATCTTCGACAATTGTTTGCGTAAAACGAATTCTATAGCTCTTGAAGTGGATTGGGTAAATTTCCTGTATTTTACCCATTGTAGGCTCATTGGTCATTAGGCCATTAACAGTATGTGGGTTGAGGTATCTTTTAAAAATGTTGCTTATTCCGATTCCGAATAAATGTTGGTTGTGTCACAATGTGTCTGGTATGTGTTGAGAAAAGGGATTTGATTTGATAACTGCTTTCGTCAGCTATTTTGAGGATAAGTTGATTACGAAAGACGTTAAGGGGCACTTCCACCGAAGGAATTAGGTTCTGAGATGAACTTTCGTCGCTGTGCATTGTTGGTGTCATTGAGTTTATTTGGACTGCTAATGGGGGTCTTGAAAGGGAATCTGCAACGATATTTGCTTTATCCGGTTTGTATTTGAGCTGATAATTGTACTCTTCTAATATCGCCTTCCATCTCTTCATTTCAGAATTTGTATTTTTATGACTCAGCGCGAACGTGAGTGGTTGGTGATCGGTAAGCATAATTTTCTTCTGTTGTACTTAACGTTCTGGAGAGGAATGTAATTGGCTTGTTATCCTGAGATAACACGGCACCTAGAGCGTAGTCTGATGCGTCTGTGGTTAACTCGAAGCTTTTATTAAAATTGGGATGAGAAAGTATAACTTCTTTAGACACTAGTGCAATTTTTAAATTTTGGAAAGCATTGAAAGCAGTTTTGTCAAGGTCAATCACTTTATTTTTTGAAGCATTTTTGGACACGCGTCCATCTTCCCCTCTTAAAAGGGATGTTAAGGGTTTTGCAAGTTTCGCATAGTCCTTAATGAAACGTCGGTAATACCCTGACATTCCTAGAAACGAGCGAAGGTCTTTAAGATTTTGGGGAGGAGGCATATCGACTATTGCGCGGACTTTCTTTGGATTGGCTTTAATACCATCTGTACCAACGATGAAACCTATAAATTCAATTTCCTTTTTCAGGAATTCACTTTTATCGAATTGGATTTTCATATTAGCATTTTCGAGGGTTCTAAATACCAATTCTATGTTCTTGAAATGTTCTTCTTCGGTTTTACCGAATATGACGATGTCGTCAATATATGCGTAGCATCTTTTTCTTATGTGCTCTTTAAGAATGTCGTCTAAAGCGCGCTGAAAAATCGCGGGGGCGTTTTTCAGTCCAAAGGGTAAGCGAACGAATTCAAATTTCCCATTATTGACCGAAAATGCTGTTTTCTCTATGTCAGTATGTTTGAGTAAGATTTGGTGGAACCCGCTTTTGAGGTCAATAATAGTAAAGTATTTCTGTTTGCCAATATTAGAAAGGGTTTATATCGGGGATAGGGTACCTATCAGGGATAGTAACCGAATTTAGTTTACGATAGTCTATAACCATACGATAATTTTTTTTTTCCGGATGCGTCCATTTTCTTTGGAACGATCCAAACGGGAGAGTTATATGGCGATTTCGATGGTCTAATTATTCCTTCATTAAGTAGTTCTTTTAGCTGCTTTTCCACTTCGTCTTTCAATGCCATTGGATAAGGGTATGATTTGGAGTAAATTGGTGTATCTATATTAGTTCGTATTTCGCCTCTTACTGTCGTAGTGTATGTCAGTTTCTTGTTGGGTTCTGCAAAAAGTGTAGGGCAGTTTTCGATAATTTTATTGAGTTTCCCTTTTTGATTGTCGGAAAGGTGCGAAAGTCGTAAATTTATGTTATTAACGTTTTCTGTAATATGCTGTTTAAGTTTTATTTGGATGTTGGGGAAGATAGTCATATAGTTTTCGTTGGTATGAGTAACAGCTTTGAGTTCTCTAAGAGAATCGTTGCCTATTATTCCATCGAAGGAGATCAGGCTGGGAAGAATGAAGAATTTTAATTTTTTCCCATTTTTTTTAAATAAATTTATAAATGAGTGATGGGTAATTTTTATATTACCTCCTACGGAGTTAGCAAAAAAAGGTTTTTCGTTAGAAATAGGGAATTTTATACGTTTAGGTTGCACGTAATTTTTGTTAGAGCCCGTATCTATTAAAAAAAGGGAAGTGAAGAACGACTTAATCTAAAAAATAGATATCGTCTAATTCTTCTGTTTCGTCGAAATGGGGGTTACCGTAGTATTCCACATATTCTTCATACGTTTGCGTATTTTGATTACTGTCCGCATTCTCGGGATATGTTTCTCCTTCGCAGTTGTCCGGTGATGGTTCCGTTTCTTGTTCGTTGTTGTCCTGTTCGGTGTTAAAGATTCTTTGGAATTTATTTGGGTGGTGAACCTGATTGGAGTTACCTTGATGATGTCGTTTCTGTATCTGCGGAATTCGTGGTCGATTAGCATAGTTGACCTGTCTTGAATGAATGCTTTGATCTATATCCATAGGCTTAGGTGGTAGTTGAGGTCTGTGATATTGTGGTCTCATTGGGTTGACATTTTGTGGCCAAGAATTTTGTTGAATAGCGTTTTGATAATGTGGTCTAGACGGTTGACCATATTGTGGCCAAGGGTTTGGTTGAAGTCGTCTTTCAGGTGTTGGTCTCATTTGCATTTGTGGGTTGTGTAGCAATTCTGGGTAGAAGTTTCCTCGCGGAGCTGGTATTGGTTTTGGGGATAGGACAGGGGGTAATTGGGTTTTGCGCGAAGAGTTTCGGCTGTTATTTGCATACTGTGTTCTGAAATCTACGTTTTGCAACTTCAGGCACAGATGTAAGGCCTGTGGAAGGTCGACTGGTTCTTTAATGCTTAAAAGACGTGGTAGATCGCCTCGCAATCCCCTTACGAAGGTGTCTAATGCCTTGTCTCTGTAGGATTGAGTCATATTATTAAGCGACTGCGTACTCATCTCCATACAGGATAGTTTGTTTAGGATTAGCGAAAGATGCTGATAAATAACCTGATAGAATTCAGGAATTGAATTAGGTCCTTGCACGAGAGTTGTCATCTGGTACTCAAGTGTACCAAGATCTCTTTTGTCGGCGTAATGCAAGGTTAAGCACTTTGAAATTTTGCTCCAATTCAAAGGCGTGTTATAAAGGGTGATTTTTTAAGAGGTTTAGAACTTTTTTAAAAAAAAACACACAAAAAATTCGAAAAAATGAATGAAATATTTATTTGAATCGATAGTTTGAACCTTGCAATTTAATGTTTTAAGATAATTGCATGCAAATGTTGACCGCGGCTGCGTCTCAGGTAGCCCATCCGCTGAGTCCAATTTTGGCATACTCTTTCACACATATCGGCCGGTATCTCACGAATGAATGCATGGATGTTGGCTTCCAGTGCGTCAATCGAAGCGGGCTTGTCCCTATACACATTAGCCTTGGCATACCCCCACAAAAAATAATCTAATGGTGTCAAATCGCACGATCTAGGCGGCCAATTGACCGGCCCGAAACGTGAAATTAACTGTTCACCAAACTCGCCTCGCAATTGCGCCATTGTTTCGCGTGCTGTGTGGCATGTGGCACCGTCTTGTTGAAACCACATATCATGCAAGTCAAGAACTTCCATTTCGGGCAAAAAAAAGTTTGTTATCATCGCTCGGTAGCGTTCACCATTGACAGTAACGCTGCGATTCGCATCATCTTTGAAGAAATATGGCCCAATAATGCCGCCGGCCCATAAACCGCACCAAACAGTGGCTTTTTCGGGATGCATTGGTAGCTGTTGCAATGCTTCTGGCTGATCTTCACTCCAAATGCGGCAATTTTGCTTATTTACGTACCCATTCAACCAAAAATGAGCCTCATCGCTGAACACAATTTTTCGATAAAAAAGCGGATCCTCGGCCAGCTTTCCAAGAGCCCATTCACCAAAAATTCGGCGTTGTGGTAGGTCGGCTGGCTTTAGTTCTTGCACCAGCTGTATCTTAAAAGGCTTTACGCCCAAATCCTTCCGCAAAATTTTCCACGTAGTGCTGTAACAAAGGCCTAACTGCTGGGAACGGCGCCGAATCGACATTTCGCGGTCTTCTGTCACACTAGCTGATACGGCCGCAATATTTTCTTCACTACGCACAGTACGTAAACGTGTTGGTGGTTTAATGTCCAACAAAGTAAATTTGGTGCGAAATTTGGTCACAATCTTCCGAATAGACTGCTCAGAAGGTCGAGAATGCCGATCATAAAATGGAAGCAGCGCGCGATGAACATTTCGAACCGAGCACGAATTTTGATAGTAAAATTCAATAATTTGCAAGCGTTGTTCATTTGTAAGACGATCCATGGTTAAATTGCAAACCAAACTGAAGCTGTTTGACAGTGACACAAGGTACTAAACACACGTCAGCTGTCAAAACCAGTGTTGCCAAAACCAAACCAGCTAAAAAATCACCCTTTAGATTCGAGGGCAATATCAGCTTGCCCTACGATTTTATTTCTTATTGTACTTAATATTCCATAATACTTTGGAGTCCCTTTAAGATGGTCGTATATCGTAAGGACTCTATCTACACACTTTTTCCAGGAGCTAAACTCTCCCGGTTGGCCTGAAAACTCGCGAAGACTTTTGGCGATATCAGGTACTTTGTCTAGATCTGAGAGGTCCCTATTAACGTTTATGTCGATAATCTGGTCGGTGTTATTATTAATGTCGGAACTTGGATTGAGTATATTGGTAATAATATGTCGTCCTTCCCTTGCTAATACTTGTGAAACGATTACTGTAATTTTTTCTGTGAGAGTGTTTAGATTTAGAGGTTCGTTCTGGTTAAGAGGAGGAGTTGCGGCAACAGGTGCCGGATTGACGTTAACAACAAGACGAGGTGGTCGGATTAAATTATTAGGATTCATTTTTACGGAGCTACCTTAAGAGAGCTGATGGATCGTGGACCACCTCCAGTGAAGAATCTCTGGACCTTCTACTGGACTCTCACTTCCCTAATAGTTGTACTGCTGCCTCGATACCAACTAGGTCTTCTGGAGGGCCAATAACAAGCAGCTCTTCAAGTCTTATTACCAAGACCAAAATTCTTTGGGCCATAAAAAGCTTTAAGCCATTTAAGTCTCCTGGACCAGATGGTATAATACCGGCCGAACTTCAGAGGAACGTTGACCTAATCCTTCCTTGGGTAACTGTAATTTTCAGAAGTTGCCTGGATTTGGCTCATATTCCCAAGTTATGGGCAGAAGTTAATGTGGTTTTTATACCCAAGGCTGGTAAAAGCACACATGTAAACCCCAAAGATCTCAGACCCATTACTTTGTCTTGATTTCTACTAAAAACCTTAGAGAAACTGATTGACATACACATACGTTGCAGTGTCAACTCAAATCTTCTGTCAGCTTCTCAACACGCGTATAGTAAAGGGAAATCGGTTGAAACGGCCCTTCACTCACTTGTATCTTCCATTGAAAAATCACTCGATTGGAAAGAATTCACATTGGTTGCTTTCCTGGATATAGAGGGAGCGTTCAACAACGTCGAAGCAGGGGCAATTCTCGGCGCACTGACGGGCCTTGGAATTGAGAAATCGATTGGCGAGTTGGTGGGCCAGTTGCTCACTAACAGGTTCATCTACTCAAAGCTGGGCGAGGCCTCGGCTCGGAGGTTCGTCAGTAGGGGTACGCCTCAGGGTGGCGTAATCTCACCTCTTCTTTGGAACCTAGTGGTGAATGAACTACTACTAATACTGGAAGGGGAGGGTTGCAAGGTAATTGCCTATGCAGATGACGTTGCTATCGCTGTCTCAGGAAAACACCTCAATACACTCAGGGATCTCTTGCAGAATGCCCTCTCCAAGCTCTCTAAATGGACCAATAAATGTGGTCTGGCGGTCAATCCTCAGAAAACTGAGTTAGTCCTCTTTACAAGGAAATACAAAATCCCAACATTTGTACCCCCTATACTAAACGGCACCCCTCTGGTGCTCACTAACACGGCTAGTTACTTGGGCCTCGTTTTAGACAGCAAACTGAGCTGGAAACCCAATATTCTGCGGAGAGTTCAGAAAGCCACCACGGCCCTGTACTGCTGTAAAAAAGCCATTGGAAGCAGATGGGGGCTTCAGCCTCGAATTACACATTGGATATATGTATCCGTTATCAGACCTATACTTACATATGGCGTTCTCGTGTGGTGGACTGCCCTGGAGAAGGCCGTCTACTACAATCACCTTAGCCGTGTTCAAAGAACGGCATGCGTATTCATCAGTGGAGCCCTTAGGACCACTCCAACAGCGGCCATGGACGTAATGTTCCACCTGCTACCGCTAGACATCTATTGCAAACAAGTGGCAGCAAATGCAGCCACTCGGATAAACGCAATTCGTTTGTGGACCAACCGGCAAACTGGTCACTCATCTATTCTAGATACATTAGAATGCATTCCAAAAGAAACTGACTACACCCTTCCTCAGTTTCAATTCGATAAGAATTTCGAAACCTACATACCCTCCCGGAGTGACTGGGAGAATGATTTAGTGCCTCGTAAGGAGTCAGTCTGCTTCTATACAGACGGGTCCAAAACCGAAACAGGAGTTGGGGGGGGGTGTTTTCTCTTTTGAACTAGATTGCAAAATCTCATTCAGCCTTCCTAATCACTGTAGTGTATTCCAGGCGGAAATCATGGCGATTAAAGAGGCCTTGTCGTGGCTTCGGTATAATGTAATATCTGTAAAGGATATCACCATCTTTACCGACAGTCAAGCCGCGATTAAATCCCTGGATTCTGTCATCTTCAATTCCACAACTGCCCTCAATTGCCGATTATCTCTTAACGAGATGGCGAAACAATTTAAAATTCACCTTATATGGGTGCCGGGTCATAGAGACATTCCAGGGAATTGTGTGACCGACGAACTCGCCAGACAAGGCACTACTATATCGATTCTACCGGAAAAGGAGAATCTCTACATACCTCTTGCTACATGCAAGCTCCTAATTAAGCAAAACGCGATTAGCGCTACGAATCGCAGGTGGTCTAATTGTACAACGTGCCACACCTCGAAACAGATCTGGCCTCAGCTAGATCTCAAGCGCTCAAAAAATCTTACTGCACTGAATAGACCCATGGTAAACACTTTAGTAGGTGTCATCACGGGACACTGCATCATAGGGAGACATGCTCTCAGGTTGGGTCTCCCCTCAAATGATTTCTGTAGAACCTGTATGGACGAGGAGGAGGAGGAGACTATTCTTCACCTTCTCTGCACGTGTCCAGCACTGTCCTTCCGCAGAAAACTACACCTCGGAGAATACTTCTTCGACAATCTCAGCGAACTCGCGAACATAGGAATCAACCGCCTCCAACGCTTCATTCTAAGCTCCGGCTGGTTTAACGGGTAGCTTATGAGAGCACCGATCCTGTGGTATCACAATGGGCCTACTCTGGCCTAAGTGAGGTTGCACTTGAGGCGGCCTTCCACTCTAACCTAACCTAACCTAACGGAGGTGAAAAGATTTAAAGAAAAGGCTTAAAAAAAAAAAATCAACTTGAGAGTGCTTATTAAATTTCTAGCTTTTATGGATAATATGATATAATTTAGCTTATATAAAAAAAAATCGTATAATTCAAGTTTGAATATTTTGTTCACTTTAGTTAGATTGATTTATATTTGTTGGAGAAATATAACTTAATAATAGCTTACATAAAAAACAATCCCACGATGTGCATTGTCCCTTATGGAGTTCTAAGATGATCCGTCGTGCACTTTACTCGGTGAGTGCGTTGGGTTGGTTGGGGCTGAGGGCGGTCTTTCAGATGAAACTGTATGGTCGGCTGTTCACGAGCTGAACTCCTTTTTACTGGTTACACAGTTACTGGGGGGCCTTAGTTTTACCACTACACTGTTACACTGATTTCATAGGTCTTTAAGCTATTAATTGCCACCTGTCAAGTCTTCAAATACTAGAATTAAGTGAAGCTTTGGTTTTTACTTGTTATCAATTTATTTTTTTATTCTTGATTATTTTATTTTAGTTCACTTTCTGATTTTAACTTAAAACACTACTTTATTATTTTTCAAAACACTTTTTAACTTTCACAAATTCACTCGATAGGTTTTTATGGAAAACTTTGTCTTCGGTCTCTGCTCGGGCGCCAGTTAATAATTCAACGCGACGTTTAATTAAAAAAAAGTTATTTTATGAGGAACTACCTCTTTATTGCCATCAAAACTTAGAACTAAATTCACATCGATACTGGCACATTTATTTATTGATTATTTTGCCCTATTAAGCTACTTGCATCATTCAAATGTATTCAGTTCAATTTCCTGGAAATTTGTCTGGAGTGTGTAAATTGCAGTGCAATCGAGATTCTTGGAATTCGACTGTGGGAGCTCGTGTATTGACTATTGCAGTGCAGTTGAGATTCTTGGAATTCGACTGTGGGAACTCGTGTGTTAACTTATATTTCCCCAATCAGCTTTAACAATGCACTCTCAGTAGATAGACCACTTCTAAACCCAAACTGAAATCCACTAAAAAAAACTAGTTCTATCAAGGAAAGATAATATTCTACTCTTCATACCCCTTTCAAAAACTTTGGAAAAAACTGATAAAAGGGAAATAGGACAGTAATTATTTAATACCATAGTATCACCCTTTTTGTGAAGTGGCATAACTACTGCTGTTTTAAGAGTTTCTGGAAAAACACCTTCATGTACACAAAAATTATAAATACACAATAAAACGTCTGAAATTTGAAAAGAAATGTTTTTCAATACATGACAAAAAATATTATTATCCAAAGAGGAAGAATTAGACGTTTTTAGTGACATTATAATTTTATGGATTTCAAGTGAATTAGACTCCTCAAAGTAAGAACTTGACATTTGAAAATCTTCTTCATGTAAACTGCTGTCACAATGAAAGGTAGAATTGAGATTATTATTATGTGAAAATCCTATGTTAGAAAAAAAGTTATTGAATAAATTCCCAACTTCCAATGTAGTCGAGTTATCATTGTTTATAATAATATCAAAGTTAGGTTTGTTTTTATTAAGTATTTCGTTAACTACCTGCCATTCCTTTTTAGAGTTACCCACGTTTTGAGCTAATTTATTTCTATAATACGAATTTCTACAAAGCGGTATTTCAGTTTTTACCTCTCGACATATCTTTTCATAAAATTTCTTTAGCCTAGAGTCCAAGGCTTAAGACATTTTGATTTGTTGATATTTGTATATATTATCTGTTTACAGTTCGTTATAAAAAATTGTAACTTGTTAAGAAACAAATGCTAATGATGGATCAACTGCAGTGTATACGCCATCCCAAAACTCTAAATTTAAGTATGATCGTAAAGCAACAAAATCAATTTTTTGAAAAACTTTCACATCAGGTTGTTTTATTCTGGAAACATTACAATTAAGTTGAATACCTGTCATACTATGGTCAGTTATTTGTAAATCATATATCATTGTTTTATAGCCTAAAGGATTGTTCCTGTGAAGCCTTATAAATAAATGATCCAAACAAGAATGAAATCGAGTAGGTTGATTTAACACAGACTCAAGACCAAAGGTAGACAATGTAGATAGAAAATTATCAACATCGGGTGAATCACTCAGCATGTTTATATTAAAATCACCTAACAGTACCACATTTTTACACTTTTGATTGACCAAATATTCCGAGAATTCATCCAAAAACTGTTTAACTGAACTCTTATGCAATCTATAGACACAGATAAGACCATAGTAAACACCAGAAATTTCGCAA
This sequence comes from Cheilosia variabilis, assembly GCA_951230905.1. Lineage (NCBI taxonomy): Eukaryota > Metazoa > Arthropoda > Insecta > Diptera > Syrphidae > Cheilosia > Cheilosia variabilis. Next base: position 88,821,701 of record OX579676.1, read on the forward strand.
TTGACACTGATAATATCAGCATTTTCCATATTATACTTATCAATTTCACACCCTATAAAATTACTTCTATAGAATACCGCGACGCCACCGGCTGCATAAGAATCATTACAAGATACTTCAAGTTTAAAATCCGGAATTAAATCAAATTCAGACGTCTCATCACTAAATATCCAAATTTCAGAAAGGAAAATTATGTCTGGTAAATGATCCAAAGGTGTCAGGTGAGATAAAAATGTATTAAAATTTGATCGCATACTACGAACATTTTGAAGAATGATTGAAAACCCTGAAGAATTCTCATTATTAGGATGGTCTACACATAAACATTTAATATTATCAGAAATTATTCAAGAAAAACTATTGTAAAAACTTGAATCATTTAGAGGATTATTTATACAAGTATTATTCATGAATTAAAAAAAAAACAAAAGATATGTAATTACTTAAAGTTCAAGTTTAGTAAAATCCTCAAATGATTTAATTTTAATAACTCTGTCACCTTTTTTTTTCTGATGAGAACATTTGAATCTCGAACCCAGACAAATTTGCATTTGTTTTTGAGTTTAAGATCATTTGCCTTTTTCAATAAAGATCTTGTGTAGCCAGTGAGACGATCATTGTTGTAAATCTTATTGCTGCTACTGCTGATGTTGTTACTGTTGCCATCATTATTTTTGTTGTTAAGTTGAGCACCAAAAATATTAGAAATAATACTTTTTTTATTTTCACGCATCTTCTTCATCACATCCTTCTTCCTAAACTCAGTTGAGAACTTCAGGCATACGATGTCAGGAGCAAACCGTTTGTTCTTGTTGTTCGTGTTAATACTCTTAACATAACACGAAACAATTTCGTTGACATCGATTCATCACCAATGACAGTTTTAAGCAATTTATTTACTTTTACTCTTACATTTGCATTGTTTACATCGGGAATGGCAATAATATCCACTGCACTCAGTTTCTCTTTCTGCTCCAGTGCATTTAGCTTCATCTCCAATACATCAACTCTTTTGTTTAAAGAGGCATTACATACTAACTTCAAGAGCTTTGATCTAAGTTAGGGCCTCTGTATTGACTTGCTTTAATTCAATGATCTCAGCTTATAGCATTTGGAGTGTAACTGTCTGTTGACCCACTTTGATGTCGTTATGGGTAGCGAGAGAAGAGATTTAAGCTGCTGTAGTCGTTGTGGTGTTGTTGCTGCCAAAACTGCATCCAGAAGCAATACCAGATGTATTACTCTTAGAAGAAACAAGGTTCGAAGAGATAATAGGAGAATCTATCAATATTGACTTTCTCCGCTGAGTAATACAGCTATCGCCTTAAAGCCTTGACCACTTTTCTCACAGAAATCGATGTCTCTTTTTTCTAATTTCGCGCATTTTCCGTGGTAATATTCTTTACAATTTATGCACTGAATCTTGAGTTCATGTCTATCGACTTTTAAATAACATAAACCGCACTTCATTTTTCAACTATTTGTACCTACTTAACAGACAAATAGAATTAACACAATAAAATAAAAAACAATAAAACTTAGATTTTATGTGATTTAAAGTGTAATTTAGGAGGAGTAATTCCCTATGCGTGTGTCCCCATCAACACTCAACGTTTTTCCAAAAAAAATCCAGCAAAATATGACTTATTTTGTTGATCAAAGTTTCAAAAACTATATCGTTTAGACGATCGTTGATATACGGAATCTGCTCCCTGATCAACTGAAAGAAGAAAAGCCGGTTTTAAACGATCGATCGAAACTGTAACGTCTTTTTCTCGAATTTTGAGAACAACAAATTTATCTGATCTCTTCACGACGGGAGATGAGCCTGTAGGAAGCTCCTTGAATACAAAGATTTCTCTTGACCCATGACGAGAAGCGTTTCGAAATGAAGTCGAAGTTGGCTCACAAAAGTTTTTGGTTCGGTGACGTTTTCTTTACGTGACAAAAATTCACCGGGGAATCTGATGGATTCTCCGTATAACATTTCGGCTACTGTGGCTTGTAGGTCTTCCTTGAAAGATGCTCTAAGTCCGAGCAGTACAACAGAGAGTTCATCGACCCATGCTGGTGATTCATGACATTTTATGGCGGCTTTCAGTTGACGATGGAACTTTTCGACCATGCCATTAGCTGCGGTGTGGTAAGCAGTTGTCGTCAGATGGTTGATGCCAAACGATTTGTTTAAGGACAGAAAGAGATCGGACAAAAATTGTCTGCCACGGTCCGATGTTATCTTGAGTGGTAGTCCAAAACGTGCTATCCAATTTGCGAAGCGAGCTCTTGCAAGCATTTCAGCAGTAGAATCTTCTAACGGATAAGCTTCAGGCCAGCGGGAATACCGGTCAACAACAGTGAGACAATATATGAATCCTCGCGAGTATGGAAGAGGTCCGACGAAGTCGTCGTGAATATGCTCGAACATCGAAGATGTTTGCTCGAAGTCTCCAATGGGGGATGATGTATGACGTGTTATCTTCGATCGTTGACATGGAATGCATGCCTTTGCCCATGCTCTGCAGTCTTTCTGCACCTTTTTGTGACGCTGCGAGTTCTTCAAAGTTCACCGACTTGCTGATGCCTTCGACTCGAGACATAGTATCGTTTTCCGTTCCCGCAATGTGTTTGATGTCGGTGACATTGACATTGTATTTATTTTATTGGCACATATATTTTCGTTTACAATGTTTTACCTGCAAAGCAAAGTGCTTATCTGCAGGTGGTTGGACATAACATTGAGATTAGTTTTGAAGTGATTTCAAATTGAAAACGTTAAGTTTAAATACAATCATTAATTTCTGGAGTTAAAAGTATTTTAGATATTTTAAGATTTACTAATGTTTCCTTAGATTACATGATGAAATTCAATAAAATGTTTTTTAATCTCTTTTTTCCTTGTTTTGAAATTTGGAATAATTTTCAGTAACGGTGGGAGCGAATTTAGCAATTTAGGAACAGTACATCGTAGTTCTCTGTCTCCGTACGAGTTGTAAGCAGTCGGAACTTCAAGCATCCCTTGGGCTCGTCTTCGGGTGTTTAATGTATGGTTGATGGGTTGAAGAAACTTAGGAGTGTTGTCCCCTTGAAGATTGCTTTTACATCTAGAACTTTAAGACTAATTATTTTAACAAGACGATGTTGTAGGTTAGATATCTTCTCCAGGTGGGTCTTTGCTGCGTTTCCTCAGGCCAGAATCCCGTATCTAATGCGTGATTCTGCCAACGAGTAGTACACTTGCTTTTGTACTTCGATATGTGAGTAACGCTTAAGATACACCATTGCGAATATAGTGCTCTTAAGTTGAAGACGCAGGACGTTGATGTGCTCACGCCATAGGAATTTCTCGTCGATCGTAACTCCGAGGTACTTAATGGTTTTAACTACCTCAATTCTGCTTATTTCTATAATACGAATTTCTACAAAGCGGTATTTCAGTTTTTACCTCTCGACATATCTTTTCATAAAATTTCTTTAGCCTAGAGTCCAAGGCTTAAGACATTTTGATTTGTTGATATTTGTATATATTATCTGTTTACAGTTCGTTATATAAAATTGTAACTTGTTAAGAAACAAATGCTAATGATGGATCAACTGCAGTGTATACGCCATCCCAAAACTCTAAATTTAAGTATGATCGTAAAGCAACAAAATCAATTTTTTGAAAAACTTTCACATCAGGTTGTTTTATTCTGGAAACATTACAATTAAGTTGAATACCTGTCATACTATGGTCAGTTATTTGTAAATCATATATCATTGTTTTATAGCCTAAAGGATTGTTCCTGTGAAGCCTTATAAATAAATGATCCAAACAAGAATGAAATCGAGTAGGTTGATTTAACACAGACTCAAGACCAAAGGTAGACAATGTAGATAGAAAATTATCAACATCGGGTGAATCACTCAGCATGTTTATATTAAAATCACCTAACAGTACCACATTTTTATACTTTTGATTGACCAAATATTCCGAGAATTCATCCAAAAACTGTTTAACTGAACTCTTATGCAATCTATAGACACAGATAAGACAATAGTAAACACCAGAAATTTCGCAATTGACACTGATAATATCAGCATTTTCCATATTATACTTATCAATTTCACACCCTATAAAATTACTTCTATAGAATACCGCGACGCCACCGGCTGCATAAGAATCATTACAAGATACTTCAAGTTTAAAATCCGGAATTAAATCAAATTCAGACGTCTCATCACTAAATATCCAAATTTCAGAAAGGAAAATTATGTCTGGTAAATGATCCAAAGGTGTCAGGTGAGATAAAAATGTATTAAAATTTGATCGCATACTACGAACATTTTGAAGAATGATTGAAAACCCTGAAGAATTCTCATTATTAGGATGGTCTACACATAAACATTTAATATTATCAGAAATTATTCAAGAAAAACTATTGTAAAAACTTGAATCATTTAGAGGATTATTTATACAAGTATTATTCATGAATTAAAAAAAAAAAAAAAGATATGCAATTACTTAAAGTTCAAGTTTAGTAAAATCCTCAAATGATTTAATTTTAATAACTCTGTCACCTTTTTTTTTCTGATGAGAACATTTGAATCTCGAACCCAGACAAATTTGCATTTGTTTTTGAGTTTAAGATCATTTGCCTTTTTCAATAAAGATCTTGTGTAGCCAGTGAGACGATCATTGTTGTAAATCTTATTGCTGCTACTGCTGATGTTGTTACTGTTGCCATCATTATTTTTGTTGTTAAGTTGAGCACCAAAAATATTAGAAATAATACTTTTTTTATTTTCACGCATCTTCTTCATCACATCCTTCTTCCTAAACTCAGTTGAGAACTTCAGGCATACGATGTCAGGAGCAAACCGTTTGTTCTTGTTGTTCGTGTTAATACTCTTAACATAACACGAAACAATTTCGTTGACATCGATTCATCACCAATGACAGTTTTAAGCAATTTATTTACTTTTACTCTTACATTTGCATTGTTTACATCGGGAATGGCAATAATATCCACTGCACTCAGTTTCTCTTTCTGCTCCAGTGCATTTAGCTTCATCTCCAATACATCAACTCTTTTGTTTAAAGAGGCATTACATACTAACTTCAAGAGCTTTGATCTAAGTTAGGGCCTCTGTATTGACTTGCTTTAATTCAATGATCTCAGCTTATAGCATTTGGAGTGTAACTGTCTGTTGACCCACTTTGATGTCGTTATGGGTAGCGAGAGAAGAGATTTAAGCTGCTGTAGTCGTTGTGGTGTTGTTGCTGCCAAAACTGCATCCAGAAGCAATACCAGATGTATTACTCTTAGAAGAAACAAGGTTCGAAGAGATAATAGGAGAATCTATCAATATTGACTTTCTCCGCTGAGTAATACAGCTATCGCCTTAAAGCCTTGACCACTTTTCTCACAGAAATCGATGTCTCTTTTTTCTAATTTCGCGCATTTTCCGTGGTAATATTCTTTACAATTTATGCACTGAATCTTGAGTTCATGTCTATCGACTTTTAAATAACATAAACCGCACTTCATTTTTCAACTATTTGTACCTACTTAACAGACAAATAGAATTAACACAATAAAATAAAAAACAATAAAACTTAGATTTTATGTGATTTAAAGTGTAATTTAGGAGGAGTAATTCCCTATGCGTGTGTCCCCATCAACACTCAACGTTTTTCCAAAAAAATCCAGCAAAATATGACTTATTTTGTTGATCAAAGTTTCAAAAACTATATCGTTTAGACGATCGTTGATATACGGAATCTGCTCCCTGATCAACTGAAAGAAGAAAAGCCGGTTTTAAACGATCGATCGAAACTGTAACGTCTTTTTCTCGAATTTTGAGAACAACAAATTTATCTGATCTCTTCACGACGGGAGATGGGCCTGTAGGAAGCTCCTTGAATACAAAGATTTCTCTTGACCCATGACGAGAAGCGTTTCGAAATGAAGTCGAAGTTGGCTCACAAAAGTTTTTGGTTCGGTGACGTTTTCTCTACGTGACAAAAATTCACCGGGGAATCTGATGGATTCTCCGTATAACATTTCGGCTACTGTGGCTTGTAGGTCTTCCTTGAAAGATGCTCTAAGTCCGAGCAGTACAACAGAGAGTTCATCGACCCATGCTGGTGATTCATGACATTTTATGGCGGCTTTCAGTTGACGATGGAACTTTTCGACCATGCCATTAGCTGCGGTGTGGTAAGCAGTTGTCGTCAGATGGTTGATGCCAAACGATTTGTTTAAGGACAGAAAGAGATCGGACAAAAATTGTCTGCCACGGTCCGATGTTATCTTGAGTGGTAGTCCAAAACGTGCTATCCAATTTGCGAAGCGAGCTCTTGCAAGCATTTCAGCAGTAGAATCTTCTAACGGATAAGCTTCAGGCCAGCGGGAATACCGGTCAACAACAGTGAGACAATATATGAATCCTCGCGAGTATGGAAGAGGTCCGACGAAGTCGTCGTGAATATGCTCGAACATCGAAGATGTTTGCTCGAAGTCTCCAATGGGGGATGATGTATGACGTGTTATCTTCGATCGTTGACATGGAATGCATGCCTTTGCCCATGCTCTGCAGTCTTTCTGCACCTTTTTGTGACGCTGCGAGTTCTTCAAAGTTCACCGACTTGCTGATGCCTTCGACTCGAGACATAGTATCGTTTTCCGTTCCCGCAATGTGTTTGATGTCGGTGACATTGACATTGTATTTATTTTATTGGCACATATATTTTCGTTTACAATGTTTTACCTGCAAAGCAAAGTGCTTATCTGCAGGTGGTTGGACATAACATTGAGATTAGTTTTGAAGTGATTTCAAATTGAAAACGTTAAGTTTAAATACAATCATTAATTTCTGGAGTTAAAAGTATTTTAGATATTTTAAGATTTACTAATGTTTCCTTAGATTACATGATGAAATTCAATAAAATGTTTTTTAATCTCTTTTTTCCTTGTTTTGAAATTTGGAATAATTTTCAGTAACGGTGGGAGCGAATTTAGCAATTTAGGAACAGTACATCGTAGTTCTCTGTCTCCGTACGAGTTGTAAGCAGTCGGAACTTCAAGCATCCCTTGGGCTCGTCTTCGGGTGTTTAATGTATGGCTGATGGGTTGAAGAAACTTAGGAGTGTTGTCCCCTTGAAGATTGCTTTTACATCTAGAACTTTAAGACTAATTATTTTAACAAGACGATGTTGTAGGTTAGATATCTTCTCCAGGTGGGTCTTTGCTGCGTTTCCTCAGGCCAGAATCCCGTATCTAATGCGTGATTCTGCCAACGAGTAGTACACTTGCTTTTGTACTTCGATATGTGAGTAACGCTTAAGATACACCATTGCGAATATAGTGCTCTTAAGTTGAAGACGCAGGACGTTGATGTGCTCACGCCATAGGAATTTCTCGTCGATCGTAACTCCGAGGTACTTAATGGTTTTAACTACCTCAATTCTGCTTATTTCTATAATACGAATTTCTACAAAGCGGTATTTCAGTTTTTACCTCTCGACATATCTTTTCATAAAATTTCTTTAGCCTAGAGTCCAAGGCTTAAGACATTTTGATTTGTTGATATTTGTATATATTATCTGTTTACAGTTCGTTATATAAAATTGTAACTTGTTAAGAAACAAATGCTAATGATGGATCAACTGCAGTGTATACGCCATCCCAAAACTCTAAATTTAAGTATGATCGTAAAGCAACAAAATCAATTTTTTGAAAAACTTTCACATCAGGTTGTTTTATTCTGGAAACATTACAATTAAGTTGAATACCTGTCATACTATGGTCAGTTATTTGTAAATCATATATCATTGTTTTATAGCCTAAAGGATTGTTCCTGTGAAGCCTTATAAATAAATGATCCAAACAAGAATGAAATCGAGTAGGTTGATTTAACACAGACTCAAGACCAAAGGTAGACAATGTAGATAGAAAATTATCAACATCGGGTGAATCACTCAGCATGTTTATATTAAAATCACCTAACAGTACCACATTTTTACACTTTTGATTGACCAAATATTCCGAGAATTCATCCAAAAACTGTTTAACTGAACTCTTATGCAATCTATAGACACAGATAAGACAATAGTAAACACCAGAAATTTCGCAATTGACACTGATAATATCAGCATTTTCCATATTATACTTATCAATTTCACACCCTATAAAATTACTTCTATAGAATACCGCGACGCCACCGGCTGCATAAGAATCATTACAAGATACTTCAAGTTTAAAATCCGGAATTAAATCAAATTCAGACGTCTCATCACTAAATATCCAAATTTCAGAAAGGAAAATTATGTCTGGTAAATGATCCAAAGGTGTCAGGTGAGATAAAAATGTATTAAAATTTGATCGCATACTACGAACATTTTGAAGAATGATTGAAAACCCTGAAGAATTCTCATTATTAGGATGGTCTACACATAAACATTTAATATTATCAGAAATTATTCAAGAAAAACTATTGTAAAAACTTGAATCATTTAGAGGATTATTTATACAAGTATTATTCATGAATTAAAAAAAAAACAAAAGATATGTAATTACTTAAAGTTCAAGTTTAGTAAAATCCTCAAATAATTTAATTTTAATAACTCTGTCACCTTTTTTTTCTGATGAGAACATTTGAATCTCGAACCCAGACAAATTTGCATTTGTTTTTGAGTTTAAGATCATTTGCCTTTTTCAATAAAGATCTTGTGTAGCCAGTGAGACGATCATTGTTGTAAATCTTATTGCTGCTACTGCTGATGTTGTTACTGTTGCCATCATTATTTTTGTTGTTAAGTTGAGCACCAAAAATATTAGAAATAATACTTTTTTTATTTTCACGCATCTTCTTCATCACATCCTTCTTCCTAAACTCAGTTGAGAACTTCAGGCATACGATGTCAGGAGCAAACCGTTTGTTCTTGTTGTTCGTGTTAATACTCTTAACATAACACGAAACAATTTCGTTGACATCGATTCATCACCAATGACAGTTTTAAGCAATTTATTTACTTTTACTCTTACATTTGCATTGTTTACATCGGGAATGGCAATAATATCCACTGCACTCAGTTTCTCTTTCTGCTCCAGTGCATTTAGCTTCATCTCCAATACATCAACTCTTTTGTTTAAAGAGGCATTACATACTAACTTCAAGAGCTTTGATCTAAGTTAGGGCCTCTGTATTGACTTGCTTTAATTCAATGATCTCAGCTTATAGCATTTGGAGTGTAACTGTCTGTTGACCCACTTTGATGTCGTTATGGGTAGCGAGAGAAGAGATTTAAGCTGCTGTAGTCGTTGTGGTGTTGTTGCTGCCAAAACTGCATCCAGAAGCAATACCAGATGTATTACTCTTAGAAGAAACAAGGTTCGAAGAGATAATAGGAGAATCTATCAATATTGACTTTCTCCGCTGAGTAATACAGCTATCGCCTTAAAGCCTTGACCACTTTTCTCACAGAAATCGATGTCTCTTTTTTCTAATTTCGCGCATTTTCCGTGGTAATATTCTTTACAATTTATGCACTGAATCTTGAGTTCATGTCTATCGACTTTTAAATAACATAAACCGCACTTCATTTTTCAACTATTTGTACCTACTTAACAGACAAATAGAATTAACACAATAAAATAAAAAACAATAAAACTTAGATTTTATGTGATTTAAAGTGTAATTTAGGAGGAGTAATTCCCTATGCGTGTGTCCCCATCAACACTCAACGTTTTTCCAAAAAAATCCAGCAAAATATGACTTATTTTGTTGATCAAAGTTTCAAAAACTATATCGTTTAGACGATCGTTGATATACGGAATCTGCTCCCTGATCAACTGAAAGAAGAAAAGCCGGTTTTAAACGATCGATCGAAACTGTAACGTCTTTTTCTCGAATTTTGAGAACAACAAATTTATCTGATCTCTTCACGACGGGAGATGGGCCTGTAGGAAGCTCCTTGAATACAAAGATTTCTCTTGACCCATGACGAGAAGCGTTTCGAAATGAAGTCGAAGTTGGCTCACAAAAGTTTTTGGTTCGGTGACGTTTTCTCTACGTGACAAAAATTCACCGGGGAATCTGATGGATTCTCCGTATAACATTTCGGCTACTGTGGCTTGTAGGTCTTCCTTGAAAGATGCTCTAAGTCCGAGCAGTACAACAGAGAGTTCATCGACCCATGCTGGTGATTCATGACATTTTATGGCGGCTTTCAGTTGACGATGGAACTTTTCGACCATGCCATTAGCTGCGGTGTGGTAAGCAGTTGTCGTCAGATGGTTGATGCCAAACGATTTGTTTAAGGACAGAAAGAGATCGGACAAAAATTGTCTGCCACGGTCCGATGTTATCTTGAGTGGTAGTCCAAAACGTGCTATCCAATTTGCGAAGCGAGCTCTTGCAAGCATTTCAGCAGTAGAATCTTCTAACGGATAAGCTTCAGGCCAGCGGGAATACCGGTCAACAACAGTGAGACAATATATGAATCCTCGCGAGTATGGAAGAGGTCCGACGAAGTCGTCGTGAATATGCTCGAACATCGAAGATGTTTGCTCGAAGTCTCCAATGGGGGATGATGTATGACGTGTTATCTTCGATCGTTGACATGGAATGCATGCCTTTGCCCATGCTCTGCAGTCTTTCTGCACCTTTTTGTGACGCTGCGAGTTCTTCAAAGTTCACCGACTTGCTGATGCCTTCGACTCGAGACATAGTATCGTTTTCCGTTCCCGCAATGTGTTTGATGTCGGTGACATTGACATTGTATTTATTTTATTGGCACATATATTTTCGTTTACAATGTTTTACCTGCAAAGCAAAGTGCTTATCTGCAGGTGGTTGGACATAACATTGAGATTAGTTTTGAAGTGATTTCAAATTGAAAACGTTAAGTTTAAATACAATCATTAATTTCTGGAGTTAAAAGTATTTTAGATATTTTAAGATTTACTAATGTTTCCTTAGATTACATGATGAAAATCAATAAAATGTTTTTTAATCTCTTTTTTCCTTGTTTTGAAATTTGGAATAATTTTCAGTAACGGTGGGAGCGAATTTAGCAATTTAGGAACAGTACATCGTAGTTCTCTGTCTCCGTACGAGTTGTAAGCAGTCGGAACTTCAAGCATCCCTTGGGCTCGTCTTCGGGTGTTTAATGTATGGCTGATGGGTTGAAGAAACCGTCGGTCGTCCATATAGCTTAGGAGTGTTGTCCCCTTGAAGATTGCTTTTACATCTAGAACTTTAAGACTAATTATTTTAACAAGACGATGTTGTAGGTTAGATATCTTCTCCAGGTGGGTCTTTGCTGCGTTTCCTCAGGCCAGAATCCCGTATCTAATGCGTGATTCTGCCAACGAGTAGTACACTTGCTTTTGTACTTCGATATGTGAGTAACGCTTAAGATACACCATTGCGAATATAGTGCTCTTAAGTTGAAGACGCAGGACGTTGATGTGCTCACGCCATAGGAATTTCTCGTCGATCGTAACTCCGAGGTACTTAATGGTTTTAACTACCTCAATTCTGCTTATTTCTATAATACGAATTTCTACAAAGCGGTATTTCAGTTTTTACCTCTCGACATATCTTTTCATAAAATTTCTTTAGCCTAGAGTCCAAGGCTTAAGACATTTTGATTTGTTGATATTTGTATATATTATCTGTTTACAGTTCGTTATATAAAATTGTAACTTGTTAAGAAACAAATGCTAATGATGGATCAACTGCAGTGTATACGCCATCCCAAAACTCTAAATTTAAGTATGATCGTAAAGCAACAAAATCAATTTTTTGAAAAACTTTCACATCAGGTTGTTTTATTCTGGAAACATTACAATTAAGTTGAATACCTGTCATACTATGGTCAGTTATTTGTAAATCATATATCATTGTTTTATAGCCTAAAGGATTGTTCCTGTGAAGCCTTATAAATAAATGATCCAAACAAGAATGAAATCGAGTAGGTTGATTTAACACAGACTCAAGACCAAAGGTAGACAATGTAGATAGAAAATTATCAACATCGGGTGAATCACTCAGCATGTTTATATTAAAATCACCTAACAGTACCACATTTTTACACTTTTGATTGACCAAATATTCCGAGAATTCATCCAAAAACTGTTTAACTGAACTCTTATGCAATCTATAGACACAGATAAGACAATAGTAAACACCAGAAATTTCGCAATTGACACTGATAATATCAGCATTTTCCATATTATACTTATCAATTTCACACCCTATAAAATTACTTCTATAGAATACCGCGACGCCACCGGCTGCATAAGAATCATTACAAGATACTTCAAGTTTAAAATCCGGAATTAAATCAAATTCAGACGTCTCATCACTAAATATCCAAATTTCAGAAAGGAAAATTATGTCTGGTAAATGATCCAAAGGTGTCAGGTGAGATAAAAATGTATTAAAATTTGATCGCATACTACGAACATTTTGAAGAATGATTGAAAACCCTGAAGAATTCTCATTATTAGGATGGTCTACACATAAACATTTAATATTATCAGAAATTATTCAAGAAAAACTATTGTAAAAACTTGAATCATTTAGAGGATTATTTATACAAGTATTATTCATGAATTAAAAAAAAAACAAAAGATATGTAATTACTTAAAGTTCAAGTTTAGTAAAATCCTCAAATGATTTAATTTTAATAACTCTGTCACCTTTTTTTTTCTGATGAGAACATTTGAATCTCGAACCCAGACAAATTTGCATTTGTTTTTGAGTTTAAGATCATTTGCCTTTTTCAATAAAGATCTTGTGTAGCCAGTGAGACGATCATTGTTGTAAATCTTATTGCTGCTACTGCTGATGTTGTTACTGTTGCCATCATTATTGTTGTTGTTAAGTTGAGCACCAAAAATATTAGAAATAATACTTTTTTTATTTTCACGCATCTTCTTCATCACATCCTTCTTCCTAAGTTAGTTAGTTAGTTAGGTAAGGTGGCTGTCAAAAGAGACTCACTTAGACCAAAGTAAATATAGGTCCTTTGTGGTACCACATGGGGGGGGGGGGGGTTGGCCAGAGTAAATAACTAGACCGGACAAGCTGGTGGGAACGTTGTTGTTGCCTAATACTGATGGCGATTAGCCCATGGCTAAAATCCTCCTGTGTCACGTCGAGGGTAAAAACGGGGTGGTTTGTCCTTGGGTCGGGGTAAGGGTGCCGATACAGTCTATCCCTTGCCCGTGAACCTCGGACGACCCTGGTTGGGCGGTATGTTTTCGAATAATTTGAGGGGTGACCGAAACAGTGTACCCTTCGTTTATGATTCTTCGACATATCGTCCGAAATGACGTATACCGTTTGATTCAGTATCGTTAGAGCTGCCCTTTCTTTATGGGGCCCTTGGTAAGGTTGGTCGAGGAGGAGGTGACCTGTCGATAGTTAGCCTTCAGATAGGCGGGTGGTAACCGTAACGGTTGGACCCTCGCCTGAGTCCTCTGGTAACTGCTCGGAAAGGGCCGATGGGGCGAGGCGTAGTAGTAGAGGTGATTGGATCAATCGTTCTGACTACTGCGCAAATTGTGAGGTGTCACAGATTGGTAACAGATTGGGTCTGACCGAGTGACGGGTTGTTTCGGATAAACAACGAGGGGTAACCGAAACAGTTTCCCCTCTGTTGCAATCCATAAACAATCTGTCTAAATAGGGGCTAATGGGATCAACTTCTGATACCGAAAAAGTAAGAGTGATCATTGCAGCCATTTGGTCTTGGTAATAAATTTGCTGATGCAGCGTGTGTCTGTGAGGGACAAGTCACTGAGGTCTACGAAGAAGTATTTACCTAAGTATGTTTTGCGCAAGTTTGCGAGAGCTGGGCAGGTGCACAGAAGATGGAGGACGGTTTCCTCTTCCTCCTCATCCATGCAGCTTCTGCAGAAGTCGTTGTAGGGTGCTCCTAGTCTGCGAGCGTGCCTACCTATTAAACAGTGCCCTGTTAATACTCCTACTACTGAGCTGATTCTATTTCTTCTGATAGAGAGAAGCTTCTGAGTCCTTTTGGCATCCATGTTTGGCCAGGTTTGCTTCGATGTGGTGCAGGTATTAATGCTGTTCCACCTATTGTTCGCGATCGTTATTGCCTTCTTAAGTAAGGAGAATTTAATCGTTTGCATAGGAGCGTACGGTTCACTGTTGTTGTTCGAGTGAAGGCCGCTGCCTTGTCTGGCTAGCTCGTCCGCTTTGCAGTTGCCAGGAATGTCACTGTGCCCCGGAACCCAGCACAGGGTTACTGAACATCTGTCCGCAATCTCGTTAAGAGATTCCCGGCATTGTTTTACCAACTTTGATCTAATTGTTGGTGTATTCAGGGCTTTTATTGCTGCCTGACTGTCTATGTATAATACGATAGCTTTTTTGTCTATCGCAAACAAGGCGAGTCTGCAGGCTGCCTCGCGTATAGCCATAATTTCAGCCTGAAAGACGCTACAGTGGTCTGGAAGACGTAAGGCAGTACTAATTGCGGGTGATGGAGAATAGACTCCAGCTCCCGTGCCTGTTGCCATTTTGGATCCATCTGTATAAACTTCAAGTGCAAGATTGTTAACTATTGTGCCATTCTCCCATTCGGAACGATCTGGGATTAATACTTTGTATTTAATGTTGAAGTCCTCAAAAGGTATGGTGTAATCCGTTATATCTGGGATTGCATTAGGGAGAATGCTCGTATGGCCTATTTTATGGTTGGTCCATTTCTGCGATTCTCTAAGTCTTAAGGCTGCCGTAGACGCGACTAGTTTCCCGTGTATATCGACAGGAAGAAGGTGTAGTATTGTGTCTAAGGCGGCCGAAGGTGTGGATCTAAGTGCACCTGTGATGCAAATGCTGGCTGATCTTTGTATCCGTTCCAAAGAACTGGTGTTACACTTTGTCTTTAGTGCGGGCCACCAAACCAGGATTCCGTAGAACAGAATTGGTCTGACTACCGCAGTATAGAGCCAGTTTGTTACCCTAGGCTGGAGGCCCCATTTAGGGCCCAATACCTTCCTGCATGTGTGGATAGCAACCGCGGCTTTCCTAGTGCGGTCCTGAATATTAAGCTTCCAGTTTAGCTTGCTGTCTAAAATTAGACCTAGATATTTGGCATGATTGCTAAATTTCAGCTCCTTGTTTTTGAGTTTTGGAGGAGTTAAATTGGGAATTTTGTATCTGTTTGTGAACAAGATTAGCTCTGTTTTGGATGGGTTAATATCAAGTCCGACTGTAACCGTCCATTTAACTAACTTATGAAGGGCGGATTCCATAAGGTCTCTTATTATATTAGGGAACTTTCCAGTTACAGCAATAGCGATGTCATCTGCATAAGCTATAACTTTACAACCCATATTTCTCAGGATGGTGAGTGCTTCATCAACTACTAAGATCCAAAGTAGTGGCGACAACACTCCCCCCTGGGGTGTTCCTCTATACACTAAGCGTTTGGTTTGACAGCTTCCTAGTTCAGATAGGATCACTCTGCTACTGAGCATGTTTTCAATCCAGACGCGTATGCAGCTGTCAACATTCAGTCTGCGGAGTGCATTAGAAATGCCTTCTGTTTTGACGTTATTGAAGGCGCCTTCAATGTCTAGAAAAGATACCATCGCATACTCTTTGATTGAGAGAGATTTTTCAATGGTGCCTACTAGTGAGTGTAGAGCTGTCTCCACCGAGAAACCCTTGCGATAGGCATGTTGGGAATCTGACAGGGAGCCAGCGGATAAGTTCTTACGAATGTATGAATCAATGAGTCTTTCCAGTGTCTTCAGAAAGAAGGAGGAGAGACTGATTGGCCTGAGATCCTTGGGGGAAACGTGTGAGGCCTTGCCACACTTTGGTATGAAAATCACATTAACCCTTTTCCATGATGCAGGAGTGTATCCGAATCTGAGACAAGTTCGGAAGATCACTACGAGCCAGGGGGTCAGAGTATCTAGAGATTTCTGTATTTCTACTGGCGTTATTTTATCTGGGCCAGGAGATTTATACGGAAGGAAGCTGTTGACGGCCCAGTAGATGCTGCGGCCGTTGACAATCCCAACCGGTGATTCTTGAGCCGGGAAGCTCGGTGGCGTTGATGAGATAGCCTCTTTTGAATTACCAGGAAAGTGTGTATTCATGTCCTTCTTCCTAAACTCAGTTGAAAACTTCATGCCTGAAGTTTTCCTTCTTCCTAAACTCAGTTGAAAACTTCAGGCATACGATGTCAGGAGCAAACCGTTTGTTCTTGTTGTTCGTGTTAATACTCTTAACATAACAGGAAACAATTTCGTTGACATCGATTCATTACCAATGACAGTTTTAAGCAATTTATTTACTTTTACTCTTACATTTGCATTGTTTACATCGGGAATGGCAATAATATCCACTGCACTCAGTTTCTCTTTCTGCTCCAGTGCATTTAGCTTCATCTCCAATACATCAACTCTTTTGTTTAAAGAGGCATTACATACTAACTTCAAGAGCTTTGATCTAAGTTAGGGCCTCTGTATTGACTTGCTTTAATTCAATGATCTCAGCTTACAGCATTTGGAGTGTAACTGTCTGTTGACCCACTTTGATGTCGTTATGGGTAGCGAGAGAAGAGATTTAAGCTGCTGTAGTCGTTGTGGTGTTGTTGCTGCCAAAACTGCATCCAGAAGCAATACCAGATGTATTACTCTTAGAAGAAACAAGGTTCGAAGAGATAATAGGAGAATCTATCAATATTGACTTTCTCCGCTGAGTAATACAGCTATCGCCTTAAAGCCTTGACCACTTTTCTCACAGAAATCGATGTCTCTTTTTTCTAATTTCGCGCATTTTCCGTGGTAATATTCTTTACAATTTATGCACTGAATCTTGAGTTCATGTCTATCGACTTTTAAATAACATAAACCGCACTTCATTTTTCAACTATTTGTACCTACTTAACAGACAAATAGAATTAACACAATAAAATAAAAAACAATAAAACTTAGATTTTATGTGATTTAAAGTGTAATTTAGGAGGAGTAATTCCCTATGCGTGTGTCCCCATCAACACTCAACGTTTTTCCAAAAAAATCCAGCAAAATATGACTTATTTTGTTGATCAAAGTTTCAAAAACTATATCGTTTAGACGATCGTTGATATACGGAATCTGCTCAATGATCAACTGAAAGAAGAAAAGCCGGTTTTAAACGATCGATCGAAACTGTAACGTCTTTTTCTCGAATTTTGAGAACAACAAATTTATCTGATCTCTTCACGACGGGAGATGGGCCTGTAGGAAGCTCCTTGAATACAAAGATTTCTCTTGACCCATGACGAGAAGCGTTTCGAAATGAAGTCGAAGTTGGCTCACAAAAGTTTTTGGTTCGGTGACGTTTTCTCTACGTGACAAAAATTCACCGGGGAATCTGATGGATTCTCCGTATAACATTTCGGCTACTGTGGCTTGTAGGTCTTCCTTGAAAGATGCTCTAAGTCCGAGCAGTACAACAGAGAGTTCATCGACCCATGCTGGTGATTCATGACATTTTATGGCGGCTTTCAGTTGACGATGGAACTTTTCGACCATGCCATTAGCTGCGGTGTGGTAAGCAGTTGTCGTCAGATGGTTGATGCCAAACGATTTGTTTAAGGACAGAAAGAGATCGGACAAAAATTGTCTGCCACGGTCCGATGTTATCTTGAGTTATAGTCCAAAACGTGCTATCCAATTTGCGAAGAGAGCTCTTGCAAGCATTTTAGCAGTAGAATCTTCTAACGGATAAGCTTCAGGCCAGCGGGAATACCGGTCAACAACAGTGAGACAATATATGAATCCTCGCGAGTATGGAAGAGGTCCGACGAAGTCGTCGTGAATATGCTCGAACATCGAAGATGTTTGCTCGAAGTCTCCAATGGGGGATGATGTATGACGTGTTATCTTCGATCGTTGACATGGAATGCATGCCTTTGCCCATGCTCTGCAGTCTTTCTGCACCTTTTTGTGACGCTGCGAGTTCTTCAAAGTTCACCGACTTGCTGATGCCTTCGACTCGAGACATAGTATCGTTTTCCGTTCCCGCAATGTGTTTGATGTCGGTGACATTGACATTGTATTTATTTTATTGGCACATATATTTTCGTTTACAATGTTTTACCTGCAAAGCAAAGTGCTTATCTGCAGGTTGTTGGACATAACATTGAGATTAGTTTTGAAGTGATTTCAAATTGAAAACGTTAAATTTAAATACAATTCATTAATTTCTGGAGTTAAAAGTATTTTAGAGATTTTAAGATTTACTAATGTTTCCTTAGATTACATGATGAAATTCAATAAAATGTTTTTTAATCTCTTTTTTCCTTGTTTTGAAATTTGGAATAATTTTCAGTAACGGTGGGAGCGAATTTAGCAATTTAGGAACAGTACATCGTAGTTCTCTGTCTCCGTACGAGTTGTAAGCAGTCGGAACTTCAAGCATCCCTTGGGCTCGTCTTCGGGTGTTTAATGTATGGCTGATGGGTTGAAGAAACCGTCGGTCGTCCATATAGCTTAGGAGTGTTGTCCCCTTGAAGATTGCTTTTACATCTAGAACTTTAAGACTAATTATTTTAACAAGACGATGTTGTAGGTTAGATATCTTCTCCAGGTGGGTCTTTGCTGCGTTTCCTCAGGGCAGAATCCCGTATCTAATGCCTGATTCTGCCAACGCTTAAGATACACCATTGCGAATATAGTGCTCTTAAGTTGAAGACGCAGGACGTTGATGTGCTCACGCCATAGGAATTTCTCGTCGATCGTAACTCCGAGGTACTTAATGGTTTTAACTACCTCAATTCTGCTTATTTCTATAATACGAATTTCTACAAAGCGGTATTTCAGTTTTTACCTCTCGACATATCTTTTCATAAAATTTCTTTAGCCTAGAGTCCAAGGCTTAAGACATTTTGATTTGTTGATATTTGTATATATTATCTGTTTACAGTTCGTTATATAAAATTGTAACTTGTTAAGAAACAAATGCTAATGATGGATCAACTGCAGTGTATACGCCATCCCAAAACTCTAAATTTAAGTATGATCGTAAAGCAACAAAATCAATTTTTTGAAAAACTTTCACATCAGGTTGTTTTATTCTGGAAACATTACAATTAAGTTGAATACCTGTCATACTATGGTCAGTTATTTGTAAATCATATATCATTGTTTTATAGCCTAAAGGATTGTTCCTGTGAAGCCTTATAAATAAATGATCCAAACAAGAATGAAATCGAGTAGGTTGATTTAACACAGACTCAAGACCAAAGGTAGACAATGTAGATAGAAAATTATCAACATCGGGTGAATCACTCAGCATGTTTATATTAAAATCACCTAACAGTACCACATTTTTACACTTTTGATTGACCAAATATTCCGAGAATTCATCCAAAAACTGTTTAACTGAACTCTTATGCAATCTATAGACACAGATAAGACAATAGTAAACACCAGAAATTTCGCAATTGACACTGATAATATCAGCATTTTCCATATTATACTTATCAATTTCACACCCTATAAAATTACTTCTATAGAATACCGCGACGCCACCGGCTGCATAAGAATCATTACAAGATACTTCAAGTTTAAAATCCGGAATTAAATCAAATTCAGACGTCTCATCACTAAATATCCAAATTTCAGAAAGGAAAATTATGTCTGGTAAATGATCCAAAGGTGTCAGGTGAGATAAAAATGTATTAAAATTTGATCGCATACTACGAACATTTTGAAGAATGATTGAAAACCCTGAAGAATTCTCATTATTAGGATGGTCTACACATAAACATTTAATATTATCAGAAATTATTCAAGAAAAACTATTGTAAAAACTTGAATCATTTAGAGGATTATTTATACAAGTATTATTCATGAATTAAAAAAAAAACAAAAGATATGTAATTACTTAAAGTTCAAGTTTAGTAAAATCCTCAAATGATTTAATTTTAATAACTCTGTCACCTTTTTTTTTCTGATGAGAACATTTGAATCTCGAACCCAGACAAATTTGCATTTGTTTTTGAGTTTAAGATCATTTGCCTTTTTCAATAAAGATCTTGTGTAGCCAGTGAGACGATCATTGTTGTAAATCTTATTGCTGCTACTGCTGATGTTGTTACTGTTGCCATCATTATTTTTGTTGTTAAGTTGAGCACCAAAAATATTAGAAATAATACTTTTTTTATTTTCACGCATCTTCTTCATCACATCCTTCTTCCTAAACTCAGTTGAGAACTTCAGGCATACGATGTCAGGAGCAAACCGTTTGTTCTTGTTGTTCGTGTTAATACTCTTAACATAACACGAAACAATTTCGTTGACATCGATTCATCACCAATGACAGTTTTAAGCAATTTATTTACTTTTACTCTTACATTTGCATTGTTTACATCGGGAATGCCAATAATATCCACTGCACTCAGTTTCTCTTTCTGCTCCAGTGCATTTAGCTTCATCTCCAATACATCAACTCTTTTGTTTAAAGAGGCATTACATACTAACTTCAAGAGCTTTGATCTAAGTTAGGGCCTCTGTATTGACTTGCTTTAATTCAATGATCTCAGCTTACAGCATTTGGAGTGTAACTGTCTGTTGACCCACTTTGATGTCGTTATGGGTAGCGAGAGAAGAGATTTAAGCTGCTGTAGTCGTTGTGGTGTTGTTGCTGCCAAAACTGCATCCAGAAGCAATACCAGATGTATTACTCTTAGAAGAAACAAGGTTCGAAGAGATAATAGGAGAATCTATCAATATTGACTTTCTCCGCTGAGTAATACAGCTATCGCCTTAAAGCCTTGACCACTTTTCTCACAGAAATCGATGTCTCTTTTTTCTAATTTCGCGCATTTTCCGTGGTAATATTCTTTACAATTTATGCACTGAATCTTGAGTTCATGTCTATCGACTTTTAAATAACATAAACCGCACTTCATTTTTCAACTATTTGTACCTACTTAACAGACAAATAGAATTAACACAATAAAATAAAAAACAATAAAACTTAGATTTTATGTGATTTAAAGTGTAATTTAGGAGGAGTAATTCCCTATGCGTGTGTCCCCATCAACACTCAACGTTTTTCCAAAAAAATCCAGCAAAATATGACTTATTTTGTTGATCAAAGTTTCAAAAACTATATCGTTTAGACGATCGTTGATATACGGAATCTGCTCCCTGATCAACTGAAAGAAGAAAAGCCGGTTTTAAACGATCGATCGAAACTGTAACGTCTTTTTCTCGAATTTTGAGAACAACAAATTTATCTGATCTCTTCACGACGGGAGATGGGCCTGTAGGAAGCTCCTTGAATACAAAGATTTCTCTTGACCCATGACGAGAAGCGTTTCGAAATGAAGTCGAAGTTGGCTCACAAAAGTTTTTGGTTCGGTGACGTTTTCTCTACGTGACAAAAATTCACCGGGGAATCTGATGGATTCTCCGTATAACATTTCGGCTACTGTGGCTTGTAGGTCTTCCTTGAAAGATGCTCTAAGTCCGAGCAGTACAACAGAGAGTTCATCGACCCATGCTGGTGATTCATGACATTTTTTGGCGGCTTTCAGTTGACGATGGAACCCTTCGACCATGCCATTAGCTGCGGTGTGGTAAGCAGTTGTCGTCAGATGTTTGATGCCAAACGATTTGTTTAAGGACAGAAAGAGATCGGACAAAAATTGTCTGCCACGGTCCGATGTTATCTTGAGTGGTAGTCCAAAACGTGCTATCCAATTTGCGAAGAGAGCTCTTGCAAGCATTTCAGCAGTAGAATCTTCTAACGGATAAGCTTCAGGCCAGCGGGAATACCGGTCAACAACAGTGAGACAATATCTGAATCCTCGCGAGTATGGAAGAGGTCCGACGAAGTCGTCGTGAATATGCTCGAACATCGAAGATGTTTGCTCGAAGTCTCCAATGGGGGATGATGTATGACGTGTTATCTTCGATCGTTGACATGGAATGCATGCCTTTGCCCATGCTCTGCAGTCTTTCTGCACCTTTTTGTGACGCTGCGAGTTCTTCAAAGTTCACCGACTTGCTGATGCCTTCGACTCGAGACATAGTATCGTTTTCCGTTCCCGCAATGTGTTTGATGTCGGTGACATTGACATTGTATTTATTTTATTGGCACATATATTTTCGTTTACAATGTTTTACCTGCAAAGCAAAGTGCTTATCTGCAGGTTGTTGGACATAACATTGAGATTAGTTTTGAAGTGATTTCAAATTGAAAACGTTAAGTTTAAATACAATTCATTAATTTCTGGAGTTAAAAGTATTTTAGAGATTTTAAGATTTACTAATGTTTCCTTAGATTACATGATGAAATTCAATAAAATGTTTTTTAATCTCTTTTTTCCTTGTTTTGAAATTTGGAATAATTTTCAGTAACGGTGGGAGCGAATTTAGCAATTTAGGAACAGTACATCGTAGTTCTCTGTCTCCGTACGAGTTGTAAGCAGTCGGAACTTCAAGCATCCCTTGGGCTCGTCTTCGGGTGTTTAATGTATGGCTGATGGGTTGAAGAAACCGTCGGTCGTCCATATAGCTTAGGAGTGTTGTCCCCTTGAAGATTGCTTTTACATCTAGAACTTTAAGACTAATTATTTTAACAAGACGATGTTGTAGGTTAGATATCTTCTCCAGGTGGGTCTTTGCTGCGTTTCCTCAGGCCAGAATCCCGTATCTAATGCCTGATTCTGCCAACGAGTAGTACACTTGCTTTTGTACTTCGATATGTGAGTAACGCTTAAGATACACCATTGCGAATATAGTGCTCTTAAGTTGAAGACGCAGGACGTTGATGTGCTCACGCCATAGGAATTTCTCGTCGTTCGTAACTCCGAGGTACTTAATGGTTTTAACTACCTCAATTCTGCTTATTTCTATAATACGAATTTCTACAAAGCGGTATTTCAGTTTTTACCTCTCGACATATCTTTTCATAAAATTTCTTTAGCCTAGAGTCCAAGGCTTAAGACATTTTGATTTGTTGATATTTGTATATATTATCTGTTTACAGTTCGTTATATAAAATTGTAACTTGTTAAGAAACAAATGCTAATGATGGATCAACTGCAGTGTATACGCCATCCCAAAAACTCTAAATTTAAGTATGATCGTAAAGCAACAAAATCAATTTTTTGAAAAACTTTCACATCAGGTTGTTTTATTCTGGAAACATTACAATTAAGTTGAATACCTGTCATACTATGGTCAGTTATTTGTAAATCATATATCATTGTTTTATAGCCTAAAGGATTGTTCCTGTGAAGCCTTATAAATAAATGATCCAAACAAGAATGAAATCGAGTAGGTTGATTTAACACAGACTCAAGACCAAAGGTAGACAATGTAGATAGAAAATTATCAACATCGGGTGAATCACTCAGCATGTTTATATTAAAATCACCTAACAGTACCACATTTTTACACTTTTGATTGACCAAATATTCCGAGAATTCATCCAAAAACTGTTTAACTGAACTCTTATGCAATCTATAGACACAGATAAGACAATAGTAAACACCAGAAATTTCGCAATTGACACTGATAATATCAGCATTTTCCATATTATACTTATCAATTTCACACCCTATAAAATTACTTCTATAGAATACCGCGACGCCACCGGCTGCATAAGAATCATTACAAGATACTTCAAGTTTAAAATCCGGAATTAAATCAAATTCAGACGTCTCATCACTAAATATCCAAATTTCAGAAAGGAAAATTATGTCTGGTAAATGATCCAAAGGTGTCAGGTGAGATAAAAATGTATTAAAATTTGATCGCATACTACGAACATTTTGAAGAATGATTGAAAACCCTGAAGAATTCTCATTATTAGGATGGTCTACACATAAACATTTAATATTATCAGAAATTATTCAAGAAAAACTATTGTAAAAACTTGAATCATTTAGAGGATTATTTATACAAGTATTATTCATGAATTAAAAAAAAAACAAAAGATATGTAATTACTTAAAGTTCAAGTTTAGTAAAATCCTCAAATAATTTAATTTTAATAACTCTGTCACCTTTTTTTTCTGATGAGAACATTTGAATCTCGAACCCAGACAAATTTGCATTTGTTTTTGAGTTTAAGATCATTTGCCTTTTTCAATAAAGATCTTGTGTAGCCAGTGAGACGATCATTGTTGTAAATCTTATTGCTGCTACTGCTGATGTTGTTACTGTTGCCATCATTATTGTTGTTGTTAAGTTGAGCACCAAAAATATTAGAAATAATACTTTTTTTATTTTCACGCATCTTCTTCATCACATCCTTCTTCCTAAACTCAGTTGAAAACTTCAGGCATACGATGTCAGGAGCAAACCGTTTGTTCTTGTTGTTCGTGTTAATACTCTTAACATAACAGGAAACAATTTCGTTGACATCGATTCATTACCAATGACAGTTTTAAGCAATTTATTTACTTTTACTCTTACATTTGCATTGTTTACATCGGGAATGGCAATAATATCCACTGCACTCAGTTTCTCTTTCTGCTCCAGTGCATTTAGCTTCATCTCCAATACATCAACTCTTTTGTTTAAAGAGGCATTACATACTAACTTCAAGAGCTTTGATCTAAGTTAGGGCCTCTGTATTGACTTGCTTTAATTCAATGATCTCAGCTTACAGCATTTGGAGTGTAACTGTCTGTTGACCCACTTTGATGTCGTTATGGGTAGCGAGAGAAGAGATTTAAGCTGCTGTAGTCGTTGTGGTGTTGTTGCTGCCAAAACTGCATCCAGAAGCAATACCAGATGTATTACTCTTAGAAGAAACAAGGTTCGAAGAGATAATAGGAGAATCTATCAATATTGACTTTCTCCGCTGAGTAATACAGCTATCGCCTTAAAGCCTTGACCACTTTTCTCACAGAAATCGATGTCTCTTTTTTCTAATTTCGCGCATTTTCCGTGGTAATATTCTTTACAATTTATGCACTGAATCTTGAGTTCATGTCTATCGACTTTTAAATAACATAAACCGCACTTCATTTTTCAACTATTTGTACCTACTTAACAGACAAATAGAATTAACACAATAAAATAAAAAACAATAAAACTTAGATTTTATGTGATTTAAAGTGTAATTTAGGAGGAGTAATTCCCTATGCGTGTGTCCCCATCAACACTCAACGTTTTTCCAAAAAAATCCAGCAAAATATGACTTATTTTGTTGATCAAAGTTTCAAAAACTATATCGTTTAGACGATCGTTGATATACGGAATCTGCTCAATGATCAACTGAAAGAAGAAAAGCCGGTTTTAAACGATCGATCGAAACTGTAACGTCTTTTTCTCGAATTTTGAGAACAACAAATTTATCTGATCTCTTCACGACGGGAGATGGGCCTGTAGGAAGCTCCTTGAATACAAAGATTTCTCTTGACCCATGACGAGAAGCGTTTCGAAATGAAGTCGAAGTTGGCTCACAAAAGTTTTTGGTTCGGTGACGTTTTCTCTACGTGACAAAAATTCACCGGGGAATCTGATGGATTCTCCGTATAACATTTCGGCTACTGTGGCTTGTAGGTCTTCCTTGAAAGATGCTCTAAGTCCGAGCAGTACAACAGAGAGTTCATCGACCCATGCTGGTGATTCATGACATTTTATGGCGGCTTTCAGTTGACGATGGAACCCTTCGACCATGCCATTAGCTGCGGTGTGGTAAGCAGTTGTCGTCAGATGGTTGATGCCAAACGATTTGTTTAAGGACAGAAAGAGATCGGACAAAAATTGTCTGCCACGGTCCGATGTTATCTTGAGTGGTAGTCCAAAACGTGCTATCCAATTTGCGAAGAGAGCTCTTGCAAGCATTTCAGCAGTAGAATCTTCTAACGGATAAGCTTCAGGCCAGCGGGAATACCGGTCAACAACAGTGAGACAATATCTGAATCCTCGCGAGTATGAAAGAGGTCCGACGAAGTCGTCGTGAATATGCTCGAACATCGAAGATGTTTGCTCGAAGTCTCCAATGGGGGATGATGTATGACGTGTTATCTTCGATCGTTGACATGGAATGCATGCCTTTGCCCATGCTCTGCAGTCTTTCTGCACCTTTTTGTGACGCTGCGAGTTCTTCAAAGTTCACCGACTTGCTGATGCCTTCGACTCGAGACATAGTATCGTTTTCCGTTCCCGCAATGTGTTTGATGTCGGTGACATTGACATTGTATTTATTTTATTGGCACATATATTTTCGTTTACAATGTTTTACCTGCAAAGCAAAGTGCTTATCTGCAGGTTGTTGGACATAACATTGAGATTAGTTTTGAAGTGATTTCAAATTGAAAACGTTAAGTTTAAATACAATTCATTAATTTCTGGAGTTAAAAGTATTTTAGAGATTTTAAGATTTACTAATGTTTCCATAGATTACATGATGAAATTCAATAAAATGTTTTTTAATCTCTTTTTTCATTTCATTTCATTTCATTTCATTTATTTTGAGATACCTATACACAGTAAGATATACTATCTTATAAACTAGTGATAGGCAATACATTTGAATAGAGCTTAAACCTAATAGTGAAGCAAAAGAAGAGAACGAAAAAGAAAAGAATCAGAAAAAGAAGAGGAAATAGAGGGTGCATAAAAGAGGTGGATATTGGGGGACTGAAATAAAAGGAAGAGGAAAATTAAGGTAAGACAAAGTAGAGTGATTAGGAAGTTGAAAAATAACGTTTTAGTTCTATTTGAAATCTTGTTGGATCACTGATTCTTTTGATGTGACGCGGCAAGGAATTCCATAGACGAGTAGCGTTAATAAAAAACTGGCGTTCGGATGTCAACGAAAAATAACGAGGCTGAATTAATTGGTCAGTCCTTAACGAAGAAGCCCGCGTGAATCGCTCATAAAGGTATGGCGGTTGGTGGGTAAGCAGAATATTGGAAAGCAATGTCAAAGTTCGAAGCTTAAAGTAGCTCTCAAGCGGCATATTGAGAAGACGAGTAGAAAAACTCGACACTCTATCATGTCTACGGAGCCCAAAGATATAACGAATAGTGCTATTGAAAACAACATTGAGCTTTCTTTTGCACACGAAACTGCAACTACTAAAAATTTCACAGCCATAGGCCAAGATTGGTAAAATTAAGGATTTCACAAGCATAGCACGCGTTTTAACAGGGGTATACAGCTGCGAGACCCATAGAGTGCGTAGCACTCCATATGCCTTACCTACAGTAGCGGTGATGTGTTGGTCCCATGTGAGGTTCCTGGTGAAAACAACTCCGAGGTTCCTAGACGATTCAGCATATTCAATATAAGCATTATTTAATATAATGCGAGGGAAATAAGACAAATCGAGTTTTCTCTTAGATATAACGAAGCACTTAGATTTTGATGGGTTTATAGTGAGACCAATAAGTTGAGCCCAGTAAGCTACTTTTTCAAGATCCTCATTGACGCAACAAACACCATTTTCGATGAGACCAAGATTACAGCTGTAATACAACTGTACATCATCGGCATACATATGGGACGAACAGTTTTTAAAGATAGATGGAAGTTCATTTACATACAAAGAAAACAATAAAGGACCTAGTATTGAACCCTGTGGGACACCATTACTATTTTGAAGAAAGTCTGATAGGTAATCGTCTAATTTTACGGCTTGCATTCTGTTCGTAAGATAGGATAATATAAGCTTTACAGCTTCAGGCGAAAAATTGTACGACCGATGAAGTTTATCTGCGAGTTTGCTATGTACCACTGTGTCAAATGCCTTCGAAAAATCAAGGAGAACAAGGAAGCTTACCTTGTCCTCGTCAAGAGCCTGCCGAAGATCTTCTATGACATTCAACAGGGCAGTAACGCAGCTATGTTTTTCACGGAAGCCACTCTGTTTTGAAGCTAACAAATTATATGACTTAAGGAATCCGCTCATTTGTTTTTTTACAATCCGTTCAAAAGCTTTAGAAAGGAATGGTAATATGGAAATTGGCCTAAACTCATTGCATTTAGCATTTTTGGGTATTGGCAAAATTTTAGCCAATTTCCAATCGTCAGGAAATTCTCCAGTTGTCAAAATGGTATTAAATAAATGAGTGACGTGCGGAAGAACTACTGGAAGAATCAGCTTCAGAAAAGTAGGATGCATTTCATCCAGCCCAATGGAGCTAGACTTAACCGCAAGTATACTTTCGACAACATCCTCACACCTTGTTTTGAAATTTGGAATAATTTTCAGTAACGGTGGGAGCGAATTTAGCAATTTAGGAACAGTACATCGTAGTTCTCTGTCTCCGTACGAGTTGTAAGCAGTCGGAACTTCAAGCATCCCTTGGGCTCGTCTTCGGGTGTTTAATGTATGGCTGATGGGTTGAATAAACCGTCGGTCGTCCATATAGCTTAGGAGTGTTGTCCCCTTGAAGATTGCTTTTACATCTAGAACTTTAAGACTAATTATTTTAACAAGACGATGTTGTAGGTTAGATATCTTCTCCAGGTGGGTCTTTGCTGCGTTTCCTCAGGCCAGAATCCCGTATCTAATGCGTGATTCTGCCAACGAGTAGTACACTTGCTTTTGTACTTCGATATGTGAGTAACGCTTAAGATACACCATTGCGAATATAGTGCTCTTAAGTTGAAGACGCAGGACGTTGATGTGCTCACGCCATAGGAATTTCTCGTCGATCGTAACTCCGAGGTACTTAATGGTTTTAACTACCTCAATTCTGCTGCTTTCTTAGTAGTGGACAACGATCATTTCGATGAAAGATTTCAATGACTTCCGTTGGCTTTGATGGAGTCCGAATATGTATCAACTTGGTTTTATTTGCGTTCATCACCAGGCCGTTGTCATGACACCATTCAGATACAAGGTTGAACTCATCTTGCAGTATCTTTTTGGCTAAGTGCAAGTCCTTGTGTTTCACGACGATTGCGATGTCATCAGCGTAGGCATACGCAGTAGCTTTCTTAAATGTTCTTAATAGTTTATTTGTAAACAGTATAAATAAAATAGGGCCCAGTTTGGAACCTTGTGGCACACCGTATTTACTTGTTCTTTCTTTGCTTAATGTGTCAGACACCTTGACTTGTATTACTCTATCACTCAAATAGCTTTTAAGCCAGTCTGACAGCACACCTCTCAGTCCTAATCTGTTGGCACTCTCCACGAGTTTTTCAGGTGTCAGGGTATCAAACGCTTTGCTGAAATCTATAAAAAGCACAATTACGTGGTGGTTTTTATTCAGTCCAGCATTTACGACATTGGTAAATTCCCCCAGTAACGATTGTGTGCTCTTGCCCTTTTGAAAACCAAATTGGTTTGAATGAATCACTTTGTGCTTCGACATAAAACAATTAACACGATTAACAACTACCTCTTCTAAACATTTTTCAACCGCTGGTAGAATTGAAATCGGCCTATAATTCTCTGTATCTTTTTTTATTCCTCAGTTGTATATTGGGCGAATTATTGAAGTTTTCATAAGCTTTGGCACGCAGGACTGACATAGACTACGGTTTACGATCTTCGTGATTATGGGAGTGAGACACATAGCATTCAATTTGAGATCAACTGGTCTAATGTTGTCTGCTGCAGGACCTTTTTTGTTACTCAGTTGACACAATATCCTGTAAAATTCAGGCTCAGTTGCTTCCTCTATGTAGATACTTTGTTGAAGATGCCAGTTCTCGTGGTTTGAGGTTTTCGTATCACAGGCATGAATGATGTTTGCCGCTTGTTTCGAAAACTGCTCCGAAAATTCCTCAACAATGTCTTTTAAGCCTTTATCAGCATTTGGAAAATTGCTTTTAATTGCTTCACCCACAGAGCGTTTCTTTCTTCCAAGTAGTTCACTCACAATACTCCACGTTTTCCTCGGGTCGTTATTGGCATTTAAGAACTTTTGTTTGTAGAAATTGGATTTTATGAGTTGAATGTTCTTAGTAACTGTATTCGTCTTCAAACGTCTTACATCTGGGGCTGTTTTTCCACCTCCTATATAACTCATCCCTTTTTTTGCACATTGGAACTATTTATGGAGTGCTTCCAACACGATATTTTCATTATTCCCCTTTAAAATTCCATCTAATTCTTCAATAAACCTTACAACACTCGAGCTAGGTCGCCTGTTATGGTATATTTCTAGGTGCAAGCCCTCGTAGTTTATTGGGCTAGCTGGTAATATTTTGTCAGTTATATTTTTTTTTATAAATATTGCAACTCCTCCACCTTTCGTCGTATCACGGTTAACGAATTCAGGATAAAAACCGTCAATGCTATAAAAATCATTTTTTCTCTTCGGTATATTAATTTCATTCAATACTATAATATCGACGTAGCATAGCACATTTTCAATTTCCGCTATAAATACATCCCAAGTTTTTGTTTTATTTATTTTATTTTTTTTTTTAAATAGGTATTAAGTACGACAACCTCCGCGCGACAGACACCTTGACGAATGACGTCACTTTGACGTCGGGTGCGGGGGCTTAAGCCAACTCACTTGAGCCTGTTGGCAGGATCAACACTACCAGCCATCGAAGTACTTCAGTGTATGCCGG
Organism: Cheilosia variabilis; assembly: GCA_951230905.1. Lineage (NCBI taxonomy): Eukaryota > Metazoa > Arthropoda > Insecta > Diptera > Syrphidae > Cheilosia > Cheilosia variabilis. The sequence continues at coordinate 88,852,234 of OX579676.1, forward strand.
TTACTGGTGGAGTTGGTTTGGTCGAAAGGTGATGAGGGTTGGTGAACTAAGTCTGCCACCCCTAATCCGAGAGAGTCATGCGACCCGTGCTTATCGGATACGGTTTGCAGTCAGGGGTAACCGACTGAATTATTACGGAGCCTCTCTGATACCGGGCCACCTCAGGGAGTAACTTTGGCCTTACCACGTTATACGGGGCTCTGGCGTGGCGGACGACCCTTTCCCGCGTTACTCGTGGGATATGAAACCAAACTCTAAAAAAAACAAACAAAAACAAAAAACCCAACTAAACAGATTGCGGGGTAACACCGCATCTGGATTAGTTACCGAAGTGGAGCAGAGGATCTACGATGACTCAAGTTGTCAGCCTGGAACAAGTCGAGGAAGCAGTGTTCGGCAAGTGCAACCCAGCACCAGCCAAAACACCGCCAAATCAAAAATTCCGGTGCCGACACCTATGTTGGCTGAACGCCTTGAAGCTGCCAGACTGGGAAGCGGGAGCCAAGCTCTAGCATCTCAACCTTTGGCCAAGGCTGCAGTGGGAAGTAAGGGGATGGCAACGAGCCAAGCTCGTATACCTGAACCTAAACAACCTGCAGTAGCTACGGCTAAAAGGAAAGGACGGATATGCCCACCCATGCCACCACCGGGCCAGCCTGGTGGTAAGGACGACCCTCTTCGGAAGGGGCTGAGCGGTGCAGGCGTTAGATGGTACCTTCGCTACCTCGAAAAGGGCTTTGTACCTGAGGAGGCAAGGAAGAAGGCCGAAGAACATAAGGCTAAGCCTGTTCCTGGTCCGACACCAGCGGCAAAGAGGTGCAGTAGCACTATCTCACCTTCTGTAGGTAATACGCAGAAGAAGCCAAAGGTGAGTGAAAAACCTGACAGGTCGCGGACAAAGCCTGCTAGGCATGCTGCTGTCTCACACGGCAAAAGCTATGCAGCGGCTGCAGAAGCAGCTGCAGCTGGTGGAAGTCGTGCCATGACGGCGACGGCCGAGCAGGTGGCGGTTCTCCCTTGCGAATATCCTAGGGAGATGCTGAGTACCGACGAGCTCAAGGGTCTAGAGAATGCTCTAGTGGATGAAATGGCCCGTGGATGGGAGCATAAGCTCAAATTCAATGGCATACATTTCAGGATGGGTATGCTATTGGTTGAATGCGAGACTCCACAGACTGTGGAATGGCTGAAGACAGTAGCACCCAAACTATGCAATTGGAAGGGAGTGGGCCTTACTGCGATGAGCGGGAAGGAAATACCACGTGCCCATTCGATAACAATCTACTTCCCACGAAGTGCTGATCAGGAGCACCAAACCACATTGGCACTCCTCGAAGCACAGAATGATGGCCTGAACATCAAAGCGTGGAAGGTTCTGAACGGGAGGAAAGAGGGAACCGGGCAAGTACTGGGCCTCGGTATCGACCAGCAGTCCTATGATACCATAAGGGCTCAAAACAATTCCCTCAGCTACAGGTTCGGCAGGGTTGCGGTGTCTGGACTCAAAAAGTCGGAGGAGAGTGTGGGGCAAATGACCCTCTCGACTCCAGCTTTACAGGGGACAGAGGCCGTAGTGGAGCATATTGATCCACAGCAGGCTGCCTCACCATCACCTCTTGTTGAGCAGGTAGCTGAAGGAGAGACACCAGAGGAGTACATGTCCCTCTCGGAGAGCTCGCTCTCTGATGAGGAACATGACATGACGGTTGTAGAAATGGATGAGGACATCCTACTTCGGGAGGAGGATGGGGCAACAGCCCCACAAAATCAATGAATCCCACACTAAAAATGGCCCAGGTGAACATCCACCATGCTATAGCGGCATCAGCTGTAATAGCACGGATGTTCACAACTAATAGACTGGACATTGTACTCATTCAGGAGCCGTGGATCCTGAGAGGAGCAGTTAAAGGACTCGCATGTCAGAATGCAAAGGTAATTTGGGACACTCGTGTTCTCAACCCTAGGGCATGCATTCTTATTAACAAAAAACTAAGTTTTATTCTACTTTCAGAATATGCTACGCGAGACCTGGTGCCAATACAGGTAGCTCTGAAACTGGAAAGAGCATACCGCACCATCATCATCGCTTCAGCCTACTGCGCCGGGGACGAACCAGTCGTATCGGCGGCACTGCAAGGCCTTGTGGAGCATGCAAACAAGCTCCAACTGCCGTTGCTAATAGGATGTGATGCCAATGCTCACAATACCATCTGGGGGAGTACAGACACTAACATCAGAGGTGAGTCATTATTAGAATTCTTCTTAAGCTCTGCTCTTGATATATATAATGTAGGTAATACCCCCACCTTTGTAACTCGAGCTAGGCAAGAGGTACTAGACCTTACACTAGGCAGCCATAGCATGAGTAGATTTATTAGGGACTGGAGAGTATCAAGTGAGCCATCTATGTCTGATAATAGAATCATTACCTTCGATCTAGACAACACTTGTATCACAAGTAACCCAATCAGAAACCCAAGAAATACAAATTGGGACCTCTTTGAATCAGCTCTTGAAAACAATCTCGAGCAGGTAAATACCAGGAGAGCCCCAGCTTATCATTTAGAACTGGAACACACAGTGGAGGGCATAACATCAGCCATCACAGATGCGTTCGAAACTAGCTGCCCAATAAGCAGAAGTGCAGAGAAGAATAAGGTTCCATGGTGGAGCAACAATCTGTGAAGACTTCGGTCGAAAACGCGTAAACTGTTTAATACAGCGAAACGTACTGGAGACTGGCAGAGCTACAGTATGGCACTGACTTCTTACAACAAAGAAATAAGGAAAGCAAAACGAGAAAGCTTTAGACAATTCTGTGAGACAATCATGGATACTCCTGTTGCTGCCAGAGTGCACAAAGCACTAGCAAAAACAGAAGGAACATCAATGTCTCTCAGAAAACCGGATGGCAGCTATACACAAAATGAGAAACAGAGGGCAAGACTTCTATTAGAAACTCATTTTCCTGGCAGTCATCCGACTACGGACAACAGGAGCATGACCAATAATCGAAGACCCCAAAGAGAGGATTGGAAAACAGCGACCGAAATCTTCTCCAGGGGGCGATTAGAATGGGCAATCTGTTCCTTTCAGCCTTTTAAATCACCAGGGGTGGATGGAATTACGCCAGCCCTACTACAAAAAGGACAACGTAAATTGCTTCCACATCTGGCAAACATTTTTAAAAGCAGCCTGGCACTGGGCTATATACCAAACCAGTGGAAACGGGCAAAGGTAGTGTTCATTCCGAAAGTGGGAAAAAAGGACCCAAGTTTACCGAAGTCCTATAGACCAATCAGCCTTACTTCGTTTCTTCTCAAAACGATGGAAAAGGCCGTGGATAACTACCTACGAGAAGATGTACTTAGTATATCGCCTCTTCATTATCGCCAGCACGCCTACAGAGCGGGCAGATCTACGGAGACTGCTTTGTACCAGCTGACCGAAATTATTGAAAGCGCTCTTGAATCAAAAGAGATAGTACTGTGTGCTTTCTTGGACATCGAGGGAGCATTCGATAACACATCGCATGATGCAATTATACGAGCTCTAGGTAGAAAAGGAGTAAATAGCACAGTATCGAAGTGGATGTATGAACTTCTGAGCACTAGATCAGCAGAAACTCACACATCAGAAGGAATTATCAAGGTTAACACAGCAAGAGGCTGTCCGCAAGGAGGAGTTCTATCTCCCCTAATGTGGAGTCTTGTAGTGGACGAGCTACTTGAGAAATTGTCAAACCACGGCATAATCTGTCAAGCATATGCTGACGACATAGTTATTATCGCCAGGGGTAAATTTGAGGGAACCTTATGTGATATCATACAAGGGGGACTCGAAATAACTCGGGATTGGTGCGCGACGGCTGGGCTTAGCCTAAATCCGTCAAAAACAACAATAATACCATTCACGAGAAAAAGAAAACTCGAACGGCTGAGACCGATAAGGTTGTCGGGTACCACACTGGCATCAGTCAACGAAGTTAAATATCTGGGACTAACCCTAGACAGCAAACTCCTCTGGAAAAAACATACAGATGAGATAAACAGGAAGGCAACGCGGGCTCTAATGATTTGCCGGAGCCTAGCGGGCAAATCCTGGGGATGTAGCCCGACCATCCTTAGATGGATGTATATTGCCATTGTGAGACCAATGATCACATATGGAGCGATTGCATGGGTAAGAAGAACCAGTCTATCCACTACAAGGAAGATACTCAATAAAGTGCAAAGACTGGCATGCCTATGTATTACAGGGGCCATGAGAACTTGTCCAACTGCAGCTATGGAAGTGCTATTGGAACTGACCCCCTTGCACCTCGTGGTTGAGGAATGTGCAAGTAAAACGATTCTAAGAATAGCCAAAGAAGGAATAGGACGAGGAAAGTGCATTACACTAAAACAGTTTGATGCACTAGTCAAAAAACACCCATTACTGGCCCTTCCTAGAGACGATACCATCAAAAAATTTGATTTCCAAAAGAACTTTGTTACAAAGCTCAGTAACAAGAAGAACTGGAGCAACGAATCCACAATTCACAAACTGAGCAATAACACAACAAAGTGGTACACAGATGGGTCAAGAACTGATGAGGGAACTGGAGTGGGAGTATGCGGGCCTAGAACCAAATATTCTGAACCAATGGGCAAAAGTACCAGCATCTTTCAGGCCGAAATCTATGCCATAGATAGATGCGTCCAAATCAACCTCGACAGAAACATAACCAACTGTGATATAGCTATAATGTCAGACAGTCAGGCTGCAATTATGGCACTCAACTCCTACATCATCCAATCCAAACTTGTATGGGAATGCCTACAAAAATTAAATGAATTGGGTAGGAGAAACAAAATAACCCTCTGCTGGGTACCTGGCCACATGGGAATAGAGGGTAATGAAATGGCCGACTCCCTAGCAAGAAAGGGAGCATCTGAAGCTTTCATAGGTCCTGAACCATTCTGTGGAATAGGGGATCACACCCTCAAAGAAGAATTTAGGAAACTAGAGAAAGAAAACAGGGCAAGAACTTGGCACAACACTCAAGGCATGAGGCAGGCTAAAAAACTTCTGGGACAATACAACCGGAAAAGATTCCAAGCTTGCATCGGCATGAGTAAAAATAACCTCCGTATCCTAACGGGCTTTCTAACGGGGCATTGTAGACTCAAGGAACACCTTAGGAAACTGGGTATATCTGAAGAAGGTCTCTGCCGATTTTGCGATGAGTCCAGTGAAATCCCAGAACACGTGCTGGGATCGTGTGGGGCATTGACCCACAAAAGACTGAAATACTTGGGCAAGTACCAACTATCTGATGAGGAAATACGGTCACTGGAGCCAGCTCTCATCCTAAGATTCTTAAAGGAAACTGGACTAGAGAGAGTGCTATAGGACGGATTTCTTCCGCCAAGGAGAAACGAGAGTACAATAACCTCTAAAATGATTCCGAAAGGAATTATAATGGGAGGGGAACTCGTATGAGGGCATATACCTCACTAAGGCGTTAGCAGGGGGTACAATAGACCAAAAGGTCGCAGTACAACAACCCCTCTCAAAAATAAAAAAAAAAAATAAGTACGACAACAATGTTTAGTTGTTCATCTTGTTTACATCGTCGCAAGACCCGATGTGTATGGATTCACCGTTTTCGTTTTTTTTTGCTAATATTTTGCCGGCTGTTTCCCACACAAACCTCCAATTGCACTCTCTGGCTTTGTTTTTTGCTAGCCAAAGAAGGTGCTTATTAGTAGGTGTGAGATGATTGTTTACGTAAATAAATGCTATTATTCGGGGTGTTGTACTGGGAGCATGGCCATTGCGAGTATTTTCTCTGATCTTCTTCAGAGGAATACTTCTCATTGTTTTTGCATTTTTGCATGAGTGGCTTGCGAAAGTGACGATGATCGTTGATTTGTTTGGGTTTTTTTTGTTAGTTCTGTAAATATCAGTGATATCTGAGTTGCTTATGTTTTGTTCTAATGTTTTGCCGAGTGCTTGGACAACTTCGACTAGATTTTCGTTTTGCGTTGGCGGAATATTTTTAATTTCTATGTTGTTTTTTAATAATTGTTGTTCGAGACCGTTAATTTTTGTTTCCATTAAGTGAATTTGTTGGTCCTTTTTATGGTTGCTTTCCTTGAGATCTTTTATTTCGTTGGAAAGTTTTTTGAAAGCTTCATTGTTTAGTGTCATGTGCTGTTTTATCGCTTCATATTTGTTAGCCATGAATTCACAACAAGTATTGATATCAGACATTTCTTTTCGCATTTTGCGCATTTCATATAGAAGTGTGTCGTTGTTAGTTCCTTGTGGTCCTGCTATAGTTCTTGTTGTTGTATTTTCGATGTGCTGCACAACTTCAGGGAAACTTACGCTTCGCATTCTTTTCGATTGGGGTTGAATCAAAGTTATTTCAGCTGGTGGTTTGGGTAAAGAGAGGTCTGCAAGTTCCTTTCTGCAGGTTGAACATCTCCATTCCTCCTTCCGGAGAGGCATTCACTGCATGGATCCATATTGTACATTGGTGTTGTAGTGTGGGTGTTTGCGGAAAATAAAATAAGCAAATGGGAGAGAAATTGCTGTTAAAATTATTTGAGGGGGAAAATAAATTTATTCTTTCACTGCTTTTACAAGGGCTTTTATAGGAAAAAGGTTTAAAAAGTCACTGTCTTTGGCACACTATGGTTTATTCTGAATTTCGAGATAAATAAATACGCTTTTCACCAAGAATGGGATCACAACTCAAGAGAGGAAATAAAACACAACCGATCACTTCAAAAATAGTCGAAGATCTGGTGGAAAATTGACCAATGAGATCGAGATATCGAAACTGTCGTGGTGATGCCTTTTCGGGCTTTTGTTAGAAAGAAAATACCAAGGGTTTGTGGTCCGTAAAAATGGTAAAATTTCGGACTTCCAACATGAACTTGAAATACTTAATAGCTGAGTAGATTGCTAAAAGTTCCCTGTCATACGTGCTGTATTTACTTTGAGCGTTGCTGAAATTTTTGGTGAAGTATGATAGTGGCTGCCAACCAATTGGTGTTTTCTGATGCAGGACTGCGCTCATGGCACAGTCCGTCGGTGAAAAGTCCCCACTCGAGCGTTAGTTCGGGATGTGCGAGCAAAGCGGCTTTCATTAGTCCCTCTTTACAGGCACTAAAGGCTTGTTGAAGTGGTTGCGTCCAAGTGATGGTTTTACTTCCTTTGACGTTCGCTCCTTTGAGGCACTCATTCAGTGGGGCTTGTAGCTTGGCTGTGTTTTCGATGAAGCGTCTGTAAAAGTTGATGGAACCCAGGAATCTTCTGAGTTGCTTAATCGTAGTCGGGGGTTTGCAATCAGTGATGGCCTGGATTCGATCTTCGGGTGGTTGCATTCCATCGCTCAAGATTAAATAACTTAGAAACGTTATTTTAGATTTACCAAACTTTCAATTAGCTACCATAACGACAACGTCAAATTTGTTGAGTCGTTCGAAAAGAGTTTGGAGATGATGATAATGTTGCTCTTCGTCGTCTGATGCCACTAAAATGTCTACGTCAAGACCATTTGTGACTTCGTCGATGAACCTCTGAAAGGTTTGGGTGGCGTTTCGGAGTCCAAACGTCATAAACATGAACTTGAAAAGTCCAAATGGTGTAACGATGGCCGCCTTCTTGATGTCTTTTGGTGCGATCGGGATCTGATTGAATGCTCGAACCAGATCAATCTTGGAGAACATTTTCTTGCCTGCGAGATTAGCTGAACAATCTTGTATGTTTCGCGGAGGATAGTTTACTGAAATAGTGCGGTCGTTCAAACCGCGGTAATCTCCGCACGAACGCCAATCGCCAGATTTCTTGGGGACGAGGTGAAGTGGAGATGACCACCAGCTTTCGGAACGGCGAGCTATTCCCATTTTGAGCATTGTTTCGAGCTCACTTTTTGCGACCCTCATCCTGTCAGGCGCCAATCGTCGCGCCTTGCAGCTAACTGGGAGACCTTCTGTTGTATTGATGTGATGGAAGGTGGAATGACGAATGTCCTTTAAGCATCCATCTGGTCGACTCAAACTGGGATACTGTTTGAGCAGCTCGATGTACTTCGAAACTCCAGAAACCTAGGACAACCTAGGTGACAACCTAGTGTGGATAGTCCAGTGATTGGAAGACAATCAAAGTTGCTTAAAAATGCTGGATTCTGAAAATATTAATAATTCACGCACTAAACATATATATGTGAAGTACTACGTTCTTCGAGATGCAAAATATTCAAAAGAAATTCAATATACTTATTGTCCAACAAATGATATAATAGCAGATCTACTTACCAAACCTCTTCAAAATATACAAATTTCAAAATTGAGATATTTGGCAGGTTTAACTTAAAAAATATTAATTTTATAAATTGTCTGTGCTGTGTTTCTTGAGAAGGGGTGTTATTTGTATGTAACACTTTGTTCCAAAAACACTTAGGAATTTATAAAATATCTGATTGTTTAAAAATATGTATCAGTTGTAGAATTTATTATGTTTTATTATTCATTACATTTTTGTCTTTCTCAATAAATACATCCTTTCAAATCCAATAAGACTACGATTCTATTATATTCCAGCTGCAGTTTAATGGCGCATATAGCTGCCGTCTTCATAATAAAATACTGCAAAGGTGAGAGCCCAATAATGGCCTCAAGCGCTGTTGTTGGGCAAGTGCGCATTGCACCTGTGATGCCGAGACAGGCAATCCTTTAAAGCTTCTGAAGCTTGTTTGCCTTGGTTCGTTCAAGTACTTTCGGCCACCAGACGATTGCCGCGTATAAGATAATGAGTCTTACCATCATGGTAGATAACCAGTGAATCATTCTGGGATTAAGACTTCAAGTTCTGCCGTACAGCCACCTAGCTACAGGCCCACATGGCTGTAGAGGCATGCTCTGTGGGGGACATGATGTGTAAGTTCAGGTTTAGTTTCTTATCAAGGATGATTCCTAGATTTTTAACTTCGTTGGAGTAGTTTAATGTAGTTCCATTCAGGATAAGGGGTCCTAAATTGAACAATCTCCTTCTGGTGAAAGGAACTAGAATAGTTTTGCTAGGATTGATAGATAAGCTTTCCGTAGTACACTGTAGGAGCGTGTCGTTGCATTAAAAAGCGTTATAATAAACTCAAGAAATGTTCTTTATTTATTTAATCCAACTAATTTTGAAAGCCAAAAGAAGAAAAAATTTAAATTTTGTAAAGAAAATTCTTAACGAAAATGCTTGACAAAAAGGAATGACTCGTCGATTTAATGAAGGTCAAAACACGAATGAATATATGACTGACATAAAATACAAAATGTTAGGTTGGTTTTTGTGTCGCATTCTGGTGGTCGATCCGGGAAGTTCATGTTATTTTTGAGTTTTAATATTTGAATATTAAAATAACAGACGGTTGAATGTAGACTCTACAACACCATTCTGAAGCATGTAGTAGAGCATTCCTCATTCGACTATTAATTGTAGCGCAATGCTTTCCACTAATGATAATTGCTAAATCGTCGGCATATCCGATGGCGTCATAACCTAGATTATGTAGTTTGACTAGTAGGCTGTCTACGACGAGTGACCACAGCAATGGGGAGAGCACACCCCCTTGGGCCAGCTTTTGACTGCTGTCACCGACACAGCCACTCCTCCTGACGAAGATGTTATTACTCGACTTTCTAGCATGGCTCGGATCCAACCGTTAGTCGAGTCTTCGATACCTTTACAACTGATTGCCCTACAAATTGTTGTGAGCCAGGGTCGAGCCACAGGGGCAGCTTCGGAACAAGTGAGGAGGGCGCGTCATTATAGTGGTTGCTCGGCTCTGCTCGTCGGATGGGGGTTTTCTTGGCCCCTTACTACATACCACCTGCTCAACAAACATTTTATCCCATGCCAAGTTAAAATAGACAACAGAAAAAAAGGAGAAAGTTACTCGACTTTGACCTTGGACTGACCTTTAAGATGAAAGATAGAGTAGGAAAAGAATAATGTCCGAAGACCTTTGCCAATACCCTGAAGAAACAACGGAAGAGATACCGCGAAACTAGCCTATCTAGTCTAATCTATATCTAAACTAACCTAAGAGAATAAACCAAACCCTAAACTATATCTATTATAACTTAAATCTAATCTATCTACTTTTACCCTAAACACAACTTGTAGTCTCTCAAAGGTACACAACAGGTACGAAACACGCCAGGTGTTAATAGCAGACATAACCAAAAGCTATCCCTCTCGCGTATTGGCGTATTTTTCAGATTTTTGGCTTACAACTACCTATTTTTTTCTTAAGTAACCGCGCACAAAACTATATTAAAATCAGGTAAAGAAAAAAATGCGAAAGAAAGAACAAAAAAAAAGAAAGATAACAAGAAAAAAATACGTTAAAAAAAAGGAACAAAAGGTAAAATTCATAAAACTAAATTTAGCACTACTGTGGCACTTTACAAAAAATATTCACAATTTGATTATGGTGCTGCAGATCCTCGTTATAATTCTGTTGTTGGTGGTGGTGGCGTAGCACACTGGTCTCCCCAATGCCTTTGGGGCGTTTTTTTTTGCTCGGGAGGGGAGGGGAGAAAATCCCGTTTCTTGGGAGTGTAAACTCGGGCCTGTTAAGTGTCTTTGTGCCCCAACTGTGGGCTTTGGACCCGTTGCCGTCTTTTGGAGACCGTTGGCTGGCGGTATCTTGGCGTTTCGCTAGCAGTCCAACGGCCGAAATATGGCTTTATGGTCCCACAGAATTTTTCGCAGGCACGGCTTAAGTCAGACTTAACAGCAGCCCGAGTCACCTTTTGCGTTTAAAAAAAAAACTATAACCAAATGGAGGAGATGCTGAGTAAACCACAAAAAAAATGTCTGCTGATTTGCTTACCTCCACAAGGCCAATTAGGGTTCTCCGGCAATTTTTTTTAAATATCTGTGGATTTCCACTATACGGTCACCTGAACCATGGAAAAGTTATATGCAATTTTAATTTAGCTTAGGGAGGAATTTTTCTCTAACTCACCCCGGAATTCTCAAGGGACAATTCTTTTTCTCGTCACTGTATGACAGAAAAAAATATTCGTCCAGCTGACTTTTTTTTAGAGGGCATCGACCGCTTGCTGTCAATCAAAGATAATTGTGAATGCCTGTCGGCAAACCAATTTTGCGTTTGCGGTGCATTTCTTTTACCCCTCCCTTTGTTTTCTCAAGTCTACGCCCTGAAGTGAGCGTGCTCAGATTGTTCTGAGGTATTTATGAAACACACTTGAGCACATAGCTGTCATTTGTTGTAAATATATGGACGAATTGAATATTTATTATTTGTTATTTATTAAATTGGTTAACTTGCAGTCCCTGAACAACAAGGTTCGTCGCCATTTCAACTATTTTGCTTATCCTGTTTTTTTTCTGTCAAATGTGACTGGAAGTGTGTAATCAGCTTTTCACTCAGGATGCTCAGTCAATTTATCCTGAGCTCATAATTAATTGACTATTTAATTTTATACACGGATGAATTTATATATTTAAAAGAGTGGTTGGTGTACTGGGGTTAAAATTATAAGAACTTTGAAAAGAAACATTACGAAAGCAATACCATAACACGAGAAGCCAAAGCTGTCCTGTATTGAAACGAAAAATACAGATTGAACAGCGAAGGGTTGCCTATTAGCAACTACAGTCGTGCAAATGTTTTTATACCATTGCGCAGGGTCTGTTAAATAATTTCAACGTACTAGAGGTCATTAGTGGTAGTGGTAGTGGAGGAACAATTTGATGTCATTTGTGTAACAGAGACTCACGTAACGTCAGACATTGATGACAATGAAATCAATATAAGTGGATACACAACGATTCTATGCAACTCAGCGTCATCTCATACAGGAGGTGTAGTTTTCTATGTAAATCAGTTGTGGGAAGTGAAAGTGGTAGAGGAAGTAGCAGTAAATTTGGACTGGTGGTGACTTAAGATAAAAATAACACTATGTTCGCAATCCTTTATGCTAGTGGGGCTTTATAGGTCGCCTAGCTCATCAATGGCTATCTTTGCGGAATTTCTCAAATAGTACATGGAGCATCTGAGCCTAAATGGAAAATACCTAGTTATCATGGGAGACATTAATATAGACTGGCTGGTAAACGATACATATAAGCTACGAATTGAACAGGTAATCAATGATAATTTTTGCAAACAAATTGTGAACCACCCAACTAGGATCACACAAACATCGCGTAAAATTATTGATTATGTGATCACGAATATCGTTAAAACAAATGTGGAAGTTGTAGATAAACTGAAAATAAGTGATCATGAAAGTCTACTAGTGAAACTAGATGTAGTAAAGAAAGTGAAGTCATCGAAAATGAAAATTAAATTCTTAAAATATAATAAACGGTCATTTGGGAATTATATACAGAACGATCTGAATGCTTTGGTTATGACGAATATTGATGAACATAGTAATGTGGACTCGTTGGCTAAATATTTAACGGAAAGAATTAAAAATGCAGTGAATAGCCTAAAATATTATAAATATGTTGATAGCAGGTGTGCAGAAGAATGGTTTACTAATGAATTCAAGTTAATGCGAGATGATAAAATCAATAAATATAAAATAGCTGTGTGGACGAACACGGAAAACCCATGGGCTCAATATCAACTTGCAAGGAATGCGTTCAAGTCCGCGATCGGTAGAGCCAAGAAAAAATATACGGAACGTAAAATCCAATCTGCCAAGGACCAGAAATCAATGTGGCGAATGATAAAATCCCTGGTAATACGGGAATCAAAAAGTGCAATAAAAGGTGTTGTGTTCCAAAATGTGTTGATTAAGGATAGTGTCATGCTAGCGCATAATTTCAATGTTTTCTTTGTTGAGAGTGCAAATAGTGTAAATATAAATATACCAAATGAACAATATGTGAACTATATCGATGAAGTGAGCAGTACTTTTTATTTTGGAATTATTGAATCTTGTTGAACTAAAGTTTGCAATGAAGAATATGAAAAACAAAAAAGATGCAAATGTATTAAGTGTTAGTATGCTAATTGACGCTTTCGATATTGTTGGTCCTGTATTGTGTAAAATAATAAACAATTCATTGTCGCAAGGAATTTTCCTTGATTGTTGGAAGGAATCCATAATTGTACCAATTGAGAAAGTAAAAAACGCTACTAAGCCTGAGGACCAGTAAACAGAAAATAGTGCAAGGAAAACTGCAAAAGTATATGGAAGACAATGAACTTTTTACGGATTGTCAATCTGGATTTAGAGGAAGGCACAGCTTTGAATCTCTGCTAAACCTAGTAAAAGCTGATTGGAATACAGAGATACATTTAAAAAAGTCGATTGTAGCTGTTTTTGTAGATCTGAGACTAACGTTTGAAACCGTAGATAGAGACATTTTGATTGCGAAATTGGATAAGTATGGAGTGAAAGGTAGTGAGCTGAAATGGTTTCAATCTTACCTTCGAGCACGTAAGCAAAGGACCAAGATTGAGGAAACACTATCGGAAGATATTAGCGTCGGGCGTGGAGTCCCCCAAGGATCAATTCTTGTAGCGTTACTTTTTATAATATATGTCAACGAGATGACGAAAGTTGTGAAGCACGCGTCAATAAAGCTGTTTGCAGACGATGGTCTCTTGTACATATCCGGTAAAAATATGAGTTGATGTATCTCCAAAATCAACAGCGACTTGAATATGCTTAGTAAGTGGTTTAGAAGTAATAAGCTAAGTTTAAATATAGAGAAGACTAAATCCATGTTTATTAATGGCGAAAACAGAGTTATTATAAACCATGAAATAGTTGAGTTAGTAGATCAAATCAAATATTTAGGTATTGTGATTGATAATAAACTGAATTTCAAAGATGACATTAATTACGTGTCTAAGAAAATAAGCAAAAAAGTAGGTTTTTTCGCTCGTATTAGAAAACGTAGGTCAATGTCTTGTGCAATTAATGTATATAATACTATTATAAAGACTCACTTTGAGTATTGTTCTACAGCTATTTATATATACTTTGATGATAGATAGATTGCAGAAGCTACAAAGTAAAGCGATGAGAATAATCTTGAGGTGTAGCTGGCGGACACAGATTATTATTATGTTAAATGTACTAAAATGGTTAAGTGTAAACCAGAGAACTATAATTAATGTGTTGATTTTTGTTTTTAAAATGAAAAATGGGCTGTTGCCGAGCTATTTGTGTAATAAATTAATATATGTTGGTGATGTCTATAGATATAATGTAAGGAAAAGAAGGGATATAAGGCTCCCTTTATTCAGAACGCGGTTTACCCAAAATAGTTTAATGTACCATGGCTTAAAATTATTTAAAGAACTTCCCAATCAACTTAAAACTGAAAATAACCTATATAATTTTAAGTACAATCTTATTAATTATATTAAGACCAATTATACATAAGTCTTTATTATATATTTACTTTAATTTATATGTAAAAATGTTTAAATAGATAATTTTTTTGCTAAATAAAGTAATGAAATGAAATGAATTATGTGTTATCTATCGGATAAATTGCGATATTTACTTGTATGGCAATTATCTATTCTTGTTATTTAAATCAAAAAAATTTATAATCTAATTCTACGTGCAGTATTAAAATGTAGAAAAAAAGTATTAAGGTTTTGAAATAAGATATAATAAACAACAAAAACTTTTCATGCCGAATTATAGTAGATAGCCTTCATAGATTAGTACGCGACTAAAAAGTTTCATTTTGCAATTTATATGCATATTGATTGGTAAATTGTAAATAACTTTAATTTATACAGCCTGCTTGTATTCCATTGAACAAGATTTTCATTACTCTGTTAATAAAAATGGAATTTGAATTGTTATTCGTAACTATATTAACCATGCTTGATAAAAGGCTAACAGTGTTAACATTTTAATTATACAGGGTCCGCCAAATAACTTTTTTTTTTTGAAAATACTATAAAAAAAAACTACTGAATATTATCTCAAATTTCTTTTTTTATTTGAAAGTACAATCCTTCCGGTTAATAATGGAAAATAATTTCATTCAAATGGCTGCCTCGGCTGGCCATGCAGTAGCCTACACGATCGGTCCAATTTTTAAGCACATTATCGATTGTGTGCAGCTGTATTTCACCAATGGCTTCACGAATATTGTCCTTTAAAGCATCAGTTGTCTCTGGCTTGTCGGCGTAACACTTATCTTGTACGGCACCCCACAAATAATAGTCCAACGGTGTCAAATCGCAGCTCCGAGGTGGCCAAACGACATTAGCTCTGCGGCTGATAATGCGATCTTCAAAAACAGGGCGCAAAACATCGAGTGTAGCTTCGGCTGTGTGGCACGTAGCGCCGTCCTGTTGAAACCAAATGTTGCCAATATCCTCCTCTTCAATTTTTGTGAACAAAAATTCGTTCAACATGGCCGATTAACGATCGCCATTGACTGTAACGGCCACTCCTTGCTCATTTTCGAAGAAAAATGGCCCAATTATGCCTCTGGACCAAATTCCGCACCAAACAGTGACTCGTTTTGGGTATATCGGCTTTTCAATGTATGCGTGCGGGTTTTCTGTGCCCCAAATGCGACAATTTTGCTTGTTTACATACCCGCCAAGATGAAAATGAGCTTCATCTGAAAAGATGATTTTTTTTTTCGCACACATTCTGCAACATTACCATGATTTTCAAAGTAATGTCGCAATATTTCCCAGCGTTGTTCTAGCGTATACACAACCATATTCGTTCAGCGGAAGGATAAAACTAATTATCTGTCAAATCAGACGTGAGCTAAGTCTTACCATTCGCGAAATAAGCACTAGTTGAAAAAAAAAGTTAGATGACGGATCCCTTATATTCACTGCAAGCAAATTAACTGTCAACCGTCAAAATTCAAATTCTCCTAGTGAACATGTCCACACCAGTTTTCCAGGATATTTGAAAATTTTATGAATTTCGGTGGTGAATTCACCAATTTCCGCCATCTTCCGGGTGAATTCACGAACTCACTTATACTAGTATAGAAATGAGAATGTATGCGGAAAAAAAGAAAAGGCAGCCGCCTTTCCACTGGAAAGATATATATCTCAGTATTCCATTATCTTTACTAGTTAGTCGAAATCCCACTGGAAAGTTATATAACTCTGTAATTTCATTATCTGGAATTCATTCATCTCTGATCTTGAATAACTACATTATGAATGATAAGCTTCAGAGCAAAGTGAGTAGACGATTGTTATCCATATGAATCTAGTCAGCTAAAAAACGAGACGTTATAACCTCTATGCATGGCCCGTGATCACAAATAATGTATCAGTTAATTGAGTGAATAGAGACAGAACACCATTTTTTCAATACGTTATATGGGATATGCCCCTCCCACCCTCCCTCCAACTATTTAATTATCGGTATAATATATTTTCAATTTTGTGTTTTGTCATTGAAATGCAGTGATTTGTCCATCCTTCTTCAATAATTGTTACTTTAGCAGGTGCTCATTACCTTTTTAAAAACGTTTTCAAAGTTGTAACAGGAAGATGTGATTTTCACAGCTGAAAATTAACAGATTTATTGCTCTCAAGTTATCGATATTACAAGATTATCATATCATGAGCCATTAAAAGTTGAATTCCTGTTTTCTTCATATGTTAAAAGAAAATTATGCACAATTGTCTTACTATTAATTGATTGTATAACCTAATCTTGAAATTGGAGAACTTTTTAATCTTTCCAAATAGAACCTACCAGTAACCTAGTTAATGTGAAGAAATATACATATATAAATATTTCTGTATAAGCAAAAATCAACTATATTAAAAAAATACAAAAAAATAAATAGCGGAAAATGTTTACTGGAAAGCTTCAGATAAAAGTTTGTGAAGCTAGTGGACTGAGGCCTACTGATTTCCAAAAGCGTCACAATTTAACATTTGTAAAAGACGATCAACTAATAGATCCTTACGTTTCGATAGATGTAGATGACGGTCATTTCGGTAAGCCAATTTCTTGCAAATATCTAAAATTGATTAATATATTGATAATTGAAAATAAGAAATAAAATGTAACTTTCGATTGTTTTTTATAATTTAATAGACCGCTCAACCACTAGAACTAAAACATTTGATCCTGTTTGGAATGAACAATTTTCTCATGATGTAAAGGATGCCAAAAATATTAACTTAACTGTATTTCATGATGCCGCTTTGCCACCAGATGATTTTGTTGCAAACTGTATAATTCCTTTTGAGGATATTCTCCATAATGAATCTAGTGCACCAGATTTATGGGTAACTATTAAATAATTTCTATAAATTAGTGCAACCTTTTCGCTACATGAAATTTGTAAACTTATGTGCACTAGTTACCACGTAAAACTAATCTTGAGTAATATATATTAAATTTCATGGTAACACAAATAAAATCCCATGTGTCATTCGATTTGGATTTACTTTTTATCTTTGTCTGCACATAATTCATCGAAGTGGCTATTCGCACGACGTTAGGGACAAGGCTTAGGTCGACGGCTACGTATTTGACGTAACGTAATAATAAAAATAGTATTTTAAGAAATAAGATTTTACGTTTTAAGTAAAATCTCCTGCCCGAAAATGAAATACTGGAGTTTAGATCCCTTAAAGCGAGCGAAGCGAGCCACATTACCAATATTTGCCGCGTTTAACCGTAGCCGTCGACCTAGGCCGTGTCCCTAACGTCGTGCGAGCAAATATTTTAGACCTTTGTAGTTCTTCCTAAATGTGATGAAATTCGTCATATTACGCGATCTATTATTTCGTGTGTGCCTCAACAATACATTCTTTATTGGAAGACCTTTTTCTTCTGCCGAATACAAAATTGTTGTTTACTTTTCTGCACTTCCAAAACGTTGAAGTTAGCGTTCACTACGGACACAATTCGCGCTTCCTTTAGCTTATGTTGTAGATTGGGCTTCTCAGAATACTTTTTCCGATTTCAGAGCACTTTGGCGAATCTGGATTTTTTTCGAGTTGCTCGATATTTACCGATACTGTTTGATTTTGACAACTAGTGGAGTTTGTTTACGTTTCCGGGAAGTTTTTCAAATGCAAAGAGAGGCATTGCATCGGGCCAATCTTATTTTGTTAATTATTTAAGGACAAACCTTCAGAAATTAATCGGGGCCCACATTTCGAGTGATTTAATTTAAGGTTTAACCATTGAATGGAAAATTAAACAAAGGCAACACACGTTCCAATCAGGAATATCAACAAAAAAACAAGTCTCGTTTTTATGTTCGATTAGACACACAAAATCTGAAATCTGAAGAATACCACATTAGAATCTTTAGTTTTAATTTTCGCTTATGTCGTTTTCCATTCGGATTCTCAGATTTTGCTCAGATTTCAGATTTTTCGTGCCCAATGTGTTGGTGTGTGTTTCAAAAGTCAGCTGTTCTTAAATTTGTAATTTGTGTTTATAAAAATCTATTAAATTTATGTTGCCACCCATTTCGGGGGCCAAATGTTTTTAATCATGTTTTTTTTTTCACGCCTTCTGGCTGAAAACGTTTAGTTTTGTTTTGATGTGAATCTCGCTAAGAAATCGAGATTCGCAAAATTGCTCCGAATTTCACAAAAAAACTGTTTTTTAGCGTCCAATGGAATATGAATTTTTACAACTATCTGATTTCTAAAGCAATGGAAAATGACGTTAGCTTTACACGTGAACTTTGTCTGTAGCCGTACGTCATTTTCCATTGCGTCCGGAAGAGTCCAATATAAAAAAAATTACTCCGAAACCGTTCCATTGGCACAAAAAATAATCTTTTTTTTTTTATTCTGAGAAGAGACTCGCATCTCGATTTGAAGTCATGGGTCAGATTCTGAAAGGCAAAAACGTTGAAACGTTTTCGTGCACACGAATGATATGCTCTAAGTTGCAGAAGTAAATCCTTCGTGTTCGATGTGAGTAACATCGAGAACTGAAACTTTCAAATATTTCCTGTTCTAATATAATATTGTTCCTGGAAGTTCCAGGCGAGTTTTCCCTTACGCCACCTATATAGGTTCCGAAAAGTATGTCGGCAGATAACAACTGACAACAGCGTGACCATTGTGCCACAATTTGATGATTTTTTCGGGGACCCTGATACAATTTGTTGCTACTTTGTAACGTTTTCTAAATTGAAAAGGAACTTGGCAAATTTTTTAAAAACTGTGATTTATAAATAAACTAGCTGACCCCACGGACTCCACCTCGTCCAATATTTGTCGAAAAAAATCAAGTACCTATTAATTTCATTGAATTTTATTATTTTTATTGAATTCAAAAAGAAAAAGAAAAAGAGTAGAACAATGATTGTATTCAATTTAGGGCTACAGATATACAACATTTTTTGTTTTCTGCTCTGGAGCTTAAATGATTTTTTATAAGTCCCATGCCCAGTTGGCTGACACTGCGACCTGAAAGATCTATTCTATCTATGGGGAAAGGCTAATCTTAGAGACGCGCAACCTCCCTGATGAAGGTTAATAAGTCCTTAGTGGCAGAGTGCACAAGTCTTTCGATTAAAGATACGTTTTCTCAACCAATGAAAAGCCGGGCAGTCACAGAAAATATGTTCAGAGGATTCGACATCCCCCAGACAGAATCTACATTATGTTTCCGGACAGAGGTTAATTTTGTGGAGGTGATATCAAAGGCCACAATGACCGTTGAGGAAGCTTACTTATATTGTCCTTACTGAGCCTAAGGATTTCCTTGTACGTGTAAGGATTAATTAATCGTTTGGAATGTCTTAGACCACGGGCATCTTCCAAGTGTTCAGGAGGAAGTTGTTTCGACCATTCATTAATTATTCTTAGCGCAGTAGCTCAATTGACTGTACAGTAGGGTTCTGGTCCACTTAGAACAGGGGTGTCTGTACGTAACTTGCTCTGGCAGCACCTAATTTGTTTCAATCGATTATCCTCGACTATATCGTCGAAGTTGGCAGCACACAAACTAGAAAATGACGCTGCACAACACAAAATGAAAGCTGCACAACGAAGGAAAAATAGCAGTTTTCTCTGGAAAAGATTATCCAATTCCCTGAATACAGAGAGTCCTCCACAAAAGGATTTTAGTATTTAATTATATTGATTATATTATTACCACCATTGCATTCAAGCTATGAAACTATTTTCTGTTGAAATATATGTGCTCATTATCCTTTGGTCTCAGAATAGGAATATTAGTACCATCAACGCAGCCTACTATTCCCGGTAGTTTAAATTTCCCGTAATAATACTCCTTGCTGTCTCGAAATTTAGAAGTATCAAGTCTTATCCATTGCGGACAAAATCGCATCGCTTTCCAAAAAACCCAAGGTGCGTCGAAAGAACTTTGAAACTGTTGTCTGTGCCATACCTAGTAACACATTTGTTCCGACATTGATTTGGTAACTCCCACTGGCTAGGAGACTCAATGTTACACAAAGTTGTAAAATGGGTGGAACTGATGTGCTTCTTATTTTGTCTGGATGTTTTGACGAGTTAAGGATCATAAGGAAGCATTCCTTGTTTACTCTAAACTGCTGCACAAAGCTAAAAAAAAAGTATTTAATTTTTCAATGTTGTCAGTGTTACCTATTCTTTTATTTCTGAATACTCACTTATTTTCACATAACTCTAATGGGTTGTGTTATCTTTTTTTTTTTTTTATATTTCATAGCAAAAACTAATATAATAAGATAGATACATTAAGAAAATACATTTTGATTTTTCGTTTAGCATTGCATGAAATATTAAGATACAATCTGTTGTCGAAGACAAGAGGCGAGTGTATCTATTAATACAAAACCAATTTTTAAAACAGTGTATAAAACTATTGATGGGGAAAGTATAATACAAATTCCGATAAAAATTAAAATTTTGGAGTTCGAAAAAATAAGAAATTAAAAAAAAACAAAAAGAAAATAAAAAATAAAGATACAAAATTTAGACGATTTATAATCTATTTAATTATGTAATTAGAGTAAAAAACAAATCAATATGAGAATGGTTGAAAGAGAGAAGCCATCTTTTAATATTATTTAAAAATATTGTTTTCACTCTCTCGCATCTAAGGTTTTCCGGCAGTGCATTGAACAAACGAGGTGCAGTAACAGAATAGAAACGTGAAAAATGTGTTTTGTAAATTGCTGGTACCCTTACAAAATTTCTGGTGTTTACTCTCAGATTAAAATTTTCATGAACTCTAACGGCGTAGTACCCGCAGTTTTCAAAAAATATTTTTAAAACTTTATAGTAGTAAAGGTGCCTTAGAGGGAGAATCCCAAGTTTTTTGAAGAGCACGAAACTAGGAGTTCTACGGTTCACTTTAGACATAATTCTTATTGCGTGTTTTTGCTTCTTATGTAAACCCTCTACATTAGAAAAATACGTACCACCCCAACAGGTTAATCCGTACTGCAGCTTAGATTTAAATAGAGCATTGTAGACTAAATTCAATATGGGCAAACTACATTAAAGACTAAGATGATAAAGTTGCCTGATGGTTCTATTCAGATATTGCTTTAGGTTGAAAATGTGATCCTTCCAACTAAGCCTATGATCCAATATAATGCCTAAGTACTTAAAATTGTCGACGCGATCAATTTTGAAGCAGGCATTACTGCAACTTTCATTACTGTTAAAGGTAATAGTGTGATGGAGGCTTAAACGAAATCTCAAGCAATTCGGTGAATGGTAATGCAAAGGAAAGTCATCGCATATTGAACCTTTGATATTAAAAAGCATAAATTTAGTTTTATTACTAATTACCAATTTATGCTGATTGAACCATCTTCGTAATATATCCAAATCATTATTAACATCCAAAAAAAGGTTAAGATAACTCTTATTGGAGTAGGAAGGGCAGTATCGTCGGCAAATGCTGGAATTTTGCCTTTAAAGGGTTGAATAAATAGCGAATTAACATATATTAAAAACAGAATAGGACCCAACACAGAACCTTGGGGAACACCTATATTAACCAAATGTTGTGAACTGAAACAATTTTTTATTTTAACTATTTGCTTACGATTTTTTAAGTATGAAGCAAACCAGTCATAAATAAAACCTCTGAAACCAGCATTGAAGAGTTTATTTAACAACAAAGTATGGTTCACCATATCAAAAGCTTTAGTTATATCTATGAAAAGAGTAGCGGGAATTTCAGATATATTCAGGCTGTTATAAATTTCGCCAGTTAATTTTAATAAAGCATTTTCCGTCGACCTTCCGCTTCTAAATCCAAATTGAGAGCCACTAAAAAAATTTGTTCTATCAAGAAAAGACAAAATTCTAGACTTCATACCTCTTTCAAAAACTTTTGAAAAAACAGAAAGAAGGGAAATAGGACGATAGTTATTTAATGCCGTAGTATCGCCTTTTTTATGGAGTGGTATTACTACTGCTGTTTTTAATGATTCTGGGAAAATTCCAAACTGAACGCAGAGATTAAATATATAACACAGGACATCCGAAATTTGAAACGAGATGTTTTTCAAGACCAAGCTGGAGATCTTATCAAAAGAGGAGGAATTGGATGTTTTAAGCGAAAAAATAATTTTTTGGATTTCTAGTGCAGTAAACTGTTGAAAAAAGAAACTTTCAGATTGAACGTCTATTTGTTTTAAAGAATAATCATATGGATTCACTTCCTTAGAACAGTCTAGAAAAGAATTTAAATTAGAAAAAAAATCGTTAAATAAATTGACAACTTCTTGAGGTTCAGATACAGGAGTATTGTTGTTGTTAATAATAATATCAGAGTCTGTAATACCATTAGTCCTGTTCAGAATTTCGTTAATAACTCCCCATTCCCTTTTAACATTACCAAAATTCGCAGCTAATCTATTATAAAAGTAAGTATCTCTACAACGCGGTATCTCAGTATTTAGCTCTAGACACAACTTATCATAATATTTTTTTAATCTCGCATTATTAGGATGTTTTTTAACTTTTGAACATATTTGTTTTTTCTTTCTAATTTTCCTTAGCAAAGGGACAGTCATCCATTGCTTAAGACACTTTAAATTATTATTATTATTACAAATTTTCAGAGTACAATTGGAAATATGAAGTTGCAACTTTTTTAAGAAGAGATCAAAAGCAATTGATGGATCCTGAGCATTATAGACATCATCCCAAAACTCAAAATTTAATTTCGATTTAAGAGCAACAAAATCAATCTTGTTATATGCATATTTTGAGTTCACAGATTGTTGAATTCTAGATGCCCTGCAATCAAGTTGAATACTGGTTAAGCTGTGGTCTGATATTTTCAGATCATAAGCTCCTGTTTTATAAGTAACGCCATTGCTTCTATGAATCCTTACAAAAATATGGTCTAAGCAAGACTCTAAACGAGTAGGGTTAGTTAAAAGAGAATCAAACCCAAACGAAGACAAAACTGATAAGTAGTTATCTACTTCAGCTGAATCGAGCAGGATATTAATGTTAAAGTCCCCTAACAGAACAATATTTTTATAAGTCAGAAGCTCCAAAAATTCCGTGAATTCATCCAGAAACACCTTCACTGTGCACTTATTGAATCTATAAATACATATAAAACAATAATGAACACCAGAAATTTCGCAACAAACATTAATAATATCAGCACTTTCCATTTTCCATTTTTTCACCTCGCAAGCCAATAAATCACTTCGATAGAAAACTGCAACACCTCCAGCTGAATACAAGTCGTTACAATTAGCCTCAAACGTAAAATTAGGAATTTTATAATCTGAAATCTCAGTGTCAAAAATCCAGATTTCAGAAAGTAAAATAATATCTGGTAAGTGATCCAAAGATGCCAGATGAGTGAGAAAAATATCAAAATTAGCTCTCATGCTACGAATATTTTGATGAATGACTGAAAAACCTGAGTATTGCTCATTATATGGGTGGTCAATACAAAAACATTTTAAATTATTATTATAATTAGAAGACGAAAGGCCATTACTACCAGTATGATTATGAGGATTCATGAATGACATATTGTAAGCGTTATTGTTTAACATAATTAGTCTCTAAGTTTAGAGAAATCCTCAAATCTACTAATCTTAATAACCTCATCGCCTTCCTTTTTTCTAATGAGTACAGATGAATTCCTAACCCAAACAAATTTACATTTATTATTACTCTTATAATTTTTTGCCATTTTCAATAACGACCTTGTGAAGCTAGTGAGACAATCGTTGATGTAAATACTACCGCTGTTGAAGGTGTTATTGCTGCTGCCGTCATCATTGCTGTTGATGTTGTTGCTGTTACAATGAGTACCAAAGATATTCGCCGAAATCTTCCTTCTGTTCTCACGCACCTTGGTCATCACGGCTTTTTTCCGTAAGAGAGATGAAAATTTCACGTACACGATGTTAGAAGGCGCAATGTTGTTGTTTTTGGTAGTTGCTTTTATATTCTTAACGTAGCATGAAGCAATTTCGCTGGAATTCATTTCTTCCCCGTTTACAGCTGATAACAGTGTTATTACTTTCTCTTTAGCATTTCTATTATTTACATCAGGAATGCCAATAATGTCAACTGCACACTCTTTCTCTCTTTGCTCCAAAAGATTCAGCTTCATCTCTAAAACATCAATTTTTTTAATGAGAGTAGTATTGCTAGCCTCAAGAGATCTAATTTTAGCGAGTGCCTCAGTGTTAACTTCTTTTAGCATAATAATCTCACTATACAGCATTTGTAACGTTACTGAGTGTTGTCCCCATCAACACTCAATACTCTTCTTTTAAATTTGGCATTAGAGACTTCCTCATCCTCACTCTCTGAATCAAAAAATATCATCTTATTTCTATCCACTTTTCAAAATAAAGAATAGTTGTGATGACGATTTGACATTTCACTTCATAATTCACAATCATTTTTTTAAGTACAAGTCAATGAAACTCGTTTCAGTTACGTGCTGCCGAAAATGATTTTGGAGTCCATTGTATTGGACGCTAAAGTTTGTGAAGCTATCTGAGAAAATTTGTATAATGGCGTCTTTAATACATTTTTTGGAAATTAGGTCAGCGCAAATTTCGATCGCATGGATTTCCGTTTCAAAAACCCTTAGGACACATTCCCATGGGTATCGAGACTTTGGTGTTGGGTCCAAAGACACCACCTCCAACTCCGGAATCCATCTTTGATCCGTCGGTTTTCCAGACTATGCTTTTTGGGTCCAGTGTCTAAACACCATTGGGCCAACTAGCACGATGTAGGGCAAGTGCGCATAGCACCTGTGATGCCGAGGCAGGCAATGCGATGAAGCTTGTTTGCCGTAGTTTGTTCTATTACTTTCGGACACCAGAGGATTGCCGCATCATCAATCAATAGGTCTTAGCATCATAGTATATAACCAGTGTTTCATTCTGGGATTAAGGCCCCAAGTTCTGCCGTACAGACACCTACTGGCCCACATGGCTCTAGAGGCACGCCATGTGGCGGACTTGATGTGCAAGTTCCAGTTGTGTTTCTTATCAACGATGATTCCGAGATATTTGACTTCGTTGGAGTAATTTAATGTGGTTCCATTCAGGATAATGGGTTCTAGACTGACCAGTCTCCTTCTGGTAAAAGGAACTAGAACTAGTTTAGCTAGGATTGATAGATAAACCTTCCGTAGTACACTTGTAGCGCAATGCTTTCCGCTAATGATAATTGCCCAATCGTCGGCATAGCCGATGGCGTCATAACATATAAAATCTAAAGGGATAAACATTTCAGACCAACATTGTATACTTGTCGCATTTGCATTTTTGTCGTTAATTGTTTATTCGTTACTTGCGGGTGGCACACTATCTTTCGAATGCCTGAATAAACAAAAGTTATAAACACCCAAGTAACAATTTTACTTCGGTAAGGTTCAAATTTGTAATTTCTGTAGGCAACAGCTTCGATAGAGCTTCTATAGTCTTTGTTAAACGAAGTTGATCTATTTCGAAGCAATTGTTCCGATAATAACTTCAGTAAGTCCTTTACGAAGCATATACATAGGCTTTATAGAGGGATATGGAATTAAGCTTCGATAAGATCTCTATTAGACATCTGAAAATGTGTCTGGAGATGTGTGGAAAGTGAATTGCTTCGATAAAGCTTGTGGTTCGAAGCGCTTCCTAGAAGCTTCTTTAGAGCTTCTGACCGAATGCATTATAGAAGCAATGAACTGTCATGCAGTCAACCGCTTGCGATTGGAAGCTGTACAGAAGCACTTACTCGTACTTCCTCCTAACTTACATATGGAGGCTTTATAGAGGTAACAATTAATTTCATATGAAATGAATCAAAGCTGTCTAAACAAACCATAATTAATGGATCGGGGAAAAATTACAAGAAATAAAATACCTCTAGCACATTGAAAACTATGTCAGTAATGTGATTTTAAATAAACACTTTCCGCCCATGAATAAATAAGGGTAACACTAAATGTCTTGCTTACAACTTCGGTCGAGTAAGCTGCAAGTTTATTGCAAATCTTAACCAAACTCTAAAATGTACCAAGTAGTTCAGATTTAGCACTGCTACAGCATTATGACGAATTAGCCTAGGGGGTAGTGTATTGGACTACTACGCAACAGGACCCATGTTCGATTCTCAGTGCGGCGCATGTAAGTAAAAAGTAAATTATAACGAGTACGTAAATGTAAACTCCATAAAAATTGCAAAAAGTCTTTGAAAATGTTTATTAAGAATATAAAAAAAATAAAAAAATAAGAAAATGGAAAATTGAAAAATGTAATAAAAAAAATAAATATTTTTCTTGTTCATTTTCCCACAAATATGTATGCTAAGGTTTCCTAAGGATGACTGTGACTTTGAAGCGCAGTTCATCCCACATCTTCGAACTAAACAGAATAAATCACATAATGTGTGTCATTTTCTTTTATTAAAAACTTTTGATTCATAACATAAAACTTAATCACATAATGTGTGTCTTTTTCTTTCATTAAAAGTTCATAAAAACACTAGGTTATGTAGACTGACTTATAGGGTGTCTATGACGAGTGACCACAACAACGAAGAAAGCACACCCCCCTGGTGGCAGCCAGACTCTTCCCAATAGAAGAGCATCCCAACTTCTCGGATACTACACTACAGGAGTCAACGATGGTGGATGTGTCGGAATCGGAGCCATGTCGGAGCCCGGTACGACACGAGAAGGCTAGGGATAAAACCGAAGGTCACCAGTTATTCGGAGTACTAACGACTAATCTCTCTTATAGTACGAATACTTTTTTCGATTTCAGAACACTTTTGCAATTCGATTGGGTGTCTCAGAACACTTTTTTTTTCTCCAGGTCACTTTTGATGTTAATTTGGGACGAGAAAAAGCAATCTCTTTTCGATTTCAGAGCACTTGGTGGTGGGCTAGTGATACGTGTTCGGTAAGCTTTGGAAAAAGGGCCTCAAGGATTTTCGCGACTGGAGAGTTGGTATGAGTTGACTTGATCAGCTGGTTTTCCCGTTTTGAGCAGTGCTCAACTGCCGACTTTCCATGACCCAGGGATCAATACGATTTGTATTGAGAGGTTGAGGACTGATGTAAGGTATTTTATACAAGGTGTAATGGTCGCTGTCTTCTTCTATTTGCAGGTGGTGAAGCTTGGGTTGGGTTGTTTTTTTGACTCGGTTGTGGGATGTTGGGTGTTCATTGAATTGTCTGTTTAACAATTTTGTCCACTTTTCCGTGTTGTTCTCGGGTCCTCCTTTGAAATATGTGTTCAGTTCTGGGTTTGTGTCTGATGTCTGAAATGTGTTTCCTGGGATGAGTTTGGTTTCTTGATTTTATGAGAGAGAGAGAGAGAACTGTGAACAATAGCGAAATATTTCAGTGCAAGTTTATTTAATTTTTTTATAAAAATTAGTGGATTTTATTTAAAAGTTTTGGTAGTAGAGAACACTTCAAGTGTCTTCTCCAAGAGACTTTGATAATTTAAAAAAATGTCGGAGTGCAATAGGTGCAAATTACCCATTAGAGGTGAGACCGGCGTAAGCTGTGCAGGTGTGTGCAATAAGGTCTTTCATTGCACCATGAAATGCTGTAACAGCGACGTATATGATGAAGTCAAGAAAATTGTGGATGACAACAATAAAAAAACTAAGCAAATAATGGCGGGAAGTCAAATGTCATTTGCTGATATTGCCAAAAGAGCAAATGACAGATGCCCAGAAAAAGTGCTGCCAGTAATACGAAAAGAGCTGCCACTTATTATAAAACCGAAGGCCAAGCAGAATAGTAGTAAAACAAGGGAAGATTTAAATAAAAAGGTAGATCCAAAAGATTTCAAAATTTCTAACATTGAAAGCACGCATAATGGAATAGTCATTATAGAGAGTGAAGATGCGACGGAGAGAAGTAAAATAAAAAAAGCAATTGAAAAAAATATGGCCGAAAAAGATGCGACGGAGAGAAGTAAAATAAAAAAAGCAATTGAAAAAAATATGGCCGAAAAATACGACATTAGAGTACCGGAAAAAATTAAACCAAGAATTTTGCTGGCAAATATGAAATTCAAAAATAATGAAGAGGAAATTATTGAAAAATTAAAAAAACAGAACAGCGTACTTTCTAATAGCGAATTAAAACTAGTTAAATTCTTTGAAAATAAAAAAAATAATGCAGCGAATTATACCGCAATTTTTGAGATAGACGGCGAAACATTTCCAAAAGTAATAGGAATGGGAAGACTATGTATAGGATGGGAAAGATGCAAGGTGTTTGATGGAGTTGATGTTGTTAGATGTTTCAAATGTAAAGGATTTAACCACAAATCAGGCGAATGCATGAAGAAGGATGAAACATGTTTAAAATGCTTGGGGAAACACAAAACAAGAGATTGTGACAAGGAGGCAGTCGAAAAGTGTATTAACTGTGGGAATTCGAACCAGAAGCTAAATCTGGGACTCGACGAGAATCACATGACGTTTAGTAGATTATGCCCAGTCTATTTAAACAAACTGGAAATAAAAAAGAAAAGAATTGGATACTAGCAACTAAAACCTAAAGGCACAAACAACCCGAATATCAAAGGCGTATATATAAACATTCAAGGCTTAACAAATAATTACGAAGAACTAGAAATATTGGCAGACAACAAAGAATACGAATTTATACTTCTACCTGAAACCCATATAACAAATAACATAGAGGAAAATGAGATACAAATAAAATGTTTCAGAGCAATATCTTGTCCATCTAACAAATCACGAACGGGAGGCACCTCAATTTATATCAGAAATCACTGGAGAGTCCCAAATATAGTTAAAAAAGCAATTGATTTTAAAATGTGGCTCTTAGAATGCAGATGTAAACACATGAACGTCGAGTTAGTAATAGTCGTAATATACAGGTCACCTGGTAGCTCAGAAAGAGTATACTGAAAGACTTACTGAAACATCGACTAATATTCTAATTGCAGGAGACTTTAATATTGACTGGTATAAAGACTATATGTATATATAAACGTGAAATAGAAAGGGTCCTCAATGATAATTGGTTAGTCCAAAAGATGGAACAATACACCAGAGTAACCGAAGAATCAAAAACAATAATCGACTACGTAATAACAAATATACAAAATGTGACGGTTCAGATAAATACAATTGATAAGATATCAGACCACGAAAACATAGAAATTCTAATCAGTGGAATAAATAACAGCGAAGCGAGTGAAAAACCTACTTTGGTTTTTAAATACAATAAATCGGCTTTTAAAAGAGAATTAAGTAAAATAGACCCATCGTACGACAGACGGTGCAATATAAACCAAAACGCGATAAAAATTGATATCTGTCTAAAAAATACAGTACGAAAATTCATCTCTGAAAAACAACTAAGAACCTACAACACGAAAGTATGGTATAGCAGCGAACTTAAAACACTTAAGGATGAGAAAATCAAAAAATACCAACTAGCAAAGTCTAGAGGCAATAGTATTAGCTGGCAGATACAAAGTAAAAATAACGCAAAAAATCAATATTTAAATAAGAAAATATTACAAGCAAATGGACAGAAGGAAATGTGGGCCGAAATAAAAAAATTGGTTCTTAGGCAGGTTCTCAGGAAACCAAGGAATATATCATTTGATGGAGTGGAATACGAAAACGAATCACAAATTGCAAATAAATTTAATCAATATTTTATAAAAAGCATAAAGGAGATTGGCCAATCAATTGAAGATGTCGGATACGTGAACTACATTAACCAATCAGAGAGCAAATTTGAATTTCGTCAAGTTACAATACAAGAAGTTTATAAAGTGTGTAAAACTCTAAAAAACAAGGCTGATTTTGAGAGAATAAAACCTGAAATGATAATTGACAACTGGGATATTTTGGGTAAGACCGTGCTTCAGTTAGTAAACACATCGCTTATGACAGGAATATTTCCAAGTTCATGGAAGGACTCGATGGTGACACCAGTGGACAGAGTTGCAAACACATGTAAAAGTGAGGAGTTCAGACCAATCAATACATTAAAAACAATTGAAAAAGTTATTGAAACGATAGTCAAACTACAGCTGATAAAGTACATAGAAGAGAACAACATTTTATCAATATATCAATCAGGCTTCAGAAAAAACTACTCATGCGAGACGGCAGTGAACCATATAGTGAATGAATGGAAGGATGGTGGAAAGCGAAAAAAAACAATAGCTCTTTTTCTTGATTTTAAGCGGGCTTTTGAAACGTTAGACACGCAGATATTTCTGAAAAAAATGTATAAATATGGAGTACAGGATAAAGAGCTTGAGTGGTTTCGATCATTTCTGACAAATAGAACTCAAAGAACAAAATTTAACAATTGTATATCCGAATTCATTGAAGTGAATCAAGGGGTACCGCAAGGATCAATATTAGGTGCACTTTTATTTATAATTTATATAAACGATAGGCCAGCAGTAATAAAGTTTTGCAAAATTCTACTATATGCCGATGATACATTGATCTACGCCGAAGGATTGAACGCTGAAGAATGCAAAAACAAATTAGTATCTGATATTAATCAACTGACTGTTTGGCTAAAAATGAACAATTTAAAGTTAAACGAAGATAAAACGAAGCTTATGGAAGTAAATCTGCAAAGTGATACACTAATAGAAATAAATGGGAAACCTATCCAAAATGTAAGGAGTATCAAATACTTGGGAATGGTCATTGACAGTGACTTGAAAATGCATGAACATGTAGATTACATATGCAAGAAAATTGGCAGGAAAGTTGGCTTCTTCAAACGCATTCGGAAAAGAATGGACTACATGACAGCTATAACGGTGTACAACACTATAGTGAAACCGCATTTCGAATTTTGTTCGACCATACTGTATACTTGCTGTAATCAAGGTCAAATTGAAAGGTTGCAGAAACTGCAAAACAAAGCAATGAGGAGTATCCTGAGATGCAACCGATTTACCCCAATAAGGTTCATGTTAGACGCCCTAATGTGGTTAAACATTAAACAAACTTGGAGCTCAATACACTTATGACTATTTTTAAAATAAAGCAAAGGTCGTACGGGTGGGGAATGCTCAGCCATACCAACTACGTAATGCGGATGATTTTAGAGTGCGCCAACAAAGTTCACTAGCAGCCCAAAAAACGTTAATATACAAAGGATTTATTTTATTTAACACACTTCCAAATAATATTAAAAATGAATGCAATATTAGAATTTTTAAAAGAAAATGTATAGAATTTATAAAAAAAAGTAATTAAATAACTGCGACAAGACTGAAATTAGATAAATGTACTATATTATTTTTTAATGTAAATTATAAAGTATTTAAATACTAATAAAGAAATACTACTACTACTAAAGAAAAAAAAAGAAGGCGGAAGTTATTACGATGAGATCGGCGATCTTCCCTGAAAGACCATTACAGTTCATCTGAAGCATCTTAAGTTCAGTGAGAGGCTGAAGTGTTTTTGTTGTAGTTGGTGATTGCCTGTTTAGGGTTGATAGTTGCTGTTGTTGTTGGGCGTCCTGGCACCATCTGGCAATGAAACCTGTGAAATTCTGTGCTTTCATTTCCCGGGTCGTTATTACCAGAGACAATACTGAGACCACCAACTCCGGCCGATTTCCCGTTACTTAGCCTACAAGCTATATTTTTATGGAGTGTTCACATTTGGTGCGCTAGTATTCTTACATAGAAAATCGTATTGACAAATGTCACGAAACTTCAAAAATTCCGGCTCACCAACACACTCCCAGGAGATATGAGACACTTCCGCTGTGGGCAAAGTTGCTGGCAGAGTTCATAGAATTTTATCCGTTTAATTTGAAATTGTTCGTTACGTGTGGATAATATTTTTTTTTAGGAATAAGTGCACATTTGCTTAAAATGTTCATGAAAAATTAACAATGTAGATTGGTTGAGGGAAAATGAAAACATTTTGAGCAAATTTTCTTCATTATTTAAGAAAAATTTACACACGAAATCGAAGTTAATGATATCCAAAAGCGGAAAATACACAAACATGCTTGTCCTAATATGTTTCTAGTATATAGAACATCAACGTTAGATAGTTTTTCTAACCAACCAAATCAAATTATTCGCCTTTTAACAATTTATAATAACTAACCAATGGCATTCAGTAATATAAAAATGTGGAATTCCCGAACTCTTTCACATTTCCCCACGGTTGCCGAGGTTGGCAGCATTTATTTTTGCATTTTTTGTATGTTTTTGCATGTCACACGGATTCTTTTTTGACATAACACCGATAGGAAAACAAAATGGCGAATTTAAAAAAAAAAAACTGAGGGGGCCAGCGGCAAGAGGATTGTGAGTTGGGGGTCTCAGTATGGTTTGTCTATGGTTATTACTATTATTTAAATTTATGATTCTATCATTAAACCAATTGGCCTGAACAATTGCGTAGGTGGCACCTTTGAAGGCATTGGTTGCATTTCACTGAAGTGAAGTAATTTCGTCGGCAAAGAGTAGCTGTTGGAGCAGTCCTGCTGGAATTGTCTGCTTCACTGAGGAAAAAAAAAAACAGGGCATTGAGCTTGCTGGTTCCTACGTACTTGTTCGGTTTTCCTCTGGTTGGCCTTTGTGACGAGATCTCGGGCACGAGTACGATAACTCGAGATTCTGTCTTCCCATGGATCAGTTCTTGTCGCCTTAAAGTTGCAAAGTCTTAAGTATAATAAATAGTGTGGTCTGCGAATTTTGGACTACACATTTATTTAATTTTTATATCGCTGAGCGGGATTGTGAATCAAACCATACCACCTCCTTAATTCATTTACTTCATATTTGTTTCTTTCTTCCTAACTCATTTTTTATACCGGTGAGCTCAAATATTAGTGGATGTTCTGCCAGTGAAGCTTTATTGATTTATCATCTATATCATTCGAGCCGAGCTTCTGGTGGAAGCAGAGTTACCATCGTGTTCATATTGAAGTATGGTTGCCTCAAAAAGTACCCCAAATTGTTACATTTGAGGAATGGACACGAATGATATAAATTTATCGTGCGGTATTTGCCTTGATACTGCTGAAGCTAAATGCATAGGCCTAAAAGGAAAGGATGTTGATAAGATAATCTCTACTCCCGGTATTTGCTTTCATTGCGTTAAACACCGAAGCATTTCACCTGATACCTTGCACTGGAAATTATTAAACTTCAAAAAGCCTTAAATAGCATGTCAATGCTATTTACTGAAATACAGGATGTGTTCAACTTCAATGTCAGCAGCGGTAACAAGTACAGCACCAATCACCCGGACAAAGCCCAAATATCATCCAAGAGCAACCGAACTGCAGAAGCCAAGCACTTCATCCACCTCTGCAACTACCAAATGTGGTCATACACCGACTTTGATTGAACCGGTCTTGCATCTTCAGCCTCAGCCTCGTGGTCAGACTCCTCAAACTGGTACTTGTATTGATCTACCGGAAGGATCTAAACGCCCGTTTCAGGAAGTTCTACGGGATCCTATTCCACAACTCCAGCTCCCTTTGGTGAAAAGAACTCTTCGATCTAATTTGCAAGGTAAATCGCCATCAGGGAGTATCATGCCCATCGGAGTCAACGATAAGGAGAGTACTGCCTCAATTCCGATTGACAAACCATCTACTAGTGCGGTGGCCTTGAATTCCATCCAACGATTGATCGGTGTTCCGAGTACGGACTGTACTCTTAGAGTGGTACCACCCCACTTTGCAGTGTTTTTGACACGGCTTGAATATGGTACCAAATGCACTGAAATTATCAACTTTATTGCTGGGAAAGGCATTGACTGAGACTTGGCTTACGCAGAATCATCACAACGAAGAATTGTTCAACAAGGACCAGTACGAAGTTTTTCGCAAGAACCGTTCCTCCGTTCTAACCGATTGTGAGAGAGGCGGTGGAGTATTGATTTCGGTTCGGGCCAGCTTGCTCAGTGATGAAATCAATCTACCTCCAACAGCAGCAGATTAAGATGTTGACCAAGTAGCAGTCTCAATAAAACTCATTTTTGGAACTGATGTTATTGTTATTGTAAGTTATATACCACCAAGGAGTCCTTACCTATTATACAAAGCACATATAGATAATTGTTCCTTTATCTTAAAAAAATTTAAAACATCATCAGCACATTGTCCTTCTTGGGGACTTTAATTTACCTAACTTAATTTGGTCATTTGACTGCGATAATTCTAAACTTCTTCCATTTAATGTTAACTTAGATTATGAGCGTGAAGTCGTTGATACTCTTGCCCAGTTTGACCTTCGTCAGATAAATAATTTTCCTAATGAATTTAATAATATCCTTGATTTGGTATTTGTTGACTCCGAGCTCGACATTAGTATCAACAACTCCGTGATCCCACTTTTTCGTAATTCTGTTTTTCATGTATTTTTTTCATTTGAATTCTCTGAATTTTTTAAACAGGTTCCAGTGACACTTATTTTAAATATAACTATGCTAAAGCCAACTTCCGCAACATTTCAAACTATTTAGATAGCATGAATTGGTTAGATATTGTAGTATCGGCACTGTGCGACACTTGACTATAAAATGTAAAACATTGAAAATACTGTCACACTATATAAAATGAAAATTATGTACTGAAAATAAAGTCACTTGATACTGAACTTCAGAGCAATCGGTTGTTTGATATTGGGTCTCTACAGATATATTTAATAATTGTAATTTAGATAATTCTTATAATTTATTTATGAATACTGTAAAAATGGCAATTGATTTGTTCACACCTAAAGTAAAGTCTGTTAATGGTAATAAACCCATCTGGTTTAATGATAGAATCATAAATTTAAATAATAGTAATAACGACCCGGAACTTTTGAAAATTTATCGGACTATCCAAAAACAATTTGATGTTTTAAATAAGTTCCTTTACAGATAGTATGTTCTCTCTGTCGAATCAAATTTAAAGACAAATATTAAACGCTTTTGGAGCTTTATTAATAGCAAAAAACAATCTAATGATATTCCTAACTGTATGCGTCTAAATAACGTATCTTCATCTGATCTCTCAACCATCTGTAATTATGTTCGCTAAACATTTTCAATCTGTATATTCTTGTGGTACTACCACATCTATAGTCTCTAGTAATAGCTCAATGTCCTATGATCTCTTTAATATCGGCAACTTAGAGTGCTCAATCCCGGAAGTTCAAATTGCTCTTTCTTTATTAAATTTAGATAAAAATTCTGGTATGGTTGGCATCCCGCCAATTTTACTTCAAAAGTGCTCCTTCGCGTTTTCTGTACCTCTGTGTTTAGTCTTTAATTTGTCTCCCGGTCCGGAAATTTTTCATTTAGGCCCTCTGCTCTTCCTTTTGTTTATTAATGACATTCCTGACTTGTTTTTGAGTTACCAGTGTCTTATGTTTGCCGACGATTTGAAGGTGTTCCGGCCTATATGTTCAGTTCACGATTGTATTCTTTTACAAGAGGATCATAAACGACTGTCCCTATGGTGTCACAGTAATGACCTTCATCTCAATGTCTTTAAATGTAAAAGCCTTTCTTTTTATCGTAACCTCTCCCCAATTCACTTTACGTACGTAATCGATAATACCCCTCTGTCCATTATTTCATCCAAAAAAGATCTTGGAGTTATCTTTGACGTAAAACTTAGCTTTTGCAAGCACATTGAGTCTTTGGTTGCTAAAGGTAATCAGATCTTAGGTTTCGTATTGCGGAATTCGAAAGACTTTAAAGATCCACATACTCTTCAATGTTTATTTTTTGCATTTGTCCGATCTCATCTGGAGTACTGCAGTATAATATGGAATCGGTTTTCTGAAGTTCATTCTATTAGAATAGAGAGGATCCAAAAGCGTCTTACTAGAGTAGATGTTCGTAGACTGCGATGGAATATTGAAATGCCACTTTACGAGACGAGGTGAAAATTACTTGGTATCTTACCTCTCGGAGGCAATATTTTTCTATTATGTTTATTCGAGATTTAATAAATGATCATATCGATTGCCCTTTCCTATTATCATTAATTGGATTTTATGCTCCTTCGAGAGCTCTTAGAAATCGTCTTTTATTTTATGTACCTTATCATAGAGTTAATTATGGATACAATGAACCAATTTCTAGATGCTTTAGGGAATCCAATAAATATAGTATTTTACTCGATTTTCATCTTAGTAGGGATTCATTTAGGAAAAAATAAATTCTGTTGTTAAGCTTGGTGGTCGTTTTAATGAATATTTTTGTATGAAGTAATCTAGCGAGAACAGTAGATGCAATCTACATGCAATTTTCAATCAAATGAAAAAAAAAACTTAGGCGCCAAAAGATGACAATTTTTTTTTTTTGTAGAGGGGTCGAATGCAAGCATTTTTCGCTATATTAGGGGGAGGGGTCTTTCTCGGGATAGGGAGGCGTAATTAAAAAAAAAAATTAAATATCTACCAAAAAAAAAAAAAAATATATATAAAAAAAAGCAATGGCAACACTTTTTTTTGAAAGCTAGGAATTTGTTACTTTATATTATGTTGAAATCAATTTATTTCTGTTTGTGAAAAAAATACTTTCAAACTTGAAATTTAAGGAAAACAATTTAAAAATAAAGTGCATGACTGGGCCGAACGAAACTTTCTCGTTCATCAAAAGTTTGGTTGGATGTTTTCTTATTTTATTAGGTAGGTAAAAATCTAAGAACCAGTGCTAGATAATAGAAACGGTGCATAAAATATACGAATACTGTTAAATAAAATTGACTTTTGGGTTATTCACTTGATATGGCAGTACATTTCAAATAACAATTTTCGGAAGTTCGGGTTAGAGAGTTAAATATAAGTGCCAACTGTACTATTTCATACGTTTTCTAAACTGTTAGGGCATGTTTTTATTTTTGACTGGAATTTGTATTAGCAATTATAAACTAAATACCTCGATGGACGCGTTAGGGTGCAAATGAAGTGGGAGTTTCTGATTATATACGCCGCAAGTGGTGGGCATTATTTTAAGGTGCATATTCAATATGGTTGAAAAAAAGAAGAAGTGGGTTATACATACATATTTGTGTAAAATAAGTTTTGCGTAGCTACAATTGCATTTTTATCAAAAGTGGGATATTAACATTTTTAAAACAATATACCGTATATGTGAAAAAATATCGGGATTTGTGCAATCATTTCTGAGAAATAATTAATAATCTGATTTATTCGAATTTTTTTGAGAAAAACTAAGTACATGGTCTTATTAAGAATACTTATCTTTAATATGTATTTTGGTCAAAATCTCTAAGCGGTTTTTGTAAAATTTGGCAGCAAAGCAGTACCAAACATTGCAATGTTTAGCTTTTAAAATACTATTGCTTAACTATTAAGCTGACAACCGAGTACAAGTTATTATTCGGGATGTAAGCAATACTTAGTTTTTAAAGTTTTATAGAAATCGAAAATGGGGTTTTCGAGATATGAGCCGTTTTTAAAATTAGCGTTTTCGGTGATTCGAATTGGAAATTAAGGGCGCAATTATTTTTAGAACATCAATTTCACTCTAAGTTTGCATTTTGGTCAAAATCATTAATGCCGTTTTCAGGTAAACTAAAGAAAACAACATTTTTCAAAAATCCATTTTACGATAATACAGCGAAAAACTGAGTTTGCTTTTAAGTTAGAAATGACCATATAACCTTAGAAATGAATTTTTGTTACAATCGTATGGACCGTTTTCGAGATATGTATGTCCAAATTTCAAAAGTACCGTTATTTGATTTTTAGCTGAAAATTGAGTATGCAGTCATGTTAACCTCATCAAGCTTAAATATCAACCGAACTGCAAGCCCCCAAACTCGAAATCCGAATTTTGAACGAAATTCGGGCAGCCGTTTAGGCTGTTGTATGCTTATTTTTTCAATATTGTGAACATATAGACTAAATTTGTTTCTAGTATTTACTGCCCCTAGTAATTCTTAATCGAACACTTAAAACCAGATTGCTTTATGTCTTCTACTTTTTAAGAAAACGGAAAATTACTTTTGTATTAAGTCAACAGATTTCTTGGACAACAGCACCTACCGCGTGCGAATTGGTACCCTTGCAGCATGAAATGTTTCTTTAATTCCAATGGAAACGCGGATAAGAAGTTTTTTTCCTTTGGGTACGGAACCTTAAAAACAATATTTTCTTTATTAACCGATCCTGCTCTAACAGTTCACGGTGACGGTGAATGACGCCCTGTTTTGCTGTTTGCCTCTAGCACATCTTGCTGTTCTGTTTTTTGGCTAGCATGGCTACCTATGCTCTCATCCTCACTATCTATCCCTTGAATCTGGGTTCATTGCATGATCTTCGCACATGCTCGGTGTTTCTCCTAATAATCGTATTGTTTCCTCTTCGTAGAGCATATTACCGTGGAGTATCACTTTTTGCCTCAACGCTAGCAGGTTCCCACAATCTTTTATGTTCCAAAAAAAACTGTAATAATAATAATAATATACTTTATTAATAAGTAATAAATTATTACAATTATTAATATAAAACAATCAATGATATTGCAGCACTAAGGCTTTCAAGTGGCTATTAACAACAAATTTTTTTATAAATTTTTTTTTTTTTTTTTAAGTGAAACTTCTTTAGGCACGCTTGGCTTGGGGGTAAGCTGGTGAATGCATCACGAAAGCGTTACGCAAATTGCGAACGGGAGTTGAGAGGGAGATATAAGTTAGTGAAGATAGAAAGAGAGAGAGTTACGTTTCGTTTCGTATATTACTGTAGGGGAAAGAGAGAGAGGTGCGAGCACACATTTTTTTTCTCTATTTCTTTCATAGCCTGTTATTTTTCGTATATCTAAGTAACAGTGCACCTATTGCACTTTGGTATTTTTTTTACCAAATTTGGTAGATAATTTTTTTTTACTTTTTGAGTTTCGGTAATTTTGTAATTTTTATCTGGTAACTTTTTGAGCAGAAGTACCAAGAATGCGAACTCGATATCACCTCATTTAAATTCTAACTTATTTCCAATATCCAAATATTTTAGCCGAGGTGTTTAAGAATGATATGCCTCTGTAGTTGCTCGAATTATTATAATCACCTTTTTTGTGTAACGGGAATATAATGGCTTTTCTGAAGCTTTGCGGAATATCTGCTGTTTCGAATATTCGGTTATATTCTGCTGTAAGGGCAGTGGCAAATTCAATTGTAGAGTTCTTATAGAACACAAATGGTATGCGATCCTTTCACGGAGCCTTGTTACTTTTTAGATTCATAATTACGTCTTGTACCTCGCTCAGAGTAAATGGTGCATTTAAGTATTCGTTTACGATCAAAGGGGCCGCATATTGGTGGGCTAAAGAAGTTTGTTGGCTATTAAGTAGTGTTTTGAAGTAGTCTCCCAACTTCTGAGCATGTAAGTGCGGCGCGATAACATTTCTTTCTCCGTTTATACGTTTAACTGCTTTCCAGAACTCCGCAGAAGTTTTAGGACAACTTAAATCATTCATTTTCTGATGCTCCATTCTTAGATTTTGAGCCGTCGGTAAAAACGAAGAGCCAGTTTTTTTTTTGTAGCTTGCATAAGTTTCGAGGAACATTTGCTTGTACGTTTCATGGTTTGTGGATACTTTAGGTAGCGTGTTAAGGTCAGTTATAAATGATTCCTTTTTAAACAACCATGGAGGATGAAGTGGCGGCATGGATGTTTTGCTCAGTATGGGTATACCTATAGATTTTGCGAGGGATATCATATTGTATATTGCAGATGGTCATTTCGGTGTTTTACGTCGCCGGAGGATCTTTTTAACATCCAGAGCAATTGGTGTTTTGTAGATGGATGTTGAATAGACGGGAGTCCAGCTTCAGTTAAGATGTTCTCAATCGCTGTACTTCTAAAGGCTTTTAGGCTGGTTCTTATTGACGTAGTCGTATCTCTGTTGAATAGACGGGAGTCCAGCTTCAGTAAAGATGTTCTCAATCGGTGTACTTCTAAAGGCTTTTAGGCTGGTTCTTATTGCCGAAGGGCATATGGGTGAGTTTAAATGACGATTGCGAGCATTACCCGTAGATACTTAGTCCATAATCAATTTTAGACAATATAATGGATCTGGTGATGTTGATCAAAGAATTTACATGACAGAAACTGTTCTTGGAAGCGAGATACTTAATAATATTTACTGTGGTAGAAATAAATACAAATTATTAAATAAATACAAATTAATAAATAAATACAAATTAATAAATAAATAAATATTATTTAGCTAGGCTTTTCTTAAGGTTTTAACAATGTTCCTTAAAATTAAATCTGACATCAAAAGTAATACCTAGTATATTTAATGAAGTAACATTTTTAATGTTAGCGAAGTTACTGTCTAAAGATAGATTTTTTGGACAACACACATTCTACACAAATGCAGAATTTAGCTTTTTTCAATTGAAATCTTTGACCCAGAGGTATTGCACCAGGTCATGACGTCGACTAGAAAATTTTAAAACAGCTGCAGATGTAGTTGTTAGATTGCAACATTTTGTAAATTATAAGGTCATCCGCGTTAAGGAGTGACCAATAGTTTTATATCTATCTATATATAAACAATATATTATTATTATTATTATTAAATAATATAAGTACAATAAGACTTGGTCTTTTATAGTACAGAGAGGGTTTAAGTAAGTTAACAATGTTCTTAAAACTACAGATTAAGACTAACAGTGGTTTTATACCTAAGTAAGTTTAGAGAAAAGAGGAAAATTACAGGAAAAAGAAATTATAAATAGGGAGGAAGAGAAGAAAAGATAGAGAAAAAAAAAAAGAGGTTATTGCTGTGTTGAGAAGAAATTTATAACTTCGGATTTAAATTTAGCGGATCTATTTATACATTTAATGTGCAAAGGCAAAGAATTCCATAGCCTAATTGCGTGAATATAAAACAGTCTGGAAGAGTTAAGATATTTGTAGGAAGGAATGTTAATGTTCATGGTTCTATTAGATCGAGAAAATTCTAGTTTTTGATAAATGTAGGGAGGAGACTTGGAGCAGAGAACCCTATGCAAAAATATGCAGTTCCTAGCATTTATGTAGGATATGAGAGGACATCCAAGGAAGTTATTGGCGTAGGCGGAGATTCTATCCCACCTACGAAGACCATGAATGTAGCGTATAGCATCATTAAAAGCTACTTGGAGTTTATGCATTGATAGCGAGTCAGGGTTAGGGTAAACAACTTCAGAGTATGTTATCAAGGGCAGAATGAGGGTGCGAACAAGTTTTTGCCTGGTTTCAGGAGGTGTGAAGCTCGCAGTTAGCCATAGTTTCCGAAGACAACCGTAGATACGCCCAATTACAGTGTTAATGTGGTTATAACATGATAGATTGCGATTGATTACGAAACCAAGACAGGTGGCAGATTCAGCTACTTTGAGTTTGCAATTTGAAATCCAAATGTCCGGAACAACATCGAGTTCAAAGAATTTGTTTGCAATGGGAATTGCCAAGCATTTATTAGGGTTGAGAAGCAGTCCGTTTTTTGCAGTCCATTCATTTATTGCAGATAAATCCTCATTTAGCACCATTACAAGTTGTGATATTTTTTTCAGAGGTTGGGATAGGCGGATCTGAGCATCATCAGCGTAAAAATAGATGGAGCAATATTTGCATACTGAAGGTAAATCATTTATAAAGATGCTGAACAAGATCGGTCCCAAGATAGATCCCTGAGGCACTCCTTGTTTGAGCGGCTTGGAAACCGAGCAGCTTTCACCTATAATGACTCTTTGAAATCTGTTAGAAAGGAAATCACGCAGCAAACCAACAGCGCTGACGCTAAACCCAAAATATTTTTCTAATTTCCAGCAGAGAATGTCATGATTGACCTTGTCAAAGGCCTTTGAGAAGTCGAGTAGGCAAAGCAAAGTTACAAAGCCTTTATCAAAGTCCCTACGAATATCATCAAGCATGTTGACCAGTGCAGTCGAGCAGCTGTGACCAGCTCGAAAACCTGATTGGAGAGGGTACAAAAGAGAATTTTCGGAAAGGTGATCAATGACTTGTTTAGCAAGAACCTTCTCAAAGACCTTTGACAAGCATGGCAGAATGCTTATGGGTCGGAAGTCACTGAAAGAAGACGCATTGGCTTTTTTGGCAATAGGGATCACTCTTGCATATTTCCAGGCTTGAGGAAAGGTTGAGGTTGTGATGCAAAAATTGATTATATGTGTCAGAGGACGTATGATTGCTGGTAAGATCAGACGTATAAATCGAAGTGGCACACCGTCTTCACCAATTGCATTTGATTTTAACGAAGTAGTGATGGAAAATATTTCACTCTCTGTCACTACTTCAAAGTCAGATGGTCTCAGCACATTGATGTCAGAATCAAGGCTGCTATCGAGGTCAAAACTATTTGGTGGTGAATCGCTATCCAAGAAATAATTATTCAACTCGTCGGGGTCCAAATCACAATCGTTATTACTTCTACTGCCAACACCAATCTGACGAAGGTTGCGCCAAAGTACTTTTGAGGGCAATGAAGTATTAAGTTTAGCCGAGAAAAAATTGCGTTTCGAATCACGAACAGAGAGCGTAGCGTGGTTACGCGCTACTTTATAAGCCTCCCAGTTGGCTGAGGAACGATTTCGTTTCCATTTGCTGTAGAGTTTGTTTCTATTTTTAAGAGTGCAGAGAACATTAGAAGTAAACCAAGGGCAAGCTTTATTGCGAATTCGCACCGTTTTTAAGGGGACGTATTGATCATAGAGGTAATCAATAAACAGCTGTAAGTACATTAACTTATCATTAGGATCAGAGCTCTGCAAGCAATATTCCCATGGAACTAAGCCGGCTGCAATATGAAGGGCATTAAGATCTATGGAGCTGAAATCCCGAAACTCAAACGATGTCGGTTCAGCATTGCGTGAAAAAACTATATCATAGGTACAGAAAATAAGATCATGCTCGGAAACATAATCAAGTGAAAGTTGATCGAAGAGGAGAACAGCTGAGGTGTCAGTCACAATAAAAAGATCAAGAAGACTGGGAATTTCATTTGGGCGGAACCATGTGGGGCTGGAATTATTTAATATTGATAGACCACAGGAGGCAACAGAGTCTTTAAACTGTCGTGAGCGAGAGTTTCTTTTGAACAGATCAGCATTGAAGTCCCCGGATATAATAATGTTATCATAAACAGCTGAATAAGATGATATTTCAGAAAAAAAGGGTTGGGGTGAAATTCTACTGTTGGGATTATAGCAGCATGCAACCAAACATTTAGTCGAGCTATCATATACTTCACAAATTATGTACTCTACCTCGGAATTATTAGATTTGCATATTTCTTTACAGCGTAGTGACGATGTGCAATAAATTGCCACACCCCCACCGGTAGTGCTAGTTATACGATCATTACGAAACAGATTGTAGCCATCAATCTCATACATAACATTTCCAACATTAGGATCAAACCAAGTCTCATCCACACAAATAATGTCTATACCAGAATTTTTAAATAAATATCGAGCATAGTCCAACTTACGCCGATTAAGACTCCGCGCATTTAAATGAACAACTTTGAATCCATCCCGATAGTTCGACAAAACACTTAACATAACCCGAGTTGAATTATTATTCACACCATTCATAGCATTCATTGTGTATA
The DNA here is from genome assembly GCA_951230905.1 of Cheilosia variabilis. Taxonomy (NCBI): domain Eukaryota; kingdom Metazoa; phylum Arthropoda; class Insecta; order Diptera; family Syrphidae; genus Cheilosia; species Cheilosia variabilis. The sequence goes on from OX579676.1 coordinate 88,896,317, forward strand.
AGAATCAGCACACAAAGTAGTTGCAGCAGGGAAAGAAAGAATAGGGAGAGTAGGAAAATGAGAAAGAAATGAAATGAAAATAAAAATAATAGAAATAGATTGATGATTTACAATATTCGTCTCGATTTTTATTCAGCGAGGTTCACTCCAGCTCCAGCGATGTCATGTTGCGTTGCCTCGGCGACAGCAAACAAACTTTGAGAGCTCTCAATGAGAAAGCATTTACCGTTTTTAGTTTTGCGAACGAAGACACTGCCAGATTTGGTAAACACATCGAAGAGCTGGTGCTTTTTCTTCAAGCGGGTAGCAGCTTGCAAAATAAGCCGAACTCTCTTCGTGAGACTCTGGTTTAAATACAAGCAACTGTCAGAGGCAATTCCAACGTCACGGAGTTTAAGTTCTCTTTTATGTTTCAAGCGGAAGTCAGCGGCAGCCTTGAGTAAAGAGTTCCTGTCAGTCGGGTTGAAAAACTTTAGTATCATCGGCGATGGGGAGGTGTTGTTTATGATGCGTTTTTTCGGGCGAAAGATGTTTTTCAGGGATTTAGTGCTATAACCGATGGAATTGCAGAAGTGATCGAAGATCTATTGAACTTAACTCATTAAAAGCTATTATAAATAGGATAACTGAGAGTGGTGAACCTTGCGGTATTCCATTACACAGGTGTTTGACAGTTGAATAAATGCTATTTAGTTTTATGCGAAATTGCCTGTTAGTCAAAAATGCTTTAATGTATTTGTACATTTTTGGGCCAATTTTCCACTGAATCAGTTTATTTAGGATGACATGTATACCAAGTCGATTGATAACACCGAAACGTGATTTTTATTTGAGAGAGCGGAGGCGATAAACTGGTCTACATGTAACAGTGCGTCCATAGTGCAGCGACCTTGTTTAAATGCAACCTGGTTCGCATTAATGAAGTTATTTTTTTATAAAAACCAAAGAAGCCTTTTTGAAATAATTTTCTCAAGAATTTTTCCGTTGCAATTAAGGAGAGATATTGGACGGTATCCACTAATGTCGGCGGCTTGTTTGGTTTTGGTATTGGTATAACGCTCTCAGTTTTCCACATTTGCGGTATAATACCGCGGGAAAAAATATTATTATATAGCAACAGAAGTCGTTGCTTTAAAATTGGAGGAGCGTTCTTAAGTATGGTGTATGTAATACGGTCAAAGCCGGGTGTTTTTCCTTTGGCTGTGTTTAATGCGCTCTCTAATTCTATAAGATTAATAGGGGTCTCAATTATCTTTGCAGATGAGTTTGTTTTATATATTTTTCATACGTAGAAACTTATCGGAAAAGTTTGCGTCGCTTGAGTAGATGGACCAAGTTTTTGCGAACTGTTCCACGATTTTGAACGGGCATGATAAAGAACCTGTATCGGTTTACAAATTTTATTGAGTGTGGTACATAGTTACCAGTTAGTGCCTTAACATCACCCCACAGTTTCTTTGATGTAGCATTTGGGTTTATGTTTGAGGTGAAATTTTGGAAACAAATTTTTTTGGCGGATTTTGCAGTTTTACGGAATAGAGCGTTGTTTTTACGGTATAAAATTAGGTTTGAGTCTGTCGGAAATCTCTTAAACTGTTGCCAGGATTTTGGTTTACACTGTCGAAGCTCGTGAATCTCTTTGCTCCACCAGGGAACTAATAAAAAACACGTTGTGTTAATTAGCACAATTCAGACTTTAATGTTAAAAGATAGTTTTGACAGCAAGTATCTTATAAACTAAGGTATACAAAATAATGTACGCTAGGTGGCGATATAAACAATTAATGGTAACAGGGTGCGTGTGAGAAAAATTGATATCATTTTAACACATAGCAAAATATTACAATTCGGAAATTCCCAATTTCTCTATAAAATAGTAATGTTTAACAGGACTTAAGCTTTTTGTTAATAAATCAGGTGGTAGCTCATCAGCTGTCCTCAAATATTCAATTTTGATTATTTTATTTGACACAGCTTCTCTAATAAAATGATGCCGAACATCTATGTGCTTCGACCTTTTATGCAATACGGGATTTGCGGACAGCTTTTGTGCACTCTGATTGTCATTGTATAATTTAACGTATACATTTTTGTAACTTTATTTTTTAAATTTCTTAAATATATGGCTTCCTTACACGCTTCAGAAATTGCCATGTATTCGGCTTCTGTACTAGACAGAGATACTGTTTTTTGTTTTTTACTTTCCCATGAGATAGCAGAACCAGCCATTTTAAAACAAAATCCATGATTTTCTATCTATGACATTACTTGCCCAATCGGCATCAACAAACGCCTCTAGTTCTGCATTCCCATTCACATATTTCAATCCACAATTCTTAGAAATTTTTAAATATCTTAAAATTCGTATAGCACATTTCCAATGAACATTAGTATAACAATTATTGAATTGACTTAAAAAACTAACAGAGAATGCAATTTCCGGTCTTGTTAAAACTGCTAAATACATCAGACTACCAATGGTTGGTATGGAAGTTGAGATTCACAAACATCTCCTTTAACAAAATTAGGTTTAACCTCCATAGGAGTTTCAGCGTTATTACAGTCTGACATACCAAATTTACTTAACAACTCATTGACATACTGTTCTTGATCCAGAGTGACAATTCCTCGTTTTTTATCTATATTGACCCTCATACGAAGACATTGTTTTACCTGACCTAAATCCATAATTTTAAATTTGGAACTTAATACATTTTTTAAATTTTTCGTTTCAGTTTCAGTATTAGAAAAAATAAAAAAAATCATCAACATATAATGCTACTACAGTTGTATTTTTTTGTTAGTTTTAGTAAAAAAGCAAGGCTCTAATTGAGACTTTTTAAAGCCTAATTCTGTTAAACAATCATCTACCCTTTTGTACCACGCTCTTGAAGATTATTTTAGCCCATACACTGCCCTTTTCAACTTTAAAACTTTAGAATTATTACAAGCATCAAAAGGAAGACCTTCCGGCTTGGACATGAAAACATCTTCTTCAAGAAAGCCATTCAAAAAAGCAGTTGTGACATCTAAATGAGTTATATCTAAATTCATTTTCACCGACAATGCAAATAATAGTCTTAAGGTAGAATGTCTTACTACGGGCGAAAAGGTTTCATCGTAATCAATACCTGGTTTCTGCGTAAAGCCCTTAGCCACTAATCTTGCGCGGTAACGGATGTTATTGTTATCGTCATATTTCTTCTTGAAGACCCATTTGCTCTGTACTATAGTCGCATTTTCTGGAGCATCCACTAGCTCCCACGCCTCATTGTTCTCGAATGATTCCAGATCTTCCTTCATCGCATGATTCCAATTGTCCTTTTCTGCTCCATTCATTGCTTCACTTAATGTAATCGAACCCATTGCCACAGTAGTGTTGTTGAAACATAGGTTTGATATACCGTATCTGTTGGGTTTTTGAATCTGCCTTACTGTCCTTGATGAGTTGTTTGTGGTTTCAGGAACTGTAGGTACATCTGGATTATCTGGAACACTTACACCGTCAGGTGATTCATAATCGCTGGAACTGTCTACTGGAACATTTTCATCCTTCACATTGTCCGTGCTCTCTTAGTCCGTGCAATCGTTCACGCACTGGTCGATGCTAACTTTCCCATGTCCATGTTCACTTTTCCCCCACTGAATCCATAGTCTCATTATTCTCGTTGTTGTCATCCATGGCAACATTTATCTCTGTACAGCCATCCTTTTCTTGCTTTAGGTCTTCGATCACGATGACATCTCTACTCGTTGTGACTGTATTGTTGATTGGATTATAAACTTTATACCCTTTCACATTTTCCGAGTAACCAACTAGTATATGTTTTTAAAATTTCTTATCCCATTTTAATCCTTTTTCCTTAGGTATGTGCACCATCACCAAACTACCAAATATTCGAATATGACTGACGTCTGGCTTATGAGCAGTCCAAAGCTCATAAGGAGTTTTGTCTCCTAGTCCGGATGCAACCGATCTGTTCCTTAAGTAAACCGACGTGTTTACTGCTTCTGCCCAAAATCGCTTTTCTAGGTTGGTATCAAACAGCAAACACGGCTTTTTCAACTATGGTCTTTCACATAGACCATTTTGTTCTGGCGTATAGGGATTGGTTTTCTAATGCAAAATTCCAGCCTTCTCCAGAATACCTTCAAATTCTCTGCCACAAAATTCGCCGAAATTATCCGTCCTTAAGCATTTAATTCGTTTTCCTTTTTGGCTTTGTACCATTGACATAAATTGCTTGAAACGTGAAGAAACTTCGCTTTTCGATTTCAAAAAATAAACAAACGATATTCGACTGAAGTCATCTACGAAAAGGAGAAAATACCTTTGGACCCATTGATAGATCTGACCTCCATGGGTCCGCAAACATTAGCATGCACAATTTCTGTTGATATTGTCCGCATATGACAAACCATTCACCGCACCATTCCTCATTTTGTTCATATCATGTGTGTTGATGTGTCCCATCCTTCTGTGCCACACATCGCCAGAGACAACCGACCCAGTCAGCAAGCATTTACTTTTGGTAATATTTAATCGGTAAACACCTTCGATCAAAACAGCTGAGGCCACTAAATCATTCTGACGATTATATATGTAACAGCCATTTTTCTTAAATGAAACTTTGTTTCCATTATTAATCAGTTGACTAACGGACAATAAATTGGTAGTTAAGTCTGGTACACATAACACATCTTTTACGGTGATGTCATAGGCGCAATCATTAATGGATGTTTCAATTTGTACATCTCCCGCACATAAAACTGGTATCTTGCATTTGTTTGCGACTACGATTTCTCTGATAGAGTGCTGATGAGAGACATTTCTGACCCAATTTTCGTTGGCTGTCATGTGCACGCTCGCTCCGGAATCGATGTACCAGTCATTTTTGTTGAAATTCCCGTTTACAAAGACTGCACTGAAGGCATTTGATTGTTTTCGTTTTTCCTGGTGTACGGTGCTACGGCATTGGTTTTTGTAGTGACCGGGTTGCTTGCACTTGTAGCATTTGATGTTCTTTGCATTTGAATTAACCGAATCTCTGACGCTTCTTCTGCCTTTGGTGTTTCGCTGCCAATGTTTAGTAGCAAACGCGCTGTTGGTATCAACACAGCTAGCATCTGGTTCCATATCTAACAATTTTGTCTTGATTGTGTCTGTGGTTATGCTGATTCCAGAGTGCTCGATTGCCATTATCATCGGCGCAAATTTCTCAGGCAAACCGGCAAGCAATAATGATCCAAATCCATTCGTCGCTGATGTTGAAACCCGTGCCGCTCAGCTTTTGTCCAGTTTCTACTATTTGTGTCACGTAGTTTGTCATCGAATCGCAACTTTCAAGACGAATTGAAATCAAGTTGCGAAGCAGTGTTATTTTTCGTCAAAAACCGGAGACGTCGAAAAATGGGGATGAGAAAATTCTCTGCAGCAAAAGCCCACTCGCTAATTTTCTCGCCCTTTCAACTTGGGAACGTTTACAACGTAACTTGAAGACATTTTGTGCAACACAACACACTAATTTTTTTGAAAAAAAAACTTATTCTGGTTATTTTGTGGCTGGGCACATAACCTAATAAAAAACACGTTGTGTTAGTCAGCACAATACAGGCTTTAATGTAAAAAGAAAGTTTTGACAGCAAGTATCTTATAAACGTAGGCGCAGTGGCTTAGTGGTTAGTGTGTTGGACTACTAAGCGAGGGGTGCCAGGTTCGAATCCCGAAAAAACCCAAATTCCAACTAATGGTTTTTTTCCGCTGCGCCACCTCTCGCGAACGTCTGACAAACATCCGAGAGTATAACTGTCATGAAGGAGCTTCTCAATTAGCCGTTTGGACCCGGCATAAAATTGTAGATCCCTTCCATTCGTCCCAAAAATGAAAAACGCACACAAACGAATGGTTGTGAGAAGCTAGGCCTTGGGTCTCTACAGACCTGTTGCGCCAACTATTTATTTGTTTTTATCTTATAAACTAAGGTATACAAAATAATGTACGCTAGGTGGTGATATAAACAATTAATGGTAACAGGGTGCGTGTGAGAAAAAAGTGGAGATAATATTTTGATATCATTTCAACAGTAACTTTGCGATTTGTGGAGTTGTGGCATGATTGAGGTATAGCAACGTTAGCTGCATATCGAATTGACTTTTGTATTATGCCTGCTTCTTTATTAGTGTTTTGGGATATTTCTCTATCTGCCAGATATTCAATAATTTTATCTTGAAAAAGATGCCAATTTGCCCTATCCGTTTGGTATTTAGGTGTGTTCTTGAACCATTTTTGACTAGTTCCGAATGTTATTGTAGTCACAATAGGGTAGTGATCGCTCCCGTGTAGATCAGGTAGAATAGTCCACGTAGTGTTTGGGGAGAGTTGCGGGGAAATGAAGGTGAGGTCTATATGAACGAAAGTCATATGGGTTGAGAAATGGGCGGGTTTACCGTTGTTTAAAAGTATGTATAAGGTTTGAGTGGTTTAAGAAGTGTTACACTTTTTTGTCTCGGGCGTACATGTGGAGTTAATTTAGGATTATGTTCGATGTGGATTTCTTGTAAAGAAATGATAGTTGACATGAATTCATTTATAAGGAGTTGTCGTTCGTGAAGATTATTTGAAAACCCATTAAGGTTCCATTGAAGAATCTTAATTAGAGATTTTTGTACGGTATATCGGGGTTTGTAAAGTTGAGGATGTCAAGTGCTTTTGGGCTGAAATATAGTGTTTACATATTATGTGTAATATTGATTGTTTAAATTTATCGATTGCGTAGTGTTGGAGAGAGAAGCGAGAGTCGGTGTTTCGATCATATCGGTATTAGTGGCTTGGTTTGGCGAGTTGAGTGGATTACTTGAGGCTGTGTTGCGGTGATTTGTTTTTGCAGAACTATGTGCGTAACTTGAGTTGGTTGCACAGGGCCCGCCAACAAACAAGTTTGAGTTGGATTCAATAGATTGGAGAGGGGTAAGCTTTCCTTGTTGTTTTGGTTGGAATTAGAAGTAAATAGTTGTGAGAGAGTTGATGGCGATGATGCGAATTCGATTGAGTTTTCATTGACATATTTTGTTTTTGATTCATGAATCGACGAAACGGGAGAGGGAGTTGGGGGTTTTTGTGTATTACACTTGTTGGTTGAAGATGCTTTAAGTTCTGTGAAAATTTGTTTGAGTGGTTCCGTTACAGAATTTTTTGTTGTTGGTTCATTAAGCGGCGATTGTTGATTATTGGGGAAAGAGGAGTTAGAAGGAGTATTGTTTGCTTTCTTTGCTTTATCAGAAAACGAAACGGTGTTCTGATTTACTTGGGAGGGTTGTAGATCTCTATATAACCGTTTGGCATCAACAATGCTGCACTTTTTTGTTGTTTTGATTTTTAGAATTTCTTTCATTTGGATGAATTTCGGACAACCTTTCGATGTAGAGGGGTGAGGGGCATAACAGTTTGCGCACATGGTTCTTGAATAATCAGCGTTCGTGTGTGGTGGTAGATTGCATATATGGCAGACAGGTGTATTGTTACATCTTTTTGGAGTATGTCCTAGAAGTTAGCAATTTCGGCAACGCATGGGATTCGGAATATATTCCGTTGCTTTGGTATTATACCAGCCAATTTTAACTGTAGGCGGGGCTAAGAAGGAGTCAAATGTAAAGAGCATTAGACCTGTTGGTCGTTGCTTTCCTTCGAATAATTTTGTAAATTTGTATACTTCGGATACCTTTTGCGTTTTCATTTCAGAAACAATTTCTTCATCGGAGACATTTATAACACATGGGGCGTAGACTATTCCTTTTGAAGAGTTGAGTTGGTTATGCAAGGTAATGTTGACCGGACATAAGTTAGATAGGTTTTAGAATTAATTATAGAATTAAGATTTTTCCATCTCTAAGTTGGGATATTTGTTCATATTCTGTGCTAAAAGCGTCAATAGCTTTTCTTAAGGCTAATATACTGACGGATGTAAGGGGATTTTTTTAACTTTGGGGCGCGATTAAGACAAATCTAGGATTCTTATAGGATGATGTTTTAGGGAGTTCGGGGAATTCGTCATTTATTTTATTCTTTTTGGGCCGAGGTTCGGAAAGGGAGACTTCGGAAAGACCGCTAAACCGATTTCCCGGTTTCATTTTAGGCCCTGAGGCCATACCGCAAAAGCGAGAAAACACTACACTCAAGGTTACAATTACCCAGTTATTTGAGAGTTAACGGTAAAAGCGAAGTTGTAGACAGTGATTAGTGTCCTTGCACATGAAAGAGAGAAGCCGATCGACAATGATGCGTACAGCAGGAGAGCTAGTCGGTGACTGTCCAGAAAAATCTTACTTGATCTGGTACTTTGCTCTTACTTGTGGGCCAACCTCTTCTGAAATACTGTAAAAGCAACCTCAACGTGCTATCTTCTCTGGATTTTTGTTTGTAGAATTCTTTAGTGCTGTCTCCTAAGCTAACTGCATATATGTATTTTGTCCCAATCTCGTCTAAATGTACCTCCTTATTTATCCCTTCATTTCTGGACAGGTCCGCTATAGATATGCGCGTCTTTTCCTGACATGTACCTCGTTTTGAAATCATACATTATTAGCTTTATCTTCTTCCTTTGCAGTGTCGTGGAATATCGACACTAGTGGTTTATGATCGGTATAGATCTCAACTGGCAGCCCATAGATAATTTCGGGAAACTTTTTACATGCAAACACGGTCCCTAATATCTCATTTTCAATGTGTACGTATCGTTTTTCAGCCTCTGTTAAACTTTTCGACGCAAAACAAATAGGTTTCCGCTTTCAAACAACCGCAGAAGCATCTGCTTGTATTACGGTAGGCAATGACGGATCGAACGTGTTGTTGCCTTGTTTTGCTTAACACTCCCAGGTAGTAGTAAACAAATTACAGTTTTCTTTAAAAATTTTCGAAAAGGAGCTACTTAATCGGATAGTTTGAGGATAAAGGGACGTGTGTAATTGACTGTTCTTAACATTTTTTGGAGCTCTTTTTTGTTTTTTGGCTGTTTATTGCCCATAATGACTTCTTCCATAACCGGATCTGGTGCCGTACCTTCCGCCGTACTGACCTTCTCAACCCTATCTGCACCTTCTTGGGGTTGAATTTTATCTTCAACTCCTTCGCTCAGTACTGTACTCAGATTTGCATCATGCTCCTCATTATTCCTTCATCTACGAAGATGAATGTTCTCTCTAACTGTCCAAAATACTTGTTGTTTACGCTCTAGAACTTCTCTGCTGCCACCTTCACCCCTCAGCGGCAAAACGTGAATCTTATAGCATCCATTAATCCTCATCTAGTGGTAGCTGCCAGAAACCTTCTTTGAAATCTAGGACAGTGAACACTTTAAAATCTCTCATAGCATTTCGAAAATCCTCAAATGTTGGCAGCATACAGCCCTCATCATTTAATTCTTTTGGATCTATTCGCATGAACCATCCAACCAAATTCCAACTTATGGTTTTTTTCCGCTACGTCTGACAAACATCCGAGAGTATAACTGTTATGAAGAAGCTTCTCAATTAGACGTTTGGACCCGGCATAAAATTGTAGATCCCTTCCATTCGTCCCAAAAATGAAAAACTCACACGAAACGAATGGTTGTGAGAAGCTAGGCCTAGGGTCCCTACAGACCTGTTGCGCCAACTATTTATTTTTTATTTTTATCTACTTTCGCTAATAATCCTCTTTCCTCTATCTCCAAAGTACTCGATTTCTCAAACTTAAAGGTGGTTTCTTTACAGGACATGCATCGTTTCGCAGTTCTAGGTGACATCTGTCTGGAAAAACTCCATAGCAATCAAACACCTCCTTATTTGTCTAAATAAACTATTCACTTTTCTCTGGCCCAAGCCAATCTGCCCGCTTTAATGCTCCTTGTTCTACGCACGATTCTATCCCTAATAGTGATGGACAACCCTTCTCTACCACCACAAATGCCATGTAATTTTTTCCTTTGTGCCTGACGACACCCTCTTTTGCCCCTACCACTTAACCCCCTATAAGCCTTTAAATTCACCGAATAACTATTCAAATTGCACCTCGGAGTAATATTATCAAAAATTCTTTCGGAATAATACTCACTTGGGAGCTCATGTCTAACTTAAACTTAATCTTTGTGTTTCCTACCAGTCAGCACTTAGTCCAGCAAGTGTTTTTCTGTTTCTTTGTTCACCGAATCGATAACGGCATTTAACTGCGAAATCCAGAAGTTTTGTTATCGGATGTTTTGATCCTGTACTAACTCTACTTTAAATCTATCGGAATAAATCAGTGCCCATACTACTTGCTAGTTATTTTTGTAATTGTTTTCCACTACTCCAAAAAGTTAATACCGAGTCAATTATGTCAAATGCATCCACATCAAGCATTATAACGCGAACCAAAACATAAAAAGACGCTCTCTCTTCTCATACCGGCTCTTACTCACCATCTATTGGAGGCGGCAATAAGGAAATGATTACAATTAAAGACTTGCAACTACATTTGCACAGGGTGTTCCAGTACTCCCTGATGAAAATCTCCAAAAAATCTTTAATGGGCTCTGTAAAACCATTAAATGCAACCCGCCTCAAATTCTTAATGTTTTTCGAGCTAAGAGGCGAAGCAACACAAACACCAATTCCTCACTGGCCACTCAACCTTCCATTGTTTTAAAATGCAATTCCATGCATGAAAGAAACTCTGTTCTCATAGCTGCAGCGAATTACCGGAAAGCCAATAACGAAGTGTAAAAACTGTTTGAGAGCTTACCCAAACACTCACGCTTTCTCTTACGAAGTGCATTGGGCTTAAAGAGGAAACAATTATTGTTCTCTGTTTACAATCTGGAATTGTTCATGCTAAGAAAACGGCCAATAAAAAGCTTTTCCACCGAAAGCTCTGACGATCTCCATTCCATTGCTGCTGATGCTGCTGTTCCTGCTGGTGCTGCTGCGACTCATCATTAAACTCACCGTATTATATTTGTTTGTTCGATTTTTACGTAATTATTATTCAGTTTCTTGTATTCTTTTTTTATACCCTCCACAGGAAGGTATATTCACTTCGTCATTACATTTGTAACGCCAAGAAGGAGTCACCGGAGACCTAATAAAGTGTATATATTCTGAATCAGGATCACATTCTGAGTCGATTTAGCCATGTCCGTCTGTCTGTCTGTCTGTCTGTCCGTCTGTCTGTCTGTTGAAAGCACGATAGCGCCCAAAGGAATTGACATAGGCGAATGAAATTTGGTGAAAGGACTTCTTTTTATCGTCGTCAGGTTGGTATTGAAAATGGGCTTTGTCGGTCAAGCAGTTCTGGTACCTCCCATACAAAACCTTATTCTTATTTCGTATTTCACTTCCTTGTTAAAATCAAAATAACTCTATTCCAGTACTAAATTCAAATATTTGCTTATGTAAAAATCAAAATATGAGTATTCCACGGCTTAAGAAACGTTTTCTTTGAATATCTGAAAACTAGTAAAAGTGGAATACGTTGTTTCTGATTCTGATAAACATCCTGTTCAATGTAATTACTTACTACCTCACATGCCTACAATTTTGCATGACTTGTATGCAGTGGAGGGTATCAAAGCATCGGCCAGGCCGATGGTAACACTTTTACTTGTTTTATTTTTTATTATGAAATATGTGTAGAGTATCCAATTACAGTGTGAATGAGAGATCAACGCACACTATGCTTAAAATTCTTTGTAATTGTCCTGATGGTTTCAAGGTTTGTCACTTAAATGCTCGTTATTAGATTACCTGAAATACTTATTTATAAATTCTGGAGTTGATGTTGTTTGTTTGTTTGTGACTTGGTTTAAGCATGATATGTCTGATACCCTGTGTGATATACCTAATTATGTAATCTCCAGAATTGATAGAGTTACGTGTACTTGGGGAGGCGGAATAGCAATATACTTCAGATCTTCTCTTAAATGGAAAATTATAAGTAAATCGGTTAATTTAGGAACTGAGTTCTTTATTGTTGAGGTCCATGATGGTTAGTACTAAATGCTTGATTGCTTGCGCATATATTTCAGACCGGAGTTTTTCTCTTCAACCGTTTTTCTCCAATTTTTCACTATTCTCACCTCTTTATGATCATGTAATAGTCTGTGGTGACTTCAATACATATTTGCTCAGAAATGATTCTAGAGCCATCCAAATAAAAGATTCCGCTTCTTCTTTAGGACTTCAAATAATTAATGTCAATTATCCAACGCAATTTCCTAAAGATTACACTCCTAGCCTTCTCGATGTGGCAATCGTGTCTGATCGATCGTCTGTTGTTTTGTTCGACCAGCTTTCACTCGATTTAATATCCGATCACGGCCTTCTATTTTGTACATACAATATTAATTTTAATCACTGTACTGTTCCATTGACTTTTACATTTAAGGATTTTAAGTCAGTAAATATTGAAAACCTCCAAAACGCCGCTTTTTCAGCCCCATGGGATGGGTGCCGCTCAATTCCCATCACGGATGCCAAGTTAAACTATTTTCAAGGAGTAATTACTGAGTTATACAATCAATATGTACCTGTCAAAACAGTTAGTGTTCGAAATAGCGTCTGTCCTTGGTTTACAAATGACGTTGTCACCACCATCAAAGCTCGAAATAAGCTCTACAGCAAATAATGGAAACACATTCACTCTAATTCAAATTGGCTCGCTTACAAAGCAATGCGTAATCTTTCGACTCTGGCGATACGAAACTCCAAAAGAAACTACTATTCTTCTAAACTGAATACGTCTCTTCCCCCTAAAAAGCTTTGGAGTGATCTGAGACAAATTGGTATTTCTAATGCTAAAAGCAACTTGGACTGTTAAATTGATCCTTATGTGTTAAATAATAGCTTTCTTGTAAAATGTCTTGCAGCAATCAAATCGAATGCTACCGGTGAAGATGGGGTACCACTTCTATTTACAAAACTTATTCTAGCCTATATCTTTTCCCACTAGACCCACATTATTAACCACTGCATTACTACGTCAATTTTCCCCAAATCCTGGAAAATAGCTCGAGTTGTGCCAGTTGCAAAAAAAATACCCCGATATCAGCTGCTGATTTCAGGCCAATTAGTATTTTACCGTGCTTATCAAAGGTCTTTGAGAAGCTCATAGCAATACAGGTTATTGAACACTTAACTCTTAATAGCCTTTTGTATGTGAGGCAATCTGGTTTTAGGTCTAACCACAGCTGTTCCACAGCGATGGTTAACATATTGGAAGGTGTAAGAAAAGAATTCGAAAGCGGTTGTTTAACGCTTCTCTGCCTGCTTGATTTCTCAAAGGCTTTTGACAAAGTTAACCACAAAATTCTTAGTTTGGCAACAGTGCAGTTCTACTTTTTGAAAGGTTTCTTTCCAATAGATTTCAGAAAGCTGTAATTTCTGATTCCTCTTCGGCTCTTTGACCAGTGAAGCAGGGTGTACCACAAGGATCAATCCCATTATTTTTTGTTTATTTATTAATGACTTGCCATATGTATGTAAACATACGCTGATGACGTTCAGCTCTACTTATCCAGGCCATCCAATTATACAGAACAACTTGTATACAACCTAAATGAGGACCTCTCCCGTATTTACTCCTGGTCTGTAGCTAATGGATTACTCTTAAACCCAGTCAAGTCGTAGGTTATTCCTATATCGAGTAAGAAAATAGAAATAAACACTCTGCCTGATATAGTACTCTCTAATCATAAGCTCAAATATGTTCAAACTGCTACTAGCCTGGGTTATCAACTCAAACTTAACAGGATACGACCATATCAACTATGTAATAAGAAGAATTTACGTACGTCTTCGAAAGTTATGGATAAGTGCAAGTTTTACACCCGCTACCACCAGGCGAAAACTGGGAATAAGCCTTATCCTACCCTTAATTACATACGCTGAGTTTGTATACTGTAACGTTGATTCCTTATCCCAGCGCAAGCTTCAAGTTGCGTTCAACGACATGATAAGATATATTCATGGACTAAGCAGATATGACCATATTTCTTAACAGGCACGAAGCCTTTATTGACACCAAAAATTGTATATTTTACATATCATAATAACAACTAAGACTCCTATGTATTTATATGAAAAACTTAATTTTTCTCGTTCACTTAGGACCCTTTGTTTGATTCCATCACGTTATCACTATCTTAAATCGTCCCGTTTATTTTTTATTTACGCCATTCAATTATACAATCAAATTTTCTCAAAAATGTTCGATGTCTATGTTCACAATATTGAAAAAAATCACCATTTAACATTTTTAATTTTTTTCCTTAAATTTCAAGTTTGAAGGTATTTTCATCGCAAACTATTAACAGAATTAACTTGATTTAATATAAAAGAACAGATTCCTGTCTTTCAAAAAAACTTTATTGTAAGTGTTGCCATTTTTTTTTTTTTTAAATACATTTTTGTTTATTTTAAGTATTTTCTAAATTACCCCTCCCGCTTAAAAGGATCGTGATAGATCCTCCCCCTCCCATAGTAACAAATGCTTGTATTTTACCGTTCTACAAAAAACAGTTATCATTTTTTCGCGCCTATGTTATCGTACTCTCCCCGAATCTCATCGTCGTTCTTAACTAGTTCTACGAAATTTTGTGGTAGTATTGTCTCCCTAAGATTGCGTCTCACTCACTGCTGCTACCCTCAAATAATTTTCGATAATAATCTATCTTGTGGCTAATTTTTTGACCTTTTCTTTGTGCAAGATAGTTGCTGCAAGAAGACGCGATATTGAGGACACGAAATAACAATCACAAAGGGATGAGGAGTACTTAAACAAAAAATACGCCCTTATGGATGAAGACAACCAAAGGGATTTGGAATAATAGGAAAGAAATGCCTCAGCAGCGTGTATTTGAGTGACTTATTAAAGCAGGTGTTTGAAACTGAACAGCGAAAGATGTTGATCACTTACAAAACAAATCAGCTAAACTACCATACTGGAACGGGTGCAGGAAGAGGTATTCCAAACACCAACAGTGCCAAAGGATAAGATGAGCGCTAATCCGAACGTGCAAATCCAAGCAGCAGAACTTACAAATACGGCGATCCTGAAGACTGGCCATTTTGCATTTCTTTCTCTTATGTATAAATGATAATAAATAACAGCGCAACAGGTCTGTAGGGACCCTAGGCCTAGCTTCTCACAACCATACGTTTCGTGTGAGTTTTTCATTTTTGGGACGAATGGAAGGGATCTACAATTTTATGCCGTGTCCAAACGGCTAATTGAGAAGCTCTTTCATGACAGTTATACTCTCGGATGGCGCAGCGGAAAAAAACCATAAGTTGGAATTTTGGGTTTTTTTTCGGGATTCGAACCTCATCCATTCACTCCTGAAAAATGTACGGTCTGAACCAACAACACGAGCTGACAAATTGAAGACAGTGATTCCATTTTGTTTGGTAGTACATAACTTGACGTCAACCATAGAAGTCTGTGCGCTACATGATCATCTCGCAAACCCTTTGTTACTGCAAGAAATCGTCGAGCTGCCATCTCATCTTAAGATGAGTTGGGCATCCCCCAATAGTTTGCCTAATGTCAATCTCGCCACCTTTAGTTTATGCCTGTTGAAGTTTGCAGAGACCATCAATAGCGTCATCCTTACTCCCTCTTTCAGACTTGAAGCCATGAAACAAAAGAAAGAGCAGGGTCTCGTCAATGCACACAGTGGAACCAATGGAAAAAATCCGACCAAAGATCGACAATGCCCTATTTGTAAAACAATGTTCAGTCGCATTGAGATTTGTAGCGGCTACAAGAATATGGACCTAAACGCGAAGTGGTCACATCTCAGATCCCGATGTCGGGTTGATACCGTCTGGAAATAGATGGTTGTGCCAGAGACTCTCACACTTCGGTGGACTGGAAATACTTATCGGAATGAAAAGGATTCCCAAATTGTATCGGTTCAAATATCTGGGACGCACAATCCAGATAAAAAGTTTTATGTTCAAGCTGTCCAAACTGTAAAAACATTAAATGGCGTAAGGTTCCCGATTTCCGCTCATCTAGCCGATGGTTTGCTGGACCACAGTTACTAACGCAGCATGAGACTGAATTGCCCAAAAAGTTAAATGATTTCCAACCAACATCTGAGGAGTTGAGATATTCTGTTTTGTATCAACATGTAGTAAGAAATCCATCTCTAGTCCAACCCGAACGCGTCTCTACATGGATGTTGCCTTGCACTTTATTTCGAACACCAGAGCGAAGCTATGGAATGTGATGAAGTGAAACGACAACCACATCAATACGTTGAAGCAGAAAACTGTCTGTACTGGAAAGCTCAATATGACAAGTACGGCGATGAAATAGCTACTAGTATAGGGTAATTGAGTTTTGCGAATGCGAGGACGCACACACGCAGCAGCTGCTGTACATAACATAACAATTCTCGGGTCAGATTCTGTAAGGCGAAAACGTTAAAATGGTTTCATGCGCACGAATGATTTGCTCTAAGTTGCAGATGTAAATCGTTCGTGCACACGAAAACGTTTCAACGTTTCGTCTTGCAGAAAGTGGACCCTGATTACAAAATAATATCATGAAACCTTTCACCATCACAACAACGAGACTGTCGTCAATGAGATTCGTCTAAAGTTCTCAATTCCTAACTTGCGGGCGGCAGTCAAAACTGTAAGGAGAATTAGTGTCAACGACTGGCAACGTCGCTTTGACGGATTCGCCAACAGGAAGAGACGGCTAGTCTTTTATACCATCTGCCCGGCATATATTTTGTACGGATTCTTGCCTTTGTATGAACGTATATCGTAAGACGCCATTGCAGAGAGTTATTTTTTTTTTTTATTAATTTTAAATGAATTTGAACTTCTGCCACTAAAAGTATGTTTATTTAATGAATTTTTCATGTCATATACAGCTAAAATGTAAATACTTTTCAGAAAATTTCTAGTTATCCCAATAATGGGGATGGCGATGGGCCCGTCTTGGTGCCTGGTCTTTTGTGACGATCTCACAACCCCACTCAACCTAACCTAACCTATCCTAATAATTCAAAAAATTGAATAAAAAGGGAGTCAACGAATTCAAAAGCAAGCAAGTTTCTATTCTTTCTTCTTATTGCTCGAAGCAATATTTCTTCTTTTAGTAAAGGGTGATTTTTTAGCTGGTTTGGTTTTGGCAACACTGGTTTTGACAGCTGACGTGTGTTTAGCACCTTGTGTCACTGTCAAACAGCTTCAGTTTGGTTTGCAATTTAACCATGGATCGTCTTACAAATGAACAACGCTTGCAAATTATTGAATTTTACTATCAAAATTCGTGCTCGGTTCGAAATGTTCTTTTTCGCTTTTTTATCGAAAAATTGTGTTCAGCGATGAGGCTCATTTTTGGTTGAATGGGTACGTAAATAAGCAAAATTGCCGCATTTGGAGTGAAGATCAGCCAGAAGCATTGCAACAGCTACCAATGCATTGGGCCATATTTCTTCAGAGATGATGCGAATCGCAGCGTTACTGTCAATGGTGAACGCTACCGAGCGATGATAACAAACTTTTTTTTGCCCGAAATGGAAGTTCTTGACTTGCATGATATGTGGTTTCAACAAGACGGTGCCACATGCCACACAGCACGCGAAACAATGGCGCAATTGCGAGGCGAGTTTGGTGAACAGTTAATTTCACGTTTCGGGCCGGTCAATTGGCCGCCTAGATCGTGCGATTTGACACCATTAGATTATTTTTTGTGGGGGTATGCCAAGGCTAATGTGTATAGGGACAAGCCCGCTTCGATTGACGCACTGGAAGCCAACATCCATGCATTCATTCGTGAGATACCGGCCGATATGTGTGAAAGAGTATGCCAAAATTGGACTCAGCGGATGGGCTACCTGAGACGCAGCCGCGGTCAACATTTGCATGAAATTATCTTTAAACATTAAATTGCAAGGTTCAAACTATCGATTCAAATAAATATTTCATTCATTTTTTCGAATTTTTTGTGTTTTTTCGTTAAAAAAAGTTCTAAACCTCTTAAAAAATCACCCTTTATAAGGAACTATGACAGCCTTACCTGGGGCTTATCTGCATACGTGTCGTAATTGTGTTTGCCTCGTTGCCCGCCATGATGATGACTAAGTCATCGGCGTCAACAATTGTGTCAAAGCCTAGATTGCGAAATATTCTATAATCCTCTTTGTGGGCAGCCCTCTATAAGTGATCCTGATATCGAAGTTTACCCTGAGGAAACAGTTATTTTTCCACTTTCCAGCATCGCTCAGACGCAGTTTATGGTTGGTTGGTCTAAGTCCCTGTGGTACAGAACATTTGATATGAAACCATATTCATATAGTATATTCAAAACCACCCTCTATCTCTACTAAAGCACAGTGCGATTTCTTTGCAGTGGTAGTCATTGTTTATTATACCCTCCACAGGAAGGTTTATTCACTTTGTCATTACATTTGTAACGCTAAGAAGGAGTCACCGGAGACCTCATAAAGTATATATATTCTGAATCAGGATCACATTCTGAATCGATTTAGCCATGTCCGTCTGTCTGTCTGTTGAATGCACGATAGCGCCGAAAGGAATTGACATAGGCGTATGAAATTTGGTACAAGGACTTCTTTTTACCGTCGTCAGATTGGTATTGAAAATGGACTATGTCGGTCAAGTCGTTCTGGTACCTCCCATACAAAATCAATCACTTTTATGCAGTGGAGGGTATCAAAGCATCGGCCAGGGCGATGATAACACTTTTACTTGTTTTTGTTATTAATGTAAACAAAGCACCTCCCGTTGATTTGCCTTTCTGATACACGTATTGACGTAAACCCCTGTCAGGAGGCATGCTACTAAATACGCCTCTAATATTAACGTCAATTAGTCTTTCCATTGTTTTCAGGAAAAACCATGTTAAGCTAATGGGGCGGTTCGATTTAGTTAGTTCACTTGGTTTTTTGTGTGGCTTCGAGATAAATACCTCCCTCCAAGTTCGTGGTATGCAACCCCAGTCACTGCCTATGAAACTCAACTTCGAAAAAGCTTTACAAATGAAATACCCTACAGATGCCTATGGGACTCACTGAATGTTCTACATGAATATTCACAGACGGTTCCAAAGCAGGGGTTTTCTCAGAAGAACTGAGTTTGGGAAGCTTTGAGAAGCAGTCCAATGCAGTTAGAAGGATATTTTGAAAGTGCTTTTTGGAAACGTGAAACTGCAGGAAGTTTTTCATAATGCTCAAAGTTTCTATGCCTGGGCGCTCTTTTAGATCTTCGCAACTCTTGCTTGAGATCAATATTTATCCCATAAGCCAGTATGTTTTGCTTTGCTGAAAAGCCCTCTCACTCGTTTCCGGATAGTTTCCAGGTTTTCATTCCACCAAAGATTCCACCTTTGGTTTACTATACGTTTTGTTTTGCAGTTATTTTAAAAAGAGGAAATGGGATGTCGTTTAGCTGACATTGTGCAGCATCCGCATCACACCGTGTAAGTGGCGGATAAGGTAGCAGATCTGAATTGATCGCTAGATTTTCACTGGGTATATGTTCTTAAATTTGTTAGTTTGTTATAATTTTATCTGGCTGGTTCGTGCTCGGTGTTCACCTCACCTTGATTAAACCAAGAGCGATGTATTCTCGGGAAATCGTTAACTATATGTGACCGAGGCACCCATAGCATGGCGCAGGTTTGCCAGCAGCACGTTTAGGGCTATGTATGCAGTGGTAAACTGAAATCTTTGACCTACTGTTTGGTTGCTGAAAAACGCCATACCTCGGGTGGGGGGATACTAGTCAGGTAATTCAAGTTCTGTGGTGGACGAACTTATTCTTCTTTATTTCTTCAAATTTAACTATTTATACAATTAAAATGCTTATGGTATCAATAATAGCTAATAATACAAACTTCTTATGTTAGCTTAAGTATGCGGTACAAAAAATGCTTATGTTAACTTAAGTATACGGTACAATAAATGCTTATTAGGGTGGTCCTTATTTTATATAATTTGGGTTTTTTTGATTACCCTTTTTTTTTTTGTTCCTTTACACCTAAAAACATTACTCAATTTTTTTTTTTACGACCACGTGAACACGTGCGGCACTGAGTTTAAAGTTAACACTTTTTATCTTATTCGTTCAGCAGAGGATGATTTCTTTGGATTTAAATGTCATTGCGGTACGTGTTAAATTCCGATTTTAATGAACAATTTAGGACCACCCTAATGCTAACATAATTAGCTTAAGTATACGGTACCATAAAAATGCTTATGGTACCAATGACAGCTAAATATCATTGTTGCTTACCACGCCTACCAAAGTAGCAATGCATAACTAAATAAACAACTACAGAATCCGGTGTTCATCAAGGTTGTGTCCTGAGTCTTTTAATGTTCTCTTTTTTATAGATGACGTTTGTGACAGTATCCTAGGAGGCATTAAGTACTTTGACGTTGCTAAAGTTTTGCTTTATGCGGATGATCTTGTCTTTCTTTCTGACAATCCCTCTACTCTCCAGTTGCAAATAAATAAAGTCAAGCATTATTGTGATACTGGATCTAAAAATCAACACAGGCAAATCAAACATTTTTTTTAAATAAATGCGTGGATCCGGCTTCCAAATTTTGAGTTTTCAATGCCACAATTAATAGTTGTTTTTCTTATGGCAATGAGATTTACGGCTATCAGCAGAGTAATGAGATTGAAAACATACAAAGTGTTTAGGTGAAAAGTGCGATGAGCTGCTAGATGCCGCCACTAAGCAGTTGCTCAGTTGGTCCTTTCTTCAATATTAAATTCCATTTTCCAAATTTCCCTCCAATCACTAAGATCAGGTACGTACTCTATGTAGATCAATGCATTAGAGCAATAGCTTAATTCAGAGGCAGACTCGTCTATTAGCTTTGTCACATGCGGTAGTTCTCCGCGAATGCCCACTCATATAAGACGTGCACGTGCAGTCAAAATATCGGTCATAAGTTCGGTACATATATTTAATTATATGCCCATTTATATAATATTAATTAATTACGAAAAAATACAGTACAATCGAGTTAATTAAGTAAAAGGTCTTTTACAAGTGCTAAAACGGTGTCAAAGTGTCATCCAAAGATCTGCAAAGTCTCCCAAAAAGGAAAATAATTAATCCCATGTGCCGGTGCAAACGCAAGATCAAGGTTAGTGGTCATTCCGTTGTCTTTTTTAAGAAAGCATAAAGCGTTTACTAGGTCCGTTATCGACACATTTTTCAGTGACGCGAACTGTCCCGTTTTCCCTTCAAACGGTTATATTCATAAGTTCTTGATTAGCTCGTTAAAATAAACCGTTTAATTACTTCGAACGGTACGCGAGGTTAGTCCGAATACATACGCTATACTTGTTGTCATCTTTCCTTTAGTATACTTTATTTCGTGGTTATTTTCTAATATTGGAACTTCATAAGTTTATCATGGTTGGCTTAGACGAGTTCATTTTTGCTGCGGATCAGCTTGTTGAGTTTGCTTCTGATTTTAAGGAAAAGCCTGCTAGTGTTCGTTCGATCGCCTCATTAGAGGCTCTCAAGACCGAACTGAAGGAAGGGGTGAGGTGAAAAAAAGTTATGTATTTTGCGTGCATGCAGATGACTCTTCGGATATAAATCAAACTGCGGCGATCAAGATCAAATACAAACTTTCATACGACACCTATGTCACTTGTTTAAGCGAAATTATTGATTTATCAACCAAATTGGCGGCAATCAAAGAAAATAATCTTTCTGCCCCAATAGATAAGGATACACAAAACACCCCGTGTCTAACAGTTCCTCCATGTGATACTGATATACTTCATGGCAACTATTTGATGTGGCCCTCTTTTCGAGATATGTTCACGGCCGTTTACGTGAATCATCCAAAGTTATGCGCAGTACAAAAATTATTTCACCTTCGTTCAAAGACCAAAGGAGAGGCGAGTAATATTGTGTGTAAATTTCCTCTCACTTCGGATAGGTTTGATCTGGCTTGGGAAGCATTAAAGGACAGATATGAAAATACGCGGATTTTAGTGAATAGCCAGCTCAAAGCTTTGTTTAATTTACCCTGCATTACAGTGGAATCTAATAAGTGTATTAAAGAGCTGCAACGGTATATAAATGATAGTATTTCGACTCTTAATGCTCATAAAATTGATACATCCAATTGGGATCCGATACTCATATACTTGTGTTCAAGCAGTTTGCCAGAAAAAACTCTTTCTCTGTGGGAACAATCCATTAAAAATCCACGAGATATCCCTTTATGGTCCGAAATGAACGCCTTTCTCACTAATCGTTACCAAGTGCTGGAAACAGTTTTCGATATACGGTTTACCTCCAAACCAAAAACTTTACCTCAAAAACCCACTCATCCACAGTCAGGTCGTCTAAACATACATCATTCATATCATTCTAAGCCTTATCTTTATACCTACAAACCATGCAACGAGAACCATTCGTTACGGGTTTGTAGTAAGTTTTTACAAATGTCTGTTCATGACAGAATAAAAGCAGTTAATTCGCTCAAATATTGTCGGAACTGTTTAGCAACGTCTCATATGGAAATGGACTGCAAAGGCACGCATACTTGCATGCAATGCAAAGGTCGACATCATACCCTTCTGCACCAATCAACTCCGAACCCAGGAGTTGCTACACACGTCTCCCATAGCAAAGAAATTACGCAAGAATCTACCCTATTCGAAACCCCCAATATACAGTCCACTAATAACCCATCTACTTCCTTTGAATCGACTCGTTTGCTTTCCCATTCTGGTAGCAATAACAATCGAGTGATTCTTGATACTGTTAGTGAATATTGAAAATAACGGCCAATACCTTTTGTTTACGCGCCCTTATAGACCCGGGATCTGAAGTGACATTTATATCCGCGGAAGTTCAAAAACGATTTGGACTTCCAGTACAATACATTCAAGCGCAATTATCTGGAATTAATTCAGTGGTGGCTGCTACCGCTTCAAAGCTTTGTTCAATCATACTTAAGTCGAGATACAATCCTAATTTTACTTTAGCCGCGAAAGCGATTGTTCTGAAGCGCCTTACAGGAGATTTGCCATCATGTAGGTTGACCCCTCCGAAATATCTGAATCGATTGATTACCCCTTAGCAGATCCCAAATTTTATTGCACCTCCAAAATTGATATGGTAATTGGTGCTGACATATATCCCTCTCTCCTCCGAGATGGCCTTATTTCAAACGTTTTTGGTACTCTTTTAGCGCAAAACACAATTTTTGGCTGGATATTATCAGGCCCGCTTCGCAATACAACTCCAAACTGCTACTCGTCGTTTTTATCATTTTTCAGTGAGATTTCACTGGATCAGGAAATTTCTAAGTTTTGGGAGGTGGAAGAGATTTGTGATTCTAAACCCATTTCCCCTGATGATGAAGTATGTGAGAAGAGGTATTCAGAAACCACTTATCGCAACCCCGAAGGCCGGTATGTCGTTGAGCTACCCTTCAAAAACTCTGTCCCTGTGCTAGGCCGATCTCGTGAAGTGGTCATGAAACAATTTCTTCGTACTGAGAATTCATTGTCCAAGAATCCAACTTTCCAAGGAGAGTACAATAAAGTCATCGAAAAATACCTTACCCTTAATCAAATGAAAGTTGCGGAAGCTGTCGAGATTGAAAATGAGAAGGCAATCGGGTCCTTTTACCTACCTCATCATGCGGTGGTAAAACCAGAAAGCACCACGACCAAGATTCGGGTAGTTTTTAATGCCTCGAATCCTACTGGTAACGGGATCAGTTTGAATGAATCCCTTTACCCTGGCCCAAGTCTTCAATCTGATCTTGTATCTCTAATCCTCAATTGGAGATTTTGCAAGTATGTTTTCAATGCGGACATTGAGAAAATGTACGGGCAAATACTCGTTCACCCAAACCACACTGCCTTTCAAAGAATTCTATTTCGAACTTCGAATGAAACACCTATTCATGATTATGAACTCCAAACAGTTACCTTTGGTGTTAACTGTGCACCATTTTTGGCTATTAGAACCCTTCGGCAGTTAGCTGACGACATTCAAGATAAATTCCCTCTGGCTTCTTATATTCTACAAAAGGAATTTTATGTCGACGATGTGCTATCTGGAGCACATGAATTAGAAACTGCAAAGTTAGCACAACAGCAGCTGGTGGATGCTCTAGGTTCCGCGGGTTTCCTTCTCCGTAAATGGACTTCCAATTCTCCAACCCTTCTTGAAAAAATCCCCGAAGGCCATCTGCTAAATCAGGACTTCCTAAAACTAAAGGAATATTCGTCCACGAAAATGCTAGGTATTCGATTTTTCGCTGCTTCTCTCCAATCCAAGTATCACCACTCTTCCGACAACCAAACGAAATGTCCTTTCAATTATTGCACGCTTGTTCGATCCCGCTGGATGGCTGGCTCCAGTCATCATTACGCCTAAGCTTATAATGCAGCATATATGGCGTGATGGGACGTTATGGGACTTACCCCTTAAGCCACTGACGTGTCAAACTTGGAAGAATTTTTTAGCTAATCTTCCTGATATCCAATACATACATGTTCCCCGATGGATACAATTTGAACCATCAGTTTCATTTCAGCTACATGGATTTAGTGATTCTTCCGAGCGCGCCTACGCTGCTGCATTATATTTACGTGTCCAACATACCATTAACAAATTCTCATCATATCTTCTTTGTGCGAAAACCAAAGTAGCCCCAGTAAAGCAAATCACTCTACCTAGGTTGGAACTTTGTGCCTCTGTATTGCTCTCCAAATTGACAAAGAAAATGATCCCTCAATTGAATTATCAGAATACGGATTTATTTCTGTGGACGGATAGTTCTATTGTATTAGCGTGGTTGAGTAAACCACCCCATACGTGGAAAACCTTTGTCGGAAATAGAGTTTCCCAAATTTTAATTAATCTGGATAACAGGAAGTGGAATCACGTTTCGTCCGCTGATAACCCCGCTGACTTAGCTACGCGCGGCTTGACACCAGTGGAGCTCCGAGACAGCCCGTTATGGTGGCACGGTCCTGAGTGGTTATCGAAGCCTACAAGCCTATGGCCAACTTTTACTCTAGAAAATCCTAACGAAGAGGATTTAGAAGTTCGTTCAGTTCAAGCATTTGCGATCACACAAACTCCAAATATCGAAACCCTTATTACAAATTGTTCCAAGTGGGCAAGAATGATTCGCGTGATGTGCTATGTGTATCGATTTATTCATACAAGCAGACCTCGTCAATCTACTTTCCAATACGTCCAATACGGACCCTCTATATCCCAGCATGAATTTCTTTATACCAGAACCCAACTTATACGTTTAACCCAACAGCTTTGCCAATGAATACTCAGCTTTATCTCAAGATCAGCAGATCGGGAGAAAAAGCACGTTATTGACTTTGAATCCGTTTTTAGATGGCAACAAAGTGATGCGTGTGAATGGACGACTTACTTGTTCATCACTTTCGTTCAACGAGAAGTACCCTATAATTTTGCCCTATGGTTCCACTTAACAAATTTGCTCACTAACTTTGCTCATCAAGTCTCAATGCATGGAGGCAATCAACTCATGATTCGCCTTATTCGATCGGAATTTTGGATACCGAAACTGAAGAATTTAGTAAAAAAGTGTATTCGATTGTGTAAAGTTTGTACAATACATAAACAACGGGTTAAGTCACAAATCATGGCAGCGCTCCCAAAGGAAAGATCCATAATCTCAACCCCCTTTACAACTACTGGTATTGACTTTGCCGGACCATTTACTATTAAAAGCTTCTCCGGAAGAAGCTGTCGACTTTTCAAGGGCTACGTGTGTCTTTTCGTTTGTTTTGCCACCAAGGCAATTCACCTTGAGGCAACTAGTGAATTGTCTACTGCTTCCTTTTTGGCTGCCTTTGCAAGGTTTGGTGCTCGACGTGGATTACCCAATGTGGTATTTTCCGATAACGGAACAAATTTCGTGGGTGCGAGCAAGATACTAGCCAAGGTTTTCAAGGAGTTTGTCAAATCGTTTTTGAAGGGAGTTACTGATAAATATCAATCTCAAGGAGTGACTTGGAAGTTCATTCCACCTGGCGCTCCTCACATGGGCGGTTTGTGGGAGTCAGGCGTCAAGAGCTTCAAATCTCACTTTCGCAAGACCGCTGGGGACCACAAGTTCACCTTCGAAGAGTTCACTACTCTCCTTGCCCGTGTTGAGTCATGCCTGAACTCTAGACCCATCTCTCCTATGACTGATAGCTCCGTTGATATCCCAACATTAACCCCAGGACATTTCCTTCGTGGGGCGACTTTATTAGATATGGATTCCGACTCCATAAGCGTAGTCAGTAAATGGGAAAAGGTAAAGCTTCTTCATCATAAATTCTGTCTACGGTGGAAGGAAGAATACCTGAAAGAACTTCACAAAAGATATAAGTGGAAGTATCCCCAACGAGATATATCTCTTGACGATCTAGTTGTCAAACGCGAAGAAAATCTACCCCCAAATGAATGGCGTCTAGGACGAATTGTAAAACTGCATGTAGGACCTGATGGTAGAGTTCGGGTAGCAGAGGTTCGGACTTAACATGGCATTTTGACCCGCCCGATCGTAAAATTATGTGTCTTACCGCAATCTTGAACTAAATTAATTATCGTGAATATAATTTAATGAATTTTAATGCACTGCTCTCCATTTAGTACAATGAATTTATGTATCTATAGTAGTATCTTATTCACTTCAAGATAAGTATTTGTTTATTATGCCTTATATATATACCATTGTTATTATAAGCTTATTATAAGATTATCCCCTACTAACTATTCCTTCTAACGGAGTAAGTGGAGCCCCTTCGGAACAAAAGGCTCCCCCTTTAGTATTAAGCATATTTAGGTCATTCTTTATGAATTTAATTGCAGAAACCCTGCAAGAGGGCCGGAAATGTTTAGGTGAAAAGTGCGATGAGCTGCTAGATGCCGCCACTAAGCAGTTGCTCAGTTGGTCCTTTCTTCAATATTAAATTCCCTTTTCCAAATTTCCCTCAATCAATTTTAAACCCTAGAATGTAAGATCAATTTTGGTAAATTAAGATTTTTCACTTTTTTGTAACCCATCAAGGAGGTAAGAACTCGCCCAATAAACTTGGAAATCCAAACCCGACTCTAATTATCTTTCTTTATCTTTACCGATTTCTTTCTCTGCCCCCCAATCACCCGAACAACCGAATATTTACTAAGGTATTTCTTTAAGAGGATTTTTAGGCTTCCCCAATCTACACTCAGCTACGCGATTCATGTAGAATCAGGCCTACACGAAAAATTTAAAAGCTAGTGCAGACTACATCAGCAAAGTTATGCTAAGATCTATGAATAACTTACAAAAAAAGTTCTCGCTATAGCTATAAGACGCAACTACTCTCCAAGGAAGGACTGGTACGAGTTAGCCGCCGCCAACCAGATTTCAATTGAGAAAAATGAAAGCAACGCTTGTTGGAAGATATAAAGGGTGATTTTTTAAGAGGTTTAGAACTTTTTTAAAAAAAAAAACACAAAAAATTCGAAAAAATGAATGAAATATTTATTTGAATCGATAGTTTGAACCTTGCAATTTAATGTTTAAAGATAATTTCATGCAAATGTTGACCGCGGCTGCGTCTCAGGTAGCCCATCCGCTGAGTCCAATTTTGGCATACTCTTTCACACATATCGGCCGGTATCTTACGAATGAATGCATGGATGTTGGCTTCCAGTGCGTCAATCGAAGCGGGCTTGTCCCTATACACATTAGCCTTGGCATACCCCCACAAAAAATAATCTAATGGTGTCAAATCACACGATCTAGGCGGCCAATTGACCGGCCCGAAACGTGAAATTAACTGTTCACCAAACTCGCCTCGCAATTGCGCCATTGTTTCGCGTGCTGTGTGGCATGTGGCACCGTCTTGTTGAAACCACATATCATGCAAGTCAAGAACTTCCATTTCGGGCAAAAAAAAGTTTGTTATCATCGCTCGGTAGCGTTCACCATTGACAGTAACGCTGCGATTCGCATCATCTTTGAAGAAATATGGCCCAATAATGCCGCCGGCCCATAAACCGCACCAAACAGTGGCTTTTTCGGGATGCATTGGTAGCTGTTGCAATGCTTCTGGCTGATCTTCACTCCAAATGCGGCAATTTTGCTTATTTACGTACCCATTCAACCAAAAATGAGCCTCATCGCTGAACACAATTTTTCGATAAAAAAGCGGATCCTCGGCCAGCTTTCCAAGAGCCCATTCACCAAAAATTCGGCGTTGTGGTAGGTCGGCTGGCTTTAGTTCTTGCACCAGCTGTATCTTAAAAGGCTTTACGCCCAAATCCTTCCGCAAAATTTTCCACGTAGTGCTGTAACAAAGGCCTAACTGCTGGGAACGACATTTCGCGGTCTTCTGTCACACTAGCTGATACGGCCGCAATATTTTCTTCACTACGCACAGTACGTAAACGTGTTGGTGGTTTAATGTCCAACAAAGTAAATTTGGTGCGAAATTTGGTCACAATCTTCCGAATAGACTGCTCAGAAGGTCGAGAATGCCGATCATAAAATGGAAGCAGCGCGAGTTAAAGATCCGCGTGTGAGGATTGAAAGACTGGGTTCAATTTGTTCTTTCTTTATTGATGAGTAACACCAGACTGACTACTCGCTATCCTTAGACTTAAAATGAAACATGAAAAACAACGCTTAGAATATTACCTAACATAAGAGCAATACAACTTAATCATAGGATTGGCGTGTATAATATGCACCGTGATGACCAAACACATAGTCAACATGTTTTCGTGCGAAGATTCCGACCGCTAGACTGCTGCTGTTGCACGGGCTGCTGTGATGGTCGCCTCAAGGTCTCTTGTCGCTAAACGCATGTAGCTGGTATCTGGTCTAGTGGAACATTTGATGCTGTTGTTGACAATGTTTTGTATAATCAAATTATTGCATGATTTCGTACATTTGCGTTGTCGTATTCTTAGCTGGCTTGGTTTGTTGAGATGGCGTTATATGCTTGTTGGGCAAAGCGTATATAACTCCTCCCGCCCCAGTATGGACTATACGAATTTTTGAGTGACGTCCATGAATGATGTGATGTTGAAGAGGTGAATTTTAAAAGTTTATTAGCTTTTATACAAACATTGTATATACAAATGTATCAGTTGATTGCTAAGGTATCTATTTCATGTTCCTTGATGATTGTTGTGGGTAGCAACTTTCTCCGTGGCAAAGTTGATTCAGATATAAGTTATCCATATTTGAAGCTCATTAGTTCATCAGTGTGATATCAAAAGAAAATAGAAGTGTTAAAGGCCAAAATATAAAACGAAACAAACTACTTCCTTTTTGGTATAATTTTTTATACGGTGGTTGTTAATCCATTTTTTTTTTCGTTTTAATTTTAAATAAGAATATGATTCCATATATAAATTCAACTCAGTTACATTGGTTATTATTATTTTTTAAAATAATAAGGATTTTATACGATGTATGACTAGTTTAAAGTAGGATTAGAGAATCAGAAACAATGCTTTCAAGTTCCTAGCTTGTAAATTTACGTTTTTTCATTAGCTTTTGTTTATGAACTTTTCTCTTGTTCGTGTCTAAGGTAATTTTATTATTTTTAACTACTATATGCTCATTAAACCTGGCTGCTAATTTGTTTCGCCTATCATCTAATTCGAATATTTTATCGTTTTGTGAAAAATCAGGGGGTTGTTTGCGTTTTTCATTAAGTTTGTTTATAAGATGCTGTTTGTTAGTTAAACTTCGTTTATGCATTAGTTTAGCCAGCAATTCATACTCTTTAATATGTTCCTTAAGGTACTCTTGCTCAGTTTTAACATTATTGTTGATAGAAAAGAGATTATTTTTTGTTATATGACCAGTCAATAGCTCAAAAGGGGACAGTTTAGTGGCAGAGTGGATTGAGTTGTTATATGTTATAACAGCTTCGTCAACAATCTCTCCGATGGGCTTTTCCTTATGCTGAGATTTAATGATTCGTATTAGTTCTGTAAGAGTCGAATGAAATCTTTCAACAGGCGAGTTTCCTGTTGAAGTTTTGGCACAGGTTGTATGCAAACTTATACCGTAAATTTTTAAGAATTCCCTAAACAAAGTGGATATAAATTCACTGCCATTATCCGTAACGACCTGTTGTGGGATTCCATGATACGAAAAGAAGTGTTTCAAGGATTTAATTAAATTCACACTATTTCTACCCGTTAGCAAATAGACACTGGAGAAGCGACTGAATTTATCAATAATTGTCAGAAAGTTTTCTTTGTGGATTGAATATATATCTAAATGAAGGATTTGTAATGGCTTAGATGGTGTTTCTGTAATCTCGTATTTCAAGCGTTCTCTTTTGCGATCATATTTATATTTCTGACATATCTCGCAATTATTGATTATACGTGTAATCAGATGTTTCATATTTGGAAAATAGTACTTTCTTTTTAAATGCTCAAAGCTTTCATTAATACCTCTATGGGTCGAATTTTTATGATAATTCCGGATTGTTTCTTCCTGCTTATCAGAATCTATCACATCTTCTAACATGGTATTACATCGAACTATTTTCAAACTGCCATTACTGAAATATTTAGTATAAACGGATTGAATTACTCTAAACGTTATGTCATCCGTTAATACCGCTGTAAGTCTTTTAGTCGCCATGTAATCCTTAAAAATGCTTATTATAAAATTTTCTGCGCAAATTTGATTATATTCTATTGTAAATCGCTTTTTCCTTTTAAATAGGATTTTGAATTTAATGTCCGGTTTTGTTCTAATACTATTTTCTTTGAGAATGATCTGGTTTGAAAACTCATTTATAGGACGCTCCGATATGGGAATACCATCATCGATATTTTCATCAGCTGAATGGATTGTGGAAAGATTGTCCTGAAAGTCAATATTATTTTGGGTGGATATATTGTCTAAGTTCTCAGTTTCATCAGAAGCACTATTTGTTTCAGTCACATTTATCTCAATTCGAGATAAGGCGTCAGCATTAGAGTTCTGTTTACCCTTTTTGTACGTTATATAATAATCATACTCCTCCAACCTAAGTCGCCAACGCATAAGCTTTGAGTTTGGCTCTTTTAATGAAAAAAGCCATGTTAAGGGCTTGTGATCGGTGATGATCTGAAATCTTCGCCCAAATAGATAAGGCCGGAAAACTTTTGTGGACCAAACAACAGCAAGTAGCTCTTTTTCAATCGTGCTGTAATTCTGTTCAGATTTAGATAGAGTACGACTTGCATAACAAATCGGCTTATCGGATCCAATGAGCCCTTGAGACAAAACAGCACCTATAGCAACATTACTCGCATCCGTAGTAAGGTTGAAAGGTTTTGAAAAGTCCGGATATTTTAAAATAGGATCATTGCATAACAGGGTTTTGCAGGTTTCAAAGCAGTTAATGTATTTGGAATCAAGAATTATTTTGTTTCCTTTTCGGAGACACTCCGTCATTGGCTTGGTTAGCTTAGCGAAATCCTTAACAAATTTTCTGTAGTAGCCAAGAAGTCCAAGAAACGATTTTATTTGCTTCCGGGTTTTTGGTATAGGGAACTTTTTTATAGCGCTAATTTTGTCGGGATTTGGTTTCACCCCATCCGCTGTCACTAAATGTCCTAAAAATGATACCTCTTTGTGAAGAAATTCTGACTTTTCCAGTTGAATTTTAAAATTTGCTTCTCTCAGCTTTTTAAAAACTGCATCCAAGTTTTCAACATGTTCTTGGAGAGATGATGAGAACACTATAATATCATCCATATACACCAGACACACTTTACCTTGAAGTTCTCGCAAAACGTTATCCATTACGCGTTGAAATGTCGATGGGGCGTTCTTAAGTCCGAACGGCATACGAACGAACTCATAATGACCATTATCAACGGAGAATGCCGTTTTTGGGATATCTTCATTCTTAACTTCAATTTGATGGAACCCAGATGCTAGGTCTAGTGTGCTGAAGTATATGGATCTACCTAATTTGTCAAGAATTTCATTTATATTTGGTATCGGATATTTATCATCAATCGTCTTCTCATTTAGTTTTCGGTAGTCTATGACTAAACGCCATTTTTCTTTACCACTTGCGTCTCTCTTTTTTGGCACTAACCAAATTGGAGCAGACCACGGCGAAAAACTGTGACGAATTATACCCTGGTTAAGCATATCATTAATTTGTTTTTGAATTTCAGTTTTATGCACATATGGATAACGATAGGATTTTGTATAGATTGGTATATTATCTTTGATGTTAATCTCATGCTTAATAGCATTCGTGAACGTTAAGCTGTTTCCATCTTTGAAGAAAATATCCTCGTATCTCTTGCATAACCCTCCTATAACATACCTTTCTTCGGTGTTTAAATGATTTGTGCGAATTAGTTCATGAATACTGAAATTGTTTAAGCTTTCGACGTTATTTATTGAAAGGCTGTGAATTTCCATACATGTATTTTGATCGAGAGAATTAACTTTGAGTGGTTGTTCAATTACGAATGTTTGTGGTAATTCTGAAATATTGACAACTTCCACGAACGAGTACCAATGCTGAGCCTTGTAAATCCCTTCTGGTACTATTAAACCGTCTCGTATAATAGTCGGTTTAATAAAAATACTGCCAGATTCAATGTCAACGGGTAAATTACAAACTACTTTGCACAATCCTGGAACCGTGTATTTTTTAGACATAAGATTTGGTTTGTACATTATTGGAATTTTTGAGTTTTCGGTTTCTAAAACTGAATACTGGAGATCTATTTTGGTACCGAGATCTTTCATCATTTCAGTACCGATTAAGCCGTCGAAGTAATCATGGAACTTAAATATTAAGAACGACAATACTCTATTTGTATTAAATTCTTTTAAACCATTAATATCTATTTTTTTATTTATAAATTCCTTATTGAAAATCGTTTTTATTTCAACAGGTTCTATAGCTTGTATTTGCCTGGTATCAACTATGTCTGGACTAATAAATGATTTGTTACTCCCTGTGTCGATGAGGAACTTGAGTTTTTTGTTATTAATACTATCAATAATAATATATGGTAATACGTACGAATTATAACTATTTATTTCTAGGTAACCTATTGGTTTTCCGAGGCTGGTAAAGGAAAATTTCCATCGTCAATTTCACCGTGAATTATTTGATTTGCGGGACCATGCCTATCGAAACTTTGAACATAGTTTTGTGGTTCATCGTAATTTTGATAGTCTGGATAGTTAGGGTTTCCTAGCCAAGGGCTATAATAATTAATATATGGAGCTCCTTCTATGTTATGGAATTGATTTTGTGAACTATTACTTTGCCTATATGTATTATTAGAACCTCTATTGGTATTACCACTATAAGTGTCCATAGGTTCGGGTGGAGGAAAAGATCTAAGGCCAGGATCCAAATTGCTATTATTAGGTCTTGTAAAATATTGCTGGTTAATATGAGGATGTCTTACTAGGGGATATTGGGGACTATTAGGTTGCATTATGGGAATTGGAGGGTACTGAGGGTTAGTGTAACGTTGTCTATGGGATTGTTGGGGATGTCTGAATGAAGGTCGTTGCAAACCAATCGAATGGTTTAATTGAATTGGTCTGTATTGATTTGCCCTATTGTGCGGTACATGCTGTTGTTGAGGATTTTGAAAATAGTGACAGTTTTGTTCTTGAAGGCAGTAATTTAGTGCTTCTGCCAATTTGCTTGGCCTCATCGATCTAATAGTGGACCCTAATGGCTCTTTAAGACCAGATAAAAATGTGTTTAAGCACATTTCCTGATAATGCGATTGTTTTGACCTTATGACATTAACATCAGTCTCATGAACATTTACATGATTTGTCATTGCTGATAGTATATCTAAAGGGTGATTTTTTAAGAGGTTTAGAACTTTTTTTTAAAAAAAAACACAAAAAATTCGAAAAAATGAATGAAATATTTATTTGAATCGATAGTTTGAACCTTGCAATTTAATGTTTAAAGATAATTTCATGCAAATGTTGACCGCGGCTGCGTCTCAGGTAGCCCATCCGCTGAGTCCAATTTTGGCATACTCTTTCACACATATCGGCCGGTATCTCACGAATGAATGCATGGATGTTGGCTTCCAGTGCGTCAATCGAAGCGGGCTTGTCCCTATACACATTAGCCTTGGCATACCCCCACAAAAAATAATCTAATGGTGTCAAATCGCACGATCTAGGCGGCCAATTGACCGGCCCGAAACGTGAAATTAACTGTTCACCAAACTCGCCTCGCAATTGCGCCATTGTTTCGCGTGCTGTGTGGCATGTGGCACCGTCTTGTTGAAACCACATATCATGCAAGTCAAGAACTTCCATTTCGGGCAAAAAAAAGTTTGTTATCATCGCTCGGTAGCGTTCACCATTGACAGTAACGCTGCGATTCGCATCATCTTTGAAGAAATATGGCCCAATAATGCCGCCGGCCCATAAACCGCACCAAACAGTGGCTTTTTCGGGATGCATTGGTAGCTGTTGCAATGCTTCTGGCTGATCTTCACTCCAAATGCGGCAATTTTGCTTATTTACGTACCCATTCAACCAAAAATGAGCCTCATCGCTGAACACAATTTTTCGATAAAAAAGCGGATCCTCGGCCAGCCTCCAAGAGCCCATTCACCAAAAATTCGGCGTTGTGGTAGGTCGGCTGGCTTTAGTTCTTGCACCAGCTGTATCTTAAAAGGCTTTACGCCCAAATCCTTCCGCAAAATTTTCCACGTAGTGCTGTAACAAAGGCCTAACTGCTGGGAACGGCGCCGAATCGACATTTCGCGGTCTTCTGTCACACTAGCTGATACGGCCGCAATATTTTCTTCACTACGCACAGTACGTAAACGTGTTGGTGGTTTAATGTCCAACAAAGTAAATTTGGTGCGAAATTTGGTCACAATCTTCCGAATAGACTGCTCAGAAGGTCGAGAATGCCGATCATAAAATGGAAGCAGCGCGCGATGAACATTTCGAACCGAGCACGAATTTTGATAGTAAAATTCAATAATTTGCAAGCGTTGTTCATTTGTAAGACGATCCATGGTTAAATTGCAAACCAAACTGAAGCTGTTTGACAGTGACACAAGGTACTAAACACACGTCAGCTGTCAAAACCAGTGTTGCCAAAACCAAACCAGCTAAAGAATCACCCTTTATTACCTTAGCGTAAAAACTTTCTACTGTCGATTGGTTCTGCCTAAGCTGATGTAAGTCACGAATAAGACTAGTTTCATTACGTTTATCGGAGTAATGAACTATTAAGTTTGCTTTCATTTCCTGCCAATTGATAGCTGTGCCATACATATTTAAAACTTCGTTAGCTGGTCCCAAAACCTTGTTCCTGATTGCTCTAATAATAATTTTTTCGTATGTAGTTCCTCCAATTTGAGGCATTAGATTTAAGATTTCTTCGACATTACTTATGAAATCGTATAAGCACCGAGGGTTACCATCAAAGTTGGGAAGATCTTTTACTGCGTCAGGGATTCTGAGGCAGTTAAAGGCATCCAAAGCAACTAAAGAATGATTTAAATTCATTTTTTGGGAAATGTTATTTAAATCGTTTTTCAAACAACACAATTTTTTGTCAACAATATTAGTCTTACTACTGGTAACTGAACACGAGCCTAATTTAAATAAATTATCAATTTGATCCGCGGTGGGTTCAGAGTTGAATACTTTATATATTGAAACAAATCCTGTATTAACTTTTAATTTTCGCCAACTAGTTATATTTAGAAAGGAGTTTGTTTTATATTTTCTATTTCTGAACACTTTTGAGATAGGAGGCATAAGATAACACTGATGAGAATGAACCACAAGAATGGACTTACACTGGAAAACTTGCTTCAGGTTTCAGCTCCAAATGATCATCGACAGCGACACCAATCTGCTCCAATAATTCACCGCACAATTTCTTCAATATCTGCTTCAATGTTCAGGATCTTATTGAATTCAGCTTTCTGATTAAGTTATTTCAAAATTATTTGAAGTCTAGTACACACACTTCACTTGCGAGGTTCTTTAACGTGAACCAAAGGATAAAAATCCACCACTTCGTTGTATGATCTCAGTGTGTTCTTTAGTCCACACTTTAGTTTTTTAGCTACTATACTTTTTATTCACTAACTGAGATATGGAACTAAGTATCCTACCGACTGCGCCAGTTAAAGATCCGCGTGTGAGGATTGAAAGACTGGGTTCAATTTGTTCTTTCTTTATTGATGAGTAACACCAGACTGACTACTCGCTATCCTTAGACTTAAAATGAAACATGAAAAACAACGCTTAGAATATTACCTAACATAAGAGCAATACAACTTAATCATAGGATTGGCGTGTATAATATGCACCGTGATGACCAAACACATAGTCAACATGTTTTCGTGCGAAGATTCCGACCGCTAGACTGCTGCTGTTGCACGGGCTGCTGTGATGGTCGCCTCAAGGTCTCTTGTCGCCAAACGCATGTAGCTGGTATCTGGTCTAGTGGAACATTTGATGCTGTTGTTGACAATGTTTTGTATAATCAAATTATTGCATGATTTCGTACAGTTGCGTTGTCGTATTCTTAGCTGGCTTGGTTTGTTGAGATGGCGTTATATGCTTGTTGGGCAAAGCGTATATAACTCGCGCGATGAACATTTCGAACCGAGCACGAATTTTGATAGTAAAATTCAATAATTTGCAAGCGTTGTTCATTTGTAAGACGATCCATGGTTAAATTGCAAACCAAACTGAAGCTGTTTGACAGTGACACAAGGTACTAAACACACGTCAGCTGTCAAAACCAGTGTTGCCAAAACCAAACCAGCTAAAAAATCACCCTTTATATTTACTATCTTGAGCAAAACGAGAATGTTGTTCATTTCGGTTCAATTGCATTTACATCCATGCGCTGCATCACCTTTAAGTGGAGCTAATTGCGACTAATATGCTATAAGCGCGTAGAGGGAGCTTTACTTTTTGTATACTCACACTTTTTGTCTCTGGGTGCGAGAGACCCTATATAAATGGTGGACTATCTAGTGGTTCCTTTTTAAATCAGGCTATTTTGACACTGACAGCTGTTTGCCGCTCGAAATCTTGACAAAAAGTCAGTATCATACTGCACAAAGATCTCGGATTATTCGCTTGGAGTGATAGAATGCGCTACTGCGAAGCGAGCCGAGGCACCCACTTGAACTACGTTGTTTTACATAATTAATGGAAATGTTTACTGTTACTAATAAATCCATAATACATTGGAAAAAAATATTTTTGTTATTTTATTGCATTTTTAAAAAGAAACTTGCATTTGGCCCCCCCTTATATGTCGACTTTGAGAATTTTTCGTGTCATTGCAGCTTAAGTGAGTTGACGGTGGACATTCCGTCTTTATACCAAGGTGGTAAAGTTAAATAAAGATTTTTTTCTTGTGGCGGCACAATCCGCCAGCACTATCGTAAGAAATCCAATCGTTTTATTTCTTGTCCTATTTTTGGTCCTTCGAGCCGGATTTTTTTACTATTATATGCTCCATATATGTAGTATTTTCCGCCGCCATTACGGATATTTTTGTTCACGTGGTGTTCCTTGGGAATAAATATTGCAACTGTAAAGAAAACGGTTCCGGTCAAGAAATAATGAAGAGCGAAATAATACAATGGATGGTTTATTTTAAGTAAGTTACAAATTGAACAACGTTTGTTTAAAGCAAAAGAATGACTAACTTAATTGTCACTGCAAAAGGGAATTTACATAATTTTCAAATGACGGTACTTAATACTTAAAGAGAGCTAGAATTAGAATTTAAGAGCGCAAAGTGATAACCTGATTTTTCAACAGCAACAACATCTACGCCATTACCCTCATTAAAGTGAAGTGTTTTTCGAGATTTCTCGAAAAATAATTATGCCGCCGCCCCACGTGAGTGCAGAAAATCTTCGCCATCACGTAACTGACTAGTTTTATCGAAAATCAATCAATTACGTCATGTGCTCTCGGGACACCATTACGATTTTCCGCAGTCATCGTTGAGATAGTAAACTGTTGCACTATCACCCCCGAATGCAATCCTACATCGAGCCACGTTGCTCTTCGTGCTCCACATCGTCACCATCAGCTTCACATCGTCTTCATAATCATTCATCCACTCATCAACATCCCGTCGGCTTTCTCATCGCTGTCCAGGAGTCAGTGCCTAAACTCAACGACTATGTCATCAACGGCACACAGTCTTCATCTCGCCAACAACCATCACCGCAACATACATCTATAGACATGATGTATGTTGCGGTGACCGGTTACCATTAGGTAACCATTGGCTGTGTGCCGTTGATGACGTAGTCGTTGAGTTTAGGCATTGGCATTGAAAACTCAAAATTTGGAAGCCGGATCCACGCATTTATTTAGAAATAATGTTTGATTTGCCTGTGTTGATTTTTAGATCCAGTATCACAATAATGCTTGAGTTTATTTATTTGCAACTGGAGAGTATAGGGATTGTCAGAAAGAAAGACAAGATCATCCGCATAAAGCAAAACTTTAGCAACATCACCGTACTAAATGCCTCCTAGGATACTGTCACAAATGTCATTAAAATCGGAATTAAACACGTACCGCAATGACATTTAAATCCAAAGAAATCATCCTCTGCTGAACGAATAAGATAAAAAGTGTTAACTTTAAACTCAGTGCCGCACGTGTTAACGTGGTCGTAAAAAAAAATTGAGTAATGTTTTTAGGTGTAAAGGAACAAAAAAAAAGGGTAATCAAAAAAACCCAAATTTTATAAATTAAGGACCACCCTAATAAGCATTTATTGTACCGTATACTTAAGTTAACATAAGCATTTTTTGTACCGCATACTTAAGCTAACATAAGAAGTTTGTATTATTAGCTATTATTGATACCATAAGCATTTTGATTGTATAAATAGAGTTAAATTTGAAGAAATAAAGAAGAATAAGTTCGTCCACCACAGAACTTGAATTACCTGACTAGTATCCCCCCACCCGAGGTATGGCGTTTTTCAGCAACCAAACAGTAGGTCAAAGATTTCAGTTTACCACTGCATACATAGCCCTAAACGTGCTGCTGGCAAACCTGCACCACGCTATGGGTGCCTCGGTTCATTTGGTGGAATGAAAACCTGGAAACTATCTGGAAACGAGTGAGAGGGCTTTTCAGCAAAGCAAAACATACTGGCTTATGGGATAAATATTGATCTCAAGCATTATGAAAAACTTCCTGCAGTTTCACGTTTCCAAAAAGCACTTTCAAAATATCCGTCTAACTGCATTGGACTGCTTCTCAAAGCTTCCCAAACTCAGTTCTTCTGAGAAAACCCCTGCTGGAACCGTCCGTAAATATTCATGTAGATTATTTAGTGAGTCCCATAGGCATCTGTAGGGTGTTTCATTTGTAAAGCTTTTTCGAAGTTGAGTTTCATAGGCAGTGCAACTGGGGTTGCATACCACGAACTTGCATGCCATTACGATTTTCCGGAGTCAGCGTTGAGATAGTAAACTGTTGCACTATCACCCCCGAATGCAATCCTACATCGAGCCACGTTGCTCTTCGTGTCTTCGAGAGAATAAAAGAATACGAGGTAACTGGCGGTGTGCCTCAAGGCTCAGTCCTAGGACCGCTGTTGTGGAACGTTATGTATGACGAAATTCGCCGTGGTGGTTGTGATAAAAACGATAGAAGATATCGAACTGCACTGTAACGAGACAGTTGCAACTGTACGTAGGTTAGCTATCGCCGGTTTGTAACTTGCAGATCATAAGACGGAAGCAGTGCTTATTACGAGTTAAAAAGAACGAGAAACAATATCGTTCAGAGTGGGAGGGCATGTCGTGGTCTCTCAACCATGTATTAAGTACCTTGGAGTGATTATTGACGCACGTCTAAGCTTCAAATACCACTTAGAGCATATATGCAAAAGGTCGTCGAAAACTGTTAGTGCACTTTCAAGGCTGATGAGTAACATCGGAGGCCCGAGACAGAGTAAGAGACTACTCCTTGCAAAAACTACAAGTTCGATACTTACGTACGCAGTAGAAATATGGTCATGCGCCGCGAAAGTTAAGTCTTATGTGAGGGGAATTAAATCTGTCCACCGCCTAAGCGCATTAAGAGTCGCTTGTGCATTTCGAACAGTTTCGAACGATGCTATACTCTAGTATCTTCAATGCTACCTATCGATTTGATCGCTAAAGAAATGAAACTCTAAGAACCGAGAGAGTCCGAAATGGCCGAATAGATGACGAAAAGAGAAAATACGAAAGAAATCGCTGTTTGGCAACAACAATGGAACGAACCGTTAAAGGGAAGATGGACACATCGTCTCATACCAGTGATCGATGCATGGATTAACCGTGCTCATGGCGAAACAAAATTCTATCTGACTCAGTTCTTGACGGGTCATGGTTGTTACAGAGAATATCTCTTTAAACGAGGACATGAAGCCATCCCAAACTGTCCACTTTGCGAAACTGTTTCCGAAAATGCGGAACATGTGTTTTTTCATTGCCCACGATACGAAACCGAGAGAATTGCGTTACGGGACAAATTTGGGGAGTGGCCAACTCCCGATAATATCGTATACTACATGCTTCAGAATAGTGAAAACTGGATCATTGTAAGTGACATAGCGGTTCGAATACTCTGCGACCTTAGGCGTTTGGAGCGTCAACGCAAAGCAAACATCTATAGACATTACACTTTTCACTCAACCTACATCCAGAATCATCAAATCTTTGTTCATGTATAAATATAGGAAGTAGTAAACTTTATATTTAATACTGTACAGATTCTCAGTATCCCTGTGGTAGTACGTGTGTATCATAATTCGATAGTTTTCGATTTCGCGCGATCTCGATTTCAAGTAGCAATTATTCCAAACGCGCAGTTGATTTATTCTTTATACCA
Organism: Cheilosia variabilis; assembly: GCA_951230905.1. Lineage (NCBI taxonomy): Eukaryota > Metazoa > Arthropoda > Insecta > Diptera > Syrphidae > Cheilosia > Cheilosia variabilis. Next base: position 88,937,272 of record OX579676.1, read on the forward strand.
TGGGTTACCTGGAAGATGTGATTTTGGCCAGTGATACGTTGGTTGAGTTCCATGCTGCTTTCAAAGGAAAACCGTCCACCTCATTTACGCTTTCCCTCTTGCGAGCTTATAGCTCAGAACTACGTGAATTATGGCATGAATTGAAAGGTTATTACACCTTTTTGTAAGTCAAGCATCTATCAATGACGAACTCAGGAAATCTGTGAGCGCAGTAAAAGTAAAATATCAGAATTCTTCAGACACCTATCTCCCGTGCCTCAGCGAGATCCTCGATCTCTAAAAATCTCTTCAACCATGCGTTAAAACAACCATTACCGATATTTATTTCTAGAAAGAAAAGTGCGAAGCAAACTTTTCTGCCAATAGCTTCAATCTCCCACCGTGCGACACGGAAGTTATTTAGACTGGCCCGCGATTAGAAATATCCTTCCCGCGGTTTACCTTTAACACTTGAAAATCAGTCCTGTGCAGAAATTATTCCATTTACGGGCAAAAACACAGGGCGATGCATTCAATATCGTTACCAAGTTTTCATTAACTCTTTCTTGGAACGCCCTTCGTGATCATTACGAAAACAAGCGTATTTTGGTAAACACTCACTTAAAGATTCCCCTCAACTAGCCACAATGCACTTTCGAATCGGCAAAAACTATAAAGGAGCTACATGGGGAGCATCAATGACACATTATTAGCGTTACAGTCACATTGCATATCCATCGCACGATGGGATGCATTCATCAATTATTGGTGTTCGACCCGACTTCCCGATCGAACTCTTGCACTTTGCGAAGAATTCTTACTTAAGCCGCCGGAATTTTCAACGTGGGAAAGCATGAACGTGTTTTTTCCAATCGGTACCGCGTATTAGAAAGCGTTTCGGAAATGTATCACGGATGTAACCCCATGCGCCTTAACGTAACATTTTTAAAGGTCACCTTGTCTTATGGCTTTGTCCAACGTGTCTTAATATGGACGTTGGGAACCAAAACCAGTAACGCATAATGTATCGACGTTTCAAAGCAGCAACACGTGGCTCAAGTGCAAAGGAAAACATCCGACACTTCTGCATGTGACATCACATCCGCCTCCTTCAGCGCCCCCCTCCCTCAAGCTTTATAAAGCTCTGCTATACAGTCCACTAACCCGAAAATTGTTTCTCAATCCCATTTCACTATGACATGCTCTCAGGCGCTCTTAGCTTCAGCTATACTTAGTGTTCGACATCTAAACGTAACTTTGAGGTACTTGCCCTTCTGGATCCGGTCTTCGAAGTCTCCTTCATCTCGAAGGACATTCAAACGCGTTTAAACTTACCGATTCAAGCGGTACAGGCGCAAGTCACGGGCATGAGTTCAACGCTTACTGCTACCTCATCTAACCTGTGCTCGTTTACGCTTAGCACTCTAACCGATCTGACTTTCAGTCTACCAGTACTTGTACTTAAAAAATTGACTGGAAATTTACCCACTGTCTTCATTACAAATTTTGGAAATCTGCTAGAGTTATACCTGTTGCTAAAAAGCGTAACGCCAAATCGGCTGAGGATTTCAGGCCAATTAGCATACTACCTTTCCTATCAAAGGAGCTTGAAAAAGTTATTGCGAGGCAAATTTCTCAACACCTTCAAAGTAACTGCTTACTTCGTCAACTTTAGTCTGTCTTGAGAGAAGGTCATAGCTGTTCTACAGCAATCGTTAATATTATGTATGAAATTAGGGCCGGAATCGGCTAAGGTGATAGTTGATTGTCGCTTTTTTACCCGACTGGTTGACAGTCGTTTTTTATTATCAACTCTTCTTTGCTCTGCGTAAAGCGATCACTAAAAAGTGATTGATTATTGGCAGCACTTAGAGTTTTAAAAGTCACTTCCTTGCCTTGTCACTTCCTGTCATTCCGAGCAGTTGATGTGTGTTTCTTTTTTATTGTGAAAAATGTAAGTGAATTTGAGAGCAATAATATGTTCACAAATTACAGTAAAAAAATAAGTATACGCACAACAAAAATTCTCTGAAAAAAAGCAGTCCCAAAATTAACACAAACACATCTTTTGATAAGCGAAAGTTTTTCAAAAATCAATATATATATTTCGAGAGATAATCGAATCAGACCACCATTGTCGGGTCTCTTTTCATCTCTCTACCACTGTAAATCTTACTCAGAGAGACTCTCTGGATCTCTCCACAGTACTTCTCTGGGCTCAATTCCTAGTGTTAACGCTAGTATCTGTTTATGGGAGATCCGTTTCATCGACTGGGTCTCAACCCATTGATGTCCCAAGATCCTCATTCTTCTGCCAGCCAATGCCGGGCATTGACACAGTATATGTGCCGCTGTCTCAGATTCCTCCAGGCATAGTCTACAAGTATCATCCTCTATAAGGCCCATTTTCCTTAAGTGATACCTGAAATTACCATGTCCTGTAGACAAAGCCACCACCCATTTCAATGTTCCTCGACTCATGCTTAGAACCCTTCTTTGAGTGGAGCAGGTCGGCCACTTTATTGCCATTTTAGCTTGTCTACATTGTTCCACGGTTGACCACCTTCTCAGGTGTTCTGCCGTGATCCATTTGTGGATCAGCTGTTCAACCATTCCTCTGCCAATTTAAGAGAATGGTTCTGGTCCCAGCTAATTTTCAGTTGACCCCTGTTTTGCAAGGGAGTCCGCCTTTTCATTGCCTTCGATCCCTATGTGTCCTCGTACCCAAGTCAGTGTTACTTCGTTTTTAGATGAACACTTATTGAGTTTAAGTACGCATTCCAGTGACAATGATGTTGTGATGTTTGTTTGTTCCATGCATCTGATCACCGCCTGATTGTCCAGTGCTATAAGGATATTTCTTCCTTCCACCTGACACTCAAGCAAGTAGTCCAACGCATAAAGCAAAGCAATCATCTCAGCCTGGTATACTGAAGTGTATTTCCCGAGGCTAATGTGACGGGAAAGTTCCAGCTCTTCTGAATAGATACCGGCCCCCGCCCCGCCATCCATCATGGATCCATCCGTGAAAATCACTATTTCACCATTTCTTTTTTCTGGAAGTAATCCGTTCTCAATACGAGTTTTGTGATATCTTTCCATAATACGCACCCTTGTTATTCGATCCATAGGCATGTTTAGCTCCCTAATCTCGTCTTTAACAAGTTCCAGGATCTTCCTATGTCCATAGATCGTACCACGATGGTGCCATTTCGCATCTCGATGCAAGCGAAGTGCCGTTTGGGCCGCTGTTTTCTTAATAAATAAGTCTAGCGGTAATATCCCCATGATGACTTCCAATGCGCATGTTGGGGTTGTACGTATTGCACCTGTAATTCCCATACATGCTAAACGCTGAACCCTATCCAGGTGCTTCCTCACAGTTTTCTGAGAGGCTTTCGCCCACCATACAACCGAGGCGTACGTGATAATGGGTCTAGTTATCATCGTATACATCCAGTATGCTGACCTAGGCGAGAGTCCCCACCTCTGTCCACATATACGTTTGCACTGATGTAGTACCCTTTTTGCCTTCCGGACCTTCTCCTCGACATGGTAATTCCAAGTAAATCCAGTATCTAGATAGACTCCCAGATACTTAACCTTCTTAGTCATTGTTAGTTCCGATCCGAAAAGTGTTAAGGACCGAAATTCCAGATTTTTCCTCTTCCTAGTGAAGACTATTAGATCTGTTTTCGCCGCATTAATGGAGAGCCCTTGTTCCAGACACCACCGCTCAACCACTCTGAGTGCGTTCCTCATGATATCTGCGGTGACGTCCATGAATTTGCCTCTGGCCATTATTGCTATGTCGTCGGCATATCCCACTGTCGTTGCTCTTCGTGTCTTCAACACCTTCTCCACATCGTCACCATCAGCTTCACATCGTCTTCATAATCATTCATCCAATCATCATCATCCCGTCGGCTTACTCATCCCTGTCCAGGAGTCAGTGCCTAAACTCAACGACTACGTCATCAACGGCAGACAGTCTTCATCTCGCCAACAACCATCACCGCAACATACATCTATAGACATGATGCAAATCGTCGAAAACTGTTAGTGCACTTTCAAGGCTGATGAGTAACATCGGAGGCCCGAGACAGAGTAAGAGACTACTCCTTGCAAAAACTACAAGTTCGATACTTACGTACGCAGTAGAAATATGGTCATGCGCCGCGAAAGTTAAGTCTTATGTGAGGGGAATTAAATCTGTCCACCGCCTAAGCGCATTAAGAGTCGCTTGTGCATTTCGAACAGTTTCGAACGATGCTATACTCGTAGTATCTTCAATGCTACCTATCGATTTGATCGCTGAAGAAATGAAACTCTAAGAACCGAGAGAGTCCGAAATGGCCGAATAGATGACGAAAAGAGAAAATACGAAAGAAATCGCTGTTTGGCAACAACAATGGAACGAATCGTTAAAGGGAAGATGGACACATCGTCTCATACCAGTGATCGATGCATGGATTAACCGTGCTCATGGCGAAACAAACTTCTATCTGACTCAGTTCTTGACGGGTCATGGTTGTTACAGAGAATATCTCTTTAAACGAGGACATGAAGCCATCCCAAACTGTCCACTTTGCGAAACTGTTTCCGAAAATGCGGAACATGTGTTTTTTCATTGCCCACGATAGGAAACCGAGAGAATCGCGTTACGGGACAAATTTGGGGAGTGGCCAACTCCCGATAATATCGTATACTACATGCTTCAGAATAGTGAAAACTGGATCATTGTAAGTGACATAGCGGTTCGAATACTCTGCGACCTTAGGCGTTTGGAGCGTCAACGCAAAGCAAACATCTATAGACATTACACTTTTCACTCAACCTACATCCAGAATCATCAAATCTTTGTTCATGTATAAATATAGGAAGTAGTAAACTTTATATTTAATACTGTACAGATTCTCAGTATCCCTGTGGTAGTACGTGTGTATCATAATTCGATAGTTTTCGATTTCGCGCGATCTCGATTTCAAGTAGCAATTATTCCAAACGCGCAGTTGATTTATTCTTTATACCATGGGTTACCTGGAAGATGTGATTTTGGCCAGTGATACGTTGGTTGAGTTCCATGCTGCTTTCAAAGGAAAACCGTCCACCTCATTTACGCTTTCCCTCTTGCAAGCTTATAGCTCAGAACTACGTGAATTATGGCATGAATTGAAAGGTTATTACACCTTTTTGTAAGTCAAGCATCTATCAATGACGAACTCAGGAAATCTGTGAGCGCAGTAAAAGTAAAATATCAGAATTCTTCAGACACCTATCTCCCGTGCCTCAGCGAGATCCTCGATCTCTAAAAATCTCTTCAACCATGCGTTAAAACAACCATTACCGATATTTATTTCTAGAAAGAAAAGTGCGAAGCAAACTTTTCTGCCAATAGCTTCAATCTCCCACCGTGCGACACGGAAGTTACCTTTACCACTTGAAAATCAGTCCTGTGCAGAAATTATTCCATTTACGGGCAAAAACACAGGGCGATGCATTCAATATCGTTACCAAGTTTTCATTAACTCTTTCTTGGAACGCCCTTCGTGATCATTACGAAAACAAGCGTATTTTGGTAAACACTCACTTAAAGATTCCCCTCAACTAGCCACAATGCACTTTCGAATCGGCAAAAACTATAAAGGAGCTACATGGGAGCATCAATGACACATTATTAGCGTTACAGTCACATTGCATATCCATCGCACGATGGGATGCATTCATCAATTATTGGTGTTCGACTTCCCGATCGAACTCTTGCACTTTGCGAAGAATTCTTACTTAAGCCGCCGGAATTTTCTACGTGGGAAAGCATGAACGTGTTTTTTCCAATCGGTACCGCGTATTAGAAAGCGTTTCGGAAATGTATCAGGGATGTAACCCCATGCGCCTTAACGTAACATTTTTAAAGGTCACCTTGTCTTATGGCTTTGTCCAACGTGTCTTAATATGGACGTTGGGAACCAAAACCAGTAACGCATAATGTATCGACGTTTCAAAGCAGCAACACGTGGCTCAAGTGCAAAGGAAAACATCCGACACTTCTGCATGTGACATCACATCCGCCTCCTTCAGCGCCCCCCTCCCTCAAGCTTTATAAAGCTCTGCTATACAGTCCACTAACCCGAAAATTGTTTCTCAATCCCATTGTTGGGGAACCATCATATTAAGTAGAACTGACATGTAAAGATTAAATTATTTCGCTCTCTTCTTTGCTCCATTTTTTTGTTGGATTGTGTTAACGTAATACATATTAATATTATACCGCTATGTAATTTCTTTCTTCGCATATGAAATGTATTATATCAAGCACTCGTTTAAAAACCATCGACGAATAAAGAACTAGTTTGTCAGTCAGACAAGATTTTCTTTTTATTAATTCTTCAACATATGGTCCTTCTTGGTCGGATTAAGAAAATAGAAAATCAGTGAAATTGTATCAGAGTAAATTGTTCGCGACAAAGAAAAAAGTTAATTTTGAAGTGGAAAATTACTGAGTGGGTGGCGAGTGACAGGCGAGTCAGCAGTCATCGGTACAGAGCAGTTGTGGCGACAGAAGATTCGTAGTGCTGGAATTGGACTATTGCAGATTATTCGTCCTGGTGGAGCTTGGCCGTTGCAGAACATTATTCGTTGCGGAAATACACGGATGGTGTCAATAGCAGGAGAAGGAGTTCAACGTGGGATTAAAAAGTTGGTAATCGACGCGAGCATCAAGGTACTGTGTTGATTTTTACATATTTCGTGTGGGTATAGTTAAATTCATTGGGTATCTCGATTGACCTACCACGCGGTTGGCATTTGTCATAAGAGTCTGAGTAAATTCCGTTATCCGATATGGCAACGGTAACAATGAATACGCTACAGTCTATTAGAAGTCGTTTGAAGGGCTCGATCACGCGATTGCTTACCTTTGCGGAGGATTTAACGGATTCTGATACCCTTGAATCAATTGAGGTAAAGACAGAGAAATTAGCTGACACATGGAATGAATTTATAAAAACGCAAAATTCAATGTACGCGTTCCAGCTAGAACCCGATTATGTAAATCCAGATGTCGATTTCGAAGTATACGAGGAAAAATATTTTCGGGCCCGTGGGTTAATGTTGGTTGCTATTCGTGCTCGTACGGTTGCAGTACCACCGCCAGTGTTACCGGTTCCAACCAATGGAAACGACACCAATACTGACGCTATTAACCGCTTGGCAGAACAGCAAGCATCGTTTTTGCAACAGTTTAGTAGTACCCCAAGTCCTCGTCCAAATTCAAATGTTGTTAGGGATTGCGAACTTCCAAAAATTCAAATCCCACCATTTAGTGGGCTCTATAAGGATTGGCCCTCATTTAGGGATTTGTTCAAAAGCTCCATCGACAGCAAACTTCAATTGACCGATACGCTTAAATTCCAATATCTGAAATCATTTTTACGTGACCAAGCCGCAGACCTTGTCTCACACATATCTGTCTGCGATCAGAATTATAGTCAAGCCTGGAAGCGGCTCGAAACCCGTTATGATCGACCGATGCAAATCGTTAATTCATTTATTAAAACATTTATGAACCTTCCCTCCTGTAATACCACTGATCTCAGCACCCTTCGAAAAATCTCGGATGGGGCTGATGAAGTGATTAGGGGTTTAGACGCCATGAACCGAAGCGAGCGAGACTCATGGGTGATATTTCTGCTGCTAAATAAAATTGACCCAGACACTCGGCATGCATGGGCAGAATCGAGCGTGGATAATAAAAATCCTACAATTACTGCATTCCTAACCTTTTTGAATACGCGTTGCGAAGCATTGGAACTAAGCTGTAATAGTAATCGTACGATTAATCAGAAAAAATCTCAATTATCGGCCCGTACCTTTGTCGCCAAACCTATTGAAAATGTGTCACAGGGCTCATCGAAGTGCGTGAAATGCAACGATAATCATTTGCTCTTCCAGTGCCAACAATTTCAGGCAATGGATCTTGCCTCACGGCGCCAATACGTGAAACAACAGGATTTATGTTTCAATTGTCTCCGAAAGGGGCACTCATCGAGAAAATGCAGATCATCGCATAGATGCAATGAATGCGGTAATCGTCATCATTCGCTAGTTCATTCGATTCCTTCTAATTCGTCGGTCGCTCCGTTAGTACAACCATCGCAACCCGATACGCCATATCGCTCTTCGCTACCTCAATCGTCGTCATCAGCATCCTCGCCATCTCACTCTTCGTCGCCTCGGTTTTCATCAAACCAACCATCGTCATCTAACTCATTGATAACACCCTATTCGCCACCTAACACATCGACACCACTCTCATACTCCGTCAATGTCGCTACTCCCCAAAATCATTCACTTGCCTTTATTCCTACGGCGATCGTGGATGTTTTGGACGTTCAAGGGCGCCCTCAACCCTGTCGTATAATGCTAGATTCAGGGTCGCAGATATCGTTCATTTCTGAAAGCTGTATTCATCGTCTCGGACTTCGTAGGAAATCCGCAAACCTATCTATTTCTGGAATATCGTCATCGGATGGTGGAATTACTCGCGGTTATTGCAAAATACACATCAAGTCTCGGGTTTCATCTGACAACATCGATGTCACCACATATATTCTCCCTATATTAACTTCTTCACTTCCTGCCCTTTTACTCGACGGTCCAACGTTAAACAAGGTGAAGTCTTTAACACTAGCAGATCCGTCGTTCGATAAAGGCTCCGATATCGATATCTTGTTAGGGGCTGACCAATTTTGGAGTGTACTCACCAATGAGAGGCTCATAGGAGATAATGGTGATCCCATAGCGCAATCCTCAATATTTGGTTGGATAGTCATAGGATCCACTTCTACTAGTTTCGGTCGGATTTCTTCATTCAACAGTATAATCAACATTGATAACACTTTAAAGCTATTTTGGGAATTGGACGAAACACCATCGGCTGTTCAAAGGTACTCTGAGGAAGACAAGGCTGTAGAAGCCCATTTTCAATCCACAGTCTGTAGGGGTGGAGATGGCAAATACATTGTTCATCTCCCATTTAAGTCGGATAACCCTGTATTTGGTAACACGTATAATGGTGCTTTGTCGCGAATGCTATCGGTCGAACGTCGGTTTGTGAAGGATCCAGCTCTCAAGGACAAGTATATCCAATTTATGCGTGAGTACTTGCAACTAGGACACATGAGGGAGCTTCCTGCTGACGAGGTAGATTGGTCATCAGGCAACGTGTTTTATTTACCTCATCATCCTGTCGTCGGGAAAAAACTCAGGGTTGTATTCGATGGTTCATTCCAAGATTCTTCGGGAAGATCTCTTAACGACCAATTACATATAGGGCCGAGCATTCAGAGAGATCTTATTTCGGTCTGTCTTCGATTTCGTCTACATCGCTTTGTGTTTTCGGCAGACATTGTTAAAATGTTTAGGCAGATCTGGCTAGCCGAGCCTCACCGTCGATATCAACGGATTCTGTGGAGGGAGAATTCAAAGGATAAAATGCAACATTTCGAACTATGCACCGTAACGTATGGCACGTCGTGTGCTCCCTTTTTATCTGTACGAGTTCTCCAGCAGCTGGCTATGGATTTTGCCCAGGGGTTTCCCCTAGCTTCCAAGATTCTGTTGAATGATTTTTATGTGGACGACGTCCTTACAGGAGCAGATACTGTGCCTGAACTCATACAAAAAAGAGATGACTTAGTCCAATTACTCTCCGTGGGGTGTTTAGAGCTAGGCAAATGGATTTCGAACTCGTCAGCGCTGGTAAACACTCTATCCCCTGATGAAATCGATATGATGTCGCTATTTGAGGAAAGTTCTAATTCCGTAGCTAAGGTTTTAGGAATATTTTGGAACCCGTATGAAGACAACTTATTGTTTAAGGTCAACTTAGTTGAAACTAACAGGGCTACGAAGAGGCAGCTTCTCTCTGATGTGGCTAGAATATTTGACCCCCTTGGCTTACTCGCACCCGTTGTCATATCCTTTAAAATTATGTTTCAACATCTATGGCTGCAAAACCTTGGCTGGGACGATGAGTTACCTAACCAGTTCGCAGAGACATGGCTTTAATATCGAAACGATATCAATGCATTAAATGATCTCACTATTCCTCGGTATATACCTAACCTATCCACTTCACTTGAGCTCCATGGATTCTCCGACGCTTCGCTTAAGGCATACTCCGCGGTGATTTACTGCCGGCATCGGGTAGGAGATGGAAGCTATCGCATTACATTGATGTCAGCTAAGACCCGCGTTGCACCACTCAAACAAATTTCGCTCCCTCGTTAAGAGCTATGTGGTGCGTTGCTATTGGCCCGGTTGATGGGTTCGATTAAATCAGCCCTGCAAGTTGCGGATATTCAACTATATGCTTGGTGTGACTCGAGCATAGTTTTAGCATGGTTGTCATCTCCGCCGTCGCAGCTCAAAACATTCGTGGGAAACAGGACAGCTGAAATCATTGACATCTTGCCGCGAAATATGTGGAGACATGTAGCGTCGAAGGAGAACACCGCTGACTGTGCCTCACGAGGTATGCTGGCGTCCCAGCTACTTCGGTTCCATCTTTGGTGGAATGGGCCGGCATGGTTAAGTCAAGAATTCGATCTGGGCAAGGGAGATCTGGACTTATCTAGTACACTGCAGTCACCCGAGGTTCTATCGGAAACCAGAATTCAATCCTTTCCGGTTAAAACATTTCGTGACGTTCATGAAGAACATTTTATGCATCGCTTACTAAAGCAGGTCTCCAGTTGGAGAAAGCTAGTCCGTGTTATTGCCTACATAAACCGATTTATAACAAATTGTAACCATGATGAAAATAGTCAGGCTAGTTTGGCACTTTCTTTTGTCGAGCTGGAAGAAGCCCGTTATATTTGTTTATGCTTTGCTCAAACCCTCTTTTGGTCAGGTGGAGAAACTCTATTGGAATCGGATATAAATCGGAATCCGACAATCAAATCCCTGTCACCTTTTTTCGACAAATCTGGATTGCTGCGGGTCGGAGGGAGAATAAACCATGCCCATATGGATTTTGGTACGCGGCATCCAATTATTCTTCCAAAACAAAGTCTTATAACAAAACTAATCATACTGGACGAGCATGAGCGAAATTTGCATCCAGGCGTAGATGCTCTATTTGTTATACTTCGACAGACATATTGGATCTTCGGATGTAGGAATCTTGTACGAAAAATTACCCATGATTGCCTGAAATGTTTTCGACAACGACAGCAAACCAGTCAGCAGTATATGGCGAGTCTCCCATCATCGAGGGTGACTCAAGCTTATCCCTTTGACAACACAGGTTGCGATTACGCCGGTCCCATCACCCTAAAATTGTATCCGGGACGCAATCCTCGCAAAACCAAAGGATATATTTGCTTGTTTGTGTGCCTAGCTACTAAAGCAATGCACCTGGAGGTGGCGTCGGATCTCTCAACAGAAGGGTTTATAGCAGCATTTCGTCGATTTATTTCTAGGCGCGGTAAATGCTCAAATGTTTTCTGCGACAACGGAACAAATTTTAAGGGAGCAGCGCGCACAATTTCTGAATTGCATAAACTCGTCACTTCGCAGCAGCATAACGAAACCATTTGTCAAACACTAGCAGAAGATGGTATACGTTGGCATTTTATTCCTCCCTCAGCTCCCCACTTCGGAGGAATATGGGAGTCAGGGGTCAGGTCGGTGAAGCTTCATCTGAGACGCGTAATCGGTTCATCCATTCTTACACTTGAGCAAATGAATACTCTTCTTACGCAAATCGAGGCAGTTATAAATTCTCGACCTTTATGTGCTTCCTCTGACGGAGATTTAAATTATTTAACTCCTTCTCATTTCTTAATAGGTCGCCCTTATACTACACTGCCTGAAGTTAGCCTACTGGATACTCCGATCAACCGCTTAACATACTGGGAAATGACGCAAAATATGTTCCAAGGGTTTTGGAAAAGATGGCACCAGGAATATTTAACATCCCTACAACAACGCCCAAAATGGAGTCAACAAAAACGAAACTACCAGGTCGGGGACATTGTGGTAATCAAAAGCGATAACGTGCTACCAGCTAAATGGCAGCTAGGGAGAGTAATTGATGTGCATCCAGGAGACGACACCATGGTCAGAGTCGTGACGTTGCGAACATCTAATGGAACCTTCAGGCGCCCTATCAGCAAAATTCAGGCGCTCTTAGCTTCAGCTATACTTAGTGTTCGACATCTAAACGTAACTTTGAGGTACTTGCCCTTCTGGATCCGGTCTTCGAAGTCTCCTTCATCTCGAAGGACATTCAAACGCGTTTAAACTTACCGATTCAAGCGGTACAGGCGCAAGTCACGGGCATGAGTTCAACGCTTACTGCTACCTCATCTAACCTGTGCTCGTTTACGCTTAGCACTCTAACCGATCTGACTTTCAGTCTACCAGTACTTGTACTTAAAAAATTGACTGGAAATTTACCCACTGTCTTCATTACAAATTTTGGAAATCTGCTAGAGTTATACCTGTTGCTAAAAAGCGTAACGCCAAATCGGCTGAGGATTTCAGGCCAATTAGCATACTACCTTTCCTATCAAAGGAGCTTGAAAAAGTTATTGCGAGGCAAATTTCTCAACACCTTCAAAGTAACTGCTTACTTCGTCAACTTCAGTCTGTTTTGAGAGAAGGTCATAGCTGTTCTACAGCAATGGTTAATATTATGTATGAAATTAGGGCCGGAATCGGCTAAGGTGATAGTTGATTGTCGCTTTTTTACCCGACTGGTTGACAGTCGTTTTTTATTATCAACTCTTCTTTGCTCTGCGTAAAGCGATCACTAAAAAGTGATTGATTATTGGCAGCACTTAGAGTTTTAAACGTCACTTCCTTGCCTTGTCACTTCCTGTCATTCCGAGCAGTTGATGTGTGTTTCTTTTTTATTGTGAAAAATGTAAGTGAATTTGAGAGCAATAATATGTTCACAAATTACAGTAAAAAAATAAGTATACGCACAACAAAAATTCTCTGAAAAAAAAAGCAGTCCCAAAATTAACACAAACACATCTTTTGATAAGCGAAAGTTTTTCAAAAATCTATATATATATTTCGAGAGATAATCGAATCAGACCACCATTGTCGGGTCTCTTTTCATCTCTCTACCACTGTAAATCTTACTCAGAGAGACTCTCTGGATCTCTCCACAGTACTTCTCTGGGCTCAATTCCTAGTGTTAACGCTAGCATCTGTTTATGGGAGATCCGTTTCATCGACTGGGTCTCAACCCATTGATGTCCCAAGATCCTCATTCTTCTGCCAGCCAATGCCGGGCATTGACACAGTATATGTGCCGCTGTCTCAGATTCCTCCAGGCATAGTCTACAAGTATCATCCTCTATAAGTCCCATTTTCCTTAAGTGATACCTGAAATTACCATGTCCTGTAGACAAAGCCACCACCCATTTCAATGTTCCTCGACTCATGCTTAGAACCCTTCTTTGAGTGGAGCAGGTCGGCCACTTTATTGCCATTTTAGCTTGTCTACATTGTTCCACGGTTGACCACCTTCTCAGGTGTTCTGCCGTGATCCATTTGTGGATCAGCTGTTCAACCATTCCTCTGCCAATTTAAGAGAATGGTTCTGGTCCCAGCTAATTTTCAGTTGACCCCTGTTTTGCAAGGGAGTCCGCCTTTTCATTGCCTTCGATCCCTATGTGTCCTCGTACCCAAGTCAGTGTTACTTCGTTTTTAGATGAACACTTATTGAGTTTAAGTACGCATTCCAGTGACAGTGATGTTGTGATGTTTGTTTGTTCCATGCATCTGATCACCGCCTGATTGTCCAGTGCTATAAGGATATTTCTTCCTTCCACCTGACACTCAAGCAAGTAGTCCAACGCATAAAGCAAAGCAATCATCTCAGCCTGGTATACTGAAGTGTATTTCCCGAGGCTAATGTGACGGGAAAGTTCCAGCTCTTCTGAATAGATACCGGCCCCCGCTCCGCCATCCATCATGGATCCATCCGTGAAAATCACTATTTCACCATTTCTTTTTTCTGGAAGTAATCCGTTCTCAATACGAGTTTTGTGATTTCTTTCCATAATACGCACCCTTGTTATTCGACCCATAGGCATGTTTAGCCTAATCTCGTCTTTGACAAGTTCCAGGATCTTCCTATGTCCATAGATCGTACCACGATTGTGCCATTTCGCATCTCGATGCAAGCGAAGTGCCGTTTGGGCCGCTGTTTTCTTAATAAATAAGTCTAGCGGTAATATCCCCATGATGACTTCCAATGCGCATGTTGGGGTTGTACGTATTGCACCTGCAATTCCCATGCATGCTAAACGTTGAACCCTATCCAGGTGCTTCCTCACAGTTTTCTGAGAGGCTTTCGCCCACCATACAACCGAGGCGTACGTGATAATGGGTCTAGTTATCATCGTATACATCCAGTATGCTGACCTAGGCGAGAGTCCCCACCTCTGTCCACATACACGTTTGCACTGATGTAGTACCCTTTTTGCCTTCCGGACCTTCTCCTCGACATGGTAATTCCAAGTAAATCCAGTATCTAGATAGACTCCCAGATACTTAACCTTCTTAGTCATTCTTAGTTCCGATCCGAAAAGTGTTAAGGACCGAAATTCCAGATTTTTCCTCTTCCTAGTGAAGACTATTAGATCTGTTTTCGCCGCATTAATGGAGAGCCCTTGTTCCAGACACCACCGCTCAACCACTCTGAGTGCGTTCCTCATGATATCTGCGGTGACGTCCATGAATTTGCCTCTGGCCATTATTGCTATGTCGTCGGCATATCCCACTGTGTGAATGCCCGTCGCCTCGAGTCTGTTGAGAAGAGAGTCCACAGTGATATTCCACAGTGTAGGTGAGAGAACACCTCCTTGTGGGCAACTCCTGCTAACCCTTCCTCTGAGTTTTGAGGTTCCCGTCTGAATATTAATCGCCCTTGTATTCAACATATTATCCAAAAATCTAAAACAAATACGCAATAATAAATGCTACCAATCAAAAAAGAATAATAATAAATATGCATTCTTACATCGGGCTTGGAAGTTCAAAGATATTTGCTTTATGTCTTAGGTTTCTTCTCAATAGTTGGACATTTTTGTAATAATTTTCTTCATTTGTGTAGAAAAGTTCGAATGAAGTAAACAAATATTGCACTTCACGAATTTTCAAATTTCACATGAAGTTATTTATATTAAATTTTTTTAATTTATTCTTTTTTCACTTAAGTACATATTTAATTTATTTGGTGTTGAAGCATACCTATGAAAATGACACAAATGTATGAAATAAACAGCTGTCACATGAAATTGATCGCAAAAAAGCGATTGTCAATTTGATAATCACCTTACGTGGACGTAAAGCTATGATTTTGATTGTCAACTATCACCTTAGCCGATTCCACCCCAGATTAAATATTGATATACGCTATATTACATTTCTTTGTCTGCCTGACTTTTCCAAAGCATTTGATTCGATTAATCATAAACTTTTGTGCTGGAAGTTGCGACAGTTTTTCAATTTTAGCCCTAGTGCTACAAAGCTAATTGGGAGTTTTCTAAGTAACAGGCAACAAAATGTAATAGTTGGAGGTTAGTCTTCCTCGTTTAAGTCTATCATTAAGGGCGTTCCTCAAAGTTCAATTCTCAGTCCAATTTTGTTTTGTATGTTTGTTAATGATTTTCCAACTGTCTGTAAATACGTGACTCCCTACCTCTATGCTGATGATGTTCAATCATGTTTCTCTCTAGATTTCTTTAAAAGAATCGGTCTTCCCTTCGTTATTAAACTCCGTGAGGAGAAATGGCGTTTTATTTAGCGAATTGGTTGGGTGGTAAGACAAAAAAAATGGTCGCCGATGAAATGACTCACTATCGCTACCTCCCGAATTTTTACAGTTGGATGAACGGGTCGCGCGTCCCGCTTTTCCGGGATTTTTACCGAAACGAAAACCAACGTAATACAATTAACACTTTACAGTCCTAACTAACGCGGTTCTCTGGATTATTCCACAAATGCACATGAACAAAGAAACACTCTACTTAGCTTGCTTCCTTCGTCCCCAAAGACCTGTCCTCGTAGGTAATTTTGTGTCTGTCCTGCCGCTTGTACTCCACCTTACTCGCCTCCTCTCTTTCACCTTCTTCTATGGTAATATTCACTTTCTAAATTTACTACGCTATTCCACTAATAGCAAATTAATTCAATTTTTTTGTTTCTCAACAAAAATTCTCAAAAAAAGGTTCGCTATACGGATGCTACGCGAGCGTCTAGCCGATCTCGCAGTTAACCAACAAGTGCCCTTTTTTTTAATTTTTTTCTCATACATACTGTCTTACACTCAGCAAAACGGGACTATATTCTTGTCCGCGACTGCAACACTCCGTTTTCTTTGGCGGAGGTTCGTGCGGACTCCCGTTCTTGCTCTCAGTCATGCTGGTTACGCTCTTTGGTGAATTCGCCCGAGTATTAGGGATATTCCCTAATCTCCGACTTTTCACTGAACGCTCACACACACTCTTCACACATTACATTCAGTGCATAAATTATTTTTTTGACGATGTTACTCAATTGAGCAACTTTAAAATATTCTGGCGCTTGAATAACATCCGTGTTAGAACTCGTTCGCGACATCATTCCCCTAGCGGTCCTATCTTGTTCCCTCTACCAACCAAAAGGAACTTTAGCAGGCCAGCTATTGGGACTTACATTGCTTAGGGATCATGAGACCATGTTCCCTGTTGTGTTTCGTATGTTTGAGGGCGACTTTGTTGAGTTTGTATGTGTCTCGCCCGTGATGCACTCTGTCTAGTGTCTTTCAATAAAGCTCTCTCTCTCTCTTAGGACCGTCCGTCCCTGCCCATCCAATTGGGCTGTTGGGGTACCTGCTTTGCTATCCTCCCGAGGGACATGGCGAGCACGATCGTTGGGTATTTTAATATACCCAGCAAGATCGGCAACGCTACTTCCTCAAAAGAATAGTGGAAGGACGAGGGTCAAAAGAAAGGATGGGTCGGAAAGTGGGAAGGTGGGAGACGACACACTTTTATTTTTTTGGAGCGTTTTGAACGCAACAAACTCCTTCCTTATCTCCCGAAGAGGCAAGACTGGTATTTCGTTAAGAAAGACCGGAGTAAACATCACAACCATATAACATCGACTTCTCAATCGCGCTTGGCGAGAGATAATGTACATCACAGAACTATTTGCTCTCAGTACCACTTTGTGTAACCTTTCTGTTACACGACTTATTCTTTTAACGTCCAGGATCATGGCAGTAAGGCTTAAGGTCTTTTACGTTCCAAGTACCTTTCTCGTTACCATCGCTATCTTCGAGAGTATAGGTCCACGCTGAAACTCTCTTTTTGATTTGGAAAGGGCCGACGTATTTTGGGGCCAACTTTGCGGTGTAGTAATTGGCGGCGTCCGAGAGGAAATAATTTTTCCTCCAAACTAGTTCATTCGGAAGGTATTGCACATCCCTTCTCCGAAGATTATATGCCTGCGCTGACTTCTTGGATGCCGCTTCTAGTCGTTTGCCTATCTCTACCCTAAGTTGCCTAAATTGTTCTCCTGGATCCGTACTTATGCTCCCCTCACACGGTATAGTGGTTAAGGACGATCGCCCAAAAGTCACCATACCTCGACCAAAATTCGCATAGTACGGGGATACCCCCAATACGTCGTGCGTTGCTGTGCGTATACAGCACGCTACCTTGGCTAATTGTTTATCCCAGACCCTATGGTTATCAGATACATACGATCTTAGTGTTGTTTTTATAATCTGATTTATTCTTTCCGCAGGGTTTGCTTGCGGGTGGTAATGAGCGGTAAACCTAATAGTGGAACCATACTCTTCACAAAGAGCCTTCAGTTCCTTACTCCTAAATTGTGGGCCATTATCGCAGACAAGATATTTTGGAACACCAAACAAAAGGAAAACGTTTTCTTCCAACTCCTTACAAACGGCTTTTGCCGTAGCCGACCTAAGAGCGAATAATAATGGGAATTTAGTAAAATAATCAACGACCGTTAAGATGTAGATAAAACCCCTACTCGATTTTGGAAGTGGACCAACTAAATCTACCGAAACCATCTCCCACGGATCGGTTACCCCTTTCCTTTCCGTCATGTACCCAGCCGGCTTATCGTTGACCGGTTTCACACTTTGACAAACTTTGCAACTCCTAACATATTTCGTAATATCGGACCTCATTTTGGGCCAATAGTACTTCTCTGATATTCTAGCTAAAGTTTTCCTAACCCCCATATGTCCCGCTAGCGGATTGTCATGGCAATTCCCTACTATCCTAGCCCTATCACTTTTCCCAACGACCACCTTCCACTCTGAGTTCTGATCATGGACCAATATGTGACTTGCCTTCACAAACTTGTATAAAATCCCCTGCTCAACCCGCCACGTTAGAAAGTCCAACGGCTTCTCTTCTACCTTTTCGATCATCCGGAATATCCACGGATCGGGCCTGTGCTCTTCAATCCCAACTATCTCTGGCACGCTCCTGGAGAGCATATCTGGCACTACATGATCCCTACCCTTCCTGTGCATAACTTCAAAATCGAACTGTTGTAAACGAATAGCCCAACGCGCTAATCTACCAGCAGGATCTTTTAACTTACTAAGCCATACCAAGGAATAGTGATCGGTAATGACCGTAAACTTAACCCCTTCGAGGTATGGTCTTAGCTTCTCTATAGCCCATAACACAGCTAGGCATTCCTTTTCTGTGGTTGAATAATTCCGTTCACACCTATTAAGCGACCTGCTTAAGTAGCAAATCACTTTCTCTCCTTCATCAAAATTCTGGCTCAAGACCGCACCAATCCCAAAGTCCGAGGCATCTGTCTGTACGACGAAAGACCTCGTAAAATCCGGACACGTCAGGATGGGCGCTGCTACCAAACACTCTTTGGCTTTTCTGAAGCTTTCTTCGCATGCTTCTGTCCAACAAAATTTCCGACTTTTCTTGAGCTCATCGGTTTAACCAAACTCGCGAAGTTTGGCACAAATCTCCTATACCAGGATACCGTTTCGACGAAGCTCCTTACTTCTTTGACATTTTTAGGGGTTGGAATATTCAACATACTATCGACCTTCTCAGGGTCTACATGGAGGCCGTTGCGATCTACTACATAACCTAAAAATTTAAGGGATGGTCTACAAAAATTACACTTCTCCCGACTGACTTTCAAACCTGCCTCTGTCAAGCGCCTAAACACCTCCTTTAAAATCTCTAAGTGCCTCTCGAACGAATTGGTAACGATTATTATGTCGTCTAGGTAGACAAAGACGTGCGGTTCCAAATCGGCACCTGCTGGCACCGCGTGAAGCGCCCGAATCCAATAAACCTAACAAGTTAACCCCATAAATGCTGACCCTAAGGTATGGACGCCTATCATCACAATTTGCTTCAAGTGTGAAACCTAAATGGACAACTTCATTACAAGTCAACTGGTTACCAGCAGGCGACCTAATCAGATAATTCAACGGCGCCCTCGTCCTGCCGACCCGAGAGTGCGTTGACCGTTTCCCGAACAATTCCTACAGTTTCTGCGAACAACCCCCTGTTGCCCACAGCCTATACACCGCCTAGGAGCAGAACACCTACTGGTGAAATGCCCTTCCTGGTTGCAGTTAAAGCACCTCACCGGTTGAGGTTCTCTACTTACAACCGCTACTACTGGTTCCTCGACCGCAACGTATGCTATGTCGGGTTCCAGCAGGTTTCTAGACCGATTACTAGGTGGAGGAGTGAAAGTCTCCACATTCGCCCTAACTGTCTCTAGACGTCTACCCAGCGCAACAAGATCGCTTACCGTTTTCGGGTCAGCGAGACCAAGTTGTGTCTGGTAGAACGGTGCCAGATTTTTCTGAAGAATGGCAAGCATTCTTCGTTCAGATAATGGTTCTGACAATCTTCTGAACATGTTTGACATCGTGGCGACGTATACACCAATCGACTCCGCCTGTCCTTGTGTACGTCGCCTAATCTCATCCATCAGAAGATCATCATAGTTTGGTGGTAGGAACTCTGCCTTGAGTTCACATACCAACTCATTCCATGTCCTAACATAAACTCGGATCGCCCTAAACCAGATGAGTGCCTTCCCGGTGAATAAATCTACCGCCGACCTAAAGAGGTGCGTTTCTGAAACGCTTCTTGCCTGCCTAAGCTCCTCAACTCTCTCTAAAAATGCATTTACAGAAGCCCCACAGCGTTCCCCAGTAAACTTAACGTCCCACTTTTCAATTCGGTAATCTGTGCATCTATCTTGAATCACCGATACTGATTCAATAAATGGTTGTTGTTGTAGTGGTTCGTGTTGTTGTTGCAAAGGTTCAACTTGTTGTACTGCCCTTACAGGTTGTATAGTTGGCGATGGTGGTGCGAGCCTTACTGCTCCCCTGGACGGAGCTGCTTTTTCCTCAGGTTCCGTTTCATCTTCGTCGCCGAACTCAAGTTTAGCCGCCAAGCCTACCAACTGGTTTCGCAGTTTCAGCTTGAAACTTTCCTCTTCACTGCCCTCAGCGCGAGCTCTATCTAATCTGCGCAAGCACCATTCGATCTTTGTAACTATCTTTAAAAACTCCCCTGACTTAGGATCGCTAGGCTTATCCTTCAATAGATCTTCTATCTCCTGTGTTTTCGCTTCAATAGCCTTTACATCCTCTTCAAAAGAGAAAGGGTAACTGGCATCAGTTCTCAAAGAGCCCCTACGCTCCAGCATTCCTGCTGCCCTAAGCGACTGCCTCATTTCTGTGACGGTGCTTCTCGGTAACCCCCGCACGTCCATCTTGTAATGCAACTCCTCTTGAGCTAACCTATTAATCTCCATTTTATTTTCCAAAATCTAAAAAAACTATTCCCAAAAAGGCTAAGTATTCTACACCTAACAACAAAGGAAGCAACTAACACTAGCTGTAATAAAACTGATAAAAAAAATTAAGACCTAGCTCAAATGATACCTATATATGAATAAAAGAATTCCACAAGGTTCCAAAGAGAATAAAAGAATTTACCTGTTGGTTGGTTAAAAGAACTATCGATTTCCAAAACCACAAAAGAAAAGATAAAATCACAACTTTAAGAAACGTTTCAACAATACCGCATGAATTTAAGAAAAAAACTCGCAATCCAGTAAAAGCAAAGTGTGTCACTGGTTACCAAAATAAACCACATTAACGAGTAAAAGTTTCAATTCCACCAAAAAAAATTCACGAAATCAAAAATCACTAACAGGTACCGAACCAAATAAGTCTCGTATTGAAAACTTTAAAACAAATTCCCCGCAAAAGCTGTGAAAACAAGTAATATATTTACACAAAGAACACCAGAAAATATTATTATCCTAATCACAAATATGGATGAATAAAAAGGAATAAATAAGAAAATGTATTGCCAAAGGTAATAAATCAATAATAAAATTATAATGAAATTGTGACAAAAGAAAAATTATATCCAGCGAAAGTTATCGATGGCAACCCTAAAATGACGTAGCCGCCAACCGATGTATCACAAGAAAACAAAATCCACTATTCGTGGCGACGAACAAGAAAAAAAAATCCGCTACCGCTACAACTGTGCAATTCTGTTTTACTAGAAATGCAATTTCAATGTGCCGGTAGGTATATGTATATATATGTATATATGATGGGAATATAAAAACGAATTAAATGACCTACTTGAGATTGCGAATGCCACAATTCACCACACTTCTTTTGTTCGGGGTAGGTATCCAAATAGGGTTTTCCAATCCGAATGTTTGTTGAAACGTATCAACGACCAATCGCACAACCTGGGAAAGGAAAAAGAAAACAAAGTCAAAGGAGCCAAAAA
Organism: Cheilosia variabilis; assembly: GCA_951230905.1. Lineage (NCBI taxonomy): Eukaryota > Metazoa > Arthropoda > Insecta > Diptera > Syrphidae > Cheilosia > Cheilosia variabilis. The sequence continues at coordinate 88,959,117 of OX579676.1, forward strand.
AATAAAACACAAACTTCCCGATCAACCAACGAACACAATACACAACACAGCGGGTGTACACTGCACATATAATATTATATGTATTATATAGGCACTACACAAGTAGATTTTTCTTTGAATCGATTTAAGATTTTATTAACGGGTATTGAATATTATAATTTTTTTTGTACAAACGGAATGAAGAGCCCCACGTTCGGGCGCCAATTTGTTACACTTTTCCGGGTATAAGGAAACGATTCTACGCTTGCGTCAAAGAAAACAAAACACGAGAAAAATTGCAGCCGCCGCTGCGCCGATGGGTTGAAAGTCGCTAATGGGTATGGGTAGAGAAATGTCAAATTGTCGATGCAATTCGCCGGTGGTATATGGTGGGGGAAAAGTGCAACAGGTAGCCGGTTGGATGCTACCACCTCGGTCGCTCAGCTGGGGTGGGTTCAGGGCTTTAACAATTCAATTAAATTTATGTGTTCAGAAATGTTTCTAGTACTTAACCTTTTCCTTGGAGATGGTATATCCAATTTTTAATTGGAATACAGTGGGCGCCACACAATCTTTTTACAAGGAATTGTGAAACCTTACCGAACAACTTCCCGATGACGAAATTAAGAGCGAATTTTGGACGAGTGACAAATTAAAAGAATCGGTCTTCCCTTCGTTATAAAACTACGTGAGGAGAAATGGCGTCTTATTTAGCGAATTGGTTGGGTGGTAAGACAAAAAAATGGTCGCCGATGAAATGACTCACTATCGCTACCTCCCGAATTTTTACAGTTGGATGAACGGGTCGCGCGTCCCACTTTTCCGGGATTTTTACCGAAACGAAAACCAACGTAATACAATTAATACTTTACAGTCCTAACTAACGCGGTTCTCTGGATTATTCCACAAATGCACATGAACAAAAAAACACTCTACTTAGCTTGCTTCCTTCGTCCCCAAAGACCTGTCCTGGTAGGTAATTATGTGTCTGTCCTGCCGCTTGTACTCCTCCTTACTCGCCTCCTCTCTTTCACCTTCTTTTATGGAAATATTCACTTTCTAAATTTACTACGCTATTCCACTAATAGCCTTTACTATGCAAATTAATTCAATTTTTCTGTTTCTCAACAAAAATTCTCAAAAAAAGGTTCGCTATACGGATGCTACGCGAGCGTCTAGCCGATCTCGCAGTTAACCAACAAGTGCCCTTTTTTTTAATTTTTTTCTCATACATACTGTCTTACACTCAGCAAAACGGGACTATATTCTTGTCCGCGACTGCAACACTCCGTTTTCTTTGGCGGAGGTTCGTGCGGACTCCCGTTCTTGCTCTCAGTCATGCTGGTTACGCTCTTTGGTGAATTCGCCCGAGTATTAGGGATATTCCCTAATCTCCGACTTTTCACTGAACGCACTCACACACACTCTTCACACATTACATTCAGTGCATAAATTATTTTTTGACGATGTTACTCAATTGAGCAACTTTAAAATATTCTGGCGCTTGAATAACATCAGTGTTAGAACTCGTTCGCGACATTATTCCCCTAGCGGTCCTATCTTGTTCCCTCTACCAACCAAAAGGATCTTTAGCAGGCCAGCTATTGGGACTTACATTGCTTAGGGATCATGAGACCATGTTCCTATTTATGGAAAACAGCATCTTGGTGACAGAGGTTGCAAGTAAAAACTAGTTCGTACCTTTTCTTTTCTTTCCCTATTCTAATTACGTGGGCTTTCGCGCAGATTTTGGGGTTTGGGGATGAGCCGATAGTGTGCCATTTCTTACACATAAATTCTTTATGTTGGGGCCCTTAGCCACTGGATGCTGACGTTGGGGTGGACATTTCGTATTCTCTGTTGATGTTGTCTTGCGTTTGTGGATATATGTTTTGTAAGATGTGGCTCTGTTGTGTTTCGTATGTTTGAGGGCGACTTTGTTGAGTTTGTATGTGTCTCGCCCGTGATGCACTCTGTCTAGTGTCTTTCAATAAAACTCTCTCTCTCTCTTAGGACCGTCCGTCCCTGCCCATCCAATTGGGCTGTTGGGGTACCTGCTTTGCTATCCTCCCGAGGGACATGGCGAGCACGATCGTTGGGTATTTTAATATACCCAGCAAGATCGGCTACGCTACTTCCTCAAAAGAATAGTGGAAGGACGAAAGGGTCAAAAGAAAGGATGGGTTGGAAAGTGGGAAGGTGGGAGACGACACACTTTTATTTTTTTGGAGCGTTTTGAACGCAACACTACTTGTGTCGTTATTTGATTGAATAAACAGTGTTATAGAATCCCAAAAGTTCAGTGCGAAATTGTTTAATTTATTATATTTTATATTTGCGTGGATTATAATTGTGAGTAAATTATATATTTGTATTTATGGTGCTTTGGAATATGACAGTGCGCTCTTGTTTTGTTTTTTTATTTGTGAGAAGTGAGATGAAAGTAATGCAAAGGGTCTGTTTTTTATGAAAACATAGACACTGTACAGCCAACAGATAAAACATCATCAGGATCGTCAAAACCGACAACATCATTTGAAGTCTTGCTCTGGATGGAGACAAATATCGCCAACCGCTTTGAGCAGGTGTACAAGCTTTCAAAAATAATGTACGGTAGCGCTTCAACGGCGTCTGTAGAGCACTCCTTTTCTGCATTGAAGAGGATAAAGACGTACCTATTTGGCTCTCATGTCTATCGAAAAGGAATTTTTAACTGAAGGAAAGTGACGAATTTTATAATGGAGTCAACGAACATTTTGTGACCGTTGACCGATGAACCGAATTTTTGTGGAGTATAATTAATAAAATTGGAAAACCACGATTTTTTTTTAACTTCCCCAGAGCACGTAGCTAACCCAATGCATAAGACCAGGAATCGCCACTGCCTTAGCTACGGCGACAAGAAGGAGAAAATTTATTTCAACGATTCGAGCAAAATTTATAATATTCAAGAGAATAATACGGGTTACCTTTGTGAATCAATGTTGAAGAAAATTAAAAATATTCATGGTAACGTTGATACTACTTTACCATTCAGAACGGGCGTTTTAGCCGAAATTCGCACCCTTTATCCGCAAATAACTTTGTGAACAGCGCAAAAACTACAGGGTGTTTTTTTTAGAGGCATAGAACTTTAAGTTGGCAACACTATTTTAACTGCCAGCCATTTTGTCAGCTGTCAAGTGATTTATTTTTAGTTTGGTTTGCCATTTCATCATGAACAAGTTGACAAATGAACAACGCTTGCAAATCGTGCAAATTTATTTCGAAAATAATGGTTCAGTTCGCGAAGTTTACCGCAAGCTCCTTTCATTTCATTGAATGGCTACGTCAACAAGCAAAATGTCCGCATTTGAAGTGAAGAGAATCCACATGAGACCCTTGAGACGCCATTACATCCACAAAAACTGAATGTTTGGTGTGCTCTAGGGGCTGGTAGAGTCATTGGGCCATACTTCTTCCGAAATGATGCTGGAGAGTCAGATACCGTTAATGGAGACCGGTATAGAGCCATGATAACCGACTATTTTGTTCCCGAATTGGATGGCATGAATGTGGATGAGATGTTGTTCCAATAAGGCGACGCTACATGCCACACAGCGCACGTCACAATCGATTTATTGAAGGAAACATTCGATGAGCGCATAATTTCGCGGAATGGACCTGTCAATTGGCCACCAAGATCGTGTGATTTGACACCATTGGATTATTTTCTTTGGGGATATGTGAAGTCGCTCGCCTACGCCAACAAACCAGAAATGTTAGGGGACTTGGAAGCCAACATTCGTGGCGTTATTGCCGACATACAGCCCCAAATGCTCGAAAAAGTGGTTGAAAATTGGACCTCTAGACTTGGCGGCCACATGCCCGAAATCATATTTAAACATTAATGGCATAAAATTATCCTTCCAATAAAGCCAAATTGATGGATATTAAAATGATTTTTTTGTGTTTTATTTCAATTCGAAGTTAAAAAACACCCTTTATTAGGAGAAGGTATAATTAGACCTTCTAAATCTCCATACAATAGTCCTGTATGGGTTGTACCGAAAAAAGGTAGGTACAAGAAAAGATGGCTCGCGTAAAAACAGGCTTGTCATCGACTACAAGAAATTGAACACAATTTCAGACAAGTATCCAGTACCGGATAAAAATGTAATTTTATCCAATCTTGGAAAAGCCAAGTATTTCTCCACATTAGATTCTCTGAATTTCTCCACAGTTCTCCTCTGGGCTCAATTCCTAGTGTTAACGCTAGCATCTGTTTATGGGAGATCCGTTTCATCGACTGGGTCTCGACCCATTGATGTCCCAAGATCCTCATTCTTCTGCCAGCCAATGCCGGGCATTGACGCAGTATATGTGCCGCTGTCTCAGATTCCTCCAGGCATAGTCTACAAGTATCATCCTCTATAAGGCCCATTTTCCTTAAGTGATACCTGAAATTACCATGTCCTGTAGACAAAGCCACCACCCATTTCAATGTTCCTCGACTCATGCTTAGAACCCTTCTTTGAGTGGAGCAGGTCGGCCACTTTATTGCCATTTTGCGCTTGTCTATATTGTTCCACGGTTGACCACCTTCTCAGGTGTTCTGCCGTGATCCATTTGTGGATCAGCTGTTCTACCATTCCTCTGCCAATTGAAGAGAATGGTTCTGGTCCCAGCAAATCGCTATTTCACCATTTCTTTTTTCTGGAAGTAATCCGTTCTCAATACGAGTTTTGTGATTTCTTTCCATAATACGCACCCTTGTTATTCGATCCATAGATATGTTTAGCTCCCTAATCTCGTCTTTGACAAGTTCCAGGATCTTCCTCTGTCCATAGATCGTACCACGATTGTGCCATTTCGCATCTCGATTCGAGCGAAGTGCCGTTTGGGCCGCTGTTTTCTTAATAAATAAGTCTAGCGGTAATATCCCCATGATGACTTCCAATGCGCATGTTGGGGTTGTACGTATTGCACCTGCAATTCCCATACATGCTAAACGTTAAACCCTATCCAGGTGCTTCCTCACAGTTTTCTGAGAGACTTTCGCCCACCATACAACCCACTGTGTGAATGCCCGTCGCCTCGAGTCTGTCGAGAAGAGAGTCCACAGTGATATTCCACAGTGTAGGTGAGAGAACACCTCCTTGTGGGCAACCTCTGCTAACCCTTCCTCTGAGTTTTGAGGTTCCCGTCTGAATATTAATCGCCCTTGTATTCAACATATTGTCCACCCATCTTACCACCCTACGTTTACCGCCAGGATCAAAAACACGACCGTACTCCATGAAGTGCAAAATCAGAATCCAATTTACAGGTATTTAAAAGTCTGCCGAATAAAATAATAATAAGCGTATAAAATAAGAAGTCTTCCGATTTTACGGATATTCACAAAAAAAAAAATCGTCCGATTACGGGTTTTAAAAAAAACTTTCCGAAACTTGCCTACTGGCATTACTTACGAGATTACTTATTGAAAAACGAAAAAAAAAAATATCCACTATCTAAATGGAATGGCTATCCGCCAGGATCAAAAACACAACCGACGGTGTTAGAGATATAGATAGGTATGCTTATTTTGATTGATTAGCTATGGGTTACCTTGAGATCAATTTTCGAAAAATTTTTTCGTTCATTTCAATAAATTTTTAAAAAGTGTCCAAAATCGATGATTTTAGAGAAGAGGTGTCCGAGTGATCGAAAGTGTGTCCAATTGACACTTAAGTGTCCCAAGGGTAACCCTGGCGACCGTACTCCATGAAGCGCAAAATCAGAATCTCCTCTCAAATGCCACCGCCAAACATCATACCAACAACAACGCCACAGCAATAAAAAAACAACAACAACAACCACACAACCCAAGCCATACGACTCGCCATACGCAGCATGTGCATATAAGTTAATAAAATTTACGCCGAAATTACTAAAAAAATATTTTTCAGAGCAGATTGCCCTGTCCTTTATTATTCGATGTATCAACTAAGACTGACTTAAAGATAAAGAAGACATGTTCAAGTTAAATTATCAAAGCTTGCATTTTTATCAATTTATTACAATATCAATTTCCCATGAAATTTGTTTCTTGCCCCAGACGCTAGGTCAGCATTTGCGCTGCGCGTGCGAGTGGTTGCCGGTGTTAACGCTTCCCCCTCTTAAATGCGATGGTCCTCAATCGCCTAAAGGTAAGGAAGGTCGTTGAACTTTTTTTGTTGGAATTTCCTTTTGGTAAACTTTCAATGTGTGGTGGGGCTTCGATGTTCTTAATTTCTTGCGGCTTCGATGTTCTTAATTTCTTGCTGCTGGATCATGACTCGGTTTCATTATTTTAATGCCTTGTTATGATTCTATAGATGGTGATAATTACTAGGATAATCCCGACGAGACTTATTGCTCCGCAGCTGATAAATGCGTAGGTTTCATTTTCGCTTTTGAGCAACTCGATATTTTTGGTATTGTTGTTGGAGTTCGCCCATCATTTCGAGCGACAATAGTCGATGGAATCTGTTCTCTATGGGTGTTGGCTGCAGTATGGCTGGAAGAACGGTGTGTGTAGAAGCTTCGTATGCCGCAAACACTCTATTATTTATCGTTATGTTGGTTTTCTCGTATTTAATAAGGAAAGTACCAGTAAGGTTCCCAGGTGTGGATTCGACTTGGAGAGTTCCGTTAAAGTCGTTAAGCAGGATCATTCCACTTGTTATTTCCTCGATCGACGGGATGTGCTGACTATTGACTTTATTACATGTTGCTATTTTACTATTTAATAGGTTGGGAATACATGCTGAGTTAACAATATTTATAAGATCTTTTTTATTACAAATTGAAACACTATTTATTGTTTTACAATCATTAGTTACGCCAAATATTTCCTTTTTGTTTCTTACAACTTCTTTATAGTCTATTTCTATGGCTACTCCATTTCTCTTCACAGGTTTTAATAATATTCGTTCATATGTGGAAGGATCGGTAGTAGGAATATTAACAATATAAAGTATGGAAACTGTGTTTGTTATTATCTTTATTTCAGCAAAATTAAGAGCTTCTTCTATAGTAGTGAAAGGGACATTCTCTTGATCTAGTGTTTTTACAGCTAGGCTTATTTCTTCTTTTGATAAAATCATTGAATTAACAATTCCAAGTTTCGCCCAATGTATGGCTAAATTAATGTTAACTAATTCTTCTTTTAAAATTTTAAACTTAATATTACATCTCTGTTAAAATTTTTATTGGTTTTTAGCATTGATTCAATCTCATTCGTAATCTTGGTTATGTTATTAATTCTCTCATTAAGCAATTTATTTATTACAACTTGATCGTTAGAGTTAATAAGTAGATTATTCATCTTTTTTTTTGATTGTAATGAAATCGTTGTGGTCGGGATTACCAGCAATTCATTTCCACGTCGATCCTATAAAATCTAGAGATCTTCTTACCTTTTTTGGTTTTAGGTTAGATATCAAATTTTTTATTTGCTCGTGCTCATGGGAAAGGTATAGGAAAAGGGAATCGTTCTTTGTTGCGTTAAGTTCAAGCATTGAAGAAATTTTGGTCAAGAATTGTTCGTATTGGTCGAGGTCAATGTCATGGATCAATTTCAAATTCCCGTTCTGTATCTTCGTTTGTCCAGTGTGTATTGAAACGAATTGAGAATTATAGAAGTCCAAAATTTGGATTTCCGCTTTCGCGATGCATAATGCATGTCTGAAAAGAGAGATGTGAAATTTGTTGTTCAGTTCCTAATATTGCTTTTGTGGATCGTTTTGCCGGATTCAGTTATGCCAGTTGTATTTTTGTTTTCCTTAACTACTTCCTTTTTATATCGGACGGTGAGTTTAGAACCAATTCTTTTGTTGTGCTTTATATAAATGACGTCTCCAGGATGGTATATCTTACACGGTTTCCTGGTTTGGTTATGGTACCTTAAATCTTGTTCTTGTTTTTGGATAATTTTATCTATATTATTCTGTCTAGTTTTATCAAGTACTTCGGGGGTTATTTGTGGAGATCGGCCAAAGAAGAGTTCGACCGGTTTTTTCCCTGTTGTGGAGTGAATTGTAAAATTATATTCATTAGTGGCTCTTTCGAGCAGTTCCTCGAAGGATCTGCATACATTTTCAACTTTGAGGCATCTCATGATCTCTGAGAGAGTTGAATGGAACCGCTCAATCTGCCCGCTTACTTCGGATTTGTAGGGTGGTGTTCTGTGAATACGTATGCCCAACTCATCTTCCATCATGGATAATATGGATACTCGAAGAGGTTGCCTGAGGTCGGTTATTGCTCTTGACTTGATAATTTTAGTTTTGGCGAACTTGGTGAGCTTGCATATGGCGGTTAATACCAGTTTTTTTTTCCGTTGAATAAATATCTAAATGCAGAGTGTGGCCAGGATAATTAGGGTTTGGAGTTGGTTCAAGGATAGGTTTATTTGGACGTCGTTCATATTTGTTTTCTTTGCAAGTTCTACAGTTTTTTACTAGTCTTTTGATTTTTGATGCCATTTTCGGAAAATAAAAATGTTGAAGAAGTTGTATGCGGTTTTCTTCTGGATTACGGTGTGCCCTACGATGGATACTTAATAGTTTTTCTTCCTGCTCTGTTTCATTAGCCAGATCTTCAACCATTGTTTGAGTGTACCTAACTTTGTATTTGGAAAAATGTTCGGGATAAATGTTTTGTATTCGGCCCATAATTTCTTCTTTCGTTTGCAAGCCATTTATTACACTGGGATTTTAATATTTTTTAAAATTTGAAATGATATCTGAATTGCTATGACTGGGTTGTATAAAAACGTGTCTATGATACGTGGGGAATGGAATTAAGAATTGATGGCTAGTTGTGTCCCCGATTTTTAAAATCAGCTGATTTTGAAAAACGTTAATGGGTACTTGAGCTGCTGGTATAAGATTATGTGAAGAACTCTCATCACTATGTTGCGTCATGGTCATTGAATTTACTTCTGTCCTTTGTGGGAGTCTAGATAAAGCATCGGCAACTACATTTTCTTTTCCTGGTTTATATTTGAGTTCGTAATTATACTCTTCCAGGATTGCCTTCCATCGCTTCATCTTGTGGTTCGTGTTACGATTGTTCAGCGCGTATGTTAATGGCTGGTGGTCCGTATATATTTGTACCTTCTTAGATCCATAAAGGAAATTCCTAAGCGAGTTTAGAGCCCAAATGATGGCCAACATCTCTTTCTCGTTAGTGGCATATACCTCTTCTGTCTTTGTCAGTGTTCTTGAAAGAAATGTTATGGGCTTACTATCCTGAGATAGCACAGCACCAATTGCAAAGTCGGATGCGTCTGTCGTAAATTCGAAGTCTTTGTCAAAGTTCGGATGAGTGAGAGTTACTTCTTTTGAAATTAGAGATTCCTTTATTTGGTTGAAGGAGTTAATACAATTTTCATCAAGATATATTGCTTTGTTTTTAGAGAGATGTCTGGACACTCGTCCGTCTTCCCCTCTTAAAAGGGATGTCAGGGGTTTCGCTACTTTCGCATAATCTCGAATAAATCGGCGATAATAACCTGACATACCTAGAAACGATCGTAAGTCTTTAAGTGTTTTTGGAGGTGGTAGTTCTGTGATAGCTTAAACTTTTTTGGGGTTAGTCTTAATGCCCTCAGTGCTAATGACAAATCCTAAAAATTCGATTTCGCTCTTAAAGAATTCGCATTTATCCAGCTGAAGATGTTCGGCCTTTACTTTTCCAAAGATGACAATGTCATCAATATAGACGTAGCATCGTTTTCCGATGTGCTCTCTTAGGATATCGTCGAGAGCTCTTTGAAAAATTGCCGGAGCATTTTTTAAACCAAAGGGAAGACGAGTGAACTCGAATTTCCCGTTATTGATAGAGAACGCCGTTTTCTCAATATCAGATTCTCTGAGCTAAATTTGGTGGAATCCGCTTTTAAAATCTACGACAGAAAACCATCTATTGTCGCCAAGGTTGGCTAGAACCTCGTTAATCTCCGGAATGGGGTATTTATCAGCAATGGTGACCGAATTGAGCTTTCGGTAATCGATCACCATTCGATATTTCTTTTCGCCTGAAGCGTCCAATTTTTTGTTAACTATCCAGACTGGCGAATTATATGGAGATTTTGATGGTCTGATAATGTTATCGTTCAGAAGTTGTTTAATTTGTTTTTCAACTTCTTCCTTAAGTCCTCTGGGTTACGGGTAGGATTTGGAATATACTGGTTCGTTATTTATTGTGCGAATTTCACCTTTTACAGTTGTCGCATAAGTAAGTTTTTCGTCGGGATCGGAGAAGAGTTTTGGAAACAAATCAATAATTTTAGTAAGAGAGTTAGAATCTTCATCATTCACATGGGAAGTTCGAATATTTACGCTATTAACAGTTTCAGTTAGATGTTTTTTGAGTTGAATGAAAGTGTTCTGGTGAATTCTCATATAATTATCTTTTATATAAATAACCGCATTCAGACTTTTAAGGGTATCGTTTCCTATTATGTCGTCGAATGAAATAAGGGTGGGAAGTATGAAAAATTTTAAGCAGCCTACTTCAGTACCGAAAAGAGGTATAAGACTATGGTGGGTTATTCTAATGTTTCCCCCTACTGAATTAGCATAAAAACACCTTTCGTTGGGGAGGGGATTTCGTATATGGCGTGGTTGGATATAATTTTTATTCGAGCCTGTATCGATTAGAAATTTGTACACCTGTCCACTCTTTGCAACGTGCTCGAAGTAATTAAGCGAAGAGTGTTTTAATCTAAAGAATATATGTCGTCAACTTGTTGCGGTGGGTCAAAGTGTTGTCCATCCACCTTAGCGTCACTGTATTCCGTGGGTGTTTGTTCATGGTTTTCGTCTTCTTGATGTATCGTGTCTTCGTATTGCTCTATTTCTTGTTCCTCGGAGGCGGATTCTCCAGTATGATAGATTCGTTGCATCTTATAGGGTTGACGAACTTGTTGTGAGTGCTCTCGTTTTTGTGCAGTTGGTTGGTCTCTTGGTCTATTTAGATAGTTTACTCTCTGAGTTCTTATTGAATGGTCTATGTCCATGGGTTTCGGAGGAAGTTCGCGCTGATTTGGTGGAAGCCGTTGTGGTTGTTGAAAAGACCTTGAATGGTATTGAGGTTCCCTGTGAATTGGTTGCTGAGGATGACGAGGGTTATGTAATAGTTGCGGGAAAAATTCTCGTCTTGGGGCTGGGACCGGAGGAGCCGGTGGGGGCGTTTGCTGGAAAGTCTTACGAGCTGTAGACTGGGAGTTATTGGCATGTTGAGTTCTGAAATCAACATTTTGGAGTTTTAAGCAAAGATGTAGGGCCTGCGGCAAATCTGCGGGTTCCCTTATACTGAGTAATCTGGGAAGATCACCCTTCAACCCTCTAACGAAGGTATCAAGTGCCTTATCTCTATAACATTGAGTCATGTTATTTAACGATTCATGGCTCATGTCAATACAACCGAGTTTGTTAAGAATCAGAGATAAATGATGATAAACTGCTTGATAGAATTCGGGTATTGTATTGTTACCCTGTACCAAAGTCGTCATTTGGTACTCGAGGGTTCCTAGATCCCTCTTATCTGCATAATGCAGAGTCAAACATTTAGAAATCTTTTTCCAATTTAAAGGGGTATTGTATGATTCGAGCGCTATATCGGCATGGCCTGTTATTTTATTTCTAATAACGGACAAGATGCCATAATATTTTGGAGTACCCTTAAGGTGCTCGTAGAACTTAGGTATTCTTTCGACACTTTTTTTCCACGAGTTGAACTCCTGAGCTTCACCTGAAAATTCACGCAAACTCTTAACCACATCTGGAACTTTGTCCATGTCAGAAAGATTCTGATCAGAGGTGTTAATCGGTTGGTCAAGATCATTGTTGATATCTGAGGCTGGATTCATAATTGAATTAAATATCTGTCCTCCCTGAATGTGTAGTGTTTCGGTTACAAGTCTTGTTATGAGCTGTACCAAGTTATCGTCTATTTGGTTTATAAACAAACCAAACTGCACATCTGACGTTGACGTGTTTTGAATTCGCTCTTGTTAATTGGTTAGTTAGTTGATTTTAATCGATTAATCACCTCAACCTATCATCGTCTCATATTGCGTTTCTGTTATTGGATTAACATTGTTTCGAGTGATTGAATATCGCGGCTGTGTTGTACAATTCAGTAATATTTTTTGTGAAAGTAATTTAAATCATCTCAGTTTTTCACAAAGTTAGTGTGTGGTTCGGTGTATATTCTGCCATCTCTTTTCATCTTCACAACAATTCATGTTTTCTAGCTCCTCTGCCCCTGTGAGTACAATTTGTTAGTAGATGTTCTGCCTATCGAAGCAGATTGATATTTACACACACTTTGTACGGTTTCTCTTTCCATGATGTTAACCGCAACTTTTTGAGTGGAAAAACTGATGTTATCTCGCTTCAACCCTCGGACTGCTGTCTATACATCTTGTAAACATTGCCAACCGCCATCTATAAATTCAACATTGTATCAACGTGTCACCGCATTTGTAAGGTTTTTAGTTCGTACTCACCAACTTCTCGTACCTACCCGAGTGAAGAACCATACACTGCGTTGCTGCTTACACTATCGAAACTAAAATGAACACCTGTGGTACGTGCTCTGTCAGCGATAATACACCTGAATGGGTTTCGTGCCGAGGAATTTGTAACAAGGTGTTTCACCCTATTTGTATTGGACTGGGTAGGAGTGCTAAATTATACCTGCATGAGTATTCCAACATCTTTTGCTACTTCTGCGAGGAATGCAAGTCTATCTCCTTGTCTCATATCTTGCTGGCCATCAAGTGTAACAACGACCATCTCATCGCATTATCGGATTCTCTACGTGATCTGCAGTCAGAAAGCCGCCATAATCTCACCAATGCCGGCGAAATTCAATCAGTGAATAACGACCTATTCAACCATTCTTTGGAGAAACTCACCAACAGCCACAAATCCACAATGGATATACTCTCCAACCATAGCAAAAGATTAAAGGAAGGTACCTCACTGAACCTTGCCAGCTTTGAAAAACTTCTGTCCTCCTTCGCCTCACTCAATGCTGAATTGTCTACCATCAAGCAATCAATCGCCGACCTCAACGACAAACCCCAATTCCAACCTGCCCTGTCTTCTAATGAGGATGATCTAACGGAAATCAAGGAGAGCATCTCTAGTCTTTTTACATCTTTTGACTCTATTAAGCAACAACTGTCCGACCATAGCGAGCGCGCTGATGAAATCCTGAGTGATCTTCACTCACTTAGTGACGAGTCGACATCGACAAGACACAATTTAAATGAGGTCGTCGAAGAACTAAAGCTTGTCTTATCCAAATTAGACTTGGTTCCACTGGAAATTCCCCCCTACATGACGAAATGCTGATCTCTGGACCTGATGTTGATGTAACTTCGCCGTCGTTAACTGCCGTTCCACCATCTACTCACAAGGAACCTTCCTCTCCATTAATCGCATCGACTTCTGCCGTTTTGCGAATTACCAAAACTGACGTTGCTACGTTTCTCCTAAAGGGCGCTCCGAAACATGCCAATGCTACCTGGGTGCGGAACTTATTCAGACGCAAATACTCCATCACCAGTCTTGATTGCCAACAGGTTACCCCTTCGAAACGGATGTTCAAAAGCTTCAAAATCAACCTAGCCAGTAAATACGCATGGTTATTTTCCTCGGACGATACTCTTTCTATCGATGGTATGACGATGTGTAAATGGAATCATTTAAGACCAAAAAATAAGTCTTTCTCACAAACTAATTATAACTCTAATCTTAAGTTAAGCTCTTTAACTAACTCTAACTTCCAGAATAACATCCCTAACTCTCTTTCCCGTAACAAAGTGTCTTTCATTAATCCTCTCTCCAGTTTAAGTGAACGTAAAATTTATGACTATGTTCGCCTTTATTTAGCTTTTTTACACGACAAACCCGAATCTGTCTCCATTGATGGGTTAACTAATTTGTATGTCGTACGCATAATTTCTGAAGTTGGCCTCCCAACTGAATTTTTAACCCTTAAACGGCTCTTCATAGAATTTCACGAATTCTTCAACATCTCACCCCTTCGGGTATCTAATGACTTATCTTCTTTTGCGGCACTTATAAACCTTAAATGCTTCTCATACCGCCAAATAAATCGATTAGACAATAATGATAATGACTTTTTTCGTCGTCAACCATTTCACACCTAGTAACTTGTCCTCAACTTCGCTGGGCCGAGCTAGATGATAATACTCATCTGGTCCCAATTAATGCCACCTCTGACAAGGAAATCTTATTCACAGATCGGCTGTTGGCTGCTGGTCTTTATCAATTAAGCGGTATCCAAAACAACTTAGGAAGACAACTAGACCTAATTTTCTCTACTGACTCCGAAAACGGCGTAGTAATTGAGAGTAGTCACCTTCTCTCTAAACTTGACAACCATCACCCTCCCCTGTTCTTATCTTTTATGTATGACAGCGCAAATGTTAAGATCGACCCCTTGACGCAGCGCAAATTTAACTTTCGCAAAGCTAATTTCGACAAACTTTCCGATCTTATCGGAAATGTCCATCTTGACTTTATCAACGACAAAACGGTTGATGTTGATGTTGCTACCACCACATTCTACTTACAAATGTATGAATATTTCCTTAAATCTGTTCCTGTCACAACCCAAAAAAATATTACTTCTTCTCCCTCCTGGTACAACCGTGAACTGCGATCTCTTCGAAACAAACGTAACAAACTATGGCAAACATACCTTAGATGCAGATCTACATCTAACCTCTCAAGTTATCTGATAGTGTATAACAACTTTTCCGCTATGTGTGGACATCTCTATTCCGAATACCTTGTCCGTATACAGCATGACCTTATTGCTAACCCCAAACGCTTCTTTCAATTCATAAACTCCAAAAGGAAATCGGATGGGTATCCTTCTACCTTAAAACTCGATAACTGTTCGTCTGCCGATCCTAAAATAATCACCAACCTTTTCGCTGACTTCTTCAGTCAGGCATTTGTGTATGACGACGTTGAACCCGACCCTAACTTTTTCAGTTACATGGTTGACCATGCTCAAACCTCTTTCACATACATGAATCTAAGCTTATCTTCAGTTGTTGAAAAAATAAACCTCAAGGACGACTACTCCTCCGGTCCAGATGGTCTCCCTGCCATAGTTTTAAAGAAATGTGTTAATAAACTAGCACTGCCCCTTTTTGCTCTCTTCCAGCTTTCAATTTCACAGGGTGTTTTTCCCAAATTGTGGAAGAACTCATTTATCATTCCCATCCACAAAAAGGGCTGCAAAAGTGATATCTCTAATTATCGACCCATTGCTAAGCTTTCTTCTATACCTAAACTTTTTGAGAGCATAGTATACGATTCAATGTTCTTCCATTGTAAATCAATTATCTCCTTTAAGCAACATGGGTTTTTTAAAGGTAGATCTACAACCACAAACCTTACGAATTTTGTCTCTAGCACACTATGTGCCCTGGAAGATGGTAAGGAAGTGGATGTTGTTGCTACCGATTTCAGCAAAGCGTTCGATAAGATCTCTCACAAAGTTATACTTTTCAAACTAAAAATGATCGGTTTTCCACCGAGGTTTACTTCATGGATTAAGTCTTATTTGGAAGATCGCAAGTATAGTGTCCTTTTTAGATCTTCCGTCTCTAAACCTGTCATAGCGTCCTCTGGTGTACCACAGGGTAGTCATCTCGGACCTTTGATTTTTAACTTGACAATAAACGATGTAGTACGTGTCATTTTATTCTCAGACCTGGAGATTTACGCAGATGATATGAGATTCTCCAAACAAATATCTTGCACCGCTGACTCTCTCTCACTACAATCTGACCTTAACCACTTCTACACCTGGTGTCAAAAGAATCGTTTAGAACTTAACGTGAAAAAATGTCAAGCTATAACTTTCTCCCGCAAACGCCATCCCCTGAATCAAAGGTCTTATTTCATCAACAACGAGTCTGTCTCCACTGTTTCGTCTATTCGTGATCTCGGCATTATCTGTGACACCCAACTTAACTTTCGTTCTCACATCGACAACATTATTAGCAGAGCTAACTCTGCACTCGGCTTCGTTAAACGTTGGTCGAAGGAATTCTGTAACCCCTATGTCACTAAATCCCTTTATACGACGTTTGTGAGACCACTTCTTGAATATGCCAGCCAAGTCTGGTCTCCTTACCACCAAGTGCATATTTTGAGAATCGAAGCTGTCCAGCGTAGATTCATTCGTTTTGCTTTACGTGGGCTTGACTGGAATGATTCTCACAATTTACCTCCATATGAGCACCGCCTGAAGTTGCTAAATCTACAGGCTCTTAGGACTCGTCGGGATATCGCTGATATTATTTTTATTCATCAGTTACTATCTGGACACACAAATTCCCCCCATCTACTGCATCAGATCTCATTAAACACTAATCCTCGTCGTTTACGTTCAATTCCCTTTTTCCGCCTTCCCCATCACCGTACTGACTATGGCCAGCACGAGCCTTTAACAAGAATGCTTTGCAAAGCAAATATGTTTCCCAACTTATTTGACTTAAACTACACCAAAGCAACTCTTAAAAATGCGCTTCACAATTTACCCTAACCATTCTCATTTCCTTTTAACTAATGAGTTTTTACATTTATAATTGTGTTATGTTTGCGATTCAATATTTGTATTTTGTACTTAGTCTTAAGTTTTTTTTCGATTGTTAGTTTTTTTTTTTATATACGCTTGTATTAGGCAATAAATAAATAAAGGGGGAGCAGGAGGAGCAGCGGCATTTTCTCCTGGTACTTCTAGGCGGGCTGGCCTGATTAAGTTATTTGGGTTCGACATTGTGATTAAAATTGAGTCAATGATAGTAAAAGTTTGGTCTTAAGTTGTTACTAAAATAATTACGAATTACAAAAGCAAAGATATTCTTACAGAAATATAAGATTGAAAATTGGGTCTTAAGTTGTTACTAAAATAATTACGAATTACAAAAGCGAAAAATATTCTTACAGAAATATAAGATTAAAAATTGGGTCTTACTCTAGTTGAGTCTTAGGTTGTTACAAAATTGATTACAAATTACAAAGGGCAAAAATATTCTTACAGAAATATAACGGCTTCAATTCTCATAACGTAGATGGGTTCTGGACCGTGGCTGTTGGTTGGGGCGGCTGTTCGCTATTCCGGAACTCCTTTTTATCCCTGTTTTACAGGATTACTTGGGGGCCTCTTTTCCCCTACACAATTACTAATCAGTTTCGTGGACTGGTGTCCACGTTACGAAACTTGTGGCTTGGTGTCCACTTTGTTTTACACGCGCTATCAATAATTTCGCGGTGTTTCTTGATGTCCACTTTACACAACTGGCGGCTTGGTGTCCACTTTTGTTGCTTATACGCACTATAGTGAAAATTTCGTGGCTTGGTGTCCACTATTTTGTCTCACGCACTAGCGATGATTTCGCGGCTTGCTGTCCACTATATTTTTCTCACTAGCACTATTTCCACGATTAGTTTGGTTTATAAGTGCGTTTATTATTCGCACGCGTATTGACTGTTTAGTAAAACCGCACGGTTCCTGCTCGAGCGCCAGTTAATAACATTTACGCCGAAATTACTAAAAAAATATTTTTCAGAGCAGAATGCCCTGTCCTTTATTATTCGATGTATCAACTAAGACTGACTTAAAGATAAAGAAGACATGTTCAAGTTAAATTATCAAAGCTTGCATTTTTATTAGTTCATTACAATATCAATTTCCCATAGCTTGCATTCTATTTTCCAATGTGAATTTCCCTGGAAATTTGTTTCTTGCCCCAGACGCTAGGTCAGCATTTGCGCTGCGCGTGCGAGTGGTTGCCGGTGTTAACTTATACTATCTGCCTACGCATTTCACTCTCTCGTAAGAGTACCCCTGCTATGGTATCATAACACACAGCACAATGCATATCATATCGTCACCTGCATGCAAGAAGTGGATAACTCGATTTTTTTCTTTTTGGAGATAACTAGGTTTTCTGTTACCTTAATTCGATGTTAATGTATTGCAATAATCAGCAAACTCATTTTTCTGATCTGCTGTCACCTTTTGAATATTACACGAAGTGGACAAACAAAACATCGAATAAAAACTCAGTGCAAAAACTAGGTATCTTCAGATAGCGTCTTTTTGCACTAATTTTGTTTTCACTAGAAGTAGATAGCTAAGTTACCTAGTTTATGCACTGTCCAGAGAAGACCTACTATAGATTTCTTATTTTGTATTGAGTAGGTAGGTATACAATGGCTTTACCTTGAGACGATATCATCAAAAGATATGATTTCCAAAAGAACTTTGTTCGGGCCTAAAATCAAATAACCTGAACCAAAGTACCACCATCTTTCGGCCTGAAATCTATGCCATGTGTCCAAATCAACTTCGACAGAAACAAAACCAACTGTGATATAGCTTTAATGTCAGACAGCCAGGCTGCTATAATGGCTCTCGATTGCTAAATCATTAAATCCAAACGTGTGTGGGAATGCCTACAAAAACTCAATGAATTAGGTAGGAGACACAAAATAACCCTCTGTTGGGTGCCTGGCCATGTGGGAATAGAGGGTAACGAAATGGTCGACTTCCTAGCAAGAAAGGGAGCATCAGAAACTTTCATAGGTCTTGAACCATTCTGGGGAATAGGGGATCACACATTCAAAGAAGAATTAAGGAAACTAGATAATAAAAACAGGGTGAGAACCTTGCATAATACTGAGGGCGGCAGGCTAAGAAACTTCTGGGGCAATACAACCGGAAAAGATTCCAAGATTGCATCGGCATGAGCAAAAACAACCTCCGTCTCCTAACGGGCTTTTTTTTTTTTTTTTTTTGGATGCGCCAACGGATGTGGTAATCTTCTAAAGATGCGGTAGCCCGTGCTACCAACATGCACGATTCGCAAACCCGAATAATCGATGCCGGGAATACGCCTACGTACTAATCCACACCCCACACACTTCAACCACTCTCCCCGCGGGACTGCCGTTAGGTATTACTTCGCGGGGTTGGTTAGCCTTCAAGCTATTCGTGTTGTGTCACCTGCTTCTGGTGTTTCTGCGGTCTCTGAGGCTTCTGCTGTGGCTTTTCTTAGCCTTTCTATTCTCCGTAGCTCATTTTGTAGGATGGTTATAAAATTGCATAATTCCGCCCAATTCTCTTGAGACTGCAACATATGGTCGATGATTAGTGACGGGCTGGGCAAAGTATTTCTCCATGCCATGAAGCGTGGGCAATAAAATACTGCGTGCTCCGTGTCTTCATCTTTGTTTACGCATTCGGGGCAAGATGGTGAGCTGTAGTGCCCAAAACGGTGCAGATACTTGCGATAACCACCGTGGCCTGACAGGAACTGTGTAAGGTTATAGTTACAGTCTCCATGGTTACGTTCTATCCATTCCTTGATTGTCGGTATAAGTTTGTATGTCCATCTGCCTTTCGTTGTGCTATTCCAGCGAGCTTGCCACATAGCTATTGACGCTGCCTTTTCTTCGGTTTTAATCCTCTTGATTTCACTGGCATCGTATTGGTTTAAGGCTCTTTTGTTATATATCCTCAACATTTCGTCTGCAAGAATGTCGACGGGGACCATTCCAGCTATAACAAAGGCGGCCTCATCCGATATGGTTCGGAAGCCGCTGATTGTCCGTAGCGCGCAGAGCCTGTATGTTGATAATAGTCTCCTTTTGGTCTCCTTCGTCCTCAGTGCCTGCGCCCAGACTGGGGCTGCATACAGCAGAACTGATGTAACGACTCTGGAAAGTAGGATCCTTCTTGCGTATCCAGGTCCACCAATGTTAGGCATTATGCGCGAGAGAGCTCCCTGCATTTGCGATGCTTTCTTGGCTAAATATTCCACGTGTGTTTTGAACCGTAGTCTATTGTCCAGCATTACTCCAAGGTATTTAACCGCTTCTTTGGACTTGATTATTTGGTTACCAACCTGGAAGTTGGCAAACTCTACAGTTTTTCGGCTGGTTATGAGGACAGCTTCTGTTTTATGATCAGCTAGTTCCAGGCTGGCGGTTGATAGCCACTCCTTTACCCGGGCAATTGCTTCGTTTGTAACGGATTCAATGGTACGAATCTGTTTACCTACTGTCACAACGGCGATGTCATCGGCGAATCCAATTATCGTCACTCCCTCAGGCAGCACCAACCGTAAGACTCCGTCGTACATGATGTTCCACAATAACGGCCCCAAGACCGATCCCTGTGGAACTCCGGCAGTGACTTTGTAGTATTTTTCACCTTCATCTGTATTATATCTTAACTTCCTGTTGTTGAAGTAGCTCGTCATTATACGTAGCAAGTAGTACGGTGTATCCATCCTAGCGAGGGATCTTCTAATGAAAGACCAGTTCGCGGAGTTAAAAGCATTTTTAACGTCCAATGTTACTACTGCACAGTACTCCTTTGTCCCATAGAGCCATCTTTCCCCTTCGATGGCGCCTTTTGCAATATCAACTACTGCTCGTATGGCATCAACAGTGGATCTCCTTTTTCTAAAACCAAATTGGTAATCTGAAAGGGCCCCTTTTTCGTCTGCCACTGCGAGTAATCTATTGTAGATTATCTTCTCGAGGATCTTTCCCATGGTGTCCAATAGGCATATTGGGCGATAGGACGATGGTTCTCCTGGAGGCTTCTTTCCTTTTGGTAGCAGGACCAAGTGTTGCATTTTCCACTTTTCGGGAAACGTTCCTTCTTCGAGGCACTTCTGCATCGTCATCATAAACAGGTCTGGCCTCTTTTTTATAGCCGCTTTTATTGCCTTGTTTGGGATGCCGTCGGGTCCGGGGGCCTTGTTGTCGCCAATCTTGCTGCATGCCTCGAGCAGCTCCTCCTGGGTGATTTGTGGAATGTCATCTGTACTGACTTCTCTCACGATATTGCACATAGTAGTTGGTACTTGGGGAAAGAGATGCTCTACTATGGATTTCAGTATTATTGGACACGTTATTGTAGGAGTTCTGTAGCCCCTCAGTTTGGTCATCACCATTCTGTATGCCGAACCCCATGGGTTAATGTCGGCCTCCTCACAAAGACGTTTAAAACACGTGGTTTTGCTCTCCTTAATAGTTCTATTTAGTGTGCGTCTTGCCAGTCTAAGAGTGTCCAGGCATTGTTGGAAGTCTGGTCTTCTTCTTGAACGCTGAACCTTGCGTCGAGCTTGCAGACATTTTTTCCGAAGTGTCTTTATTTCCTCGTTCCACCAGTAACATGGCGGTGCCTTCCTGCTGTTTGTTCTTCTGGGCATGGATGCATCGCACGCGGTGGTGATGGTGTTTGTGAGGCGATGTGCGAGGGTCTCCGCTGTTCCATTTCGCGTTAGGTTGCCGTTCAACATCTCTTCGAATGTTTCCTTATCGAATTTTCTGTCGTTCCATTTTGGGCCCGTAAGTTTAGGGGGTACGACTGGTTTCATCCCTCTTATTTCCATTATTATCATTTGGTGGTCGCTGTGTGAGTATTCTTCACTGACTCTCCACTTTATGGTTCTCAGGATAGAACTACTCACAAGGGTGATGTCAATGATGGAGCCTATCCCAGCCTTCCTGTACGTATTTGCTCGACCCTTGTTGGCGATACTTGTCGATAGGGGAGCGAATGTTTCCAGTAGGGCCTGTCCTCTGGTATTCGTGAGTCTGCTGCCCCATTCCGTAGCCCACGCATTAAAGTCGCCACCTATGACTACTGGGGTTCTCCGAAGAGCGTCTGAGGTTAGATTGTCCAGCATTTGTTGGTATTCATTGGACGTTAAGCTGGGTCGGGCTTCCTAAGGGGTTATTGTAGATTTAGAAACACCTCAGGAAACTGGGTATATCTGAAGTGCAAATTCTGCGATGAGTCCAGTGAAATCACAGGGGGATCATGTCACACAAAAGACTCAAATTCTTGGGCAAGTACCAATTATCTGATGAAGAAATACTGTCACTAGAGCCAGCCTTCATCCTTAGATTCACATAATAATAATAATACGTCGTACACGATGTAAGCCCAGACAACATCCTTGATTGGAAGAATTTTGTCTACCAATATCTCACGAAGTGAAAAGCAGACATATCTTAAGAACCTGTGCTTATGCAAAAAATGCTTGGTTCCAATTCAAATTTTCCAAGACCTTGTTGATGCTTTCGGGCTGTAGCCACGATTTGCTTGGATAACATCGGCCCCACAAAAAGAAAGCCCAAGACGGTCAAATCGCAGCTCCGGCCCATTGACATCGCGATGATTTCCATGCCAAGCAGATTTTGCTTGTGCATGGAAAATTCCACGCCGTGGCGTGATATTACTGCGCAATAAGGAGATAAATGTGTTTTATGGTATTTTTCCGCTACTGCAAACAATTTTTTTTTAATACAAACTCGCATAACTTTTTCCAAATAAAGTGGAATTTTATCCTCCCGGCTCTCCACGTGTATCAGGCCTGTGGGAAGCGGGTGTCAAAAGTTTCAAATTAAACTTCTGGAAACTGGCTAGAAACGAAAAATTCACTTTTGAAGAATTTTGCACTTTGCTCGCGACTGAAATTATGGAAGAAAAAATGAATCAAACAAAACAGTTTGGCTAGCAGCTTCGTTGCTGTCTTTCTTTATTAGAGTCCAAAAAACAATTGATTACTGTTTATCCTGATATTAAGTTCAAAAATTCACCAGAACGGAAACCAAAAGAAACGATACGAAACATGACGATTTGAATTATTGATTTTAGCATTTTATGCACTTTATTCATTTTATGCATTTTAGCATAAAATCCAATAAGTGCCATTATTCAATTTCAATTTCTTCAAGGGCAAATGTGCCATCCGGTTTTTTACTTATTCTGCATTTCTTAATTGGACATGTAGCTCGCGCGCATCGAATCAAACCAAACTCTCGTCCCATCTCACCGATGTCCGAAAGCGCCCAAGGCATGACCCCCCTCACTCCGGGTCTTTCTTACCGACGATTTGCTGCACACATTTGCTAGTGCGACAGTTGTTAGTTTGTTATCATCGTAGAATTAAAGTTTTATAACTCGTTTTCAAACGAGTTGTTTATTTAAAAAAACAAAAATATATAAATTGCAGTCAAATTTGTCCAACAAATATCTTTCAAAGCCTTTTCGAAGATTTCTAATCATGATTATTTTTTTGATTAGTTCCTTTGGAAACTTCTTCGCTCAGTAGCTTAATTACTTTATCTTGATTATCCAATCTTTGAATAATAGTAGAAAGCATTTCCTTCACTGACAGTTCTTCTTCTTTACGTGTATTTTTCACAATTTCGGAATACGATTTGGTTTTTACAACTGGCGTATTTGTTATAGCCGCAATTGGTATTTTGTCTACTTTAGTGTTTTCAACATTTACCTGTTGCTTGTATCTATTTTTGAGAGAGCTCTGTTGGAGTTTGGCAGTACCTCTCTTTTTCTTTTCTTCAATTTTTTTTTGCTACCGGACAGCCTCTATAATTTGCTGGGTGATTTACATATCCAAAAAATATGCGTTACGGGACATGTAAGAACCCTCATGTGCTTCATGAAACAGCACTTTATCCGCAAAAAATCTCTGTTTGGTGCGGTTTTCATGCCGGTCATTGGGATGTCATTAGGCCGGGTGAAACGATCAAGTTATTGTACAAATTTGTGTTTGTTTTATTGTTTTGCATTGTTTTATTTCAACGAATAAAATCAGAAAACATCATAAATGTATGAAAATGACGTGTGTAAAGCTGGAACCGCCACATTGGAATTTCGCCAAACAAAGTACATGGGATTTAATTGCTATTTAATCGCTCTTCGGGAAGTGGGAGATTTTGTGGCGGACCTAGATTACCGGTAAAGCTGGAACCGCCACATTGACTTCTGAAGGATTTTTTTTTGCGCCGATTTAATCGCTCTGGGAAAATGTACAAATTTTTCCAATCGGGTAAGCCGTTCGCCCACAATTGCAAATTTACGTTTTTTGTAACGTTACAATTTAACAAAGCCATATAGACCAAAAGAAGCGTCTATTCATTACCTATCAGCTCATATAATAATTTGTCCCTCTTCTCTAAATGTTGCAAAAACTAAAAAGTTTATTTTGAATACTTAAAATTCATATATCCCGTTCGAATCCTACTATGCCACATAGCTCATTAGAAGCGCGTATTCATTAGCTATCAACCCAATCCATAAAATAATTTGTCGCTGTTCTCTAAATGTGTCAAAAGCTAACAAGTTAATTTTGCCAAAAAATGCCATATATACCCCTAGTACAAAAAAAAAAATTTTTGAAAATTTGAAAAGCCAAGTGACAGCTAAAAAACTTATACATGTGGAATTTGGAATACCTAATATATGAGGGAAGAAAGGAGGTAGGGAAATGCTTTATGTTTGTGGTACCTGAATGAAGCTATAAGATTTCAAGGCTGTAAATATTTAAATCTGAAGCTAAAACAAAAAGTTTTTTTGAGAAAATAAATTGACTTTTAGCTTCAGAGAATTTGAGAAAATAAAAGTAAAAAAATTGCGTTAGTTCTTATCTTTAGAGAACTTGAGGAAATAAAAGATAAAAATTCCCAAAAATATTCATCCGTCCATGGGTGTCTGTATTCATAAGTGAATATAACCTGGCTTTGTAGCACCTACCAAACAATTAGCCGCCACAACTTCGAACATATATTGTCCTGCGTATAATATGGTAACACTTATTTTTCACATTAATGTGACATTCGTTTGGGCTTCTATAGATTCGCTCTGAGGTTTCAGATTTCGTGTGGCAAATCGAACACAAAAAGTAATCTGACTGTGTTTTGTTGGTGTTAGTTACCGGTTTTTTTCCCAGAGTTGCTTCAATTTACGGTATCTGTCAAATTGTGCTTACATTTTTCTTCTGTTTATTTTCTTTGTAGGCGAAATGTCAATTCAGAAGTAGGTGTATTGGTAAATTGAAGCAACTCTGGGAAAAAACCCGGATTCGCAAAAGTGGTCTGAAATCTTAAAAAGATTGCCTTTTTTTTTTATACCAAACGAATATAAAAAGTGATCTGAGAGATCCCAATCGAATACCACATAAATACTATAAAATATACTACAACGACAACCTGAACGATAAAGGTAAGTAGGTAGTGAGCATCTATAGCTCATATCTACAACTAGGTACCAATTATAAAATATTTTATATTTTATAATTGGTACCTACCTTCTTTCTTCCCTCATATACTATTCCAAATTCCACATGTATAAGTTTTTTAGCTGTCACTTAGCTTTTTCTACTTCTTATTTGACATTGACGTTGTCGCAGCTACCGTATTGCAGGTTGATATTGCAAAAGTTCATTCGAAAGCATTTGGAATTGTGCCAGATAATTTACCTTTTTTTTTGTATAATGGATTTCAGTGTTTCCTGTAATAGTTTTTCGAAATTATACCTTATTAAACACAAACCACGTTTGATAAGGTTACAGCGAAAAAATGTTTGTAAACAAAAATTTCAGGTAAACCACGTAAAGGCTGCGTAAATCTTTACGCGATGTAAGGGAATGTAATAAATTCGGCTGTTAGACTTTGGAGAAACTTTAATACTCAAAATAATACTCGCTTGACGGCAACACTATCCACTAAGGTTGAGTAATGCGATTATTGGCAGTCAGTTGCGTAGTCTGGGGTTGACTTGTGCACGATCCATTTTTAATCAGCCAGTGTATGTGTGGAAATTTCGAAGTTGAAATTAATGCATACGTTCAGGGTTAGCGAAATTTGATCGTAGGGGTATTGCATACTTTCAGGATTTATAACATTCCAAATCTGATGCGTACTTTGCGGGTTACCAAATTTTGTACTAGGGGTATATTTGCTTTTTTTTTGTTTTTTTGGCAAAATGAGCTTGTTAGAAGAGCGACAAATTATATATGGATTAGGTTCATAGGTAATAAATGCACGCTTCTAATGAGCTATGTGACATAGTAGGATTCGAACGGGATCTATGGCTTTTTTTTTTTTTTTTTCTTCAAATTTTCCAATATTTTTTTTTGTATTTTGGGTATATAATCAGTGGCCACAAACCATAACCGCTTAACTCGAGTTAGGACAAAATTAAGTCATAGGCACCATTCTGTTCAGAATTTAAATCTACTTCCACTTAATTTTTTATGACCATAATCTTTTTTTAAACAGAAGTTTTTCCAACGAAAAAAATAAACTTAGAAACAAATATTCCTGATTTGAAGTGATGATTTCAAACTTTAATCTGATCTCCTGAAAAGTATGAAAAAAAAACTTAGGCGGTTATGACTTGTGGCCATATTATGGCCTTTTTTGGCAAAATAAACTTGTTAGCTTTTGATACATTTAGAGAAGAGCGACAAAATATTTGATTTAAACTGATAGTAGCCTATAAATATACACTTCTTTTAAGATATGTAGCATAGTAAAATTCGAAAGGGTTATTTTTTTATTAATTTTTTAATAATCTATTTGCTTTTCCTTGAAAATCAAAAGAGTTTTATAGCGAACTGACCGTTACAAAGAACGTAAATTTGAAGCGACAAAATCAAGAATAGATCAATTAAATAACAACTAAATCCCATGTACTTTGTTTGGCGAAATTCCAATGTGGCGGTCCCAGCTTTACCCACGTGAATATATGTACCTTGAAAGAAAACTAAAAAGAAACCACCACTGAGATCGATTTGAAAATCTCGGTCAATTAACAACTTGATAAAAAAGGAATTTCGCAAAGGCTTTGTTAATATTGCTCAGCTGATATAGCAAATAAAAACTAAATTTTGGACTTAAAAGATGCGCGTTTTAGATATCTAAAAGCTGGAATTAATTCCATTCAAATAGACGACGGAGAAGTTCACTTTTTTTTGTGTTCAAAGTCTAATTATTGAATTTCTTTTTTTAAATGCACGAACTTGCTCCTCATAAAAACCTTATAAATAAAACAAAAATTCGAAATCCGTTCCCCCGCTTGCTGTGTAGCTTCTTACAAAAAAATATTCACTTTGTTTCATATTATTATTATTATTATTATTATATGTATTTTTCTTATTATATTATATTATTATAATTATTATTATAGGGATAGGGATAGGAAATAGGGATTATAGGGATGAATTTAATCAAATTGTGAAATATAATATTAAGATAAAATATGCTTAACGTCATCATTTTGAACAAACTTTGAATTACAAAACTGAAATGTAAAAAATATTAGTTAAAGTGTAAGAAAGAATCAGTTTACCAATATTTAGTCGTCTCTTCTTAAGCATTGCTGTTGCGCCACGGTGACTTGCTTAAGTGGAAGATTGCAGAAATTACAGGACAACTAATAAAACACAAAACAATTACAAAATTGTTAACTTTATTGATCAAAAAATAACTTGTGTTCCGCAACGTGTGACGATTGAAGTAAGACTGTCCGCTGCGCATTACATTTACATTTGCTTTTATTGAACTTTTGGTATATACAATTTGACTTAAAGTAGGTAACAAATGATGGTGAATAATTAATATTTAAATGTGTTGGCTCAACAACAGGGGCCCAACGGTATACAGTGTTTGTTTTCTTAGATCTATTTTACATAAATTGTGGTTGTCTTCTCGGATTCATACTCGTAGTATGCATCGTTGTCTGGGTTTACCTCAGGGAGTTCAAATCCGGGTGTTGATGGTCTTTTGGTTTTGAGGTGGTTTGTCACCTAGGTATTATCCTCGATGGTGGGTTGTCTCGGTACTGTCCGCTGCGCCTCTGCTTCCACCTCTTTTATATTCCCTCAGCTTATCGGCAGTCACCACCAGTCCCATACGTTCCATATGTGCGTGGTATTAAGCACCTTGTACCAAGTTATTGCCTTCCATATTTCGTTGAGTATGAATGCTCCACCACCAATAGCGCCGACGATAGCAATTATGGAATACAAACTTGCCATTCTAATTTTCTAATTGCTTTTGTCGTCTGCCTTGTGTGTCTGTTTCTTTTAAATGGAATAATTGTGTCAAGTGGGTGACAAATCAATTATTTAATAGTTGTTGTTTTGGGCGCTGCATATGGGTCCCAAGTGATGGCAGTGGTCCACTATGCAACTCGAGATATTGTTCCGCTTATAATGTGCTGGTATTGGATCGGTTGCAACTTAATATTGTGTTGCTTTTGGATTAATGGCAGTGGGTCGACAATGTAGATTTGATTTTGGGTTGGCAGGTCAAGCTATAATACAATATCTTGTTTATTATGTTGATATGGGACGGTGGCTGGTGTCGTCGTATGGTGATGACTTGTTTATGACTTAGAACATCGCAGCTTTGTCGGTTGGTGTTCTTTCTGATGTTGCTAGTCGCAACATCCTCCCCCCGCGACGCGAGAGTGATGATGATCATGAAAAGATAAGAAAAAATGCAAGTGCGTTGGATTGCGTTGGAACATATTTTATAGACAACTACTTATGGGTATCTATAACTAAATTAAAATCTCTAAACCAGTATAGGCTTAGCTATGCCATGCTTACGGCTCGATTGGTAGTTTGCATATCTTTGCGATTAATCCGTCCGTTCCCGGTTTTGTGTTGATAATTCGTCCCAAAGGCCATAGTGTTGGAGGTGTTTGATCGTCCTTCATCAGTACCAACTCGCCGACATTCAGATTTGTTGATGGATTTAACCACTTAGGCCGTTGCTGAAGTCGTGCCAAGTATTCTGTTTTCCATATTTTCCAGAAATCTTGCATTAGTTTTTGCATGAGCTGCCAACGCGTTAGTGAATTTTCCTTGCACTCAGTCAAATCCTTCTCTGGCATTGTATTGAGGGCAGACCCGATAAGGAAGTGTCCGGGAGTTAGAATTTGCAAATCTTCTGAGTCTTCTGACAGCGGACATAATAGCCGTGAATTAAGACACGCCTCAATTTGTGTCAATGTGGTGCATAGTTCTTCAAATGTTAAAGTATAGTTCCCCATTATTCGATGTAAGTGGAACTTTATTGATTTTACCCCGGCTTCCCACAATCCTCCAAAGTGTGGTGCTGACGGGGGGTGAAAATGCCAGGTCGTACCGTTCGCAATTAATTGCTCGTTAATTTCGGTATGCCATTGCTTGGTTAATTGCTTCATTTCGGTGGTCATCATATTCTTAGCTCCTACGAAATTAGTTCCGCAATCGCTATACATATTTGCGCAAATTCCTCTTCGTGCATCATCGTTTGAATGCTGCTAGCATTGCGGTTGCGCTGTAATCACTAACCAGTTCAATGTGAATGGCCTTGGTGCACAGACAAATGAATATCGAGATGTATGCTTTTGTTATCTTGTTACATCTTCCCTTCCATGCCTTGACCTGTATTGGCCCCGCGAAGTCCACGCCGGTGTTGTGAAATGGTCGCGCTAATTGCACTCTTGCACTAGGTATTTGGCCCATCTGTTGCTGCTCAATGGTTGGTTGGTTTCTGAAACAGGCAATGCAAGCATGAATACACCTTTTTACTCCGTTCTTCATTCTCAAAATCCAAAATCTAGTTCGCAGATAGTCCATCATCTGCTGTTGCCCTCCGTGTAAGGTTCGCATATGGGCATTTTTGATTACCAGTGAGGTTAAGGGGCTTTTTGAGGGCAACACAATTTGATGCTTTGATCATATGGTAAATCTGCATTGTCTAGTCGGCCACCTACTCGTAACACCCCTTTCTGATCGAGAAAAGGCCTTAGTCGTTTTAACGTGCTTTTCTGGTTCAGGGTGTCTTGGTTGGTTAAGTGCTTCACTTCTTCTTCAAAATATTCCCCTTGCACGATTATGATGATTCGAAGCATTGCCCCTTCCAATTCTTCACTTTTCAGATTGCCGGAGAGTTTTGGGATCCCCTTTTTGCAATTGTTATTGAATCGAAGGCAATATGCGGTCACCCTAAGCAGACGTTGGAGTGATGAAAATCTATCCATTAACGCTACATCTCTTGTACCTTGGATGTACATACAGACTGAAAATATATTTTGTTTGGTGTTGCATTTATTAAGGTGGTTCACATATGAAGGTTCAGTTCTCTGTTTTTGTGTCCTTTTGGTGCCCAGATCCGTATCTTTAATTTCTTCGACAATGTGCGTTTCGGCGTCAAAATTTTCTAGAAATGATGGCCCCTCCCACCATTGCCGGCAATCAATAAGTTGACTTGGAAAGACTCCTCTGGAAGCAATATCCGCAGGGTTTTCCTTGGATGGGACGTACCTCCAGTTGCATATGTTAGTGAGACGTTGAATTTCGGCTATTCGATTTGCGACAAATGTTTCACGCTTGTAAGGTGCATGTTTTATCCAAGCCAATACAATCTGCGAGTCTGTCCAATTGAAGGCTTGAATTTGTTCCAAATGAATTGTCTTTTCCACATGATTCCTAAGTTTTGCTAGAAGAAGTGCCCCACATAATTCAAGACGTGGCAGTGTTCGCTTTTGACCGGAGCCACCTTGGTTTTTGATACTATGAGACTTGTTGTTACTATTCCATGGGTCAGTGCCCGAAGATAAATAGCATTGTGCCTTAGTCTCTGAGTTGACTTCTTCATCCCAGTCAACTTGTTGTTTCCACAAGTCCTGCATGAGTATTTTTGTCTTTATGATGAACGGAGAGATCCAACCCATTGGATCGTATATACGTGCAATGTCTGACAAGATTGTTCGTTTTGTGTATGCTCATCATTCAATCTGATGTAGTTTAAACGTAAATAGATCTCGTGCAGGATGTCACTGAATGCCTAGAGTTTTGATGCAGTCCTTTTCGCTAAAAGATAGAGGTAACTCCACTTCCCGAAACTCGGCTGGAATGGCTTCCAAGAATTCGTTAGAATTGCTGGTCCATTTGCGTAGAGGAAACCCTCCTAGCGACATCATTCTCATCAATTCCTCTCTCATACGATTTGCTTCGGGAATGGAATCTGCTCCGTGTATGACGTCATCCACATAAAAATTATTTTCGGCAGTAGCTAACGTTCCCTTCAACTGCTGCCAGTTGGCGTAGTGTTCTAATCGCCAAGAACGGCGCAGCTGCAGTTCCAAAAGTCACTGTCTTTAGACGAAATGTTTTTACTGCTTGGTCTTCTCTCCTTCTCCACAAGATTAATTGGTACATAGCGTCTTGATTAGCTATCCAAATTTGTCTGTACATTTTGTTGATATCAGCCACATACGCAACTCGATGCTTGCGAAAACGTAGTATGTGCTCAATGATATTGTCCTGCTGCTTCGGTCCAGTCAGCAAATGATCGTTGAGTGACGATCCGTCCGATGTAGGACAGGATGCATCGAAAACGATGCGAAGCTTTGTGGTTGTACTTGCTTCCTTCAGTACAGCATGGTGTGGCAAATAATAATGTTGAATGCGCGTTGATCAACTGGACGTTCGGGACTTCTTCGATCTGTTCCAATTCGAAATACTCTTCCATCCCTTGTTTGTATTTATGAGCAAATTCTAGGTTCGTTTTGAACCGTTTTTCAAGCTGAATGAATCTGGCTAGGGCTGAGTTGTATGACATCCCTAGTTCTGGGCGATGTCCTTCCATGAACGGCAATGCGACCTTATACCTTCCGTCTAACATGCGTTCGTGAGTTTCGCAAAAATGTGATTCGCAGTCTTCTTCCTAGCGAGTGTATACCATTTTTTGTGGGTCCTGTTCAATTTCCCAAATCTCTGCAGGACTCCTTCTACGTTCTCAATCTCTGTGTGGAATGAGTTTGTAACACGTTTGCCTTCAAAAACTGGGCCAATCAGCACCCATCCAAACACTGTTTGTTGTGCTATGGGCGTTCCAATTTTTCCCTTATTATGCCTTGGAGCGCGATTTCTGGATATACGTCACTTCCTAGCAATATGTCAAATTTGTTTGGTTGATGAAATTGGGGGTCAGCTTATGGAAGTCCGTATATGTGTGGCCACTCTAACCTATCCATTTTCTGGCTTGGAAGCCATGCTGTTAATCTGGTCAAAACTAAAACTGGAATAGTAATGCCAAACTCATGGTCTATTAATGAATGTAACTTGACAAAAGCGCTAGCCTTTGAACGGCAATTGTTCGCTCCGCCAATCCCCCCGATCTCGGTTATTTGTTTTATTTTTCGTAAGTTCAATAGTTGAGCTGCGGACTCTGTTATATATGGCGCTTCAGATCCAGGATCCAGCAAGGCGCGCAACGTTATCGGTTGTCCTGATTGATCAATCGCGTTTACAAGCATTGTTGCTAAGAGCACTGTTGGTTGTTTGTTTACCTGACTCCCTCTTGCTGCTGTCTGAAACTCGTCCATCCTATATGCATTGCAGTTTTGTGACGTTGAAGGTTGAGAATCCCTTGGTCTCGGTATTTGTTGGCCATTCCTATAAGGCTGGTATGACGTATTGGACCCTCTGACATTGTTTGCTTGGATGTGCAATAAAGTATGATGCTCTCCTTGGCATTCAGCACACTTGAATTGACTGGGGCAATTATTTCTATCGTGTCCCCTTCCCAGACAATTAAAACATAGCTTGGGTTGACGCGTAATCTCTTGTCGTTTCTTTGGGTCAGCTGCCAAGAATTTGTTGCATCGACGAACCGAGTGAGACCCGTTACACAGGACACATGAATAGTAATCATTTTCTTTCGTGTGCAAGGAAATTTTCCTTGAACTATTCTGAGCAATCTTGGGGATATGCCCAATGGCTTCCAGAGTTCTATATCTATTTGTTAGGAACTCTGTGAAATCCGCGAAATCCGGTAGTGCTTTGGAAGATCCAAGATGCTCTTCCCAAAGACCCTGAGTTTGCGACGGTAATTTCTGTACCATTAGATGTATAATTATAGCGTCCCATTGATGCACGGGTACCTCTAAATTTCGCAATGATTGGACACATTCATTAGTGATTTCCAATAATGCTTTGATGCCTTTTACATCTTCGTTGTGTAACTACGCTTGGTTACAGAAGAGTCTCAGTTGACAATTGACTAGCAAGCGTTTGTGCTTGTATCGCGTAGTCAGAATTGTCCAAGCTGAAACATAATTTTTTTCATTTATGACCAAATGCTGCAGCAGACGTGCAGCTTCGTCGCTGACATTAGCCTTTAAGTAATGCAGTTTTTGCACCTTCGATAATGTATTATTATCATTTACGATGCTTTTAAATAAATTACTGAATTCTGGCCAGTTCTCATAATTGCCACCAAAACTTGGTATTTTGATAGCTGGGAGCTTGAAATCACTAGAAATAATGGGACCTATTGTCTCCTTGGATACATTGAGGGTATCAAGAGCTTCCTTCAATGTGGTCATATACATGTAATACAATTCCTTCAGTGACCCGAACATTTCTTTGTCCACATAGGTATCTTTGACGTCACTCGACTCTGTAGACGAGACAATGAGCATATGGTGCTGTTTGGCATTTGCATATGTGTCTTCCAGCTCCTCCAATCGTGCTTGAAGAGCGAACCTTGATTGAGGAGTGGCTTTATTTTCAATATATTTGTGATATTCACATTGTATTTCCCTTAAAAAATTAGTGACCGTTCCGCAGGCCGTAGTTAACTTTGCTTTACTCATTTTCCTATTCTACCTGATTTAGAGACCTTAATAGTTTTTTGGCACTGTGCCTTCAAATAAATATCAAATGTAAAACTAAGTTCCAACGCACCTGATTTTCCTTTTGATTCCACAGTATCTGCCGTTGGTCAAAATAGCTGCTTCTTCTTCAGTGGTTGTCGATGGCCCAATAGCTGCCTTCTTCTGTTGTTCAGGTTTCACTTTATTTAAATGTTCTCTATAAAGTCTAGAGGGACTGTCTTTCCTGATGTTGGATCACAACACCTGTTACACTTATTTCACAATACACTTCACGTATCCTTGACGAAGGATATCCGGCTCGAAGGACCAAATGTTGCGCCACGGCAACTTGCTTTAGTGGAAGATTGCAGAAATTACAGGACAACTAATAAAACAAAAAACAATTACAAAATTGTTAACTTTATTGATCAAAAAATAACTTGTGTTCCGCAACGTGTGACGATTGAAGTAAGACTGTCCGCTGCGCATTTGCATTTGCTTTTATTGAACTTTTGGTATATACAATTTGACTTAAAGTAGGTAACAAATGATGGTGAATAATTAATATTTAAATGTGTTGGCTCAACAACAGGGGCCCAACGGTATACAGTGTTTGTTTTCTTAGATCTATTTTACATAAATTGTGGTTGTCTTCTCGGATTCATACTCGTAGTATGCATCGTTGTCTGGGTTTACCTCAGGGAGTTCAAATCCGGGTGTTGATGGTCTTTTGGTTTTGAGGTGGTTTGTCACCTAGGTATTATCCTCGATGGTGGGTTGTCTCGGTACTGTCCGCTGCGCCTCTGCTTCCACCTCTTTTATATTCCCTCAGCTTATCGGCAGTCACCACCAGTCCCATACGTTCCATATGTGCGTGGTATTAAGCACCTTGTACCAAGTTATTGCCTTCCATATTTCGTTGAGTATGAATGCTCCACCACCAATAGCGCCGACGATAGCAATTATGGAATACAAACTTGCCATTCTAATTTTCTAATTGCTTTTGTCGTCTGCCTTGTGTGTCTGTTTCTTTTAAATGGAATAATTGTGTCAAGTGGGTGACAAATCAATTATTTAATAGTTGTTGTTTTGGGCGCTGCATATGGGTCCCAAGTGATGGCAGTGGTCCACTATGCAACTCGAGATATTGTTCCGCTTATAATGTGCTGGTATTGGATCGGTTGCAACTTAATATTGTGTTGCTTTTGGATTAATGGCAGTGGGTCGACAATGTAGATTTGATTTTGGGTTGGCAGGTCAAGCTATAATACAATATCTTGTTTATTATGTTGATATGGGACGGTGGCTGGTGTCGTCGTATGGTGATGACTTGTTTATGACTTAGAACATCGCAGCTTTGTCGGTTGGTGTTCTTTCTGATGTTGCTAGTCGCAACATCCTCCCCCCGCGACGCGAGAGTGATGATGATCATGAAAAGATAAGAAAAAATGCAAGTGCGTTGGATTGTGTTGGAACATATTTTATAGACAACTACTTATGGGTATCTATAACTAAATTAAAATCTCTAAACCAGTATAGGCTTAGCTATGCCATGCTTACGGCTCGATTGGTAGTTTGCATATCTTTGCGATTAATCCGTCCGTTCCCGGTTTTGTGTTGATAATTCGTCCCAAAGGCCATAGTGTTGGAGGTGTTTGATCGTCCTTCATCAGTACCAACTCGCCGACATTCAGATTTGTTGATGGATTTAACCACTTAGGCCGTTGCTGAAGTCGTGCCAAGTATTCTGTTTTCCATATTTTCCAGAAATCTTGCATTAGTTTTTGCATGAGCTGCCAACGCGTTAGTGAATTTTCCTTGCACTCAGTCAAATCCTTCTCTGGCATTGTATTGAGGGCAGACCCGATAAGGAAGTGTCCGGGAGTTAGAATTTGCAAATCTTCTGAGTCTTCTGACAGCGGACATAATAGCCGTGAATTAAGACACGCCTCAATTTGTGTCAATGTGGTGCATAGTTCTTCAAATGTTAAAGTATAGTTCCCCATTATTCGATGTAAGTGGAACTTTATTGATTTTACCCCGGCTTCCCACAATCCTCCAAAGTGTGGTGCTGACGGGGGGTGAAAATGCCAGGTCGTACCGTTCGCAATTAATTGCTCGTTAATTTCGGTATGCCATTGCTTGGTTAATTGCTTCATTTCGGTGGTCATCATATTCTTAGCTCCTACGAAATTAGTTCCGCAATCGCTATACATATTTGCGCAAATTCCTCTTCGTGCATCATCGTTTGAATGCTGCTAGAAATGCGGTTGCGCTGTAATCACTAACCAGTTCAATGTGAATGGCCTTGGTGCACAGACAAATGAATATCGAGATGTATGCTTTTGTTATCTTGTTACATCTTCCCTTCCATGCCTTGACCTGTATTGGCCCCGCGAAGTCCACGCCGGTGTTGTAAAATGGTCGCGCTAATTGCACTCTTGCACTAGGTAATTGGCCCATCTGTTGCTGCTCAATGGTTGGTTGGTTTCTGAAACAGGCAATGCAAGCATGAATACACCTTTTTACTCCGTTCTTCATTCTCAAAATCCAAAATCTAGTTCGCAGATAGTCCATCATCTGCTGTTGCCCTCCGTGTAAGGTTCGCATATGGGCATTTTTGATTACCAGTGAGGTTAAGGGGCTTTTTGAGGGCAACACAATTTGATGCTTTGATCATATGGTAAATCTGCATTGTCTAGTCGGCCACCTACTCGTAACACCCCTTTCTGATCGAGAAAAGGCCTTAGTCGTTTTAACGTGCTTTTCTGGTTCAGGGTGTCTTGGTTGGTTAAGTGCTTCACTTCTTCTTCAAAATATTCCCCTTGCACGATTATGATGATTCGAAGCATTGCCCCTTCCAATTCTTCACTTTTCAGATTGCCGGAGAGTTTTGGGATCCCCTTTTTGCAATTGTTATTGAATCGAAGGCAATATGCGGTCACCCTAAGCAGACGTTGGAGTGATGAAAATCTATCCATTAACGCTACATCTCTTGTACCTTGGATGTACATACAGACTGAAAATATATTTTGTTTGGTGTTGCATTTATTAAGGTGGTTCACATATGAAGGTTCAGTTCTCTGTTTTTGTGTCCTTTTGGTGCCCAGATCCGTATCTTTAATTTCTTCGACAATGTGCGTTTCGGCGTCAAAATTTTCTAGAAATGATGGCCCCTCCCACCATTGCCGGCAATCAATAAGTTGACTTGGAAAGACTCCTCTGGAAGCAATATCCGCAGGGTTTTCCTTGGATGGGACGTACCTCCAGTTGCATATGTTAGTGAGACGTTGAATTTCGGCTATTCGATTTGCGACAAATGTTTCACGCTTGTAAGGTGCATGTTTTATCCAAGCCAATACAATCTGCGAGTCTGTCCAATTGAAGGCTTGAATTTGTTCCAAATGAATTGTCTTTTCCACATGATTCCTAAGTTTTGCTAGAAGAAGTGCCCCACATAATTCAAGACGTGGCAGTGTTCGCTTTTGACCGGAGCCACCTTGGTTTTTGATACTATGAGACTTGTTGTTACTATTCCATGGGTCAGTGCCCGAAGATAAATAGCATTGTGCCTTAGTCTCTGAGTTGACTTCTTCATCCCAGTCAACTTGTTGTTTCCACAAGTCCTGCATGAGTATTTTTGTCTTTATGATGAACGGAGAGATCCAACCCATTGGATCGTATATACGTGCAATGTCTGACAAGATTGTTCGTTTTGTGTATGCTCATCATTCAATCTGATGTAGTTTAAACGTAAATAGATCTCGTGCAGGATGTCACTGAATGCCTAGAGTTTTGATGCAGTCCTTTTCGCTAAAAGATAGAGGTAACTCCACTTCCCGAAACTCGGCTGGAATGGCTTCCAAGAATTCGTTAGAATTGCTGGTCCATTTGCGTAGAGGAAACCCTCCTAGCGACATCATTCTCATCAATTCCTCTCTCATACGATTTGCTTCGGGAATGGAATCTGCTCCGTGTATGACGTCATCCACATAAAAATTATTTTCGGCAGTAGCTAACGTTCCCTTCAACTGCTGCCAGTTGGCGTAGTGTTCTAATCGCCAAGAACGGCGCAGCTGCAGTTCCAAAAGTCACTGTCTTTAGACGAAATGTTTTTACTGCTTGGTCTTCTCTCCTTCTCCACAAGATTAATTGGTACATAGCGTCTTGATTAGCTATCCAAATTTGTCTGTACATTTTGTTGATATCAGCCACATACGCAACTCGATGCTTGCGAAAACGTAGTATGTGCTCAATGATATTGTCCTGCTGCTTCGGTCCAGTCAGCAAATGATCGTTGAGTGACGATCCGTCCGATGTAGGACAGGATGCATCGAAAACGATGCGAAGCTTTGTGGTTGTACTTGCTTCCTTCAGTACAGCATGGTGTGGCAAATAATAATGTTGAATGCGCGTTGATCAACTGGACGTTCGGGACTTCTTCGATCTGTTCCAATTCGAAATACTCTTCCATCCCTTGTTTGTATTTATGAGCAAATTCTAGGTTCGTTTTGAACCGTTTTTCAAGCTGAATGAATCTGGCTAGGGCTGAGTTGTATGACATCCCTAGTTCTGGGCGATGTCCTTCCATGAACGGCAATGCGACCTTATACCTTCCGTCTAACATGCGTTCGTGAGTTTCGCAAAAATGTGATTCGCAGTCTTCTTCCTAGCGAGTGTATACCATTTTTTGTGGGTCCTGTTCAATTTCCCAAATCTCTGCAGGACTCCTTCTACGTTCTCAATCTCTGTGTGGAATGAGTTTGTAACACGTTTGCCTTCAAAAACTGGGCCAATCAGCACCCATCCAAACACTGTTTGTTGTGCTATGGGCGTTCCAATTTTTCCCTTATTATGCCTTGGAGCGCGATTTCTGGATATACGTCACTTCCTAGCAATATGTCAAATTTGTTTGGTTGATGAAATTGGGGGTCAGCTTATGGAAGTCCGTATATGTGTGGCCACTCTAACCTATCCATTTTCTGGCTTGGAAGCCATGCTGTTAATCTGGTCAAAACTAAAACTGGAATAGTAATGCCAAACTCATGGTCTATTAATGAATGTAACTTGACAAAAGCGCTAGCCTTTGAACGGCAATTGTTCGCTCCGCCAATCCCCCCGATCTCGGTTATTTGTTTTATTTTTCGTAAGTTCAATAGTTGAGCTGCGGACTCTGTTATATATGGCGCTTCAGATCCAGGATCCAGCAAGGCGCGCAACGTTATCGGTTGTCCTGATTGATCAATCGCGTTTACAAGCATTGTTGCTAAGAGCACTGTTGGTTGTTTGTTTACCTGACTCCCTCTTGCTGCTGTCTGAAACTCGTCCATCCTATATGCATTGCAGTTTTGTGACGTTGAAGGTTGAGAATCCCTTGGTCTCGGTATTTGTTGGCCATTCCTATAAGGCTGGTATGACGTATTGGACCCTCTGACATTGTTTGCTTGGATGTGCAATAAAGTATGATGCTCTCCTTGGCATTCAGCACACTTGAATTGACTGGGGCAATTATTTCTATCGTGTCCCCTTCCCAGACAATTAAAACATAGCTTGGGTTGACGCGTAATCTCTTGTCGTTTCTTTGGGTCAGCTGCCAAGAATTTGTTGCATCGACGAACCGAGTGAGACCCGTTACACAGGACACATGAATAGTAATCATTTTCTTTCGTGTGCAAGGAAATTTTCCTTGAACTATTCTGAGCAATCTTGGGGATATGCCCAATGGCTTCCAGAGTTCTATATCTATTTGTTAGGAACTCTGTGAAATCCGCGAAATCCGGTAGTGCTTTGGAAGATCCAAGATGCTCTTCCCAAAGACCCTGAGTTTGCGACGGTAATTTCTGTACCATTAGATGTATAATTATAGCGTCCCATTGATGCACGGGTACCTCTAAATTTCGCAATGATTGGACACATTCATTAGTGATTTCCAATAATGCTTTGATGCCTTTTACATCTTCGTTGTGTAACTACGCTTGGTTACAGAAGAGTCTCAGTTGACAATTGACTAGCAAGCGTTTGTGCTTGTATCGCGTAGTCAGAATTGTCCAAGCTGAAACATAATTTTTTTCATTTATGACCAAATGCTGCAGCAGACGTGCAGCTTCGTCGCTGACATTAGCCTTTAAGTAATGCAGTTTTTGCACCTTCGATAATGTATTATTATCATTTACGATGCTTTTAAATAAATTACTGAATTCTGGCCAGTTCTCATAATTGCCACCAAAACTTGGTATTTTGATAGCTGGGAGCTTGAAATCACTAGAAATAATGGGACCTATTGTCTCCTTGGATACATTGAGGGTATCAAGAGCTTCCTTCAATGTGGTCATATACATGTAATACAATTCCTTCAGTGACCCGAACATTTCTTTGTCCACATAGGTATCTTTGACGTCACTCGACTCTGTAGACGAGACAATGAGCATATGGTGCTGTTTGGCATTTGCATATGTGTCTTCCAGCTCCTCCAATCGTGCTTGAAGAGCGAACCTTGATTGAGGAGTGGCTTTATTTTCAATATATTTGTGATATTCACATTGTATTTCCCTTAAAAAATTAGTGACCGTTCCGCAGGCCGTAGTTAACTTTGCTTTACTCATTTTCCTATTCTACCTGATTTAGAGACCTTAATAGTTTTTTGGCACTGTGCCTTCAAATAAATATCAAATGTAAAACTAAGTTCCAACGCACCTGATTTTCCTTTTGATTCCACAGTATCTGCCGTTGGTCAAAATAGCTGCTTCTTCTTCAGTGGTTGTCGATGGCCCAATAGCTGCCTTCTTCTGTTGTTCAGGTTTCACTTTATTTAAATGTTCTCTATAAAGTCTAGAGGGACTGTCTTTCCTGATGTTGGATCACAACACCTGTTACACTTATTTCACAATACACTTCACGTATCCTTGACGAAGGATATCCGGCTCGAAGGACCAAATGTTGCGCCACGGCAACTTGCTTTAGTGGAAGATTGCAGAAATTACAGGACAACTAATAAAACAAAAAACAATTACAAAATTGTTAACTTTATTGATCAAAAAATAACTTGTGTTCCGCAACGTGTGACGATTGAAGTAAGACTGTCCGCTGCGCATTTGCATTTGCTTTTATTGAACTTTTGGTATATACAATTTGACTTAAAGTAGGTAACAAATGATGGTGAATAATTAATATTTAAATGTGTTGGCTCAACAACAGGGGCCCAACGGTATACAGTGTTTG
The DNA here is from genome assembly GCA_951230905.1 of Cheilosia variabilis. Lineage (NCBI taxonomy): Eukaryota > Metazoa > Arthropoda > Insecta > Diptera > Syrphidae > Cheilosia > Cheilosia variabilis. The sequence goes on from OX579676.1 coordinate 88,999,875, forward strand.
TTTTCTTAGATCTATTTTACATAAATTGTGGTTGTCTTCTCGGATTCATACTCGTAGTATGCATCGTTGTCTGGGTTTACCTCAGGGAGTTCAAATCCGGGTGTTGATGGTCTTTTGGTTTTGAGGTGGTTTGTCACCTAGGTATTATCCTCGATGGTGGGTTGTCTCGGTACTGTCCGCTGCGCCTCTGCTTCCACCTCTTTTATATTCCCTCAGCTTATCGGCAGTCACCACCAGTCCCATACGTTCCATATGTGCGTGGTATTAAGCACCTTGTACCAAGTTATTGCCTTCCATATTTCGTTGAGTATGAATGCTCCACCACCAATAGCGCCGACGATAGCAATTATGGAATACAAACTTGCCATTCTAATTTTCTAATTGCTTTTGTCGTCTGCCTTGTGTGTCTGTTTCTTTTAAATGGAATAATTGTGTCAAGTGGGTGACAAATCAATTATTTAATAGTTGTTGTTTTGGGCGCTGCATATGGGTCCCAAGTGATGGCAGTGGTCCACTATGCAACTCGAGATATTGTTCCGCTTATAATGTGCTGGTATTGGATCGGTTGCAACTTAATATTGTGTTGCTTTTGGATTAATGGCAGTGGGTCGACAATGTAGATTTGATTTTGGGTTGGCAGGTCAAGCTATAATACAATATCTTGTTTATTATGTTGATATGGGACGGTGGCTGGTGTCGTCGTATGGTGATGACTTGTTTATGACTTAGAACATCGCAGCTTTGTCGGTTGGTGTTCTTTCTGATGTTGCTAGTCGCAACATCCTCCCCCCGCGACGCGAGAGTGATGATGATCATGAAAAGATAAGAAAAAATGCAAGTGCGTTGGATTGTGTTGGAACATATTTTATAGACAACTACTTATGGGTATCTATAACTAAATTAAAATCTCTAAACCAGTATAGGCTTAGCTATGCCATGCTTACGGCTCGATTGGTAGTTTGCATATCTTTGCGATTAATCCGTCCGTTCCCGGTTTTGTGTTGATAATTCGTCCCAAAGGCCATAGTGTTGGAGGTGTTTGATCGTCCTTCATCAGTACCAACTCGCCGACATTCAGATTTGTTGATGGATTTAACCACTTAGGCCGTTGCTGAAGTCGTGCCAAGTATTCTGTTTTCCATATTTTCCAGAAATCTTGCATTAGTTTTTGCATGAGCTGCCAACGCGTTAGTGAATTTTCCTTGCACTCAGTCAAATCCTTCTCTGGCATTGTATTGAGGGCAGACCCGATAAGGAAGTGTCCGGGAGTTAGAATTTGCAAATCTTCTGAGTCTTCTGACAGCGGACATAATAGCCGTGAATTAAGACACGCCTCAATTTGTGTCAATGTGGTGCATAGTTCTTCAAATGTTAAAGTATAGTTCCCCATTATTCGATGTAAGTGGAACTTTATTGATTTTACCCCGGCTTCCCACAATCCTCCAAAGTGTGGTGCTGACGGGGGGTGAAAATGCCAGGTCGTACCGTTCGCAATTAATTGCTCGTTAATTTCGGTATGCCATTGCTTGGTTAATTGCTTCATTTCGGTGGTCATCATATTCTTAGCTCCTACGAAATTAGTTCCGCAATCGCTATACATATTTGCGCAAATTCCTCTTCGTGCATCATCGTTTGAATGCTGCTAGAAATGCGGTTGCGCTGTAATCACTAACCAGTTCAATGTGAATGGCCTTGGTGCACAGACAAATGAATATCGAGATGTATGCTTTTGTTATCTTGTTACATCTTCCCTTCCATGCCTTGACCTGTATTGGCCCCGCGAAGTCCACGCCGGTGTTGTAAAATGGTCGCGCTAATTGCACTCTTGCACTAGGTAATTGGCCCATCTGTTGCTGCTCAATGGTTGGTTGGTTTCTGAAACAGGCAATGCAAGCATGAATACACCTTTTTACTCCGTTCTTCATTCTCAAAATCCAAAATCTAGTTCGCAGATAGTCCATCATCTGCTGTTGCCCTCCGTGTAAGGTTCGCATATGGGCATTTTTGATTACCAGTGAGGTTAAGGGGCTTTTTGAGGGCAACACAATTTGATGCTTTGATCATATGGTAAATCTGCATTGTCTAGTCGGCCACCTACTCGTAACACCCCTTTCTGATCGAGAAAAGGCCTTAGTCGTTTTAACGTGCTTTTCTGGTTCAGGGTGTCTTGGTTGGTTAAGTGCTTCACTTCTTCTTCAAAATATTCCCCTTGCACGATTATGATGATTCGAAGCATTGCCCCTTCCAATTCTTCACTTTTCAGATTGCCGGAGAGTTTTGGGATCCCCTTTTTGCAATTGTTATTGAATCGAAGGCAATATGCGGTCACCCTAAGCAGACGTTGGAGTGATGAAAATCTATCCATTAACGCTACATCTCTTGTACCTTGGATGTACATACAGACTGAAAATATATTTTGTTTGGTGTTGCATTTATTAAGGTGGTTCACATATGAAGGTTCAGTTCTCTGTTTTTGTGTCCTTTTGGTGCCCAGATCCGTATCTTTAATTTCTTCGACAATGTGCGTTTCGGCGTCAAAATTTTCTAGAAATGATGGCCCCTCCCACCATTGCCGGCAATCAATAAGTTGACTTGGAAAGACTCCTCTGGAAGCAATATCCGCAGGGTTTTCCTTGGATGGGACGTACCTCCAGTTGCATATGTTAGTGAGACGTTGAATTTCGGCTATTCGATTTGCGACAAATGTTTCACGCTTGTAAGGTGCATGTTTTATCCAAGCCAATACAATCTGCGAGTCTGTCCAATTGAAGGCTTGAATTTGTTCCAAATGAATTGTCTTTTCCACATGATTCCTAAGTTTTGCTAGAAGAAGTGCCCCACATAATTCAAGACGTGGCAGTGTTTCGCTTTTGACCGGAGCCACCTTGGTTTTTGATACTATGAGACTTGTTGTTACTATTCCATGGGTCAGTGCCCGAAGATAAATAGCATTGTGCCTTAGTCTCTGAGTTGACTTCTTCATCCCAGTCAACTTGTTGTTTCCACAAGTCCTGCATGAGTATTTTTGTCTTTATGATGAACGGAGAGATCCAACCCATTGGATCGTATATACGTGCAATGTCTGACAAGATTGTTCGTTTTGTGTATGCTCATCATTCAATCTGATGTAGTTTAAACGTAAATAGATCTCGTGCAGGATGTCACTGAATGCCTAGAGTTTTGATGCAGTCCTTTTCGCTAAAAGATAGAGGTAACTCCACTTCCCGAAACTCGGCTGGAATGGCTTCCAAGAATTCGTTAGAATTGCTGGTCCATTTGCGTAGAGGAAACCCTCCTAGCGACATCATTCTCATCAATTCCTCTCTCATACGATTTGCTTCGGGAATGGAATCTGCTCCGTGTATGACGTCATCCACATAAAAATTATTTTCGGCAGTAGCTAACGTTCCCTTCATCTGCTGCCAGCAGCTGCAGTTCCAAAAGTCACTGTCTTTAGACGAAATGTTTTTACTGCTTGGTCTTCTCTCCTTCTCCACAAGATTAATTGGTACATAGCGTCTTGATTAGCTATCCAAATTTGTCTGTACATTTTGTTGATATCAGCCACATACGCAACTCGATGCTTGCGAAAACGTAGTATGTGCTCAATGATATTGTCCTGCTGCTTCGGTCCAGTCAGCAAATGATCGTTGAGTGACGATCCGTCCGATGTAGGACAGGATGCATCGAAAACGATGCGAAGCTTTGTGGTTGTACTTGCTTCCTTCAGTACAGCATGGTGTGGCAAATAATAATGTTGAATGCGCGTTGATCAACTGGACGTTCGGGACTTCTTCGATCTGTTCCAATTCGAAATACTCTTCCATCCCTTGTTTGTATTTATGAGCAAATTCTAGGTTCGTTTTGAACCGTTTTTCAAGCTGAATGAATCTGGCTAGGGCTGAGTTGTATGACATCTCTAGTTCTGGGCGATGTCCTTCCATGAACGGCAATGCGACCTTATACCTTCCGTCTAACATGCGTTCGTGAGTTTCGCAAAAATGTGATTCGCAGTCTTCTTCCTAGCGAGTGTATACCATTTTTTGTGGGTCCTGTTCAATTTCCCAAATCTCTGCAGGACTCCTTCTACGTTCTCAATCTCTGTGTGGAATGAGTTTGTAACACGTTTGCCTTCAAAAACTGGGCCAATCAGCACCCATCCAAACACTGTTTGTTGTGCTATGGGCGTTCCAATTTTTCCCTTATTATGCCTTGGAGCGCGATTTCTGGATATACGTCACTTCCTAGCAATATGTCAAATTTGTTTGGTTGATGAAATTGGGGGTCAGCTTATGGAAGTCCGTATATGTGTGGCCACTCTAACCTATCCATTTTCTGGCTTGGAAGCCATGCTGTTAATCTGGTCAAAACTAAAACTGTAATAGTAATGCCAAACTCATGGTCTATTAATGAATGTAACTTGACAAAAGCGCTAGCCTTTGAACGGCAATTGTTCGCTCCGCCAATCCCCCCGATCTCGGTTATTTGTTTTATTTTTCGTAAGTTCAATAGTTGAGCTGCGGACTCTGTTATATATGGCGCTTCAGATCCAGGATCCAGCAAGGCGCGCAACGTTATCGGTTGTCCTGATTGATCAATCGCGTTTACAAGCATTGTTGCTAAGAGCACTGTTGGTTGTTTGTTTACCTGACTCCCTCTTGCTGCTGTCTGAAACTCGTCCATCCTATATGCATTGCAGTTTTGTGACGTTGAAGGTTGAGAATCCCTTGGTCTCGGTATTTGTTGGCCATTCCTATAAGGCTGGTATGACGTATTGGACCCTCTGACATTGTTTGCTTGGATGTGCAATAAAGTATGATGCTCTCCTTGGCATTCAGCACACTTGAATTGACTGGGGCAATTATTTCTATCGTGTCCCCTTCCCAGACAATTAAAACATAGCTTGTGTTGACGCGTAATCTCTTGTCGTTTCTTTGGGTCAGCTGCCAAGAATTTGTTGCATCGACGAACCGAGTGAGACCCGTTACACAGGACACATGAATAGTAATCATTTTCTTTCGTGTGCAAGGAAATTTTCCTTGAACTATTCTGAGCAATCTTGGGGATATGCCCAATGGCTTCCAGAGTTCTATATCTATTTGTTAGGAACTCTGTGAAATCCGCGAAATCCGGTAGTGCTTTGGAAGATCCAAGATGCTCTTCCCAAAGACCCTGAGTTTGCGACGGTAATTTCTGTACCATTAGATGTATAATTATAGCGTCCCGTTGATGCACGGGTACCTCTAAATTTCGCAATGATTGGACACATTCATTAGTGATTTCCAATAATGCTTTGATGCCTTTTACATCTTCGTCGTGTAACTACGCTTGGTTACAGAAGAGTCTCAGTTGACAATTGACTAGCAAGCGTTTGTGCTCGTATCGCGTAGTCAGAATTGTCCAAGCTGAAACATATTTTTTTTCATTTATGACCAAATGCTGCAGCAGACGTGCAGCTTCGTCGCTGACATTAGCCTTTAAGTAATGCAGTTTTTGCACCTTCGATAATGTATTATTATCATTTACGATGCTTTTAAATAAATTACTGAATTCTGGCCAGTTCTCATAATTGCCACCAAAACTTGGTATTTTGATAGCTGGGAGCTTGAAATCACTAGAAATAATGGGACCTATTGTCTCCTTGGATACATTGAGGGTATCAAGAGCTTCCTTCAATGTGGTCATATACATGTAATACAATTCCTTCAGTGACCCGAACATTTCTTTGTCCACATAGGTATCTTTGACGTCACTCGACTCTGTAGACGAGACAATAAGCATATGGTGCTGTTTGGCATTTGCATATGTGTCTTCCAGCTCCTCCAATCGTGCTTGAAGAGCGAACCTTGATTGAGGAGTGGCTTTATTTTCAATATATTTGTGATATTCACATTGTATTTCCCTTAAAAAATTAGTGACCGTTCCGCAGGCCGTAGTTAACTTTGCTTTACTCATTTTCCTATTCTACCTGATTTAGAGACCTTAATAGTTTTTTGGCACTGTGCCTTCAAATAAATATCAAATGTAAAACTAAGTTCCAACGCACCTGATTTTCCTTTTGATTCCACAGTATCTGCCGTTGGTCAAAATAGCTGCTTCTTCTTCAGTGGTTGTCGATGGCCCAATAGCTGCCTTCTTCTGTTGTTCAGGTTTCACTTTATTTAAATGTTCTCTATAAAGTCTAGAGGGACTGTCTTTCCTGATGTTGGATCACAACACCTGTTACACTTATTTCACAATACACTTCACGTATCCTTGACGAAGGATATCCGGCTCGAAGGACCAAATGTTGCGCCACGGCAACTTGCTTTAGTGGAAGATTGCAGAAATTACAGGACAACTAATAAAACAAAAAACAATTACAAAATTGTTAACTTTATTGATCAAAAAATAACTTGTGTTCCGCAACGTGTGACGATTGAAGTAAGACTGTCCGCTGCGCCTCTGCTTCCACCTCTTTTATATTCCCTCAGCTTATCGGCAGTCACCACCAGTCCCATACGTTCCATATGTGCGTGGTATTAAGCACCTTGTACCAAGTTATTGCCTTCCATATTTCGTTGAGTATGAATGCTCCACCACCAATAGCGCCGACGATAGCAATTATGGAATACAAACATGCCATTCTAATTTTCTAATTGCTTTTGTCGTCTGCCTTGTGTGTCTGTTTCTTTTAAACGGAATAATTGTGTCAAGTGGGTGACAAATCAATTATTTAATAGTTGTTGTTTTGGGCGCTGCATATGGGTCCCAAGTGATGGCAGTGGTCCACTATGCAACTCGAGATATTGTTCCGCTTATAATGTGCTGGTATTGGATCGGTTGCAACTTAATATTGTGTTGCTTTTGGATTAATGGCAGTGGGTCGACAATGTAGATTTGATTTTGGGTTGGCAGGTCAAGCTATAATACAATATCTTGTTTATTATGTTGATATGGGACGGTGGCTGGTGGCGTCGTATGGTGATGACTCGTTTATGACTTAGAACATCGCATCTTTGTCGGTTGGTGTTCTTTCTCATGTTGCTAGTCGCAACAATTGCTGATAACCTATATGATAAATTAACCTTTATACTATACACTATATTACTCATACGATGTACAAAAAGAATTAGAAAATTAGAATTAGGTGTCGAAAACGTCGTAAGTAACCTGTTCTCAGCATCCAATTCGATTTTCCAAACACAGTTTTTCGCATCCAACGTAGAAAATACTTTTGCGTTTTCCAGTTTGGGTAAAGATTCATTCACTGTGGAATTTTGATAATTATTTCTTTTGAGTGCTTTATTAAGCTCCGTCGGGTCGTGACAAATCCGTAGCTTCTTATTTCCTTGGACGAGGACCAGGTTGCTAATCCATGTAGTGTGTTGATGTATTCTACTTACATTGTTTCGTCGCTGTAGATCTTCCAGCTTTTCGTTGAGCTGCTGACGGAAGGAAATCTATAATATGTCGATACCTTTCCGGAAGAATGTATTAAGCGACAATTTTTCAGCACTTGACTTTTTGGCATGCTCTTATAAATTGTGCCAAGCGCCACGTTTTGATCTTGGTTTGACGTCTCCACCATTGATACTAACGACACTAAAGAGAAATAAAAATTGTAGTATCCGACATATTTACTGGGTAGATATTTGTCATGCCCTGTTATTTGTTGTAACCACCAAAACTTTTATGCTAAGCGCCACTATACAAAAAAGGATTGTACTATGCAACACATCCTAAGAGAAAAAAATTTTGCACGTGGCGCTTAGTTTAACTGATATTGTCACTTAGAACATAGTGCCACCGAAAAGTTGTTCCATTGACGGTCGCTTGAAACATTTTTGTCTAGACATACCGTTACTTTTAAATATTTTTAGACTCGCCGCTATGTTGTCATACCATTTACCAGTTGTTTGCGTATTGATTTGAGTGAAGGTTAATTTTGTTGGCATCTTGTATTAAATCCTATCATGTCAATGACTTAAGCGCCATTTAACTCTGTATCAAGCGACAATTTTTAGACCACAAAAATATTCTAAGCGACAAAAACCTTTGTATTAAGCGACAATCTTTAGACCATAAAAATGTTCTAAGCAACAAAAACTTTTTATCTAATCGACATTTCGTTCATATATTTAATAATTAAAAACAACTTGCGCTGCAAATCTCAACCAAAATATGCTTATTATTACAAAATACGCAAATAATTACCTTCACAGGAAGTTTTATTTGTGTCCTTTAAAATTTTGAAAATGTCGCTTAATACATTCTTCCGGGAAGGTATCGATTGTCTTTAAACCTTATCATATTACTTTCCAACTCATGCTGTTGTTTGATTTTAAAATCATATTTTGTCTTATCCGCTGTCACGACGTTATTTATTTGTTTCGTATTGGCCCCTAGGTGCTTACTATTAGTTAATCACGACACCGAATGATTATTGAAAAAATATTTTTTCTTCAGAGCAGGTTTCTCTGACCTTAATTGCTATGAGTTTATTTCTTAACTAACTAAATGAACAATTTGGTTTTTAGCATTTCACCTCGATAACAGTACCTTGTATTCCTATGTTATTATATCGAATTGGAACATGAATTGCCACATGTATTTATGTATATGGAAATTCACTGCATCGAACTAACGCTGCAGAGGCTTCGTCAGCATGCCTGTTGCTCGTGTTGATGTTAACATGTATACTGTCACTAAATTCAATTTCTGTGACGCGATATTTAATATTATAGGAATACAATTTTGACTAACCATCTGGAAGTTAAACATTTTACTGATGCCGTTTACTTGGCATACTATTTTGGTAACACTATTAAATTACCACAAAAACCTTTAAAACGAATACATCTTTCTTCTAATGCATGCTTATTTCTTCCACAAAGCAAAATAAAATATTTATGGTAAATGATGTTTGATGATGCGCTGGGGTCGATGACACACATTAATATTTTTTTCACGTTACCCATTGTAAACTTATCTTTGTTTTTTAATATACTGGACTCATCTGTGTGCATATAGACAACATTTTCTACCGTAAATATGCAAGAATCTTCCGTTTCTTCTCCACTACTGTTTTCGTCTATGTAGTTGACTGACTTCCCCTTGAAGTCTGCTGTTTTACATGCGTCAAAGTGATTAAATTTATATAAAAATAAATAAATATAAATATATAAAATCATCTAATTCATTTACTCTATATATTCACAGCTTCTTATTAAATTGCGTAATGGACAAGCAAATTCATTGACAGACTCATTTTCAGGTTGCTTTGCTGTGTTAAAAATAAATCTTTCATAGCGGTTATTGACTGACGGTTTTATTTTTTTGCAGAAATTTTTGACGAAAGAGAATTGAGAATGCCTTTAGTAGTTTTTGCATCTTGTTCCGAAATATGTATCAAGTTTTGTAGAATGCTAAAGCATTCGTCACATAAACATGCTTTTAAAATAGCCGCTTCCTATTTGTTTGATAAATCAGCTGCCACTTGATAGTTCTCCCATTGTTGCCTAAAAATGTACCAATTCGCCACTACATCGGCATTCGTTACCGTAGTTTTACAGTTTCGCTTGTTTCATTCAATATTACCGTGCGCAGAGTTTTCCTCAGTATCATCCAAACTTTCTGAAATTTTAAATATTGCTTTAAACTATGTATACATCTGACACCATGTTATGTTTGGTGGTTACCAAATTAATTATTACTTAAACGAACGCTTAGACGATTGAAATATTACTCAGTTTTATAAGGAGAATTCATTAGTATTTATAGAGGGATTAGTTAGACTATATATACATAATTTCATTATATACATTTGTACATAGAAGAGCTTTTACACTAATACCGTAATTCATAACACTCTGTTCAGGGAAAACTCTTTCGCTCAGACATAAATTGAAGGTGTTACATGCCTAGTTCTTTGTTTTACTGTCCATCTCGATCTATTTCTGTGCTTGGATTGGAGGTGATTGTTTGATGAGATAATTCTGCAATCAGGCTTCTGTAATTCCAGAGATTGCCATAGCCCTCATCTCTTTATATAATAGTGTAAGTATAGCCTACTGATATTGACTAGCTATCTAGCTTACTGAGAAGGGGCTCAATCAGGAAAAATATCAAAATGTGCATGCATTTTGCCCAGATATTGATTAAAGCTGAATCGAATAAGGTCGGACTTATCACGAGTCTATCGCTGCAAGTAATTAAGTACACACTAAAGTTTTTTCCGTTATTTTCACTACTATACTGCTTCAATAAAAAATATGATGAATATTTATTTTTATTTTTTTCCAGATTAATCTAGAGCCCCAAGGAAAAATTCATATAGTAATTGAACTGAAAAGTAATGGTAAGTTATTATAGTTATTATATAATGTTAAAGGTATGCTCTATTCTTGTTTCTTATTTCAATTTTTAACTTTCTCGTATATGTACAGTTACGTCTCAGACTTCACACAAACCCACATTCCAGTTATTCCCCACGCCCCCCTTTGTCCAAACAGCAATAAACAAGTAACGGCTCTCACGCCATTTTGCTTACATTGCAAAACCAGTCCTAAACGGATATGCCCCTCTCCCCTGCGCATGTGCAAATCACTAAGTAAATAAATTGCACGCGCAGCCATTTTCACGCAGTCAGCATTTTTCTCGACATTCATATTTCTTTGCACAAAAGTGAAATATGAATATTTCGAAAACAACATTCCTGCCCCAATCCCAATGCCGAGACAAGAATTAGAAATTTAGTTTCAGTTGTAAGATCTAACTCAAGTAAGACAGTCGTGTAAATTGTGAAATAAAGTGTAAAATAAAGTGAAAAAAAAATAAAGTTTTTTTTTATTTAAACTGGCGACGCACAAGTCGTTATTGGCGCAGTCGTGTAGTTTCGAATACGCGAATACAAATTTTGAAGAAAAAAACAAAACGTAATCGCGGTTAATTCTAATTATTTGATTCGAACGTAAACCATAATTAATATCCCGATCAAGGGACACGTCTAGACAAATTCCGATCAAGGAAAAAGAAACAAAATTAACACCGGCTAATATTAACTAATTAATTCGAAAAAGAACCAATAGCCATCGAATATATCGATTAAGACATATTCAGTGAAACAGAGCACCCCGATCAAAATAAAAAAGCAAACGTTAATCGACGAACGAAAGAAATCCCGAGTGTAAGTAAGTGTTAATGATTACAAGAAGACAAGCGAAATTCGACGAGCAGAGACAAAACCTAGAGGAAATCAACATGGAAGCTGGTAACGTCGAACTCCAACAACAATTGCGACTGAGGGAGCAGCAACTGGAACAATTAACCAATGCTGTCCACCAACTCCAGGCCCGAGAAGCAGCACGTTTGGATCGTGAAAGGGTCCTACGAGAAGTAGCTCATATGAGTACTTATACAGGAAAAGGAGAAGTAACGATAAATAGTTTTCTAAAGAACGTGGAATACTATTTAAAGGATTTCACAAGTGAAGAAACAAAGAAATTCATTATAAGAACGATTTACAACGAAAAGATACAAGGAGAAGCCAAGGAAATAATAATCAACATACCAGATCCTGAAAACTGGGAAACAATCAAGAAAGAACTGAAACTGAGGTACCGGCCGGACGTGGAGCCAGCAGACATATACAGGAAGATCCATAACATCAAGATTAATACTGTAAGTGAATTATTACTGGAAGTTCAAAGAATTAAATTCAAAAGTGATGAGATTATAAATTTTTATAATGGCGATAACGCTGTAGATCTAAGTAATGTAGATTCTCTATTAGTAAATATGTTTAAAGAACTATGCCAGGGAACATTATTAGAAAAAAATTTATGAGGAGAAGGAAATAGATACAATTTTTGAAATAATGTTAAAAAGAAGGTATGAATATACTTGCATAAGGGAGGAGTATAGAAGAACGAAATATAAAAATGGGAACAATAACCAAGAAGGAAATGTAGGGCATTCTAGAAATGTAGTTAGATATTCGGGTCAAAACCGCCAAGAACAGAATACTAATAATAACCCTAGGAATTTCACAACACATTCGAGCCAAAATCGCTATGAACAGAATGTTAATAACAATTATAGAAATGTTGGTACATATTCGGGCCAAAATCGCCAGGAACAGACTATGAGCAACAATTATAATAATAATCCAAGTTTTAGTAGATCAAATCAGAGTGCACAGCAAAATTACAACCGTAGGAACAATCAAAATAATAATTCAGGTAATTTTACAAACAATAATGGAGTAGAACCGATGGATACTACATCAGGAAGTTACGCAAGACAAATTAATAACTTAGAAAACAGTTCGGATTTTCAGATAGACAGTCTCCAAGTAAACTACCCTATATAATAGTAGAAACCAAATTTACTAAAACTAAACTTAGAATACTAATAGACCCAGGTTCAGAAACGAGTGTCTTAAGACCAGGTATATGCCACCCTAAATGGCAGATTAAACTAAATAAACCAATCGAAGTGCGAACTACAAGCAGTCCCATATACGTAAACAGGAAAGTAAGAATACCTCTATTCGAAGAATTTGGGGTCAACAAAACCGTAGAATTTCTCGAATTCAAGTTCCACCAATATTTTGACGGACTAATTGGCAATAATATTTTGCTACCCTCAGAAGCCATTCTCGATTACAGGAGAAAGCTTCTAATAATAAATGAAAACGAAATTCCAATATTCTTCAACAAAAACGAAGAAGATTTCACAACAGAAATCTATGGAAAACAAGTCCCCGAATTGAACATTTATCACACAGAAATAAATAAGAGACCAATCCGCGACCAAATAAGAACCGACCATCTCAATAACGAGGAGAAAAAAGACATCAATGATCTTGTCTCGCGTTATTCGTCGATATTTTACCAAGAGGGAAGCGACCTTTCCTTTACAAATGCGATTAAGCATGAAATAAAAACCGTCAACGAAATTCCCATATATACAAAAACGTACAGGTATCCGGAAGTTCATAAAACTGAAGTAATGAAACAAATTAACGAGATGTTAGAGCAGGGCATCATTCGCCCTAGCAACTCTCCCCACTCAGCACCAATTTGGATTGTCCCTAAAAAACAGGACGCATCCAGTAAGCAAAAGTGGAGGATCGTTGTCGACTATAGAAAGCTCAATGAGTGTTCAATAGACGATAAGTTCCCCATTCCAAATATCGAAGATATCTTCGACAAGCTCGGCAAATCTCAATATTTTACTACGCTCGACCTGGCAAAGGGTTTTCACCAGATAGAGATCGCAGAGGAAGATATCAAGAAAACTGCATTTTCAACCAATATGGGCCACTACGAATTCGTTCGCATGCCATTTGGTCTGAAAAACGCTCCGGCTACCTTCCAGAGACTGACGAGTTCAGTGCTCTGTGATTATATTGGTAAGATATGTCTAGTATATCTAGACGATATCGTTATTTTTTCCACGAGTCTCAAAGAACACATAAGTTCGCTCGAAAAAATATTCAAGAGGCTCAAGGAAGTTAATCTGAAAATACAGTTAGACAAAAGTGAGTTTCTAAAAAAAGAAACTGAGTTTTTGGGCCATATAATTGCCACGGAGGGGATCAAACCGAACCCCGATAAAATAAAGGCTATACTGGAATATAGAATACCCAAAACACCAAAACAAATTAAATCATTTTTAGGCATCACGGGCTATTACCGTAAATTTATTAAGGATTACTCCAAAGTAGCGAAGCCTTTGACAGCCTGTCTGAAGAAAAACGCAAAAATTGATCTGAATAACCTTGATTATATTGAAAGTTTTGAAACCTTGAAAACCTTAATAACATCAGAACCTGTTCTAAGATACCCAGATTTCAGCAAGAAATTTATACTAACAACAGACGCATCAAACTATGCGTTAGGAGCGGTTCTGTCTCAGGAGGGCCATCCAACATGCTTTGCAAGCAGAACGCTAAATGACCACGAAATCTATTACTCGACTATAGAGAAAGAGCTTCTGGCCATTCTTTGGTCGATGAACCACTTTAGACCATATCTATATGGACGTAAATTCACAGTTCGAACTGACCATCGACCCCTAGTCTGGCTGAGTTCTCTCAAAGAACCAAACGCCAAACTCCAAAGATGGAAGGTAAAACTAGAAGAATATAATTTCGATATCGAATATGTGAAAGGTAAAGATAACCAGGTAGCGGACGGACTATCAAGAGTGGAGGTATACCTAAATGAAAATCTCGAAACCGTAGATAACCAAGAAATAATAACTAATAACAACAACAGTGAAATAGTCTTGGATAATCAATCCATTTTAGCCACTATCCACAGCGCTGATGAAGACAGTAGCGACTACATTCATATTGTTGAATCACCCGTTAATCTGTACAAGACCCAAATAATATTGAACAACACCAATAATGCTAGTAACCACAAAGTATACTATGCTTTTGGAAAAAAAAAGAATAGTCATAGAAGTAAAAGTTTTTAACGAAAATCTAATTTTGGATATAATAAAAAAATTTGTTCCCCCAAAAGGAATAGTAGGAATTTTCTCCATGTATGATCATTTATTTGCAAAATTTCAGGACGTCTACATAAAATACTTCAGCAAAAACAAACTTTTAAAATTCATTAAATGTAGTAAATTTTTACGAGACCTAACAGACGAAGAAAAAGAGCTACTGGTAATTTCAAAAACCCATAACTCATTCAACCATAGAGGAATTAATGAAACATATGCAGAGATTAAAGATACTTACTACAGCCCAAATCTTAAAGATAAAATTCAAAAATATATAAACAATTGCGAAATTTGCAACAGATCCAAATATGAGAGATTACCTTATAAAATACCACTAAAAATAACAGAAACACCAACAAAACCCAACCAAATCATACACATCGACATTTGGTATGCAAATATTAACTTGATGTATGTGACAATGATCGACAAATTTTCAAAACATGTAACGGTGCAAGAGATCAAGCACAGAACATGGATATCATTATTGACTACATTAAAATGCAGATTTGCAAACCATGGTATCCCGAACAGAATAGTTACGGATGGTGAAACAGGCTTCTCATCGATTACAATCAAAGAATTTTTAAAAGAAAATAACGTCGACCTCCACATGAGTACACCTTACAATAAAACTGGGGACTCGGACATCGAAAGATTCCACTCTACTCTTAACGAGCACCTAAGAACATTTGCAGCGGACGACAGTAATAAAGACACTTTAAGAAATAATGTCCTGAAAGCCGTTACAATCTATAATAAAACAATTCACTCCGCAACAAAACAAAGACCGATAGACTTTGTTAACGGAACCATAACGAATCAGGAATACCCCAAAATAATAGAACTAATAAACAAAAATAAAGAACGATATATAAAGAAAAGAAATAAAGACAAGAACGACGTATACTTGATAAAAACAAACCATGTTTACCTTAAATCCAGAACTAACAATAAACTCAAAATAACACACAAAAGAGATGATCCTAAGGTAATAAAGGGTGATTTTTTAGCTGGTTTGGTTTTGGCAACATTGGTTTTGACAGCTGACGTGTGTTAAGTACCTTGTGTCACTGTCAAACAGCTTCAGTTTGGTTTGCAATATAACCATGGATCGTCTTACAAATGAACAACGCTTGCAAATTATTGAATTTTACTATCAAAATTCGTGCTCGGTTCGAAATGTTCATCGCGCGCTGCTTCCATTTTATGATCGGCATTCTCGACCTTCTGAGCAGTCTATTCGGAAGATTGTGACCAAATTTCGCACCAAATTTACTTTGTTGGACATTAAACCACCAACACGTTTACGTACTGTGCGTAGTGAAGAAAATATTGCGGCCGTATCAGCTAGTGTGACAGAACACCGCGAAATGTCGATTCGGCGCCGTTCCCAGCAGTTAGGCCTTTGTTACAGCACTACGTGGAAAATTTTGCGGAAGGATTTGGGCGTAAAGCCTTTTAAGATACAGCTGGTGCAAGAACTAAAGCCAGCCGACCTACCACAACGCCGAATTTTTGGTGAATGGGCTCTTGGAAAGCTGGCCGAGGATCCGCTTTTTTATCGAAAAATTGTGTTCAGCGATGAGGCTCATTTTTGGTTGAATGGGTACGTAAATAAGCAAAATTGCCGCATTTGGAGTGAAGATCAGCTGAAGATGAAGCATTGCAACAGCTACCAATGCATCCCGAAAAAGCCACTGTTTGGTGCGGTTTATGGGCCGGCGGCATTATTGGGCCATATTTCTTCAAAGATGATGCGAATCGCAGCGTTACTGTCAATGGTGAACGCTACCGAGCGATGATAACAAACTTTTTTTTGCCCGAAATGGAAGTTCTTGACTTGCATGATATGTGGTTTCAACAAGACGGTGCCACATGCCACACAGCACGCGAAACAATGGCGCAATTGCGAGGCGAGTTTGGTGAACAGTTAATTTCACGTTTCGGGCCGGTCAATTGGCCGCCTAGATCGTGTGATTTGACACCATTAGATTATTTTTTGTGGGGGTATGCCAAGGCTAATGTGTATAGGGACAAGCCCGCTTCGATTGACGCACTGGAAGCCAACATCCATGCATTCATTCGTAAGATACCGGCCGATATGTGTGAAAGAGTATGCCAAAATTGGACTCAGCGGATGGGCTACCTGAGACGCAGCCGCGGTCAACATTTGCATGAAATTATCTTTAAACATTAAATTGCAAGGTTCAAACTATCGATTCAAATAAATATTTCATTCATTTTTTCGAATTTTTTGTGTTTTTTTTTTTTAAAAAGTTCTAAACCTCTTAAAAAATCACCCTTTAGATAGGGACCACGTTACTGATAGTAAAGGGTGTAAATATTATAAAACTCAACTAAAACGAATCTATAAATACGAGGAAACCCAATAAAACTTTTCTTTGCAGACACTTTTTATTATTCTACTGACAATGACAGTAACAACGATAAACGGACAAAAAATTGACCTACAAAAACTAGACGAAGGAGAAGGATACATTACAATCAGAGACCAACAAATTAATATAATTGAAAACTATACAAAGATATTACATAGTGTTAACTTAACTTCTTGGACAGAAAACCTCAACATTCTAGAACACAATATTAACGAACTCAATGATAAAAACGAATACCCGACTATTGCTCATAATTTGAATAACTTAGCTAAAGAAATAGAAAATATTTTAGGACATCATCACCATAAGACAAAAAGAGGATTACTTGATATATTAGGGAAGGGATTAAAATATTTAGCAGGCACTATGTACCATGAAGATGAACAAGAGATAAAACAGAGTCTAGCAACTAATGAAAAGAACAACAAGAACTTAATAGACGGACTCAATGACCAAATAAGAATAAACAACGACTTTAACGAAATAACGAACAATATTACTAGACAGATTAATATACAACAACTTGAAATTAAAAGACAGTTTAATAATTTAGGCAATGCAGTAAATGAAGAATATGCAAGAATGACAAGAATGCAACACGCATTCCAAGTAAATTATGATATACAGTTACTTAGAGTTCAGGTTAGGAAAGTAAAGGAAAATTTAATGCTAAGCCAACTGGGAGTTCTAAGCACTGATTTATTAGCACCAAAAGAAATTCAAAAATTCAATATAACAATTAATAAAATACCAAATATAAAAAGTACTGCTATTATTCAGGAAGATCATATAAAATTCATATTACTTATTCCAATTTATTCAAATAAAAACTTTTTTAAGCTTATCGAACCTATTCCTAACAAGAATAATTTAGAGATTGTAATATCAGATAATCACCTTGTTACAAATGGAAATTCAATGTATTATAATAATAAGAATGGAAATTCAATGTATTCTAATATTAATAATGGAATAAAATTAAAAGATTTACGTATTGTAAATGATACTTGTTTAGCTAATATTTTAAAAGAAAATCCACATTGTGACTTTAAGGAAAAAAATAAAAAATGGAAATAAAGCAAATAGCAAACAACATTGTAGTAACAAAAAATCTGCCGTATACAGAAATAAAGGGTGATTTTTTAGCTGGTTTGGTTTTGGCAACACTGGTTTTGACAGCTGACGTGTGTTTAGTACCTTGTGTCACTGTCAAACAGCTTCAGTTTGGTTTGCAATTTAACCATGGATCGTCTTACAAATGAACAACGCTTGCAAATTATTGAATTTTACTATCAAAATTCGTGCTCGGTTCGAAATGTTCATCGCGCGCTGCTTCCATTTTATCATCGGCATTCTCGACCTTCTGAGCAGTCTATTCGGAAGATTGTGACCAAATTTCGCACCAAATTTACTTTGTTGGACATTAAACCACCAACACGTTTACGTACTGTGCGTAGTGAAGAAAATATTGCGGCCGTATCAGCTAGTGTGACAGAAGACCGCGAAATGTCGATTCGGCGCCGTTCCCAGCAGTTAGGCCTTTGTTACAGCACTACGTGGAAAATTTTGCGGAAGGATTTGGGCGTAAAGCCTTTTAAGATACAGCTGGTGCAAGAACTAAAGCCAGCCGACCTACCACAATGCCGAATTTTTGGTGAATGGGCTCTTGGAAAGCTGGCCGAGGATCCGCTTTTTTATCGAAAAATTGTGTTCAGCGATGAGGCTCATTTTTGGTTGAATGGGTACGTAAATAAGCAAAATTGCCGCATTTGGAGTGAAGATCAGCCAGAAGCATTGCAACAGCTACCAATGCATCCCGAAAAAGCCACTGTTTGGTGCGGTTTATGGGCCGGCGGCATTATTGGGCCATATTTCTTCAAAGATGATGCGAATCGCAGCGTTACTGTCAATGGTGAACGCTACCGAGCGATGATAACAAACTTTTTTTTTGCCCGAAATGGAAGTTCTTGACTTGCATGATATGTGGTTTCAACAAGACGGTGCCACATGCCACACAGCACGCGAAACAATGGCGCAATTGCGAGGCGAGTTTGGTGAACAGTTAATTTCACGTTTCGGGCCGGTCAATTGGCCGCCTAGATCGTGCGATTTGACACCATTAGATTATTTTTTGTGGGGGTATGCCAAGGCTAATGTGTATAGGGACAAGCCCGCTTCGATTGACGCACTGGAAGCCAACATCCATGCATTCATTCGTGAGATACCGGCCGATATGTGTGAAAGAGTATGCCAAAATTGGACTCAGCGGATGGGCTACCTGAGACGCAGCCGCGGTCAACATTTGCATGAAATTATCTTTAAACATTAAATTGCAAGGTTCAAACTATCGATTCAAATAAATATTTCATTCATTTTTTCGAATTTTTTGTGTTTTTTTTTTTAAAAAAAGTTCTAAACCTCTTAAAAAATCACCCTTTATTTCATAATTGTCACAACTATAGTATAAGTATACTCGGAAATAATGTTATAAGATTCGAAAACTGTAAAGTTAAAATTAACAATATTCAATACGAAAATTTCATATATTATGACAACTTTATAATACCAAATTTTAAAAACGTATCAATAAAAAGAATTATAACGAACTATTCCACAGAGGAACTACAAAATAAAAACATAGAAAATCGAAAACTTATAGAAGGAATTAAAAACAATAATATTGCGCATGTATCTATAAATATTGGAACAACTTTTCTAATAATCTCCATTTTGATTGCAATAATTTTCATTTCAAAATCTAAGGATAAAATTAAAGTCGATATTAAAAACATTGATTCTCCAGAGCAGAATCCTATGGGGGGAGGAGTTACGTCTCAGACTTCACCCAAACCCACATTCCAGTTATTCCCCACGCCCCAGTTATTCCCCACGCCCCCCTTTGTCCAAACAGCAATAAACAAGTAGTCCTAAACGGATATGTCCCTCTCCCGTGCGCATGTCCAAATCACTAAGTAAATAAATTGCACGCGCAGCCATTTTCACGCAGTCAGCATTTTTCTCGACATTCATATTTCTTTGCACAAAAGTGAAATATGAATATTTCGAAAACAACATTCCTGCCCCAATCCCAATGCCGAGGCAAGAATTAGAAATTAAGTTTCAGTTGTAAGATCTAACTCAAGTAAGACAGTCGTGTAAATTGTGAAATAAAGTGTAAAATAAAGTGAAAAAAAAAATTAAGTTTTTTTTATTTAAACTGGCGACGCACAAGTCGTTATTGTACGTAGTAAAAGATATTGTATTCGTTCAAAATTTCGAACTCGAAATATTAATAAATTCTGACATTATAATGATAAGGGAACTTAAAGTAGTCGGTCTCACAATTCTGTTCGTCTGTCGGTCTGCCCCGGCTGTCCGTATGCTCCGGTGGCCTGCAACCTAAACGGCTAAACGGATTCAGATATAACGGATTTAAACAAGTTAAAGTTTTTTTTGAAAACAGCTCTTTCAACCAAAATTTATATTTGAGCTTATGTAGGTGAAGCTAAAATGCTTAACCCTGTTCTTTGTTAAAAAATCAAATAATGGTAGTCTTCGAAATAGGACTTATCTCAGAAGCTCAATTATCTTCAAATTATAGTAAAACAGATTTTTAAAAATGTGATTTTTTTTTTTAAATTTGGTTTCCTATAGTTTACATAGAAACGAATTTCAACTAAAATTATTGTTTGAGCTTAAGAAGGTTTGGTTTTCGTCGCTGCATACCCAATTTATCACTATAAAAATTAAAAAATTCATTCCTAAGGCAATATAGTCATTTCTAACTTGATACCCAAGTAACAATTTGACTTCGGTAAGGCGCTATCGAAGCTATTTCACCTCCCGCAATATTAACTGCATAAGGTCTAAAGGAAACGCATTTGGCGCACTTTAATGCAAGTATTTACTTATTTAAGACTTCCTGAACAGCTTGTATAGACCTTACCGAAACTTTATGGAAGCTTTATAGAGGCTCCAAAATGAACAAGAAAAATATTTATTTTTTTTATTACATTTTTCAATTTTCCATTTTCTTATTTTTTTATTTTTTTTATCTTCTTAATAAACATTTTCAAAGACTTTTTGCAATTTGCATGGAGTTTACATTTAGGTACTCGTTATAATTTACATTTTACTTACATGCGCCGCACTGAGAATCGAACATGGGTCCTGTTGCGTAGTAGTCCAATACACTACCCCCTAGGCTAATTCGTCATAATGCTGTAGCAGTGCTAAATCTGAACTACTTGGTACATTTTAGAGTTTGGTTAAGATTTGCAATAAACTTGCAGCTTACTCGACCGAAGTTGTAAGCAAGACATTTAGTGTTACCCTTATTTATTCATGGGCGGAAAGTGTTTATTTAAAATCACATTACTGTCATAGTTTTCAATGTGCTAGAGGTATTTTATTTCTTGTAATTTTTCCCCGATTCATTAATTATGGTTTGTTTAGACAGCTTTGATTCATTTCATATGAAATTAATTGTTACCTCTATAAAGCCTCCATATGTAAGTTAGGAGGAAGTACGAGTAAGTGCTTCTGTACAGCTTCCAATCGCAAGCGGTTGACTGCATGACAGTTCATTGCTTCTATAATGCCTTCGGTCAGAAGCTCTGAAGAAGCTTCTAGGAAGCGCTTCGAACCACAAGCTTTATCGAAGCACTTCACTTTCCACACATCTCCAGACACATTTTCAGATGTCCAATAGAGATCTCATCGAAACTTAATTTCATATCCCTCTATTAAGCCTGTGTATATGCTTCGTAAAGGACTTACTGAAGTTATTATCGAAACAATTGCTTCGAAATAGATCAACTTCGTTTAACAAAGACTATAGAAGCTCTATCGAAGCTGTTGCCTACAGAAATTACAAATTTGAACCTTACCGAAGCAAAATTGTTACTTGGGTAGCTAACTCAGCTTTCCTGTAAATTATCCTACAATAAATTTTTGAAAAAAGGCATATCCTAAAAATTTTGTTTTCTTTTTCTTTATCTTCTTGAAAACGGGAGCAAAGATTTTGTCGAAAATCCATACTTTATACTTATAAAAACATATTTTGAGCTACAGTCACCGTCTAACCTTCGAGCCGATAACATCCTTCTCGTTGTCAGTCGTCTGTGCGCTTTCTTTTGTGCTGCTTTGTGCTCACACAATCTAAACCGGTTTCAGTTATTTCTTAATAATCATGGCCCCTGTACCATACCCCCCATCGATTCTCAACCAAACTCAACTCTATACGAGTACCCGGAATTACCACTTAAATCTAGTGCTAAAATACCAAGATTCTTAGTTATTTCTGCAACTAACAATAACATTTGATCTTTTCCTAACACCAAAATCTGTGGAAATAGGTTGGTATAAAGCCAAGGTGACTGAATATATATAATATTCTCGGCTTCGGAGTCGATCCAATACTTAGCTTAGCCTTCAAATTTTATAACACTGGAACAGATAATCATGTTATCGCTCCATTCGAATAATTTTATCAGTTTATCTACTTGTGATACCCATTGTAAACTAAATATTAAGCAATGTTATGTCACCCGGGTGAAATTTTGGGAAGGCATTCACCACCTCCGACACCGATAACTTCATCCGCGAATTTTGAACCACACCTTCATTATTATTTTTCGCACTGTATCCGATTCGACCGGATTGCATACTCCGGCAAGTTTGTCATCAAACATTTTGTTTATCTCGTATAGTACCATTTTTTCCGACGACACAGGCTCACTTTGATCCGAATTAGTAACTATTATCGTCTCAGGATGCTCGCGAACATATTCCTGCAAACGGAATAGTAGCTCTGCCTTAGCACCCGATGTACTTAATTGTAATTTTGCCAATTCCAACTTCAAGCTTACCACTGACCACTTCTCTAAGTTGTCCAGTGCAGACAATTTTTTTCGACAACAAACTGACCAACCAAAAGAAACACACACCAAAAGCACCACCATTCTCTCAGCTTCAACCTCATATACCATAACCTCACTTTCAAACATAAAAACAAACAACATAGCCACTACTAGGTGAATCACAAAAGATGTCCCACATACTCAGAATCAAAGTAATATCTCGTTTAATACCAAATCATCAACCTCATATTCTGACTCACAATACCAAACCCATTCCGACGACATAAAAACTTCACGAAATCAACATAAATTAAACACTAACACCGTAATTCATACCCCACAGCCAAGTAGGTACTAGTAAAACAATCACAAATCTCTCTCCTATAGTTCTCTAACCTCAAATTTAATAAAGAAAAACGAATATTATATAAATTCATCTACAAATGATGACGATATATAATTAAAACCATTTTTCCCAATACCAGACCGTATTCTGGAACGTGCATGGTCTGGAATACGGCCACACACATTATATCACAGCTCATTTATTCCTAACCCCAATATCCAAACGTATACAACCCTTTTCACAAATTTAAGAAAAAAAATAAAAAGCATAGTGTGCGTAAGGGCTCACTTTAGAAAAGATGATGATAAAAGTTCTGAAATGGAATATCAAGGGCTGTTTTAATAATTACCACGAACTGCAATTATTAGCTGTTTTTTATTATCCTCTATGATCCATATAGATCATCGATTTACATGCATTTACAACAACAGCACATGATCCTGCTTCTCATCGAGATCACGAATCATGATCTGAAAATTATTTCTACTATTTCCGATTAGGTGGCTTGTTTTATTTTTAAATGTTGGTGTGCCTGTAAACGATAGCCACAAAATCACGTTGCCAGACTGAAAAATGGAACACAAAAAATCAATTGATTTATTTCGCATTCGAATAAAACTCCCTGTCCGTAATCCGAGCTATGTTGTTTTTTCTCGTTCTATAAAGGTATGTCCAGACCAGCCAAACATTTGATAAACTATGAAATACCTACATGTTCCATTAATATTTCTAAAACACTTATTAAACAAAACAATTTTTATGGAATGCTATGAAACCTAATGAGAAAGAAATTATTTGAATTAAATCGCGTGTCGCGTGATTGCCGAGACCAAAATTACATAAATAAAAACTTTACTCGTTGCTAATAATGCCACCACATTATTTTCTTCTAGTCCAAAACAGGATAAAGTTGAAACATTTCACAAACCTTTACCTCCGTATTAATAAACAAATATGCAAAATGTAAGTTAGCTAGTATACGTCAGATAGCATACAAAATTTGACGTAACTGCTGAGTAACGAGTTGATAACTTTTACGCAGTGTTTCTTAATACGGGGGTTACTAAATAAATTTCAGAAATCTTTTATAAATGTTTATAAAATCTGTCCGATTTGCTTCAGAAACATTTCATAAACATTTCTGAAATATTTCGGTGGTCTGGACACACCTTAATATGCCAAGATAAACTCAAGCGTTAGCACCAAAATATTGTACATGTGGTTCATATTTGAACATAAAATACTAAATTTGTTTCACAAAAAATATATTTGAAAAGAAAAATTATGCAAATTTGATTCAAATATGGTAACACCCCCGACTTTGCAAGTGAAATGACATGTGCCTTCTGTGACGTCACGTTGAGAAGAATATTTGCAAGATGGCTGGTGGCAATATGAAGTTTGAAATACCCTGTATTATCTGTTTTGCTTTTGAAAGCAACTGTTGCCACAATTCCAAAATTAAATTTTTCACTTATCCGTTGTGTTTTATATTCGTGATCTGATCCGATTCAGATCACGCTGATAATAAAAAACAGCTATTAATAAATGAGCTAAACCCATCAATTATCTCTCTACAAGAAACGCATTCTCTCTCTCTACAACAATATATTTGACAAAGGAGTTATCCCACAAACCACTGTCATACCAAACAGAAACCTAACAAAACGCCTATCGAAGTTATAGTCGGAGAACCAGTGACCATTATTGCGAGTCATTTTCCCCAGCAAATTTGTGGGATTTAATCGTTGCTTTAGATTCATAGGTGAATAAACTTGAATAGCGGTCGCTTTAGGGGTTATGACCTCGCGAAGTTGCAAAAAAAGTTAAAAAATAAGTCATTTTCTGCCGTCTGATATTTTGTAGGATGGATGTCATTGATGTCGCAAAGGGTTGGCAGAGCGACACAAACGTGCAAAAAAAGGATTTTTAAAGTCATTTTCTCCAAGCTGAACATTTATCACGTTGAACCTAAAGTAATAAATTGCGGTCGCAAGACCCTGGCAGAGCAAAATTAACATAACCTCCACCTACGCATCTTCAAACTTCAAACTCCTCGCAGTTCTTACAAAAATAACTGTATCGTCCAAAATATGCGTTCGATTTGGACGAACAAAGTCTCTATAGGAAGCCCATAACTAGATCTTAAGCTGCTAAAAAATTGTAGTACTTATAATTTGTGAGATATTGCACTCACAAAAATATTATAAATATTATTACTAAAGTTGAACAATTATTAATAAGATTATTTTGTTGACCAAGTATAATTTTGCGTATGTCTTTTTTGGGCTTTTTGGTCGAATTGTCTCAAAATGCAAATATTGAAACTAGTATTCCATTATTTTACACCCAACGTTTCGTTGGTATTTTCCAACTTAAGTGGCAAAGTTCTATATTGGTGCTTGTGCTTGTTTTACAACTACATTTATAATCATACGGTCCACAACAGGCGAACAAATAATAAATAAATAAACAAATAAATAGCTAAACAAACACATACACTATACACTAAACAGAACTCAAACTATTAGTATCAAATTTTTCTATTTTAGAAGTCCGATTATCCACTTCCATTGGAACTGGCTAATTTTGTTGAACACGTCTATACTGTGGGTAACTGCGAAAGTTTGGATTATACTTGATCTAATCGAGCAATGATCGCATTTAAATTTTAAACTGCTAAAAGCAGATAAAGTTGCGTTAGCAGATTCTGTTATTTTGTTTCTTAGAATTGGGTATTCTATTTTCGGATTCTTCTTGAAAATACCCCATTGCAAAATGCGCGGCTGTACGCCAGGAAGGATATGAGGCGGACTCGCCTTTAAATGGCGATTTTATTAAATCGAGGCCACCAGTACGACTAAGAACACCGTGTCGAATAGATACAGGCGCGTAAGTTTTAACACTAGGTGGTTGCAATTGACCGATCGCTGATGTCAGATAATTTATTTGTTCCGTTAATTGTCTTTTTTTATTTTATTTTCAATCATATGAGTACATATACTGTTTTCGCTAGATTACTTAATACAAAAATGTATATAAAATAGCTTAACAACAGAATTAATTTATTCCTAAATGAATCCCTACTAAGATGAAAATCGAGTAAACTACTATATTTATTGGATTCCCTAAGGCATATAGAAATTGCTTCATTGTATCCATAATTAACTCTATGATAAGGTACATCAAATAAAAGACGATTTCTAAGAGCTCTCGAAGGAGCATAAAATCCAATTAATGATAATAGGAAAGGGCAATCGATATGATCATTTATTAAATCTCGAATAAACATAATAGAAAAATATTGCCTCCGTCTCGTAAGATGGCATTTCAATATTCCATCGCAGTCTACGAACAGCTACTCTAGTAAGACGCTTTTGGATCCTCTCTATTCTAATAAATATAATGAACTTCATAAAACGGCTTCCATATTATACTGCAGTACTCAAGATGAGATCGGACAAATGCAAAAAATAAACATTTAAGAGTATGTGGATCTTTAAAGTCTTTCGAATTCCGCAATTCGAAACCTAACATTTGATTACCTTTGGCAACCAAAGACGTCAAAGATAACTCCAAGATCTTTTTTTGGATGAAATAATGGACAGAGGGGTATTATCGATTACGTACGTAAAGTGAATTAAGGAGAGGTTACGATAAAAAGAAAGGCTTTGCCATTTAGAGACATTGAGATGAAGGTCATTACTGTGACACCATATGGACCGTCGTTTAAGATCCTCCTGTAAAAGAATACAATCGTGAACTCAACGTATAGGTCGGAACACCTTCAAATCGTCGGCAAACATAAGACACAAGGAACTTAAAAACAAGTCAGGAATGTCATTAATAAACAAAAGGAAGAGCAGAGGGCCTAAATCGCTACCTTGAGGTACTTGTGACGAGAAGGTGTCATTTATGCGAACATACTGGATACGATCCGTTAAGTAGGAATGAATCCACATTAGGAAATTAGAGTAAAGTCCTAAGCCGCCAGTTAGTTTAGAAATTAATATATTGTGGCTAACGCGATAAAACGCTTTGGCAAAATCCGTATTTTATTACAAAAAATTGAGAGATTTGTGGTAGTAGATCTGCCTGCGACGAAGCCATGTTGAAACGGAGAGATAAATCTCTTTAAGAGAGGTGTAAGTTTGGCACAAACTAGTTTTTCAAACAACTTAGGAATAGTTGAAATCTTACAGATTGGACGATAGTTAGTAATATCATGTCTCGATGCAGATTTATATATGGGCGTTAAAAATGAGCTCTTCCAATTTTTCAAAAAATTTCCGGACCGGAGAGACAAATTAAAGACTAAGAGGTACAGAAAACGCGAAGGAGCACTTTTGAAGTAAAATTGGCGGGATGCCATCCATACCAGGATTTTTATCTAAATTTAACAAATAATGAGCAATTTGAACTTCCGTTTGCTATTTGTCTTTAAATTTGATTCGACAGAAAGAATCTAATGACTGTAAGGAAACTTATTTAAAACATCAAATTGGTTTTGGAGCGTCCGATAAACTTTCAAACGTTCCGGGTCGGTATTACTATTACGAAATCGCTTATAGGCCTTATTTTTCCTATTATTTAAATTTATGATTCTACCCTTAAACCAAATGGGTTTATTTCCCTTGAAAGACTATACTTTAGGTGTAAACAAATCAATTGCCATTTTTACAGTATTCACAAATAAATTAAAAGAATTATTTAAATTACAATTATTTTTAAATATATCTAACCAATTCATGCTATCTTAATAGTTTGAAATGCTGCTGAAGTTGGCTTTAGCATAGTTATATTTAAAATATGTGTCACCGGAACCTGGTTTAAAAAATTCATATAATTCAAACTGCATGGATAATGCTACATGAAAAACAGTATTACGAAAAAGTTGATACGAATGTCGAGTTCGGAGTCAACAAATACCAAATCAAGGATATTATTAAATTCATTAGGAAAATGATTTATCTGACGAAGTTCAATCTGGGCAAGGTTATCAACGAATTCACGCTCATAATCTAAGTTAACATTGAATGAAGATGTGTAGAATCATCGCAGTGAAATGACCAAATTAAGTTAGGTAAAACAAAGTTCCCAAGAAGGACAACGTGCTAATGATCTTTTAAATTCTTTAAGACAAAGGAACAATTATCTATATGTGCTTTGAGTAATAGGTAAGGGCTCCTTGGTGGTATATAACTTACAATAACAATAACTTCAGCTCCAGAAATGAGTTCTATTGAGACTGCTACTTCTCAATAAACTACATCTAAATCTGCTGCTGCTTGAGGTAGGCTGTCTCAAAATCGGTTAGAACGGAGAAACCGTTCTTGCGGAAAACTTCGTACTGGTCCTTGTTGAACAATTCATCGTTGTGATGATTCTGCGTAAGCCAAGTCTCAGTGAATACAATAATATCATATTGACCTGAAGATGAAAAGAGTAAGACAGCACGGAGTTTAGTTCTTAGACCACCAGTATTGTGGTAGTAAAGACTTAAAGCTGTAGGATCTAAACTACTCGGTTGGAAGGTTTTTTGGTTGAGTTGAGTTGAGAAAATATCATTAGGCTAAAAGTTCGGGTTGACCAGCAGTTTTCCAGTTTGAATGACGATGTCAAGCGATCTGTAAGGTTATTCACTGTCAGGCTATGGCATTTTATATTGCTATTGTCAATGCCTTGTAACGATCCGTTACGAAATCCAGCACTACAACACGCCACCCAACCCTGATCACCTGATAACCAGAACCACCGACCACCAACACGAAACCCAGTACCAACCGCCGGACCAGAGAAACAACAACACAGGGGACAGTACACTCAGTTCCTGGTGCAATACACCTGATGCTGACCCTGTCCTCTAGAGGCTTGCACCATCCTCTAAATTTTTGGCGGCTGAATTCTGCTAGCAGAATTGGCCATAGGTATATAGAAGTTGTTGCGTCCGCATTGTGAGTTATCCGATCGACCAGCAGCCTCTCCCCCCCCCTCCTCTATCACTGTGTGTCCGTATTGTGAGTTATCCGATCGACCACATCACCTCTTTCCTAACGTATCTAGAGATTAAGTATGGATTGTTTGTTAAGTTAGTCTAAGCCAAGTAGAACCACAATAAAAGGCGGAAGTAAATAACGCACCAAAGTTAGTGTTTCTTTGGGGGCAACCCTGGACCCGACGAGCATACCCTAGCCGTAGAGAAAAAGCACATCACAAATTGGCGCCCGAGCAGGGACTTCAAGCATCGTACCACCACCGACCTGTTACCACCATCCCAGTAAAACGAAGTCCACCGACCGTCACCAGACCGTAATACACCGCCGAAAGTCAACCCTAATAACCCCCGCACCATGGACCCCACAGACGACGAACCAAGTACCTCGCCGAAGGAACTTGACCTATTCTCCAGTTTGACCTGGATCTACCAGCTCGACAAAACCGAGCTTACCAAGGTATTGGCCGACAAAGGCCTCCCCACCACCGGAACTCTAGACCAGCTCCGGAAGACTATGAGCACCTACATTAAAGACGCCCGAACATACCGGTCGGCCCAACGAGTATGGGAGGAGTTAACCCGCAATCCCGAGGACCCAGAAACCAGCCGAGAACCCAAACCCCCGACAATCCCGCCAGAAACCACTACGGAAGCTACCGGAACCACTTTACAAGTGCCACCACCACAGAGACCACTCCCACGCATAACCCCGCCCGAAATCCAACAAAGCCAGAATATACCACCCACCTCCCAGACAACACCCAGCTACGACGCCGGAGCTATGGATACCGTGCGTAAATGGGGACTGCGATTTGACGGCACCGGGAATATCCTCGAGTTCCTAGAACGCATTGAGGAACTCGCGCAATGCTACGACCTTCCCCCCGACCACCTGCTCCGACCCTTACCTGAGATATTTCGGGGGACCGCACTTGAATGGCTACGTATCAACCGTGAGCATTTCCGCAGCTGGCACGAGTTTCGGGAAGCCTTCCTCAAGTATTTCCTGCCACCGAGATTTACGCATAGGCTCGAAGAGGAAATCATGCGACGGAAACAAGGACCCCGAGAAAAGGCGAAAGACTTCGTCCGGTCCATGCAGTACCTCATACGGCAGCATCCGCAGAGGCGACTAGAGTCCAATCTAGACCGGATCTACGACGGCCTGAGGCCGGAGTATCGACTATACGTCCGGCACAAGGATTTCGAAACCGCCGAGGACCTAATGGAGTGCGCGGAAGAGTACGAGTACATCAAAGCTGAAGAACGGTCCCACCGACCATCCACCCCCCATACGCCGCCACCAGTCCGGTTTACGAACACCCCGACCCGCAGTTCCCCAATACCGAACGCGTTGGAAGCACCGAACGCCACTTACGATCGAAACACTCAATGCTGGCACTGCAAACAACGCGGACATCATCAGCAAGAATGCCGTCGACCATTCCGACTATTCTGTTCATTCTGCGGGGAAGACGGGAGACTGAGCCGGGACTGCCCATGCCGACGAAGCACGACCGCTATGCTGTCTACCACTACCTGGACTGATCCTCGGCACTTCATCACCCTTCGCATTGGGGACCGGGATTTTCACGCCCTAATCGATACCGGGGCGACCCGGTCATTTTTGAATACCGCAGTAAGACGGGAAGTCCGTCGACTGCAACTCCCAGTCCGGTACCAACGACAACCCATTCGGCTAGCCAATGGAACAGCAGTTGATACCCACGAACACTACACCGTGAAGTTACGCCTGGGTACCCAAAAGACCACCACAGAGATCACCTCCACGAAGATGCGATCTTGGGGATCGACTTCCTGGACCAAGTCGATTTCCGAATGTCGATAGCCGGACAAAGGCTAACCCACCGTCCCCTGACCAGTAACGAAACCATCCCGACCCTTCAACTTCAAATGGAAGACCATGAACCACCACCAACCGTCCAGCCGAACCCAACGCCCACACCGGCCGTCGAGCCCGGTCGACAACGCAGCCGACTACGACCCCGGGACTACGCCCAGCTCAACCGCAGGCGACACCACAATGCCCGGGACAAAAAGATGTCATCTTATTTGTAGATTTAGTTTTTAGATTTAGTTTGTAGATTTAGTTTATTAATTTAAGTAAGCCACTGAAGGCGGGAAAAAAAAAAAAAAAAAAATCAAGAGCCGCTGGAGGCAAGTTTAATTTAGGACAACGAACGAATAAAATTTTAATTTCCCCTGTCTCACGTATGGTTTTTCTTTTCCATAGGATCCACCCCCCACCACTTATACCATGGTTCATCTCAACGAGAAGGTTCTCGTCTTCCGAAGAAAGAAGGGAGTGTAACGATCCGTTACGAAATCCAGCACTACAACACGCCACCCAACCCTGATCACCTGATAACCAGAACCACCGACCACCAACACGAAACCCAGTACCAACCGCCGGACCAGAGAAACAACAACACAGGGGACAGTACACTCAGTTCCTGGTGCAATACACCTGATGCTGACCCTGTCCTCTAGAGGCTTGCACCATCCTCTAAATTTTTGGCGGCTGAATTCTGCTAGCAGAATTGGCCATAGGTATATAGAAGTTGTTGCGTCCGCATTGTGAGTTATCCGATCGACCAGCAGCCTCTCCCCCCCCCCCCCCCCCTCCTCTATCACTGTGTGTCCGTATTGTGAGTTATCCGATCGACCACATCACCTCTTTCCTAACGTATCTAGAGATTAAGTATGGATTGTTTGTTAAGTTAGTCTAAGCCAAGTAGAACCACAATAAAAGGCGGAAGTAAATAACGCACCAAAGTTAGTGTTTCTTTGGGGGCAACCCTGGACCCGACGAGCATACCCTAGCCGTAGAGAAAAAGCACATCACAAATTGTTTTTTTTTTTTTTCTACTTGTTGTTACCTGTTCAAGGTAACATTATTGACGAGTGGAAAAGTTTTCCTGCGACACCTGGTGGATAAAAAAGGAATATGTAGAGACCTATAGAGTTTTGACGTCTGTTTGTTTTGCAAAGGACTTGGATAAGGAATACGTGTGTTTTCGTGTAAGAAAATTAATTGTTTATCTATTAAAAAGCTAACCAACTAATTGAAAACAAACTTAATTTACTACTTGTCCGAAATTTGTATAGTGTGAGTCAATTCATCTTGTTAAACTAGCACAAAAGTCAGTTTAAAGTAGTGTTGAATGTAATGTAATGTAAACAAATAATAAATTTGCTTTGTGCTCCGATCGACCACAGCACCTCTTTCCTAACGTATCTAGAGATTAAGTATGGATTGTTTGTTAAGTTAGTCTAAGCCAAGTAGAACCACAATAAAAGGCGGAAGTAAATAACGCACCAAAGTTAGTGTTTCTTTGGGGGCAACCCTGGACCCGACGAGCATACCCTAGCCGTAGAGAAAAAGCACATCACAGCCTTTCCCAGCAATGAAGTTAATAATTTCGCTGCATTTATTACCATCTTCAAGCCGTGTCAAAAACACAAGTGGGGTGGTACCACTCTAAGAGTACAGTCCGTACTCGGAACACCGATCAATCGTTGGATGGAATTCAAGGCCACCGCACTAGTAGATGGTTTGTCAATCGGAATTGAGGCAGTACTCTCCTTATCGTTGACTCCGATGGGCATGATACTCCCTGATGGCGATTTACCTTGCAAATTAGATCGAATAGTTCTTTTCACCAAAGGGAGCTGGAGTTGTGGAATAGGATCCCGTAGAACTTCCTGAAACGGGCGTTTAGATCCTTCCGGTAGATCAATACAAGTACCAGTTTGAGGAGTCTGACCACGAGGCTGAGGCTGAAGATGCAAGACCGGTTCAATCAAAGTCGGTGTATGACCACATTTGGTAGTTGCAGAGGTGGATGAAGTGCTTGGCTTCTGCAGTTCGGTTGCTCTTGGATGATATTAGGGCCTTGTGATTGGTGCTGTAGGATCCGAAAACCCTTCAATTAACTTGTTTCCGCTGCTGAC
The DNA here is from genome assembly GCA_951230905.1 of Cheilosia variabilis. Classification (NCBI taxonomy): domain Eukaryota; kingdom Metazoa; phylum Arthropoda; class Insecta; order Diptera; family Syrphidae; genus Cheilosia; species Cheilosia variabilis. The sequence goes on from OX579676.1 coordinate 89,032,956, forward strand.
ATTGCAGTTGAACACATGCTGCATTCAACATGCTATTAAATGCTTTTTGAAGTTTAATAATTTTGCAGTGCAAGGCATCAGGTGAAATGCTTCGGTGCTTAACGCAATAAAAGCAAATACCGGGAGTAGAGATAATCTTGTCAACATCCTTTCTTTTTAGGCCTATGCATTTAGCATGAGCAGTATCAAGGCAAATACCGCACGATAAATTTATATCATTCGTGTCCATTCCACAAACATAACAATTTGGGGTACTTTTTGAGGTACTCATACTCCAATATGAACACGATGGTAACTCTGCTTCCACCAAAAGCTCGGCTCGAATGATATGCGGTTTGTGGATAAGATAAATAAAAATAATGTGGTGAATACCAGGCTTGCTTTAGCGGCAAAACACACACTAAAAGTTTACCCACACGGGCGATGGTGTAGGAAATAATTGCACGGATGATAGAGGAGGCCGAAACGATTTTGCACTCAAATGCAAACGTTGTTACAGTTGTGGCATGAAATGAGAACCGTACGGAGAGTTGAGTGAAGAATCAGTAAAGCTTCAGTGGCAGAACATCCACTAATATTTGAACTCACCGGTATAAAAATGAGTTAGGAAGAAAGAAACAAATATGAAGTAAATGAATTGAGGAGCTGTGATGGTTTGATTCACAATCCCGCTCAGCGATATAAAAATTAAAAAAATGTGTAGTCAAAAATTCACAGAGCACATTATTATTATACTTAAGACTTTGGAAGGCGGAAAGAACTGATCTATGGGAAGACAGAATCGCGACTGATAACCTGTGATAACCCAA